>AP027103.1:39063613-40452611 GCA_028142955.1 Pinctada fucata
GGTGGGCTCCATGATGCTGTAAATATTTTAAATCATAACAAATATTCCATTTCAAAAACAAAAGTCCAAAAATTTTTTTATGATCTTATAACATTCTGACTGGTTTACAGATTTAAATTTAGATGCTGCAAAGGGATTTATGTTTCAATACATTATTGTTTGTATGATATCTTGCATATGCATTAAGGATAATGTTGACATTATTTCTCCAAGTTTTGAGTATATCAATAGAACAAAGCCACTATTCTGGACTCTTTTGTACAATGTATCAAATCGAAAACTGGATTATGTGTAAAATATTTCATTTTGCTTCAGAAAATTCTTTTTCAAGGCAAAAATAAGTCATTGATATAAGGAAAGAAATTATTATGCCTGGTACACTGTGAGTATAATTTCATTGTTTTTATGACAGCCTATGTTTACTGAAGCTAATGTCTTGACACCGACCCATTACCCTATAGTAACAGATTGTAACGATGTGGTGTTTTTGTTAATCTTGCACAAGCAAATGTCTGACACAAGCATGCATGTCTATTTCATCATTTTCATCTATAAATAATTTGAAGGTATCAAACCTCGGCGAAGAAGCTCTGTGTTTTCTTGAGCACTTCTTTCAGTTCTGTGAGCTCCAGAAAGTTACGTCTCAGAGCTTCTGCGTTTGTGTTGACCTCTCGCAGCTCAGACTCCATTTTCTCAAAGTTGCTTTCCAGATCGATCATTTCTTTAGGGGCGGGAGCTTTTGGATTGTCACCCTGTCTGGCACTTTCAATCCATCTTTCTTCAATTCTTTGTCAATATATCCTAAAAGTCATTTTTCATAATAAGACTATTTTTCTTTATCAAGCAGAGAACAGATCCACTACTACATGTATATATGATCTTATTTACATATGCCAAGCAATTTTTGAATGAACACCCTTATTACAATGGGTGTCTTGACTGTCTTCTCATGTTTCTCTTATATTCTATTCATTTAATTTTCTTTCAGAAAACTTAAATTCTACCTGTGATTCTTATGTACATGTATATATGCTGCATGTGCCCAGCTCTGCAAATCTTCAATCCTTTTTTACACACCTACAACTTTGCATACCTAGGCACATGATATGTGTGCTATTGAAAGCCCAAAACATCAAAACAAATATTAAACATAGGTAATCACAGATTACGAAGCTCACCTCGTGACATCAAAATTCAATTCAAACATACTTCTTAGTACATGTATATTGGCTTTTAAAGCAAAACCACTCAAGCAGAAAAAGTAGGTCAAGGTCATTTTATGAAAGTTTGATCAAAGATACATCCAATATGCAAGTTTGGTACATCTAGCAGTTATACTATGCTCAATATTGGCTTTATAGAGCAAAATCACTCAAGTGGAAATAGTAGGTCAAGGTCATTTTATGAAAGATTGATCAAAGATACATCCAATATGCAAGTTTGGTACATGTATCACTTATAAATTGCTCAATATGGCTTTAAAGGCAAAATCATTCAAGCGGAAAAAGTAGGTCGAGGTCTTTTATGAAAGTTTGATCAAAGATACATCCAATATGCAAGTTTGGAACATCTAGCACTTATACTTTGCTCAATATTGGCTTTATAGAGCAAAATCACTCGAGCGGAAAAAGTAGGTCAAGGTCATTTTATGAAAGATTGATCAAAGAAACATCCAATATGCAAGTTTGGTACATGTATCACTTATACTTTGCTCAATATTGGCTTTTAAAGACAAAATCACTCAAGCGGAAAAAGTAGGGTCGAGGTCATTTTATGAAAGTTTGATCAAAGATACATCCAATATGCAAGTTTGGAACATCTAGCACTTATACTTTGCTCAATATTGGCTTTTAAAGGCAAAATCACTCAAGCGGAAAAAGTAGGTCAAGGTCATTTTATGTAAGTTTGATCAAAGATACATCCAATATGCAAGTTTGGTACATGTTAGCACTTATACTTTGCTCACTATTGGCTTTTAAAAGCGAAATCACTCAAGTGGAAAAAGTAGGTCAGATGCTGCATCCGATGCATGGGTCCCATCTCTGCATCCAAAGATGAATCACTTGTGCAAGTTTGGTTACTGTAGCATTAGTACTTTGTCAGATACTGAGCTACCCCAAACTTCTTATCCAAATCACTCAAGCGGAAAATGTAGGTCAGATGCTGCATCCGATGCATGGGTTCACCTCAGCATCCAAAGATGAATCACTTGTGCAAGTTTGGTTACTGTAGCATCAGTACTTTGTCAGATACTGAGCTACCCCAAACTTCTTAACCAAGTCACTCAAGCGGAAAATGTAGGTCAGATGCTGCATACGATGCATGGGTTCACCTCAGCATCCAAAGATGAATCACTTGTGCAAGTTTGGTAACTGTAGCATTAGCACTTTGTCAGATACTGAGCTACCCCAAACTTCTTAACCAAGTCACTCAGCGGAAAATGTAGGTCAGATGCTGCATCCAATGCATGGGTTCACCTCAGCATCCAAAGATGAATCACTTGTGCAAGTTTGGTTACTGTAGCATCAGTACTTTGTCAGATACTGAGCTACCCCAAACTTCTTAACCAAGTCATCTCAAGCGGAAAATGTAGGTCAGATGCTGCATCCGATGCATGGGTTCACCTCAGCATCCAAAGATGAATCACTTGTGCAAGTTTGGTTACTGTAGCATTAGTACTTTGTCAGATACTGAGCTACCCCAAACTTCTTAACCGGACGCGGACGCGGAAACGGACACGGACGCGGACGTGGACACGGACGCGGACGCGTGGGGGTTATAGCATAAGCTCACTCAGCTTCGTCGAGGTGAGTTAATAAAATTGAAACTGGTGGAGATAAAGAAAATTTATGCTGCAAGCTGGGATCAAACACCAGTCAATAGATACTGTAGTTACTAGTGGCCTTTTTAAATGATCATGATTTCAGGCTCTGACTTGACATACTAGTAGTTGGAAATTGCTTGCAATTACAATGTACATGTATGTAATGTGCCAAGGGAATTTAAGTGTGAATCTTACTCAGTTTTCTTTCCATTTCTTCACATCTCAGAATTTCATTGACAAATTTCCTTTGAAAGGAGTTCACGTCTGGATTCAACTGTAAAAGTAAAATGCAAAATTATCAGAATCTTAGAATCTTGTTAATTAAGTCCTTAATTTGTTACATATCTTGTACTACTATTAAAGTTTATAAATATCATAAAATACCAATGAATCAACTTATTGAAAACCAATACTGAACACAAAACATATTTGTACATTTTTGAACATAAGCATGCAGCATTTAGATGATAGAGAATGAGTTTCAAAGAATTTATCAAATTCCCAAGCTCAACTGGAACAGTCAGAGATGAAAATGTGGCCCATTTGGGAATCTTGCTCGATATGTTTTGTGGTTTTTTAGATGTGCTTACTGTCTGATTACATAATACTGTAAATGTGGTTATTTTCGCTGGGGGAGAATTTCGTGATTATATCATCAAAAGGTTAAATTACGCTCTCACACAAAATATGAAACTTACATCTTTAAACTGGACCAATCCAAGTTCACCTAGCTCTGACACACAGGCATACGCAGCTTCTGATTGGAGGAAAATCTGGCACAGATTCATCTCCTCGCTGCGGAACATCGACCCCATCTTGGATCTTTTATTTACTCCTCTCCTATTCTAAACTTTATTATTAGCTGAAAGAAAAGAAAATAATACCTGTAAAATCTTATCATAAGCAACTGACCACAATATTTATTATGGCCACAATAAATCTTGATATAATTCTAAATGTACCTAATCTACTTAATCAGGTGCATAGCCAGGCTTATGTAAGTATGCAGATGCTTTCACATCATTTTGCAAAAAAGGAATAAAAGAAAATGTACAAAGGGTCATTTTAACGTAGAAAACTGCCCTGTTTATGTTTTTTAAAAATCCATTAGATTCCGAGGTTGCCCCAGCCTTGAATCCCCACAAGGGCTTCTCCCTGGACCCATTTAATGAGGGGTCTCAAAGCGATCTTCCAATCCTTGACTGAAAGTGTCCAAAAAGTACTCTGTCTACACGCCTGATAATCATTACAACCATTACATTTTGGAAATTCTAAGGGGAGGAGGGGGGGGGGGGGTTCTGGCAAATTTTTTGGCGTCAGATAATTTATTTTCAACGCAATACCAGCCGGTCTGAAAAAAAATTTGAGTGCAAGTTGAAGTGAGAGCCTTCAAATTTTCGTCATGCTGCTTGCGAAGCATTTACAGCTGAAATTTGTTTCAGTGTATGCATGGCGAGCAAAGCGAGCCAAAAATTTTTGGATTTTGCAGATGCTTATTTTCTACGACGAAGAAGGTCCGATTATTTATTTTCAATACTTTCTGTGTCAGAATATTTATTTCCAAAACATGCATCCCCCCCTCCGATTAAATGGTCGCCCCCTTAACAAATCATATTTGCAGCATATTGTTTGAATCTTGAAAACACTGTTAGTTTATAGACTGCCAGACAGACATACAGATAAATAATACATATCAATTAATCAAAAAAAAAAAAGAAGTCCTTATACACTGTGTTATCACAGTTTGGATCCAGTGATTGGGAAGGAAAATTTGTGAATGGGTATATTCTTCATAATTTTCAAAAATTTCAATGGGCCATTTTTTAAGAAAGTACTGAGACTTTAATGGGCCATTTTGCAAATTAATTTGACTATGGTGCAGTTTTGGCCCCTGTCCTAATCCCAATCACTGAGAACCCTTGGGGTTTTTTTTTACATACATCATACACCTTGATTACACAAACTTTCCAAAAACAAAATCTAGTATTAAATCATCAAACCACCAATGAACAAATTCTTTGTGACATTGCATTCTCCCGATCTATAAAGGGAAGAGACCGACCTTCCATCAGGCTATCATATATAGAGGCAAAATTGATAGTAATACTGCTATTCTTTTCTCATCTTCCATATCAGCTGTCTACGGTGAATAGTTCAGTTGAATGATGGATTAATATTATGACAATGATACATAGATACATCTGTTAACCAAGCCAGACCACAGATTCTGTATGATATACTTTTATTTACACATTACGTGTGGACATAGAGGGCGTGGGTAAGGTTGTGAGGTCAGAGGACCCCTGGCCTGATATCTGTAGTAACATGGCTTGAACCCTTGTCATCCACCCCCTACCCCTCCCTCTCCCACATTTGAAAAATATCACTTTGTACATATATGCACGATATCGGTATAACATCAGATCACTTAACGAATCCAAATGTTTAAGAGTACGCGAATACATCCACCTTTCCAATAGATTAAATAAAATCGTATCGGATCCACCAAACGATTGAAAATCAACCTTGAGAACGTGAGCCAATATCATCCTCATCCATCATAAACACCCCTCCCCCCCCCCCCCCCCAATTTAAAATGAATAATACGTTGTTTTTTTTTTTAAGTTAGAGATTCTTACCTTCGAGGGGTTTATATGACTTCCAAGGTCAAAGACGATGTGAAATGATTAGCAATCAGCGTTGTTCATATCGGCACTGATAAAATAAACTGTACCAGGTACCTCCCTACCAACTTTGGTATTCATACATACATAGTTTTATTACTAAGACATCTACATATATTGTACTTAAAATTTACATAAATAAACGCTGAGGGATCACGGGTTATCATTCATATAGAATCCAATATTTGAATGTTCACTTAAAATGAAAAGTATTCAAGATTTAAAGATAAATGTTTAGTATGAAAGTCCTGAAGTGACAGGATAGTCAAATGTTTGGTATGAAAGTCCTGAAGTGACAGGATAGTCAAATGTTTAGTATGAAAGTCCTGAAGTGTCAGGAATGGTGTCAGAAGTAGAAATATAAATCAATGAAGTCAATGATTCCCAATACAAGGGTGGTGGCCACGTCCCAACAAATAGAGCAGTGGTTTGGGTTGAAATACTTTAATAACCGCAAAACATTTGGGTTTTTTTTATAAAACAAAACACAGGCTGGTTAGATATTTTTCAAAGGCGGTGCATAAAAACAGGAAAAATCACGGGGTTTTTTGGGGCAAATTCCAGCCCCCCCCCCTTTCCCAGATCCATACTTGCAAAAAAAAAAAATATTACCCATAACTGAATGTGGGATGAGTAGGCGGGAGTGTAGTGGTTGTGTTCCAGTACCTCTAGATCTAATCCCTCTCTTGACGAGAATAGGAATTCGGCGGTATTATATAAATCATTAAAATGAGTCATACGGTACTAAATATCCAACAAGAACATTACTTTCATAAGCTATTAAAATAAGCTAAAATTTATTTACACGGATGCTCATGAATGTTTTATACCTGTAAAAGTACACGGATCTAGGGTTTAATGTATGCATATTTTTCCGTGAATGCGTACTTAACTTCAACTACTAAAGTGATATGCATACGAGCGAGGAAGCATAAATCCCTTTTCAATGAAATCTTTGTACGAATCAACAAAAGAAAGTATATATCGAAGCCTATCGAAAAGACACTTGTTTCATCCCAAGAGGATCGGAAGGGGGGGGGGGGTTAGGTGCCTCATGAAATTCAGAATCATGGTGGCTAGACACCTATGCCTTGCTACCCTTCATCTCCAACTTCTTTTTTGATTTGTGGATTTACAAATAGTACGCTTCATAGTAGCAAATATGCCGTACCGCATTGGCGCATAATGACCTTGACCCCATAATCGTTTTTAGTCCATTGGCCAATAGTGACTGGTGGCGGATCCGAATTAAAGATTATATCACAGAAAACTATTTCTCGGTGCCTGCTCGCCGACTCCCCTCCCCCTCCTTTATTAAACAAGAAGCCAAAATTGCTAAAACATCTTTAATTTTTTTGTTATGGAAACTCATCCCCAAATCAAATCGCAAAAATATCATTTTTTTTCAATTTCCATATATCACAGGACGCAACTTGTGATTAATTTTTGGTTCCGACGATGTTTCGATCCCCTCCCCTTTTAAACCGCTTCATCAATAATTGAAATACATTTTTTCATCAAAATGTAATCAATTTCAATGAAATCTTTTTACTCACATTGCCATTGGTTGAAAGTAAAATAAAATAAAAATCCGACCACAAGTATCTTTAAAGCTGTCAAATGATTGTGTAGTCCGACTTGCAGACCTACGACGGTGTTATCTGTTTTTCGTCTTCGGTCTGACTGCTATGCATAGGCAAAACTTGAGAATTTGGGTGGGAAAAAATTTTGGCAAGTTCTCCCTTTTTTGACTTATTCCAGTCTCTTCAACCAAAAAATAAGTCACCCAGTCCTCCTGCCCCTATAAAATCCCCTCTAGGCCTGGTTTCGCCTCTGTGCGCATGAAAAAATATTGTCAATCAGAGGAAAGTCGGAAGAGAAGAAGTGGTGAAACCAAGCTTAGAGGGAATTTTGTAGGGGCAGGAGGACTGGGCGAGTTATTTTTTGGTTGAGGAGACTGGAATTTGTGAATAAAAAGGACGAATTGCCGATTTTTTTTTTCGCACCGAAATTCTCAAGTTTTGCCTATGCATAGCAGTCAGACCGAAGACGAAAAAACAAATAACACCGTCGTAGGTCTGCAAGTCGGACTAATGATTGTGTAGCAAGTCATGTGGCTATACCAACTAAACAAACCTTCCGGGTAAAATTTGTGACAAGTTATCATAAAGTAGATACACACATTACGCCTAAGGTCATTGTAATAATTACGTATTATTAGTAATTATTTCCTGGTTAAACCGGGATTACTGTGTGATCGAGTAGCTAAAAATATTGAATGTCGTATGCAAAGTAGGAGTACTGGATTTCAAAAATTTTGTTTTCCCAATTTTACGTAGTTTTCTTAATATGACAAGTTAGACATGACAAGTTAGACATCCGTGGTTTGAGGGGGGGGGGGGGGACAGGGGGTACCTCTCTCCCCCTCCCACCCCCTCCTGCCCCATCTCCCTCCCCCTCCTTTTCACCCTTCCCTTACCTCCCCCCTCCCAACCCCCTCATGGTTGGGCTAAACCCTCTGCTTTACATGTTATGTACGCCCCTCTCCCCACCCCTCACCTTTCTAATTTCTGAATACATGTACATGTGTTACAATCGACACGAAAGAGGACACTAATCTACCGTATGGTAAGAGAATGAAATAGAGTAAGAGAGGTGACAATTATGAAAGAATGGACAGACCCACAAAGATTTTGTCTGACAAGAGGTCCAAGACTCCAAGTACGCCTCTATTGCTCAAATGAGTCCTACGTCTTTCAATATTGGCGAAGGCAAAGATGTATCACGGTATTAGCAATTAGCAAACAGTGCAAGTTGGTGAGTTACTTTTTTCTGTACAGGAAATTAGTATCTCCTCACAGCAAATTACATGTAGTAGTTGCTGGTAACACCACTATTTGTGTGTATATAGAGTCTAGAGAGAACAGTTTTTAATGGATCTTGACCAAACTTCCTACACCCATTGTTTGACACAAGAGGAAGAATTCAATTGATTTTCAAGGTCATTGTAAAAGGTCAAGGTCATACAAATTGGAAATGTTTTAATTCCTTGTACACAGCCTACAGGACAGTTTTAATTTGATCTTGACCAAACTTCATCATGCTCATACTGTATTACACAGATTCAATCATTGCTTGTGCCACAAGAAAGAAACCTATCGATTTTCAAGGTCATAGTCAAAGGTCAAGGTCACAAACTGGAAATGGTTAAATCCTTATACTAGTAATATAGCCTAGAGGGCACAACTTTGATTTGATCCTGACCAAACTTCATACACTTATTGTTTATGACCAGAGGAATAACCCTACTGATTTTCAAGGTCATAGCCTGATACTGTAGGTATAATGTCAAGATATCATAACTTCATCAGTGTAAATGGCACTGCTTCGCATACATGTATGTTTTGACATAACAGAAGTCCATATTTAAGGAAAAACTATGTTTATATTACAGTAACAACATAATTGTCAAAGACCTGAAAAGTTTACTTTTGTAACTGACTAACAGATGATGCATTATAAAACATTATATACATTATACAAACAAAACTTTAAAGTATTTGTAAATTACTATAAAAAGACAGCATATGTGAACTGCAAACATATATACATGATATAGTTGGTGAATTACTCTCTGCATGCAGTCAATAACTAAATCATTAAGTCCAAGTTATTGTTTTGCTGCTGACTGTTTTGAAAAGTGTTGATACTCAGAGTACTACTCTTTGTTAATTATATTGATAAGTTCCGCATAAGGTCACTTATGATATTCTGAATCAGAATCAGTCAAAGTGGAATAATTTTTAAATCAAACATAATACAACCATATCCCCGACTCAGGTCTGATCAACTGTTGTTATTATCCATGCTTTATTATGTCGTACAGTGGTGGATTCAGGGTGTGTGGAAGGGGCGTCTGCCCTCCCCCTCCCAACTGACCAAAAATTTTCCAAAATAACCCTATGTTTTTGCCCATTTTCAGCATCATGCCGTCCATTGAAAATCGGCAAAATACGCCCCTTGCCCCCGGCAAAGGGGGCGCTGGATCCGCCACTATCATGTATGTACCACAATGAACTTAAAATTAATGAAGTGAAATTGCATACAATTTGTACCTTAACCATGTGAATGTATACCAGATAGATCAGTCCTATATTACCACGCAGCCTGCTAGTTCACACTTGCTCAGCCAACGCGTCTTTTGACAGTAAACCATGCACAAAATAATACTTATCAATTTGAAAGATATAATACATTTCATTCAACACAGACTCTTATCATATGATCAAGTTTTGAATTCTATTCCATTGCAACTGTTATATGAGAGAAAACTATTTGTTTTTCATTGATGGGGGGGGGGGGTTTAACACCCTTCAATTCTAATAAAGTTACAATTTTTACTCACTGAACAGCATAAAAATAGAATTAAATATAGAATGAGATGCTGAAAGTATTCTTTATCTGCTTTAAACTAGAAATGGAAGAAAATATGACAAATATCTATAATACACACCTACTACTCACATGAGACTCTGTTACAGTATTGTATGGGAAACATGGAAAATCAAGAGAGACACAAATGTCATCCAAAGGTCAAGGTCGGATCTCTTTAAAAATGGTTTTTCTTATTTTCGATTATCTTTTCCATACGTAGTATACGTGATGATCAAATGTGATGTTTTAAAATGAAAATATAAATAATATAAATATCAATAATTAACGTTTTATAAGATTAAAGTTACATGCTTCCAACTATATTTAAAGAAAACTTTTGATATATTCCCTTACGCACGAGTTACTTTTCTTTGACTGAACTCTCCACATCATCAACGTTTCAGGCAGGTGCTCGGTTCTCCTAAACTGGAGCCCACATTCTTCCACATAAAATTAAAATTAAAAGGTATACAATCATATATTCTTTCTCAAATAAATCTTTGTATGTAAAGTACATTCATATGAAATGATATTCATTGAAGCTGTAACTGTTGATAAAGACAACTCGTACCAATGATATTTCGTGTTATTTGCTGATTCAATGGTACCCTCATGTTAGTATATGATGTAATACTTATATTTTCCTTGTAATCAGCCTGTTGGTATTGGTAAATTGATTTCAGAAATGTGAAATTTTTTAAACCTCTACAGTATCGGGACTTGCTGATACATATAATTTTCAGCAGTTTGGTTTGTTTGTTCAATTTGTTGTTGTACATATATATACATACTTTGCGCCATTTCGTTAATTTTGGGTTGATGATAAGCTAGTACTTAGAATCATTAATCAAGACATTTATCCTTCACTTTGGAACTGAGCAAACATAATTAAACTTTAAAAAAAAAGTGAACATGAGGTAATTTTACATTTTAGATCTATCATTAACACTTTTGATTTACATTCTACAATCAAGTTTTATGGGTCCGGATCTTTTAACATATACAGGACAGTACAGTACAGTACAGTACACTTTATTGCCAAATCTGGGAAAATACATCTTTATATACAAATGGGTGACCTGGATTCTGGTAAAGAAACTGTATCTTGGTAGAATAGGTACATTTTCATGATTTAATTTGGGAAAAATTGAAAATTCAGACTAAAAAATTCCTGAAATTGGCATGGAAAATGTGTCAGTTTTTAAATATATATAGTTCCCCTCCTTATTAATAGTCAGACAGAGTAAAACTTGGAACTAGAAGGGGTTTTAATCATACTGAAAAAGTGTTTATAGAGAGGGGGGGTTGGATAGGCAGTTTATCTCGGCATGCTTTATATGAAATATGCAATTATTCACAGATAACAAGATAATTGATAAAAAGTAGAGATTGAAGTTCCTCAATAAGCTTTAGATTTCTGCATTATACATGTTACATGTATAACTTAAAGCATATACTTGTACATGTACTAACAGACTAAGGTGACAAATATAAGTTCACAATGACCTGAGCAAATCCCCTAATGGAACATTAATTTTGCATTGAAATATTTTTTTAAAAAAGCTGAGTTATATTTTTCCTCTTAATAGTGAAAAAGAAATCTATCATTATCTTCTTCTTCGCAGTCTGCATAGAAAAATGGGAAAACTTGAAGGTTTTGAGTTTTGGAAGAAAACCCTCAATGGAGCTAAATTAGTGGTGGCACCGATGGTTGATCAGAGTGAACTAGCTTGGCGTATGTTAAGTAGGAGATACAGTGCAGAGCTCTGTTATACCCCCATGTTCCATGCTGCGGTGTTTGTTAGAGATGCAAACTACAGGAAGGAATCTTTACAGACATGTTCTGAGGACAGACCTCTTATTGTTCAGGTATGTATAAAGTCTTTTTTATACTTTTTGAGATTTACATGTACGTCTCATGCATGTAAATAAGACTTTTGACTCAGCTAACTATCCATTACTTACATGTAGAAGAATAGATTTGCTGGAATAGCTGATTTTCCAGTAAACTCATGAAACAGTCAAACACCAGACATCACAAAATTTCGCGATATTTTCATTGTGACGTCAAAATAAAAAGCCATGACAACACATCAAGGTGCTTCAAGACGGCACGATCAGATGTGACGTCACAAAGGAAAATTTTGCCAAATGATGTGATGCTTCTGTTAAAATCAATGTTAGGAACGGTCATATCTTTTATCTGGAAAATGGACTAAATAATTGTCACCAAAAATCGATTTAATGTAAATCCCAAGACAAGAAGGCTTTGTACATTTCATTGATGATTTTTATATTTGATTCTCAGAACTGCACATAAATGAAACTTGTAGGGGATGTTAGTCTTAATGAGAAATACCATATTGAGGTCAAGGTCATTTCAAGGTCAGGCAATAAACAGCTATTAACATAACATTGCCAATACATACTGATTTTCCTTGAATACTAAAGGTTGTGTGCAATCTCATTTCATGAAATTAATATTTGAACATACGTTGTATATGCATGTGTTTCAATTTTTTTTGTAGTTTTGTGCGAACGATCCGGACACATTCTTGAAAGCGGCAGAAATGGCGCAGGATCATTGTGATGCTATAGACCTCAACCTGGGTTGTCCTCAGTCTATAGCAAAAAGGGGACACTACGGTGCCTTTCTCCAAGATGAATGGGAACTCCTAGAGAAAATGGGTACGTATTACATCAATTACAATGTGCAACTTTTAGTCTTCACAAAATCTGTTTGGAACTACTAGTCATAAGACAAATTCTACTAGCCAATTGTATAATTTGTAAAACAATTTCTTCCAATCCGGCAGAATTTCTGGTAGCCTCGGGTGTCAGGCTAAGAAGTTTTTGTGAAGACTGAACTAAAATGTATTTTGAACGTACGATAGACATGATAGATTGACGTGGACGTGTGCCGTAGAAGCTATAAATGTTCTCTGTTCAGGTAAATTTAAAGCTTGCTGGGAGGCTAAAAGATGTTTGACACCTCGGGTTGTAACAGTGGATGTTAATACAGGGTGTGTGGCAAATAAACGCAAGGGGCCCGGTACACAAATTTTTGAAAGAATATAGCATGTCGGCCGCTGAAACGGCCTGGGGAGAACACTGCTCATTTTTTTCCTACTCGCCAAACGGGCTAGTTCAGACAAAAATCTACTCACCCGGCTGCATTTTCACTCGCCAAATGGGCAAACGGGTGAGTGGGAATTTCAAGCCCTGTTGAACTGAACTAATTTTTATGGCTTAGACCAAATAATAAGCTACTATTTATGTGTGAACAATCAATTGCTGTCTCATAATATATTTTACAGAGTAGTTTATTTTAGGTGTTTTAAATAGGAGAGATTCTCATGATTTTAAGAAGGGCTCTGTTGGATGGTTTGGGTCATCAGTGGTTAAAGACAGATAATACATTTTTGTACCTTTCTATTAATTTTCAGTAAGCCTATGTCACCAGAAGCTCAAAGTTCCCATTACGTGCAAAATCAGGGTATTTGAAAGCAAGGAGAGGACAGTGAAATATGCCAAAATGTTGGAGAGGGCTGGATGCCAGGTAATTTGCAGTCGTTGTTTTATCTAATATTACATGATAGGCAGTTAGGTGAATGTGACATTGGCCCTATATCCTGGAACATCAATAGGCCATTTGCGAAACAAATGTGCCATTGTTGAAAATGAATGTGCCATGATACAAATTTATTTCATACTGTGTCAGGGATCACCCTAGGCCGCGATTTTGCGATATTCTCGCATTTTTTACTCAAATATCGCATTTGTATTGCATTGTCGCGCTAAAAGATCGCATACCTCCTTGGAATAAATTGCACTTAATATAATGCGACAGAACAGGAGATTCGGTTTTAAATCTTCATATTCGAATTCTGCGTGCTTCATCACATAGGTATTTATGAACTAGGCGGATATTTTGGATTTACACCTTGTATATACATGTACCCAATCTATTCCCTGAAATTTCCGTGTGTCGTATTGACGTTTGCACGTAGTACCCGGTATTTTTTTATCTGTGGATGTGAGGATTTAGCTTTACGTTTCTCTAGCGGTTGTCAGTGGTACATGCTCTTTTGTCATTGAAATATCAATAGAGTATGAAATATTACAATGCAGTCTTGATATAGTTTGTATAGAAAAAAAGACCGGAAAAGAAAAGCACTATTAAACAAAAGTTTACAAGTTGTATTGCGTAAGCGAGTAGACCGGCTTTTTACATGTATTTGCCGTCGAAACGTGGCCAGTACAAAGCTATCAAGGACTTATAAACAGTTTACAAGTCTTTGGAATCGTCAACATAAACAATAGCTATACAATTCTTCAAAATATTTACATTGCGTAAATAAAGTCTAGATGTAAACATTCTACCAGTACAATACACCCCATACTCGCAGATTAGACGTTACCATAAAATGACTTGTCATGGCGCGCTGAAATACTTTCAATGTGTACCATGGGAACCGATGATTTCTTAAAAGACATTCACAAGACACTAACCAGCGAGTGTAATTGAGGCATGGCGGATATTTTTTCGTCGGCGACTTATAGCGTGTGGCGATGTCTAGGACTAAGAGACAAAGAATTTTAAATTTTATTTTACCTCATTTTTCATTTAAAATGTCATTCAAACAAGGGAAAAAGAAAAAGTCCAGGGAGATTCTCACATTCAAATATTATAATGTGTTCACAGGAATAAAGAGAAACTGAAGTTTGATTTTTTCCACTATTTTTTTCGAACAAATACATTCAAAATCTCCTTGAAATCGAGAAAATCTCATTGTTTTTTAGCAAATGAGATTTTTATCTCATTACTCTGCAGGGCTAGGGTGATCCCTGCTATGTGGTGTATAAATTGATACAAATAGTAAAGGAATGAAATTGCATGCAGAAGTTTAATAAATTGACGAAAGTTGGAAGTGAATATGGTGAAGTTATCATCATGTTGAGTAAAAGAACGGAAGATTTTCACACTTCGTTTAAGAATTAAATGTACAATATTGGTGCACTCAGTAAAATTTAAATGTGCCATTTTAATATTGAATGTGACCATGGCGCAGGGCATATGCTTATCTCAATCACTGCATGTACATGTACTATGAAAATACAGTATGGTATCTTCACTCTAAGTACTGTACATCCATAAGTAAGTACAGTCCATTCTTGTTTTGGTGATATTAATTCTTATCTTAGAAAAAAATGTGTAAATATCAATACTTGTAATGAATAAATTAATGATAGAAAATAAGGTATACTGTAAACGTGGAAATTTTCACATTTTTTGCGAATCTATGGACTTTGTGAAAATTTTGCCCACGCGATTATATCTCCGCTGCATTCTTACAATGGAAAAGAAATGTTAGCTTAACGTCTTGATGTTATAATCGCGAAATTTTCCCCCAGCAAAAATAATCACGTTTACAGTATAGGCTGCAAGGCACATTTGTTTTAGTATGGTTTCACTAAAAGTAGATTAACAGTATTGCATCACAGACTTTATATCTTTAAAGTTGTAATTTGTATCAATTTTATTGAATGGTTGAGGAATAATTTTGAAATGCCGAGGAATGAATTGGAGTTTGAATTTCTTGACAAGGTCATTTGCTGTTTATGAGTATTAAAACTTCAGTATGAATTTTTCGTCTTCAAAGTGTATACCTTCATACTTAGACAGAGGTAGAAATAGAGGTTACTGTAAACTGTATTTTATTTGCGAGTGAGGTGACTGGTTCACGACGTTTTATTTTCACAACATCATTTTACATATCTCACTTCACATGTGTTTGGACATATTCGCGGCGTTTTATTTTTTACGGAATCGAAGAACCTTGCAAATATTGCGAAAATAAAACGCTCGCGAATAAAAGACCGTTTACTGTAGTATTCAAGAAAAATTATATAACATGTTTGCAAGATTATACATGTATGTTGAATATAATTTTTGAACCCCCAGCTCCTGACTGTGCATGGAAGAAACAGAGAGCAGAAAGGAAGATACACAGGACTGGCTAACTGGGATTATATAAAAGCTGTCAGGTATCAGAGGAAATATTTCATGTCAATTGATTCGTATATTCAAAGACTCTTTATAATACACAGTAGCACATCTCTTTCCATTCCTAGAAAAAAGACCAGTGTTCTAGGATTTTATTCAAAAACCACTTACCAATGGGTAAGCACCCACTGTAAATGAGCTTACCCAGCAAGGAAACTCACTTACCCAAACAAAAATGAAAAGGGGATGTTAATTTTCTATTGTGTGTCCTAGCCATAACCATGAAAATAAATTATTCTGTCACAAATATTGTCACACTGAAAATGCAGGATGACTGCTAAAAGATGATCTTGTACTTTGGGGCGACTATTTACTTTTGTTTTTGCTACATATACACAGAGAGTTTAATGGGGATTGTGCTTCAAACTTCACTTACCTACGGGTAAGTAGCATTCTGTTTTCCAGTTACCCGACCTCAATTTTCACTTACCTCGGGTAATGGATAATGGAATCATAGAACACTGAAGACATGGGATAGATGTAATAATCAGATGAAACAGAGTTAATCCACATACCAGGGCTGATTGATATGTTGTGAGCCTCGGTTTTCTGGGAAGCAGAAGGTATTCTGCTGATAGATTATCTCCAAAAAGGACAAACAATCAATGGCACATTTTATGCTTCATTTCTGACACAGTTATGGGAAAATATTAAACTTAAGTGCCGCAGAAAGCTCACTGGTTAAAGATGTGTTGTTCCATCAGGACAATGCTCCTATACACAAGTCTGTCACTGCCATGGCTGCCATTCATGATTGTGGCTTTAATTTGATTGAGCATCCGCCCTATTCACCTGATCTTGCTCCATCAGACTTTCATCTATTTCCAAAATTGAAAGCAGCTATTTCTGGCACCCACTTTTTGTCTGATGATGAAGTCATACTTGCAATAGATGGCTTTCTGACCAGTCATGGAAAGGAGTTCTTTTAAAGTGGTATTGAGGCCCTTAAACACCAATGGCAAAAGTGTATAGATTCTGAAAGGGATTATGTAGAAAATAATGCAAAATGTCTGATAAAATTCAAATCCATCAATACAAGGCTGGCAACATATCAATCAGCCCTCGTAGTACAGAAACATAGACATATTTTCCACTTTAAGAATATTTGTTTTCTATTGACAGAGAGAATGTGTCCATTCCGGTGTATGCTAATGGTAACATCCAGTATTTGTCAGATGTCCATAAATGTATGGAGGAGACAGGTGTACATGGGGTAATGAGTGCAGGTATGTATGATCTAATACGACATGTTGTTATATGCAGGTACAAGTACCGTAATCGTCCGAAAAAAGTCCGCAAGAGTAGATACCACGCAGGCAAAAAATTGCTCTGAAAATCGTGGAAAAAACTCTAATGTAGTAAATAATACGCATTAAAAAAAATCGAATTTTCGGCGACGTTTTCTCTCAAATTAATCTATATAAACATTAAAAATACCAAAGAAACGGCCCGCTCGGTAATTATAATTGTAGATATAAACGTACCCGTTTTTGAAAATAATTTAATTAGATAAGTAACTGAAATTAGTTGAATTATTAAAGTACCCGTAATTAAAAATAAATAATCAAGCAAATACTAGATGTTTTCGTTATCGCTTTGATAGCCCGATATCGCTTTCATGGACCAAAATTAATAACAGTTATATTAACGTAATGACTTGAATTAGATACCGATTTCAAAATAATCCGTAGTACGATTGAAAGATTTAGGATTGACAGCCGTATTATGTATCAATTAACTGAACTGACCATTGAAATTTACCGTTAGAATAAACCTTTTTGAGAAGATTTTACTTCCCCCTTCACCTGTCAAAAGTGACAGATCAATTTCATGCTTGACCGCACCGCTACCGGTGAAGGCTATTTGTCTCCGTTCAACACCCCTCGGGGTAAACAGGTGTTTACACTTATACAGGTATTTAACTTACACGCACTTGTATGATCTGACCGTAGATGACCAGGTACCGTAAATACTTGGACAAATGTTATTGTAACATGATTATTTACTTACGCACGGACTGGTAGCATGAATTAAAGTCAAATTTACTTACTAAATTGATCTATTGACGAATTCTCCGTTCAGAAAAAATGGTCTCAATATTCTAAACCAGTGTATTGACCGCATTCAAGAATTTTTTGAGCAAATTGTCATAAAAAGTAGCCGGTAATACACCGACGGAGACGGTACCTATTTTCATAAATTTAGATTCCTGTAACAGTTTTGTAATGTCATCTGAGCTAATCAGGGTACAGAAATACTAATGTGAGAGGCAGGTGCCCCATCCCCTTCTCTTCTATGGATTTGAGTAATATTTCACTAAATTGTTTCCTCAAACTTCAAAGTGTCTCATGACCATGTAATATCTTGTAATATACATGTACAAGGTTAATTCCATGTTGCATTGAAATACCATAGTTTAAGTTAATGCATCTACGGTATTAAACAAGTTCAAAAGAGGAAAATTATTTTCATTTGGTGATGAAAATCAAATACGGTATTCACTTTACATTTTCACACAGAGGGTAACCTACATAACCCAGCCTTGTTTGCCGGACAGGATCCTTTTGTATGGGACATGGCTGAGGAGTATCTGGATTTAGCCGAGAAGTATCCCTGTCCGCTATCCTACGCGAGGGGTCACATGTTCAAAATTCTACATCATAGGTAGGTTCACTTGTATTAGTTGTTGGATTTGCTCCTGTCCATCTTCTCAAGACAAGTGTATGTAATACTTTACTCCCTCTTTTCGGATGTCATACACAAGACTGAGTCTACAGTGAGTTTCACTCGGAGAGTATATACAACAAGACCAGAGTCTGTATTTTGTTATACTTTCACATACAAGCAATTTTGAGAGTAAAATCAACCAAACTCATTAAATAGCACTTGAATTGCTAGTAATTTATTTGAAGTTTTGACCTGATAAGTCTCTGAATGAAACTCACCAGAGACACAGTTTTACACACACTTGTCTCGAGAAGATGGTTCCTGTCATACTTTGTACTCAAAGTAGGTCTATCTTTACAGGAGATGACCCCTACTCGTTTAAATATTTACCTGCCTACTTTGGTAGGAAGGATAAAAGAAGCAAACCTTGTTAAATTGTCGTGCATAGAATTCTTTAAAGTTTTCTAGCAGAGTTTTAGATGTTTTAAAATTTAGTGATCTTCTATGGCATCATGGTAAAAAATCACATGACCATCTTTTCTGAAATTTCAGAGGTGTGATAAAAATTATTTTGTCAGGTTATGTATCCTACATATTGTCCATGAGCAATTCATCTTGTTTTATGCATAAACTTGGAACGACAAACTCAATAAGCCTTTTAGCGACATTTCAAAAATTGTTTTTTTTTACAAAACCTTAATTCTCTATTAGTGTAAAGGTGAATAGGTTCATTTCCATGTATAATTAATACAAAACATACAAAGTGTTTACCAACTGGTACTTATTTTAACAAATGATTTTATTGTTTTGCCTGTGAAGCATAGCGACACTTAGGGATCACTTTGTCTGTTGTCTGTCTGTCCGTCACACTTAGATGTCACACCCTATATAAAAGTGATTCCAAAGTGTCGCTATGTTTCGCAGGCGACACATGCATTCCTTGGAATTATTTTTCAGTTTGAATGTACATGCGGAAATCCGTGATATGATAGCAGTAGGTAGATCTCTGGACTGTTTTAAGCTAGCCGTCCTCAAACTCAAGGAAAAATGTCTGGTGAGTACTTACATGTAGTCATTGAGCACCACTCAAAAAGTCAGTAGATATTGAAGAAAATCTTTCTGACAGAGAGATGACTAAATGTTTGATTTAGATATGATATGCATGTATGTGATAAAAAAGACGGTAAACTGAGTAATTGACCCTTCCAAACGCGGGAAAAATTTGAGAAATTTTATGATGTCACAATGCAATTTTGATGTTTGACCGAGGTTCGAAGCTTGTTTGTCCGAGGTAAAAGCATTGTGACGTCACGAAATTTTGCATTTTTTTCCGCAATCGGAAGGGTAAATTATACATGTACATCTGTGCTACTTCTGAAATGTCTTGGTACATGTATCACCATATTGTATGTTATTCAGTAAATCACCGTTGTTGAAAATTTTTATATACATCTGTACATAAAATCCTGATGAATCAAGAACGGATGAATTTCTAAGCTGAGCTGCAAAACTTGGCTCTTAATTTGATGTGAGATAGACAGACGGGCGTCTGGGCGTGCTGGTGTTGATAATTGGTTTCTGGACAAAAATTCAAATACATGTATTATGAGTGTTAGTGCAATGAAACTTCATATACTTATAATATAAGAGTATAGAAGAGTGTGTATTATACCTACATGTATCAACATGAAACTTGCCAGAAATGTTTCCATTAAGTCAAGGTTTATCGGATTTTTGGTCAAAGCTTAAGGTCATAGGTCTCTGATGATTGAAAATACTTCCTGGATCACATAAGAACATTTATAGCACCTTTCAACCTTACCTGAAACTTGTATTGCTATGCAATTCGGCACTTTTGAGCCTATTCCTTTGTTATATGTGAATGCTTTAATGACTGAATTTTCCATTCTTCTTTACAATCATTAAAATCTTCAGTCTTATATATCAACTACTTGAAATTGTTACTCTATATTAGCTATTTTAGAAAACCAGAGTTACTTCCCATTTGAGACGGTATCTGATATAGACTGATTATGACGTCAGCAAATTCTATGGAAACAGGCCTAAAAAGTCTTGGAAATGACGGTATAAAATTGACGTTACCATACTATTTTCATGACGTCACAATGGTTTTACGTCTGTAAGAGGGAAAATCTCTGTATTCCGCAGTGACTCAATAGTACAATGCTTAAAATTTTGTTCTTTTCAGCCTGAAGTAGAAAAATTTAAAGAAAATCCAGAAAGTTTCACCTCAGATTTACCATTGCCGTACTGGATTTGTCAGCCCTATGTGAGGCCAAAGTAAGTTCATACTATGTTTATTATGTAAAGGTGAGAAATTCTTTTGTCAGCTTATTGAAATGAAATGGTTAGGTTTCCTTGTTATTATCAAGCCATGTAGATTTGATAGAAAGGTACATGTATCAATATCATTAAATTGAATTTCATACATTTTGATTTTAATACAGAAGATCGCAAATACTTCTTACCAAGACTATACGAATATTCTCCACACTCTTCGATTGTTCTCCATTGTTATGACGTCATCAATTTACTTGGGCAGAAAAGGTGCCCAAGTTTTGAACAATAGTTTAGGCAGGTGACTAAATGAAAAATCAGAACGGACATGCTGCACGCGCTATATGTGATCTTGCGTATTGAATTGAATCTCAAATAGTAGTCTCTTTGTCCATTATCTAATAGGTCCTCTACATTTACACCAGGAATTTGTCTCTGTTTAATTTTCCTAAAATTGAAGCGAGGAGAGTATGAAACAGTCTCATTTCTTTGTTCACCCAATTCTAATGAACTTGAGAAATTCAAAGTTTGTCGGATTCAAGGAAACAAAGTAGAATTTAACATTTACATAGGAATTGAAATGTCACGACACTCTTTGGTCATATTACATTGTTTAGATTGAGGATCACTGAAAAGGGTTTAGTACCTGAAACTTGCATGATTGGTGCATGCTCGAATTTATCTGTTCTTAAATGGTGCTATTGAATTTGAAGATGTTAAACATTTCACAGTCACAAAAGGAACAACAAAAAAGAAGAAATTGGCTAATCACCAAATATATTATTACTACTTAGCTTCTTGTTGACATTTTGATCATATAGATAGGCATAAGGACAAGGTTAGAGTAGATTTGGCCATCAAGCTATTGTAGTTTTTGTGTCGCCTGAGAAGCATAGCGACACTTAGGGATCACTTTGTCCGTTGTCCATCTGTCTGTCTGTCCATCTGTCTGTCACTCTTGGATGTCACACCCTATAAAAGTGTTTCTTTGTGTCGTTATGTTTTGCAGGCGACACATGCATTCCTTGGAATGATTTTTAAAAACATATTTATATGTACATGTACTTCCAGAAACATATTTCATAAAGTATTTCGATTTTCAAGCTAGACTGTCCAGATTATCATTGTGGAACTTTTATTTTCAGCCCAGAGTTGGAAGAAGAAAGGAAAAAGATGAAGGAGAGCGTAAAACGCCATTTAGATGAAACCGTCGCTCCTGAATTTGCCGGCCTGTCAAAGAACAAAATGAAGAAATTATTACGCAATCCAAATAAAAAGTTTAAGGGAAGGAGGGAAGAACAGTATGAGAAATGTTTTTCCTGTACCAATTGTAGGGTAAGTATATTTTTGAATATGGTAGCAAAACAATTCTTTATATCTAAATGATATTTGAGGTTTTATACAACATAGTCCTTTTATCTGTCAAGAAACTTTAAACCCTAAGAGTAATTTGATACCACAGAAATCTGATTTAAAGGAGTAGAAGCAGTAACCTGTCATTTCCGCCCTATGTTCAAAGTTGTTTATATATCCATAATATTCTACTTTATAATTATATATATTTGTGTATATTTGTGTCAATCGATTGATTTCTGATCGGCCTTTTAATTTGCATAAAAAAATTCAAGGCCTGGAGCATAGATGAATTTTGAAGATTTGTGTGTAAAATATGATGATTTTCTTGAGTTTTGCGTCATTCATGGTAAATGAAGTCAAAACATGACGTTATACATCATGCGCGTGACGTTACAAGGGCTCAAAATTATGACGCGGTATTTTCTCAAACATTCAACTTTACAAAAAGTGATAATTAATAATTTGTTAATCAAAAATATTTTTCGTCGAAATTATAGGGCCGATATGAGGGGTTAGCGCACCTAGTCCTTTCATCAGTCTGTCCTTCCAGTCCTTCACTTCAATCTGTGGGAAGATTTATCATATAGTCTAATGTCACAAAGTGATCTTAACAGTGTGTGATGTAAAGTTTTGCCATTTTTTGTTGAATTCAGGATTTTGTTGATTTTCAGTTCAAAAAAGAATGTCATACTCAAGAACAATACATTCTTTCAGATACATGTTCATTATTGTTCATTTCTATATACATGTACATATAAGTTCTTCAAATGCTCGAAGATGTTGCAAGGCTCAGATTGTAAAAACTAAAACATGCTATTCTATACAGGACTTACACTTGAATTTTTTTTATACTTTTAGGGTAAAAAATGTGCATTTCTCATGTGCAAAATATGCTGCAAAAAGAAAACATTAGAAGAAACCTTGGATTGCAAAGGTATGTGATCAATATTTATTTTTAAATTCAAGAACAAATTTCAAATATTTTTTATATTGAAATAAAAAAGAAACAGACTTTAAAAAGACTTCTAGTGTATGAAAGAAAAATCTGTTTTTCAATTTTAGGACACGGGATAATGTTGCGCACAAAAAGTCTAAGTAAAAAGGCGTTAGATCAGAAGTTACAACAGCTTCAAACTCAGAAACTGAACTCAGACATTGTAGTGGACCGTTGTGATATAGGGACCGGCAGGGAGTGTGACAGAGTGAGTGCTGAAAGCAAGGAAAACCAAGAACTCGTATCGAACTCTACTCAGGAGTTAACCGAGACGAATTGTGATGTTAGAGATACCGGTGATATTAATGTAGAATCAGATCGTTCAAATTGTCTGACAAATGATGTTATCTGTGATAATACATGAAATAGATATTACTTGATGAAGAAAATTATTTTGCTTTTGCAGAATAAATTTTAAAATCTGATTTTGATGTATTTGATTTGCATGTCTTCAAACAGACAAATATTTGTGTTGTGGCACTAGTACAGCTGTCATTCTGTCTGTCCTCATATTTCTTTGAGTGCTTGTTAGATATAGATTAATCCATAAGCCTCGGGAAATTCAATATTATATATGTACTTTCCACAAAAAATTTGCTAAGGTTGAGGAAGGATCCTATTTATTTTTAAGGTTACAGGTCAAGGTCACAGTCAGTTGCATTCATTCAACCTTGTTAAAGGATATTAATAGGAGGAACTTTTATCCCTATGATCTTAGGAGTAAATCTTGGCAAGAAGAACTCTGTTGATTATCAAGTTTAAAGGTCAAGGCCACAGCTCTTATATTTCTTTGTGGAAATGAAAACAAGCAGAACTGCAGTTAAAAGGAAAGAATCCCTTATAGTAATTGAAGCTCATCTGATTGTGAAACACTACATATCGTAATAAAAGTGAATTACAATCGGTTATGGTAAAACAAGAGTTGATCAAGAACAAGTACTCCCAAGCAAGAAATGTGCTATATATCTGACAAACTGAATGTCCAAAATTAGTAAGCTGAACATAAATTGCAAAACTGAAAAGAGGTTTTTAGCCGTCTTCCAAAATACACCTGAGTAATATTACATTCTTCAAGAGCCCTTATCACTACTTGAAGAAGTTGGAGATTAACACCTGAGGTAAGAGGATGATGCTTTATATAAAGATTCTTGTGGGCACCTTTGAAGCAAAAAATGAGAAAATGTCAACAGTGGATATGATTAATTCACGGTGTACAGTAATCTAGTTACTGTATCTTGATTTAGTGCTGAGGATAATAAAATTTAAAAGTGTGTTTATTGTAAAAATAAGTAATGAGCATTTGTTTGGATGTGTCCATGGCTTTATACACTAAGATCTGGTAGGTTCACATTCAAATTCTGTGAATGTTCATGGCTTGAATATTGAGATACACTCTGGTTGATCCTCTATGGTTCTGAGAAGTTTGCACGCTGACAAGAGTGTACAAGCCATGAACACAAAAAGCCACTCATTTCTGAAATGCAGAACAGGTCAGTATCCAGGTCAAAGGTCAAGGTCATTTGATGATTAATCTAAACTTTGGCCTTCAACTGAGGGGAATGATGCTACACTTTGCTTTGCATAATTGACTTCTAATCTTTATTTGTAATTTTATCCTTTTTGTGTCGCCTGCGAAGCATAGCGACACTCGGGGATTACTTTGTCCGTTGTCAGTCAGTCATTGGTAAGTGATGGGGCTTTGATATTTCACATGTGTATTCCTTGTGACAAGACCTTTCTACACATACCATAATTTTTTACTTAGTGACCTTGACCTAGATATTTGACCTACTTTTTCAAAAAAAATTAAGATTGGCCATATCTTTTGATTGGTGGTAAGAGATAGGGCTTTTGATATTTCAAATGTTTATTTCTTGTGACTTTTCTAAACATACCATAATTTTTTACCTCGTGACCTTGACCTAGATATTTGGCCTACTTTAAAAAAAAGGATAAGATTGGCTATATCTATTGATTGGTAAGTGATAGGGCTTTGGTATTTCACATGTGTATTCCTTGTACAAGACCTTTTTAAACATACAATAATTTTGACTTTATGACCTTGACCTATATATCTGACCTACTTTTTCAAAAAAATTAAGATTGGCTATATTTTGATTGGTAAGTGCATAGACGTATATCCAGATCTGGATATACGTCTATGGTAAGTGATAGGGCTTTGATATTTCATATTTATTTCTTGTGACTAGACCTTTCTAAACATACCATAATTTATTACCTTGTGGCTTGACCTAGATATTCCTTGTAACACGGCCTTGCTAAACATACCTTGATTTTTTACTAAATGACCTTGACCTAGATATTTGATGATACCTCTCTGTTGTTACCAAAATTTTACGTGGTGAACTTAACCTGGATGATTGACCCTCTTTTATGAAAATTTAAGATTGACCATGTTTTTAATCATTGAGTAAGAGGATATGAATTTCTCCTACTGATACCAATAATTTTGAACCAAGTGACCTTGACTTACATATTTGATCCACTTTTTAAAAATAAGCCGCAAGTATTTTTGTATGAAGTGAGCAACATTGTTCAGCACGTTTTGAGATGACCCCCAATCACTATCTTTCGGAACACCTTTTGACTTCCCGTGTTACCAAGAACGCTGAAAATGTCAAATCATGTAGAAACTACGAGAAAGTGACTGGTATAAAAGTCGAGATTTCAGAGACTTTCCTCAGATATTCAGAGAAGAAAAGGAAGATGGCAAATACTACATCTTGGCCTGTCAAGGTCTATATATATGACATCAGCAAAGGAATGGCAAGATCGCTTTCAGCAGCATTTCTTGGTAAGATTGTTTATTTTCTTAAACACATCATGCCACATATTTATGCCGAAAATAACATAATTAAACGTTTGGACTTATGAGAGAAAAATATTAATATTATGTTATCTGCAAGAAAAAGGAGCTCAAACATAGATATATGTTCTCCAAGAAAAAGGAGCTCAAACATAGATATATGCAGAGATTTTCTTTGGCAGAGGAAATTCGAAATATGTGTAAATCCCCCCCCCCCCCCCCCCCCCCCCCCCCCGATGCAATACACAGAGCAGACACTCACAGAAAGAGACGAAAAAAGTACAAGGAACACCAAATCACATATACTGGTATACTTCAAACATAAATGACTACACATAAACCAACGAGACCGTCAATGGGCATTCGGTGCCAACTTAGGATGGTCATCTGCCACACTAGGAATAACACAGTCACGTAAACTTTAGTTATACAATGCTTTATATTTCCTTCTTTTCTGTATAATTATGGGGCTACGTGTATATAGACATATACTAAGGAATATTAGAATACTGATTTTCCATTTGAATTTTCGCTAATAACTATATTCATTCACGAGTATTTGAATATTCGTTACAGCTCTAGGAATGACTTTGTAAATTGAAAAATGCATATGATCAGCGCAGCTCACTTTGATAGCCATATAAATGCGCTTTTGACTTCTTTACCTTGTAAAACTTAAAATAAATTTTTTTCCCATTCAATACATCTGGCTTAGGCCAAAAGAAAAAATACCTTTGTTTCCCATCACCCGACCGACCCTACTCAAAGCCGCCGACCCTAACGTTTTTTTCTCGATTTTTAGTTGCATTTATAGGTTTTTCGCGCCAATTTAATGATCGTCGCGCTTTATGAAATGCATGCCAGAAATGTTAAATCTACCGATTTTGGTGTAATTTTACCTGCCTTTTAACATTATCTATTGCAATACCATTCTTTTTATTCTTCCACTTTTTAGATTTTGTAAAAATACGAAGTAATCTATCATTTCTCTCTCGAAACGCTACTTTATATTGTACGGCGCTGCCGGGATGGCTTCCCTTTTTCCCATAAAAGGATTAATGCCTGACAATGTTTGTACTCTCTGATTGTTATAAAAACATACAGTCTGAATCAGGGTTCTCAATAACTCAGCCGGAAACCTTTGATTTCTCACCTCCTACTTAATGTAAAATCGCCGCTTACTTTCATAAAAATATTCGTCGTATCTCAATTTTTATCGCAGGTTAATATGAAAATTGAATCTGTTCAAAAGGAAATTTAGTTGTCCTGTAAAAACTGTTTAAAAAGACTGTCCTAATACAAGGTACGTGATAAATATTTCGGTAACTATACAATGCTTTAGTCATTTTACGGCAACGTATGTTAAAGTTGTACAATAGATTGATTACATCTCGACATTTTCACGGCTGTAAATAAAATTTTAATACATTAACTATTGACCACACGCCTCCTTGTCAGTCTTAGGGATAGCGTGCTTCTACGTTACAAAATATGTTTTGCAACAAGTTACTGGAACCAGATAAAAACCGGATGTTTAAACCGTAAAATCAGCACTTATCGGCTACAAATGCAAGTTAACGCATTCACGTTAACGGCGAGTATGTTCTAATTTTATGGCCGTACCTGAGGAGGGAACAACCTATGAAATTCGGCTTTTATTTGAGACATTGCATTAGAATATATGGTAACTCGACAATATAGGGATCAATATGGAAGTAAGCCCATCGATTTTGAGGGAAAGATGTAAGGACAAATTTGGCGATATGCTTATAATCAGGAGAAGCCTTTTGATTTTGGGTAAACATGTCAAAGGTCATGGTCATTTTTAGAAAAAAAAACAACATTGGATTCTGTATAGATAATAAAAATGCAGATTCAAGGTCACCATGCTTGGGAGGCCAGTTTTAAAATGCTCAGTAACATTTATAAACATTTAGCTATTTCCCAACGGTTACAGACACAAAATGAACTCCCCATTCTTTCTACGTGGTTTAACATGTCTGTGTTTACTGATGATTTCTCCATGTATTTGACAGACAACACATATTTGAAGGTCATAATTCAACGATACCCTTAAATCACATTTAATATATTCAAGGGCGTAGGAGAACGGGGGGCAGTGGGGGCATATGCCCCCACTTTGAAAAGTGGAGGGATTCGTTCAATTTTCAAATTTTTTCTTTGGATCTCTACCGCTCGCCCGTTCTGTATAGACTTCCCAAATAATTTAGCAATTCTGATCCATCCTTAATACATATTACTTTATCAATGTACATGAAGACATTTAACTCAAACTGTATAGCATATTATTACATATACTTGTTCATGATAGAGGGTATAGAAAGTGTTTTCTAATAAGTCAGTAATTTGCACCAGAAATGTTAAAATTTGTGCATACAGAACATGAAACTCACATATTTTTCTTTATTCTCCCCCCCCCCCCTTTTTTTTTTTGCTTGTTAGAAATTTTGGGATGTTGTGCCCCTCCACTTTTTCAGGCAGAGCTACGCCGTTGTATATTATTCTAAACAAGCCTTACAACGCTACAAAAGTAGATAAAAAAAATCTAAAAAAAAAAAAAAATTCCGACCGACCTACCCTATTTTATTTCAGCATGTTATGGGAAACACACATATTATTTTTTTAGGCCTTATTCAGTTTTTGGTAATAACCTAAATGGTTGTGGGTACACGCATTCAAATTTACAGATATAAATACATGTATTAGTATTTCTTATACTTTTTCCCCTTTACGTTGCCATTTCCATAGGCTCAATCTTAAAGATTGGCGATGTTTGTAATCATGGTAATGTCACACAAAAATTAACATGAAAAATGGCCCATGTATTAAACATGTGTGTCTATAGCTAATGACTTTAAAAGACTTGAAAAATGTTTTAACAATTGCATACCTGTCAACTTTGAAATCTTAAAAAGAGGGAGATCTCCCTCCTTGGCACTTGAAAAAGAGAGACATGTATCAATAGTTTATTGCATTCTTTACATCTTTCCTTACATCTTGTCGTGCAATTTCTCATGAAATGCTCTGAATGTTGCTATTTAGAGTGATTTTCTATGATAAATATGCCGAAAGAGGGAGATGGGCCAAAAAGAGGGAGATTTTGGTCTCCCCTAAGGGAGAAAGGCCAAAGAGGGAGAGAGACAAAAAGAGGGAGTCTCCCTCAAAAAGAGGGAGAGTTGACAGGTATGCAATTGAAATGCATCCCCTGGATAAATTTGTACTTAAAAGTGAGGCATTTTCTAGTATATACAGATACAGATGCATGCACCACGTAACTTAAACTATAACTTAGGACAAAGCTAGATCTAAAATACTGCAAGAAAAAAGGTAATTTAGGAAGCGAGTCCCATTGGTCACAGTAGTAAGCTTACAATCTTCACTTGTTACCATTCAGTGGTATACATGTATGAAAAGTTATGTGTACCTGTAGTCACACTGGACAGATCTACATGTACATGTACCGGTAGGTGTTAGTAATTTGAAGTAGCAGAAGTTGTTATGCAGAATCAAATCTAGAGTGGACTTGGTGGACATCAATGTACATTTGTTAGTGCTATTTCTTTATTTCAGGGAGACAGATAAATGGCGTCTGGCATACA
This sequence comes from Pinctada fucata, assembly GCA_028142955.1. Lineage (NCBI taxonomy): Eukaryota > Metazoa > Mollusca > Bivalvia > Pterioida > Pteriidae > Pinctada > Pinctada fucata. Next base: position 39,093,385 of record AP027103.1, read on the forward strand.
GGCATTGTGGTTTATGGACGAGAATTTTTCTTTGGTGGAACAGGCGGCATTGAATCATGCAATCCAGTAAGAAATTAATTATGCAAATAAATATAGCAGGGCTCTCACGTCACCCCCATTTGGGATGGGGGCGGGGCCTTTGGAATTGGGAAAAATAGCGATGTTTCCCATAGAATTGGGAAAATAATAATGAGGCATAAGTTTTAATATCCATACTGACATACTTGTTTTCTTTACTATACAGTGCCTGACAGAGCCTTTAGAAATCTGTCATTATGTCCTTGATGTTTTTATAATGAATCTTTACCTACATGTAAGCAAGCTGTGTTTGCAGAGTTGATTTTTTTTCAAATTATCCTTAAAGTGTCAAATTGGGAAAACTTGGGGTCTATTGATTGGGGAAAAAAGATACCATTTTGCATTGGGAATGGGGCCGAATATAGGTCCCAAATAAAGCTGATCGAGAGCCCTGAGCTGTATAGACTTATCATGCTGAGTGATACAACACTATGCAGTAAATTATGTGTCTAAGTTCATGTAGAAAATACTCCAGAAGGGATTAACTTTGGAACCTATATACATGAATATGGAAACTTCTCACCTTGAGTCTAACTTCTGTCCATCAGTTATCTATAATAAGCAAACCTTTAGATCACAAATCTGTTAATTACGAATATAAATCATACAAATGTGATCTCATATGTTTTCTTTGTTTTAGGGAGGTACAATGTTAGGACAGCCTGATGAGATAGTAAATTTAGGAGAAACCCAGATTCCTTATGAACTTTTCCATGACCATTTATTTGAACTTGCGCAATCACAATTCAGGTATCTCTTCATTATGCATCTATATAGTCTTAAATCTACAATGTATGATAGCATATTGAAGTAAGCTTGTATATTACATAATATTACATGAATGGGTATTTTCCCCTTTTCTGATTGGCTAAAACAGCCACTTAGTGAAACACTCAAACGTTATGTCTACCTAGGATGACGTCATCCTGGGTAGATATAAGATTCAAATAGCTCCCCATGTGCTAGAATTAGAATGGTGGGTATTGCCGTTCCAGGTGACGTCATCTGAGGTAGATATAAGATTCCAACAGCTCTCCATGTGCTAAAAATAGATCAGAGACCTTCTGGCTCGGTGAATATAATGTCTTCTCTGGGAGCTAAACCATATTGTACATGTACATGTATTTACCTTGGTAAAAGTGAATAATTGTATAATATCATCTATATGAACATTGTTAGAATATGTCACCTGCAACACAGGGTGGCATATAGGAATGATTTTGTCCGGCATCTGTCTGTCTATTGGTCCATCTGTCTGTCCAGTAGTCACACTTTCATATGATTGGATATACAATGTAACTATATATTTTTATTAAACTTGCAAGGGAGGTCAAGCATGATGGGACTCGTGGGTCAAGGTCATATATTTAAGGACAAACACCAATTATAGGCAATATAATTGTCCTGGAACAATGTAGTGTGGAAAAAATATTTCATTTTCAACAATATTAAAATATATTTTAGAATCCATCACAATCCAACACAATTTCCATTCAGTTATGTAACACAGCTATCATTCTTATGTCATTGATTTTGTGAAAATAATATAGTTACATGCACTAAATATAGACTGATTTCTAATTTTAGACCGTCTTGTTATCACTTACTGGACCACAACTGTAACACCTTCAGTTCAGAAATAGCCAAGTTCCTGACAGGAAACGACATTCCCTCACATATAACTGGACTACCGGCAGAGGTTCTCAGCACGTAGGTTTTCAAATGATAATGTTTAGTAAATTCAGGACTCTTCCAATTCATTAACGACTTCTGTTTTCTGTTCCAATATATGTGACCATCGGTATTATGAATGTCTCACATGTATAGATGAAGTTATTCACTGTAGATTTATTACCCATTTTAATGATTAATAGTGCACCTAGACAAAGTTGAAGGGAGATTTTTGGCCTTTTGTTATGAGGTATGGTAATAGTCAAAATCGAGAGAAGTACACTGGTGCTACGTAAATGAAAGTTGACGAATATATGTTCGCACTGACCAACTGGGATGATGCAGTGCTAAGAATGGTGCAAATGACCTACATTTTCTGCTTTACTGCTCAGGTTAAGATCAATTTGGATAAGGTCAGGTTTGAGAGAAGTATAAGTGCTTCTACAATGAAAAAAAGTTGCTGTATACAATGTCATATATAGTCATCAAGACTTAGAGAGAGTTTACCATGCTTCAGATGCTGATTCTTACATACAATGCTGTCCAGATGTGCTTTTCTGATCAAACTTTGCTAATGACTTTGATCTTTGTTTGCTATCAAATATGCAGACAGTGTAAAAGAGTACATGAGCAATTGCAAAGTTGCACATTGGATGCATCTTTAGTCAAACTTGCATTAAATGACCCTGACCAGATTTTGCTTGATTGATTTATTTGATAATGCAATGTTTACTCAAATAATTTATTCCCCCATGGAGATTTTATTTCTTATCATACTATATTACCCTATATTTTTCAGACCGTTTGGACAAATGATCAGACCATTTGTGGATGCCATGTCAGTGCAGCCAAGCGGAGGACACGCCTTGTTTGATACGAACACACCCAATCCTGCCCCCTCTGTGCCACCCACCAACACATTCCTTACGGACATGCCCAACCAATCAAATTCCTCACAGGACGCTAGCAGTGTCAGTCCCTCTAACTCCCAGGATTCCAAGTCTGAGGAATTTGACGATTTCCAACCAGAATCAGAGGATGAAAAAGAAGTAGACGAACCCATTATATACAAAGATGTAAGCAGAGATAAATCAGTTTTCACAAAAATTCACTAGCCTTAGGCGTACGTATGTGTATCTTGCTTTTTCAACGATCTCAAAATTGATTTTTTAAGGAGCATACTTATTTAACTTATTTAAGGAGGGTAGTGTATGAAATTTAAGATCCAATTCATTCTCTTTAGAAAGATGATCAGATTCTAGATTTTAGAGAGATCATCAGGAATTTTTTTATCCCCAGGCTGAGTAGACTCGCTGTATTATTTCCTTGTTCAAAAAAAAAAGAGGAAAACGAAAATTGGAAAAAATACTTACATTTATCAGGAAGTTTCACTTACAACACCTAGTACTTTAGATAAAAACTTAAATCTAACATTTTACATCAAGACCAAATCTTGTGACTTGATCCCAATATTGATCATTGTAAACTCAATGTGGGAAAAAGTTTTAGTTAGAAATGAATAAAATTCTATGTATATGATGATTTCAGGAAATAATTCTATGAAAAGTTATGTTTTAGATTCAGTACGTTCACATCTATCATAAGATATGAAAACAACTAAAAGTGTGATGAAAATGTAAAATACATGTATATCATAATGGTTTAAGGAAATATATGGTTAGAATTGCCGTAATTTGCATTTACATTGCATTTCTTTCCATTCCCATTCCGTTGATGTTTTGCAGTTTCGTTCATAATTTGTCCAGATCTGATCACTTATTGTCCATATTAAGAGTCAACATCAAAACAAGGTGATGACCACCATGACTCATGTTTAAGGTAAAGAGCACACATTCTGAGTGGCCATCATGACTCATGTTCAAGGTCAAGAACACACATTTTGAGTGGCCATCATGACTCATGTTCACAAATTTCGAGTGGCCGTCCTGACTCATGTTCAAGGTCAAGAGCACACATTTTGAGTGGCCACCATGACTCATTTTCAAGGTCAAGAGCACACATTTTGAGTGGCCGTCCTGACTCATGTTCAAAGTCAAGAGCACACATTTTGAGTGGCCATCATGACTATGTTCAAGGTCAAGAACACACATTTTGAGTGGACTCATGTTTAAGGTCAAGAGCACACATTTTGAGTGGCCATCATGACTCATGTTCAAGGTCAAGAGCACACATTTTGAGTGGACATCATGACTCATGTTCAAGGTCAAAAGCTATTAGTTTGAGTGGCCATCATGACTCATGGTCATGGTCAAAAGCTATTAGTTTGAGTGGCCCATCATGACTCATGTTCAAGGTCAAGAACACATTTTGAGTGCCCATCATGAATCATGTTTCAGGTCAAGTGCTATTAGTTTGAGTGGCCATCATGACTCATGTTCAAGGTCAAGAACACACATTTTGATTGGTCATCATGATCATGTTCAAGGTCAAGAGTGCACATTTTCAGTAACTTTAATCACCACCGCTGCAGTCATTTATCTAAGGTTTGTTTGGTATGCTGAGATAAGGAAAAAGACTACATTGTATTTATTTTCAAGGTCAAAGTCCAAGGTCAAAGGTAATAGTAGAAGAAGAACATTTTGTAGATTAAAAATTGGCAATCTAAACTTCTACATGTATCATTTAGCATCAAGGCATCATGCACCTAAACACACTGAAGGATTGAGTTCAAAGTTTGAGGTCAAAGCTCAAGCTCACAGTTGCTTAGATAGTCTGTGGTGGGCATATACAATATGTATTGTACTAGCTGATTGCAGTATGTATTTTGATTCCTTAATTTCATTGTCTCGTTTCAGCCATTACCAGAGTTGTCATCGTGGAAAAATGAAGGTTCCGAGAAACTGTCGGACAAAGATTTAACATTGATAAAAGATATATATGACTACTGTAAAGATGGACAAAGAACTTGGTCCCTCAGTAAGGACCATATACAAACTATACACAAAGTGATAGGTGATGGCAGAATGGGGGACCATCTCAGAGTAAACATTGGTGTATTATTGCAGGATTTAGTATTGATTGAGGATTTTGTGACTTTATTAGACCATGAACCTACCAAACTTGTGATGAATCTTATGCAACATTTTGAAGAAGTGACAGAGGGTGTTCAAATATCGGTATTAAAATTTGTAAGTATTTTTATCATAGACATGCTTCATTAGTGATAGACATGCTTCTTTAGTGATAGACATGCTTCTTTAGTGTAGTTTATACAAAACAAATATTAAAGCTTAAAATTGTATAAATATGATTTATTAAATTGATTTACTTAATGAATCCAGCTAGCTTTAAGAGTTGTGGAAAAAACACTATTGATGGATACAGAAATGTTCTTTTACACATTTTATTTGGTCACTTGGCTTATATCAAGTTTGAGGAAGTACTAAGCACTTTTTGTAAAGGCAAAATGTCTGAAAATTTGTATAAAATTTTGGTCATACTTCATTTCTACAATTCCACTTTCTAATAAGAATCTTTGTGGATGGTAACAATTTGCTTGGATCATTAAAGAACCACAATGTCTTCATGATTATTTTTGTTGACTAATTAGAAATTAACTATTTTAAAGGAAGAAATGTTTGAAGTATCAAAATTTCACAGTGTGACAGTTCTTGTAGACGTATAATGACTTATGATTTCTTTTTTTGTGTCGCCATGCAAAGCATAGCGACGCTTAAGGATAACTTTGTCCATTTGTCTGTCTGTCTGTCTGTCCATCTGTCTGACACTTGGATGTCACACCCTATAAAAGTGATTCCTGAGTGTCACTTTGTTTCGCTGGCAACACATGCATTCCTTGGAATGATTTTTTCACTTTCAGTTCACCAACTGTTGTAGTTCACATTTTGGACATACCTTCCTGACTAGAGAAAACGGCAGTCAAACCAGCATGATGAAATTACTGACAAACGTCTGCGTTAATTGTCTGCTGAAGGATGACGTTCAAATAAACCAAAAAATATCGGCCCTTGTGTTCAACCTGAGTAGATTTAAGGTGATGTCAATTCTCATTGAATGGTCTTCATTGTTTATACAATCTATCAATTCTAATTAAAATCATATGTAACACACTGGCTTATTGCTTTCCATTTGCAGCATTTAAAAAATCATAATGTGCCCTCAAATCAAGAAAGATGTTACATCCTTAGGCTTTAGTAATTAAATAAACTTTTTCTGAAAGGCACCCTTCTGTCAGGCATGAAAATTTCATCACTTTGGTCTTAGCAAATGAATGCACTTCATAATGACACCATGAATTAAACTGATTATTGACGTAAATAATTTTCTTTTTAAGATGTCGGAGGACAATCAGGTGGAGATAGGGAGCGCTATCTTGGAGTGCTTACAGAGAAAACTAGAGGAACAAACTGGTAAAAACATTATGTTAAAAAAAAAACTACTGTAAACATGGTTATTTTAGCAGGGGGAAATTTTCATGAAATGGCTATTGCAACAGTACGTGTGGAAGGAATTTTGGCGAAATCAAGAGTATTCCCTTAAGTGTTATACTGATTGTAAATTTCACGCAGGGTTTTTTTTTCGAGATGATAATACAATGATGAAAAACGTGAAAAATATCCCAATGCAAAAATTTCCTTGTTTACAGTATTACAAGCTAACTCTTATCATTGTTCATAGTAGCAAATTATTTATTTCATTTTCTTTTATTCTGGTATGTCAGATAAAACCTATTAGAAAGAACTTGTCACCATTAATTGCAGTTCCATAGATTTGTTACCACATTTAGTAGTACATTTGTATTCATTTAAAGTGATATTAGAACATATGAGATAATACTTTTACCTAAAACTTTGATGGAGAGACTTATGACGTAGAAAGTTGTACATGAAAGATGAAAGTAGTGTAAACAATGCAATGTACCGTTGAGGTATTGAAGCTGAGTTCGCATTTAATTTGCTCAGTTTCACATCTTTTGATAATTTCTTGATCATGTCGAGTATCAATATGTAAATGTTTAATGTTAGTAATTTTCATGCGACCAAGCATGTCCGTGAGAAAAAAAAAAAGGATGGGGGAGGGTCTTGAGATGGACGATTTCACACATGATGTCACATCATATTTTCTGTCTGTCCTATTTTACTATTTGTTCTAAACACGCACGATTTGAAACAATGGTTGAATATACAGCCCGACCTGTTTCAAACGCAGAAAGGGGGGGGGGGGGGGTTAACTTGGAATGCGTGCGACTGGAGTTTCAGACCGGGGGGCCCCCTGCCCATCCTTTTATTGAGCTTAGTGAACAACATAGTATTACCTATATTCATATTGTCATATACATTCACTTAAATGACAAATGACAGATGGAGATATCTTTGGCATAGACGGATTCAGGAATCTAAAATAGGGAGGGCGGATCACAGTGAACATTGAAAACAATCTTTCGGAGAAGCGTAGGAAGGGGGTGAGGGGTATAATGACTAAAACAAAATGTTATTAATTTATTTTTACATATATTTTTTTGAATTCATCTTCATAAATAATTATTTCAAAATTCACCTGCATTCCCTGCAATGGATATAGGGTAGACCTTATTTCACGAGCTCCCCAGTGGGTAAAACACTCAGTAAATTTTAATACTAGTATTATTTTGAGGCTCCAAGTCGATGTCACGGAATCTATTTTAATTAAAATAAGGATCAAATTTTACTCTATCAATATATATATATGGTCACAATTTTAAGGCCTTGTTACACGACGCGATTAATTGCATGCAACTAATTGCAGAGATTTTTTGGTCCGAGCGAGTTGCAGCGACTCGCGCTGTTACACGTTGCAACTAATTGCAAATATTTTGTGCTAAATTCATACCTTTTTCGCCTTAAGTTAACGAATAAATTATGTTTTCAGCAGACAATACAGCATGTATTTACAATTTTCATTACAATTACATTCACATAACTTTCTCGACGAAGAGAGAAATGAAAATCAATTTTTTGAACTAAAAAATCTCGCAGTAAGTGTACTGTTGTCCTTTGTGAGAAAAGTCGCCATTTTATTGTCCATGTAATTTATATGACCAAAATTCGCCGAATAAGGGTTGAAATTATAAGGAATACCCGGCATTTTGATTGGTTGACGCTAAAAGTTGCATGCGATTAATCGCAAGGAATAGAACATGTTCTAATCTGAAAAAAGTTGCATGCGACTTTTGAAAGTTGCATGCGATTAGTTTTAAGCTATGTTACTCGTTGTGTAACAAGGCCTTTAGGGATTAACAACGAAAAACGATTCAACGTTATTCTTTTTTTTTCTAAATCATTAAGTTATGGTCACAGTTAGCGGTTTTTAATGGAATAACACATTTTTGAAATACGTTTTCATGAGAGGCAATTGATGATAGAAAAGATTGGATGATCTCTGTCTCTCTCTCTCACCGACTCAAAACGGACAAATGTGCGTATACAGTGTGTGTGTGTGTGTGTGGGGGGGGGGGGGGGGGGGGGGGGGGGGGGGGGGGGGGGGGGGGTACCCCCGCAAACCACGATCTAATATTCGGCAAGTGCTAGATCCATAAATCCATATGTAGATTAAGAATCTATCAAAAATATTGGCCAGCACGATTACTTTTTTAATCAGAATATAAATTATGTCAAACTTCTGTCCCGTGAGGCTGAATCTACAGGTGATCGCCAGCCACGAGCATGTTTAGAAATGGTGCGCCCTTTATTTATTTATTTCATTTATTTATTTATTTATTTTTTGCTCAATAAATAAAAAACTATGTTATAGATATTGATTGTTTTATTCTTAAAACGGTAATCACATGCATATACACATGTGCGTGTACAGGCAATCACTTTGTCGTGTACAACTTGTGACGTCATTTACTGAGACCCATGAAGAATACAGTCGATCCCGAAAATTTATCGGGTAAATTGACAAAAATGTCGATTTCCTCTAAAACCAGGAATTTTTTTTCTGTGGTTACAGGATGAAAAATTTCATTTTTAACGAGCTAATGCTATATACTATTTTCACAGATGTTCTAATATCACTTTAATATTTTTGGCAGGAACGCATCCTACTTGCTGATGAAAGGAAATTCATCTTACATCAATTAGGTCACAAGTCAAGGTCAAACAACGAAATAATTTAGAACGTTTTTATAACTTCGAATGTTATTTTATTTTTTAGCTTACAACTTAATGAAATGTTTGTTACGGCTAATGGAGGACAACGAGGTAAGATATGATTTAATGAAACTTTTAAAATTAGTGCAATCTATTTATGTCCATCATAAGCAAGGTCAAGTTAACAAGTTAAAACATTTTCGGTTTCATCATGGGGGATACAGTACATAACCCGTCCCCTAGTACATAAAACACAAACAAAAAAGATTACTCCATTGAAAATATCTCAACTGTTCTTTCGCAGTGGCAATCCTGCCTACCTTTATGATATTGTTGTAATTTTTACGATTTTTATGCCCCTGGAATCAAAGAATAAGGGCCTATACTTTTTAGCCTGTTGTCTGTCCCAGACTTCCATTGGGAATTTTTTTTAATGGTAGATGCCCAAAGAAAGTTTTTCAAACTTTCATATTTCACATGTGTATTCCTTGTGATAAGACCTGCATATCAATACAATGTACCAAAATAGAGCATATAGTTTTTGGCCTGTTTGTCTATTTGTCCGTGACAAAAACTTTAACACTGGGCATAACTTTTAAATGGTAAGTGATAGGGCTTTGATATTTCACATGTGTATTCTTTGTGACAAGACCTCTCCATTGATACCAAAATTTTTGACATTGTGACCTTGGCCTTGACCTTTAACCTATATTTCAATAAAGCCTACGCTCACGCAGCAAGATACGCCCGTTGGGATTTTTTATACAACACCAAAATATCTAAGTCCCATAACTCCATAAGGACAAATCGGATGAATCTGAAAATCTAAAGGCGGCTTCCTCTTCAAAGTCTGATCACAATGTACATTAATATCATGAAAATCTATTGACGCATATTTAGGTTATTGCATTCCATGCACCAATATTTTGCCCTTAGCATGTATGCGCAATATAACCTCCCCCCCCCCCCCCCCAAATTACACATAATTTCTGGATTATGTGACAAAAAAATTAAGAACTCGTTATATATGTGAAAGAACATCCTTTCTACTTGAAGTATACAAAATTTCAAAACATTTTGACCAGAAATAGATTTTTAAAGAATTTTTAACTGTTTTAGTATATTTTTTCATTTAATTTAAAATATCTAACTCCCATAACTCCGTAATGACAAATCGGATGAACCTGAAAACCAAAAGGCGGCTTCTTCTTCAAAGTCTGATCACAATGTAGAAATATCATGTAAATCCATAGACGCATAGTCAAGTTATTGTGTTCCATGCGCCTATATTTTGCCCTTGGCTTAACATGTATAAGCATATAACCCCCCCCCCCCCTCCCATTACACACAATATCTCGGTTATGCGACCAAAAAATTAAAAACCCGTCACATATGTCAAAGAGCATCCTTTCTACCTTACATATACAAAAATTCAAAACATTTCGACCAGACGGTTGCTATCATGTGTCACTAGCACAGAATTTATGTAGCAAACAAATTGACTTGTGTACATAATTTTTTTGTCACTTGAGTGTTTGATTGAATCTTTTCCATATTGTATAGGCAAGCATGTAAATGATTAAGATTTGTTACAATGGCTTAAGCAGGGAAAGGACATGTATTTTTACTCAATATTATAAACAATGGTTCATTATTCTCCAAAATTACACTTTTTAGAGCAAAATATTACACTTTTGTAATAAAAAAAAAAAAAAAAAAAAAAAAAAAAAAAAAAAAAAAAAAAAAAAAAACAGGTAGGCAGGTTGCAGTGGTAGGTCCTGATGTATTCCACCCATCATCTTGCATATCACCTTACCCATATTGTACAACTACTTTTATTTTTCTTCCAGATGTGTGATCTTGCTGGAGTGGTGGGAATGAACTGTTCTACACATCAAAAGTTGTCGGCTCGAGTCCGGAACCTCTGTGACTTAGCCATGGAAAAAAACAGCATTATGATCGTTATAATTCTCTAGAATAAATTAAAAGCCAAAAGAAAAAAGCCAGATATATCTAAGAATAGAAGATAGAATCTAGAAAGACATTTTATCCTTGTCTCAAAGTTTTGCACTATATTAGATAAAACTTGTTTTATCTGTTCCATATGGTTGACACCTTTCTATGAAAGATTTCAGGGCGAGGTGTTGATAGTAAATGAAGCAATATCATCTTAACAAAAATTTCTTTGACCAAGAATGAGTTTATATTATAGGCTGAAGGAATAAACAATCCAAGACACATGGTGAAGAAAATGTATGAAAGACATGACACTTTTTAAAACGTTTGTTATCACTCTTTTACGAATATTTTACAAACATCATGACTCAAAAGGACTACCTTGCATAATTTAAACACAATAATTTTATACCCCCCTATCTTTAATAATAAAACATTCTGATGTATATTGAATGCCATTTGGTATATTTACAAAACATGTGATAGTATGATGACAATTTACACTCAGATTTGACCTGACAAACATATTTATTTTAGCATGGTCATTTTCATGTCATAATGGCATCAATGAGAAATCTTCATTTTGAAATGATATTCAAGAAATTTTCAGGAAAATTTATGGTCATTTTACATTTTGTATTGGCATTGAGTAAGTTTCACATTGAAATAATTTCAATTTTAAAGTGGACGTCAATTGTCAGATAAATTCACATTTTGTGATTTTTAAAAACTAAGAGAAAGAGAATAATGGTAAAAGTCCGAGGCCATTTCATGCCAGGAAAAGTTGACTAATCATTGCAATGCCACTTTGTATGGGTATTATGGTAATTGGAGGCTTTTTGCTGAACTCTTACTTGTCCTCGAGATCCTTATAGGCGTGGCTCCTAACATCCATCTCTTGCTGTTAATTGGTCTTCCGGTCCATAAATATAATGAACTGCAGTTCATTTCATTCAGTTGAGTCAATTAATCATTATTCATATATAATTTATTTCACATACATGTACTTGCTCAATGAATGTATCTTGTTATTCTAGGTTTTTACAAATGTTAGTACGATTCTTATGTTTAAGTCTAACTTATTTTGACAATATATTTGTCCCCCATTTTTGTTTTTCTGTCTTAAAGGCAAGCTGAAAGCAGGGTTGCTTCGATAATTTTAAAGCAAGTGAGCAGATTCCAAACCGATAAAATTGGTATTGCATCTTTTAGGGAACTACATGTATATTAATTTTTAAGTCATTTTCAGTACATTTGTTTGTATTGAATTCAAAACATGTCTTCTATGAATATATCTTTAACGTTTAAAACCATCATAATTATAAATGATTGTTTTACATGTATTATAGCTATTATCATAGACACTTGCTGTTTGAGTATTTTGTCATTAACTATTATAAAGTCATGTGAAATGCTTTGTGGTGTAAATGTTTGTTGAATATTTATGCTGAGATCAGTAAACACTTATGAATTATATTTATTTGGAGTCATCTTGTAATCCTCTAGATAATGGAGTGAGAAGGTTAAAACTCTTTAATAACAACGAATTCTTCACTTCCAGTGTGTGCTGAGTAAGCCGTATTCATATGGACGTCATAGGGTTGTCACCGTGGCGTTGCGGTCTGCTTTGTATGCTAGGTGAAGCCGCCGCATGGAGTTTACCGACTCTTTCAGAAGGGACTGACATTAAACAGGAGGCCAAAGTGGGCATGTTTTGCTCAATGAAGCATGGTGTTCATTTACAATTTCCTACACAGAATTCAGGATTCACGAAACTTGATTCAAACCACTCCAACTGAACGCACTGAGTACAAAACAATGCCTTCAAAAACCTTTTTTTTTAATTATTATTATGACCTTGTGATGAGAAGTCCACGAGTGCAATAATTCAGACATTCTATGATTCAGAAATTCGAACCTCAAAAAGTTTGTGGAAGAAGCCCCTTTACTTTTGATATATGTAGTATTACAATGATAAAGGCTTAAAAGTGTTCAGTCCCCCTGAGGTTTTGGTAAATCCAACTAATTCAGCTAATCTTTGGCCTTGCTGTCCATCAATAATATTATTTTAATCAGATCCAAGATGAAGCACTTGGTAAAGGGTTATGAGAAAACTTGCTTTCAGTAAGAATTGATGAAATTCTATGCAGAGGTTGCTGAGAAGTTGAAAAGAAAGATTCCTGGAAGAGCCCTTACCTTTTATATTGACAGATTGGGTTAAAATAAACTTCAAGATCTTCTAAAAGTCTGTATAGAGATTGAAGAAAAGTCCAAAATGGATCAGCCAATTGATGCCTTGATTGTCATATTTTTTAGGGGTCAGGTCAAAAGCATAGAGACAGTAGTTAACATTGTGTAAATGCTTTCTAAAAGGTCTGGTGAAATTCCCAGCAGCAGTAACAGAAGTTTAATATTAGAGAACCAACAAAGTCAGAAAGAAATCTTTTATGCCTGCATGTGGGTCATGGTAGATGATACAGGGAGAGAGAAAAAATCTACAATTGAAGTAGTGTTGCCCAAAGTTGAAGTATATCAACTGTAGGTCACAAGGTAAACAAGCTCTATGTCTGTGAAATATTAATGGCATGCCCCAGTGGCAGCTTTGAGAACTGATTGCTTTGAGATGGATTGCTATATGCTCCCTTGATAAAAAGACATAACTAGAAGGGTTACTTATGTAAAAACCTGGATAAGGAAATCTTTTAGCTGCATATTCCATTGTAACATTTCAGCTTCATATGAAAGCTAATTTGGAATGCTTTACTTCATGGCCTTGATTGATACTTGACCTATTACAATATTTTGGTCATTTTTTGAGTGGCAAAAAGCTTACAAATTTCACATACATATTTCTTATGATGAGACCTTTCTAATCAGTACCAAACTAAAAGACATAAGCCAGGAACTTGGCTGTTGTTGTCTAACATATTTGCATAAGAGATCAGTTTGTAAATATTTTGAATCTGTTCAAGAAAAACTTCCAACTAGCAAACGTTGTGAAGATGTTCATAACTTCATGTATGTCTCCAAATAAACCTTTTCCATATTACTACTAGACTTGCATTATGGACACACAAAGACTGGACATTACAAATTTTGACGTTATTTCTTACTGTGGCATCATAGATCTGTTACAACGTCACAATAAAAATTTACGTAAAATGTTGTCATGTCAGGTCTTGGTGTGTATAAAATTCACGTCTACTGCCGTAATATGAAAATGGTCTACTGATGGATGGATTGAAGTGCTGACAAAAAGATGATGTAAGACAAGAAATTTACGCGAGGTCAACTTTGTGTTGTTACTTAGGAGTTACCATGGGTGTATTTTACAAAATCTGAGAACGTATCGGCAAATCCCCTGTCAGAAATTGAGTTTTATCTCAATATTTATTTGCTAACGCCTCGCGGTAAAACGGATATCTCTGACAGGGGATTCGCTGATACCCTGTCAGTTTTTGTAAAACATCAGTATGTTAATCCTATTCTATTGCAAATGGTCAGTGATGCGCTAGAAAACGTCTGCTTTTAACAACGTCGCCATGGAAATGTAATGCATCATAGCAAAAAACTGCAGTGAAATGTGAATCCCCTTGCAGCTTTTTCATCGCTCAACCAATCAAAATGTGCGTTGCAAACATAGTGCATTAGAATGATATATACATGTATTAAATAAAACATGATAATATAATGATTTCCTTCATTTATTTGATAAAATAAAATCATCCCCTCTGTTTCTTCATTTTCTTTTTCATGTGTTTAGAAGCAGGCAACTGCTTAAGTCGTTTAACATCTTTAACTTTACTGTCTGTTATTTTCATTTTCTTTGAAAGTTTGTCCTTTTTCTTCTGACCGCGCTTTTTATCTGCCATATTGGTCCGTCCCTGAAAAAGAGAAATACGATCATACAGTTACATTCTTTTGTTATTGATATGTACATGTATAACTAAAACGAATGTGGAAATTGGTGATGAACAGGCAAACAATCAATATTCCTCAACTAATGCAATTTATAATTTGACAACAGATGTCATGTGAGGCATAATACTACTGTCCTGTTCACTAAATCCGGAGCACCCTCTTTTCCCGGTTTTCTCTAAAATATGAAATTGTAATCTTCCGAAAAGATATCAAATTTATAGTACTTCTTTAGTTGTAACAGAACTTACCATTGTTATGGCTGTACGTCAATTAAGTTAGAAATAGGATGGAAAATAAAAAGTCTACAGGGATTTTCTATAGTAAAATAACTGAAAATGAGTGACGTCGGGTGCTTTGACATCACTATTTACTATTGATGACACGGAGAACAATATGACGGCGGCTTGTAATTAACATGGGAATTCCCCGTATACATTTTATTTTTCATATTGTGGTTTGAAGGTAGCTGATAGGGTTAGTTGAAGTTAATTTTCAGTTATGACTAAAGGAGGTCAGTTCTCAAATAAAATAATTAATAGGAAAATTCTTCAGACAGCAGAATAAATCGCCAAAACAGGGTGCTCTGGATTTAGTGAATAGGACAGTAGACTATTTATGAACAGAGACACGTATATTGCCTGTTGCATGTTTGACTTTGAATATATAACCTTGATCTCAACAGACATTTATTTTACTTCTACCATGCTTGACCATCCCATCATAAGTGAAATTATATACATGTACATGTACCTTTGAGAATTTTATTCCATATAAATTAAATAATACAAATATGCATGTACATGTATCTATAATGCTTAGCATCAAAGTAACACAAGACTACCCTCTGTTTAGGAGGTTCTGGGGAGGGAATTATAACAGCTTCATCCTTGTCATCATCTCCCTCCTTAAATATCCTGTCATCATCATCTTCATCTAACATTCTGTCTTCCTTGTCATCTTCATCAATATTGTCATCTTCATCAATATTGTCATCTTCATCATCATCATCATCATCTTCACTCATGTCAATTACTTCCACATCACGACTTTTTTGTTCCTTGCTTACTTCTCTTTCCACCATACGGCTGATATCAAATCTGGAAGTCTCTGTCACATTGACATTTGACTGTGTTTGGCTTGAAAAAAATTTAAATATACACATGTATAATTAGAAATCTCTGCACACAATGAAAAAGTCAAATATTTTATCACAAATATGACTTATAAAACAAAATTGAGGTTGAATCTAAAATACCTTACATGTACATTTTGCTCAACATAATAAAATTTTCTTTTGACCTTGTGTTTTTTCAAGAAATTCAGTGAAATGTATGTGCATACTAGAGTGTCCAAATTATGAACATAAATTCAAGAGTACCATTTTCAGACAATGAAATGAATTTACTTCCTTTCATTTTTTTTTCTCAAATTAGTAAATACTATAATACCTTTTATCTGTGACAGTTCTCATGCACTGCCATGTATACTCCACAAACATAGCCTGCTGTAGTAAACGGTTCATTCTCTGAAAGTGCCGCTCTGAAAATAAATCATCAAATGTCTATCATGTCGATTGTTCTCAAGAATAAAGTTATGACCTTATTTCATAAAAGAGGAAGTAAACCATTCCTATTGACATGGGAGGCATGAAATTAGTCCAGCTTTAAAAATAAGTTTCATTGACCAGTGGCTTCATTCCTTTTCTTTCATCTACATGTAATACTGTAGGACTTTCTTTCTCATTTAGGGAACAATAAAAAGAAAAGTCCCTCGGGACTAGTTCATAACATACACTAAATCACAGCATACCTGTGTAAGGTAGAAGAGCCTCTATTGTTGATTTGATGTTAGGAAATTCCATTAATTCTTCCTGTGTGTGGGACTTTAACACTGAGTTAAGGACAAACTGTGCCTCGTGACAATGTTTACTGTTCGTATTCCACTCCCCAGAAAACCTCAAGATGGCATCTACATTTGTAAATTAAAACGAAGTTGTTTAATAGTTTTTCCTTGGCTCTTCAGATGATTATGTTTCTATCCAGATTTAATATTTCAATATTTTTAATATTTTGATTTCAAATCTGTTCAATCAGTTGGCCAATACAAGCAAAATCTACGTTTGGTTATATCTTCATAGAAACGCCAAAATAGAAACTTGACAATGCATTAAGACAATGCAATAGACCATTTTCCAATTTTGTTAGAAAGCTCAAAATGATGAGTTGACATCTTTTGGCATTGTTTTTAATTATGATGTCACTGTTGAAAGACGCAATCTCATTGAGACGTAACAATGAAAAATTAAGAGTCCCTTTCGTCGTTGCCGGTAGGGGACTAAAAAGGAAGCCAAAGTTGATTAGCTCAGACATTTTTCGTCATTTTGTCAGCCATTATGAATTTCGGCAAGTGGTCTATTGAATATGACCTGACAATGGAAATCGTCAAATGATGCTATGTCTGGTGTCTAAACAAATCAAATCTATGTTTGAAATTGACATAACTGTTCACCAGAAAAAGGTCAATTCATACATGTATACATGTAAATATAATGAAGAGATATTTCTTAAGAATTGGTCTTTTTTACACTGCCTTTGTTAAATGAACTATGCACTTGAACTTCTCTGAACCAATGTGACTTGAACAATGGACAATGTTCACCAGAAAAAGGTCAATTCATACATGTATACATGTAAATATAATGAAGAGATATTTCTTAAGAATTGGTCCTTTTTACACTGCCTTTGTTAAATGTACTATGCACTTGAACTTCTCTGAACCAATGTGACTTGAACAATGGACAAATCTGACAAAAGTAGAGTTAGGGAATAACTAGCTTCTGATGTTATGTTTGCGGACGGTAAATGCTGATTTTATGGTGGCAAACTGAGTTTTTCTGGCAACGCCATCACAGTGGCAAACTGAGTTTTTCTGGTGACGCGTTAGCGGAGCCAGAAAAACGGATGTTTGCACTGTAAAATCAGCATTTACCGTCTGCAAACATAAAGTCAGCATCTAGTTATTCCCATTCTAATGCAATCTTATTTTTTGTGAATATAAAGCGAAATGTGACATTAGCATTGTCAAAGCCTAGTATATTCTCATTCAACTAGGGAGCAAAAAAACAATGAAATTCAACGTTATAGCGACACTGCATTAGAATTATGAGCAGTGACTGTCATTTTCCAGAAATAATGTTTGATTGACAACAGACAGAATGATAACATATAATCTATACTTGTACATGTACAAATGTAGCTCACTTTCCTCCTAAACTTCAGATCTGTCATAAGCTAAGAACTACATAGACATACACAATAGCCTACATGTCTGACTTAAGGAATCACTGTAATATTTTTTTGGTTGATTGAGGTATCAACACCAAAAATTGAGGTAAAACTGCATTGTGTGCGTTGCGCAAGATGCACCAGTTTTCCCTCAATTTTTGGTGTTGATACCTTGATCAAACAAAAAAAAATATTACATTGATTACTTATCATTTGATTTCATCAATCACTTTTCGGAGTTTATTTGCTGGTTTGAAATCTTGTTGCTAACAAGCGCGTACTTCCGTTTTGTGTTGATACAAGTATCAACAATATTTCTCGGCCAATCAGAATCTTCTTTTCTTAGTAATAACAATGGAAATTAAATGATATATGGCTGAAGGGAAAAGTACAATACGTGTGACATTTGGTTATGAGTAGTAACAAAATATTAATCTAACCAATTTGATCCATTCTAAGTTTTTGTAATGTGCCCTCCAACTCTGATGCCCCATCTGGCTGTGACAGAATGTCTGAAAAAAAAATGAATTCCTCAGCTTTTAATCTATAGTTTATGCCTACCTAATGTGTTTTTTTTTAAGAACAAATATCTCTGTCAGTATAACAGCTGTTATCCAAAAAGAAGGTCAAGCTCCAAGGTCAAGGTCAGAGGGAACAAATTTTGGTAACAAATAAATACATGTAGATTTTGTCATAAAGGAAAAAGGAAGAGACAAGGAACATAAAGATTCAATAATTCATGAATATATGTATAAAACAATGAAAAAGACATATTTGCTTTTCAATGAATTGGTACATGAATAAATTATGAAAAAGATGTATTCACTTTTTAATGAAATGGACATTAATTTTCTATGAAAACATGTATTCGCTTTTTGAGTTGGTACACATGCCTCATTTTCTATCATTATTCACTATATAATGCACTAATATAGGTGCCAATTCTGCTAAGATACTTATATTTCAAAGACCAGAGTTACTTGGGACGGTATCTGACATAGACTAATTGTGACGTCATCAAATTCTATGGAAACAGTCCCTAAAGTCTGTGAAACGACAGTAAAAAATTGTCATTACCATACCATTTTCATGACGTCATAATGGTTTTACGTCAGATACTGTCTCAAATGGGAATAACTTTGTATTCCACAAAGACTCAATAATTCCGCCAAAGTAAGAACAAATACTGTAAGAATTATGAAGCTGTAAGAAATAGGATTACCTTTGAGGATATTTAGAACTCTGAATGGTTGTTCCAGTGTTATGGCCAGGCCTATAGCTTTAAGGTATTTCTTCTGTTGTAAAAGATTTGACAATTCCTGCTCCCTAGAATATACATCTACATGGTGTATAACATGAAAATGAGTAAATAGTACCTTCTATTACTCTAAGAAACATGATTTGACCTCATTATTTTTCATAAATGCCAAAATTCACAATGTACTTGAACAACTTTTTTTCAGGAAACACTCTTGGGCCACTACCATTTTTATCTACACATATTTGTTGATAAGTAAAATCTTAAATCTGAGATACATGTACAAAGCTTAAACAAAGAAAACTTAATCTAATTAAAGGGTTGAAACATGGTAGAATGATTTGCATGGTAGAATGAATTAATGAATTACAAGGTAGAATGAATAACAGGGTAGAATGAATAATGGAAAAATGAACTGCATGGTAGAATGAATTACATGGTAGAATGAATTACACATACTTGAGAATGATTTGTTCCATTTCCTCCCTCTTCTTGTCCTCCTCTTCCTCCGTAACATCCTGTACAAAAAGTCTAGAATTTGTAAACGGCAAGTAATGAAAATTCCAGAGAACAAAAGAATACTTCCGATTAATATTGCTTATTATCATGTAAATAGAGATTCCATCAGAATGCGAGATTCTAACATGTACATGTATGTTTCCAGTTGTTTCATCCTAATTTGATGGTGCAAACGTCTATTTTTCTGGCTAAGACAATGTGTCGCCAGATAACTCGGTTGGGGCTATAATATCGGCACCAACCGGCCACAAACATAATGTCATAAGTTAGCTGTTCCCCCATTTCATCAATTTGACCCAGACGTTTGACTCTGATAATAATTAGCTGTTACTCTCTCACAATAGGCTAGGCATAAATGGAAAATTTGATAAAATTAGGTTCATTCTCTATCGATTCATTATGAATCGTGCACTACTTCCTTTGCCTCCGACCTTGACAATCTGTACACTTCAGTTTCTCCTCGAGAGAAACATTTTTGGAAGAAATTATTATTCTATGAGCAAATTTGTTAGTTACATGTATCTTTATGAGTAGTTTTGTTAATTTATTAATTATTTTATGAGTAGTTTTGTTAATTTATTAATTATTTTATGAGTAGTTTTGTTAATTTTTCCAATGAATACATTTACAACAGCACACATTTTAAAGTCTTACCTTCCAAAGAATGACATTTGAGTCCGCCCCTCCAGTGGCCACCATATTTTCTTTTTTGTTGACAGCCAACGCCCAGATTTTCTCCTCGTGTTCATCCATTGTTGAGGCACATGTACTGTTTTTGATGTTCCATAACTTCATAAGGCCATCAGAACCACTGAAATATTTTATTCATTGCAAGAAATTGGGAAAAAAATAGTCCCTTCATGTATATGTACATTTGGAAGAAGAAAGTAACAAACTTGTACTATACACTGCCATCCATAAATTAGTATACACCATTTCTGTTCATGCTGCTGTTAGAAAATACACAGCTTCGAATCTATTGCTGTATAATTCGGAAGATGAACCTTATAGAAATCATTTATAACAAACTTGACCAAAATATTTGCATTTTTTGAATTTTTACTTTTTTTCATATGAAAATGACAATTTTTGAAAAAAAATTGTGCTGATGAAAAAAGTATCTTTTTACATTTTTGTTATCACATTTCATATTCTAAAATTATGTGAAGCTAATTATTATGATTTTTTCAAATTCAGAATTGAAAAATTAGGATAAATTTATAAAGAGCTTAGAATGATTTCCTTGTTTGTATAGTTATTTATGGATGGCAGTGTACTTCAGTTTCATGATAATACATGTACTGATAACACTAAAATTTTGAACTTTTTCACTACAAGCATTTCATGTCATATTTTGAGTGATTGTTTTGAAAGACACTCATAATTAATCATACATGTACATGTCAATACAAAGGATAAAGTGTAAACAAACCATGATAAAAGCTGCATCCCTCTAGTAAGGAAAGAGACCTTGAGAACTGAACTATCGTGTCCCTCGAATGTCTGAAATAGTATGATAGTAAAATTCAAATCAATTACAAATACTTAAAAAAAACATTCATATTTTCCAATCTGATGTCCCAACATGTTAATTTGATAGACCAATTTCTCCTTGAGTTTTTCTATAATGATACATGTATGTATTGTCGTAGCAAAGTGACCTGACTAGGTGGAGCTTATTAAATCAAGTGACTGAGGAGAGTCGGAAAAAAGGGGTAGATAAACAATGAATTGCAGGCGTAGTAAATAGAGTAAATACTTGTGACGGTTCAGGAATCTTGCCCGGTTAGCTCAGTCGGTAAGAGCGTCTGCCCTGTAAGCAGAAGGTCTCGGGTTTGATTCCCGGACCGACCACATTTTCCATTCCGCCTGTCACAGTATTTGGTGCGGTAAGAGTGATCCTCATGAGTTGCTTGTGGTTTAGGGCAACTATGGGGAAGAACCAGGGATTTATTTGTCTTTCTTTGTGAGGTTTCCGGTTAACAACTTTGGGAAACCTCAAAATTTGGCGGGGTGGAGTGTGACGGTTCAGGAATCGTGCCCGGTTAGCTCAGTCGGTAAGAGCGTCTGCCCTGAAAGCAGAAGGTCTCGGGTTCGATTCCCGGACTGGCCACATTTTCCATTCCGCCTGTCACATACTCATTGCTTGTAATATTGTATAGCTTATATCAACTCGTCAGAATTAAACTCATCTGATGAATTTGCTACGACAATATCTAGCACGAATAACAATAGACATTACAGAACTGAAAATTATAATGTGGAAATACCTTAACACACGTAAAATCTGTCAGCGACCAAATCTTTATGGTACCATCTCCAGAAGATGTAGCAAGACACTATAAAATAGAACATATAAATAATGGTATGGATCATTTTCCTTTCTAGACACATTATGAAGAACATTTTAAATATTACACTCAGAAACATATTTTTCAAATATCTACATGTAATATATATATTTTCCTCAAATGCAGATTTCTTACCTAAAAGTTAAAAATATTGTGTGATGAAGACAAAACATTCTCTTTAATTATTAATTATTCCAAATAGAGACTTTCAAATAAATATGTAATGTTATTGATTTGTGGGAACATGTGAAATAGTAAGTAATACCTGATCGACAGGAGAGAATTCCACGTGCCATATCCCTCGTTTGTGTCCTCTCATTACACCAAGCAACGACAGATCCTTGACATTCCATAGCTACAAACGCAGAAAATAAGTACTAGTACATACTCATACTATTAAATAATTAATACGTTCATGTTAATTATTGATGGCCAATTGAAAATTGGTAATACATTTATACATGTACATTGTATGTATAATGTAACATGTTAAAGTACTTCTGGTCCTTTTCTTTTTTGTGTTCCACGACAGAATTGACAAACCTTATTTTCAATTGGTCCTTCCGAATGCGGGAAAAATGCGAGAAATTCCATGACGTCACAATGCAATTTCAATGTTTAACCGAGGTTCGAATGTCGTTTGTCCGAGGTAAAAGCATTGTGACGTCACGAAATTTGCATTATTTTCCCGCAATCAGAAGGGTCAATTGAAATACTGAATGTAGGAACTAGACTGATCATTAACAAGTACAAACATGTCATCTATCACATTTGACCCTACGTCCTTGACCTTAAAGGTGACCTTGACCTTCAATGAGTGTTGATTCTCATTATTCTTGGCCATCCTTGAAAATATGATAGAGGTATATTGTGCAGATTCTAGCAAGTTATAGCCATTTATGTAAATAACAGACTACAAGACAGACAGAATATTGGACTTTCAATATTTTATATGCAACATAAAAATGTCAGTTCCATTTTAATTTTGCTTTTGTCTTTGTTCAATAACAAGCAGGCTATTTCAAACCTGGATGCTAAATGTCAAAGTTGGATGTTGATTGGTAAAGATGGATGAAGGAAATTACACACAAAAAATTTAATAAAATTGGTAAGATAGTAAATTTAAGAAAAGTATGACTTAATTACAGTAATCGTCCGAAAAAAGTCCGCACGAGTAGATATCACGCAGGCAAAAAATTGCGCTGAAAATCGTGGAAAAAACTCTAATCTAGTAAATAATACGCATTAAAAAAATCGAAATTTCGCCGATGTTTTCTCCCAAATTAATCTATATTAACATTAAAAATACCAAAGAAACGGCCCGCTCGGTAATTATAATTGTAGATATAAACGTACCCGTTTTTAAAAATAGTCTAATTAGATAAGTAACTTAATTAGTTGAATTATTAACGTACTCGTAATTAAAAATAAATAGTGAAGCAATTACTAGATGTTTTCGTGATCGCTTTGATGGCCCGATCTCGCTTTGATGGACCGAAATTAATAACATTTATATTGAGGTAATGACTTGAATTAGATACCGATTACAAAATAATCCATAGTACGATTTAAAGAATTAGGATTGACAGCCATATTATGTATCAATTAACTGAACTGACCATTGAAAGGAGCTGATAAGATAAGGCGTAAAATCTGCCCTGAAAAAGTGGAATTTTCAAAATGGGAACTTCAAAAAATTTCTTTCACAAAATTTATGCCAGTTCTTGGTTTCATCATAATCAGCAGTTGCACAAGATTTATCATGCATAGTTTTCCTTAATTTTGGGGCAAAATATGTCTTTTTTCTATAGAAACCAATGGAAAATGGGAAAGTTTTTTTAAAACATTGTTCCCCCCTCAGCTACAGAACCCCACTTTTACACAAGGTGTATATCACTAATACACATCTTTTGACAAAGTGGGGCTCTGTAGCTAAGGGGGGAACGATGTCCCAGAGACAAAAAACTGAAAAAGGGAGGGTGGGTGGCTTTTTACAAATCTGTGTTTTAGGCCGTAATATAAGCAAAATATAATTTTTTCCCTTTTAAAGTCATTCATTTATTTATTCTAAACATGTTCACATGAAATGCACAAGATTTTGGAATGAACTAAACAGGATTGTGCTGTTTATTTCTGCACAATGTGTATTTCTTGGTAAAATATCTACTTTTTAGCCAATGAATACAACAAACAACTATATTTCAGATTCAAAATATTAGAATTTATGGAAAAAATTGAGACCAGTCTTTTGAATTTAATTTCTAGTATCTTGTTTAGACTTTAACTATGTTTTTAAGTTTATTGATATCCATATTAGCCAGATTGTTCTTTATTTTCAACATCTTTTGATCAATATTAGCTTCTTTTCAACATGGCTACCCCCTACTCTTTGGACTGTTATTTAAGTATCTAGAAATAAGCTTACCAAAATAAAACTTATATCAGGAATCTCCAAATACATTACATTTTAGTAATTATCAAGTTTTTCTTGCGTACAGATCATTGTATAGAAGAAATACTTGATGAGATTCAGGGCTAAATACAGCCCTTATCTTATCAGCTCCTTTACCGTTAGAATAAGCCTATTTGAGAAGATTTTACTTCCCTCTTCACCTGTCAAAAGTGACAGATCAATTTCATGCTTGACCGCACCGCTACCAGTGAAGGCTATTGTCTCCGTTCAACACCCCTCGGGGTAGACAGGTGTTTAAACTCATACAGGTATTTAACGTACATGCACTTGTACGATCTGACTTTAGATGACCAGGTACCGTAAATACTTGGACAAATGTTATTGTAACGCGATTGCTTACTTACGCACGGACTGGTAGCGTGAATTAAAATCAAATATACTTACAAAATTGATCTATTGGCGAATTCTCCGTTCAGAAAAAAAGGTCTCGATATTCTAAACCAGTGTATTGACCGCATTCAAGATTTTTTTTAGCAAATTGCCATAAAAAGTAGCGGGTAATACACCGACGGAGACGGTATTAAAACTCTTATCTTATATTCAATATACATGTATTCATGTATGCAAATTTTTCTCAAAAGGCCCAAGAGTTGGCCCATAAAAATTTGTTTGGTCTGATAAAAAATCACACTATAACTATTATTTGACCAAATCATCAGTGCCCAGTTTCATAAAATTTCTTACGAAAATTTTAAGGAATTTTCGTAACTTTCGTCCTGCGCTAAAAGGTTCAAATTGTTTTCTAGTCAGATTGTATCATGCTTTTCAATATCATCTCTACATGCTTAATATTAATTCAAAAACAAAACATCTCAAATTAAAGTAAGATAGTTGAACTGTTTTCAAGTTTTCAAGAACTCTGAGGGCCTAAAAAGATGTTTAGGTCCAAGCTTTCATCAGTATTGTGAATTCTCTTATAATTATTTGGTTACCTTTGCTGTTTTATCCTGAGACCCTGTGGCTATAAACTTATCATTAGGTGCCACTGTGATCGAGTTGATGTCTTTTTCATGTGCTTTCTCCGTTATGGTTGAGTGAAGATGTGTGATTTCCTCCTCAGAGAGTTTGGTTGGTATGTCCCACACCTTGATTGTACAGTCCTGGCCTCCACTTACTAGAGTCTTTGTCGACAAACTGCAAAATTTATTATAAACATTGAGGAAAATTCACAAATTACAAAGGAAAATTATAGATTATCTCATATTAGGAGATATGTACATTTGACAGTTATTCCACGGATAATTTCAAGAATTGGTTCAAACTTTATAAAAGAGTGATAAAATCCAAGATAACCAAGATCAAGGGTTAAATAAAATATTTGACCAATAGGGAGTTTATCTCACATGTTGAAGATGAAGTCATTTATAAGATCTATGACAGAAAGTAGCCAACAATTGTAAACAAGAATACTTGTGTTTCTTCGCCATTCTGAATATTTACCATGAAAATGCTACAGATCCCACGGTATGTGTATGACCATGTCCCACAGCTACACAGTGTACTTTACCGTCGTTCAATCTCCATATTCTTACACTGTTATCCTTTAAACAGAATATCAAATGATAAATGATCTTCAAAAAATTTACATGACTATGTAGGGAATACATGTATACTTGTCTAATCTTTGGAATATATTTCTTACTCTAAAACTTGTAAAAACAAACCTTCGAACAAGTGGCTAACAGCTTCTTATTTTTGTGTGCCGTGACTCCTACAATGAGATCTGTGTGGCCGTGTAGTATCTGACAGCTCCATGTGGCGACCTCAAAGATCTTCAGGTGCTCGCTGTTAGTAGCGACGGCCAGGTACGAGTCATCGTCACCGAGAAACGCTACATCCAGGACCTGGTCTGTATTACCACAAAACTGAAAGTAACAAAAATATGATAATTAATAAAACGAATAGAAATGTCTTGCCACAAAGAATGTTAGCAGTAAAGCACTGCTTGCTAAACTAGGCTGTTCACAGGTATGACACCTTTCACATGTTTGACGCTGCTGAAGGTGACCTTGACCCTTAATGAGTCTTTAGACCTTGACCATCCATTGATGCTAGTATAGTTCAAAGTAAGGTTAGTGTAGTTCAAAGTAAGGTTAGTATAGTTCAAAGTAAGGTAAGTAACTTAGTGTAGTTCAAAGTAAGGTTAGTATAGTTCAAAGTAAAGTAAGGTAAAGTAACAGACAGATACAAGTAGGTTATAGCCATATATGTGAATGTGTAACTAACAGATAGTAGGAGGGAGGGTTGGATGGGTTGATGGATGGATGGACAAATAGATGGACAATGGACAAATTGATCCCTTAAAGTCCTTTTACTTTGCATGCCACACAAAAAATAGATGACAAACAGAAATAAACATTTCTGAATTTTAATTGCGATGCTACATTACATTTACTGAAAACTTCATTATACAACTATTAAGGATTAGTGTAATTATGCTTTAGGTGTGGTATGGCTTTCTGGAATTAATGAAAGAGGATATCATTTGACAGGTAGCATTGAAATATGTTCAATGGTAATCTATCACTCTAAATCAGAATTCTGATCTGTACATGAAATTACGCTGACAACAAACTTACATGTTTTTGCAGTGAGAGATTGTTAACGTCCAGCAGAGAAATATTATGATCGAAAGTCACGACAATCAATGTTTGAAGAGACTGACTGTAAAATGCTTGTGTTATATTCTGTTCCCCAGTCTCTGTGTCCGTAGCCCGACCTAACACTTCAGATTTAGTGTAAACGCAGCGTGACTTGTTTACATCCCATACTCTGAGAGTACCTGAAAGTATAACAAAAAGTGCAATGTTCATAATTTTACTTGCACATGTACAGCCATTTCGTAAATTCAGGGACCCCCATTTGTGAATTCCAGCTCACCAAAAATGATTGTACATCAGAATTTTGTAAGATTATTTCATTCAATAGTGATATCTTTTATTGGAGGAAAATTTGCATAATACTTACTCTGCCCAGGAAATAAGAACTGAAGTTTTCATTTGGAATAGACAAGTTCACTGACAAACTGACTGTACATACAGTAATATATAATAGTAAAGAACATTACACTGGCTAATCAATAGACAATTTTCCGATTTTGTTAGAAAGCTCAAAATGTCCGAGTCGACTGTTCATTGTTAATGTCACTATTGAAAGACGCAATCTCATTGAGACGTAACCATGAAAAAGTGCGCCAAAGTTGTTTAGCTGGGACATTTTTCATCATTTTGTCAGCCATTATGAATTTCGGCAAGTGGTCTATTCAAGAGTATTATGAATTCTTCTCACCTTTACTACCTGCCGTGATGACATGAGGGGAGTCTGTACTGACAGACAAATCAGGAAATTCCTTACCCTCGGGTAAAAGTACCACAGATTCTATGTTCTGAAAATGAAAATAAATGTTATTGTATAAATCCATTACTTGTTCTGTTCTAAGGTGAATTACCCATTATGTAAAAGTATCAGTGGCTGAATAAAGTGTAAACTTTAGGTTGTAAATGCAGCAAAACAAATCAGATCAAAATCATTTTATTAATTTCCAGGGCAATCATTGTCATAAGTTAAGGTCATACACATAAAAGTTGATCAAATTCTTCCAATTTACCTCAAAAACAGGAATGGTTTTCTTTACTTCCAGTTTAGTAACATCCCAGACTGCTATTATACTGTCTCTACCACCACTGTTAAACCAACGACACAAAATGCAAATAAGAATATTTCGACATTCGTGAACTTGACTTCTACTGTAACAACAGAAGTTGACCTCGGAGGCTACCTTGGCCCTAATTAAGTGCTCAGTCTCATTGTACTTGACCATCTTTGTAGGTTGTATGGAAGTATAATGCATACCAAGAATTGGAATCAAGAAAAACAGTTATCTCCCATTTGAGACGGTATTCAACGTAAAACTATTATGACGTCATGAAAATGGTATGATAAAGCCGATTTTATACCGTCATTTCCCAAAGTTTTAGGATAGTTTCCACAGAATTTGAAGACTTCACAATTAGTCTACGTCAGATACCGTCTCAAAAGGGAAGTAACCCTGTTTTTAGAAGATAAGGAATAGGACTACCAGGCATATGGAAGATGCATGTGAGATGCATGTGAGAGATGGATGCAGGACACAATTATTTAATTTTATAATTCTATTAATACCCTTCTTGTATCTTATGCTTCACAGACATTATTATAATTTTCAATATGTTGATGCATGTTAGCATGATTGTCTTTCACTTTAAAGTAACTGTTGCCTAATATACATCATATATGTAAAATAAAAGATTTCACAATACATTTGTGTATTATACTAGTAAAACATAGGTAATCACAAATTACAAAGCTCAACTCGCGGCAGCAAAATTCAGTTAATTATATTTCTAAGTACATGTATATTGGCTTTTAAAGGCAAAATTACTCAAGTGGAAAAAGTAGGTCAAGTTCATTTTATAAACGTTTGATCAAAGATACATCCAATATGCAAGTTTGGTACAATGTAGCACTTATACTTTGCTCAATATTGGCATTTAAAGGCAAACTCACCCAGCGGAAAAAGAAGGTCAATGTCATTTTATAAAAGTTTGATCAAAGATTCATCCAATATGCAAGTTTAGTACAATGTAGCACTTATACTTTGCTCAATATTGGCTTTTAAAGGCAAAATCACTCAAGCGGAAAAAGTAGGTCATGGTCATTTTTTGAAAGTTTGACCATAGATACATCCAATATGCTAGTTTGGTACATGTAGCACTTATACTTTGCTCAATATTGGCTTTTAAATGCAAAATCACTCAAGCAGAAAAAGGAGGTCAGATGCTGTATCCGATGCATGGATTAATCTCAGCATCCCAAGATGAATCACTTGAGCAAGTTTGGTACTGTAGCATCAGTACTTAATCAGATACTGAGCTACCCCAAAGTTCTTAATCAAGTCGCACTGAGCTACCCCAAACTTCTTAACCAAGTCACTCGCAGAAAATGTATGTCAGATGATGTATCTGATGGGTCCATCTCAGCATCCCAAGATGAATCACTTGTGCAAGTTTGGTTCCCATAGCATCAGTATTAGCATCAGTACTTTGACAAATACTGAGCTACCCCAAATTTCTTAACTGGACGCTTCGTCGAGGTGAGCTAAAATTTAAAATTTGGATTAAAAGATGCTTACATTGTTTTTATTCTTTAAACCTTTATTTGTTTAATCTATTCTTCGTATTACCAACCTGATCATTGTATTGCCATCCTGGGTGAAGCACATGTCTGTAACGACACTGTAATGTACCTCTATAGCCGTTATACATACACTCGTTTTCAGATTCCATACTCTCACTTTATAATCGTCAGCGGCCGAAAACATCTGCAGTTTGTTAATATTGGGATGGAACTTCACAATACTGTGAATTAAAACAGGAAAAATATTCATTTCATATTCATTTCAGGCTTTCAAGTGGTGTTTAAGACAAAAATAGGGATTTTTGTAGGGCTTCTTGAAAAATAGGGCATCATAGGGCGTAGGGAAATTATAGGGTCTTTTTCAACAATACTAAATCATTTTCAAAACAGAAAATACCATAGTTCGTGGACCTTATTGTGTATATAGTTACATTGCAATCTCAAAGACACAGTCAGTTCTATAAATGTGTTTTGAGAAAGCTTTGGGGAGCGAAGCGAGCCAGAAAATTTTTAGCATGTACAGCAGTATTCGTGCTAATTATTCAATTGACCCTTCAGAACGCGGGATAAATTTAAGAAATTCCATGACGACACAATGCAATTTGATGTTTGATCGAGGTTTGAAGCCTGTTTGTCCAAGGTAAAAGCATTGTGACGTCACAACATTTTGCATTTTTTTCCCGCTCGGAAGGGTCAATTAAGAGGATATAGTGAACATAATCATTTTGGAGCAAGATTTTGCTACCAATAAAATCTTAAATTTTAGGGATAATATAGGAAAATGGGCTACACACTTTTGGCCAAAATATAGGGAAAATAGGGCACATCCAAAAATATTGGGATTTTATAGAAATAATAGGAAATATAGGGCCACTTGAATGCCTGTCATTTCATAATCTTCATTTCATTCTTCTGCATTTTAGAAATACATGTACAGGATAAAAATCATCTATTTTTTATTGATATGCATGTAACGGGATAGACATGCATGTACCTGCCTGTATGCATGGTGTGACAGCATCATTAGTGGTAAAATTCCCCATACATGCCCGAGTTATTATGAATACCATATAACCAGAAAATTTCACGAGATACTAATTTTCGCAATATTCGTGAGTGATTTGGAATCGCGAAAATATATTCCCACGAAAAATTATGTTTGATAAGGTACATCATAAATTTGTATTTCAGTTACATTTTGTCCCCAATGTACATGTGCAATTCTTTACTATTTTTTCTGATTAAACATTAAGAGAAGTGAATCGTCTATGTTCTTATGATATAACTAGCTAAAAATTAAATAATGAAAGAAACAAAACAGTACCATCATGTGTTCATATTTTTTGTAATTTAAGAATCGCGAAATATTGTACTCGCAAAAATAAAGACACCCTATTTTACCATAAAATCATGAAATTTGATACTCACGAAAATTTCTGGTTATATGGTAAATCAATGAATATTACAATTTACCAGACTGAGTATGAATAAAGTAACTTTTGTCAAATAATGTTTTGATGCATCACAATAATAATTATCTACTTGTGAATTCATACATGTATGTATTCTAAATTTTAAAATCGGAATTTCAAATCTGACACAAATGTAAAACAAATGTTGGCTCTTTTAAAAAGTTTTTGTGAATGCATTAAGCATTACTTGCACATTGATCAAATAGAATCATTATACATGCACACTTGATCCCACCATACTGGTGTGTATTGACATATTTCCATGATGTACATCAAATTCAATATCATAGCATTGCTATCCTAAACCAGATGCACCTTCATGATGTGCATAAAATTCAATATCATAGCATTGCTATCCTAAACAAGATGCATCATGATGTACATCAAATTCAATATCATAGCATTGTTATCCTAAACAAGATGCACCTTTCATGATGTGCATCAAATTCAATATCATAGCATTGCTATCCTGAGAAAAATGCACATTTTATGATGTACATGTACATCAAATTCAATATCATAGCATTGCTATCCTAAACAAGAGGCACCTTCATGATGTGCATAAAATTCAATATCATAGCATTGCTATCCTAAACAAGATGCATCATGATGTACATCAAATTCAATATCATAGCATTGCTATCCTAAACAAGATGCACCTTCATGATGTGCATCAAATTCAATATCATGCACCTTTCATGATGTGCATCAAATTCAATATCAGAGCATTGCTATCCTAAACAAGATGCACCTTTCATGATGTGCATCAAATTCAATATCAGAGCATTGCTATCCTAAACAAGATGCACCTTTCATGATGTGCATCAAATTCAATATCATAGCATTGTTATTCTAAACAAGATGCACCTTTCATGATGTGCATCAAATTCAATATCATAGCATTGTTATTCTAAACAAGATGCACCTTTCATGATGTGCATCAAATTCAATATCATAGCATTGTTATTCTAAACAAGATGCACCTTTCATGATGTGCATCAAATTCAATATCATAGCATTGCTAACCTAAACAAGATGCACCTTTCATGATGTGCATCAAATTCAATATCATAGCATTGCTAACCTAAACAAGATGCACCTTTCATGATGTGCATCAAATTCAATATCATAGCATTGTTATTCTAAACAAGATGCACCTTCATGATGTGCATCAAATTCAATATCATGCACCTTTCATGATGTGCATCAAATTCAATATCAGAGCATTGCTATCCTAAACAAGATGCACCTTTCATGATGTGCATCAAATTCAATATCAGAGCATTGCTATCCTAAACAAGATGCACCTTTCATGATGTGCATCAAATTCAATATCATAGCATTGTTATTCTAAACAAGATGCACCTTTCATGATGTGCATCAAATTCAATATCATAGCATTGTTATTCTAAACAAGATGCACCTTTCATGATGTGCATCAAATTCAATATCATAGCATTGTTATTCTAAACAAGATGCACCTTTCATGATGTGCATCAAATTCAATATCATAGCATTGCTAACCTAAACAAGATGCACCTTTCATGATGTGCATCAAATTCAATATCAGAGCATTGCTATCCTAAACAAGATGCACCTTTCATGATGTGCATCAAATTCAATATCATAGCATTGTTATTCTAAACAAGATGCACCTTTCATGATGTATATCAATTTCAATATCATAGCACTGCTATCCTGAATAAGATGCACATTTTATGATGTATATCAAATTCAATATCATAGCATTGTTATCCTAAACAAGATGCACATTTCATGATGTGCATCGAATTCAATATCATAGCATTGTTATTCTAAACAAGATGCACATTTCATGATGTGCATCAAATTCAATATCATAGCATTGCTATCCTAAACAAGATGCACATTTCAAGATGCACAGGTAATTTTTTCATAATTCCTTCTTTTTTAAACCAAAATTTCAAATATTAAAACTGGTTTCACCAGTAATCACTAGTGGACTAATAAGAGTGTTTGAACCTGATGACTCCTTGATGTCCCCTAAGATTATGTGTGCAGTATTGCTTGTCAATGTCCCAGACTTTTATTGTAGAATCGGCACTTCCTGTGGCTAACAGCGTTGATGTAACATCAAAGTCCATACAGGAAATAGGTGCCACATGAATCGCCTGAAAAACAGCATTGTAAAGTTCCATCAAAATCCATTTAGGCATACTGATAGCTTTATGTACTGCAGTGTTGTGTTGACTATAAGTATAGCCTTTTCTGTTTGAAGTGAAATGCAGAGATCACAATGATTGGATTTTCGATTATAATGAAAAGTGATCCAATGGTCCATTTTCAAGATAATATTTATGACTGTTTCAAATCAAACATCACATCATTTGGCAACATTTTGAATTGTGACGTCATGTTTGACTGCACTGACTTAATGCGTTGTCATGTTTTCTATTATGACATCAAAATGAAAATTTCGCCAAAGGAATAGGTGCGGTAACCTCCCATTTCGGCCCTATTTTCAAAGTTGTTCATATATCCATAATATTCCAGTTCATAAAATGCCAAATGTATGGTGAATCCAAATTATGAAAGCCTGTTTCGATTCCACAGTCCAATACTGAATAATACGTTGCTCAGTACGTCAAAAAATGTTGAAATCCTTGAAAATATCAATAAATGAGCGAAATTTTGACACAAATTTATGAAATTAAGTAATGATCCAGGCCTTGCCTATAATACTTTTTGTACCAATCGATGGATTTTTTATCGGTCTTTTAATTTGCATGAAATATTTTGTGGGCAAAGGCCTGGAGTGTAGATGAATTTTGAAGATTTGTGTGTAAAATATGATGCTTTTCCTTTGTTTTGCGTCATTTAGAGCAAATGACGTCAAAACATGATGTCATACATCATGCACGTGACGTTATAAGGGTTCAAAATTATGATGCCGTATTTTCTCAAACTTTCAACATTGAAAAAAATTATAATTAATGATTTGTTTATCAAAAGCTGTTTTTGTCGAAATTATAGGGCTGATATGAGGGGTTAGTGCACCTAGTCCTTTTGTAATGTCTGGTTTCTGTCCTCCCAGTGAATCTACTGGAAAATCAGCTATTAGTAAAGTATTTTTAAAAGAGTTGAGAATTATATATTGATTTCTCCATAACAACAGGGCTAATCCCTAATTCACTTAATGGATATAGATACACTTTTTCTTTTATATAAATTTGATTTCCCAAATATTTATGGAATGATGTCGTTTGTCATTAGAAGTTGCACTGTGGTGCCATAAAGTTTCTATTTATCATTTTCCCCTTTGTCGAACACATTTTTACGATCTAAGTAAAAGGTATAAGCAGGTACAAGAATAACCTCCGGATGACCAGATGAAAATAAGCCCTGTCCGGTCAGGTCAGTTTGTCACGTCAATACCGGGGGATCACTGCTACTAAATGTAGTAGTAGTTGTAAACAAAATCACGATTTTTCAATTTTCAAACTGAGCTTGCAAAGAAAATAATTCGTGCATCTGTAAATGCTAAAGAAATTGCAGAACTTTGCTGCACTTATGAAGAAAGGCATGCAACTATAGTGTACCTTCTGTTTTGTTAACAAATTTGATTTAT
This sequence comes from Pinctada fucata, assembly GCA_028142955.1. Taxonomy (NCBI): domain Eukaryota; kingdom Metazoa; phylum Mollusca; class Bivalvia; order Pterioida; family Pteriidae; genus Pinctada; species Pinctada fucata. The sequence continues at coordinate 39,128,262 of AP027103.1, forward strand.
TTATGAAATATTGTACATGTAAATTATGAAAGCGTAAAGTGAAATAAGTTTGCTAATTCCCAATCACATGTAGCTGGAATTATCACCTAAATCAGTTTAATTTATAACATCAAGAGTAGTAAATACTGTTTATTTGCCATTTTATTGTTTTTCATCAGAGATAATAAACCATCACAAAAAAGAACATGTCAGATTTAGCTTTTTTTTACTCTTTTTACTTTTCCTTTTTAGAATTTCCCAAAATATTTCCAACCTCACAAATTTTCCCAGTTGCATGAGCCCGACCCCATTCCCAAATTATCCCCTTCCACATCCCCCCAAAAAACCCTGATTGCAACATATACAGCTACTTACTTTCCAAGTCCGTACAAGAACTTTCTCTTTCCATTTCCACTGACGTAAAACCAGAAGTTTGGTGGCTAATACGAGATGCTATAAGAAATGTAAGAAGAAGTACAAATCAGGTGTTCCAAGTCTTGATTCTACATGTTCTAAGTAAATTACAAGAAAAAATTGCAAAAGATATTTTTTTCAAGAATTTTAGTAATTCGCTCTTGCATGCTTATTTTGCAAAAATTGTCTAAAAAAATAAAAATCTAAAGAAACATGAAAATGTTGAGAATAGCTTGCACTTGATAATGTTAGCTGATGCAGTTATCAGAGACCATGGAAAATAAAAAACGTGTTTGTGAAACACGAATGCCCCCGTTGGCATCTTTGTCGGTAAAACAGATGAAAAGTAGTTCACAATTTGAGGTCAAGGTCACAAGGTCAAATCTGGTATCCATGGAAAGGTCTTGCCACAAGAAATTCATATGTGAAATATGAAAGCCCACTTAGCATTCAAAAGTTATGGCTAAAGTTTAGATGTCGAAAGAAGGTCAGAGTTCAAAGTCCAAGGCCAAGGTCACAAGGTCCAAACTTTTGGTATCCATGGAAAGTTCTTGTCACAAGGAATACAAATGTGAAATATGAAAGCCCTATTAGTTACTATTCAAAAGTTATGGCCAAAGTTAAAGTTTTTCAGAAGTAGGTCAAACTCTAAGGTCAACATCACAAGGTCAAAAATTTTGGTATCCATGGAAAGGTCTTGTCACAAGGAATACACATGTGAAATTTGAAAAGTTATGGCCAAGAGTAAAATTTTTTGTGGACAAACAAACAAACAGACAGACGGACAGACCAAAAACTATATGCCCCTGAATCTCCAATTACGGGGGCATAAAAACCCTTGCAGATGGAATCAGAATCTACTCAGAATCTACTCACTTGATTATCTGGAGTTAGACAAAAGCAGGAAACTTCCTCGTCTTCATCCTGGAATTCAATAAGAAAATAGAAGTAAAAGAAGCTTTAAACGAAAATAGGGTTTGTATTTGAAGGTCAGAATTTTTATTATGTCTGTATCTTTTTTTATTCTTTTCTCTTTATTCTTGGTGTGATATTGTCTGTGATAAATGTATTTCAATATGTGCAGGCTCATATGTGTATACTATATCATTATTCTAAGTGCTGTTGATACAGGTACTGTTATTTATAATTTGGAGAGAAAGCAAACTTTTTTTATCATTTAAATTCAACAAACTTCAAGAATTTTGAATGTTTCATCAAGAGAGTACCTGTCCAATAAACTGCTTGCATTGTCCTGTCTCTATGTCCAAAACTTGAATCTTGTTACCGCATCCGCAAAACAAATCTTTCCCATCATTAGTTATCTACAAAACAAAAATGAACGATTTGAAAGATTGCAACATAGAATATTTTTTAAAATAAACATGTAATGCATGCACTGTGAGATACATTTTCCCTTAAATTCACAACATTCATACCTCTCCTGTACACTTGCACAAGTAATAGAAATTAACATATAAATATGTTACCACAGATTCTATAAGAAAATATCCACTTGCTAAATAAATAAATATTTGACAAACCCTAGACCTGCAGTGCACGAGATAAATATGTTATCACAAATTCTTCAAGCGCGAAATGTAAGTCAGATGCAGCCACTGTACCATGAGCTGAAGTAAGCATCCTCGGATGCATCATCCATGCAAGTTTGGTTGATGCAAGAGGTATAGTGAGGCGGGAATAGACCTGTCCAATTTTACATAACCTACTCACTCAGGCATGAAATGTGGGTCAGATGTAAGGCTGGAATGGACCAGTCCTGTTTTGCCTAACCTGCTCACTCAAGCGTGAAATGTCAGTCAGATGCAGCATCCGTACCATGCATTGTAGTGAGCATCCTTAGATGCATTATCAATGCAAGTTTGGTTGATGTAGGACTTATTGTTTGGTGGGAATGGACCTGTCCCGTTTTGCTTAACCTATAGGGTGGATGCCAATGTCAACGATTGGGCGATAGCATAAGCCCCCCTTTACTTCGTCAAGGTGAGCTAAAAAGGGGAAAAGTTATGCCCTGGACATGAAATTTTGATGGAAAGAAAGACGGATGGACGGACAGACAAGGTGATTCCTATGTACATGTAACCCCCCAAACTTTGCTGGGGGTATAATTACAACATGTCCCTTAAGATACAAAGAAACCTACCTGTATTTTTCCACCAGTATAAAATGGTTCATACTTATTCTGAACTCCAAATCTACAAAAGAAATTTAGAAATCATTTAATTTTCAATAAAACAAAGATTTTGACTAGGCTTGAGTATTGCCAGGTACCAAAGTTTCATTTTCATATTCATTTGTTTATCTATAACTGGTATTATACTTACATGCTCATTTATTCATCTATTTCTAATTCATAAATTTACATTTTCAATTTTTGAAATAGTAATATTTTTTCAATGTTACCCTGCGTCCTCACCATGGCTTTGAAATAATTCATATAGTAAATATATTGTACATGTATTTATATCATCTCGAATCCAAATGATATGTCAAGTTAAATAGACTCACATCAGACTGCATAAAACTTTAATATCAAAGAAATTAGAAAAGTTTTCTCCTCTTTGTATGCATTTAATTAAAGGGAGCATAGCTAGCAGTGTGCTGAGTCACACATAGCGGGGACACCACCGCCTCCTTCCAAAGGAGATAAGAGTGAAACAATATGGGGTATACCAACGTCCTCCTCAAAGAAAGGAGGGAAGAGTGTTGTGGGATAACAATCCTCCGATAGACCACAGAGTTCAATGACTGGGCTATCGGGTTGACCCTTTAGCTCGGTAACGCTCTGGCATTCCATTTTAGAGGGGGAGGGATTGAAAAAGAGATAGCCTTAAGACAACTCGCTATGAAGGATAAAAATTCAAACAGCTGGTTTATCTATGCCGCAAAAACGCTAGAAAAATATGATCTCCCTTCAATATATGACTTAATTGAGGATCCAGTCAGTAAAGAGAAGTGGAAACAAATAGTCAAGTCAGCAGTTAACGCAAAATGGATAGGAATAATTAAATTACAAGCTAAAGGAAAATCTTCAATGAAATACATCAGTGACGATCAGTACAAAGCAGGAAGAGTTCATTTCATATGGCAAGATGTCAGTGATGATACATTGGCAGTCAAGAAGGCAGGAATAAAGGCCAAGCTAATAAGTGGAGGCTACCAACTTCAAGAAAATATATTTAAACAGAACAAAAAAATAGAGAAGGCTCGTTGCAAACTCTGTAATCAAGAAGATGAGGACATTTATCATTTCATCCTAGGATGTGCTGTGCTGAGTGAGGTCAGGAAAAACTTCATGGAAAAGATATACTCGCTTCTAGAGTCAAAAGGGCTGAAGAATTTTTACAAAATAAATCAGAGGTTGATGCTTCAACTAATCCTAGATGTCAAAAGTCCGCTGACACCTCTTCAACTGCACAATGAACATGACACGCACGAAATAGAAAGTATATCCAGAGGTCTCATCTACGCCTTGCATTCCAGGAGAATGGCCTTACTCAAAGATGAATAAAGTTAAACATGTATAGACCCAAATCTTAATTATGCAATATATTATGATGCCCCTAGATTTTAAATGACAATGATATATACTAGGCAAGGCACAACTTGCCAGTATTTTTTTTTTTTTTTTTTTTTTTTTTTTTTTTTTAATACATTGAACCTTAGTTGATAAGTAATATGCCAGGTTGCCGTCCTAATGTTTAATTTAATCTGGAATGCTCTTATAATAGTTATTTATCAGGTTTTACGTTTCGATATACTTGGCAAGGCACAACTTGCCAGTATTTCGGGTTAATACTTTTAAGATAAAGGTGTACTATTTAAAGATCTAAATTTTAAATCAGGACGATATCTTAAAGGCCCTTATACTTGGCAAGGTACAGCTTGCCAGTATTTTTAGTTATATACTTGATATATAATGGAATAATTTAACAAATATTCTGAATCACTTTGAGTACTTTTATCTACTACATTATTTTTATTCTTTTTTTATATAAGCTTCTGAAGGTGAATCATATCTAAAATTAGCTCTGCCTTTTATCTAATATAGAGTGGTTAGTTTTAATAATCTTAAAATAGTCTTAAAATTGTCTTAGAATAGTTTTAATACTCTTAAAATAGTCAGTAGCCAAAATTCTTAATTTACAAAGTCTAGTCATTACCTGCATCATAACAATGGTTTTTTAACACAGTGATATTTTAGATAAATAGAGGAAAGGAGAGTATATGTCAAATCTGAATTATGATCAAGATTTTTTTTTTTTTTTTTTTTTTTTTCTCCCCGAACCTATGTAAATTTTAATTGTGATCCCCTTGGTGGCAGGTATTATGTATAGGTGATGGGTGCCCCTTGTAAAGTACCCCACATGGTGAATGGGAATCAACTTGGAACTTTGTAACCTATTGTAGGTAGCCTCGTTCTCTACAAAGTTCATTGTAAATACAGATATTCCTGATGAATGGACCCTATAGCATCGGTGACCACTCAGTATTCCGAAGGTCTAAAAAGACGAAGGTTCAATCGTTCGAAGGCCCGATAATTCGAGGGACTGATAGTTCGAAGGTCCGATAGCCTGAAGGCCTGATAGTCCGAAGGTCCTATAGTTCGAAGGCCCATAACTCCGAAGGCCCGATAGTCCAAAGGCCCAATAGTCCGAATATCCAATAAAATTCCTAAATTTGCCATACTAGTAAGGGACTTACCATTTGATTTTTAGGGGGAAGGGGGGGGGGACAGGAAGACTTTTGCCAGCCGGAAAATTTTTGTTGGCCATTTTAAGAGCCGGATTATTTCTTTCTTTTTGTAATTTTCCAATGTTGAAAATTACTCTAAAGTTTAAATAATTCAGCGTGGTTTTTCGGTCATTTTACACATTAAACACTTACAATGTAATTAGTTCATCTCTTGTCAGCAGATCATTTCATTTCAATTTCTTCAATGGCATATGATACCTATAATCTATTCACTTCAATATCGATCATACTCAATTCAACGGAGACAGGCTATATGGTGCTAATGATTTTTTAATTTGATTTAAAGTCACTCCAAATTGCATAAAGTTTGTTCCATTTTTACTTGTACTTAGTTTATGACTTTTTTTTGGCAGCCTATGCAGCTATTGAATTGAAACTTGGTATACACCTTCATGATAATGAATAACACTCGATCAGATCTGATTTTAGTTTCGCGATTAACATTTTTTGCAGAGTTATGGTCCTTGAACTTAGAATAGCTCCTTCAAATTTTCCATGTGGGTTGACTTTAGCAAGTCAAAGAACCTAATGGTTTTTTTAAAGCTAGGGGTCAAAGGTCAATGTCATTTTGTGGCTGAAGGCAACGTATTTTTTTTTATTTGGAAATTTTTATTTTGACTGTTTATTTAAATACTATTTTCGATTCAAACTTTGCACACCTGAAGACATGTTTTTTTTTCATATTGTTGGTATCTTAATTATGTTATTTGAGAATTGTGTTTAAAGGTCAAGTCATTTTAAGAATTAAACTGACATAATTGCATTGAATTTCACAAAATTAATACCCCGACGGGCGTATCTTGCAGCGTTGGCGTTGCTATTTTTAACTTACGTGCGATTGCAGAGATCTGTTTCAAACAACATAATATCATTTCTTTATGATGCTACCTTTTAAATCTGATTTGATAATTGGGTATATCTTTCAGCCCCATCCCCGGGCTCCATTTAGATTTCTGAATCTACCAATATCAATTGTAAAGGAGGTATCTTGTATCAAGTTCATATCGACAGGGCATTCGGACTTACAAACCTTCGGACTATCAGACCATAGAACCATTAGGCCTTCTTACCATCGGACCTTTAAATCTATGGTCTACTAGACCTTCGAAATATCGGATATTCAATTTTTTAGGTACTTCGGATTATGGATCCCTTTGTATATTGATATGCAGTACTTTCGGTCTATCGGGCCTTCGGACTATCGGGCCTTCGGATTATCGGGCCTTCAATTTATCGGACCTTCGGCTTTATGGGCCTTCGAACTATCGGACATTCGGAATACTGGGCGGACACCATAGCATCAGGATATCAATGTTTTTAAAATCGCGTTTTAAATATCTTAATCCGATGCTTGCAGACGACGCTGAAAGGCGGTACTCCAAGAAGTGGAGGGATTTATTAGCCACAACAACAACAACAACCTGGTTCGAATCACTGGCTCCTCAAAGAAAGGAGGGAAGAGTGTTGTGGGATTACAATCCTCCGATAGACCACAGAGTTCAATGACTGGGCTATCGGGTTGACCCTATAGCTCGGTAACGCTCTGGCATTCCATGCCAAGGATCCCGGTTCGATACTGGTTCGGAACAAGTTTACTTTAATAGCATTGCATATATATAGGCCTAAAAAAAAAAATTGTGTGTTTAGGCTAACAGTCAGGAAAAAAATAGGTAGGGTAGGTCGGATTTTTTTTTTTTTTTTTTTTTTTTTTTTTTTTTTAATATGGTAGGAAAACATATTCAGTTTGTGATGTGTATCCCAGCTTTAATATTTACAATATATGATTGGATGAACCATTAGAAAGCAGCTGTCAAACTCCAAACAGGCAGATCTACCAGTAAGGTAAAGAAAAGGTAATGAAGTTTGACTTGATTGCTCTTGACAACAGATGGATATAACAGGAAATCGGCGAAAGGTTACTCTTGATCACCTGGTCTCACACTAGCTTTCTTTATACAAATATTGCCATTCCTTTGAATGGCAATTTGAAATTTAAATATTTCACAGTCAAAACATACCGGAAGTAGTTCATCATACCCCTAATACCTTAAGTACCCGAAACCTGCATGTCTGGTCCATGCTGCAAATTTATGTTTTGAATGATGCAATAATTGAAATTGAAGACATTTAACTTGCATAAAAGCACTCAAATCAAACACTACACAAAAGCTTCACACTACTTTATTCAACTGTATTTTTATTATATACACTCAAAAAGAAATATAAATCTATTGGTCAATTTTACAACAGTTGCTGTGTAACACAAATAAAAAATAAAACCCTTGTCAGGATTCACTACTTATTCCTTGTGGAAGTAAAGGAATAAGAAAACAGAGACTTTGGTTTTATTCTTTGTGTGCGTAATGCGGCAACTGTGATTTCATGTTACATGTATATGTCAGCACAGGAGCCTGTGGTTTTATTCCAGAAAATAAAATATTGTTCACTACCACACGACTCTGTTATTCTTATAAAAAAAGACTTTTTTTATAAGAATAACAGAGTCGTGTGGTAGTGAACAATATTTTATTTTCTGGAATAAAACCACAGGCTCCTGTGATGTCAGAGCCAAGTGGACATACAAATGCAAGGAGTACACATTCTAAGCCAAGTGTTCAAGTATCTCAGATCAACCTGTGTTTATATTTGGAATAATTGAAAGAATTGTCATATACCTCGAACGCTTTTTACTAGGGACCGTGTGATTTGTGGTGGACTTTGATGCATCCATCAGGACTTGGAATGCATTTCGGGGGGTTGAGCCTGTTGTTATTGCGTTGTTGGTGGAGTCCTGCTGGCAGTCTTCATTAATGGGAATACACTGCAGGCGGATGTATTTGGTTTGCGGGAATGTTTTAAACACGACTCCCATTGGGGCCTTGTAAAGGTCCGACAAGACATCGTCGTCTAACTTTGACCATGGCCCCTTTTCATCGCCACTTAATGAGATTTCTAACAGAGAGTTTGGGCAGACAAACTTGTCTTCAAATGATTCAAATGTTTCTTTGTTCAAAACCACACTGATCAGCCTCTCCTCTCCCCTATGATCACATTTGCGTTGCCAAATGTTGACTAGCTACGGTCACCCCTGCCATGGGGAAAGTTTATAGGAATCAGCCAAAACGCTTGAATTCATCCTTGGTGGAATGGTAACAATAAAGCGTTTTGCAGACACAGTGAATATGGTTTAGAAAGTAGTGAACTACTTGACTCGTACAAAAACGGAAAACGAAAGTTGGACTTTTTCGGCGAAAAAAAATTAGGGTCGGCGTATTCTTGCAGGTAGGGTCGGGTTAGCCGAAACACACCTATTTTTTTTTTAGGCCATATCATACACCATTAGTTATGAGTCTATGAAATTTATCCCCCTATATAAATTCTAATCGGAAAATATGCAGAAAAAGTAAAGAAATCTTTAATTTTCCGATTTCTGAAGTGAGCTGCGCGGACATGTAATCTACTATAGTACTATGCACATCCCCCCCCCCCCCCTCACCCCTCCTCCCCGGATAGGTTATCCCCTGTTTACAAGAACGCACATTATCAAATGTGATAACTTTCTTTTAGAGCTCTGATAATTCTTACTTAGATTTCAAAGACATCTCTTTGGATTAGAGAAACAAATCTAATTTCTCTGAATCGTGAGCTCTTTCACATTCACGAATGTCGCTATTTGCAATGGCGTAAGGTCCCCTATGCAAAAAAATAGATTTATCGGTTATAATACAATACTGAGGGGACCTTACGCCATTGACTTTCGTGTTGACCATAGTAAAGAGGGAACCTTACGACATTGAATTTAATAAAAAGGGATCCTTACGCTTTTGACTTTTCATAATTGGAGGAGGGGGCGACAGAACTGGGCGAAGAATATCAGAAAGGGATGAGGGGGGGGGGGGGAGGAAAGGGGCGGAAAAGGGAGAAAAGGGTGGGAGGTGGTAGGAGGAGAGGAGGGGACCTTACGCCATTGACTTTCTACATGGACCATAATAGGGATGTTCGCCGTGACGTCACGGGTCTCGCGAAAACGAGGCTGGTTGGCAAAAACGGTTGGCAGTGAAGGGAAATATACGTGATACCCGGGGATAAATCGACAATTGATGCTCTAATATGCGCTACTTTCCTATTATTATATTGATAAGTCCTGCTGTGACACTGACCATTCTAATCACAACAATAAAGAAATCCCGCTGATTTTTTTTAGTATATCAGACTGCCGTTCGATTGGGGGGGGGGGGGGGGGGGGGGGCGGGGGTTGCGCAAGAATCAATAAACTGCCGATATTTTTTCCTCAATTTTTGCTTTTCAAAGAAGCCGGTGTAATTCATAGTGTCCCATTTTTATGCTCCTGTATTAGGTGTAAAATACCCGACTAATTACCAGTTGTTTTGACAAGTACACACCTATCCCTCAAACATGCATATTACCTGTAATTGTGATTTAATAAAGGCGGAGCATTTGAACGGGATGGAAAGAGGGAAATAAATTGACCAAAATAAATGTCGAGCTGTTTGAAAACGCAAAATGGAAATAAAAAATTAATTTAACTCACAGACAACGTTTAATTAAATAAACTTAAGAGTACTAATTTTCTTAGCTTTTTTTGTTTGTTTTTATTTGTTTTGTTTTTTTCTCACGACTGTCTCCAATTTATAGATAAAGCCGGTCATAGTTATAACAATGAAAACACGCACAAATTATCTTTTTCTCTTTCATTATTCGTTCAATACTTTAATTTCTTACTTTGGATATGGAAATTTTTTTTTTAATTGACATGCTTTATCTAACTTTTTGCTTGCTAGAGCAAGGGGGGGGGGGGGGCTCAAGATTAGAATTTTAGAATGCCTAAAGAAGCATTTGTTTCTCAACTTCCATGTAAGTTATGGCAGCGGCACCCCTTAAGATTGAATTTGAAAATCGTTGTAATAAAAAGAGACATTCATGAATTTAAAATGAAAGATAAGATTAAAATACTCCAAAAAAATAAATGAGAATTTAAGAGAGAGATCTCGAACCATATCAAATCCTAGCATTCTATTTCCGTCTTTTGCACCTCGACTGTTAAAATATCCAATATTTGAAAAGAATTTCAAGAATAGATGTTCGGACTTCCATCTATCTAATTTTCGGAATTATTCAAATAATTATCCCGTTGAAATAAATAAATAAATAAATAAATAAATAAATAAATAAATAAATAAATAAATAAATAAATAAATAAATAAATAAATAAATAAATAAATAAATAAATAAATAAATAAATAAATAAATAAATCTTGAGATATTTATGAGAAATATTGAATGATGATCCACTGTTCCAACTTATATGATTATGATCGATATATAAATGGGTTGTATTTCCTTTTTGCTTCTTTCAACCAAAAGACAAATTTAATGTAAGTATTTACCAAAAAAAAAAAAAATGGTTTAGATGTTTCATCCGTGACGGTGTCAAAATAACAAAAACTGAAACATGAAATGGATAGATCACATGCAGTGGCTTTCTCTCCTTTGCGGATCATTGGTTCCGCCGCGGCGCCTGGGTGAAAAATCTACCTGGACAGCCGACAAAAATCAAGGTAAATGGCAGGTGTCAGATCATTTTCTTGTGTATACGAGATATACTGTATCGGTTGGACTTCATAATAAGATCTTCACATTCAACCCACAGAGAGACTAAATGCTATTTATACATACCGGTGATAAACAGAGAAAAATTAAATTAAAAAAATATCACAAGCAAGGACTTATGAACAATTAAAACGATCGATTAATATTATAACAACTTTGAAGTAATCTTAACTTAATTATATCTGTCGATAAACTGTACCGATAAACATTATTAACGTGGATAGCAGTGGACATTGATATACATATATATATATATATATATATAAGAGAACCACTTTTTGCCAACCAATTTTCATGCGCATGCGCAGTGTGACGTCACATTTTCGTCACTCGAACATCCCTATAATGAGGGGAACCTTACGTCATTGACTTTCTATATGGACCATAATAAAGAGGGGACCTTACGCCATTGACTTTCTCTATGTATTATAATACAGAGGGGACCTTACGCCATTGACTTTCTATATGGACCATAATAAAGAGGGGACCTTACGCCATTGACTTTCTCTATGTATTATAATACAGAGGGGACCTTACGCCATTGACTTTCTATATGGACCATAATAAAGAGGGGACCTTACGCCATTGACTTTCTCTATGTATTATAATACAGAGGGGATCTTACGCCATTGACATTCTATATGGATTATAATACAGAGGGGACCTTACGCCATTGACTTTCTACATGGACCATAATAAAGAGGGGACCTTACGCCATTGACTTTCTCTATGTATTATAATACAGAGGGGACCTTACGCCATTGACTTTCTATATGGACCATAATAAAGAGGGGACCTTACGCCATTGACTTTCTCTATGTATTATAATACAGAGGGGACCTTACGCCATTGACTGTCTATATGGACCATAATAAAGAGGGGACCTTACGCCATTGACTTTCTCTATGTATTATAATACAGAGGGGACCTTACGCCATTGACATTCTATATGGATTATAATAAAGAGGGGACCTTACGCCAATGACTTTCTACATGGACCATAATAAAGAGGGGACCTTACGCCATTGACTTTCTCTATGTATTATAATACAGAGGGGACCTTACGCCATTGACTTTCTACATGGACCATAATAAAGAGGGGACCTTACGCCATTGACTTTCTCTATGTATTATAACACAGAGGGGACCTTACGTCATTGACTTTCTACATGGACCATAATAAAGAGGGGACCTTACGCCATTGACTTTCTCTATGTATTATAATACAGAGGGGACCTTACGCCATTGACTTTCTATATGGATTATAATAAAGAGGGGACCTTACGCCATTGACTTTCTCTATGTATTATAATACAAAGGGGACCTTATGCCATTGACTTTCTACATGGACCATAATAAAGAGGGGACCTTACGCCATTGACTTTCTCTATGTATTATAACACAGAGGGGACCTTACGTCATTGACTTTCTATATGGACCATAATAAAGAGGGGACCTCAAACCATTGACTTTCTACATGGACCATAATAAAGAGGGGACCTTACGCCATTGACTTTCTCTATGTATTATAATACAGAGGGGACCTTACGCCATTGACTGTCTATACGGACCATAATAAAGAGGGGACCTTACGCCATTGACTTTCTCTATGTATTATAATACAGAGGGGACCTTACGCCATTGACTTTCTATATGGACCATAATAAAGAGGGGACCTTACGCCATTGACATTTATCTATGTATTATAATACAGAGGGGACCTTGCGCCATTGACATTCTATATGGCTTATAATACAGAGGGGACCTTACGCCATTGACTTTCTCTATGTATTATAATACAGAGGGGACCTTACACCATTGACTTTCTACATGGACCATAATAAGAGGGTACCTTACGCCATTGACTTTCTACATGGACCATAATAAAGAGGGGACCTTACGCCATTGACTTTATCTATGTATTATAATACAGAGGGGACCTTACGCCATTGACTGTCTATATGGACCATAATAAAGAGGGGACCTTACGCCATTGACTTTCTCTATGTATTATAATACAGAGGGGACCTTACGCCATTGACTTTCTATATGGACCATAATAAAGAGGGGACCTTACGCCATTGACTTTCTCTATGTATTATAATACAAAGGGGACCTTATGCCATTGACTTTCTACATGGACCATAATAAAGAGGGGACCTTACGCCATTGTCTTTCTCTATGTATTATAACACAGAGGGGACCTTACGTCATTGACTTTCTATATGGACCATAATAAAGAGGGGACCTTAAACCATTGACTTTCTACATGGACCATAATAAAGAGGGGACCTTACGCCATTGACTTTCTCTATGTATTATAATACAGAGGGGACCTTACGCCATTGACTTTCTATATGTACCATAATAAAGAGGGGACCTTACGCCATTGACTTTCTCTATGTATTATAATACAGAGGGGACCTTACGCCATTCACTTTCTATATGGACCATAATAAAGAGGGGACCTTACGCCATTGACTTTCTCTATGTATTATAACACAGAGGGGACCTTACGCCATTGACTTTCTATATGGACCATAATAAAGAGGGGACCTTACACCATTGACTTTCTCTATGTATTATAATACAGAGGGGACCTTACGCCATTGACTTTCTATATGGACCATAATAAAGTGGGGACCTTACGCCATTGACATTTATCTATGTATTATAATACAGAGGGGACCTTGCGCCATTGACATTCTATATGGCTTATAATACAGAGGGGACCTTACGCCATTGACTTTCTACATGGACCATAATAAAGAGGGTACCTTACGCCATTGACTTTCTACATGGACCATAAAAAAGAGGGGACCTTACGCCATTGACTTTCTCTATGTATTATAATACAGAGGGGACCTTACGTCATTGACTTTCTATATGGACCATAATAAAGAGGGGACCTTAAACCATTGACTTTCTCTATGTATTATAATACAGAGGGGACCTTACGCCATTGACTTTCTCTATGTATTTTAATACAGAGGGGACCTTACGCCATTGACTTTCTATATGTACCATAATAAAGAGGGGACCTTACACACTTGACTTTCTACATGGACCATAATAAAGAGGGGACCTTACGCCATTGACTTTCTCTATGTATTATAATACAGAGGGGACCTTACGCCATTGACATTCTATATGGATCATAATAAAGAGGGGACCTTACGCCATTGACTTTCTCTATATATAATAATACAGAGGGGACCTTACGCCATTGACTTTCTATATGGACCCTAATAAAGTGGGGACCTTACGCCATTTACTTTCTCTATGTATTATAATACAGAGGGGACCTTATGTCATTGACTTTCTATATGGACCATAATAAAGAGGGGACCTTACGCCATTGTCTTTCTCTATCTATTATAATACAGAGGGGACCTTACGCCATTGACTTTCTATATGGACCATAATAAATAGGGGAAAATACGCCATTGACTTTCTCTATGTATTATAATACAGAGGGGACCTTACGCCATTGACATTCTATATGGCTTATAATACAGAGGGGACCTTACGCCATTGTCTTTCTGTATGGATTATAATACAGAGGGGACCTTACGCCATTGACTTTCTCTATGTTTTATAATACAGAGGGGACCTTACGCCATTGACATTCTACATGGACCATAATAAAGAGGGGACCTTACGCCATTGACTTTCATATGGATTATAATACAGAGGGGACCTTACGCCATTGACATTCTATATGGATTATAATACAGAGGGGACCTTACGCCATTGACATTCTATAAGAACCGTAATACAGAGGGGACCCAACGCCATTGATTTTCTATGTTCACAATAATGCAGAGGGGAACCTAACACCATCAACGAAATCTGTATGGACCTTAACACAGAGGGGACCTTACAACATTGACTTTATACATCGACCATGATACAGAAGGGACCTTACACCATTGACTTTCTATATGGACAATAATACAATGGGAACCTTACACTATTGACATCTATATGTATCATAATGAAGAGGGGACCTAACTCCATTGACTTTCTATATGAACCATAGTACAGATGGGACCTTACTCCATTTACTTTCTATATAGACTATAGTACAGAGGGGGCCTTTTGCCTTTGACTTTCTATATGGACCATAATACAGAGGGGACCTTACGCCATTGACTTTCTGTATGGACGATAGTACAGAGGGGATCTTACGCCATTGACTTTCTATATGTATCATAATACTCATAATACAGAGGGGACCTTACTCCATTGACTTTCTATATAGAACATAGTACAGAGGGAACCTTACTCTATTGACTTTCTATACGGATCATAATACGGAGGGGACCTTACTCCATTGACTTTCTATATAGACCATAGTACAGAGGGGACCTTCCGCCATTTACTTTATATATGGACCATAATACAGAGGGAACCTTACACCATCGACTTTCTATAAGGACCGTAATACAGAGGGGACATTACGCCATTGACTTGCTATATGGACCATAGTACAGTGGGGACCTTACACCATTGACATTCTACATCGACATTATACAGAGAGGAACTTACGCCATTGACTTTCTCTATAGACCATAATACAATTGGGACCTTACACCATTGACTGTCTATATAGACCATAGTACAGAGAGGACCTTACGCCATTAACTTTCTGTATAGACCATAATACAGAGGGGACCTTACGCCATTGACTTTCTACATCGACCATAATACAGAGGGACCTTACGCCATTGACTTTCAATATATACCATAATACAGAGGGGACCTTACGCCATTGACTTTCAATATATACCATAATACAGAGTGGACCTTGCGTGATTGACTTTCTTTATGGACCATAATACAGATGGGATTTTACGCCATTGACGTTCTGGATCAAAATACAGAGGGGACCTTACGCCATTGACTTTCTATATAGACGATAGTATTGAGGGGACCTTACGCCATTGACTTTTTATATAGACCATAGTGCAGAGGGGACCTTACGACATTGACTTTCTATATGGATCATAAAACAGAGGGGGCCATACTCCATTGACATTCAATATAGACCTTAGTACAGAGGGACCTTATGCTATTGACTTTCTATATGGATCATAATACAGAAGGGACCTTACTCCATTGACTTTCTATATAGACCATAAAACAGAGGGGACCTTACGCCATTGACTTTCTATATAGATCATAATGCAGAGGGGACCTTACTCCATTGACATTCTATATAGACGATAGTACAGAGGGAACCTTACGCCATTTACTTTATATATGGACCATAATACGGAGGGAACCTTTCAATATTGACTATCTACAAGGACCGTAATACAGAGGTGTTATTACGCCATATGACTTTCTATATAGACCATAATATAAAGGGGACCTTCCACCATTGACATTCTACATCGACATAATACAGAGAGTACCTTATGCCATTGACTTTCTCTATAGACCATAATACAATGGGGACCTTACACCATTGGCTGTCTATATGGATCATAATAAAGAGGGAATTTTACGCCATTGTCTTTCTATATGAATCATAGTACAGAGGGGACCTTACACCATTGACTTTATATAAGAACTGTAATACAGAGGGGACCTTACACCATTATGTTTCATGGAAGAAGAAATAGATTCTATCACTTTCTACTGAGACATTAAAAGTAACACTCTATGCTGTCCCGCGACTCTGATGGTCACATGAACACCTCACTCTATGACAAACGTGACGACTTAAGTTTCAGCATCACAAACTTTCCTTTTCTGAGTAGCAACATTCTTTCAGCGCCTGCTTATGGCGTGTTAATATGCCAGATAAAGTACAAAATATATAGATTTTGATAGATGCAAGCA
This sequence comes from Pinctada fucata, assembly GCA_028142955.1. NCBI lineage: Eukaryota > Metazoa > Mollusca > Bivalvia > Pterioida > Pteriidae > Pinctada > Pinctada fucata. The sequence continues at coordinate 39,144,909 of AP027103.1, forward strand.
GGAGATGCTGACTCTTTCTGGGCACCTGGTCTCAATCTCATGTAATGGGAGTTCGCTTCTTTCTATGTAGTGGAAGCGCAGGGATCACTTTGTCCGTTGTCCGTCTGTCAGTCAGTCCGTCCGTCTGTCTGTCACACTTTGGGTGTCACACCCCATAACTTTTCATCGGTAAGTGATAGGGCTTTGATATTTCACATGTGTATTTCCTGTGATGAGACCTTTTTACACATACCATAATTTTTGACCTAGTGACCTTGACCTAGATATTTGTCCTACTTTTCAAAAAAATTAACATTGGCTATATCATTTGATTGGTAAGTGATAGGGATTTTATAATTCACATGTGTATTCCTTTTCATAAGACCTTTGTACAGATACCAAATTCTTTTTACCTAGTGACCTTGACCTAGATATTTGACCTACTTTTCCAAAAAAAAAACATTTGCTATATCTTTTGATTGGTAAGTGATAGGGATTTTATAATTCACATGTGTATTTCCTGTGACATAACCTTACAACATGTACCATAAATTTTGACCTAGTGACCTTGACCTAGATATTTGACCTACTTTTCCAAACAATTAACATTGGCTATAACTTTTGATTGGTAAGTGATATGAATTTTATAATTAACATGTGTATTCCTTTTCATAAGACCTTATTACAGATACCAATTTTTTTACCTAGTGACCTTGACCTAGGTATTTGACTTACATTTGAAAAAATATTAAGAATGGCTATATGTTTTATTTTATAAGTGACACGGCTTTGATATTTCAAACATGTATTTCTTATGATGAGTCCTTTCTTTTATTCCCAAAAATTTGTACCCAGTGACTTCACCTAGATGATTGACCTTTTCTGAGAGTAACAGATTGACCATAGCTTTTAATTGATAAGTAAGAGGTTTTATATTTCACATGCGACTTCATTTGACAAGACTTTCCAACTGATAAATGTACAAATATTGAACCAAGTGACCTAGACCTACACATTTTATCAACTTTTTAAAAATAGGCCGCTTCGCAGGAGACACAAGCATCTCTTGGATTGCTATTTTTGTTTGTTTGCTTTGGTTCCTGTTTTATCCTGATTTGTATGGCCCGGTTTATGATTTTCTGAATCATCCTTTTATTACTGTATTTTGGGATATGGTCATTGTCCATATTTGTCATTTGTATCGTGGATATGATCCCGCTGTCAGTGAACGGACACTCGACATGGTACTTGACCAATCTACAGCCTTGTGTCAGCACATTTGTAAGAATTGCGCTCTGATTAAATGTGACGATAGGAATCCAAGCCGGGTCCTTTCCAAACTTCTTTAGAGAAGACTGGGCCCGATAGCTCCTCTGAATGTCAGTCGGACTCCTCGTGTAAAAAAAAAGCATGAGCTAGCTGCAGCCGGCAGAGCACGGACTGTACCGGTATTACGTACGGGCCCCTAACCCCATCCATTTATATACTAGTATTAATCTGCGTTGCTTTGGCCTCTGCATATAACTGTCTTGTTTGTGTGGTCATCAAACAGTGAGGAGGTTGTTTTACACTACAATTTTGCGTTCTTCGAGATATTTTGGCAAATGCAAACGTGGGAGGGTTGTGCGCACGTAATCTGGATAACCACACCATTTCTGCTACTTGCGTAACAAATGACCGTCCTAAGTCGGCACCGGTTACCCATTGGTCTCGTTTTACACTACAATTTTGCGTTCTTCGAGATATTTTGGTAACTGCAAACGTGGGAAGGTTGTGCGCACGTAATCTTGATAACCACACCATTTCTGCTACTTGCGTATTAAATGGCCGTCCTAAGTCGGCACCGGTTACCTGTTGGTCTCTTTGGTTTATGTGTAGATTTTGTGTTTCATGTTTCTGTGTCGGGTGCTCGTCTTTGTGTTTTTGCATGGGATGTTTGGCGTTTTCCTGTTGGTACTGCAACAGAGTCATGTTGGAGATCCCCTCCCTCCTTTCATATGGATGCTGATACCGAGTCTTCTTGAATACCCAATCATTTCTTTTGTTGCGTGAAGTAACAAATGTATTTAGTCAATATAGAAAGAATTTGGAGTATAAGGGTACCCTCAGTATTACAGTCAATATGGAAAGGAAATGTCAAAATGTATCCTCTGAACAATAATCGTCCATATAAAAAGTCAATGCCATAAGCCCCCCTCTATATTACTGTCCTTCTAGAAAGTCAATATAAGTGTCCATATAAGAAGTCAATGGCGTAAGGTCCCCTATCTATTTAAGATTATTGGAAGTCGATGACGTAATGTCCCTCTGTAAATTTTTTCAATGGCGTAAGGTCCCCTCCGTATTACTGCATATCGAAACAGAAGTCAATGGCGTTAGGTCCCCTCTGCTCAGTTCAGTTTGATAGGCGTACCGTCAGAAATAAGCTGTATGTTGGAATTTTGACCTATGCAACGGTACGTTCCTACGCCTATCCGAGACAGGGGACCCCGTTTTATAGTCCCTTCAGAAAGACTAGGCTGGGGTTACTTGTCTATATACAAGGTGTAAGCCCACATCACCTGGCGAGGCTCTAAGTTGGTAATCGTCCCTTCACCTGGCGCTCGTCGGATTCGAACCTGTCAGTCTCATGCTTCACTGACCACGACGTACTTAACGCTTTACCAACTTAACTTATTGTCAAGACAAGGTCGGAAGGTCCCTCTGTTATGGGGGTGGGGAGAGAGAGACAAGGAGGTACCACTTCTCCCCTTTCTCGTTCCTTTTCGACCTTAGGAAGTCAATGGCGTAAAGTTCCTCTCGTAAAATTGTCCGTATAAAAAGTCAATGACGTAAGTTCCCCTCTGTATTATAATCCATAGAGAAAGTCAATGGTGTAAGGTCCCCTCTGTATATTATTGTCCATAAAGAAAGTCAATGGTGTAAGGTCCCCTCTGTATATTATTGTCCATAAAGAAAGTCAATGATGTAAGGTCCCCTCTGTATATTATTGTCCATAAAGAAAGTCAAGGGCGTACGGTCCCCTCTGCATAGTATTCTCCATATAGTAAGCCAATGGCGTAAGGTCCCCTCTGTATATAATTGTCCATATAGAAAGTCAATGTCGTAAGGTCCCCACTTATAATTGTCCATATAGAAAGACAATGGCGTAAGGTCCCCTCTGTATATAATTGTCCAAATAGGAAGACAATGGCGTAAGGTCCCCAATGTATATAATCATTGTCCATATAGAAAGACAATGGCGTAAGGTCCCCTTTGTATATAATTGTCCATATAGAAAATCAATGGCGTAAGGTCCCCTTTGTATATAATTGTCCATATAGAAAGTCAATGGTGTAAGGTCCCCTTTGTATATAATTGTCCATATAGAAAGTAAATGGCGTAAGGTCCCCTTTGTATATAATTGTCCATATAGAAAGTAAATGGTGTAAGGTCCCCTTTGTATATAATTGTCCATATAGGAAGTTAATGGCGTAAGGTCCCCTCTGTTATATTATTGTCCATATAGGAAGACAATGGAGTAAGGTCCCCTCTGTTATAATTGTCCATATAGGAAGACAACGGCGTAAGGTCCCCTCTGTTATAATTGTCCATATAGAAAGTCAGTGGCGTAAGGTCCCCTCTGTATATAATTGTCCATATAGAAAGACAATGGCGTAAAGTCCCCTCTGTTTATAATTGTCCATATAGAAAGTCAATGGCGTAAGGTCCCCTCAGTATAATTGTCCATATAGAAAGTCAATGGCGTAAGTTCCCCTCTGTATATAATTGTCATAGAAAGTCAATGGCGTAAGGTCCCCTCTGTTAGAAAGGTCCCCTCTGTTAGAAAGGTCCCCTCTGTATAAAACATGTGTCATAATCCTGTGATCCCCTCCTCCCATCTTAAACCCATTATTCCCCTCTGTCGCTCCTCCTCTTATAGTCAATGGCATTCAATAGTATATAAGGATCCCCTTTTCTTTAAGTCAATGGTGTAAGGTTCCCTCTGTATTATAATCCATATAGAAAGTCAATGGCGTAAGGTCCCTTCTGTATTATAATCCATAAAGAAAGTCAATGGCGTAAGGTCCCCTCTGTATTATAATCAACATAGAAAGTCAATGGCGTAAGGTCCCCTCTAGATTATAATCCATATAGAAAGTCAATGGCGTAACGTCCCCTCTTTATTATGGTCCATGTAGAAGGTCAATGGTGTAAGGTCCCCTCTGTATTATAATCCATATAGAAAGTCAATGGCGTAAGGTCCCCTCTGTATTATAATCCATAAAGAAAGTCAATTGCGTAAGGTCCCCTCTTTCTTATGGCCCATATAGAAAGTCAATGGCGTAAGGTCCCCTCTGTATTATAATCAATATAGAAAGTCAATGGCGTAAGGCACCCTCTGTATTATAATACATAGAGAAAGTCAATGGCGTAAGGTCCCCTCTTTACTATGGTCCATGTATAAAGTCAATGGCGTAAGGTCCCCCCCTGTATTATAATCCATATAGAAAGTCAATGGCGTAAGGTCCCCTCTGTATTATAATCCATATAGAATGTCAATGGCGTAAGGTCCCCTCTTTATTATGGTCCACATAGAAAATCAATGGCGTAAGGTCGCCTCTGTATTATAATCCATATAGAAAGTCAATGGCGTAAGGTCCCCTCTTTATTATGGTTGATGTAGAAAGTCAATGGCGTAAGGTCCCTTCCTCTCTTCCTCCCACCCTTTTCTCCCTTCTCCGCCCCTTTCCTTCCCCTCCTTCATCCCTTTCTCATATCTTCCGCCCAGTTCTGTCGCCCCCGCCTCCAATTATGAAAAGTGAAAAGCGTAAGGATCCCTTTTTAATAAATTCAATGTCGTAAGGTTCCCTCTTTAATATGGTCAACACGAAAGTCAATGGCGTAAGGTCCCCTCTTTATTATGGTCCATATAGAAAGTCAATGGCGTAAGGTCCCCTCTATATTATAATACATAGAGAAAGTCAATGGCGTAAGGTCCCCTTGTATTATGGTCCGCATAGAAACTCAATGGCGTAAGGTCCCCTCTGTATTATAATCCATATAGAAAGTCAATGGCGTAAGGTCCCCTCTTTATTATGGTCCATATAGAAAGTCAATGGCGTAAGGTCCCCTCTTTATTATGGTCCATATAGAAAGTCAATGGCGTAAGGTCCCCTCATTATTATGGTTGATGTAGAAAGTCAATGGCGTAAGGTCACCTCCTCTCTTCCTACCACCTCCCACCCTTTTCTCCCTTCTCCGCCCCTTTCCTTCCCCTCCCTCATCCCTTTCTGATATCATTCGCCCAGTTCTGTCGCCCCCTCCTCCAATTATGAAAAGTCAAAAGCGTAAGGATCCCTTTTTATTAAATTCAATGTCGTAAGGTTCCCTCTTTACTATGGTTAACACGAAAGTCAATGGCGTAAGGTCCCCTCAGTATTGTATTATAACCGATAAATCTATTTTTTTGCATAGGGGACCTTACGCCATTGTATTTAGCAAAATCGCACATTCACACATGTGTTCATCTGTGTAATTTTAACGCTTTGAGAGAACACTCAAATTATGCATGTATAGAAACTCACGAGTGCTTCAACAATTTTATTCGGAAGATCCTTGTACCTTTTCCTTTCTGTAAATAGTATACTGTGTCCAGACGGTTAGACGGGGAACAAGGAGCTGAGACTTAGATAGGGTAGATAATTAAGTTATAGCGAACCACATTGCCGCAGAAAAATATTTCGATGTACTAAGATTCCATAATATCAAATGTTTTTTTTAATTTTCCGAGGTCAAACGGCAAATCCATGACAAAATGGATACAGCAGTTTACCAGACTACTGTCAGTGTCAGACTGTCCTGTTCACTTAATCCAGAATACCCTGTTTTCGATATTTATTCTTCTGTCTTTGGAATTTTCGAATTATTTATTGTCTACGTAGGTTGACCTCCTTCAGTCATAACAGTAAACTTGCCCATTCAACTATTTATTAGTCCAACTTGACCTACGACGGTGTTATCTGTATTTTCGCCCGAAGACGAAAAAACAGATAACACCATCGTAGGTCTGCAAGTCGTACTACTGTTTATAAGCTGCAATACAGAAAATAAAATGTCTACGGGTAATTTCCATGTTAATTTGAGACCGCTGTTTCATTGTTCTTCGTATTATTAATAATAATGGTAAACAGTGAGGTCATGTTGACTGCAACGTCGCACACATTTTAACTATAGAAGATCCCTGTAGTATAAATGTAGATTCATTTTATTGATTTTCCCTCTTATTTTTTAATTACTGTCAGTGCAGCTAGCTCACTCCAGAAATCGGAAAATTGAAGTTTTCTCTACTTAGTCAACAAATTTTATGATTGAAATTTATATAGGGGATGGATCTTGAACTGTCATAACTAACAGTGTATGATCTTCCCCCATTTTTGTGTCCCCTGTGAAGCATAGCAACACTTAAGGATCACTTTGTCCGTTGTCCATCTTTCCGTCAGTCAGTCAGTCAGTCCGTCCGTCTGTCTGTCTGTCACACTGTGGATGTCACACCCCATAACTTTTCATTGGTAAGTGACAGGGCTTTGATGTTTCACATGTGTATTCCTTGTGATGAGACCTTCTTACACGTACCATATTTTTGACCGAGTGACCTTGACCTAGATATTTGACCTACTTTTCAAAAAAATTAGGATTGGTTATATCTTTTGATTGGTAAGTGATAGGGCTTTGATATTTCACATGTGTATTCCTTGTGATGAGACCTTCTTAAACATACCATAGTTTTTGACCTAGTAACCTTGACCTAGATATTTGAACTACTTTTCAAAAAAATTAAGATTGGTTATATCTTTTGATTGGTAAGTGATAGGGCTTTGATATTTCACATGTGTATTCCTTGTGATGAGACCTCCTTACACATACCATAGTTTTTGACCTAGTGACCTTGACCTAGATATTTGACCTACTTTAAAAAAAAAACTAAGATTGGCTGTATCTTTTGATTTGTAAGTGATAGGGCTTTGATATTTTACATGTGTGTTTCTTGTGACACAACCTTGCTACACATACCATAGTTTTTGACCTAGTGACCTTGACCTAGATATTTGACCTACTTTTTAAAGAAAACTAAGATTTGCTATAGTCTTTTGATTGGTAAGTGATTGGGATTTTATATTTCACATGTGTATTCCTTGTCATGAGACCTTTCTACACATACCATTTTTTTTTTATCTAGTGACCTTGATCTAGGTATTTGACCTACATTTCAAAAAAATTAAGATAGGCTATATCTTTTGAGTGATAAGTGATATGGCTTTAATATTTCAAACATGTATTTCTTATGATGTTCCCAAAAATGTATTTCTTATGACCTTGATGATTGACCTTTTCTGAAAGTAATAGATTGACCATATCTTTTAATTGGTAAGTAAGAGGCATGTGAATTCATTTGACAAGACTTTCCCACTGATACATGAACAAATATTAAACCAAGTGATGATGACCTACATATTTGATCAACTTTTTTTTAAATTAGGCCGTTTCGCAGGCGACACAAGCATTCCTTGGATTGCTATTTTTAATCAGAAGATATGCCGAAAATGTAGAGAAAACTTCAATTTTCTAAAGTGAGCTGCGCGGACAGTAAGCTACACACAACCAACACTTACATGTAGGGGGGCACTTCCTGTTACAACTAAGAATATTAGTTCTATAGGCTGGGTATCAGTTTATAAGATGACAACTGTATATTTCGGAATAAATAGACAAAATAGGGGGTTGAGCTTGATTTAGTGAACAGGACAGTAGTTTAATACTGTATATTCTATTTTTTTATTGGTCTGGCGTACACAACACCATTAATGCCTGTTCTTTGGGTGAACGCTTCTCATATTGTGAAGATGAAATTAAAATAATAATCAGGAATCAGCTCCAGGCTGTTGCAACGGTCTGTGCGAACTGCGTGGATAAACACAATTTTGACTACTTTATCATGCAAAAGAAGCTGATGAGATAGGACGTAAAATCTGCCATGAAAAGTGGAATTTTTAAAATGGAAATTTCAAGACAGTTTTGTAAAATTTATTCCTATATGGCATCCCATCAGAATCTGAAGTTATTTTAAATTTTAGATCATGTTTATACTGGGTGTATATCCATGATAAATTTTCTGGCAAAGTGGGGATCTGTATCTCCCGGGAGGAACAGTACCCTAGAGAAGAAAAACCAAAAAAGGAAGGGAGGTGCATTTTTGAAAAATCAATCTTTTAAACCATAAAATATGACAAATTTGACAATTTTTTCTCTTTAATCCAACCAAAAATGTGTTCTGAATATGATCGAATGAAATATACAAAAATTAGGAACGAAATAAGTGAGAGAGGTGTCAATTTCTCCGTCAATGTGTATTTTGCGCTTAAAAGCTTACAAATATAGCCATTGAATACAAAATTAGACTGTATTTTAAGTTCCGGATTTATTATTTAAGAATTAAAGGAGATAGAACTTTCGAAATTTATTTCTGATATAAAATGTAGACATATTTGATGTCTTTTAGCTAATATTTATCCATTTTAGGTAAAATATTCTTACCTTTCTACATTTTTTTATGGATATTATCAGTTTTTCTATCCGAGTACCTCCTATAATGCCTTTAGGTTTTGATCTTAATTTTAGAATTTTAGGAGTACTTCACCGAATTGTTAAACATATCAAAAGTCTTCAAATACATTATATTTCAATAATGTTTATTTTTTTCTTGAATATAAATCGTCATGCTGAAGAAATACGGCACGAAATTCAGGGCTAAATACCGCTCTTTAATATCTTATCAGCTCCTTTAAGTGAAATAGATCTCGCTTAATCGTAAATTTCAGTATAAGTTTATACGATAGTCAGTGCATGCTATCAAACTTTATAGACAATACAAGTTTTAGATGGGCCATCTTCCATGCTAATTTTTAGCTCTACTGGTGCAATTCTTGTAGAAAGACCTTTCTACACATACCATGATTATTGACCTTGTGACCTTGACCTAGATATTTGACCTACTTTTGAAAAAAAAGATAAGATTCGCTGTATCTTTTGATTTGTAAGTGATAGGGCTTTGATATTTCACATGTGTATTCCTTGTGACAAGACCCTCCTACACATAAAATAATTTTTGACCTAATGACTTTGACCTACATATTTGACCTACTTTTCAAAAAAAATTAAGAATGGATATATCTTTTGATTGGTAAGTGTTAGGACTTTGATATTTCACATGTGCAATCCTTGTGGCAAGACCTTTCTACACATATCATTATTTTTGACCTTGTCACTTTGACCTAGATATTTGACCTACTTTTGAAAAAAGAGAAGATTTGCTATATCTTATGATTGGTAAGTGATAGGGCTTTGATATTTCACATGTGTATTCCTTGTAACAAGACCTTCCTACACATACCATATTTTTCTACCTTGACCTACATATTTGACCTACTTTTCAAAAAAAATTAGAAAGGATATATCTTTTGATTGGTAAGTGAATAGGGCTTTGGTATTTCACATGTGTATTTCTTGTGACAAAACCTTTCTACACAGACCATAATATTTGACCTTTTGACCTTGACCTAGATTTTGACCTACTTTTCAAGAAAAGTAATATTGGCTATATCTTTTGATTGGTAGGTGATAGGGCTTTGATATTTCACATGTATTTTCCTTGTAACAATGCCATTCTACACATACCATAATGTTTTACCTTTTTACCATGACCTAGCTATTTGACCTTCTTTTCTAAGGTTGTATATATCTTTTTTAAAATTGGTAGGTGATAGGTCTTTAATATTTCTTATGATGAGACCTTTTTGACACCAATTTTTACGTAGTGACCTTGACCTAGATGATTGACACTCTTTTCTGAAAATTTGAGAATGACCATATCTTTTAATTTGCTAATGTAATTAAGAGGTCTGATATTTCATTTGGCAAGACTTTTCTACTGATACCAATAATTTTGATCCACTTTCTAGAATAATAATCAAACCGCTTCGCAGGTGACACAAGCACTCCTTGGATTGCTATTTTTTAATGCAAGAAAAGAGGAAAATTTTGCGATTTCCCAATTTCTAAAGTGATATTTCTATAGTGATTGATTATTTATCTCTCAATGTCTGAAAAAACACTTAAAATGATAATTCTCCCATGTTTTGTTCAAGACTGAAGCTTCAAAATGCAACCAAACATGTCTGTCTTTTTATATGATGTCATAGTTAACGTTTGCATGTACATGTGCACCCCTTGGAAGATCAATTGGTCATTTTGCAAATTTTGTGAGGTGAATATACATGTAGGAGAAAAGTGAGAAAATCAGACTGGTTGAAAATGTGCAAATTCTGTAGGCTTCTCTTTTGCTAAATTTGGAATTTCCATGAATTATTGCGCCTCATATACTTCTGTCTTTTTGAAAAATCACCACTGATGCCCAGTGCCACCATAAATTCTGCTGGGGAAGTAGAAATTGTCAAACAGACTATACAATCAGCTAGTAGAATTTGTCTTAGGGCTACTGAGGTTAAAAAAGTCTCCATGAAGACTCAAACTCTCAAGACAACTGTCCCACTCACTCACTCCACAAGTACATGTATGGTGTAACATAATTTAAAAAAAAATCTGAATGGCAGCTGCATGTATGTTAAACTAATTAGAAGAATATAATGAAAAAAAGATATATTTTGAAAAATTCTATTGATTATGATAATCTTTACTTAAAGATGTATCGTTTCTCTTCAGATGTCTCGGTTTGACGTTGAGAAGTTTGAGCCGCCTCCCGACCCAGATTTAGTGTGCTGTATCTGCCAGTGTGTTCTGGACGGTCCAGTAGAAAGTCCATGTCGTCATGTCTTCTGTAAAATATGTATAGAGACGTGGCTCAGAAATAACCGCAACTGTCCAAACTGCCGAAGCCGACTCAGGAACGATGATCTCAAGCCAGTATTACCACTGGTCCAAAATATGCTCAATCGGCTACTTATGTTTTGTGACTTCCGCAGTAATGGATGCACTCAAAAAGTCATGCTGGAAACCTATGAAAAACATATCAAAGAGTGTGAATTTGAAATGCTCAAGTGCAAATACGAAAAATGTGGGCAGTCGTTGCTTAGAAAAGACCTAAAGAAGCACGAGGAGGACCTCTGTGAATTTAGAGAAAAACGCTGCACAGACCGATGTGGACTGTCTATTCCCATCAGGGACTTTGATTCCCATGACTGTATTGAAGAACTTCGGAAATTTATCGCGGGTAAGGTTTGAAATGTTATAGGGTTACCACATTGATTGATGCTTGTATTATTTTGTTTATTGTACTGCTGTGAACATGATTACTGCTGTGAATATGATCACAATTTTTCATTTCAGGAGTTTGTGTCATTACATTTCATTATTTGAATTCTGTATTCTTTGCCGTAATATTTTTAAAATAGTTATGATACTGGTCAATAGATCTGAATTTCTCCTAACTTACTTGACATATAATAGTTTAACAATTAGAAGTGCTTTTATTTACTTACCAGAAGTCAATTTTCATTGGGAATTTTCAATATGATTTTTTCTATTATGTGGGCAAGGTTATCCATACACTCAAAGTGTCCGTGAAAATTAACATAGAAAACATCCCATCCAAAATGTGCTCTGACTTAAAACATGTAAAATAATAATTACATGTATGCTTAATGTCAAGAGTTGCTAGAAAATGATATCTATCAATAGATGAATCTCATGGAACTAATTCCAAATTAAAGGTTACAAAATTAGTATTTTCTGATGTGAATTAAGTGTGTGGACCGTTGAGCCTATGAATGCACAGCTATATATATGCATCTTATTTTCTTTTTTTTCAGTGAGAGATTCCTTATTCCAGCAAATGAAGCGTAAAATCCAAGAACTCAGTACATTAACGGACACGCTGACAGGGCAGATAGAAAGTCTCCGTCGAGAATTACGTCGAAGAGGCTATTATCACTCTGACTGGAGCTACAGATCAGACGACTCGGGCGATACATACTACTCAGGCGATGATTACTATAGTGATCACAGCTATGAATACAGTGACCACGGCGAGTCAACACGCAGACGAGACCAAGGTGGTACTCTGACTTTTGAGGAGTTTGATCGACAAGACAGAGATTTTTGGAGAAATATGAGATTGCAGAGCCATGAAAATGATCACAATAGAGACCACAATTACGACTCTCAACCTGATTCTAGCAGACGGTTCTTTTTACGTAGTCGAAACGAGGACCGAACGGAATCAAGGAATAGCGGTTCTGGAAGCGAAATAGATGTGGTTAATACACCAGATTCAAACAGAAGTAGGTCACGAACCCCAGTACTCAACAGGTCACTACGGAGGTCGGTTTCGCCATTATCAAGATCAATATCGCCAACTTATTCACCACGTTACTCGCCATCAAGCTATGCTGATCGTGATAGCTATCCATCTTCTCCATTTGGTTTTACTGAATCTCCAGATCATAGAAGTACTCCCATTTCATACAGTCCGTATTCTGACACGCGCACAACTCTGGAACGGAATTTTTCAAGGAGATACAGTAGACCCCGCAGCCCTAGCTATGGGCGACGTAGCTCTAGTAGGGAAAGAGCTAGTAGTGCTAGAAGAACTTACAGTCCTAGCTATGGGGATTATGCACAACGTAGCTTAAGCAGAGAGAGTCGAGCTAGTAGCAGGACTAGTGCTAGAAGCAGAAGTAGAAGTAGCAGCAGTGGTCGATCTAGAAGTAGAGATAGTGTCAGAAGTCAGAACAGTGCTCAATCCAGAAGCAGTGGCCATATGTCACCTGATAGTGACTCTTCTACCTCTAATCATAGCCGAAAGTCTGAAGAAAGCAGATATTCAACTAGCTCAAATTCTTCTACCAGACGCAGTTGGATGGAAGGGAGAAGCACGATGCATACATTCAGAGGGAACTACACATTTTATAGCCCTCAAAATAGCCGTGCCGAGGAATCCAGCCACAGCTTGAATGATGACTCTGACAGAGACAGCACTGCTGAGGAATCAGACTCAAGTGCTTCAACTATAGTGCAACGATCACGAATTATAGCTAATTCACCTTCGTCATCAGATAGCGAGTCGTCGAGGACGTACGATTATAAACGGCAGCATAGTGCTAGTAATTCATGCAATGTACCGGAAGTGAACTCCGAAGAGTCCAGACAGAGTAGATCTGATCGAAGAGAAGGCAGTCCACAGTCACATGTGACTTCCTTGGATTATAGCGACGCTGAGGATGATTCACATCAGGGGAACACAATGCAAAGTCCAAAATCCAACACTACAGATCTTGACTACATGGAAAGTCCAAGGAGTGAGGACCTAGATCCAGCTCAGATCTTATCCAATCAGTACGAGCCAAGGCGTTTCCGTTACAGGAGTGACAGCTCAGTTTCTGGAGAAAGTGAGTACCATTCAGCTGATGAAAGACAAAGAATAGGTACAATTACAATATTTAATTTCCTCTTTATATATTCATAAATTCTATAATCCGTATTTTCTACAATCTTTGTAAGTATAAGTACATATTTTTGATTTTGAAATAAGAAAGAAGTAAAACAGTTAAGGTTCAAATATTTGAAATATTTTTCTTATATGCAGTTAAGGCTTACCAAGGAAAACATTGCTAAGATTAGTACATGAACACCTTATATTCTTAAAGCATTCAATATTTATGTCTCCCCCCCCCCCCCCCCCCCCCCCCAACGGGGAGGAGACATATTGGTTTTGCCTTCGTCGTTGGGTCTGTCTGTCTGTCCGTCTGTCACACATCGTGTCTGGGCTATATCTCCTGAACCGTTTGCCCGATCACTTTCATATTTTAGTATGTTTTTGCTTATGACCCAAAGATTTCACATCACCTTGACCCAAGGTCATGTGACCAAGGTCAAGGTCACTTAGTGCATTTTTAATGAAATTATGCATACATTCATGTCCAGGCTAGATCTCTTGAACCGTTTGCCAGATCACTTTCATATTTTAGTATGTTGTTGCTTATGACCCGAAGGTTTTGCATCACCTTGACCCAAGGTCATGTGACCAAGGTCAAGGTCATGTAGTACAGTTTTAATGAAATTGTACATGCATTCCTGTTCGGGCTATATCTCTTGAACCGTTTGCACGATCGCTTTATATTTTAGTATGTTGTTGCTTATGACCCCAAGGCTTCACATCACGTTGACTCAAGATCACATGACCAAGGTCAAGGTCAATTAGTATACATGTATTTTTAATGAAATTGTATTTGTAATGTGTATTATGTCCAGGCTTAATCTTTTGAACTGTAATCGGATCATTTGATATTTTAGTATGATGGTGCTGATGACCCAAAGGTTTCACACCACCTTGATCCAAGGTCATATTACTAAGGTCAAGGTCAAATATTACATTTTTTAATGAAATTGTAAATACTATTGAGTCTGGACTATATCTGTGGAATCGTATACTGGATCACTCTGATACTTTAGAATGCTGTTGCTCAGGATTGGAAGGTTTCTTATCATCTTGACCCAAGGTCATGTGCCCAAGGTCAAGATCATTTAGTTCTTTTTAATGAAATTGTATGTACTAATCTTGTCTGGGCTATATCTGCTGAACCCTTCTTACAATTGTTTTCATATTTTAATACGTTGTTTCTCAGGACTAAATGTTTCTTATCACATTGTCCCAAGGTCACATGATTAAGGTCACTTCTTATTTTGGTAATGAAATTGTATATGCTAATCATGTCCAGGCTGAAATTGTTATGCTTATCATGTTTAGGCTTTATATTTTGAATCGTGTATCCAATCACTAATTCAGTTTTTTGTTGCGCATGGTCCATACAATGTATTTTTCAGATCTCCTATATCCAAGGTCATGTGACCAAAGTCAATTTCACTAAATATGAAAATGTATATGCTAATCATGTTTGGGCTTTACCTCAAACAATACAATGAATCACTTTTATGTTTTAGTATGATGTTACCCATGACTCAAAGGTTTCACATCATCTTGGCCCAAGCTCAAAGTAACTTAGAGGGAGGGGGGAGACATCTGTTTTTTTTTCTGAAAAACATTTGATTTAATTTCATGATGTATCTCTTGCTTTCAAAACTGTTTCCTTTTCTGCCTATAAAATACATGTATGAGGTCAAAACCTCAAGGTTTGAATAACTCCCTTTCTGTAAAATTTCAAGGACAAACATGCACACATATGTTACACTGTTCTTGATTGCATTCACATATGATGTATGAATACTGATCCATAACTTTAATTGTTTTACTCCCACAGAGAATGAAGGACAACATACAGACAATGATGACAACAGTATAAAATCAGGAAATGTCCTATGTAACGATCAAGACGACAATATATGCTATTCATCAGATGTCAGTGAGGAAGGAAAATATCCAAGAAGCCGTACCGCTGCAGATGCGGAAGATGGTACCACTACAGATTCAGAGGATGGTACCGCTACAGATTCAGAAGATGGTACCACTACAGATTCGGAACACGGTACTGCTACAGATGTGGACGATGATAATCAAAATGAGGCTGATTCAACAGTATGTGAAGTGAATAGATGTGTAGATGGAAATATCATACAGCACCAGAAATCAGACTCTGAGGATAACAAAATTCATAGATCAGCATCAGATGAGGAGAATGACCAAAAGTTTGAATTGGATTTAAAAAGTAATGGCTCAGATTTAGATACATGTAGCAAGGATGAAGTAGACGTAGAAAATAACAAACAGTGTTCACCATCGTCGCATCCTGAATTTTTTGACGAGCGCAAAAAACAAAAGTCATCGCCAGAACAAAGTAAGAGCGTCTCGTCCACAAGTTCTGGTGAAAAAGCTAGAGGTCCGAAAACAAATACCGAAGCTGCAAATCTTTCAGATCAAGATTTAAATGAGATGGCACCAGTTCTGAGGAAGAAACTAAAACGGAAGAAAAAGAGGAGCAACTTTGATGTTAGCAGATTTGTGAAAAGAGATAAGCCTGATCATGAGGAGAGAGTAGGGTTTGCTTCCGCTGAATATCAGAATTTGTCGCAAATGAAAAGTTTAAGTGGTCCAAGTCCGAGTGATAGCGGTATCGGAGGTTGCAGCCCTCTTAACGTGTCCAAAAATGCAGATCATAAAAAATCAGGACGGAAAAGAAAAACTGCTCCTGTCTTTTCCAGTGATTCCAGCGACAGTGATTCAACGAATAAAACGAGACATGTAAAACGGTCCAAATTACAAAAACGTTGTCACACTTTTGTGTCGAGTGAGAATAACGATAATGTCGTGAGTAGCGTTGTGGTAGCAGACACACATACAGGCAGCATTCCTATCATTACAAGCAAAGTGCTAGAAAGTGCTAACAATATCATAGAAGATCCGCATTCCATCCTTGACGACTATAACTCCGATTCCGATGAAACATGGGAACCAGACCCAGTCGCTTTCCAGTCTGAAGATACAGATTCATTATCAGATTATGACTTGGATGAAGGAAGCGACTACGAAGTCCAGGTTCCGAAAACGGCCGCTGATCTCTTGAATGAATACAACTCAGATGACTCCGATGAAGACTGGCTTCCATAGAAGAGCCAGAATTACAAATCACAAATATAGAGCCAGAATTACAAGATATAAAGATTGTGCCTCTCACTTTAATTTGCTATGTTAAATTTTGAAAGTTTTTAAAGTTTCTCAAAGACTTTTAAAACTGAAATTAAAGAATTAAAGACTAAACTAATAAAAAAAGTATCCAAATATAATAGTATAAGGCACTGTCTCTATATTTTTCTCGGATTTTACTGCAATTTCCCTTTAAATGTACTCAATCTGGTAAAAAAAGGAGTTGTTCATTGTCAAACTTACAATGTTCAATGTTCATGATTTATGTTTGAGTAGATGTAATAGTTTTATCAAAATATGAAAGCTCAAGTGTTATAGTACATATTTAGATATATATTCTACAGTGTTCTAGGATTTCATTCAAAAACCACTTATCAATGGGTATTAAAGTACATGTACTAACAGCGAGTTAAAAAAATGGAAATTTGGATTTTAAGTGAAAACGCTTTAAGATTGATACATATGAATATCGAGGGAAATGTTCAATTAATAGAGCACTGTTTGGAAATGAAATTTTTGATAATTAGTATTTTTACGTTTTCGCTGTACACATAGTAAATAACACGTTAAATCGTCTTTTTCATGCACAAAGTCCATAAAACCTACAATGGTCAAGTATGAATTATACAATAGCCATAATCTAAGTACGACACAATAGATGTATGCCTCAATGATTAGTGAATATCTGCCTGTATGAATAGGAGTTGCTGTTACTTTTAACATACTCGACCCTTGTTGAGAAAAAATGACTTGGTCAATTTGTAAGCGTAAAATATTGCTATTTTCCAATGAGTACACCAAAAATGATATCTTGTAAGGTTTTTGAGTAGTGCTTTTCCTTCTGTATTACCATTTCAATTTTCCAATGATTCTATTTTACCGCTTGCAAATAGAACGGAAATTTCCGTTTTCTTAAAATCCTATTAGTACTTTAGTGATCACCAAAATTGCCGTGCTTACCCAGCAAGGAAACTCACTCAAATAAAAAAAGGGGATTTTAATTTTCTATCACGCATCCTAGCCACAATACCATGAAAATAAATTATTATCATATTATGTCCAGAAATATTGTCTCACTGAAAATACAGGATGACTGCTAATACATGATCTTAATGTACTTTGGGGATTTTGCTTTAAAATTCACTTACAAACAGGTAAGTAGTATTCTGTTTTCCAGTTACCCGATCTCAATTTTCACATACCTTGGGTAACAAGTAATGGAATCCTATAACACTGTAATCTATTTCATTTATCATCATTGACTTTTGGCTATGAAAATAACCTCAAACTCTAGTTTAAAAGGTGTAAGGCCACAAAGCCCATGTTGATGGACCCTATCTTTTATGTGCTTGATAAAACATATTTGTGATTTTATGTTAGGCCATAGTAAATAAATATTTTGATTTACGTCTGCAGGCGGGTACCTTGTAGGAAAATTGCTAAAAAAAAATAAGACACACAAACATACATTTTTTTCAGGTAAAAAATACAAGTTAATGATTTTGAATACCATGAAATGCCAACAACAATAACAAAGATAAGGAGATAAGAGTATTTTTCCAAGAGTAAAGTCAGAATTATCCCCACACTTGACGAAAGATATTATTATGCCCCCGTAATTGAAGATTTGGGGGCATATAGTTTTTGGTCTGTCCGTCCGTCCGTCTGTCTGTCAGTCTGTTTGTCCACAAAAACTTTAACCTTGATCATAACTTTTGAATGGTAAGTGATAGGGCTTTCATATTTCACATCTGTATTCCTTGTGACAAGACCTTTCCATGGATACCAAAATTTTTGACCTTGTGACCTTGACCCTGGTGTTTGACCTACTTTTGAGAAATTTTAACCTTGGGCATAACTTTTGAATGGTAAGTGATAGGGCTTTCATATTTCACATGTGTGTTCCATGTGACAAGACCTTTCTATGGATACCAAAATTTTTTACCTTGTGACCTTGACCTTGGAGTTTGACCTACTTTTGAGAAATTTTAACCTTGGGCATAACTTTTGAATGGTAAGTGATAGGGCTTTCATATTTCACATGTGTGTTCCATGTGACAAGACCTTTCTATGGATACCAAAATTTTTTACCTTGTGACCTTGACCTTGGAGTTTGACCTACTTTTGAGAAATTTTAACCTTGAGCATAACTTTTGAATGGTAAGTGATAGGGCTTTCATATCCTTGTGACAATACCTTTCCATTGATATCAAAATTTTTCACCTTTTGACCTTGACCTTGGAGTTTGACCTTCTTCTGAAAAACTTTAACTTTGGGCATAACTTTCGAATGGTAAGTGATAGGGCTTTCATATTTCCCATGTGTATTTCTTGTGACAAGACCTTTCCATGGATACCAAAATTTTTGACCTTGTGATCTTGACCTTGGAGTTTGACCTTATTTTGAAAATTTAAAGTTTAACCATAACTTTTGAATGGTCAGTGATAGGACTTTCATATTTCATATACTAGTATGAATTCCATGTGGCAAGATTTTTCCATGGATACTAAATTTGACCTTGTGACCTCGACCTCAAATATGATACTACTTTTGATCTGTTTTAATGACAAAGATGCCAACAGGGGCATTCGTGTTTCACAAACACAGGTTTTATTCCTTTTTGTTTTCAGTCTCCCTTTTAAAATTCCTTCATATTTATCTTGTGTTTGTGTGTTTTCACGCCTGGCAGGAGGGTACCTTTCTGAAAAAGATGTTAAACAGAATATCTAATTACTATGGCCTTATAAAATATGAAGTATAAATTTATATTCTTAAATATGGTACTTATCAGTCATGAACTTAAAAAAAGCAAAATTGCTGCAAAATCCTCCAGGTATTCTTATAAAATTAGCAGTGGCTGCATGCTTCGACTAACATGGAAAAAATTACAGACTACCATGGAAAAAGTTATACATATGAAAGATCCTCCATATATCTTTGTGTCATTTATCTTCATGTTGATTAATGGATGCAGTCACAGTAAATTCTTCCACAAAAGTCAAAATGGTCATCTTTGTCATATATCTTTTGTCAAGAACTTAGTTCTATTTGTTGTACATGTAATTCAAATTCATAACATCATACTTTCTATGGTACTTTAATTGGAGGGTTTGCTATTTTCAATTCATTGGAGCGTAATCAAAATTTTAAGGAGACTTTAAAATTACAGTCATATTCAATGAAATTTTAAAAAGGTAGAATAAAGGATATGATTTACAAAGATTATAGATAGCATATACTTTATCACGTTTATCAAAAGTTTGAATTCCCTCTACCTGCAATTTGTCATCGTAAAACTTCCAAATTTTTTCATAGAATACTTTAAA
Organism: Pinctada fucata; assembly: GCA_028142955.1. Taxonomy (NCBI): domain Eukaryota; kingdom Metazoa; phylum Mollusca; class Bivalvia; order Pterioida; family Pteriidae; genus Pinctada; species Pinctada fucata. The sequence goes on from AP027103.1 coordinate 39,164,865, forward strand.
CTTTTTTATCAGCGATGTCTTCATAAAGTACGGAATGGTGCGTGTATAGAGATTACTTTGTTTGTTTCATAGTCAGCATCTCTAAGTAGTTCACCGTTCCACAAGCTCAGAAAAAAAAATTACGTAATTTGGTTGTTTGCATTGTGACGTCAGAATAAGACTGCATGCTACATGTCAGATTACATGTGAATGAAATAAAATTATTTGTGGAAGGGTCAATAACATGTTAAACATGTAAAACGAACTGTCAATCAAGGTAAAATCTGAACTTGAGGTCAAGGTCATGTATAGATCTAAGATTTTTTAAAAAGAATTAAAAGTGAAACATTTATGTTCTTTGATTGACTTGATATGTGTACTTAGTGCTAAAAATCAAACACATTGTTGAAAAAAAAATGACATTTTAATTTTTTCATGATATTGTTATTGTTGAATAATTGAATGTAAATTTTGTCTGTAGTTCTGTCTGTCATTCTATCCTTCCATCAGCCTTCTGTATTGAAAAAGGAATTTGGATGAGTATTATAAATTTAGTCACTATTTTGTTTGTCTATCTGTCCATCTGTCTGAGCTGGAGCATTATAAATTTAGTCATTTTGTCTGTCTGTCCATATGTCCTAGCTGGTGTTTCTAACACCCTTCATCAGAATTTGATCTTATTTCACCAAAATATTTACGCAGCCAATATTTTGCCCCACATGAAATTTATATGAAATGAGCATCATGTAAATTTGACATGAAAGTTCGTGTGAAATTCATATAAATTTCACGTAAGATTTATAATGAAAATATTTAACATGAATTTCACATAAATTTACTTTACATGAATTTCACATGAATTTTATGTAAAAAATGTCAATTCTTTTCATGTTCGTGCTCCTTTCACATAAATTTCATGTGATCTTTTATGGAAGGCTCATGTAAATTTCCCATGAATTTTATATGAGGCACAATTGGCTGTGTACATTAAGAACTTCTGTGCAAAGGTCATTCAAGGTCATTTCAGAAAGGTCAATGTCAATAATTTACGAGGACTTGAAATACATGATATATTATATAATATACCTTTCTTTCAAATTGATCATATGTCACTTAAAGAATGGGTATATGACAGGATGTGTGATGTTAGACTATGTTTACTCAAGGTCATTTCTGAAAGGTCAAGGCTCGCTAGGACTTACCAAGAAGTTCTTACCAATATTTCTCATAAAACATCTTTAGAATTCTATAATTGGTTGCAAAAATATTTTACAAGAATTGGGCTTTTGGACGAAGGCTGCTTTAATACGCATTGTGATTTATGACAGGTCAAGGTCACTTGAATATTTTACTTTGTCAGGTACTTAAGCGTCAAATCTCAAAATTTGCTGCAGAATTCATACACTAGTACGCCCATAACATTATCAGTGCCCCTGTATATTAAATCAAAAATGATTTTTTTCATATATCTCCTTGCTATAAATGTTTTATCTTGTAATCTTAGGTAACACGATGTGTCCGCTTCTTCAACAACAACAAATGTCAAATTTGTTAGCAGTTCTTGGTCGTCCTTTGTCAAGAGTGTCAAAATTACATTTGATGGTGTTATGACACTTTTCTTGATGACTATTTTTCCTTTTCATTAAAGACAGGAAACGTGCATCCATCAACTTTTCTTAGTCAAATGAAGCATTTCTCATTAAGTTTGATTGTAATGAAAATGTTAGGGCTGATTTAGAGAATCTAAAAAGAAACAATAAATGATTTCCAAGTCCAAGTTTTGTTTTTTCTGTATCTTTTCAAGAAGGTTAGCACTATATGGATATATACATATGTTCATAATATACATATTTGAAATATTTTTAATCCAGCCTGCGCAACCCAAATACTGAAAAAGTGATGTAATCTTCAGACTTTGACTTTATTGAATAACAGTACCCTCAGACACACATACATGTGTAGCAAGAGGTAATACAATATATCAAACATACATAGTGATGGATGCAGACAAGAAAAAAAAACCATTGTATATATATAGGATCTCAAATGAATTTTCATTTCATACGATGTATTATGAAACGAGTTGTGAGTTTTATATCCCCGAGCCTTGGCGAGGGGATATAAAACGCACAACGAGTTTCATAGTACATCGTATGAAATGAAAATTCATTTGAGATCCTTTTTATCACATGATATTGCCAAAAAAATGTGTATTTCTAACGTGAAATCAACGTTTCCGAAAACTACAGAGGCGAATCACGCTGTGATCTAGAGGTCGTCTGCTACGCCATGAGAAGTAGTTTCCCAATCGTATAGATATTCTGTGCGTAAGAGAAAAGTATTTCAATTTTGAATAGTATTTTAATGCAAGAATTAATTCAACAACAACAATTTTAATCATTGATACTGACTCCGGGTCTGAATTTAACAGTTGACCGATATTTGAAAGGTCACATGTGATTAGGTTCCAAACTTGACCAATCGCATTCAAGCAGAGCGATATGTAACGTGTTATCATATCATATATTTATGAAATGGCTTTATGAAACTGCATAACGGGTGTATCATGTGATTAATATATATATATTATGTAAAAGTCAATATATGACAGCAAGTTGAAGGCGATCAATACAACGTAGAAGTACATATGACCTTATTTTAATGCCCTGGTTGGGCAACCATTGGAGCATATAGTGTTCATGTCCATCTGTCCAATTCCTACTTTCAATTACTGTGGTATAACATTGAAAATTTACGGAAATGGGCTTCCATACTTCATGTACTTCGTATGTATATTATTGCAACCAAAAAAAATGTATACAGTACCAAAACTTCTGACCTTTTGACCTCACCTTTGGGGTTAATGACATTGAGGATGTCTTTTGAATGGTATCACGTGAAAAAGTTTTCATATTTCACATGAATTGTGTTGACCTAACCATTGATAACAGAATTTATATTGACGCCGGGTGAAGCGCCATGACAAATTCAATAGCTCAGTTTGAGTCTTTGAATCGGGGTGAGCTAAATGAGCCACGAGATGTTCCATGTGCACCACACTAGTAGTATCCCCTTTTTCACCAAAACATCTTATTTAAATATCTTCAGCTCTACTGGTCATTGATTTTACTTATGTACTTACTTAAACGTTTCTCAATATTGGCTTATAATATTAAAATCATCCAGTGGAATTACACGGTCATTAGGTCAAGGTCAATGACCACAGGAATATAATTAATATTCTGACCTGAAGTTGCTGAAAATGAATAACCTAGCTGTCCTCCGGCTCTTCGTTGGAAATTAAAAACTCTAACCCCGAAAAAAAAAAAAACACCACCTCACCCCACCCCACCGCCTTCAAAATCAAATGGTCGTCCCCTTTCTTGACGTTGGAAATAATTTCAACGTCAACGGAATTTGTTGATTTATTTTTCAACATTTCAGAGGGGGCGTAATATAAAGTTAATCCTTAAAAATCACTACTTAAAACATATCAGACCATTTGCCGATAGCACGAGAAAATGCGCACTAAGTTTTATCTAAAAAAGAGCCACAGTAGTATCTCGTACTGATGTCAACTAGATCTGACTGGCTAGATCAAGCCTTTTATTTACTAGTAGTTGAACGTATAATATTCAAAACATGCATAACATTTAGAAAACAACAATCACCAACTTGTATTTTAGCCAGCTCATGATTGTCTTGAGAGATGTATTTAATTGTCTAAGGCAATTACTGGCTGGCGAAAGTACAAAGTTACTTACGACTGACCGGATCGGAGGTACAAAATACCTATTGCAATACAGAGTGCCCTCTTTAGCTCGCCTGAGCGAATCTCGTTGCCTTAACCAACCGTCAGTTCGTCCTTCCTACTAAAATGGATGTTTCAAATTTTCTGTTGAACAGAATTAAACGAAATCTTACAGAACGCAATTACTAGTAAAGGTTGTCTACCAAGATCGTGTTACGACCCCAACCGTCATACAAGATGGCCGAAAATAGAACTGCTTGCGTGACGCATGTCATCTCATTCGCAAACAGTTGACAGAAATACTCAGTCTTGTCTGGGGAGAGGGGTTTCTTTCTTGTTCATGGGTTGTTTTTATTTTCTTCAAGAACTGTCAATCAAGATGGTCGCCAGTGGTTCTGATTTGCTACTTACATCCCCGTGAGACCTCTGCGCTTCGATATGTAGGAGACCTTCTGTTTTTGATCCGATCCGCCGAAATGGACGGCTGCAATGGGTCTCAGTGACCTATTTTTAGCTCTACTGGTCCAAGCGCGGATCCAGAGGGGGGGTGGGGGGAGGGGTCCGGACCCCCCTGGAATTTTCGAGGCATAGGTAATTTTTGTTATTAATATACATATTTCAAAAGATTAAGTCCAAATTCCCTGTTGTTGTCATAATATTTTAAAAATATATTATGAATTTGTACTAGAAATTTTTCATTTATATAATATTTTGCCGTCAGCATTTCAAAAATTTTCTCAGGCTCGCTTCCGCTCGCCAGAATTTATTACGTACATATACGTCATATTTTTCAAATGGTGCTGCGTTTTCCAACACATATGCATTACACCTAGGTCAATAAACAAGGGCACTAAGCAACCGAAAAGAAACTGAAAATGACACGAATAGTGTCTCGGAAAAAAATTTCGCTGGCTCGCTATCGCTCGCCATTTGTTGTATTTACATATTAGAACTGACAATCAATAATCAAGTACTATGATGTGAAAATTCAAGATGTTTTAAAAGCTTTATGATCGCCTTTGCTCTCCAGTTACCTGTTTTATTAATAATTAGAAACAGAACTAACAAAAGCTTTCTTGCGTTTGCGTTTTTTTTTTTTTTTTTTTTTTTCTTCAAAAAATTCGGACTGTAGGACCCCCCCCCCCCTTAAAAAAAATTCCTGGATCCGCCCATGTGGTCTATGACCAGTCGAGCTTATGCGATTGCCCTGTGTCCGGCGTCCGTCCGTTAAACATTTCTTGTGGTTTCAAGTCCTCTGAAATTGTTGGTGTTGGAAAGTTAATTCTTTTTGCATCATGATTGGTCTACATGGTTTAGTTGTGCACCTGATATTTTGTTTGAGCCCCTGACCCCTGGGGTCTTAGGAAATGGGTGTGGTTATTTAGTCCTATATAAATCTATGTAATCTTTTGTGGTCATCATTTCTCAGAAAGTATAAATGATAGAAAGTTAATTCTTTCGCAATATTAAAGCAGTGGCGGATTCAGCCGGGGAGGGGGGGCAGTGCCAGATTTGGACCGGGGTGACCACTCAGTATTCCGAAGGTCTTAAAAGGCGAAGGTTCAATAGTTCGAAGGCCCGATAATTCGAGGGACTGATATTTCGAAGGTTCGATAGCCCGAAGGCTCGATAGTCCGAAGGTCCTATAGTGGGAAGGCCCATAACTCCGAAGGCCCGATAGTCTAAAGACCCAATAGTCCGAATATCCAATTAAATTCCTAAATGTAAGCTTTTTGATTGAATGTGATTTTTATACGCTCGTCATAAGACGGGACGTATTATCTTATAGTGCTGTCCGTGCGTCCGTGAGAAATATTAAAACCCGACGTGCGTATCTTGAAGCGTTGGCGTTGCTATTTTTGGAATCTGATTTGGGGTTGACATTCATTCACCGTTTTAACAGCGCATACGCCTACCCAGGCTATCTCTGCACCTATGATATTTCTATAAAATCAAAAACATACATGTTTTAAGAAATAAAAAACGTGTGTTTTGCATGTGTTACCGATAAATGTATTCGTAAATTTTCAAATTTGAATAAATAAGGACGTTCTCGTTATTTTTGGTTGACGCATACAAACAACTATATACGTTCTGGTCGATGGCTTTTAGCAGTATAGAGATATCTTTGCCAAATTGTCACAGTTAACTAGTATGGATCTTGTTACAGATATTTTTTTCACTACTTTCAAAATAACTTAGATGTTTAAAAGCAGTTTGCGCTGTTGAACTGCAGCCCCCTCCCTCCTTTTTTTTTACTTACAAAATGTACGTGCTATTGCAGAGATCTATTTCAAATAATAGTCCTTCAGTAGGACTGGGACGATACTGCACCCAGCCGATCCGATACGTATCACGATACCTGGCATCCGATACGATACATATCGCGATACTAAATAAGTCGATAAAATCTTCTCAAAAAGCTATTTGATAGTATTTATATTCATAATATGAGTAGCTTTTTTATTCAAAATGTTATATTTATTCAACACTGGCTTTCTCCAAACTTTTCTTTTGTTTTCTTTAAACATTATTTTCGTTTTTGGTATGACAGACCAAAAAATCCGAAAACTTTGAACTCATATTTTTTAGTAGATTTTAACTTAGGTATCATCGGGGTGTATCGATACTTGGATCGCGAAATAAGATATCGCGATGAATCGGAGTATCGTCCCCGCCCTAAGTCCTTGTGATTATATCATTTCTTGATGATTTATCTTGTTACCTTTTAAAATCCGATTTGATAATTGGGTATATATCCAATACAAGTTCCTTGATAATATCTCTTTCAGCCCCCTCACACTCCATTTAGATTTCTAAATCTATCAATTTCAATTGTACAGTTAGGTATCTTGTATCAAGTTCATATGTACATGTGCAGGGCATTCGGACTTTCAAACCTTCGGACTACCAGAACATAGAACCATTAGGCCTTCTTACTATCGGACCTTTAAACCTATGGTCTAATGGACCTTCGAAATATCGGATATTCGATTTTTAGGTACTTTGGATTATGGATCCTTCTGTATATTTGAATGCAGTACTTTCGGTCTATCGGGCCTTCGGACTATCGGGCCTTCGGATTTATGAGCCGTCGATTTACCGGACCTTCGGCTTTATGGGCCCTCGAACTATCGGACCTTCGGAATACTGGGCGGACACCGCAAAGATCTCTTGTTTTTCAAGGAAATTTATCATTTACTAATATTTTCTTCACCTTACATAAATTTAAAACAAACAAGTGTGGATCTAGAGCGGTATTTAAGGGGGGGGGGGAATCCCGCCATGAATTTGCAAAAATTGCTTATTTTATTCCCATACGGAGAAATAATGCCACTCTGACGTCACGTCATGGCTCGCAGCCAGATTTGAAATTACTATTGTCGTATATGGGCATCACTGTAACTAAGACTGTTAAACGGCTTCCGGGCATTGGATATAATACTCGGCTATTTTCTAAAGAAGTTAATGTAAAAAACTTTATTATCCGTGTTAAATTCGCGGTTCCCACATGAGTTGAAAATTAGTAAGATTCTGTCCATAGGCTATACAGTAATTTCATGGGAAGACAGCATGATTTTGCGAGTTTTGGCAACTTCAATGTCCGTTTAATTAGGTTTCTAGTTTAATAATTCGTGTTCCGGGCATCGCGATTGAAAGTTTATAACAAGTAGTTGAAGTCAGGTATCGTCGTTTTTTCGGATAACTGATTTTGGCGGTTCCCACATATTTTAAAAATTCCTTCTTTCTACGAAATTTCCTCTATTTTCTAGTATCAAATCATTATGTTTTCTTATAGAATTGAAAATAGGTCATGAATCATCATTACATAACAAATTGAAAATAATATGAATAACAGAAATTAAATAAAAAGAAGATTTTACGGAGAAAAGCTACTAACTGATTTTAATGGGAGTTTCGCCGAACTTCGTCACGTGACTGAGATAAGTGGCATCATTTCTCCACATGCTTTATTTTTATGTAAGGTGAAGAAAATATTAGTAAATGATAAATTTCCTTGAAAAACAAGAGATTTTGCATGGGTGCCCTATGCGTGAATTAACAGCTGGAGCCCCCCCCCCCTATAGGCTGACCTCTCTGCCCTTTTAAAACTGTTCTTGATCCGCCCTTTCCTTAGAAAATCCTGAACATTTTGACTTCTACATGCCGTGCAAAAACAATACAGCATCAGAATATGTCGACATTTTTTTTTTAAATATACTAATTATCGTTATTGTCACTGACTGAATCCCTTCTAAATTTAGTTAATACGCTTCAGATGCCACTAAATTGCTTCATTTTTCAAAAATTTTTCGGGGGAGGCCCCCGAACCCCCACCAATGGGAGGGGGATACCTCCTCCCATAACCTCCCCCACTCGGCCCTTTGGGCCTCGCAAGTAATTCCCATCAAAAATTGTATGTGCCCCCCCCCCCCCCGGGCAGTTGGGGTTCTGGGTCCGCCCCTGTAAAGGTTGATGATCTAGTTGTGCACCTGATATTTCATCTGAGCTTCTGACTCCTGGGGTCTTGGGAAATGGGTATGGTCATTTTCTATGTAATCTTGTGGTCACCATTTCTCAGAAAGTATAAATGATAGAAAGTTAATTCTTTTTGCAATATTAAAGGTCGCTTATCTAGTTGTGTACCTGATATTTCATCTGAACCCTTGACCCCTGGGGTCTTAGGAAATGGGTGTGGTCATTTTCTCCTATATATAACTCTATGTAATCTTGTGGTCACCATTTCTCAAAAAGGTTATTTTGAACCTACCAGAAAAAATAATTCCCGCTTTACTTACGAAACGGGGGAATATTTTTTGAGAAACTCGTGTCCGATAGGACGACATCCTGCTAATTGCCTCAATCAGTCAACCGTGACACGGCACTTGTCCGCTACTGATTATTGAGCTTGGATTAATAATTGGATAATTGGCATCTAATCGTCTTCTCTTCCGATAGAAGTAATATTGTCGATTGAAAAGTAAGTTATATTTTACGAAGAAAAAAATTGCATATAGATTTTAAGCACTAAAATTAATGAATAATTTGAAATAAATAAATGAATGGTTAAAGGAAGGAATGACGGAACTAAAGAAAGAACTTGAATTAATTAATAAATGCACTGTTAAAAGTTTAAAATTTGTGGAAGTGAAAAATGCTTTTTCATTTTTTTTTTTCAAACACATTGAATATTTTTTATCAAAAACTTACTTTCTCTTTAAAGAAATCGATCAGATTCAGCATAAAAAGATGGGAAAGGGCTTAGATATTTTATTTCGACCTCGGTGATCTTCGCAACTACCCGTGATCGACGTCATATTAACCGAAGGCAAAAATGCTAAAAAAAAAAACAAAAAAAAAAAAAAAACAAAAAAAAAAAAAACAATAAACAAGCATTCAGTTTAGTAAAAAAAAAAAAAAAAAAAAAATAAGTCGATACATATGAAGCGGGAATTTGCGTTTGCAATATAAGAATTATAAAAATATGTTATTTTCTAAAATGTCCGATTGACTGTTCGTATATAATCATGACAGTTGAATGCATGAGTAATTGTATGGTTTAATGGTTTAATTGCCTTGAGTCTTTAGACTCATCAGCCTAAACATACATTTACAAAGTATAAATAGAATAATACAATATAATTTCTTAAAAGTAATTGTATACTACACACTTCGCTTATCCAAGCAAGTCCACCTTGAGTTAATCTCAATTTTAATACGCAACTCATTCATTAATCTAATTATCGAATAATTCATACGCGTCAAGTCCAATGAAATCTTTTGATTTCACTAGGGGCATTTCACTCACGCTCAATATGAGAGTATTATTCATTACTATCTTATTTTGGCTTAAATGTCATCATTATTGAAAATTCATGACTCGGGTTTATTTGTACAAAAGGAGGTGGGTGGTTGTTTTGGGGTGGGGACATGTGCAGAGTGGAAGGGGAGTGTCATAAGACAATTGATGTATATGGTGTATTTGTATTTGAAAATAGGTTCCATTTGAGACATAGATGTAAATGGGATATTGGAATGGTGTGTTCCCCATACGCCTACTCGGTTAAAATAACATTTTGTTAATTGGGTGTGAATGGGGTCCTCAAAGGGTATGCGTTGTACTAATTAGTTATATTCCAAATTCAAGTGTACACGACTTCCATTTCATCTTAATTCTAAATGTATATTTTTACATGAAAATTTATATCTGACCAGCCAAAATTCAAAATTGAGGGGAATTAGACGCCCCCTCCACTGGAAGATAAAGGTTATGATAAAAACATTCATTAAAGAATTTGAAAAAAAAATCACGTTTGGAACATTTTGCCTTATTATTTAATGCTGATTTTGACCAAAAAGTAGAATTTTCATAACTAAAAAGACAGAAGTGGAATACATAAGCTTTCATAAAGAAAAAACTCTTTAAGCTTATTATATTGTGGTGGCGGAGTCTGCTTGCGGAAAAGATTTCTTTCTTTCTTTTTTCTTTGAACTTTAAAAAGTGAATATTTCATAAATTAAGTTTTTCCAATTTTCCTGACCGTTTTCTGGACTAAATATATCTTTGCTATTTTTTTCTTCAAACATTTAAGATTCAGGTAAAATAAAGAGAATTTCATGTTCAAATATACACATAGACAAAAGTAAAGCAACACCCCAATATTTCCTTTAAACAAAAGCACCGAGAAGTTTTCGTAAAATATATCAATTCTTTTGTAGACGACGTTAATACACATTTCGTTAACATATAACACTAAAATGATATCGAAATTGAAACATTCGGCTTGGATATAGCCTGAAATGAAAATAAGGTATTTTTTAGGGAAAATAACGTAAAATAAAGTTTGAAGAGCAGTATTGAAAAATTAAGGAAACAGGTACTTATACTTTCATAGGGAGAGGGTGATTTTCGAGGTCAAGTGTAAAAGGTCAAGGTCACTGGGGACTGAACTTTAAAATCTTGTGACAAACATACATGTCGAACACAGGAGCTCGATGCCAACGATCCACAAGAATATCCGCCCCTACTTTACTTTTATACTTTGACTAAAGAGAGATGGGAGGGGCGGGTGTCATTGATGGTTGTTGGAATCGAGCTCCTGTGATGTCGAATCATGCAGTTGCGAGGGGATGCTGCGCATTCGTATTGTCTTGATCATTCTAGAACAGCGCATGCATAATAGCGATTCTCTGGAGTTATTGCCTAATTTGTGTGTAACCTTCGCAAACGAATTTAACGTACATATAGTACATTCTTCCCATAAAAAAGGAGCTGATAGGAGAAGGGCTGTATTAAGCTCTGAATCTCATCAAGTATATAATTTCTTCTACATAATGAATTACTGAATTATAATCTTGTGCATTTCATGAGTCCTGTCCACGAATTTATATATGAAGGTTTTGAACTTAAATTTGTAATTTGCCTAGCATCGTTTGAAGTTCCAATATTGAAAATTCCACTTTTTCAGGGCAAATTTTACTCCTTATCTTATCAGCTCCTTAGTATTATAGTCTAGTAGTCTAGACTAGTACATGTACAAAAATAAGAAAACAGTCGGATATCTTTTTTGTGTGTAAAAAGTCAATCATTAAAACATAAATATGAAGTTCACGTATATATGCATGTGCACACATGTATTCATATTATACTATCTTATAACTATATTTTTGCTAAGTTTCAAAATAACTTTTTAACTGTTTTTTTCAGATTTCTTTTTTTATGAAACAGACATATAAATACATCGTTTTTCACGTGTAGCACAAAATTGATGGAGATAGAATGATTTCTTCTTGTACAGGTAAATCGGGTGACTAATTAGTACACGTGTACCCTTTTGAGGACCCCATTCACACCTAATTATCAAAATGTAATTTTAAGCGAGTAGGCGTATGGGGAATAAACCATTGGAATGTATTAGTTATGGCTGGGATAAATTTTATTTGCGATTAGCGAATGGCTACTTTTCTAGAAATATGTGTGGCTCTGAAAAGAGCCGTTTTGGAGTTTTGAAACTCAGTCTTCCATCTCGGAGTCAGACATTTCCTCGGAGATGATCTCGACCTCCTGTCCATACAGCTCACGTCGAAGATCAGCGATGGCCTCGGCTTTGTGATGAGCGTAGTCATAGTACAAGCTCCGGAGTCCATCGATTACAGTCAGACGCAGTTTGAGATTGTAGCGAAAGGGACGATGATTGGTTTGCTTGGCTTTTGTGTATCTAAACTGCATGTCGTCCATCTTTCGATTCAGTTGTATGATCTGCTCACAAGCTTTCTTGAACTTTCTCTCGTTATCAAGCAAGGCAATCAATTTAGCATTTCTCATCTTTGTAGCACTTGGTTTGTAGTTTGTAAAATGCGTTGTGATCAGTTGTAGCACTGGAAAGTTAATTGCAGATATTTAAAAGTCTCTCACTTTTATACAGTAACTGGATAGTTTAATGTCAACTGGTGGCATTATGCATATTGAGAAACTCGTGTCCGACAGGAGTCAGTTCCTAAGACAACACCCTGCTAATTGCCTCAATCAGTCACCCGTGACACGGCACTTGTCTGCTACTTAGTATTGAGCTTGGACTAATAATTGGATAATTGACATCGTCTTCTCTCCTGAAAGAAGTAATATAGTAGATAAAAAAATATATATATAAGATCGGAGAAAATATTTTTGCATTTAGATTTCACGCGCTAATATTAATGTATAATATGAATGAATGAATTCAAATGAATTTGAATGAATTCAAATGAATTTGAATGAATTCGAATGAATTTGAATGAATTCAAATGAATTTGAATGAATTCAAATGAATTTGAATGAATTTAAATGAATTCGAATGAATTCGAATGAATTTGAAGGAATTCAAATGAATTTGAAGGAATTCAAATGAATTTGAAGGAATTCAAATGAATTTGAAGGAATTCAAATGAATTTGAAGGAATTCAAATGAATTTGAAGGAATTCAAATGAATTTGAAGGAATTCAAATGAATTTGAAGGAATTCAAATGAATTTGAAGGAATTCATATTGAATTTGAAGGAATTGATAAATGCAATCTTAAAATTTGTGTATGGAGCTCCATTGTATCTATTAGTGAAAAACTCCTTATTTGCACATTTTTATATGTATTAATGACGATCGTCTCTGACTCAATATTTTTATTTTGTTCACACATTCTAAAGTTGAACAGGACATTGAATGCAAATCCATATATAGTGTGAGATTTTTTTTAATAGGAAAGAAAGAAGAGAAGCATTCACTCACACTTACACTCACAGATTTTCTCAATATAAGAAAGATAACTCTTAATTTTCTTGTTAGAAATTGCCCCTGTGTAAATAAAATCCAGTGAAACCAGCTAATAAGTTTCAAATCTGTTACATCCAATCAAGATAGTGTTTTAACAAATAAAAATAAGTTTTATGAGGATAAATTGTGGTATTTTTCCCATTTTACTTCGAATTGATGGGTTAGTCCCTTTGTCTAATAAATTATTTTTTCTATTTTATACTGACTCTCAATTAAGGTGATATATCTCACGTTTCATGTTATACAACACTTATTTTCAGAAAAAAGCATAATTCTGATTTCCTAATGTAATTCAGATGTAAGGGACAATATTAGGAGGCCACCATCCAAAATTTTGAGATTTTGAAACTGATCAGAGTTTTCTGCCATCCATTGATTGCAATGGAAATGCTCATTATTTGGCTATATTTTTTTTTCAGCCCAAGATTTTCAAATGAAACTTCATATATGATTCCCTCATCATATTGTGCAAATTCTTATCGAAAGAAATCATTCAATGACCACGTGATATCGTGCAAAATCTGACTGAATGTGCAAATTATCATGTAAACCAGAAGTCTCTGATGAGACTGAAGCTCTCCTGGTTGATTTGCACATATACACTCAAGAGAATGAATGCTCGGCTTCACCTTGCCTAATACAAGTACTTTTTTCATCGACCCAATATATTTCTGTATCCCCCCTGTAAAACACTGTATAACGAATTTATCCCGCTGAATCGCTTTTGGTTTGTGTATGTTACGTCAACATATTCTAAAGCATTTTGGTGACGTCAAGAGCATAAAGCGTCTTAGTAGAAGCAGGATATCAAAATAATATCCTGTTAGTAAAATAATACAACATAATATTTGGTTCTTCTCGACCAATCAGATTGCAAGAAATTTGCCAGAGGCGGAATAAATGTATATCAAGTTTTTTTTTTATGAGAACCAACAACCACATGCCAATGCATATCCATCAATTTCTAATTAATTTTTTTCATCAAAATTCAGAGCAAATTTTTTTTTTTTCGAAAAAAAAAACGGAGTCCCCCCCCCCCCCCCCCCCCCAAGAATATCAAATGGACCGTACCTTAGATTTTAGATTTCTCTAGAATGTGAGAGAATTACTAAAAACGTGTATATATAACATACCATATGTATCAAAACTAAAATAACAGATGTTTTTATTTTTCAAAAAATGTGGGTCAAAGGTCAGTGATGGGGTCAAAGGTTAAATTTGGCTCCAAAAGATGAGCCTTCTCAAGGTACATAGACATGCAATATATGACAGCTCTATTATCTTATACCCTTTCATCAGAATTTAGTTGAATGGAATGATATACTGACAGTCGGATGGATAGACAAACAGATGAACAGACAGACCTACCACTATATATGCCCTTTGATAAAATTAAGACTAAAGGCATAAATAACCTCTCATTTGAGCTGAAATAGTATTGCATAGGATACTCTATAGAGATATTTCCTTCTTTCTTATACTGACCAGTGAAAATACTTAGATCAAGTAATCAGACAGTTTCAGATTGAAATTAAATATAATAGGACATGTGGCCTACCGAGTGAAAAAAGTATCGGCCATTTTGTTCTAAAACCTAAAAAGGTTTTAGGCTATTTTTTTAGTAAATGTAAAACAATGTAAATAGAATATTGAACAAAGAACATGAACTTTTAGGGTGAATGTGGTATTAATGTAGACAGAAGCTAATTATTAAAATATAATACAAAATATTTTTACATACCGGTATGAAATATTTGATCCTCTATAGAAAACATTTTTACCATATATCCCAGTTCAGAATAAGGGTGTCCCATAAATTTTTTTTAAATCTGCATGCGGTTGAAATGATGTTTTTGATTGGTCAAATTTTAAAAGGACAAAATGACTCGAGGTCCAATTGACAAAAAGGCCTGAAACATAAGTTCATTACCAGTAATTTATGGCAGGAACAGGTATCGTACCCAGATAGCTCAGTTGGTAAGAGCGTCTGCCCAGATAGCAGAAGGTCTCGGGTTCGATTCACGGTCCGGTCACATCTTTTCCTCTCCTGTTACAGAATTGGCGCCAAACTAAATGACTCAAGGTGAAGTGGAGTTTTGTGTGAGGTTTCCAGAGCATGGAAACCTAAAAAATTGGTGGAGAGGAGTGTGGCAGGAACGGGCATCGTGCCAGATAGCTCAGTTGGTAAGAGCGTCTGTCCTGATAGCAGAAGATCACGGGTTCGATTCCCGGTCCAGTCACATCTCTCCCTCTCCTGTTACAAATTTAACTTCTATAATTAATACTAAATTTGGAATTTTGCAAAATAAAACTTACACAAGCACCTTTCATTTGGCAATGTGAAGGATGCATTATTGCTATTTTATTTGATAAAATGATCAATCTTTGTGATTCTGGTGTTTCCATGTATCAGAAAGCACAGCTCAAGTCCGTGATCACTTAGGACATTCTACTCTTGCAACAAAAAGTCTCACTACTCTCTCCAAAAATCTTACACCTTAAACAATAAAAAAATAAGTAAGAAATACATGCATTTTGATTGTTTGTTATCTTTCTTGCACTGTATAAACATAATAGAAAAGATTTTCAAGTTGATTGATTGATCAGAGGAAATTCCGAAACTATCCCCTAGTGTTTCTATAGAATTGAAGATAAAATCCTGGGTCAGGTCCCAAATAAAATATGAGAAAAACTAAATTTCAGACTCATCTATGATAATATTGTAAAATGGCAATAAAGGAAGATTTTGGTAGAAGTTTTCCTGGGTTGAAATATTTTTGTATGAGTTGGCTTTTACAAATGAATTTTTTTTTTAGTATTTTATTTTATTTTTTTTTAATTTGATTAACACATAGTAGATATGTCTATAAGGCAACTCTTGTTATATTATCTTCTATTAAAACATGTGTCACTTGCTTTAATGTTAACATTATGAAAATTTTATCAAACCACACAGTTTTACACATCCCATTGGGGGTGGTACTCCAAGCAGTGGAGGAATTTATAAGAAGAAAGAAATATGTAAGAGTTACCTCCCCCCTCTCCTCCCCCCCCCCCCCCAAAAAAAAACTTACACAAGCACAATATTCCTTTCATTTGGCAATGTGAAGGATGCATTACTGTTATTTTATTTGATAAAATGATCAATCTTTGTGATTCTGGTGTTCCCATTTAACAGTCTGTGATCACTTAGGACATTCTAGTTACCTCCCCCCTCCCCCCCCCCCAAAAAAAAAAAAAAAAAATTACACAAGCACAATGTTCCTTTCATTTGGCAATGTGAAGGATGCATTATTGCTATTTTATTTGACAAAATGACCAATCTTTGTGATTCTGGTGTTCCCATTTAACAGAAAGCACAGCTCAAGTCTGTGATCACTTAGGACATTCTACTCTTGCAACAAAAATTCTCACTACTCTCCCCAAAAATCTTACACCTTAAACATGTTAAACAAATAAAAAATAAGTGAGAAATACATGCATTTTGACTATTTGATATCTTTCTTGCACTGTATAAACACTATAGAAAAGATTTTCATGTTGATTGATTGATCAGAGGAAATTCCGAAACTATCCCCTAGCGTTTCTGTAGAATTGAAGATAAATTCCTGGGTCAGGTCCCAAATAAAATATGAGAAAAACTAAATTACAGACTCATCTATGATAATATTGTAAAATGGCAATATCTTTGTTTATTTATAGTTTCTGTCACTTATATACTCTAAATGCATGTAGATAGGGTAAGAGAAAATAGCCATATACCCATTTTCCAGAATCCTAGGGAACAGGGACTCAAGTGAAATACTGTAATGACATCTAAACTGCAAACCGATAATATTTTGGAATAAATCAATTAATTATTATCCATAAATTCTGGGAAATTAGCTATCATGAGATCACATGTAGTTTAATAGAGAGACAACAACCACACCCATTTTCTAAGACCCTTGGGGTCAGAGACTCAAACAAAATATCAGGTGAACAACGAGATTACAGACCCATCATATTGCATAAAGAATTTAGTCTCCATTATTTATAGTGTCAGCGCTGTAAGCATAAGATTATATGGAAATGGCCACACCCTTTTCTAAGACCCTGGGGGTCATTGGCTCAAACAAAATATCAGGTTCACAACTAGACTACAGACCCATCATATTGCAAAAAGAATTATGTCTCTATCATTTATAGTGATAGAAGAGCTGTCCGGACAAAATTACATAGAATTTAATGACCACGCCCATTTTCTAAGACCCTGGGAGTCAGGGACTGAAACTAAATGTCAGGTGCACAACTAGACCATGGACCAAGTAAAATACAAAAAGAATTAAGTTTCTATCCCTGACGGTTTCAGAGGACTTGTCCGGACAAGAATTGTTTACGGACAGACGGACAGACAGACAGACGGACAGACGGACAGACGGACAGACGGACGGACGCCGGACAAAGGGTGATCGCATAAGCTCGACTGGTCTGAGACCAGTAGAGCTAAAAATTAAAAGTGCAATTCAAGTTATCTTTTTTTTATTATGTGACCAAAGACAAAAGCATCCGAATTTATACAGCCAACTTTTTTGAAATATCACAGCAGTGTTCCTTCACTAACAAAGATTTCAATATGTAAATAAATAGAGCCGAATACAGATTTTGTGTGATAACACGACAGTATGTTCACATGTGTAATGATATTACCATATGGGTAACTATATTATAAGTTTCTCTACATTCAAACACTTTACTGACACCTGACTTATTTCCGAATAGATACGACATATGTATGTAGGTAAAAAAGTCTTAACAAAATTTTCAAAAGTTCAATTTCAGCAAAAAATTGACTACTGTTGATCACTGTAGGCTTACCATTACTTTGCAAAGAAAAAAATTCGTATTTACGTACGAATAACTATCTGATAATTATCCCTGTGCTCAAGCTCGAACCACGTCCACGGTCTTCCCGCATGGTGGGCAAGAGCTCTACCTCTGAGCTATTAGATCGACTTGCCGATTGAGAGATTATTACAAAGCCAGAACATCAAGGCATTTTAAGTTACGAAAATCGGAAATCTTCCGCGTGGAGATTTCTTTAATTTAAAGAAATCTTTTAAAGTTTAAAATTCTCGTCTAAGGGAGGCTACTGACCCGTTAAATGAACAAGTTCTTGAATGCGTAGTGTTTCGGTTTTTAATCTTTTTCTGTAAATATAAAGTTTAAGTATTATCAACATTATTTTAAAGGCTTTCATGTTCTTATCTTTAACCACAGTGGCGGATTCAGGGGGGTGCGGAGGGGGCGCCCGCCCCCCCGGCACTGACCCCAAATTTTCCAAAAACAGGTATATTTTTGCCCATTTTCAGTAAAAATCGGCAAAATTCGCCCCTTGAACCCCCGGCAAAGGGGGCGCTGGATCCGCCACTGAACCAGAAGAATTACATCCGATAATTATTAATGCATTGACTAAATCACATTCAAAAAATAAGTGTTCAATTGTTTCCTGGTCAGGTTTGCAAAAAGTACATAGTGAGTTGTCATTAATTGAAATAGAATGCAAAAATTTATTAGTTGCTATTATTCGGTTAGTTGAGTGTCATTTGTGCTTTTTAAAGTATTTTCATTAATAATCTTCCATTGGTCTGAATTTTCTATTTGGACTGTCGCTTCCCATTTATATTCATATTTAGGTTTTTTTTTATAGATATTGCTTATAAAAATGTCATTTATTGATTTGGATCCCCTTTTCTGTTTACATATTATTTCAATAAATTTAGGTCTATGTTAGGTTTATAATACTATTTTCTAATTCAAGTAGTTTTGGCCACTTTTTCAAAATAACTTGTTCTAATCCACAGAAAAGAGTAAATGCACGATTAATTGAATATTTTAAACAGAAAGTTTCAAAATTCAGGAAATTGCCATGTTCATCAATTAAATCGGCTATGATAATTACCCCTTTATCTGCCGATAATTTATAATGTAAGCATTCATTATTAATTTTTATTTCAGAGTTATGCCAAAGCGGTACTCTAAGTATTTCATTTACATCATCATACTTCTTTAAAATATTTTGATATTCTACAAAGTGTATGAGAACATCAATCTAGACCAGATTTGACATTGTTTTTAAACATTTAAATGGATAATTATCTCCAAATTTCAGTAGGCATTCCAAATCAATCTTCTGAGTATCTAAGCATATCCATTTACTTCATTTATTACCACTGAGCATTCTTTTAATTCATGTGATTTTTAAGCTTTTAATGAAAAATTCTATGTTTACCATTTTACAACCCCCTAATTCATACAGTTGTACTAAAAGTTTGCGTGAAATTCTGTCATTTTTACTTTTCCATACGAAATTGAAGAAAATGGTCTCTAGTTTTTTTATGGTTTCTTTTTAAGGTGTTGGCAATGATAAAAACAGGTGTGTAAGTTTTGGCAGAAGGAGAGATTTTACCACTGTAATTTTTCCTAAAGGGGTTATATTTCTTTTATTCCAATTTTTTACTTCATTTTCAATCATTTGGATTTTTTCATGGTAGTTTAAGTATTCAATATCTTCTAACTCTGGGTTTAGTTTAACACCTAATAGATTAAAGTCTCCTTTTATCCAATCAAGTTTATAGTCAGGACATAATGTTACATCACAGTTTCTTTTGGAACCTACCCAGAGACCTTTTGTTTTTTCGGTATTAGGTTTCAATCCAGAGAATTTAGCATATTGGTAGAGTAAATCAAGAGCACTTTTTAAACTTTTCTCTGAACCATCTAGAAATAAGATTGTATCGTCTGCATACTGAGATATACAATATTCTTTATTTTTAATGAATATACCCTTAATATTCTTATCGTTCTTAATCAAAATTGCTAAAATTTCTGCACACAAATTAAAAATGTATGGGGAAGCTGGGTCGCCCTGACGGCAGCTGCGGCCTAAAGTGAAAAATTTAGAAAAAATACCATTTTGAATAACACATACGTTGACTTCTGTATTCATAACTTTTATCCATTTAATGAAATCTGTGCCAAAATTGAAAAAAACTGTTATACTTTATATATGAAATTCCACGAAACCGAGTCGAAAGCTTTTTCAAAATCTATTAATAGAATCATACCTGGAATATTGTTAGTTTTACAAGTTTCTTATATGTTGTAAGTGAGTCTTGTGTTTTCTCCGATGAATCTGCCAGATACAAATCCTATTCGGTCTGCACTTAATAAAAACAGTGATTTTTTTCAGTAATTTGGGAATGGGGTCGGGGCCCGTGCAATTGGGAAAATTAACGACGTTTGGGAATATTTTGGGAAGTTCTAATATAAAAGTAAAATGACAGTTTATACAATCAATAGTTCAGAATTGAATGTTTAATTAAATAATTTTCTTTCAAATATGATTTTATTTCTTATGGCAAATAATTAGTAAATTTGCTACTTTTGAACCAGTAAATTTCACTAATTTCAGTGATAATTCCATCTGCATGTGATTGGGAAATTTTAGAGCCACAATTGGGAAAAAAAGATACTATTTTTCATTGGGAATGGGGCCGAATAACGGCCCCAAAAAGGGGCAAAAAAAATCCCTGAAAAAGTCAATGACTGATTTTAATCTATTAGTAATACTACTTGAAAGAATTTTGTAAGTTACGTTTAAAAGGGTTATTGGTCTCCAGTTTTTTAGGAACTCGCGGGGTTTGTTAGGTTTAGGTAAAATGCATATAATTCCTTGTTTTTGAGTTAAAGATAATTTTCCTAATTCAAAGCCATAGTTCAATGATCGTAATAATAATTTCCCAATATCTTTCCAGAAGAATTTGAAAAACTCACAGGAATACCCATCCATCCCAGGGCTTTTGTTATTAGACATAATATATCCTTTAGAGCTTTTCCAGCCTCACATAGATCTATATGGGTGCAAGACGTTTCGGTACAAAGAAAAAAGTCGTTTCGGTACATGGTACAAAGACGTTTCGGTACATGAAACGTCGTAAAAATCTTATAATGAAATAAGGAAAACATATCAAATTCTAATTTCCTTCTTTCAATACATGATTTTATACCATAGTACAAGGTAAATGGGGGAACGTGAAAACCATGTATATTTTTTTTCTCCATCATGTTGTACCCTCCAGGGGTCTACTAAGTCATACTTTAGTTTTAAGTCTAGCACTTTTTGTCTTACACGTTACACGTATTTATTGCTTTATAATTGAAATAGTCTATACTAGGATCTTGTACCAAATTAAAGTCCCCTGTTATAATAAGGAAATCATATTCAGCTCCATCTACATGTATACATGATTCAAGGTAAGTATAAAATTCAGGACTATCTCTGTTTTGGCTGTAAATATTAATGAAAGAAAGGAGGGGATCTCCAACAACACCTAGTTGCAGCATCAACAGCAACCTCCCAAAACACCCACTGTAAAACACAAAAATGACACGCACAGAAAGAAATGCAGTAGTACAATGAACGTCAAATCACAGAAAAACATAAAACACAAATGACTACACATAAACCAACGAGACCAATGGGCAAACGGTGCCGACTTAGGACAGCCATCTGCCTCGTCAGTAGCAGACGGTGTGGTTATCCTGGATTACGTGCGCACAACCCTCCCACTATTCCGATTACCCAGAGGTCTTGAAGAACGTACAATTGTGGTGTAAAACAACCTCCTCACTGTCAGATGACCACACACAAACAAGACCGCAAGACGCAGGGGCCCAAGCAACACAGATGAATATGTAAATTGATATAAAAAGAGGGCATGAGTGATACGACCTGTGCTCTGCCGGCTGTAGCGAGCTAATGTATGTTATCACCCGAGGAGTCCGACTGACATTCAGAGAGGACAGGTGGTCGGGGCCCTGTCTTCTCTAAAGAGGTTTGGACAGGGCCCGTCATGGAGTCCCGTCGTCACAGTCAGTCAGCGTGCAAGTATTAAGGATGCGCTGGTACAAGACTGTAGATTGGTCAAGTACCAAGCCTAGTGTCCGTCTGGTGACATTAGGTGACATTATGAGTAACGCTGTGTATTTTTGAATAAGAATTAAGTAGCTCTAAAATTATTAAATTACCTGTTGCATCTTTTGTTTCTTTTATTATTTGGTAATCTGTAGAGCCCAAAAAAAGTACTGCTACCCCTCTTTAGTTATACCTTCCTGGACTGATCGCAACCTCAAAGCCCCAACCTGCTCTTCTAGAATTTATTTGATCTCGTGTGAAGTAGGTGTCTTAGATGCAGCATACTGAATATTTCTTGTCTCGTAAATAATTAAAAACGTCTATCCTCTTTTCAAAGTCTCCTAATCCTCTACAATTTAATTATAGCGAGCAGAGCTCGCTGCAAAGCTCGCATTTATGGTAACGCGTATACGTAAGTATGGGAAAATGCACGAGCAAAAGATATACATACTTGGAGCTGAAAAAGTATGGTAACAGGACCGAGGATGCGGGTAAAAGTGACTCGATTCCCTTAAACGACAGAGCAGGAGAACATACCTTGACAAAGTCGCAATGGATAGAATTCTTCTATTTTATGGCGTAATAAAATTAAGTGAAACTCGCCGAATTGTTTGTCTGAAAATCAGAAATTCAGCAGCAACTAATCCGCCATCTTTATCACTAATGACGACACAACGGTACGTAACTCTGTAGTATACTTTACGTCATTATTCCTCCATATGTGACGTCATTGTAGCAGTGGATTTCAAGGTCACTAGAGAGGAAATAAGAGGGATTTCAGACTCCCTCGCTAATGATCTACGTCAGTGTAAAGTTGATGGGACGGGTCCAGATTTTTTTTTTTTTTTTTTTTTTGCAGTGGGAAGGGGAGGTCCAGCTTGACCGGCTGGGAGGGATTCCTGGAATCACAAGGTTATGATTTTGAAAAGTTTTTGATTTTGAGGTCAAGGTTTTAAGGTTTTACATTTTTGGTGTCTTTTTTCTCCGCTCGCACATAAGGCTTTGCCTTGATTCATATGATAAAATTTATATCAGACATCTATAGATTCATTTTGGGTAAAACAGACAGGCAATCTCCAAAAAAAAAGACTATCAGTATTCTATCACACTCACCCACAGGCCACACAGAAAGAGAGAGAAAGTAGAAGAGAAGTTAGAACATATTTCAAAATGTTTATGATTTCATAAAAAAACACATAATTTCAATTCAAAAGTGAAATGACCTGGATGTTACATAAAAAAATTGTCTCCTTCCAGGATGAAAAGTGTATAACTAACTAACTTACAACTGTGCAGACAGCCACTGTTTACATTTTAAACCGGAAACCGGAAGTCATGCATCATGCGATTGTAAAGTTGGGGTGGATACGGATTAATCCCGATCTGAGCTTTCGGAATCACTTTGGTACGATTGCCTACTCCATTTTCTGTTGACTCTAGCGAGTATATCAATGTCCAAGTCTAGAATATTAAATTTCAATCGTTTACCTTGGCTTAGGCCGTACACCGAACCATTGAAGTACCATGACGATTCTATGTCAGGATGTTGTGACAGACGGTTGATAATCATATGTTTTGCATTCTCTGGTGTCACGTCGTCAGCGATGCGTACCCCATGTCCAGACTTCTTCACGACTGACCTATTTCGCATTTTTCGTGCCTTAAGCCCCCTTCACATTTTCACGGATCGAACCACGACTCCGCTACGACTCCAAAAAATGTCTATCCGTGGCGAGTCGGGACGCAAAATGTTCGATGAACCATTAACCTACGACTCCAGTACGGATTGCTACGGGTTGATACAAATCGAGTACGGATAGCTAAGGATAGGTACCGATTGCTCGATCAGGATTACCACGACTCGAGTACGGATAGCCACGATTCGCACAAGCCTGACAAGGATAGAGCTCTACGACTTCAGTACGGATTGGTAGAACTGGCCTGAATTTCCTATGCATTTTTAATCCATAATTATTTACTAAAACACCGAATATTTTCAAATTGAGATGGTCTCACTTGTTTTATAACAGTATTGTGGTTTTATACATGCCTTATATCATGACCTGAAATTGAATAGTTGAAGTATTAACTCATATATTGACCGAAAAACGCACAGATACCTAGTAAATTTGAGGTTGATATATGACACAATCCTTGGCTATCCGTAGCAACCCGTAGGTTAGTCATAACAATTCGTAGCAGAGTCGTAGCAATCCGTAGCAAAGTCGGCGCAATCCGTAGCAGAGTCGTAGCAATCCGTAGCTATTTTTATCACAAAAATGGTCCCGGATTGCTACGGATGCGCTACGGATTACTACGACTCCCCTACGGATAGCTATGACTCCACTACGGGTTGCTAAGACTCCCCTACGACAAATCTACCCGTAGCGGAGTCGTGGGAAATTTTGAACATGTTCAAAAATGTTCTGTCTCATCCCGGATAGCTACGGATTGCCAAGGATAGCTACGACTTGTCACGACTAGTGCCGGATCGAGCTACGGATAGCTACGGATGTAAAATTTGTCTCGATCCGTAGCTATCCGTGACCCGATCCGTGAAAGTGTGAAGGGGGCTTTACACTCGGAGTTGCGCACTTTTAGAATAAGGCACGGTCCATTTGATATTCTGGGGGGGGGGGGGGGGGGGGGGGGGGGTGGGGGCTTGGGTTTTTTGTCGGAGCAAGATTATTTTTTTCGCCCTGGACCGGGGCAAAATTATTTTTTTCTTGCAAAGTTGGAGCAAGGAATTTTTTTTCTAACAATTGATGTGAATATTAAGAATGTTTGTGTTTTTTCAATAGAAATTCTTTATTTTTACTTCAATTACTCCAAACATTATTTTTATGTAAAACTTATATTCACTTCTAAACTGAGAGAGATGAAAGATTTTTACAATATGTGATATATAATATTTAGTAAACAAAATGTATTAAGGTCATGTAACATGTGGAAGGTATTTTTTAAATATGAACTTGCAATTACAGAAGAAAACAATGGCGAGCGAAGCGAGCCAAAAATTTTTTATAGAAAGTAAGAACTGCGGCGAGCGAAGCGAGCCGAAAAATTTTCAGGAATTTTAAGCGAATTTTATGGTTATTCTTCAAATTCAGATTACTTGTAAGAGCAAGATTATTTTTTTCTGTCACACCATAAGCAAATTTATTTTTTTCATCAAAATTCAGAGCAAAATTATTTTTTTCGAAAAAAACCCAAGCCCCCCCCCCCCCCAGAATATCAAATGGACCGTGCCTAATAGGTCTCGGTTGATTTGACTTTGACCCTGGTATCCTATGTACAGCTACCACGTCTTGCGGATCCAAATTTACATCTGCGGTTCTCTTTATAATTTCCCGCGTCACCTCATTCGTATTTTCTTTTTCTCCTTCTTTTACGCCGTAGATTTTTATATTCGTTTTTCTTGAATATTGTTCATTTTGGTTGCTTCTGATAAATGCCGCATTCGCCCTCCTCTCATTTTCCTTAATTTTTCTTTCCATTCCTCGCATTTCTTTTCTGTAATCTTCTCTCTCAGGAAATCTATTTCTACATTCTGTCCGTCAATTTCTTCTTTAAGCCGACTCTCATTTTCGGTATGAAGTGCCTCTAACTCTGCACACCTTTCTTCAACATTTTTTCTATAATCAGGTCACGTTCTTTATTATTTTCTTCTAGTAATGTTTTCACAATGGAAGTTACTATTGTGTTTATATCTTCAGCTTTGGCTGTTTTCTTTATTTCTTTCTTAGGCCATTTCTTGTTTTTATTCTGTTTTGCGTCCTTTTGAAATTGAGAAACCTACCAGCCAGCCAGGGAGAAAAACAAACAAAGCATATAAAACAAAGTTGCAATTTCATATAATGTGACTATGTGAAATCTGATAGACTGAGATATTAGTCAACAAAAGAATGGTAGATAAGGCAACGTCTTAAATCTTTGCAGTACCCTTGCATTTTTTTGCATAAAATGTAAACAAACCAAACAATTTTATTTTAATTTTTGAAGAAAACACATTTAATTTTCAGTAGAATTTATTATTCTAATTTTGTTTTGTTTTATGACTTTGGGCTCAAAACCTACAAGCACGAGGACGCAAAACAGAAAATAACTAAGAAATGGCCTTAACCTCGAGAAAAAGCTCCTTTTGTAGATCTTGTAAAACGGCTTTCGTAATATTAGAGGGGGAGGGGGCTGACCTTTTTCTCCTTTCTCGCTACTCTTTTTGCTCGATTCAGTTTTTTTCACTTTTTTTCTCTTTAGGGGAGTGAGTGTCCAAATAACTCTTACTCGCCCTCGTGCTGATTGAATTACTTCTCTGCGACATCGTAAAATATTTACCAATTGTTTGTCCAGTAGCCTTCATACATGAAAGTCATTTGTAAATAAAGGTGTATACATAAAGGTGCGTGGTGCATGTGTGTACATAAAGGTGCATGGTGCATGCGTGACGAGTACTCACTGTTTATAGCACACTGAATTCCCTTGTTTTTGTTTTGTACAAAAACACACTTTTGACATTGGAGTAAGTCATATATATCTTTTTTCACAATTATTCACGGGCAGGAACACGTTACGTCGCCTTACAGTACCGTTGTCAGAAGTATTTAAAGTTCTGCACTTAAAGCCGTCCGTTGACATTATGCCACAGGTAAGGATATGAAGGAAACCATCCGTTGTCGTGACAATGAGCATGTGTGGAAAGTATGATTTTCTAATAAACGTTGAAATTTTAGAAGTAATACACTCGAAAATTCAATGGGGGGTAGTCATAACACTAAGCTATTGGTTTATATGCTTTTCTGGTACTGATATACAGTTTGAAAAGAGGAGATCGAGTTGGCGTCCTTTGATCACCACGTCCTGCACATGTGTTATTCTTCCTTTTTCTTGAAATCTTTGAATATTCAGGTTATCTTATTCCAGAAATATACTCATAATAAATATCAAGTCTATATAATGCTCCTCTGGTAGTGTCAAGATGACGAATTCAATTTTGGACCACTTTTTGGGGACTTTTCTAAAATTAGTCCGTTGTCAATCCATGTTGCGAAAGTTCTGTTCGTTGTCAGATGTCCGTTGTCTGCTTTAATATTTCAATGGATGGAATGATACTATGATACCTGTACTAATCATCAAAATTCATCTATCAATACGCACAATTTAATTTTCAACCAATTTAGAATGGAGACTGAGTTGCCTAGAATTGGATTCGCCGAATAATCCGTTTTGTTAAGATATCCTTAACATTAAATTTTATTCGTCCCGTCTTAAATTCATCTTCTGGGCTATGGATGAAAAGGGTAAAATATAAATGGAGGCGAAAATTTGAATATATACAGTATCTTACTTTATAAGTGTATTATAAACCGGTGTAATGCAGTAGTTTTCTCATAGGAAAATTTGGAATTAAGGAAAAAGAGGTTTCTTCCACTTGGAGATATTCCGCTATATATTAGACTTTCCTCATATTAGCATGGATTTTCCCCATAGAGAAGAAGAAACGATGGGATCTCCAACAACACTAGATTGCAGCACCCACAGCAAAATCCCAAAACACCCATGCAAAAAAACACAGAACAGATACCCACAGAAAGAGACGCAAAAGGGACAAGGAACACCAACTCACACCATAGACACATGAAACATAAAAGACTACACATAAACCAACGAGACCAATGGGCAACCGGTGCCGACTTAGGACGGCCATCTGCCACGCATGCAAGACAGACGAAAAATCAGACTAGGCCAATATCTCTTTCTTGACAAAAACCTCTCATCAAGTCAAGCAGATAGTCAAGCACTCATAGAAAAACAGACACAGGGAGAAACAAAAAGACTGACTCAAAGACAGACACTGATCAAAACACAGACATGAACATCCTGAAAGACATACACAGACATGCGCAAAACGACAGACTGACAGACACAGGGTATACACAGACATACTCAAAAACAAACGGACAGACAGGCATGTATATAGACAGACACACACACAAAAGACACAGACAGACGCACTCACTCACATACAGACACACATGCTCACAAACGCGGAAAAAAGAATTCGCTCGCAGGCAGACGGAGACACCGATATCGACACTGACATTAAAAAAGACACGAATTACATACAGACACACACAAATGTAAATAACATACTACAATTTTCATCATCACCTGAGATATACATGTAAGGTCCATATATATCATACCCCCATCGAAGATCTCTTTTGAATGCAAAATTATAAATTTAATGTTTCAAAGAGCAAATCCAAACCATTAATGGTAGGCGAGGGAAATATGCTTTAGGGGACTTCAAAGACTACAATAAAGTGGTTTTTTTCGCCGGGGGGGAGTGGTTCCAGTAAGTGTATAGCAGTTATAGGGAGCTACTATGGGCAAAATTATAACGGCCATTTATTACAAGTATTTTATTACTTTGTACGTTTATATTCATTTTTGTGCATTTGATATCATTTTGTCCCTTCGATAAAACGGCGCCTTATAACCTATCTGTAGGTAAGAATCTTATTGTTTCTGGGAAAAAAGCATGCGAAAATTCTAGATCAAAGAGCGATTTCATGTTAAGAACGTTCGGAACAATTACGTGATAAAGGCTGAGGCTATCAAAATGTCTTCAATGACCGATATTTGATGTCTTTGTTTTTAACGCTATATATGACTTCAAAATCCCTTTAACAATCGTTGTTTAATTGATCAATGTATAAATTAATGAACTCAACCTACACCTCTTCAAATTCATGAATCATATTTTCAATTTTAATACTATTCTATACGATCTATGTTCACGTAACCTGAAAATTACATGCTATCTCCCTTTACAGCTTTACAAAAAAGAGAGCTGAATACTTTAAGAATTAACTAAGCTGATTTAATTGCTCAGCCTTAGATTCGAAATAAAGATTCAATTCCCCATTCATGCCCAAATACCGTTAAGAGTCATGACAACGGACCATATCTTCTTGTCTTGTAATAACAACGGACATTCTTTATCAAATAATCAAAGTATGCAATAAATATACAATGTAAAAAACGGTCATTCATATATATTGTTTGTATAATGTTGTCGATAATTTTCTACAAAAAATTGGTATATAAAATCAAATAATTAAGAGTTAGGATAGTTTTCCTGTTCAAATTTCCGTTTTCGTTGCTGACAGTAGGTCATCGCCAATTAGATCTCCTCATAACATAAAAGGAGTTTCATTCATTTCATGGTTATAATGTATTACCGAAGCGTGTGGCTACCCCCCGTTGCCTTTTAAAAAGAAATCACCGGTTGCCTAATGATTTATTTGTGATTTTACTGAAATTTTGTCGATAATTTTCATGACAACGGATGGTTTCCAACATATCCTCACCTGTTGCATAATGTCAACGGACGGTTTTAAGTGCAGAACTTTAAATACTTCTGACAACGGTACTGTAAGGCGACGTAACGTGTTCCTGCCCGTGTTATTGTGCATAAGAAATCACTAAGTTGTCTGCATTTGGTCAAACTATCGGAGCGCTTAAATATACGTGCTCGCCCCTCGGTATCCATGCCAGAAGTTCCTGGCTCAATATTTTGTTGTACCCTGGAATATGAAAGTATTATTCATTACTTTCTTATTTTGGCTTAAGGTTCATGGTTACACCCTTTCCAAAACACCCCCAAAACACTATTCAACATCACAGGTTAAGTTTTATTTATTTTATTGGTAGAGAACAATGTAATGTATAGTATTTTAATGAACAAAGTATATGTCATCGAGCTTCTAATTGATTTATGACCTTCCAAGGAAGAACATGTCCAATTTTTAAAAATGAATTCAAAATGAATTCAAAATGAATTCAAAATGAATTTAAATGAATTCAAATGAATTGATAGATGCAATCTTGAAGTTTGTATATGGAGCTCCATGGTATGTATTAGCGAAAAACTCTTTATTTGCGTATTGCATATAGATTTTGTGCGCTAATATTAATGTATGATTTGAATGAATGAATGAATGAATGAATGAATGAATGAATGAATGAATGAATGAATGAATGAATGAATGAATGAATGAATTTGAATGAATTCAAATGAATTTAAGTGAATTCAAAATTAATTTAAATTAATTCAAAATTCATTTGAATTAATTGATAAATGCAATCTTAAAGTTTGTATATGGAGCTCCATGGTATGTATTAGCGAAAAACTCTTTATTTGCGTACATGTATTTTCATATGTATATATGACGATCATCTCTTGCTTAATATTTTTTTGTACCCTGGAATATGAAAGTATCATTCATTACCATCTTATTTTGGCTTAAATGTCATCATTATTGAAAATTCATGACTCGGGTTTATTTGTACAAAAGGAGGTGGGTGGGTGTTTGGGGTGGGGACATGTGCAGAGTTGAAGGGGAGTGTATATGGTGTATTTGTATTTGAAAATAGGTTCTATTTGAGACATGGATGTAGATGGGATATTGGAATGTATTTAGTTATGGATGGGATAAATTCTATTTGCGATTAAGCGAATGGCTACTTTTCTAGAAATATTCGTGGCTCTGAAAAGAGCCGTTTTGAAACTCAGTCTTCCATCTCGGAGTCAGACATTTCCTCGGAGATGATCTCGACCTCCTCTCCAAACAGCTCTCGTCGAAGATCAGCGACGGCCTCGGCTTTGTGATGAGCGTAGTCATAGTACATGTTTCGGAGTCCTTCGATTACAGCCAGGCGCAGTCTGAGATTGTAGCGAAAGGAACGATGATTGGCTTGCTTGGCTTTTGTGTATCTAAACTGCATGTCGTCCATCTTGTGATTCAGTTGTAAGATCTGCTCGCAAGCTTTCTTGAACTTTCTCTCGTTATCCAACAAGGAAAACCTCTTACTCAGCAAAGTCTTGGCAGGACTTCTGGACAATTTAGCAGTTCTCATCTTTGTAGCACTTGGTTTGTAGGGTTGTAAAATGCGTTGTAATCAGTTGTAGCACTGGAAAGTGAATGCCAGATATTGAAAAGTTTCTCACTTTTATACAGTAACTGGATAGTTTAATGTCAACTGGTGGCATTATGCATATTGAGAAACTCGTGTCCGACAGGAGTCAGTTCCTAAGACAACACCCTGCTAATTGCCTCAATCAGTCACCCGTGACACGGCACTTGTCTGCTACTGATTATTGAGCTTGGACTAATAATTGGATAATTGACATCGTCTTCTCTCCTGATAGAAGTAATATAGTTGATTAAAAAAAAAGTTTTATTTTCAAAAAACGGAGAAAATATTTGCATATAGATTTTGTGCGCTAATATTAATGTATGATTTGAATGAATGAATGAATGAATGAATGAATGAATGAATGAATGAATGAATGAATGAATTCAAATGAATTTAAGTGAATTCAAAATTAATCTAAATGAATTCAAAATTAATTTGAATTAATTTGAATGAATTGATAAATGCAATCTTATAGTTTGTATATGGAACTCCATGGTATGTATTAGCGAAAAACTCTTTATTTGCGTATTTTCATATGTATATATGACGATCGTCTCTTGCTTAATATTTTTTTGTACCCTGGAATATGAAAGTATTATTCATTACCATCTTATTTTGGCTTAAATGTCATTATTATTGAAAATTCATGACTCGGGTTTATTTGTACAAAAGGAGGTGGGTGGGTGTTTGGGGTGGGGACATGTGCAGAGTTGAAGGGGAGTGTCATAAGACAATGTATATGGTGTATTTGTATTTGAAAATAGGTTCTATTTGAGACATGGATGTAGATGGGATATTGGAATGTATTTAGTTATGGATGGGATAAATTCTATTTGCGATTAAGCGAATGGCTACTTTTCTAGAAATATGTGTGGCTCTGAAAAGAGCCGTTTTGGAGTTTTGAAACTCAGTCTTCCATCTCGGAGTCAGACATTTCCTCGGAGATGATCTCGACCTCCTCTCCAAACAGCTCTCGTCGAAGATCAGCGACGGCCTCGGCTTTGTGATGAGCGTAGTCATAGTACATGTTTCGGAGTCCTTCGATTACAGCCAGGCGCAGTCTGAGATTGTAGCGAAAGGAACGATGATTGGCTTGCTTGGCTTTTGTGTATCTAAACTGCATGTCGTCCATCTTGTGATTCAGTTGTAAGATCTGCTCGCAAGCTTTCTTGAACTTTCTCTCGTTATCCAACAAGGAAAACCTTGATTGTGTTCAACGGCTGTCGGACGAAAACAAACGTCTTCAACGTAAAGTGGATGAATTAGAGATGTACAGCAGGAGAAGCTGTGTGCGCGTATTTGGTGTCCCTGAGGAAAACAAAGACACGGACACTGTAGTCATGACCATCGCTAAAAAGCTCGACGTGCCTCTTGAGAAGTCTGACCTGGTTGTGTCTCACCGAGTGGGAAAATCTGATCCATCTAAACCAAGGCCCATAATCGCACGGATTTCGAACTATAATGCCCGTCACAGTCTCATTAAAGGTAGTAAAAACCTTTCCAAAGTAGACGGTATGCAGGGGTGGTCCGTAAATCAGGAACACACAAAGGCACGGAGCAAAGTAGCTTATGAGGCGCGACAGCTCGTGAAAGCAAAGATCGCAAAGTCCACCTTCATATGGGACGGTAAAATATTCGTAGTAGACCACAACGAGCGCAAACATCTGCTAGTCTGTCTTGATGACCTCCTCCATTTGAAGTCGATGCTAACCGGCGAAATCTCAGACACTTAGCTAGTCAGCACGTGTTATTGTTTACGTAAACAAACCGAGTGATTCTGATTGGTCTTGACTCGCCGTTATGGCATGCCTGACCGCGTCACGTGTTGATGTGACCTAGTTCTGCCCTAGGTATAGTAACAGACGTTCCTATCTACGACTCGCCGTTTTTCTGATTTGATTGTAATTCATCAGACATCATAGTTCCTTATAAATCATAATATCCATAAAATTATGATTTTGTATATATATATATATATTTTGCCTATGTTTGCTTTATGTTATTTCTTTTACCTACCCATACCCCAGCCTCATTTGCGTTTATATATTTAAACACTTTGCATATTTATTTGGATGCACGAAATCCCATTCAATTTTCCTTTCATATATCAAATATAGTACAAAATACCATTTAATTCGATATATACTCCCACATTATATAGAGCTAGTGTATATGTATATGTTAAGAGAGAGCATTTCTTTTTTGAAAATCAAGCGCACTATACAAGCTTTTTGCTTGGGTCTCTATAAGTATAACTTAAAAAAAGAAGACTGTCCTACAAATATACAGCATATATAGAATTGTTTTTGGTTGTATATTTGGTTTTTTTTCTCTCTCTCTCTGTATTTCTGAAGACATTATGAACTAATTGGCAGACGATTTTCCCTATTTGCAGATATCCGAAATATAAACTACATTTGTAAATATTCATCAGTCTATTAAAGTAAATATAACTTTGAATCTCCTTTCTAGTCATTGGCCCAGAATGATTTTTTTTCTTTATTTCTTTAACCGACACTATTTAATATTGTAGACAGTACTTTAGTATGATGACGTATAGATAAAGTTAAAAACTTACAAATGTACGTACCGTCCTCTAGATATATATACTACCACTTTCGAGGTTTACACTTTCATGTTTCATCTATGGTTTTGTGTATATACCTATGTTTTTTCAATGTGATCCTTCCAATTTTATCAGTTGTTGTAGAGATTTATGTACCTAAATTTTTACCATTGTTCCGTCCTATCCTGGCTCTGTGTTACGACATTAAAGATAGTTCAGTAACCTGATGAACGTAACTCTCATGGAGTACAGAGCCAGGATAGGAACTTTTAACAATAGATCTTATAGTCTCAAATCTTCCTTGTTTATCGACATCAGTCACATTATGAGTTTAGTTTTCAATATTACATTCATTACCATGATTTGTATATTACTATTTGTTTGCGGTGACATTGAACTAAATCCTGGCCCCTATAACCATTCAGACATCCCCTTATCTGAACCTAGTAGTGAAAACTTTTCGAATGAAAGCTCCTCTTTCGAATTCGAATTGAAAAACTGCATATCCATTATACACTTAAATATACAAAGCTTGAAGCCAAAACTTGATATTATAAATGCTAATTTACAGGAATTCGATATCTTATGTTTCAGCGAAAGCTGGTTATCTCCAAATATTCCTGATTCTGATTTAATGTTACACGTTTTCGGTATCCCTTATAGAAATGACAGATCAGACCGGGCGGGTGGGGGTGTGATTGTTTATTGTAAGAACCATTTGGTCTCCAAACGACGTGTAGATTTAGAAGTTCGGGGTTTAGAATGTGTTTGGATAGAGGTATCAACCAATAAAGAAAAATATTTAATAGGAACATTTTATAGACCTCCAAATTCTAGTATTCAAATATGGAATCTTATTGATCATTCGATAGAACTAGCTATTGATTCTAAATGTAAAAATATCTTGATCACAGGTGATTTTAATGAAAATCAAATAAATTCTACAATTGACTCTAAGATTAATCACATCTGTAATACTTTTAATCTTGCTCAACTAATTAAAGATCCGACCTCTATCTCAGAAAACTCTAGCACTCTGATTGATCTCTTTCTCACGAATAATAAAGATATGACTAGATGGCTACTGTTGCAAGCAACAGACGGATTCCTCCTTTATTAGACCTTCCTCGGAACTGAAGTGCTAAAATCCGAATAAAGAAGATGGAAAAAAGAATAGTTGCTTTAGTACCATATTAACTTCAGCAAATGAGTCAAAAGAGCTTATGTCTAATTTGGGACTCTTATTTATTTATCAACGAAATAGAAGAAAAAAAAATAATAAATACCTTTCATGTTTACGAAAGCTTTAAACTCCATGCACAATCAATATCTAATCCTTTACAATGACTTTCTCAATAAAGAATTGCACAATGATTTTGCAATGAGATAATTCCTATTAATAGAAAATGACAACAACATGAAACTACTGATATGTAATGCTACTAAGAATAAAAAAGAAAGAAACAGAGAACAAGAATAAAAGAGTTATCTATCTTACTATGTAAAGTTTAATTAAGAAGTACTACTTGTGTGAAGCATAAATAGTTCAGGGCAAAATCCTGTGAATTCTACAAGAGTAAATGTTTGTTATGACCTTGAAAAAGTTAATTTGACCTTGAACCAAGGTCATGGATAAAAGATAAGCATTTGAATTTATTCTCATCAACAGTCCTCTTAAGGTGGCTCCCTACTCGAACCGTTATAGGTTTTTCCTTATATGCAGCAGTCTGCGTATAACGTTTTACAATGGCTGGTGAGGGACGAGCCAGCGCATTGAAAAACACAGACAGAGGATCTTAAATGCCAAATAAGCAAAAGATGGTGCAATCTATCAATGTCCACACCAATCATATAGTATAATTTCTTAGTTGAAAATGTGATGAAATTATGAGGGGGTACCCTTATGTTTGTAGCCATATCTTGATCATTTATAATATTGTATACCTGTATGCAATTTTTTCACCATCTACATACATTATCGTATAAAATGATCCAATTTAAAGAAATTCCATCTGTTGTTTTTGCACAAAAATGTGATATACTATATATTATTTGTCGAAAATATGATAACATTATAAAGGGATACCCCTATGTTTGGAGCCATACCTTGATCATTTCAAAAACTGTGTACCTGTATGTGATTTTTTCTTCATCTACATACATAGTTTTATGAAATATTACAAAATGAAAAAAAATCATCTGTTTTTTTATGCAAAAAGTTGGATTTAGTACATATTCTTGGTCAAAAATGTTATGAAATTATAAGGGGGTACCCTAATTTTTGGAGATATATCATACTTAGATTTAAATTACAATATCATTTTATGTGTTGTATTTCTTCTCTATGACTTGTTATCATAAAATAAAACAAAACAAATAAACATATTCGTATCATCACTTAATTTGGAGGGTTCAAATGCATATGATGGATATTTGATATTTCCAATTTTTAAGTGTTAGGGTACCTTTCTTTAATGTACTGTATCTTTAATGAAAACAAAATTACCTCTCTATGTCTGTGTTCATTATGTCCTTTTGACTATTATGTATAGAAAATAACATCAAAATACAAAATTCATCTGTTAAATTCACGAGTAGGGACCCACCTTAATCTAATCAAAGCTCAATATTTTATCAACAAAAGTCTGTTGTGACCTTGAAATCGAACAAATGACCTTGGGTCAAGGTCAAGGTGAAAGGACTTGATGCAAGGAATATTTGCACCAAGTTTGAACTCTCAAGGTCAAATGGTCTTTGTTCTATAGGCAAAAGTTTGTTGTGACCTTGAGAATCAAAATTTGACCTTGGGCCAAGGTCAAGGTGAAAGGGCATGGATCAATGATTGTATTTTTGAAGTTTGAACTGTCAAGGTCAAATAGTCTTTGTTCTATAGGCAAAAGTTTGTTGTGACCTTGAGAATCATAATGTGACCTTGAAACTAGGTCATCATCAATGACTACCTATAAGTAGCCTACCATCCAAGTTTCAACTCAAAATCTCAAAAACTGTAGAAATTGGCACTGTGCCAATTTAAAGTTCCATTTTCAACTCGGAATAGCGCGAAAACCGTAAATATTTTATCGAGCATGTAAGCGTATAAAAGTTTGCAAATTTCCCAAAGAACATTTTAAAACAAATTTCGTTCAAATCGCACGGTTAGTTTAGGAGTTATAAGTGTTTAAAGATTTGACCTTTGATGACCTCTAGCGGGGGCATACGTGAACTTTTCGACAACAAAATTTTTTTACCTCTAGATCTTTATATGCTCTTTCACATGATACTTCTTGTTTTATCATAAGAAGTGGCACTTTTTTGTACAGTCACTGGAAAGATCTGGGGGTAAGAATAATAATAATAAGAACTAGATGGCTACTGTTGCAAGCAACAGACGGATTCCTCCTTTATTAGACCTTCCTCGGAACTGAAGTGTTTAAATCC
The DNA here is from genome assembly GCA_028142955.1 of Pinctada fucata. NCBI lineage: Eukaryota > Metazoa > Mollusca > Bivalvia > Pterioida > Pteriidae > Pinctada > Pinctada fucata. The sequence goes on from AP027103.1 coordinate 39,201,844, forward strand.
GAATAAAGAAAATGAAAAAAGAATAGTTGCTTTAGTACTTTATTCACTTCAGCAAATGAGTCAAAAGAGCTTATGTCTAACTTGGGACTCTTATCTATTTATCGACAAAAAAGAAGAAAAAGATGATAAATACCTTTCATGTTTTCGTAAGATTTAAACTCCATGCTCTATGGATATCAAATCCTTTACAATTACTTTCTCAAAACAGAATTGCACAATGATTTTACAATGAGATAATTTCTATTAATAGAAAATGACAACAACATGAAAGGACAGATCTGTAATGCAATAGAACAGAGAACAAGAATAAAAGAGTTATCTTTCTTATACTATGTTAAGTTCAAATAAGAAGGACTACTTGTGTGAAGAATAAATAGTATAGGACAAAAAATGTAAATTCTACAAGAGTAAATGATTGTTAAGACCTTGAGAATGATTATTTGGCCTTTAACCAATGTCATGAATGAAAGCTAAGTACTGTGATTATTCTCATCACGATTGATCTTATTCTGAGCAAAGCTCAATATCTAATCAACCAAAGTCAGTTGTGATCTTGAAATCAAACTAATGACCGTTGGTCAAGGTCATGATAAAAGAGTTTGATTCAAGGAATATTTGTGTAAAGTTTGAACTCTCAAGGTCAAACAGTCTTTGTTTTATAGACTTAAGTTTGTTGTGACCTTGAAAATCAGAATTTGACCTTGGGTCAAGGTCAAGGCGAAAGAGCTGGGCCCAAGCATGATATGTATAAAGTATGAACTCTGAAGATCAAATAGTCTTTGTTTTGTAGGGAAAAGTTGCTGTGACCTTGAGAATGAGAATTTGACCTTGGGTCAAGGTCAAAGTGAAAAAGCATGACTGAACAATTATTTGTATGAAGTTTAAACTCTGAAGGTAAAATAGTCTTTGTTCTATAGGCAAAAGTTCATTGTGACCTTGATAATCTGAATTTGACCTTGGCTCAAGGTCAAGGTGAAAGAGCTTGGTTTAATGATATTATGTATGAAGTTTGAACTTTGAATGTCTAATAGTCTTTGTTCTATAGGCAAAAGTATATTGTGACCTTGAGAATCAGAATTTGACCTTGGGCCAAGGTCAAGGTGAAAGAGCTTGGTTTAATGATAGTATGTATGAAGTTTGAACTGTGAAGGTCAAATAGTCTTTGTTCTACAGGTAAAAGTTTGTTGTGACCTTGAGAATGAAAATTTGACCTTGAAAGTAGGTCAACATTAAATGACTACCTATAAGTAACCTAGTTCCAAGTTTCAACTCAAAATCTCAAAAACTGTAGAAATTGGCACTGTGCCAATTTAAAGTTCCATTTTGAACTCGTAATAGCGCGAAAACCGTAAATATTTTATCGAGCATGTAAGCGTATAAAAGTTTACAAATTTCCCAAAGAACATTTTAAAACAAATTTCGTTCAAATCGTACGGTTAGTTTAGGAGTTATAAGAGTTTAAAGATTTGAACTTTGATGACCTCTAGCGGGGGCATATGTGAACTTTTCGACGACAAAATTTTTTTACCTCAAGATCTTTATATGCTCTTTCACATGATACTTTTCGTTTTATCATAAGAAGTGGTACTTTTTTGAACAGTGACTGGAACGATCTGGGGGTAAGAATAATAATAATAATAATAATAAGAATAATAATAAGAATAAAGAAAAGACAATACAATAACAGAAAGGATTCCGACGGAATAGTCGGAATCCTTAATAACTAGATGGCTACTGTTGCAAGCAACAGACGGATTCCGCCTTTATTAGACCTTCCTCGGAACTGAAGTGTTAAAATCCGAATAAAGAAGATGGAAAAAAGAATAGTTGCTTTTGTACCTAATTCACTTCAGCAAATGAGGCAAAGGAGCTTATGTCTAATTTGGGACTCTTATTTATTTATCGACAAAATAGAAGAAAAAGATGATAAATACCTTTCAAGTTTAGGAAGGCTTTAAACTCCTAGATCTATTCTATCCATTTTGATTCCTTTGAAATTACTATCCCAAAAAGAATTGCACAATGAATTAGCAATGAGAAAATTTCTATAAATAGAGAATGACAACAGCATGAAAGTACAGACAAGTAATGCTACTAAGATAAAAAAAGGAAACATAGAACAAGAATAAAAGAGTTATCTATCTTACTATGTAAAGTTCAAATAAGAAGTACTACTTGTGTGAAGAATAAATATTTAAGAACAAAATTCTCTCAATCCTACAAGAGTAAATGTTTGTTATGACCTTGAAAAAGTTTATTTGACCTTGAACCAAGGTCATGGATGAAAGATAAGCATTTTAGTTTATTCTCATCAAAATTCCTTTTCATCTATTCAAAGCTCAATATTTTATCAACAAAAGTCTGTTTTGACCTTGAAATCGAACAAATGACCTTGGGTCAAGGTCAAGGTGAAAGGACTTGATGTAAGGAACATTTGCGCAAAGTTTGAACTCTCAAGGTCAAATGGTCTTTGTTCTATGTGAAAATTTTTGTTGTGACCTTGAGAATGAGAATTTGACCTTGGGTCAAGGTCAAGGTGATGGGGCTTGGATCAGTGATTGTATTTATGAAGTTTGAACTGTCAAGGTCAAATAGTCTTTGTTCTATAGGCAAAAGTTTGTTGTGACCTTGAGAATCAAAATTTGACCTTGAAACTAGGTCATCATCAATGACTACCTATAAGTAACCTACCATCCAAGTTTCAACTCAAAATCTCAAAAACTGTAGAAATTGGCACTGTGCCAATTAAAAGTTCCAATTTCAACTCAAAATAGCGCGAAAACCGTAAATATTTTATCGAGCATGTAAGCGTATAAAAGTTTGCAAATTTCCCAAAGAACATTTTAAAACAAATTTCATTCAAATCGCACGGTTAGTTTAGGAGTTATAAGGTTTTAAAGATTTTACCTTTGATGACCTCTAGCGGGGGCATATGTAAACTTTTCGACAAGAAAAAAAATATATATGAAGATCTTTATTTGCTCTTTCACATGATACTTTCCATTTTATCATATGATGCGGTACTTTGTTGTAAAGTCTCTGGATTGGCTTGGGGGTAAGAATAATAATAATAATAAGAATAAGAATAATAAGAATAAAGAAAAGACAATACAATAACAGAAAGGATTCCGACGGAAGTCGGAATCCTTAATAACTAGATGGCTACTGTTGCAAGCAACAGACGGATTCCTCCTTTATTAGACCTTCCTCGGAATTGAAGTGTTAAAGTCCGTATAAAGAAGATGGAAAAAAGAATAGTTGCTTTAGTACCTTATTCACTTCAGCAAATGAGTCGAAAGAGCTTATGTTTTAATTTGGGACTCTTATTTATTTATCAACAAAATGGATAAAAAAAATTAAATACCTTTCATGTTTACGAAAGCTTTAAACTCCATGCTCTATCAATATCAAATCCTGTACAATTGCTTTCTAAAAACAGAATTGCACAATGATTTTGCAATGAGATAATTTCTATTAATAGAAAATGACAACAACATGAAAATGCAGATATGTAATGCTACTAAGAAATAGAGAACAAGAATAAAAGAGTTATCTTTCTTATACTATGTTAAGTTCAAACAAGAAGGACTACTTGTGTGAAGAATAAATAGTATAGGACAAAAAGTGTGTTTCTAAACGTGTAAATGATTGTTATGACCTTGAGAATGATCATTTGACCTTGAACCAATGTCATAAATGAAAGATAAGTATTGTGATCATTCTCATCACGATAGATCTTAATCTGAGCAAAGCTTAATATCTAATCAACCAAAGTCGGTTGTGACCTTGAAATGGAACAAATGACCTTGGGTCAAGGTCATGATGAAAGGGTTTGATGTAAGGAATATTTGTGTAAAGGTTGAACTCACAAAGTCAAATAATCTTTGTTTTATAGAATAAAATTTGTTGTGACCTTGAGAATGAGAATTTGACCTTGGGTCAAGGTCAAGGTGAAAGAGCTTGACTGAACAATGATATGTATGAAGTTTGAACTCTGAAGGTAAAATAATCTTTGTTCTATAGGCAAAAGTTTGATGTGACCTTGAGAATCAAAATTTGACCTTGGCTCAAGGTCAAGGTGAAAGAGCTTTGTTTAATGATAATATGTATGAAGTTTGAACTCTGAAGGTCAAATGGTTTTTGTTCTATAGGCAAAAATTTGTTGTGACCTTGAGAATGAAAATTTGACCTTGAAAGTAGGTCAATATTAAATGACCACCTATAAGTAACCTACTAACAAAGTTTCAACTCAAAATCTCAAAAACTGTAGAAATTGGCACTGTGCCAATTTAAAGTTCCATTTTCAACTGCGAATAGCGTGAAAACCGTAAATATTTTATCGAGCATGTAAGCGTATAAAAGTTTACAATTTTCCCAAAGAACATTTTAAAACAAATTTCGTTCAAATCGTACGGTTAGTTTAGGAGTTATAAGTGTTTAAAGATTTGACCTTTGATGACCTCCAGCGGGGGCATTAGTGAGCTTATCGACAAACAAAAAATAGTTAAAGAAGATCTTGGCATGCTCTTTCTGATGGTACCATCCCTTTTGTTCTGTGTGAAAAGACCTTTGAATAAAGTCTCTGGAAATGATGAGGGGGTAAGAATAAAAATAATAATAATAATAATAATAATAACTAGATGGCTACTGTTGCAAGCAACAGACGGATTCCTCCTTTATTAGACCTTCCAAGGAACTGAAGTGTTAAAATCCGAATAAAGAAGATGGAAAAAAGAATAGCTTCTTTAGTACCTTATTCAGTACCTTATTCACTTCAGCAAATGAGTCAAAAGAGCTTATGTCTAATTTGGGACTCTTATTTATTTATCAACAAAGAAGAAAAAATATTAAATACCTTTCATGTTTACGAAAGCTTTAAACTCCATGCTCTATCAATATCAAATCCTTTACAATTACTTTCTCAAATCAGAATTGCACAATGATTTTGCAATAAGATCATTTCTATTAATAGAAAATGACAGCAACATGAAAGTACATGTATGAAATGCTACTAAGAAAAAAAAAAAAAGAAACAGAGAACAAGAAGAAAAGAGTTATCTTTCTTATACTATGTTAAGTTCAAATAAGAAGGACTACTTGAGTGAAGAATAAATAGTATAGGACAAAAAGTGTGAATTCTACAAGAGTAAATAATTGTTATGACCCTGAGAATGATTATTTGACCTTAAACCAATGTCATAAATGAAAGACAAGTATTGTGATCATTCTCATCACGATTGATCTTTATCTGAGCAAAGCTCAATATCTAATCAAGCAAAGTCGGCTGTGACCTTGAAATCGAACAAATGACCTTGAGCTAAGGTCATGGTGAAAGGCTTTGATTCAAGGAATATTTGTGTTATGTTTGAACTCACAAGGTCAAATAATCTTTGTTTTATAGACTAAAGTTTGTTGTGACCTTGGGAATGAGAGTTTGACCTTGGGTCAAGGTCAAGGATAAAGAGCTTGACTGAACAATGATACGTATGAAGTTTGAACTCTGAAGGTCAAATAGTCTTTCTTCTAAAAGCAAAATTTTGTTGTGACCTTGAGAATGAAAATTTGACATTGGGTCAAGGTCAAGGTGAAAGAGCTTGGTTTATTGATAATATGTATGAAGTTTGAACTCTGAAGGTCAAATACTTTTTGTTCTATAGGCAAAAGTTTGTTGTGACCTTGAGAATGAAAATTTGACCTTGAAAGTAGGTCAGCATTAAATGACCACCTATAAGTAACCTACTATCAAAGTTTCAACTCAAAATCTCAAAAACTGTAGAAATTGGCACTGTGCCAATTTAAAGTTCCATTTTCAACTCGGAATAGCGCGAAAACCGTAAATATTTTATCGAGCATGTAAATGTATAAAAGTTTACAATTTTCCCAAAGAACATTTTAAAACAAATTTCGTTCAAATCGTACGGATAGTTTAGGAGTAATAAGTGTTTAAAGATTTGACCTTTGATGACCTCCAGCGGGGGCATTGGTGAGCTTATCGACAAACAAAAAATAGTTAAAGAAGATCTTGGTATGCTCTTTCTGATGGTACCATCCCTTTTGCTCTGTGTTTAAAGACCTTTGAATAAAGTGTCTGGAAATGATGAGGGGGTAAGAATAAAAATAATAATAATAATAAGAATAATAATAAGAATAAAGAAAAGACATTGCAATAACAGAAAGGATTCCGACGGAATAGTCGGAATCCTTAATAAGAATAATAACTAGATGGCTACTGTTGCAAGCAACAGACGGATTCCTCCTTTATTTGACCTTCCTCGGAACTGAAATGTTAAAATCCGAATAAAGAAGATGGAAAAAAGAATAGTACCTTTAGTACCTTATTCACTTCAGCAAATGATTCAAAAGAGCTTATGTCTAACTTGGGACTCTTATTTATTTATCAACAAAATAGAAGAAAAAAAAAATGATAAATACCTTTCATGTTTACGAAAGCTTTTTGAAAACTCCATGCTCTATCAATATCAACCCCTTTACAATTACTTTCTCAAAACAGAATTGCACAATGATTTTGCAATGAGATAATTTCTATGAATAGAAAATGACAACAACAAGAAAGTACAGATATGTTATGCTACTAATAAAAAAAAATAGAAAGAGAACAAGAATAAAAGAGTTATCTTTCTTATACTATGTGAAGTTCAAATAAGAAGGACTATTTGTGTGAGAAATAAATAGTATAGGACAAAAAGTGTGAATTCTACAAGAGTAAATGATTGTTATGACCTTGAGAATGATTATTTGGCCTCGAACCAATGTCATAGATGAAAGATAAGTATTGTGATTATTCTCATCATGATTGATCTTAATCTGAGCAAAGTTCAATGTCGAATCAACCAAACTCTGTTGTGACCTTGAAATCGAACAAATGACCTTGTGTCAAGATCATGGTGAAAGGGTTTGAGGCAAGGAATATTTGTGTGTAAAGGTTGAACTGCCAAGGTCAAACAGTCTTTGTTTTATAGACTAAAGTTTGTAGGGACCTTGGGAATGAGAATTTGACCTTGGGTCAAGGTCAAGGTGAAAGAGCTGGGCCCAAGCATTATATGTATAAAATGTGAACTCTGAATGTCAAATAGTCTTTGTTCTATAGGCAAAAGTTTCCTGTGACCTTGAGAATGAAAATTTGACCTTGGGTCAAGGTCAAGGTGAAAGAGCTTGACTGAACAATTATGTGTATGAAGTTTGAGCTCTGAAGGTTAAATAGTCTTTAATCTATAGACAAAACTTTGTTTTGACCTTGAGAATCTGAATTTGACCTTGGATCAAGGTCAAGGTGAAAGAGCTTGGTTTAATGATAATATGTATGAAGTTTGAACTCTGAAGGTCAAAAGGTTTTTGTTCTATAGGCAAAAGTTTGTTGTGACCTTGAGAATACAAATTTGACCTTGAAAGTAGGTCAACATTAAATGTCTACCTATAAGTAACCTACCATCCAAGTTTCAACTCAAAATCTCAAAAACTGTAGAAATTGGCACTGTGCCAATTTAAAGTTCCATTTTCAACTCGAAATAGCGCTAAAACCGTAAATATTTTATCGAGCATGTAAGCGTATAAAAGTTTGCAAATTTCCCAAAGAACAAAATAAAACAAATTTCGTTCAAATCGTACGGTTAGTTTAGGAATTATAAGTGTTTAAAGATTTGACCTTTGATGACCGCTAGCGGGGGCATTGGTAGGCTTATCGACAAACAAAAAATAGTTAAAGAAGATCTTGGTATGCTCTTTCCGATGGTACCATCCGTTTTGCTCTGTGTTAAAAGACCTTTGAATAAAGTCTCTGGAAATGATGAGGGGGTAAGAATAAAAATAATAATAATAAGAATAATAATAAGAACTAGATGGCTACTGTTGCAAGCAACAGACGGATTCCTCCTTTATAAGACCTTCCTCGGAACTGTAGTGTTAAAATCCGAATAAAGAAGATGAAAAAAAGAATAGTTGCTTTAGTACCTTATTCACTTCAGCAAATGAGTCAAAAGAGCTTATGTCTAACTTGGGACTCTTATCTATTTATCGACAAAAAAGAAGAAAAAGACGATAATTACCTTTCAAGATTAAGAAGTCTTTAAACTCCTTGATCTATTCTATCAATTTTGAATCCTTTTAAATTACTATCCCAAAAAGAATTGCACAATGAATTAGCAATGAGAAAATTTCTATAAATAGAGAATGACAACAGCATGAAAGTACACACAAGTAATGCTACTAAGATAAAAAAAGGAAACAGAGAACAAGAATAAAAGACGTATCTATCTTACTATGTAAAGTTCAAATAAGAAGTACTACTTGTGTGAAGAATAAATATTTAAGTCAATCCTACAAGAGTAAATGTTTGTTATGACCTTGAAAAAGTCTATTTGACCTTGAACCAAGGGCACGGATGAAAGATAAGCATTTTAGTTTATTCTCATCAAGATTTCTTTTCATCTATTCAAAGCTCAATATTTTATCAACAAAAGTCTCTTGTGACCTTGAAATCGATCAAATGACCTTGGGTCAAGGTGAAAGGACTTGATGGAAGGAATATTTGAGCCAAGTTTGAACTCTCAAGGTAAAATGGTCTTTGATTTATAGGAAAAAATTTGTTGTGACCTTGAGAATGAGAATTTGACCTTGGGTCAAGTTCAAGGAGAAAGGGCTTGGATCAATGATTGTATTTATGAAGTTATGAAGTCACTTGGTGAGTGTCACTGCTGGTGGACCAGGAGTCCCCGAGGGCACATGTAGCCAAGTTCGATCAATTTCGGTTGATCGTTTCTTCAACGCAATCTAAATTTCTGTTATCAAAATTTCTTGAAATTTCTAAAAAGTGGGTCCTGTAGCATCATATCCCACCCATCCTGCTAAGTCTTTCGGTACCCTTTTTCGACATAGTAACTTTCATACTTTTTGGCATATTACATTGTTTAGATTTAGGATTTAGGATCACTGATGAGGGTTAAGTACCCGAAACGTGCATGTCTGGTCCACGTTGCCAATTTATTTGTTCTTAAATGATGCTATTCAATTTGAAGACGTTTACATTTATACCACTTGGTGAGTGTCACTGCTGGTGGACCAGGAGTCCCCGAGGGCACATGTAGCCAAGTTCGATCAATTTCGGTTGATCGTTTCTTCAACGCAATCTAAATTTCTGTTATCAAAATTTCTTGAAATTTCTAAAAAGTGGGTCCTGTAGCATCATATCCCACCCATCCTGCTAAGTCTTTCGGTACCCTTTTTCGACATAGTAACTTTCATACTTTTTGGCATATTACATTGTTTAGATTTAGGATTTAGGATCACTGATGAGGGTTAAGTACCCGAAACGTGCATGTCTGGTCCACGTTGCCAATTTATTTGTTCTTAAATGATGCTATTCAATTTGAAGACGTTTACATTTATACCACTTGGTGAGTGTCACTGCTGGTGGACCAGGAGTCCCCGAGGGCACATGTAGCCAAGTTCGATCAATTTCGGTTGATCGTTTCTTCAACGCAATCTAAATTTCTGTTATCAAAATTTCTTGAAATTTCTAAAAAGTGGGTCCTGTAGCATCATATCCCACCCATCCTGCTAAGTCTTTCGGTACCCTTTTTCGACATAGTAACTTTCATACTTTTTGGCATATTACATTGTTTAGATTTAGGATTTAGGATCACTGATGAGGGTTAAGTACCCGAAACGTGCATGTCTGGTCCACGTTGCCAATTTATTTGTTCTTAAATGATGCTATTCAATTTGAAGACGTTTACATTTATACCACTTGGTGAGTGTCACTGCTGGTGGACCAGGAGTCCCCGAGGGCACATGTAGCCAAGTTCGATCAATTTCGGTTGATCGTTTCTTCAACGCAATCTAAATTTCTGTTATCAAAATTTCTTGAAATTTCTAAAAAGTGGGTCCTGTAGCATCATATCCCACCCATCCTGCTAAGTCTTTCGGTACCCTTTTTCGACATAGTAACTTTCATACTTTTTGGCATATTACATTGTTTAGATTTAGGATTTAGGATCACTGATGAGGGTTAAGTACCCGAAACGTGCATGTCTGGTCCACGTTGCCAATTTATTTGTTCTTAAATGATGCTATTCAATTTGAAGACGTTTACATTTATACCACTTGGTGAGTGTCACTGCTGGTGGACCAGGAGTCCCCGAGGGCACATGTAGCCAAGTTCGATCAATTTCGGTTGATCGTTTCTTCAACGCAATCTAAATTTCTGTTATCAAAATTTCTTGAAATTTCTAAAAAGTGGGTCCTGTAGCATCATATCCCACCCATCCTGCTAAGTCTTTCGGTACCCTTTTTCGACATAGTAACTTTCATACTTTTTGGCATATTACATTGTTTAGATTTAGGATTTAGGATCACTGATGAGGGTTAAGTACCCGAAACGTGCATGTCTGGTCCACGTTGCCAATTTATTTGTTCTTAAATGATGCTATTCAATTTGAAGACGTTTACATTTATACCACTTGGTGAGTGTCACTGCTGGTGGACCAGGAGTCCCCGAGGGCACATGTAGCCAAGTTCGATCAATTTCGGTTGATCGTTTCTTCAACGCAATCTAAATTTCTGTTATCAAAATTTCTTGAAATTTCTAAAAAGTGGGTCCTGTAGCATCATATCCCACCCATCCTGCTAAGTCTTTCGGTACCCTTTTTCGACATAGTAACTTTCATACTTTTTGGCATATTACATTGTTTAGATTTAGGATTTAGGATCACTGATGAGGGTTAAGTACCCGAAACGTGCATGTCTGGTCCACGTTGCCAATTTATTTGTTCTTAAATGATGCTATTCAATTTGAAGACGTTTACATTTATACCACTTGGTGAGTGTCACTGCTGGTGGACCAGGAGTCCCCGAGGGCACATGTAGCCAAGTTCGATCAATTTCGGTTGATCGTTTCTTCAACGCAATCTAAATTTCTGTTATCAAAATTTCTTGAAATTTCTAAAAAGTGGGTCCTGTAGCATCATATCCCACCCATCCTGCTAAGTCTTTCGGTACCCTTTTTCGACATAGTAACTTTCATACTTTTTGGCATATTACATTGTTTAGATTTAGGATTTAGGATCACTGATGAGGGTTAAGTACCCGAAACGTGCATGTCTGGTCCACGTTGCCAATTTATTTGTTCTTAAATGATGCTATTCAATTTGAAGACGTTTACATTTATACCACTTGGTGAGTGTCACTGCTGGTGGACCAGGAGTCCCCGAGGGCACATGTAGCCAAGTTCGATCAATTTCGGTTGATCGTTTCTTCAACGCAATCTAAATTTCTGTTATCAAAATTTCTTGAAATTTCTAAAAAGTGGGTCCTGTAGCATCATATCCCACCCATCCTGCTAAGTCTTTCGGTACCCTTTTTCGACATAGTAACTTTCATACTTTTTGGCATATTACATTGTTTAGATTTAGGATTTAGGATCACTGATGAGGGTTAAGTACCCGAAACGTGCATGTCTGGTCCACGTTGCCAATTTATTTGTTCTTAAATGATGCTATTCAATTTGAAGACGTTTACATTTGAACTGTCAAGGTCAAATAGTCTTTGTTCTATAGGCAAAATTTTATTGTGACCTTGAGAATCATAATTTGACCTTGAAACTAGGTCATCATCAATGACTACCTATAAGTAACCTACCATCCAAGTTTCAACTCAAAATCTCAAAAACTGTAGAAATTGGCACTGTGCCAATTTAAAGTTCCATTTTCAACTCAAAATAGCGCGAAAACCGTAAATATTTTATCGAGCATGTAAGCGTATAAAAGTTAGCAAATTTCTCAAAGAACAATATAAAACAAATTTCATTCAAATCGCACGGTTAGTTTAGGAGTTATAAGGTTTTAAATATTTTACCTTTGATGACCTCTAGCGGGGGCATATGTGAACTTTTCGACAAGAAAAAAAAAATTAAATGAAGATCTTTAGTTGCTCTTTCACATGATACTTTCCATTTTATCATATGATGCGGTACTTTGTTGTAACGTCTCTGGATTGGCTGGGGGTAAGAATAATAATAATAATAATAATAACTAGATGGCTACTGTTGCAAGCAACAGACGGATTCCTCCTTTATTAGACTTTCCTCGGAACTGAAGTGTTAAAATCCGAAAAAGGAAAATGGAAAAAAGAATAGTTGCTTTAGTACCTTATTCACTTCAGCAAATGAGTCAAAAGAGCTTATGTCTAATTTGGGACTCTTATTCAATTTGAAGACGTTTACATTTATCGACAAAATAGAAGAAGAAAATAATAAATACCTTTCATTTTTACGAAAGCTTTAAACTCCATGATCTATCAATATCAAATCCTTTACAATTACTTTTTCAAAACAGAATTGCACAATGATTTTGCAATGAGATCATTTCTATTAATAGAAAATGACAACAACATGAAAGTACAGATATGTAATGCTACTAAGAAAAAAAAAAGAAACAGAGAACAAGAAGAAAAGAGTTATCTTTCTTATAATATGTTAAGTTCAAATAAGAAGGACTTATTGTGTAAAGAATAAATAGTATAGGACAAAAAGTGTTAATTATAAAAAAGTAAATGATTGTTATGACATTGAGAATGATTATTAAGCCTTAAACCAATGTCATGGATGAAAGATAAGTATTGTGATTATTCTCTTCACCATTGATCTTAATCTGAGCAAAGCTCAATATCTAATCAAACAAAGTCCGTTATGACCTTGAAATAGAACAAATGACCTTGGGTCAAGGTCATGGTGAAAGGGTTGGATGCAAGGGAAATTTGTGTAAAGTTTTAACTCCAAAGGACAAATAGTCTTTGTTTTATAGACTAAAGTTTGTTGTGATCTTGAGAATAAGAATTTGACCTTTGGTCAAGGTCAAGGTGAAAGAGCTTGGCCCAAGCATTATATGTATAAAGTTTGAACTATGAAGGTCAAATAGTCTTTGTTCTATAAGCAAAAGTTTGGTGTGACCTTGAGAATGAGAATTTGACCTTGGGTCAAGGTCATTCTGAAAGAGCTTGGTTTAACGACAATATGTATGAAGTTTGAACTCTCAAGGTCAAATAGTCTTTGTTCTATAGGCAAAAGTTTGTTGTGACCTTGAGAATAAAAATTTGACCTTGAAAGTAGGTCAACATTAAATGACCACCTATAAGTAACCCACCATCAAAGTTTCAACTCAAAATCTCAAAAACTGTAGAAATTGGCACTCTGCCAATTTAAAGTTCCATTTTCAACTCGGAATAGCGCGAAAACCGGAAATATTTTATCGAGCATGTTAGCGTATAAAAGCTTACAATTTTCCCAAAGAACATTTTAAAACAAATTTCGTTCAAATCGTACGGTTAGTTTAGGAGTTATAAGTGTTTAAAGATTTGACCTTTGATGACCTCTAGCGGGGGCATTGGTCACCTTATCGACAAACAAAAAATAGTTAAAGAAGATATTGGTATGCTCTTTCTGATGGTACCATCCCTTTTGCTCTGTGTTAAAAGACCTATGAATAAAGTGTCTGGAAATGATGAGGGGGTAAGAATAAAAATAATAATAAGAATAATAATAAGAATAAAGAAAAGACATTGCAATAACAGAAAGGATTCCGACGGAATAGTCGGAATCCTTAACTAGATGGCTACTGTTGCAAGCAACAGACGGATTCCTCCTTTATTAGACCTTCCTCGGAACTGAAGTGCTAAAATCCGAAAAAAGAAGATGGAAAAAAGAATAATTGCTTTAGTACCATATTAACTTCAGCAAATGAGTCAAAAGAGCTTATGTCTAATTTGGGACTCTTGTTTATTTATCAACAAAATAGAAGAAAAAATAATAAATACCTTTCATGTTTACGAAAACTTTAAACTCCATGCACAATCAATATCTAATCCTTTACAATGACTTTCTCAAAAAAGAATTGCACAATGAATTTGCAATGAGATAATTTCTATTAATAGAAAATGACAACAACATGAAACTACTGATATGTAATGCTACTAAGAATAAAAAGAAAGAAACAGAAAACAAGAATAAAAGAGTTATCCATCTTACTATGTAAAGTTCAAATAAGAAGTACTACTTGTGTGAAGAATAAATAGTTAAGGACAAGATCCTGTGTATTCTACAAGAGTAAATGTTTGTTTTGACCTTGAAAAAGTTAATTTGACCTTTAACAAAGGTCATGGATAAAAGATAAGCATTTGAATTTATTCTCATCATGAGTCCTCTTAATCTAATCAAAGCTCAATATTTTATCGACAAAAGTATGTTGTGACCTTGAAATCGAACAAATGACCTTGGGTCAAGGTCAAGGTGAAAGGACTTGATGCAAGGAATTTTTGCGCCAAGTTTGAACTCTCAAGGTCAAATGGTCTTTGTTCTATAGGCAAAAGTTTGTTGTGACCTTGAGAATCAAAATTTGACCTTGGACCAAGGTCAAGATGAAAGGGCTTGGCTCAATGATTGTATTTATGAAGTTTGAACTGTCAAGGTCAAATAGTCTTTGTTCTATAGGCAAAAGTTTGTTGTGGCCTTGAGAATCATAATGTGACCTTGAAACTAGGTCATCATCAATGACCACCTATTAGTAGCCTACCATCCAAGTTTCAACTCAAAATCTCAAAAACTGTAGAAATTGGCACTGTGCCAATTTAAAGTTCCATTTTCAACTTGGAATTGTGCGAAAACCATAAATATTTTATCGAGCATGTAAGCGTATAAAAGTTTACAATTTTCCCAAAGAACATTTTAAAACAAATTTCGTTCAAATAGTACGGTTAGTTTAGGAGTTATAAGTATTTAAATATTTGACCTTTGATGACCTCCAGCGGGGGCATTGGTGAACTTATCGACAAACAAAAATTAGTTAAATAAGAACTTTGTATGCTCTTTCTGATGGTACCATCCGTTTTGCTCTGTGTTAAAAGACCTTTGAATAATGTCTCTGGAAATGATGAGGGGGTAAGAATAAAAATAATAATAATAATAATAATAAGAATAATAATAAGAATAAAGAAAAGACATTGCAATAACAGAAAGGATTCCGACGGAATAGTCGGAATCCTTAATAAGAACTAGATGGCTACTGTTGCAAGCAACAGACGGATTCCTCCTTTATTAGACCTTCCTCGGAATTGAAGTATTAAAATCCGAAAAAAGAAGATGGAAAAAAGAATAGTACCTATAGTACCTTATTCACTTCAACAAATGAGTCAAAAGAGCTTATGTCTAACTTTGGGACTCTTATTTATTTATCAACAAAATAGAAGAAAAATAATAAAAACCTTTCATGTTTACGAAAGCTTTAAACTCCATGCTCTATCAATATCAAATCCTTTACAATTACTTTCTCAAAACAGAATTGCACAATGATTTTGCAATCAGATAATTTCTAATAATAGACAATGACAACAACAAGAAAGTACAGATATGTAATGCTACTAAGAAAAAAAAAATAGAAAGAAAACAAGAATAAAAGAGTTATCTTTCTTATACTATGTGAAGTTCAAATAAGAAGGACTACTTGTGTGAGTAATATATAGTATAGGACAAAAAGTGTGAATTCTACAAGAGTAAATGATTGTTATGACCTTGAGAATGATTATTTGACCTCGAACTAATGTCATGGATGAAAGATAAGTATTGTGATTATTCTCTTCACGATTGATCTTAATCTGAGCAAAGTTCAATATCGAATCAACCAAACTCTGTTGTGACCTTGAAACCGAACAAATGACCTTGGGGCAAGGTCATCTTGAAAGGGTTTGAGGCAAGGAATATTTGTGTAAAGGTTGAACTGCAAAGGTCAAACAGTCTTTGTTACATAGACTAAAGTTTGTTGTGACCTTGAGAATCAAAATTTGACCTTGGGTCAAGGTCAAGGTGAAAGAGCTGGGCCCAAGCATTATATTATAAAATGTGAACTCTGAAGGTCAAATAGTCTTTGTTCTATAGGCAAAAGTTTGCTGTGACCTTGAGAATGAGAATTTGACCTTGGGTCAAGGTCAAGGTGAAAGTGCTCGACTGAACAATTATGTGAATGAAGTTTGAACTCTGAAGGTCAAATAGTCTTTGTTCTATAGGCAAAAGTATGTTGTGACCTTGAGAATCAAAATTTGACCTTGGGTCGAGGTCAAGGTGAAAGAGCTTGGCTAAACGATAGTATGTACGAAGTTTGAACTCTGAAGGTCAAGTAGTCTTTGTTCTATAGGCCAAAATTTGTTGTGACCTTGAGAATAAAAATTTGACCTTGAAAGTAGGTCAGCATTAAATGTCTACCTTTAATTAACCTACCATCCAAGTTTCAACTTAAAATCTCAAAAAATGTAGAAATTGGCACTGTGCCAATTTAAAGTTCCATTTTCAACTCTGAATAGCGCGAAAACTGTAAATATTTTATCGAGCATGTAAGTGTATAAAAGTTTGCAAATTTCCCAAAGAACAATATAAAACAATTTTCGTTCAAATCGTACGGTTAGTTTAGGAGTTATAAGGGTTTAAAGATTTGACCTTTGATGACCTCTAGCGAGGGCATATGTGAACTTTTCGACAACAAAAAAAATTTCATTTGAGATCTTTGTATGCTCTTTCACATGGTACTATTCATTTTATCATATGATGCGTAGCTTGTTCATAAAGTGTCCGGAACGATGAGGAGGTAAGAATAATAATAAGAATAATAATAAGAAGAAAGAAAAGACAATACAATAACAGAAAGGATTCCGACGGAATAGTCGGAATCCTCAATAATAAGAATAAAGAAAAGACAATACAATAACAGAAAGGATTCCGACTGAAGTCGGAATCCTTAATAAAGAAAAGACAATACAATAACAGAAAGGATTCCGACGGAAATCGGAATCCTTAATAAATGGAAGGATGGAGGTTCCTGTGGACATAGCAGACGGATTCCTCTCATTTTCATCTTGTTAAGAACAGAATTGAAAATTGAAAAAATGCGAAAATGACTGGCCGCAGCTGGACTCGAACCAGGTACCTTCACCAAGGTAGGCCCCATCGTATCTTGTACATGTAATGTCAGGTCACATGGTTGAATTGACCAATGACATTTGTAACACATCCTGGGTCATGCATATTAATTATGTGAGGGATTTTCCAATGAATCATGACAATATAGCAAGTGTTTTCAAACTGGTACATGTATTCGATATTTCTTGATTCTGTTAGAAAACATTTTGAACTAATACATACTCGTATAAATTTTGAAATGAAAACAATGTTGAAGCACTGTACTTAATGTTTGCTTACGAATGAAAAAAAAAAATGAGGGGAAAAAATGGCCGAGGCCGGTATTGAACCCCGGACCCTCCGATTCGAAGTCTGACGCTCTACCGCTGAGCTATTGCAGAACTGACAAAGCTTTGCATCAAAAGTCTTTAGAAGGATGAAATCTTGCGACTATGATATGACTCAACATGTCGAGCATGTTCCGAATGATAAATCTTTATCGATCGATTCTATTTACAGGTTTGTATTCAGGAGTAAACAACACAGAATTTCATAAAATGTATTTTTTTTTTATTTGACTTTCATTGACCATGTATGTAGAGAATAAAAATATGAATCAATAAATTGTGTTTGCTTCTTTTGCAAGGGCGGATCTAGACAGGGTAGGTGAAAACAGGTATGTACACGTATGTAACATGTAAGTCGGAGGGGGGGGGCAAAAACTTATCAACCTCCCCCTTTCGAAGGACTAGCCTATGTCATTGGATAAACAAACCGTCAAAGATCTTGTACAGTTATTTCAAAGATTGACGAATTCAAAAAGAAACAGACAAACAAACGAGAAAAAAAAAATGCCCAAGGGGGCCACATTGCTCCGTCAAAGGTCTTGTACAGTTGTTTCAAATATTAAGGAATTTAATAAGAAAAAGACAAACAAACAAACAAACAAAACAAATGAAAAAAAAAAAAAAACAAGAGGCCCAAGGGAGCCATATTGCTCAGTCAAAAGTCTTGTACAGTTGTTTCAAAGATTGTCGAATCAAAAAAGAAAAAAACAAGCAAACAAACAAACAAGCAAAACAAATGAAAAAAAAAAACAAAACAAAACAAACAAGAGGCCCAAGGGGGCCACTTTGCTCCGTCAAAGGTCTTGTACAGTTGTTTCAAAGATTGACGAATTAAAAAAAAACAAGACATACAAACAAAACAAAACAAAAAAAAAAACCAAGAAGCCCAAGGGGGCCACATTGCTCCGTCAAAGGTCTTGTACAGTTGTTTCAAAGATTGACGAATGAAAAAAAAGAGGCCTAAGGTGGCCATATATACACGTTGAAGTCAATGACATTGAAATAAATATGCGCAATATGAAATGTGTTTTTCTTCTGAATAAAAAGCTATGAATAGGACTGACTTGTTGCATGAACGATCGATAATTCTTGTAATGCTGAATCAGCCATTTGTATTTCTCCGTCTGTATATCAAAAATAAAAACCACTAACATTCAGGAACTCCAATGGCTATGTGGATAGAGCGTTGGACTGCTGGCCCAAGGGTACCGGGTTCGATCCCCAGTCTGGACCTTTTTTTTTTCGCCGATCGTCTGCGTTTCTGTCTAGTACTCTCTCTATCTGTTCGTATGTCTGTTCGTTCTTCTATCGTTGTCAGTCTATCTAACACTGTCTATCTTACACTGTCAGTCTGTCTGTCTGGTCCATGCTGCAAATTTACCAGTTAATTTAAATGATGCTATTCAATTTTAAGACATTTTTAAAACATTTAATTAGAAAATGACAACAGCATGAAAGTACAGACAAGTCATGGTACGAAGAGAAATAGAAATAAAAGATTTATCTTTCTTAGATCATGTAAAGTTCATATAAGAAGGACCTCGTTTGTGAAGTATAAGTAGTGTAGGACAAACACTGTGTATTTAACAAGTAAATGTTGTTATGACATTGAGAATGAAATTTTCACCTTGAACCAAGGTCAAGGAAAAAAGATGAGTATAGAATATCATTTTCTTCAAAATATATATGAAATTGAATAAAGCTCAATATTTTATCAACAAAAGACTGTTATGACCTTGAAATCGAACGAATGACCTTTGGTCAAGGTCAGTGTGACAGGACTTACTGCAAGGAATATTTGTACCCAGTTTGCACTCTCAAGGTCAAACAGTCTTTGTTTTATAGGCAAAAATGCTGTTGTGACCTTGAGAATGAGAATTTGACCTTGGATCAAGGTCAAGGTGAAAGAGCTTGGCTTAACAATTATATGTATGAAGTTTGAACTCTGAAGGTCAAATAGTCTTTGTTCTATAAGCAAAAGTTTCATGTGACCTTGAGAATAAAAATTTGACCTTGAAAAGAGGGTCAACATTAAATGACTATCTATAAGTGACCTAACATCCAAGTTTCAACTCAAAGTTTCAAAAATTGTAGAAATTGGCACCTTGCCAATTTATGGTTCCATTTTCAACTTGAAATAGCTTGAAAACTGTAAATATTTTATGGAGCATGTAAGCGTATAAAAGTTTGCAAATTTCTCAAAGAACAATATAAAACAAATTTTGTTCAAATCGTACGGTTAGTAAAGGAGTTATAAGAGTTTAAAGATTTGACCGCTGATGACCTCAAGCGGGGGCATATGTGAACTTTTCGACAAGAAAAAAATATTAAATTATGATCTTTATTTGCTCTTTTACATGATACTTTCCATTTTATCATATGATGCGGTACTTTGATGTAACGTCACTGGATTGGCTTGGGGGTAAGAATAATAATAATAACTAGATGGCTACTGTCGCAAGCAACAGACGGATTCCTCCTTTATTAGACCTTCCTCCGAACTGAAGTGCTAAAATCCGAATAAAGAAGATGAAAAAGGAATAGTTGCTTTAGTACCATATTAACTTCAGCAAATGAGTCAAAAGAGCTTATGTCTAATTTGGGACTCTTATTTATTTATCAACAAAATAGAAGAAAAAAATAATAAATACCTTTCATGTTTACGAAAGTTTTAACTCCATGCACAATCAATATCTAATCCTCTACAATGACTTTCTCAAAAAAGAATTGCACAATGATTTTGCAATGAGATAATTTCTATTAATAGAAAATGACAACAACATGAAACTACTGATATGTAATGCTACTAAGAATGAGAACAAGAATGAAAGAGTTATCTATCTTACTATGTAAAGTTCAAATAAGAAGTACTACTTGTGTGAAGAATAAATAGTTAAGGACAAAATCCTGTGAATTCTACAACAGTAAATGTTTGTTATGACCTTGAAAAAGTTAATTTGACCTTCAACCAAGGTCATGGATAAAACAAAAGCATTTGAATTTATTCTCATCAAGATTCCTCTTAATCTTATCAAAACTCAATATTTTATCGACAAAAGTCTGTTGTGACCTTGAAATCGAACAAATGACCTTGGGTCAAGGTCAAGGTGAAAGGACTTGATGCAAGGAATATTTGCACCAAGTTTGAACTCTCAAAGTCAAATGGTCTTTGTTCTACAGGCAAAAGTTTGTTGTGACCTTGAGAATGAAAATTTGACCTTGGGCCAGTGTCAAGGTGAAAGGGCTTGGCTCAATGATTGTATTTATGAAGTTTGAACTGTCAAGGTCAAATAGTCTTTGTTCTAGAGGCAAAAGTTTGTTGTGACCTTGAGAATCATAATGTGACCTTGAAACTAGGTCATCATCAATGACTACCTATTAGTAGCCTACCATCCAAGTTTCAACTCAAAATCTCAAAAAATGTAGAAATTGGCACTGTGCCAATTTAAAGTTTCATTTTCAACTCAAAATAGCACGAAAACCGTAAATATTCTATCGAGCATGTAAGCGTAAAAAAGTTTGCAAATTTCCCAAAGATTAATATAAAACTAATTTCGTTCAAATCGTACGGTTACTTTAGGAGTTATAAGGTTTTAAAGATTTTGCCTTTGATGACCTCTAGCGGGGGCATATATGAACTTTTCGACAACAATAAAAAATTTAAATGAAGATCTTTATTTGCTCTTTCTCATGGCACTTTCCATTTCATCCTATGATGCCGTATTTTGTTGTAACGTCTCTGGAATGGCTTGGGGGTAAGAATAATAATAATAAGAATAAAGAAAAGACAATACAATAACAGAAAGGATTCCGACGGAAGTCGGAATCCTTAATAATAAGAATAAAGAAAAGACAATACAATAACAGAAAGGATTCCGACGGAAATCGGAATCCTTAATAAATGGAAGGATGGAGGTTCCTGTGGACATAGCAGACGGATTCCTCTCATTTTCATCTTGTAAAGAACAGAAATGAAAATTGAAAAAATGCGAAAATGACTGGCCGCAGCTGGACTCGAACCAGGTACCTTCACCAAGGTAGGCCCCATCGTATCTTGTACATGTTATGTCAGGTCACATGGTTGAATTGACCAATGAAATTTGTAACACATCCTGGGTCATGC
This sequence comes from Pinctada fucata, assembly GCA_028142955.1. Classification (NCBI taxonomy): domain Eukaryota; kingdom Metazoa; phylum Mollusca; class Bivalvia; order Pterioida; family Pteriidae; genus Pinctada; species Pinctada fucata. Next base: position 39,223,265 of record AP027103.1, read on the forward strand.
ATATTAATTATGTGAGGGATTTTCCAATGAATCATGACAATATAGCAAGTGTTTTCAAACTGGTACATGTATTCGATATTTCTTGATTCTGTTAGAAAACATTTTGAACTAATACATACTCGTATAAATTTTGAAATGAAAACAATGTTGAAGCACTGTACTTTATGTTTGCTTACGAATGACAAAAATTGAGGGAAAAAAATGGCCGAGGCCGGTATCGAACCCCGGACCCTCCGATTCGAAGTCTGACGCTCTACCGCTGAGCTATTGCAGAACTTACAAAGGTTTGCATCAAAAGTCTTTAGAGGGATGAAATCTTGCGACTATGATATGACTCAACATGTCGAGCATGTTCCGAATGATAAATCTTTATCGATCGATTCTATTTACAGGTTTGTATTCAGGAGTAAACAACACAGAATTTCATATATTTGACTTTCATTGACCATGTATGTAGAGAATAAAATTATGAATCAATAAAATGTGTTTGCTTATTTTGCAATGGCGGATCTAGACAGGGTAGGTGAAAACAGGTATGTACACGTATGTAACATGTAAGTCGGAGGGGGGTGGGGGGGGGGGGCAAAAACTTATCAACCTCCCCCTTTCGAAGGACTAGCCTATGTCATTGGATAAACAAACCGTCAAAGATCTTGTACAGTTATTTCAAAGATTGACGAATTCAAAAAGAAACAGACAAACAAACGAGAAAAAAAAAAATGCCCAAGGGGGCCACATTCCTCCGTCAAAGGTCTTGTACAGTTGTTTCAAATATTAAGGAATTTAATAAGAAAAAGACAAACAAACAAATAAAACAAATGAAAAAAAAAAAAAAAAAAAAAACAAGAGGCCCAAGGGAGCCATTTTGCTCAGTCAAAAGTCTTGTACAGTTGTTTCAAAGATTGTCGAATCAAAAAAGAAAAAAACAAGCAAACAAACAAACAAGCAAAAAAAAAAAAAAAAAAAAAAAAACAAAACAAAACAAAACAAAACAAACAAGAGGCCCAAGGGGGCCACATTGTTCCGTCAAAGGTCTTGTACAGTTGTTTCAAAGATTGACGAATTAAAAAAACAAGACAAACAAACAAAAAAAAAAAAAAAAAAAAAACCAAGAAGGCCAAGGGGGCCACATTGCTCCGTCAAAGGTCTTGTACAGTTGTTTCAAAGATTGACGAATGAAAAAAAAAGAGGCCTAAGGTGGCCATATATACACGTTAAAGTCAATGACAGTGAAATTAATATGCGCAATATGAAATGTGTTTTTCTTCTGAATAAAAAGCTATGAATAGGACTGACTTGTTGCATGAACGATCGATAATTCTTGTAATGCTGAATCAGCCATTTGTATTTCTCCGTCTGTATATCAAAAATAAAAACCACTAACATTCAGGAACTCCAATGGCTATGTGGATAGGGCGTTGGACTGCTGGCCCAAGGGTACCGGGTTCGATCCCCAGTCTGGAGGTTTTTTTTTATCGCCGATCGTCTGCGTTTCTGTCTAGTACTCTCTATCTGTTCGTATGTCTGTTCGTTCTTCTATCGTTGTCAGTCTATCTAACACTGTCTATCTTACACTGTCAGTCTGTCTGTCTGGTCCATGCTGCAAATTTACCAGTTAATTTAAACGATGCTATTCAATTTTAAGACATTTTTAAAACATTTAATTAGAAAATGACAACAGCATGAAAGTACAGACAAGTCATGGTACGAAGAGAAATAGAAATAAAAGATTTATCTTTCTTAGATCATGTAAAGTTCATATAAGAAGGACCTCGTTTGTGAAGTATAAGTAGTGTAGGACAAACACTGTGTATTTAACAAGTAAATGTTGTTATGACATTGAGAATGAAATTTTCACCTTGAACCAAGGTCAAGGAAAAAAGATGAGTATAGAATATCATTTTCTTCAAAATATATATGAAATTGAATAAAAGCACAATGTTTTATCAACAAAAGACTGTTATGACCTTGAAATCGAACGAATTACCTTTGGTCAAGGTCAATGTGACAGGACTTACTGCAAGGAATATTTGTACCCAGTTTGCATTCTCAAGGTCAAACAGTCTTTGTTTTATAGGCAAAAATGTTGTTGTGACCTTGAGAATGAGAATTTGACCTTGGATCAAGGTCAAGGTGAAAGAGCTTAGCTTAACAATTATATGTATGAAGTTTGAACTCTGAAGGTCAAATAGTCTTTGTTCTATAAGCAAAAGTTTCATGTGACCTTGAGAATAAAAATTTGACTTTGAAAAGAAGGTCAACATTAAATGACTACCTATAAGTGACCTAACATCCAAGTTTCAACTCAAAGTCTCAAAAATTGTAGAAATTGGCACCTTGCCAATTTAAGGTTCCATTTTCAACTTGAAATAGCTTGAAAACTGTAAATATTTTATCGAGCATGTAAGCGTATAAAAGTTTGCAAATTTCTCAAAGAACAATATAAAACAAATTTTGTTCAAATCGTACGGTTAGTAAAGGAGTTATAAGAGTTTAAAGATTTGACCGCTGATGACCTCTAGCGGGGGCATATGTGAACTTTTCGCCAAGAAAAAAATATTAAATTAAGATCTTTATAGGCTCTTTCACATGATACTTTCCATTTTATCATATGAAGCGGTACTTTGTTGTAACGTCACTGGATTGGCTTGGGGGTAAGAATAATAATAATAATAATAACTAGATGGCTACTGTTGCAAGCAACAGACGGATTCCTCCTTTATTAGACCTTCCTCGGAAATGAAGTGCTAAAATCCGAATAAAGAAGATGGAAAAAAGAATAGTTGCTTTAGTACCATATTAACTCTAGCAAATGAGTCAAAAGAGCTTATGTCTAATTTGGGACTCTTGTTTATTTATCAACAAAATAGAAGAAAAAATAATAAATACCTTTCATGTTTACGAAAGCTTTAAACTCCATGCACAATCAATATCTATTCCTTTACAATGACTTTCTCAAAAAAGAATTGCATAATGAATTTGCAATGAGATAATTTCTATTAATAGAAAATGACATCAACATGAAACTACTGATATGTAATGCTACTAAGAATAAAAAAGAAAGAAACACAAAACAAGAATAAAAGAGTTATCCATCTTACTATGTAAAGTTCAAATAAGAAGTACTACTTGTGTGAAGAATAAACAGTTAAGGACAAAATCCTGTGTATTCTACAAGAGTAAATGTTTGTTATGACCTTGAAAAAGTGATTTTGACCTTTAACAAAGGCCATGGATAAAAGATAAGCATTTGAATTTATTCTCATCATGAGTCCTCTTAATATAATCAAAGCTCAATATTTTATCGACAAAAGTATGTTGTGACCTTGAAATCGAACAAATGACCTTGGGTCAAGGTCAAGGTGAAAGGACATTATGCAAGGAATATTTGCGCCAAGTTTGAACTCTCAAGGTCATATGGTCTTTGTTCGATAGGCAAAAATTTGTTGTGACCTTGAGAATCAAAATTTGACCTTGGACCAAGGTCAAGGTAAAAGGCATTGGCTCAATGATTGTATTTATGAAAGTTTGAACTGTCAAGGTCAAATAGTCTTTGTTCTATAGGCAAAAGTTTGTTGTGACCTTGAGAATCATAATGTGACCTTGAAACTAGGTCATCATCAATGACTACCTATTAGTAGCCTACCATCCAAGTTTCAATTCAAAATCTCAAAAACTGTAGAAATTGGCACAGTGCCAATTTAAAGTTCCATTTTCAACTCAAGATAGCGCGAAAACCGTAAATATTTTATCGAGCATCTAAGTGTATAAAAGTTTGCAAATTTCCCAAAGATCAATATAAAACAAATTTCGTTCAAATCGTACGGTTAGTTTAGGAGTTATAAGGTTTTAAAGATTTTGCCTTTGATGACCTCTAGCGGGGGCATATGTGATATTTTCGACAAGAAAAAAAATTTAAATTTAGATCTTTATTTGTTCTTTCACATGATACTTTCCATTTTATCATATGATGCGGTACTTTGTTGTAAAGTCTCTGGATTGGTTTGGGGGTAAGAATAATAATAATAATAAGAATAATAAGAATAAAGAAAAGACAATACAATAACAGAAAGGATTCCGACGGAAGTCGGAATCCTTAATAATAATAAGAATAATAAGAATAAAGAAAAGACAATACAATAACAGAAAGGATTCCGACGGAAATCGGAATCCTTAATAAATGGAAGGATGGAGGTTCCTGTGGACATAGCAGACGGATTCCTCTCATTTTCATCTTGTAAAGAACAGAAATGAAAATTGAAAAAATGCGAAAATGACTGGCCGCAGCTGGACTCGAACCAGGTACCTTCACCAAGGTAGGCCCCATCGTATCTTGTACATGTTATGTCAGGTCACATGGTTGAATTGACCAATGAAATTTGTAACACATCCTGGGTCATGCATATTAATTATGTGAGGGATTTTCCAATGAATCATGACAATATAGCAAGTGTTTTCAAACTGGTACATGTATTCGATATTTCTTGATTCTGTTAGAAAACATTTTGAACTAATACATACTCGTATAAATTTTGAAATGAAAACAATGTTGAAGCACTGTACTTTATGTTTGCTTACGAATGACAAAAATTGAGGGAAAAAAATGGCCGAGGCCGGTATCGAACCCCGGACCCTCCGATTCGAAGTCTGACGCTCTACCGCTGAGCTATTGCAGAACTTACAAAGGTTTGCATCAAAAGTCTTTAGAGGGATGAAATCTTGCGACTATGATATGACTCAACATGTCGAGCATGTTCCGAATGATAAATCTTTATCGATCGATTCTATTTACAGGTTTGTATTCAGGAGTAAACAACACAGAATTTCATATATTTGACTTTCATTGACCATGTATGTAGAGAATAAAATTATGAATCAATAAAATGTGTTTGCTTATTTTGCAATGGCGGATCTAGACAGGGTAGGTGAAAACAGGTATGTACACGTATGTAACATGTAAGTCGGAGGGGGGTGGGGGGGGGGGGGGGGCAAAAACTTATCAACCTCCCCCTTTCGAAGGACTAGCCTATGTCATTGGATAAACAAACCGTCAAAGATCTTGTACAGTTATTTCAAAGATTGACGAATTCAAAAAGAAACAGACAAACAAACGAGAAAAAAAAATGCCCAAGGGGGCCACATTCCTCCGTCAAAGGTCTTGTACAGTTGTTTCAAATATTAAGGAATTTAATAAGAAAAAGACAAACAAACAAATAAAACAAATGAAAAAAAAAACAAAAAAAAAACAAGAGGCCCAAGGGAGCCATTTTGCTCAGTCAAAAGTCTTGTACAGTTGTTTCAAAGATTGTCGAATCAAAAAAGAAAAAAACAAGCAAACAAACAAACAAGCAAAACAAAAAAAAAAAAAACAAAACAAAACAAAACAAAACAAAACAAACAAGAGGCCCAAGGGGGCCACATTGTTCCGTCAAAGGTCTTGTACAGTTGTTTCAAAGATTGACGAATTAAAAAAACAAGACAAACAAACAAAAAAAAAAAAAAAAAAAAAAAACCAAGAAGGCCAAGGGGGCCACATTGCTCCGTCAAAGGTCTTGTACAGTTGTTTCAAAGATTGACGAATGAAAAAAAAGAGGCCTAAGGTGGCCATATATACACGTTGAAGTCAATGACAGTGAAATTAATATGCGCAATATGAAATGTGTTTTTCTTCTGAATAAAAAGCTATGAATAGGACTGACTTGTTGCATGAACGATCGATAATTCTTGTAATGCTGAATCAGCCATTTGTATTTCTCCGTCTGTATATCAAAAATAAAAACCACTAACATTCAGGAACTCCAATGGCTATGTGGATAGGGCGTTGGACTGCTGGCCCAAGGGTACCGGGTTCGATCCCCAGTCTGGAGGTTTTTTTTTATCGCCGATCGTCTGCGTTTCTGTCTAGTACTCTCTATCTGTTCGTATGTCTGTTCGTTCTTCTATCGTTGTCAGTCTATCTAACACTGTCTATCTTACACTGTCAGTCTGTCTGTCTGGTCCATGCTGCAAATTTACCAGTTAATTTAAACGATGCTATTCAATTTTAAGACATTTTTAAAACATTTAATTAGAAAATGACAACAGCATGAAAGTACAGACAAGTCATGGTACGAAGAGAAATAGAAATAAAAGATTTATCTTTCTTAGATCATGTAAAGTTCATATAAGAAGGACCTCGTTTGTGAAGTATAAGTAGTGTAGGACAAACACTGTGTATTTAACAAGTAAATGTTGTTATGACATTGAGAATGAAATTTTCACCTTGAACCAAGGTCAAGGAAAAAAGATGAGTATAGAATATCATTTTCTTCAAAATATATATGAAATTGAATAAAAGCACAATGTTTTATCAACAAAAGACTGTTATGACCTTGAAATCGAACGAATTACCTTTGGTCAAGGTCAATGTGACAGGACTTACTGCAAGGAATATTTGTACCCAGTTTGCATTCTCAAGGTCAAACAGTCTTTGTTTTATAGGCAAAAATGTTGTTGTGACCTTGAGAATGAGAATTTGACCTTGGATCAAGGTCAAGGTGAAAGAGCTTAGCTTAACAATTATATGTATGAAGTTTGAACTCTGAAGGTCAAATAGTCTTTGTTCTATAAGCAAAAGTTTCATGTGACCTTGAGAATAAAAATTTGACTTTGAAAAGAAGGTCAACATTAAATGACTACCTATAAGTGACCTAACATCCAAGTTTCAACTCAAAGTCTCAAAAATTGTAGAAATTGGCACCTTGCCAATTTAAGGTTCCATTTTCAACTTGAAATAGCTTGAAAACTGTAAATATTTTATCGAGCATGTAAGCGTATAAAAGTTTGCAAATTTCTCAAAGAACAATATAAAACAAATTTTGTTCAAATCGTACGGTTAGTAAAGGAGTTATAAGAGTTTAAAGATTTGACCGCTGATGACCTCTAGCGGGGGCATATGTGAACTTTTCGCCAAGAAAAAAATATTAAATTAAGATCTTTATAGGCTCTTTCACATGATACTTTCCATTTTATCATATGAAGCGGTACTTTGTTGTAACGTCACTGGATTGGCTTGGGGGTAAGAATAATAATAATAATAATAACTAGATGGCTACTGTTGCAAGCAACAGACGGATTCCTCCTTTATTAGACCTTCCTCGGAAATGAAGTGCTAAAATCCGAATAAAGAAGATGGAAAAAAGAATAGTTGCTTTAGTACCATATTAACTCTAGCAAATGAGTCAAAAGAGCTTATGTCTAATTTGGGACTCTTGTTTATTTATCAACAAAATAGAAGAAAAAATAATAAATACCTTTCATGTTTACGAAAGCTTTAAACTCCATGCACAATCAATATCTATTCCTTTACAATGACTTTCTCAAAAAAGAATTGCATAATGAATTTGCAATGAGATAATTTCTATTAATAGAAAATGACATCAACATGAAACTACTGATATGTAATGCTACTAAGAATAAAAAAGAAAGAAACACAAAACAAGAATAAAAGAGTTATCCATCTTACTATGTAAAGTTCAAATAAGAAGTACTACTTGTGTGAAGAATAAACAGTTAAGGACAAAATCCTGTGTATTCTACAAGAGTAAATGTTTGTTATGACCTTGAAAAAGTGATTTTGACCTTTAACAAAGGCCATGGATAAAAGATAAGCATTTGAATTTATTCTCATCATGAGTCCTCTTAATATAATCAAAGCTCAATATTTTATCGACAAAAGTATGTTGTGACCTTGAAATCGAACAAATGACCTTGGGTCAAGGTCAAGGTGAAAGGACATTATGCAAGGAATATTTGCGCCAAGTTTGAACTCTCAAGGTCATATGGTCTTTGTTCGATAGGCAAAAATTTGTTGTGACCTTGAGAATCAAAATTTGACCTTGGACCAAGGTCAAGGTAAAAGGCCTTGGCTCAATGATTGTATTTATGAAGTTTGAACTGTCAAGGTCAAATAGTCTTTGTTCTATAGGCAAAAGTTTGTTGTGACCTTGAGAATCATAATGTGACCTTGAAACTAGGTCATCATCAATGACTACCTATTAGTAGCCTACCATCCAAGTTTCAATTCAAAATCTCAAAAACTGTAGAAATTGGCACAGTGCCAATTTAAAGTTCCATTTTCAACTCAAGATAGCGCGAAAACCGTAAATATTTTATCGAGCATCTAAGTGTATAAAAGTTTGCAAATTTCCCAAAGATCAATATAAAACAAATTTCGTTCAAATCGTACGGTTAGTTTAGGAGTTATAAGGTTTTAAAGATTTTGCCTTTGATGACCTCTAGCGGGGGCATATGTGATATTTTCGACAAGAAAAAAAATTTAAATTTAGATCTTTATTTGTTCTTTCACATGATACTTTCCATTTTATCATATGATGCGGTACTTTGTTGTAAAGTCTCTGGATTGGTTTGGGGGTAAGAATAATAATAATAATAAGAATAATAAGAATAAAGAAAAGACAATACAATAACAGAAAGGATTCCGACGGAAGTCGGAATCCTTAATAATAATAAGAATAATAAGAATAAAGAAAAGACAATACAATAACAGAAAGGATTCCGACGGAAATCGGAATCCTTAATAAATGGAAGGATGGAGGTTCCTGTGGACATAGCAGACGGATTCCTCTCATTTTCATCTTGTAAAGAACAGAAATGAAAATTGAAAAAATGCGAAAATGACTGGCCGCAGCTGGACTCGAACCAGGTACCTTCACCAAGGTAGGCCCCATCGTATCTTGTACATGTTATGTCAGGTCACATGGTTGAATTGACCAATGAAATTTGTAACACATCCTGGGTCATGCATATTAATTATGTGAGGGATTTTCCAATGAATCATGACAATATAGCAAGTGTTTTCAAACTGGTACATGTATTCGATATTTCTTGATTCTGTTAGAAAACATTTTGAACTAATACATACTCGTATAAATTTTGAAATGAAAACAATGTTGAAGCACTGTACTTTATGTTTGCTTACGAATGACAAAAATTGAGGGAAAAAAATGGCCGAGGCCGGTATCGAACCCCGGACCCTCCGATTCGAAGTCTGACGCTCTACCGCTGAGCTATTGCAGAACTTACAAAGGTTTGCATCAAAAGTCTTTAGAGGGATGAAATCTTGCGACTATGATATGACTCAACATGTCGAGCATGTTCCGAATGATAAATCTTTATCGATCGATTCTATTTACAGGTTTGTATTCAGGAGTAAACAACACAGAATTTCATATATTTGACTTTCATTGACCATGTATGTAGAGAATAAAATTATGAATCAATAAAATGTGTTTGCTTATTTTGCAATGGCGGATCTAGACAGGGTAGGTGAAAACAGGTATGTACACGTATGTAACATGTAAGTCGGAGGGGGGTGGGGGGGGGGGGGGCAAAAACTTATCAACCTCCCCCTTTCGAAGGACTAGCCTATGTCATTGGATAAACAAACCGTCAAAGATCTTGTACAGTTATTTCAAAGATTGACGAATTCAAAAAGAAACAGACAAACAAACGAGAAAAAAAAATGCCCAAGGGGGCCACATTCCTCCGTCAAAGGTCTTGTACAGTTGTTTCAAATATTAAGGAATTTAATAAGAAAAAGACAAACAAACAAATAAAACAAATGAAAAAAAAAAACAAAAAAAAAAAACAAGAGGCCCAAGGGAGCCATTTTGCTCAGTCAAAAGTCTTGTACAGTTGTTTCAAAGATTGTCGAATCAAAAAAGAAAAAAACAAGCAAACAAACAAACAAGCAAAAAAAAAAAACAAAACAAAACAAAACAAAACAAAACAAAACAAACAAGAGGCCCAAGGGGGCCACATTGTTCCGTCAAAGGTCTTGTACAGTTGTTTCAAAGATTGACGAATTAAAAAAACAAGACAAACAAACAAAACAAAAAAAAAAAAAAAAAACCAAGAAGGCCAAGGGGGCCACATTGCTCCGTCAAAGGTCTTGTACAGTTGTTTCAAAGATTGACGAATGAAAAAAAAGAGGCCTAAGGTGGCCGTATATACACGTTGAAGTCAATGACAGTGAAATTAATATGCGCAATATGAAATGTGTTTTTCTTCTGAATAAAAAGCTATGAATAGGACTGACTTGTTGCATGAACGATCGATAATTCTTGTAATGCTGAATCAGCCATTTGTATTTCTCCGTCTGTATATCAAAAATAAAAACCACTAACATTCAGGAACTCCAATGGCTATGTGGATAGGGCGTTGGACTGCTGGCCCAAGGGTACCGGGTTCGATCCCCAGTCTGGAGGTTTTTTTTTATCGCCGATCGTCTGCGTTTCTGTCTAGTACTCTCTATCTGTTCGTATGTCTGTTCGTTCTTCTATCGTTGTCAGTCTATCTAACACTGTCTATCTTACACTGTCAGTCTGTCTGTCTGGTCCATGCTGCAAATTTACCAGTTAATTTAAACGATGCTATTCAATTTTAAGACATTTTTAAAACATTTAATTAGAAAATGACAACAGCATGAAAGTACAGACAAGTCATGGTACGAAGAGAAATAGAAATAAAAGATTTATCTTTCTTAGATCATGTAAAGTTCATATAAGAAGGACCTCGTTTGTGAAGTATAAGTAGTGTAGGACAAACACTGTGTATTTAACAAGTAAATGTTGTTATGACATTGAGAATGAAATTTTCACCTTGAACCAAGGTCAAGGAAAAAAGATGAGTATAGAATATCATTTTCTTCAAAATATATATGAAATTGAATAAAAGCACAATGTTTTATCAACAAAAGACTGTTATGACCTTGAAATCGAACGAATTACCTTTGGTCAAGGTCAATGTGACAGGACTTACTGCAAGGAATATTTGTACCCAGTTTGCATTCTCAAGGTCAAACAGTCTTTGTTTTATAGGCAAAAATGTTGTTGTGACCTTGAGAATGAGAATTTGACCTTGGATCAAGGTCAAGGTGAAAGAGCTTAGCTTAACAATTATATGTATGAAGTTTGAACTCTGAAGGTCAAATAGTCTTTGTTCTATAAGCAAAAGTTTCATGTGACCTTGAGAATAAAAATTTGACTTTGAAAAGAAGGTCAACATTAAATGACTACCTATAAGTGACCTAACATCCAAGTTTCAACTCAAAGTCTCAAAAATTGTAGAAATTGGCACCTTGCCAATTTAAGGTTCCATTTTCAACTTGAAATAGCTTGAAAACTGTAAATATTTTATCGAGCATGTAAGCGTATAAAAGTTTGCAAATTTCTCAAAGAACAATATAAAACAAATTTTGTTCAAATCGTACAGTTAGTAAAGGAGTTATAAGAGTTTAAAGATTTGACCGCTGATGACCTCTAGCGGGGGCATATGTGAACTTTTCGCCAAGAAAAAAATATTAAATTAAGATCTTTATAGGCTCTTTCACATGATACTTTCCATTTTATCATATGAAGCGGTACTTTGTTGTAACGTCACTGGATTGGCTTGGGGGTAAGAATAATAATAATAATAATAATAATAATAAGAATAATAAGAATAAAGAAAAGACAATACAATAACAGAAAGGATTCCGACGGAAATCGGAATCCTTAATAATAATAATAAGAATAATAAGAATAAAGAAAAGACAATACAATAACAGAAAGGATTCCGACGGAAATCGGAATCCTTAATAAAGAAAAGACAATACAATAACAGAAAGGATTCCGACGGAAAAGTCGGAATCCTTAATAATACATAGTAGTGTAATAGAGCCCTTCTTAGACGTAAATATTAGATACCATTGTCCTATCATTGCAATTCTAAAACATGATACCTATAAATACCACTCATTTAAACGAAAAATTTGGTTATATGACAAAGGAAATTTTGATGATTATAGGAATAAATTGTCTCAAGTTGACTGGGATGCAGTTATCAATCCTTCTGATCCTTTAGAAAACTCTGTACTTAAATTAACGACTAAAATATTAGATGTAGCTGCTGAATGCATTCCGACACGAGTCATTACAGTAAGAAAACACGAGCTACCGTGGATTACAAATGAAATAAGGAAACATATGAGAATAAGAGATAGATTTAGAAAAAAAAAAGCCAAAAAGTTAAATTCTCCTTACTACTTTTCCAAATTTAAATTTCATCGAAATAAAGTAATCGACCTTCTCAGATCTGCGAAACGTGCTTATCATGAATCTATATGTTATAAAATAAAACAAAACAAATTTTGCAATAAGGATTGGTGGAAACTGGTCAACCAACTTTCTTTTTGTTCAAATATAAGTAATGAAATTAAAGTCTTAGTAACTGACGATAATAACATAATTTCCGATGATCACGAGAAAGCCGGACATTTTAATTCATTTTTTGCTTCGCAATCAAAAGTCGATGATTCGAATAAAGATATATCAAATGACAATACATATCCTTCCGCTCAACCTAAACTCGACAAAATAGATATTAATGAAACCGACGTTTCTGATATTCTAAATTTATTAGACATCTCTAAAGCTGTTGGGAATGATCTTCTTGGACCTAGATTATTGAGGGAGGGATCTACTGAATTATCTTCACCATTATGTAAATTATTTAACTTGTCACTTTATCTTAAGGTATACCCAGACTGCTGGAAAACCGCAAATGTGGTACCCGTCTTTAAAAAGGGCGACCCACAAAAAGTAAATAATTATCGACCCATCTCCTTGCTTCCTGTAATCAGTAAAGTCTTTGAAAAATGTATTTACAAATACATTCATAATTTTATTGTTGAAAATGATTTATTATCTGAGCACCAATCAGGATTTCGGGAGGGTGAATCTACTATTAATCAACTTCTATATATCACACATGAATTTTCAAATGCTTTAGATGAGGGGAAGGAAATTCGGGTAGTATTCTTTGACGTAAGTAAGGCTTTTGACAGAGTTTGGCACAGGGGATTACTATAAAAGATAGAACAATTTGGAATTAAGGGCGATTTATTGGAATGGATCAAAAGCTATTTATTCAAAAGAAATCAGAGAGTAGTTATTAACGGAAAGGAATCGGAAATTATTTACATTACGGCTGGTGTTCCGCAGGGGTCAATATTAGGTCCACTTTTCTTTATTATCTTTATCAACGACATAGTGAATGACATTGGATGTACGATAAAACTCTTCGCGGACGATACTACTATATATTATTGTCGAGAATGCAAATTTAGCTGCTATTGATTTAAATGAAAATCTAGAAAAGGTTAATTCATGGTCTAAGCAATGGTTAGTCACCTTTAACCCTCAAAAGACCGAAAGTCTCATCATATCTAGAAAACATTCTCATCAACATGCTCATCCTCCTCTCACATTCGACAATGTCCCTATAACTGAAGTTTCATGTCATAAGCATTTGGGTTTGATTTTCAATAATAAGTGCCACTTGGGGGAACATATTGAAAGTATAGCTAAAAAGGCCAGTGTGAAATTAAACGTATTGAGATCTTTAAAGTTTGACCTTGACAGACGGACCTTACAATGTATGTACTTTTCATTTATTAGACCCATTCTCGAATATGGAGATATCATTTTTGATAATTGCCCAAATTATTGCCAAGAAATTCTTGAAAAAATAAATATTGAAGCTGGTAGAATTGTCACTGGAGCTACAAAACTCGTAAGTCTCCTTAATCTCTATAAAGAAACTGGGTGGATTACGCTTAAAAAACGCAGAGAGAAACACAAATTAGTTCAGTTTTATAAAATCAAGAATCATCTAGCTCCGAAATATCTTTTTGACCTACTGCCACCTCAACATGACCAACAACATTCATATCCTACGAGGAATGCTAATAATTTTGTAATGCCTAATTGTTCTACTACTTACCACCGTAACAGCTTCTTCCCATCTACAGTGCCTATTTGAAATAGTCTCCCGAATAATATAAAAGAATCCACATCTATTAATTCCTTTAAAAATGAATTGAATAAATACTATGATCCACAAGCTGTCCCACGTTTTTATTATTTAGGTACCAGGAAAGGTCAAATACTTCACGCACGATTACGCATGAGTTGCAGTAGCCTTAAACATCATCTCTTCCTAAAAAATATTGAAAGCGATCCTTATTGTACTTGTGGTGCTGTCGAAAGTACCTCTCATTACTTACTTCACTGTCAGAAATACCATGATCTTAGAAATAGCCTGCATGTTGAAATCAATCTGCCCTTAACCTGTAATTTATTGTTATACGGTGATGTAGAAAAAAGCTTTGAATTCAATGAAAAAGTATTCATTAGTGTACAAAACTATATTATACAATCTCGACGTTTCACCAATTAAAACTAGTTAGCATTATTTATTCCGTATACTATATAAGTCATTTTACTCATATTCTACTGATTTCATATATGTGTAGAACTCTTGTGTTTATATATATTATATGTATACATTTATAAGTAACAAGTCTCTCTAACCTACTAGATATAGCATAATTGTTTTTGTGGAAGGATCACATTTACTTCTCTTCGCATTTTTTTTTTTTTTTTTTCACCATCATCATCTTTCCACCTCTTGTTCTAAAATCTAATTGGCTTGAATTATTTATATACATTATTACACTATTTTTTTCCTTTTCTTTCATTGATTCTTAATTTTTTTTCTCCTTCTAGCATTTCATTAATTCTTAAATTTTCATTCATCTTTATATACTTTCCTTAATTAAGACAAGCTTAATTACTGTATAAATGACTGCCTATCTATATATGCATATCGGGAGATGAATTTATACAAGCGTTGCGCTTTTTTTCAGATCCCTTCATTCATTCTTGTCATTTATATATACATGCAATTTTCCATGAATAAATATGTTTAAACTAACTGGTGGCATTATGCATATTGAGAAACTCGTGTCCGACAGGAGTCAGTTCCTAAGACAACACCCTGCTAATTGCCTCAATCAGTCACCCGTGACACGGCACTTGTCTGCTACTGATTATTGAGCTTGGACTAATAATTGGATAATTGACATCGTCTTCTCTCCTGATAGAAGTAATATAGTTGATTTAAAAAAAAGTTTTATTTTCAAAAACGGAGAAAATATTTGCATATATATTTTGTGCGCTAATATTGATGTATGATTTGAATGAATGAATGAATGAATGAATGAATGAATGAATGAATGAATGAATGAATGAATGAATGAATGAATGAATGAATGAATGAATGAATGAATGAATGAATGAATGAATTTGAATGAATGAATGAATGAATTTAAGTGAATTCAAAATTAATTTAAATTAATTCAAAATTCATTTGAATGAATTCAAAATTCATTTGAATGAATTTGAATGAATTGATAAATGCAATCTTAAAGTTTGTATATGGAGCCCCATGGTATGTATTAGCTAAAAACTCTTTATTTGCGTATTTTCATATGTATATATGACGATCGTCTCTTGCTTAATATTTTTTTGTACCCTGGAATATGAAAGTATTATTCATTACCATCTTATTTTGGCTTAAATGTCATTATTATTGAAAATTCATGACTCGGGTTTATTTGTACAAAAGGAGGTGGGTGGGTGTTTGGGGTGGGGACATGTGCAGAGTTGAAGGGGAGTGACATAAGACAATGTATATGGTGTATTTGTATTTGAAAATAGGCTCTATTTGAGACATGGATGTAGATGGGATATTGGAATGTATTTAGTTATGGATGGGATAAATTCTATTTGCGATTAAGCAAATGGCTACTTTTCTAGAAATATGTGTGGCTCTGAAAAGAGCCGTTTTGGAGTTTTGAAACTCAGTCTTCCATCTCGGAGTCAGACATTTCCTCGGAGATGATCTCGACCTCCTCTCCAAACAGCTCTCGTCGAAGATCAGCGACGGCCTCGGCTTTGTGATGAGCGTAGTCATAGTACATGTTTCGGAGTCCTTCGATTACAGCCAGGCGCAGTCTGAGATTGTAGCGAAAGGAACGATGATTGGCTTGCTTGGCTTTTGTGTATCTAAACTGCATGTCGTCCATCTTGTGATTCAGTTGTAAGATCTGCTCGCAAGCTTTCTTGAACTTTCTCTCGTTATCCAACAAGGAAAACCTCTTACTCAGCAAAGTCTTGGCAGGACTTCTGGACAACTTAGCAGTTCTCATCTTTGTAGCACTTGGTTTGTAGGGTTGTAAAATGCGTTGTGATCAGTTGTAGCACTGGAAAGTGAATGCCAGATATTGAAAAGTTTCTCACTTTTATACAGTAACTGGATAGTTTAATGTCAACTGGTGGCATTATGCATATTGAGAAACTCGTGTCCGACAGGAGTCAGTTCCTAAGACAACACCCTGCTAATTGCCTCAATCAGTCACCCGTGACACGGCACTTGTCTGCTACTGATTATTGAGCTTGGACTAATAATTGGATAATTGACATCGTCTTCTCTCCTGATAGAAGTAATATAGTTGATTTAAAAAAAAGTTTTATTTTCAAAAACGGAGAAAATATTTGCATATATATTTTGTGCGCTAATATTGATGTATGATTTGAATGAATGAATGAATGAATGAATGAATGAATGAATGAATGAATGAATGAATGAATGAATGAATGAATGAATGAATGAATGAATGAATGAATGAATGAATGAATGAATTTGAATGAATTTGAATGAATGAATGAATGAATGAATGAATGAATGAATGAATGAATGAATGAATGAATGAATTCAAATGAATTTAAGTGAATTCAAAATTAATTTAAATTAATTCAAAATTCATTTGAATGAATTTGAATGAATTGATAAATGCAATCTTAAAGTTTGTATATGGAGCTCCATGGTATGTATTAGCGAAAAACTCTTTATTTGCGTATTTTCATATGTATATATGACGATCGTCTCTTGCTTAATATTTTTTTGTACCCTGGAATATGAAAGTATTATTCATTACCATCTTATTTTGGCTTAAATGTCATTATTATTGAAAATTCATGACTCGGGTTTATTTGTACAAAAGGAGGTGGGTGGGTGTTTGGGGTGGGGACATGTGCAGAGTTGAAGGGGAGTGTCATAAGACAATGTATATGGTGTATTTGTATTTGAAAATAGGCTCTATTTGAGACATGGATGTAGATGGGATATTGGAATGTATTTAGTTATGGATGGGATAAATTCTATTTGCGATTAAGCAAATGGCTACTTTTCTAGAAATATGTGTGGCTCTGAAAAGAGCCGTTTTGGAGTTTTGAAACTCAGTCTTCCATCTCGGAGTCAGACATTTCCTCGGAGATGATCTCGACCTCCTCTCCAAACAGCTCTCGTCGAAGATCAGCGACGGCCTCGGCTTTGTGATGAGCGTAGTCATAGTACATGTTTCGGAGTCCTTCGATTACAGCCAGGCGCAGTCTGAGATTGTAGCGAAAGGAACGATGATTGGCTTGCTTGGCTTTTGTGTATCTAAACTGCATGTCGTCCATCTTGTGATTCAGTTGTAAGATCTGCTCGCAAGCTTTCTTGAACTTTCTCTCGTTATCCAACAAGGAAAACCTCTTACTCAGCAAAGTCTTGGCAGGACTTCTGGACAACTTAGCAGTTCTCATCTTTGTAGCACTTGGTTTGTAGGGTTGTAAAATGCGTTGTGATCAGTTGTAGCACTGGAAAGTGAATGCCAGATATTGAAAAGTTTCTCACTTTTATACAGTAACTGGATAGTTTAATGTCAACTGGTGGCATTATGCATATTGAGAAACTCGTGTCCGACAGGAGTCAGTTCCTAAGACAACACCCTGCTAATTGCCTCAATCAGTCACCCGTGACACGGCACTTGTCTGCTACTGATTATTGAGCTTGGACTAATAATTGGATAATTGACATCGTCTTCTCTCCTGATAGAAGTAATATAGTTGATTTAAAAAAAAGTTTTATTTTCAAAAACGGAGAAAATATTTGCATATATATTTTGTGCGCTAATATTGATGTATGATTTGAATGAATGAATGAATGAATGAATGAATGAATGAATGAATGAATGAATGAATGAATGAATGAATGAATGAATGAATGAATGAATTTGAATGAATTTGAATGAATGAATGAATGAATGAATGAATGAATGAATGAATGAATGAATGAATGAATTCAAATGAATTTAAGTGAATTCAAAATTAATTTAAATTAATTCAAAATTCATTTGAATGAATTTGAATGAATTGATAAATGCAATCTTAAAGTTTGTATATGGAGCTCCATGGTATGTATTAGCGAAAAACTCTTTATTTGCGTATTTTCATATGTATATATGACGATCGTCTCTTGCTTAATATTTTTTTGTACCCTGGAATATGAAAGTATTATTCATTACCATCTTATTTTGGCTTAAATGTCATTATTATTGAAAATTCATGACTCGGGTTTATTTGTACAAAAGGAGGTGGGTGGGTGTTTGGGGTGGGGACATGTGCAGAGTTGAAGGGGAGTGTCATAAGACAATGTATATGGTGTATTTGTATTTGAAAATAGGCTCTATTTGAGACATGGATGTAGATGGGATATTGGAATGTATTTAGTTATGGATGGGATAAATTCTATTTGCGATTAAGCAAATGGCTACTTTTCTAGAAATATGTGTGGCTCTGAAAAGAGCCGTTTTGGAGTTTTGAAACTCAGTCTTCCATCTCGGAGTCAGACATTTCCTCGGAGATGATCTCGACCTCCTCTCCAAACAGCTCTCGTCGAAGATCAGCGACGGCCTCGGCTTTGTGATGAGCGTAGTCATAGTACATGTTTCGGAGTCCTTCGATTACAGCCAGGCGCAGTCTGAGATTGTAGCGAAAGGAACGATGATTGGCTTGCTTGGCTTTTGTGTATCTAAACTGCATGTCGTCCATCTTGTGATTCAGTTGTAAGATCTGCTCGCAAGCTTTCTTGAACTTTCTCTCGTTATCCAACAAGGAAAACCTCTTACTCAGCAAAGTCTTGGCAGGACTTCTGGACAACTTAGCAGTTCTCATCTTTGTAGCACTTGGTTTGTAGGGTTGTAAAATGCGTTGTGATCAGTTGTAGCACTGGAAAGTGAATGCCAGATATTGAAAAGTTTCTCACTTTTATACAGTAACTGGATAGTTTAATGTCAACTGGTGGCATTATGCATATTGAGAAACTCGTGTCCGACAGGAGTCAGTTCCTAAGACAACACCCTGCTAATTGCCTCAATCAGTCACCCGTGACACGGCACTTGTCTGCTACTGATTATTGAGCTTGGACTAATAATTGGATAATTGACATCGTCTTCTCTCCTGATAGAAGTAATATAGTTGATTTAAAAAAAAGTTTTATTTTCAAAAACGGAGAAAATATTTGCATATATATTTTGTGCGCTAATATTGATGTATGATTTGAATGAATGAATGAATGAATGAATGAATGAATGAATGAATGAATGAATGAATGAATGAATGAATGAATGAATGAATGAATGAATTTGAATGAATTTGAATGAATGAATGAATGAATGAATGAATGAATGAATGAATGAATTCAAATGAATTTAAGTGAATTCAAAATTAATTTAAATTAATTCAAAATTCATTTGAATGAATTTGAATGAATTGATAAATGCAATCTTAAAGTTTGTATATGGAGCTCCATGGTATGTATTAGCGAAAAACTCTTTATTTGCGTATTTTCATATGTATATATGACGATCGTCTCTTGCTTAATATTTTTTTGTACCCTGGAATATGAAAGTATTATTCATTACCATCTTATTTTGGCTTAAATGTCATTATTATTGAAAATTCATGACTCGGGTTTATTTGTACAAAAGGAGGTGGGTGGGTGTTTGGGGTGGGGACATGTGCAGAGTTGAAGGGGAGTGTCATAAGACAATGTATATGGTGTATTTGTATTTGAAAATCGGCTCTATTTGAGACATGGATGTAGATGGGATATTGGAATGTATTTAGTTATGGATGGGATAAATTCTATTTGCGATTAAGCAAATGGCTACTTTTCTAGAAATATGTGTGGCTCTGAAAAGAGCCGTTTTGGAGTTTTGAAACTCAGTCTTCCATCTCGGAGTCAGACATTTCCTCGGAGATGATCTCGACCTCCTCTCCAAACAGCTCTCGTCGAAGATCAGCGACGGCCTCGGCTTTGTGATGAGCGTAGTCATAGTACATGTTTCGGAGTCCTTCGATTACAGCCAGGCGCAGTCTGAGATTGTAGCGAAAGGAACGATGATTGGCTTGCTTGGCTTTTGTGTATCTAAACTGCATGTCGTCCATCTTGTGATTCAGTTGTAAGATCTGCTCGCAAGCTTTCTTGAACTTTCTCTCGTTATCCAACAAGGAAAACCTCTTACTCAGCAAAGTCTTGGCAGGACTTCTGGACAACTTAGCAGTTCTCATCTTTGTAGCACTTGGTTTGTAGGGTTGTAAAATGCGTTGCGATCAGTTGTTGCACTGGAAAGTGAATGCCAGATATTGAAAAGTTTCTCACTTTTATACAGTAACTGGATAGTTTAATGTCAACTGGTGGCATTATGCATATTGAGAAACTCGTGCCCGACAGGAGTCAGTTCCTAAGACAACAGCCTGCTAATTGCCTCAATCAGTCACCCGTGACACGGCACTTTTCTGCTACTGATTATTGAGCTTGGACTAATAATTGGATAATTGACATCGCCTTCTCTCCTGATAGAAGTGATAAAGTTGATTTTAAAAAAAAGTTTTATTTTCAAAAACGGAGAAAATATTTGCATATATATTTTGTGCGCTAATATTGATGTATGATTTGAATGAATGAATGAATGAATGAATGAATGAATGAATGAATGAATGAATGAATGAATGAATGAATGAATGAATGAATGAATGAATGAATTTGAATGAATTTGAATGAATTTGAATGAATGAATGAATGAATGAATGAATGAATGAATGAATGAATGAATGAATGAATGAATGAATGAATTCAAATGAATTTAAGTGAATTCAAAATTAATTTAAATTAATTCAAAATTCATTTGAATGAATTTGAATGAATTGATAAATGCAATCTTAAAGTTTGTATATGGAGCTCCATGGTATGTATTAGCGAAAAACTCTTTATTTGCGTATTTTCATATGTATATATGACGATCGTCTCTTGCTTAATATTTTTTTGTACCCTGGAATATGAAAGTATTATTCATTACCATCTTATTTTGGCTTAAATGTCATTATTATTGAAAATTCATGACTCGGGTTTATTTGTACAAAAGGAGGTGGGTGGGTGTTTGGGGTGGGGACATGTGCAGAGTTGAAGGGGAGTGTCATAAGACAATGTATATGGTGTATTTGTATTTGAAAATAGGCTCTATTTGAGACATGGATGTAGATGGGATATTGGAATGTATTTAGTTATGGATGGGATAAATTCTATTTGCGATTAAGCAAATGGCTACTTTTCTAGAAATATGTGTGGCTCTGAAAAGAGCCGTTTTGGAGTTTTGAAACTCAGTCTTCCATCTCGGAGTCAGACATTTCCTCGGAGATGATCTCGACCTCCTCTCCAAACAGCTCTCGTCGAAGATCAGCGACGGCCTCGGCTTTGTGATGAGCGTAGTCATAGTACATGTTTCGGAGTCCTTCGATTACAGCCAGGCGCAGTCTGAGATTGTAGCGAAAGGAACGATGATTGGCTTGCTTGGCTTTTGTGTATCTAAACTGCATGTCGTCCATCTTGTGATTCAGTTGTAAGATCTGCTCGCAAGCTTTCTTGAACTTTCTCTCGTTATCCAACAAGGAAAACCTCTTACTCAGCAAAGTCTTGGCAGGACTTCTGGACAACTTAGCAGTTCTCATCTTTGTAGCACTTGGTTTGTAGGGTTGTAAAATGCGTTGTGATCAGTTGTAGCACTGGAAAGTGAATGCCAGATATTGAAAAGTTTCTCACTTTTATACAGTAACTGGATAGTTTAATGTCAACTGGTGGCATTATGCATATTGAGAAACTCGTGTCCGACAGGAGTCAGTTCCTAAGACAACACCCTGCTAATTGCCTCAATCAGTCACCCGTGACACGGCACTTGTCTGCTACTGATTATTGAGCTTGGACTAATAATTGGATAATTGACATCGTCTTCTCTCCTGATAGAAGTAATATAGTTGATTTAAAAAAAAGTTTTATTTTCAAAAACGGAGAAAATATTTGCATATATATTTTGTGCGCTAATATTGATGTATGATTTGAATGAATGAATGAATGAATGAATGAATGAATGAATGAATGAATGAATGAATGAATGAATGAATGAATGAATGAATGAATGAATGAATGAATGAATGAATGAATGAATTTGAATGAATTTGAATGAATGAATGAATGAATGAATGAATGAATGAATGAATGAATGAATTCAAATGAATTTAAGTGAATTCAAAATTAATTTAAATTAATTCAAAATTCATTTGAATGAATTTGAATGAATTGATAAATGCAATCTTAAAGTTTGTATATGGAGCTCCATGGTATGTATTAGCGAAAAACTCTTTATTTGCGTATTTTCATATGTATATATGACGATCGTCTCTTGCTTAATATTTTTTTGTACCCTGGAATATGAAAGTATTATTCATTACCATCTTATTTTGGCTTAAATGTCATTATTATTGAAAATTCATGACTCGGGTTTATTTGTACAAAAGGAGGTGGGTGGGTGTTTGGGGTGGGGACATGTGCAGAGTTGAAGGGGAGTGTCATAAGACAATGTATATGGTGTATTTGTATTTGAAAATAGGCTCTATTTGAGACATGGATGTAGATGGGATATTGGAATGTATTTAGTTATGGATGGGATAAATTCTATTTGCGATTAAGCAAATGGCTACTTTTCTAGAAATATGTGTGGCTCTGAAAAGAGCCGTTTTGGAGTTTTGAAACTCAGTCTTCCATCTCGGAGTCAGACATTTCCTCGGAGATGATCTCGACCTCCTCTCCAAACAGCTCTCGTCGAAGATCAGCGACGGCCTCGGCTTTGTGATGAGCGTAGTCATAGTACATGTTTCGGAGTCCTTCGATTACAGCCAGGCGCAGTCTGAGATTGTAGCGAAAGGAACGATGATTGGCTTGCTTGGCTTTTGTGTATCTAAACTGCATGTCGTCCATCTTGTGATTCAGTTGTAAGATCTGCTCGCAAGCTTTCTTGAACTTTCTCTCGTTATCCAACAAGGAAAACCTCTTACTCAGCAAAGTCTTGGCAGGACTTCTGGACAACTTAGCAGTTCTCATCTTTGTAGCACTTGGTTTGTAGGGTTGTAAAATGCGTTGCGATCAGTTGTTGCACTGGAAAGTGAATGCCAGATATTGAAAAGTTTCTCACTTTTATACAGTAACTGGATAGTTTAATGTCAACTGGTGGCATTATGCATATTGAGAAACTCGTGCCCGACAGGAGTCAGTTCCTAAGACAACAGCCTGCTAATTGCCTCAATCAGTCACCCGTGACACGGCACTTTTCTGCTACTGATTATTGAGCTTGGACTAATAATTGGATAATTGACATCGCCTTCTCTCCTGATAGAAGTGATAAAGTTGATTTAAAAAAAAAGTTTTATTTTCAAAAACGGAGAAAATATTTGCATATATATTTTGTGCGCTAATATTGATGTATGATTTGAATGAATGAATGAATGAATGAATGAATGAATGAATGAATGAATGAATGAATGAATGAATGAATGAATGAATGAATGAATGAATGAATGAATGAATGAATGAATGAATGAATGAATTCAAATGAATTTAAGTGAATTCAAAATTAATTTAAATTAATTCAAAATTCATTTGAATGAATTTGAATGAATTGATAAATGCAATCTTAAAGTTTGTATATGGAGCTCCATAGTATGTATTAGCGAAAAACTCTTTATTTGCGTATTTTCATATGTATATATGACGATCGTCTCTTGCTTAATATTTTTTTGTACCCTGGAATATGAAAGTATTATTCATTACCATCTTATTTTGGCTTAAATGTCATTATTATTGAAAATTCATGACTCGGGTTTATTTGTACAAAAGGAGGTGGGTGGGTGTTTGGGGTGGGGACATGTGCAGAGTTGAAGGGGAGTGTCATAAGACAATGTATATGGTGTATTTGTATTTGAAAATAGGCTCTATTTGAGACATGGATGTAGATGGGATGTTGGAATGTATTTAGTTATGGATGGGATAAATTCTATTTGCGATTAAGCAAATGGCTACTTTTCTAGAAATATGTGTGGCTCTGAAAAGAGCCGTTTTGGAGTTTTGAAACTCAGTCTTCCATCTCGGAGTCAGACATTTCCTCGGAGATGATCTCGACCTCCTCTCCAAACAGCTCTCGTCGAAGATCAGCGACGGCCTCGGCTTTGTGATGAGCGTAGTCATAGTACATGTTTCGGAGTCCTTCGATTACAGCCAGGCGCAGTCTGAGATTGTAGCGAAAGGAACGATGATTGGCTTGCTTGGCTTTTGTGTATCTAAACTGCATGTCGTCCATCTTGTGATTCAGTTGTAAGATCTGCTCGCAAGCTTTCTTGAACTTTCTCTCGTTATCCAACAAGGAAAACCTCTTACTCAGCAAAGTCTTGGCAGGACTTCTGGACAACTTAGCAGTTCTCATCTTTGTAGCACTTGGTTTGTAGGGTTGTAAAATGCGTTGCGATCAGTTGTTGCACTGGAAAGTGAATGCCAGATATTGAAAAGTTTCTCACTTTTATACAGTAACTGGATAGTTTAATGTCAACTGGTGGCATTATGCATATTGAGAAACTCGTGCCCGACAGGAGTCAGTTCCTAAGACAACAGCCTGCTAATTGCCTCAATCAGTCACCCGTGACACGGCACTTTTCTGCTACTGATTATTGAGCTTGGACTAATAATTGGATAATTGACATCGCCTTCTCTCCTGATAGAAGTGATAAAGTTGATTTAAAAAAAAAGTTTTATTTTCAAAAACGGAGAAAATATTTGCATATATATTTTGTGCGCTAATATTGATGTATGATTTGAATGAATGAATGAATGAATGAATGAATGAATGAATGAATGAATGAATGAATGAATGAATGAATGAATGAATGAATGAATGAATGAATGAATGAATGAATGAATGAATGAATTCAAATGAATTTAAGTGAATTCAAAATTAATTTAAATTAATTCAAAATTCATTTGAATGAATTTGAATGAATTGATAAATGCAATCTTAAAGTTTGTATATGGAGCTCCATAGTATGTATTAGCGAAAAACTCTTTATTTGCGTATTTTCATATGTATATATGACGATCGTCTCTTGCTTAATATTTTTTTGTACCCTGGAATATGAAAGTATTATTCATTACCATCTTATTTTGGCTTAAATGTCATTATTATTGAAAATTCATGACTCGGGTTTATTTGTACAAAAGGAGGTGGGTGGGTGTTTGGGGTGGGGACATGTGCAGAGTTGAAGGGGAGTGTCATAAGACAATGTATATGGTGTATTTGTATTTGAAAATAGGCTCTATTTGAGACATGGATGTAGATGGGATGTTGGAATGTATTTAGTTATGGATGGGATAAATTCTATTTGCGATTAAGCAAATGGCTACTTTTCTAGAAATATGTGTGGCTCTGAAAAGAGCCGTTTTGGAGTTTTGAAACTCAGTCTTCCATCTCGGAGTCAGACATTTCCTCGGAGATGATCTCGACCTCCTCTCCAAACAGCTCTCGTCGAAGATCAGCGACGGCCTCGGCTTTGTGATGAGCGTAGTCATAGTACATGTTTCGGAGTCCTTCGATTACAGCCAGGCGCAGTCTGAGATTGTAGCGAAAGGAACGATGATTGGCTTGCTTGGCTTTTGTGTATCTAAACTGCATGTCGTCCATCTTGTGATTCAGTTGTAAGATCTGCTCGCAAGCTTTCTTGAACTTTCTCTCGTTATCCAACAAGGAAAACCTCTTACTCAGCAAAGTCTTGGCAGGACTTCTGGACAACTTAGCAGTTCTCATCTTTGTAGCACTTGGTTTGTAGGGTTGTAAAATGCGTTGTGATCAGTTGTAGCACTGGAAAGTGAATGCCAGATATTGAAAAGTTTCTCACTTTTATACAGTAACTGGATAGTTTAATGTCAACTGGTGGCATTATGCATATTGAGAAACTCGTGTCCGACAGGAGTCAGTTCCTAAGACAACACCCTGCTAATTGCCTCAATCAGTCACCCGTGACACGGCACTTGTCTGCTACTGATTATTGAGCTTGGACTAATAATTGGATAATTGACATCGTCTTCTCTCCTGATAGAAGTAATATAGTTGATTTAAAAAAAAGTTTTATTTTCAAAAACGGAGAAAATATTTGCATATATATTTTGTGCGCTAATATTGATGTATGATTTGAATGAATGAATGAATGAATGAATGAATGAATGAATGAATGAATGAATGAATGAATGAATGAATGAATGAATGAATGAATGAATGAATGAATGAATGAATGAATGAATGAATGAATGAATGAATGAATGAATGAATGAATGAATTCAAATGAATTTAAGTGAATTCAAAATTAATTTAAATTAATTCAAAATTCATTTGAATGAATTTGAATGAATTGATAAATGTAATCTTAAAGTTTGTATATGGAGCTCCATAGTATGTATTAGCGAAAAACTCTTTATTTGCGTATTTTCATATGTATATATGACGATCGTCTCTTGCTTAATATTTTTTTGTACCCTGGAATATGAAAGTATTATTCATTACCATCTTATTTTGGCTTAAATGTCATTATTATTGAAAATTCATGACTCGGGTTTATTTGTACAAAAGGAGGTGGGTGGGTGTTTGGGGTGGGGACATGTGCAGAGTTGAAGGGGAGTGTCATAAGACAATGTATATGGTGTATTTGTATTTGAAAATAGGCTCTATTTGAGACATGGATGTAGATGGGATGTTGGAATGTATTTAGTTATGGATGGGATAAATTCTATTTGCGATTAAGCAAATGGCTACTTTTCTAGAAATATGTGTGGCTCTGAAAAGAGCCGTTTTGGAGTTTTGAAACTCAGTCTTCCATCTCGGAGTCAGACATTTCCTCGGAGATGATCTCGACCTCCTCTCCAAACAGCTCTCGTCGAAGATCAGCGACGGCCTCGGCTTTGTGATGAGCGTAGTCATAGTACATGTTTCGGAGTCCTTCGATTACAGCCAGGCGCAGTCTGAGATTGTAGCGAAAGGAACGATGATTGGCTTGCTTGGCTTTTGTGTATCTAAACTGCATGTCGTCCATCTTGTGATTCAGTTGTAAGATCTGCTCGCAAGCTTTCTTGAACTTTCTCTCGTTATCCAACAAGGAAAACCTCTTACTCAGCAAAGTCTTGGCAGGACTTCTGGACAACTTAGCAGTTCTCATCTTTGTAGCACTTGGTTTGTAGGGTTGTAAAATGCGTTGTGATCAGTTGTAGCACTGGAAAGTGAATGCCAGATATTGAAAAGTTTCTCACTTTTATACAGTAACTGGATAGTTTAATGTCAACTGGTGGCATTATGCATATTGAGAAACTCGTGTCCGACAGGAGTCAGTTCCTAAGACAACACCCTGCTAATTGCCTCAATCAGTCACCCGTGACACGGCACTTGTCTGCTACTGATTATTGAGCTTGGACTAATAATTGGATAATTGACATCGTCTTCTCTCCTGATAGAAGTAATATAGTTGATTTAAAAAAAAGTTTTATTTTCAAAAACGGAGAAAATATTTGCATATATATTTTGTGCGCTAATATTGATGTATGATTTGAATGAATGAATGAATGAATGAATGAATGAATGAATGAATGAATGAATGAATGAATGAATGAATGAATGAATGAATGAATGAATGAATGAATGAATGAATGAATGAATGAATGAATTCAAATGAATTTAAGTGAATTCAAAATTAATTTAAATTAATTCAAAATTCATTTGAATGAATTTGAATGAATTGATAAATGCAATCTTAAAGTTTGTATATGGAGCTCCATAGTATGTATTAGCGAAAAACTCTTTATTTGCGTATTTTCATATGTATATATGACGATCGTCTCTTGCTTAATATTTTTTTGTACCCTGGAATATGAAAGTATTATTCATTACCATCTTATTTTGGCTTAAATGTCATTATTATTGAAAATTCATGACTCGGGTTTATTTGTACAAAAGGAGGTGGGTGGGTGTTTGGGGTGGGGACATGTGCAGAGTTGAAGGGGAGTGTCATAAGACAATGTATATGGTGTATTTGTATTTGAAAATAGGCTCTATTTGAGACATGGATGTAGATGGGATGTTGGAATGTATTTAGTTATGGATGGGATAAATTCTATTTGCGATTAAGCAAATGGCTACTTTTCTAGAAATATGTGTGGCTCTGAAAAGAGCCGTTTTGGAGTTTTGAAACTCAGTCTTCCATCTCGGAGTCAGACATTTCCTCGGAGATGATCTCGACCTCCTCTCCAAACAGCTCTCGTCGAAGATCAGCGACGGCCTCGGCTTTGTGATGAGCGTAGTCATAGTACATGTTTCGGAGTCCTTCGATTACAGCCAGGCGCAGTCTGAGATTGTAGCGAAAGGAACGATGATTGGCTTGCTTGGCTTTTGTGTATCTAAACTGCATGTCGTCCATCTTGTGATTCAGTTGTAAGATCTGCTCGCAAGCTTTCTTGAACTTTCTCTCGTTATCCAACAAGGAAAACCTCTTACTCAGCAAAGTCTTGGCAGGACTTCTGGACAACTTAGCAGTTCTCATCTTTGTAGCACTTGGTTTGTAGGGTTGTAAAATGCGTTGTGATCAGTTGTAGCACTGGAAAGTGAATGCCAGATATTGAAAAGTTTCTCACTTTTATACAGTAACTGGATAGTTTAATGTCAACTGGTGGCATTATGCATATTGAGAAACTCGTGTCCGACAGGAGTCAGTTCCTAAGACAACACCCTGCTAATTGCCTCAATCAGTCACCCGTGACACGGCACTTGTCTGCTACTGATTATTGAGCTTGGACTAATAATTGGATAATTGACATCGTCTTCTCTCCTGATAGAAGTAATATAGTTGATTTAAAAAAAGTTTTATTTTCAAAAACGGAGAAAATATTTGCATATATATTTTGTGCGCTAATATTGATGTATGATTTGAATGAATGAATGAATGAATGAATGAATGAATGAATGAATGAATGAATGAATGAATGAATGAATGAATGAATGAATGAATGAATGAATGAATGAATGAATGAATTTGAATGAATTCAAATGAATTTAAGTGAATTCAAAATTAATTTAAATTAATTCAAAATTCATTTGAATGAATTTGAATGAATTGATAAATGCAATCTTAAAGTTTGTATATGGAGCTCCATAGTATGTATTAGCGAAAAACTCTTTATTTGCGTATTTTCATATGTATATATGACGATCGTCTCTTGCTTAATATTTTTTTGTACCCTGGAATATGAAAGTATTATTCATTACCATCTTATTTTGGCTTAAATGTCATTATTATTGAAAATTCATGACTCGGGTTTATTTGTACAAAAGGAGGTGGGTGGGTGTTTGGGGTGGGGACATGTGCAGAGTTGAAGGGGAGTGTCATAAGACAATGTATATGGTGTATTTGTATTTGAAAATAGGCTCTATTTGAGACATGGATGTAGATGGGATATTGGAATGTATTTAGTTATGGATGGGATAAATTCTATTTGCGATTAAGCAAATGGCTACTTTTCTAGAAATATGTGTGGCTCTGAAAAGAGCCGTTTTGGAGTTTTGAAACTCAGTCTTCCATCTCGGAGACAGACATTTCTTCGGAGATGATCTCGACCTCCTCTCCAAACAGCTCTCGTCGAAGATCAGCGACGGCCTCGGCTTTGTGATGAGCGTAGTCATAGTACATGTTTCGGAGTCCTTCGATTACAGCCAGGCGCAGTCTGAGATTGTAGCGAAAGGAACGATGATTGGCTTGCTTGGCTTTTGTGTATCTAAACTGCATGTCGTCCATCTTGTGATTCAGTTGTAAGATCTGCTCGCAAGCTTTCTTGAACTTTCTCTCGTTATCCAACAAGGAAAACCTCTTACTCAGCAAAGTCTTGGCAGGACTTCTGGACAACTTAGCAGTTCTCATCTTTGTAGCACTTGGTTTGTAGGGTTGTAAAATGCGTTGTGATCAGTTGTAGCACTGGAAAGTGAATGCCAGATATTGAAAAGTTTCTCACTTTTATACAGTAACTGGATAGTTTAATGTCAACTGGTGGCATTATGCATATTGAGAAACTCGTGTCCGACAGGAGTCAGTTCCTAAGACAACACCCTGTTAATTGCCTCAATCAGTCACCCGTGACACGGCACTTGTCTGCTACTGATTATTGAGCTTGGACTAATAATTGGATAATTGACATCGTCTTCTCTCCTGATAGAAGTAATATAGTTGATTTAAAAAAAAGTTTTATTTTCAAAAACGGAGAAAATATTTGCATATATATTTTGTGCGCTAATATTGATGTATGATTTGAATGAATGAATGAATGAATGAATGAATGAATGAATGAATGAATGAATGAATGAATGAATGAATGAATGAATGAATGAATGAATGAATGAATGAATTTGAATGAATGAATGAATGAATGAATGAATGAATGAATGAATGAATGAATGAATGAATGAATGAATGAATGAATGAATTCAAATGAATTTAAGTGAATTCAAAATTAATTTAAATTAATTCAAAATTCATTTGAATGAATTTGAATGAATTGATAAATGCAATCTTAAAGTTTGTATATGGAGCTCCATGGTATGTATTAGCGAAAAACTCTTTATTTGCGTATTTTCATATGTATATATGACGATCGTC
The DNA here is from genome assembly GCA_028142955.1 of Pinctada fucata. Taxonomy (NCBI): domain Eukaryota; kingdom Metazoa; phylum Mollusca; class Bivalvia; order Pterioida; family Pteriidae; genus Pinctada; species Pinctada fucata. Next base: position 39,254,092 of record AP027103.1, read on the forward strand.
TCTTGCTTAATATTTTTTTGTACCCTGGAATATGAAAGTATTATTCATTACCATCTTATTTTGGCTTAAATGTCATTATTATTGAAAATTCATGACTCGGGTTTATTTGTACAAAAGGAGGTGGGTGGGTGTTTGGGGTGGGGACATGTGCAGAGTTGAAGGGGAGTGTCATAAGACAATGTATATGGTGTATTTGTATTTGAAAATCGGCTCTATTTGAGACATGGATGTAGATGGGATATTGGAATGTATTTAGTTATGGATGGGATAAATTCTATTTGCGATTAAGCAAATGGCTACTTTTCTAGAAATATGTGTGGCTCTGAAAAGAGCCGTTTTGGAGTTTTGAAACTCAGTCTTCCATCTCGGAGTCAGACATTTCCTCGGAGATGATCTCGACCTCCTCTCCAAACAGCTCTCGTCGAAGATCAGCGACGGCCTCGGCTTTGTGATGAGCGTAGTCATAGTACATGTTTCGGAGTCCTTCGATTACAGCCAGGCGCAGTCTGAGATTGTAGCGAAAGGAACGATGATTGGCTTGCTTGGCTTTTGTGTATCTAAACTGCATGTCGTCCATCTTGTGATTCAGTTGTAAGATCTGCTCGCAAGCTTTCTTGAACTTTCTCTCGTTATCCAACAAGGAAAACCTCTTACTCAGCAAAGTCTTGGCAGGACTTCTGGACAACTTAGCAGTTCTCATCTTTGTAGCACTTGGTTTGTAGGGTTGTAAAATGCGTTGTGATCAGTTGTAGCACTGGAAAGTGAATGCCAGATATTGAAAAGTTTCTCACTTTTATACAGTAACTGGATAGTTTAATGTCAACTGGTGGCATTATGCATATTGAGAAACTCGTGTCCGACAGGAGTCAGTTCCTAAGACAACACCCTGCTAATTGCCTCAATCAGTCACCCGTGACACGGCACTTGTCTGCTACTGATTATTGAGCTTGGACTAATAATTGGATAATTGACATCGTCTTCTCTCCTGATAGAAGTAATATAGTTGATTTAAAAAAAGTTTTATTTTCAAAAACGGAGAAAATATTTGCATATATATTTTGTGCGCTAATATTGATGTATGATTTGAATGAATGAATGAATGAATGAATGAATGAATGAATGAATGAATGAATGAATGAATGAATGAATGAATGAATGAATGAATGAATTTGAATGAATTCAAATGAATTTAAGTGAATTCAAAATTAATTTAAATTAATTCAAAATTCATTTGAATGAATTTGAATGAATTGATAAATGCAATCTTAAAGTTTGTATATGGAGCTCCATAGTATGTATTAGCGAAAAACTCTTTATTTGCGTATTTTCATATGTATATATGACGATCGTCTCTTGCTTAATATTTTTTTGTACCCTGGAATATGAAAGTATTATTCATTACCATCTTATTTTGGCTTAAATGTCATTATTATTGAAAATTCATGACTCGGGTTTATTTGTACAAAAGGAGGTGGGTGGGTGTTTGGGGTGGGGACATGTGCAGAGTTGAAGGGGAGTGTCATAAGACAATGTATATGGTGTATTTGTATTTGAAAATAGGCTCTATTTGAGACATGGATGTAGATGGGATATTGGAATGTATTTAGTTATGGATGGGATAAATTCTATTTGCGATTAAGCAAATGGCTACTTTTCTAGAAATATGTGTGGCTCTGAAAAGAGCCGTTTTGGAGTTTTGAAACTCAGTCTTCCATCTCGGAGACAGACATTTCTTCGGAGATGATCTCGACCTCCTCTCCAAACAGCTCTCGTCGAAGATCAGCGACGGCCTCGGCTTTGTGATGAGCGTAGTCATAGTACATGTTTCGGAGTCCTTCGATTACAGCCAGGCGCAGTCTGAGATTGTAGCGAAAGGAACGATGATTGGCTTGCTTGGCTTTTGTGTATCTAAACTGCATGTCGTCCATCTTGTGATTCAGTTGTAAGATCTGCTCGCAAGCTTTCTTGAACTTTCTCTCGTTATCCAACAAGGAAAACCTCTTACTCAGCAAAGTCTTGGCAGGACTTCTGGACAACTTAGCAGTTCTCATCTTTGTAGCACTTGGTTTGTAGGGTTGTAAAATGCGTTGTGATCAGTTGTAGCACTGGAAAGTGAATGCCAGATATTGAAAAGTTTCTCACTTTTATACAGTAACTGGATAGTTTAATGTCAACTGGTGGCATTATGCATATTGAGAAACTCGTGTCCGACAGGAGTCAGTTCCTAAGACAACACCCTGTTAATTGCCTCAATCAGTCACCCGTGACACGGCACTTGTCTGCTACTGATTATTGAGCTTGGACTAATAATTGGATAATTGACATCGTCTTCTCTCCTGATAGAAGTAATATAGTTGATTTAAAAAAAAGTTTTATTTTCAAAAACGGAGAAAATATTTGCATATATATTTTGTGCGCTAATATTGATGTATGATTTGAATGAATGAATGAATGAATGAATGAATGAATGAATGAATGAATGAATGAATGAATGAATGAATGAATGAATGAATGAATGAATTTGAATGAATTCAAATGAATTTAAGTGAATTCAAAATTAATTTAAATTAATTCAAAATTCATTTGAATGAATTTGAATGAATTGATAAATGCAATCTTAAAGTTTGTATATGGAGCTCCATAGTATGTATTAGCGAAAAACTCTTTATTTGCGTATTTTCATATGTATATATGACGATCGTCTCTTGCTTAATATTTTTTTGTACCCTGGAATATGAAAGTATTATTCATTACCATCTTATTTTGACTTAAATGTCATTATTATTGAAAATTCATGACTCGGGTTTATTTGTACAAAAGGAGGTGGGTGGGTGTTTGGGGTGGGGACATGTGCAGAGTTGAAGGGGAGTGTCATAAGACAATGTATATGGTGTATTTGTATTTGAAAATAGGCTCTATTTGAGACATGGATGTAGATGGGATATTGGAATGTATTTAGTTATGGATGGGATAAATTCTATTTGCGATTAAGCAAATGGCTACTTTTCTAGAAATATGTGTGGCTCTGAAAAGAGCCGTTTTGGAGTTTTGAAACTCAGTCTTCCATCTCGGAGTCAGACATTTCCTCGGAGATGATCTCGACCTCCTCTCCAAACAGCTCTCGTCGAAGATCAGCGACGGCCTCGGCTTTGTGATGAGCGTAGTCATAGTACATGTTTCGGAGTCCTTTGATTACAGCCAGGCGCAGTCTGAGATTGTAGCGAAAGGAACGATGATTGGCTTGCTTGGCTTTTGTGTATCTAAACTGCATGTCGTCCATCTTGTGATTCAGTTGTAAGATCTGCTCGCAAGCTTTCTTGAACTTTCTCTCGTTATCCAACAAGGAAAACCTCTTACTCAGCAAAGTCTTGGCAGGACTTCTGGACAACTTAGCAGTTCTCATCTTTGTAGCACTTGGTTTGTAGGGTTGTAAAATGCGTTGTGATCAGTTGTAGCACTGGAAAGTGAATGCCAGATATTGAAAAGTTTCTCACTTTTATACAGTAACTGGATAGTTTAATGTCAACTGGTGGCATTATGCATATTGAGAAACTCGTGTCCGACAGGAGTCAGTTCCTAAGACAACACCCTGCTAATTGCCTCAATCAGTCACCCGTGACACGGCACTTGTCTGCTACTGATTATTGAGCTTGGACTAATAATTGGATAATTGACATCGTCTTCTCTCCTGATAGAAGTAATATAGTTGATTTAAAAAAAGTTTTATTTTCAAAAACGGAGAAAATATTTGCATATATATTTTGTGCGCTAATATTGATGTATGATTTGAATGAATGAATGAATGAATGAATGAATGAATGAATGAATGAATGAATGAATGAATGAATGAATGAATGAATGAATGAATGAATGAATGAATGAATGAATTTGAATGAATTCAAATGAATTTAAGTGAATTCAAAATTAATTTAAATTAATTCAAAATTCATTTGAATGAATTTGAATGAATTGATAAATGCAATCTTAAAGTTTGTATATGGAGCTCCATAGCATGTATTAGCGAAAAACTCTTTATTTGCGTATTTTCATATGTATATATGACGATCGTCTCTTGCTTAATATTTTTTTGTACCCTGGAATATGAAAGTATTATTCATTACCATCTTATTTTGGCTTAAATGTCATTATTATTGAAAATTCATGACTCGGGTTTATTTGTACAAAAGGAGGTGGGTGGGTGTTTGGGGTGGGGACATGTGCAGAGTTGAAGGGGAGTGTCATAAGACAATGTATATGGTGTATTTGTATTTGAAAATAGGCTCTATTTGAGACATGGATGTAGATGGGATATTGGAATGTATTTAGTTATGGATGGGATAAATTCTATTTGCGATTAAGCAAATGGCTACTTTTCTAGAAATATGTGTGGCTCTGAAAAGAGCCGTTTTGGAGTTTTGAAACTCAGTCTTCCATCTCGGAGTCAGACATTTCCTCGGAGATGATCTCGACCTCCTCTCCAAACAGCTCTCGTCGAAGATCAGCGACGGCCTCGGCTTTGTGATGAGCGTAGTCATAGTACATGTTTCGGAGTCCTTTGATTACAGCCAGGCGCAGTCTGAGATTGTAGCGAAAGGAACGATGATTGGCTTGCTTGGCTTTTGTGTATCTAAACTGCATGTCGTCCATCTTGTGATTCAGTTGTAAGATCTGCTCGCAAGCTTTCTTGAACTTTCTCTCGTTATCCAACAAGGAAAACCTCTTACTCAGCAAAGTCTTGGCAGGACTTCTGGACAACTTAGCAGTTCTCATCTTTGTAGCACTTGGTTTGTAGGGTTGTAAAATGCGTTGTGATCAGTTGTAGCACTGGAAAGTGAATGCCAGATATTGAAAAGTTTCTCACTTTTATACAGTAACTGGATAGTTTAATGTCAACTGGTGGCATTATGCATATTGAGAAACTCGTGTCCGACAGGAGTCAGTTCCTAAGACAACACCCTGCTAATTGCCTCAATCAGTCACCCGTGACACGGCACTTGTCTGCTACTGATTATTGAGCTTGGACTAATAATTGGATAATTGACATCGTCTTCTCTCCTGATAGAAGTAATATAGTTGATTTAAAAAAAAGTTTTATTTTCAAAAACGGAGAAAATATTTGCATATATATTTTGTGCGCTAATATTGATGTATGATATGAATGAATGAATGAATGAATGAATGAATGAATGAATGAATGAATGAATGAATGAATGAATGAATGAATGAATGAATGAATGAATGAATGAATGAATGAATGAATGAATGAATGAATGAATGAATGAATGAATGAATGAATGAATGAATGAATGAATGAATGAATGAATGAATGAATGAATTTAAGTGAATTCAAAATTAATTTAAATTAATTCAAAATTCATTTGAATGAATTTGAATGAATTGATAAATGCAATCTTAAAGTTTGTATATGGAGCTCCATAGTATGTATTAGCGAAAAACTCTTTATTTGCGTATTTTCATATGTATATATGACGATCGTCTCTTGCTTAATATTTTTTTGTACCCTGGAATATGAAAGTATTATTCATTACCATCTTATTTTGGCTTAAATGTCATTATTATTGAAAATTCATGACTCGGGTTTATTTGTACAAAAGGAGGTGGGTGGGTGTTTGGGGTGGGGACATGTGCAGAGTTGAAGGGGAGTGTCATAAGACAATGTATATGGTGTATTTGTATTTGAAAATAGGCTCTATTTGAGACATGGATGTAGATGGGATATTGGAATGTATTTAGTTATGGATGGGATAAATTCTATTTGCGATTAAGCAAATGGCTACTTTTCTAGAAATATGTGTGGCTCTGAAAAGAGCCGTTTTGGAGTTTTGAAACTCAGTCTTCCATCTCGGAGTCAGACATTTCCTCGGAGATGATCTCGACCTCCTCTCCAAACAGCTCTCGTCGAAGATCAGCGACGGCCTCGGCTTTGTGATGAGCGTAGTCATAGTACATGTTTCGGAGTCCTTCGATTACAGCCAGGCGCAGTCTGAGATTGTAGCGAAAGGAACGATGATTGGCTTGCTTGGCTTTTGTGTATCTAAACTGCATGTCGTCCATCTTGTGATTCAGTTGTAAGATCTGCTCGCAAGCTTTCTTGAACTTTCTCTCGTTATCCAACAAGGAAAACCTCTTACTCAGCAAAGTCTTGGCAGGACTTCTTGACAACTTAGCAGTTCTCATCTTTGTAGCACTTGGTTTGTAGGGTTGTAAAATGCGTTGTGATCAGTTGTAGCACTGGAAAGTGAATGCCAGAGATTGAAAAGTTTCTCACTTTTATACAGTAACTGGATAGTTTAATGTCAACTGGTGGCATTATGCATATTGAGAAACTCGTGTCCGACAGGAGTCAGTTCCTAAGACAACACCCTGCTAATTGCCTCAATCAGTCACCCGTGACACGGCACTTGTCTGCTACTGATTATTGAGCTTGGACTAATAATTGGATAACTGACATCGTCTTCTCTCCTGATAGAAGTAATATAGTTGATTTAAAAAAAAGTTTTATTTTCAAAAACGGAGAAAATATTTGCATATATATTTTGTGCGCTAATATTGATGTATGATATGAATGAATGAATGAATGAATGAATGAATGAATGAATGAATGAATGAATGAATGAATGAATGAATGAATGAATGAATGAATGAATGAATGAATGAATGAATGAATGAATGAATGAATGAATGAATGAATGAATGAATTCAAATGAATTTAAGTGAATTCAAAATTAATTTAAATTAATTCAAAATTCATTTGAATGAATTTGAATGAATTGATAAATGCAATCTTAAAGTTTGTATATGGAGCTCCATAGTATGTATTAGCGAAAAACTCTTTATTTGCGTATTTTCATATGTATATATGACGATCGTCTCTTGCTTAATATTTTTTTGTACCCTGGAATATGAAAGTATTATTCATTACCATCTTATTTTGGCTTAAATGTCATTATTATTGAAAATTCATGACTCGGGTTTATTTGTACAAAAGGAGGTGGGTGGGTGTTTGGGGTGGGGACATGTGCAGAGTTGAAGGGGAGTGTCATAAGACAATGTATATGGTGTATTTGTATTTGAAAATAGGCTCTATTTGAGACATGGATGTAGATGGGATATTGGAATGTATTTAGTTATGGATGGGATAAATTCTATTTGCGATTAAGCAAATGGCTACTTTTCTAGAAATATGTGTGGCTCTGAAAAGAGCCGTTTTGGAGTTTTGAAACTCAGTCTTCCATCTCGGAGTCAGACATTTCCTCGGAGATGATCTCGACCTCCTCTCCAAACAGCTCTCGTCGAAGATCAGCGACGGCCTCGGCTTTGTGATGAGCGTAGTCATAGTACATGTTTCGGAGTCCTTCGATTACAGCCAGGCGCAGTCTGAGATTGTAGCGAAAGGAACGATGATTGGCTTGCTTGGCTTTTGTGTATCTAAACTGCATGTCGTCCATCTTGTGATTCAGTTGTAAGATCTGCTCGCAAGCTTTCTTGAACTTTCTCTCGTTATCCAACAAGGAAAACCTCTTACTCAGCAAAGTCTTGGCAGGACTTCTTGACAACTTAGCAGTTCTCATCTTTGTAGCACTTGGTTTGTAGGGTTGTAAAATGCGTTGTGATCAGTTGTAGCACTGGAAAGTGAATGCCAGAGATTGAAAAGTTTCTCACTTTTATACAGTAACTGGATAGTTTAATGTCAACTGGTGGCATTATGCATATTGAGAAACTCGTGTCCGACAGGAGTCAGTTCCTAAGACAACACCCTGCTAATTGCCTCAATCAGTCACCCGTGACACGGCACTTGTCTGCTACTGATTATTGAGCTTGGACTAATAATTGGATAACTGACATCGTCTTCTCTCCTGATAGAAGTAATATAGTTGATTTAAAAAAAAGTTTTATTTTCAAAAACGGAGAAAATATTTGCATATATATTTTGTGCGCTAATATTGATGTATGATATGAATGAATGAATGAATGAATGAATGAATGAATGAATGAATGAATGAATGAATGAATGAATGAATGAATGAATGAATGAATGAATGAATTCAAATGAATTTAAGTGAATTCAAAATTAATTTAAATTAATTCAAAATTCATTTGAATGAATTTGAATGAATTGATAAATGCAATCTTAAAGTTTGTATATGGAGCTCCATAGTATGTATTAGCGAAAAACTCTTTATTTGCGTATTTTCATATGTATATATGACGATCGTCTCTTGCTTAATATTTTTTTGTACCCTGGAATATGAAAGTATTATTCATTACCATCTTATTTTGGCTTAAATGTCATTATTATTGAAAATTCATGACTCGGGTTTATTTGTACAAAAGGAGGTGGGTGGGTGTTTGGGGTGGGGACATGTGCAGAGTTGAAGGGGAGTGTCATAAGACAATGTATATGGTGTATTTGTATTTGAAAATAGGCTCTATTTGAGACATGGATGTAGATGGGATATTGGAATGTATTTAGTTATGGATGGGATAAATTCTATTTGCGATTAAGCAAATGGCTACTTTTCTAGAAATATGTGTGGCTCTGAAAAGAGCCGTTTTGGAGTTTTGAAACTCAGTCTTCCATCTCGGAGTCAGACATTTCCTCGGAGATGATCTCGACCTCCTCTCCAAACAGCTCTCGTCGAAGATCAGCGACGGCCTCGGCTTTGTGATGAGCGTAGTCATAGTACATGTTTCGGAGTCCTTCGATTACAGCCAGGCGTAGTCTGAGATTGTAGCGAAAGGAACGATGATTGGCTTGCTTGGCTTTTGTGTATCTAAACTGCATGTCGTCCATCTTGTGATTCAGTTGTAAGATCTGCTCGCAAGCTTTCTTGAACTTTCTCTCGTTATCCAACAAGGAAAACCTCTTACTCAGCAAAGTCTTGGCAGGACTTCTTGACAACTTAGCAGTTCTCATCTTTGTAGCACTTGGTTTGTAGGGTTGTAAAATGCGTTGTGATCAGTTGTAGCACTGGAAAGTGAATGCCAGAGATTGAAAAGTTTCTCACTTTTATACAGTAACTGGATAGTTTAATGTCAACTGGTGGCATTATGCATATTGAGAAACTCGTGTCCGACAGGAGTCAGTTCCTAAGACAACACCCTGCTAATTGCCTCAATCAGTCACCCGTGACACGGCACTTGTCTGCTACTGATTATTGAGCTTGGACTAATAATTGGATAATTGACATCGTCTTCTCTCCTGATAGAAGTAATATAGTTGATTTAAAAAAAAGTTTTATTTTCAAAAACGGAGAAAATATTTGCATATATATTTTGTGCGCTAATATTGATGTATGATTTGAATGAATGAATGAATGAATGAATGAATGAATGAATGAATGAATGAATGAATGAATGAATGAATGAATGAATGAATGAATGAATGAATGAATGAATGAATGAATGAATGAATGAATTTGAATGAATGAATGAATGAATGAATTTGAATGAATTCAAATGAATTTAAGTGAATTCAAATGAATTTAAGTGAATTCAAAATTAATTTAAATTAATTCAAAATTCATTTGAATGAATTGATAAATGCAATCTTAAAGTTTGTATATGGAGCTCCATAGTATGTATTAGCGAAAAACTCTTTATTTGCGTATTTTCATATGTATATATGACGATCGTCTCTTGCTTAATATTTTTTTGTACCCTGGAATATGAAAGTATTATTCATTACCATCTTATTTTGGCTTAAATGTCATTATTATTGAAAATTCATGACTCGGGTTTATTTGTACAAAAGGAGGTGGGTGGGTGTTTGGGGTGGGGACATGTGCAGAGTTGAAGGGGAGTGTCATAAGACAATGTATATGGTGTATTTGTATTTGAAAATAGGCTCTATTTGAGACATGGATGTAGATGGGATATTGGAATGTATTTAGTTATGGATGGGATAAATTCTATTTGCGATTAAGCAAATGGCTACTTTTCTAGAAATATGTGTGGCTCTGAAAAGAGCCGTTTTGGAGTTTTGAAACTCAGTCTTCCATCTCGGAGTCAGACATTTCCTCGGAGATGATCTCGACCTCCTCTCCAAACAGCTCTCGTCGAAGATCAGCGACGGCCTCGGCTTTGTGATGAGCGTAGTCATAGTACATGTTTCGGAGTCCTTTGATTACAGCCAGGCGCAGTCTGAGATTGTAGCGAAAGGAACGATGATTGGCTTGCTTGGCTTTTGTGTATCTAAACTGCATGTCGTCCATCTTGTGATTCAGTTGTAAGATCTGCTCGCAAGCTTTCTTGAACTTTCTCTCGTTATCTAACAAGGAAAACCTCTTACTCAGCAAAGTCTTGGCAGGACTTCTGGACAACTTAGCAGTTCTCATCTTTGTAGCACTTGGTTTGTAGGGTTGTAAAATGCGTTGTGATCAGTTGTAGCACTGGAAAGTGAATGCCAGATATTGAAAAGTTTCTCACTTTTATACAGTAACTGGATAGTTTAATGTCAACTGGTGGCATTATGCATATTGAGAAACTCGTGTCCGACAGGAGTCAGTTCCTAAGACAACACCCTGCTAATTGCCTCAATCAGTCACCCGTGACACGGCACTTGTCTGCTACTGATTATTGAGCTTGGACTAATAATTGGATAATTGACATCGTCTTCTCTCCTGATAGAAGTAATATAGTTGATTAAAAAAAGTTTTATTTTCAAAAACGGAGAAAATATTTGCATATATATTTTGTGCGCTAATATTGATGTATGATTTGAATGAATGAATGAATGAATGAATGAATGAATGAATGAATGAATGAATGAATGAATGAATGAATGAATGAATGAATGAATGAATGAATGAATTTGAATGAATGAATGAATGAATGAATTTGAATGAATTCAAATGAATTTAAGTGAATTCAAATGAATTTAAGTGAATTCAAAATTAATTTAAATTAATTCAAAATTCATTTGAATGAATTGATAAATGCAATCTTAAAGTTTGTATATGGAGCTCCATAGTATGTATTAGCGAAAAACTCTTTATTTGCGTATTTTCATATGTATATATGACGATCGTCTCTTGCTTAATATTTTTTTGTACCCTGGAATATGAAAGTATTATTCATTACCATCTTATTTTGGCTTAAATGTCATTATTATTGAAAATTCATGACTCGGGTTTATTTGTACAAAAGGAGGTGGGTGGGTGTTTGGGGTGGGGACATGTGCAGAGTTGAAGGGGAGTGTCATAAGACAATGTATATGGTGTATTTGTATTTGAAAATAGGCTCTATTTGAGACATGGATGTAGATGGGATATTGGAATGTATTTAGTTATGGATGGGATAAATTCTATTTGCGATTAAGCAAATGGCTACTTTTCTAGAAATATGTGTGGCTCTGAAAAGAGCCGTTTTGGAGTTTTGAAACTCAGTCTTCCATCTCGGAGTCAGACATTTCCTCGGAGATGATCTCGACCTCCTCTCCAAACAGCTCTCGTCGAAGATCAGCGACGGCCTCGGCTTTGTGATGAGCGTAGTCATAGTACATGTTTCGGAGTCCTTTGATTACAGCCAGGCGCAGTCTGAGATTGTAGCGAAAGGAACGATGATTGGCTTGCTTGGCTTTTGTGTATCTAAACTGCATGTCGTCCATCTTGTGATTCAGTTGTAAGATCTGCTCGCAAGCTTTCTTGAACTTTCTCTCGTTATCTAACAAGGAAAACCTCTTACTCAGCAAAGTCTTGGCAGGACTTCTGGACAACTTAGCAGTTCTCATCTTTGTAGCACTTGGTTTGTAGGGTTGTAAAATGCGTTGTGATCAGTTGTAGCACTGGAAAGTGAATGCCAGATATTGAAAAGTTTCTCACTTTTATACAGTAACTGGATAGTTTAATGTCAACTGGTGGCATTATGCATATTGAGAAACTCGTGTCCGACAGGAGTCAGTTCCTAAGACAACACCCTGCTAATTGCCTCAATCAGTCACCCGTGACACGGCACTTGTCTGCTACTGATTATTGAGCTTGGACTAATAATTGGATAATTGACATCGTCTTCTCTCCTGATAGAAGTAATATAGTTGATTTAAAAAAAGTTTTATTTTCAAAAACGGAGAAAATATTTGCATATATATTTTGTGCGCTAATATTGATGTATGATTTGAATGAATGAATGAATGAATGAATGAATGAATGAATGAATGAATGAATGAATGAATGAATGAATGAATGAATGAATGAATGAATGAATGAATGAATGAATGAATGAATGAATGAATGAATGAATGAATGAATGAATTTGAATGAATTTGAATGAATTCAAATGAATTTAAGTGAATTCAAAATTAATTTAAATTAATTCAAAATTCATTTGAATGAATTTGAATGAATTGATAAATGCAATCTTAAAGTTTGTATATGGAGCTCCATAGTATGTATTAGCGAAAAACTCTTTATTTGCGTATTTTCATATGTATATATGACGATCGTCTCTTGCTTAATATTTTTTTGTACCCTGGAATATGAAAGTATTATTCATTACCATCTTATTTTGGCTTAAATGTCATTATTATTGAAAATTCATGACTCGGGTTTATTTGTACAAAAGGAGGTGGGTGGGTGTTTGGGGTGGGGACATGTGCAGAGTTGAAGGGGAGTGTCATAAGACAATGTATATGGTGTATTTGTATTTGAAAATAGGCTCTATTTGAGACATGGATGTAGATGGGATATTGGAATGTATTTAGTTATGGATGGGATAAATTCTATTTGCGATTAAGCAAATGGCTACTTTTCTAGAAATATGTGTGGCTCTGAAAAGAGCCGTTTTGGAGTTTTGAAACTCAGTCTTCCATCTCGGAGTCAGACATTTCCTCGGAGATGATCTCGACCTCCTCTCCAAACAGCTCTCGTCGAAGATCAGCGACGGCCTCGGCTTTGTGATGAGCGTAGTCATAGTACATGTTTCGGAGTCCTTTGATTACAGCCAGGCGCAGTCTGAGATTGTAGCGAAAGGAACGATGATTGGCTTGCTTGGCTTTTGTGTATCTAAACTGCATGTCGTCCATCTTGTGATTCAGTTGTAAGATCTGCTCGCAAGCTTTCTTGAACTTTCTCTCGTTATCTAACAAGGAAAACCTCTTACTCAGCAAAGTCTTGGCAGGACTTCTGGACAACTTAGCAGTTCTCATCTTTGTAGCACTTGGTTTGTAGGGTTGTAAAATGCGTTGTGATCAGTTGTAGCACTGGAAAGTGAATGCCAGATATTGAAAAGTTTCTCACTTTTATACAGTAACTGGATAGTTTAATGTCAACTGGTGGCATTATGCATATTGAGAAACTCGTGTCCGACAGGAGTCAGTTCCTAAGACAACACCCTGCTAATTGCCTCAATCAGTCACCCGTGACACGGCACTTGTCTGCTACTGATTATTGAGCTTGGACTAATAATTGGATAATTGACATCGTCTTCTCTCCTGATAGAAGTAATATAGTTGATTTAAAAAAAGTTTTATTTTCAAAAACGGAGAAAATATTTGCATATATATTTTGTGCGCTAATATTGATGTATGATTTGAATGAATGAATGAATGAATGAATGAATGAATGAATGAATGAATGAATGAATGAATGAATGAATGAATGAATGAATGAATGAATGAATGAATGAATTTGAATGAATTTGAATGAATTCAAATGAATTTAAGTGAATTCAAAATTAATTTAAATTAATTCAAAATTCATTTGAATGAATTTGAATGAATTGATAAATGCAATCTTAAAGTTTGTATATGGAGCTCCATAGTATGTATTAGCGAAAAACTCTTTATTTGCGTATTTTCATATGTATATATGACGATCGTCTCTTGCTTAATATTTTTTTGTACCCTGGAATATGAAAGTATTATTCATTACCATCTTATTTTGGCTTAAATGTCATTATTATTGAAAATTCATGACTCGGGTTTATTTGTACAAAAGGAGGTGGGTGGGTGTTTGGGGTGGGGACATGTGCAGAGTTGAAGGGGAGTGTCATAAGACAATGTATATGGTGTATTTGTATTTGAAAATAGGCTCTATTTGAGACATGGATGTAGATGGGATATTGGAATGTATTTAGTTATGGATGGGATAAATTCTATTTGCGATTAAGCAAATGGCTACTTTTCTAGAAATATGTGTGGCTCTGAAAAGAGCCGTTTTGGAGTTTTGAAACTCAGTCTTCCATCTCGGAGTCAGACATTTCCTCGGAGATGATCTCGACCTCCTCTCCAAACAGCTCTCGTCGAAGATCAGCGACGGCCTCGGCTTTGTGATGAGCGTAGTCATAGTACATGTTTCGGAGTCCTTTGATTACAGCCAGGCGCAGTCTGAGATTGTAGCGAAAGGAACGATGATTGGCTTGCTTGGCTTTTGTGTATCTAAACTGCATGTCGTCCATCTTGTGATTCAGTTGTAAGATCTGCTCGCAAGCTTTCTTGAACTTTCTCTCGTTATCTAACAAGGAAAACCTCTTACTCAGCAAAGTCTTGGCAGGACTTCTGGACAACTTAGCAGTTCTCATCTTTGTAGCACTTGGTTTGTAGGGTTGTAAAATGCGTTGTGATCAGTTGTAGCACTGGAAAGTGAATGCCAGATATTGAAAAGTTTCTCACTTTTATACAGTAACTGGATAGTTTAATGTCAACTGGTGGCATTATGCATATTGAGAAACTCGTGTCCGACAGGAGTCAGTTCCTAAGACAACACCCTGCTAATTGCCTCAATCAGTCACCCGTGACACGGCACTTGTCTGCTACTGATTATTGAGCTTGGACTAATAATTGGATAATTGACATCGTCTTCTCTCCTGATAGAAGTAATATAGTTGATTTAAAAAAAGTTTTATTTTCAAAAACGGAGAAAATATTTGCATATATATTTTGTGCGCTAATATTGATGTATGATTTGAATGAATGAATGAATGAATGAATGAATGAATGAATGAATGAATGAATGAATGAATGAATGAATGAATTTGAATGAATTTGAATGAATTCAAATGAATTTAAGTGAATTCAAAATTAATTTAAATTAATTCAAAATTCATTTGAATGAATTTGAATGAATTGATAAATGCAATCTTAAAGTTTGTATATGGAGCTCCATAGTATGTATTAGCGAAAAACTCTTTATTTGCGTATTTTCATATGTATATATGACGATCGTCTCTTGCTTAATATTTTTTTGTACCCTGGAATATGAAAGTATTATTCATTACCATCTTATTTTGGCTTAAATGTCATTATTATTGAAAATTCATGACTCGGGTTTATTTGTACAAAAGGAGGTGGGTGGGTGTTTGGGGTGGGGACATGTGCAGAGTTGAAGGGGAGTGTCATAAGACAATGTATATGGTGTATTTGTATTTGAAAATAGGCTCTATTTGAGACATGGATGTAGATGGGATATTGGAATGTATTTAGTTATGGATGGGATAAATTCTATTTGCGATTAAGCAAATGGCTACTTTTCTAGAAATATGTGTGGCTCTGAAAAGAGCCGTTTTGGAGTTTTGAAACTCAGTCTTCCATCTCGGAGACAGACATTTCCTCGGAGATGATCTCGACCTCCTCTCCAAACAGCTCTCGTCGAAGATCAGCGACGGCCTCGGCTTTGTGATGAGCGTAGTCATAGTACATGTTTCGGAGTCCTTCGATTACAGCCAGGCGCAGTCTGAGATTGTAGCGAAAGGAACGATGATTGGCTTGCTTGGCTTTTGTGTATCTAAACTGCATGTCGTCCATCTTGTGATTCAGTTGTAAGATCTGCTCGCAAGCTTTCTTGAACTTTCTCTCGTTATCCAACAAGGAAAACCTCTTACTCAGCAAAGTCTTGGCAGGACTTCTGGACAACTTAGCAGTTCTCATCTTTGTAGCACTTGGTTTGTAGGGTTGTAAAATGCGTTGTGATCAGTTGTAGCACTGGAAAGTGAATGCCAGATATTGAAAAGTTTCTCACTTTTATACGGTAACTGGATAGTTTAATGTCAACTGGTGGCATTATGCATATTGAGAAACTCGTGTCCGACAGGAGTCAGTTCCTAAGACAACACCCTGCTAATTGCCTCAATCAGTCACCCGTGACACGGCACTTGTCTGCTACTGATTATTGAGCTTAGACTAATAATTGGATAATTGACATCGTCTTCTCTCCTGATAGAAGTAATATAGTTGATTTAAAAAAAGTTTTATTTTCAAAAACGGAGAAAATATTTGCATATATATTTTGTGCGCTAATATTGATGTATGATTTGAATGAATGAATGAATGAATGAATGAATGAATGAATGAATGAATGAATGAATGAATGAATGAATGAATGAATGAATGAATGAATGAATTCAAATGAATTTAAGTGAATTCAAAATTAATTTAAATTAATTCAAAATTCATTTGAATGAATTTGAATGAATTGATAAATGCAATCTTAAAGTTTGTATATGGAGCTCCATAGTATGTATTAGCGAAAAACTCTTTATTTGCGTATTTTCATATGTATATATGACGATCGTCTCTTGCTTAATATTTTTTTGTACCCTGGAATATGAAAGTATTATTCATTACCATCTTATTTTGGCTTAAATGTCATTATTATTGAAAATTCATGACTCGGGTTTATTTGTACAAAAGGAGGTGGGTGGGTGTTTGGGGTGGGGACATGTGCAGAGTTGAAGGGGAGTGTCATAAGACAATGTATATGGTGTATTTGTATTTGAAAATAGGCTCTATTTGAGACATGGATGTAGATGGGATATTGGAATGTATTTAGTTATGGATGGGATAAATTCTATTTGCGATTAAGCAAATGGCTACTTTTCTAGAAATATGTGTGGCTCTGAAAAGAGCCGTTTTGGAGTTTTGAAACTCAGTCTTCCATCTCGGAGTCAGACATTTCGTCGGAGATGATCTCGACCTCCTCTCCAAACAGCTCTCGTCGAAGATCAGCGACGGCCTCGGCTTTGTGATGAGCGTAGTCATAGTACATGTTTCGGAGTCCTTCGATTACAGCCAGGCGCAGTCTGAGATTGTAGCGAAAGGAACGATGATTGGCTTGCTTGGCTTTTATGTATCTAAACTGCATGTCGTCCATCTTGTGATTCAGTTGTAAGATCTGCTCGCAAGCTTTCTTGAACTTTCTCTCGTTATCCAACAAGGAAAACCTCTTACTCAGCAAAGTCTTGGCAGGACTTCTTGACAACTTAGCAGTTCTCATCTTTGTAGCACTTGGTTTGTAGGGTTGTAAAATGCGTTGTGATCAGTTGTAGCACTGGAAAGTGAATGCCAGAGATTGAAAAGTTTCTCACTTTTATACAGTAACTGGATAGTTTAATGTCAACTGGTGGCATTATGCATATTGAGAAACTCGTGTCCGACAGGAGTCAGTTCCTAAGACAACACCCTGCTAATTGCCTCAATCAGTCACCCGTGACACGGCACTTGTCTGCTACTGATTATTGAGCTTGGACTAATAATTGGATAATTGACATCGTCTTCTCTCCTGATAGAAGTAATATAGTTGATTTAAAAAAAAGTTTTATTTTCAAAAACGGAGAAAATATTTGCATATATATTTTGTGCGCTAATATTGATGTATGATTTGAATGAATGAATGAATGAATGAATGAATGAATGAATGAATGAATGAATGAATGAATGAATGAATGAATGAATGAATGAATGAATGAATGAATGAATGAATGAATGAATGAATGAATGAATGAATGAATGAATTTGAATGAATTCAAATGAATTTAAGTGAATTCAAAATTAATTTAAATTAATTCAAAATTCATTTGAATGAATTGATAAATGCAATCTTAAAGTTTGTATATGGAGCTCCATAGTATGTATTAGCGAAAAACTCTTTATTTGCGTATTTTCATATGTATATATGACGATCGTCTCTTGCTTAATATTTTTTTGTACCCTGGAATATGAAAGTATTATTCATTACCATCTTATTTTGGCTTAAATGTCATTATTATTGAAAATTCATGACTCGGGTTTATTTGTACAAAAGGAGGTGGGTGGGTGTTTGGGGTGGGGACATGTGCAGAGTTGAAGGGGAGTGTCATAAGACAATGTATATGGTGTATTTGTATTTGAAAATAGGCTCTATTTGAGACATGGATGTAGATGGGATATTGGAATGTATTTAGTTATGGATGGGATAAATTCTATTTGCGATTAAGCAAATGGCTACTTTTCTAGAAATATGTGTGGCTCTGAAAAGAGCCGTTTTGGAGTTTTGAAACTCAGTCTTCCATCTCGGAGTCAGACATTTCGTCGGAGATGATCTCGACCTCCTCTCCAAACAGCTCTCGTCGAAGATCAGCGACGGCCTCGGCTTTGTGATGAGCGTAGTCATAGTACATGTTTCGGAGTCCTTCGATTACAGCCAGGCGCAGTCTGAGATTGTAGCGAAAGGAACGATGATTGGCTTGCTTGGCTTTTATGTATCTAAACTGCATGTCGTCCATCTTGTGATTCAGTTGTAAGATCTGCTCGCAAGCTTTCTTGAACTTTCTCTCGTTATCCAACAAGGAAAACCTCTTACTCAGCAAAGTCTTGGCAGGACTTCTTGACAACTTAGCAGTTCTCATCTTTGTAGCACTTGGTTTGTAGGGTTGTAAAATGCGTTGTGATCAGTTGTAGCACTGGAAAGTGAATGCCAGAGATTGAAAAGTTTCTCACTTTTATACAGTAACTGGATAGTTTAATGTCAACTGGTGGCATTATGCATATTGAGAAACTCGTGTCCGACAGGAGTCAGTTCCTAAGACAACACCCTGCTAATTGCCTCAATCAGTCACCCGTGACACGGCACTTGTCTGCTACTGATTATTGAGCTTGGACTAATAATTGGATAATTGACATCGTCTTCTCTCCTGATAGAAGTAATATAGTTGATTTAAAAAAAAGTTTTATTTTCAAAAACGGAGAAAATATTTGCATATATATTTTGTGCGCTAATATTGATGTATGATTTGAATGAATGAATGAATGAATGAATGAATGAATGAATGAATGAATGAATGAATGAATGAATGAATGAATGAATGAATGAATGAATGAATGAATGAATGAATGAATGAATGAATGAATTTGAATGAATTCAAATGAATTTAAGTGAATTCAAAATTAATTTAAATTAATTCAAAATTCATTTGAATGAATTGATAAATGCAATCTTAAAGTTTGTATATGGAGCTCCATAGTATGTATTAGCGAAAAACTCTTTATTTGCGTATTTTCATATGTATATATGACGATCGTCTCTTGCTTAATATTTTTTTGTACCCTGGAATATGAAAGTATTATTCATTACCATCTTATTTTGGCTTAAATGTCATTATTATTGAAAATTCATGACTCGGGTTTATTTGTACAAAAGGAGGTGGGTGGGTGTTTGGGGTGGGGACATGTGCAGAGTTGAAGGGGAGTGTCATAAGACAATGTATATGGTGTATTTGTATTTGAAAATAGGCTCTATTTGAGACATGGATGTAGATGGGATATTGGAATGTATTTAGTTATGGATGGGATAAATTCTATTTGCGATTAAGCAAATGGCTACTTTTCTAGAAATATGTGTGGCTCTGAAAAGAGCCGTTTTGGAGTTTTGAAACTCAGTCTTCCATCTCGGAGACAGACATTTCCTCGGAGATGATCTCGACCTCCTCTCCAAACAGCTCTCGTCGAAGATCAGCGACGGCCTCGGCTTTGTGATGAGCGTAGTCATAGTACATGTTTCGGAGTCCTTCGATTACAGCCAGGCGCAGTCTGAGATTGTAGCGAAAGGAACGATGATTGGCTTGCTTGGCTTTTGTGTATCTAAACTGCATGTCGTCCATCTTGTGATTCAGTTGTAAGATCTGCTCGCAAGCTTTCTTGAACTTTCTCTCGTTATCCAACAAGGAAAACCTCTTACTCAGCAAAGTCTTGGCAGGACTTCTGGACAACTTAGCAGTTCTCATCTTTGTAGCACTTGGTTTGTAGGGTTGTAAAATGCGTTGTGATCAGTTGTAGCACTGGAAAGTGAATGCCAGATATTGAAAAGTTTCTCACTTTTATACAGTAACTGGATAGTTTAATGTCAACTGGTGGCATTATGCATATTGAGAAACTCGTGTCCGACAGGAGTCAGTTCCTAAGACAACACCCTGCTAATTGCCTCAATCAGTCACCCGTGACACGGCACTTGTCTGCTACTGATTATTGAGCTTAGACTAATAATTGGATAATTGACATCGTCTTCTCTCCTGATAGAAGTAATATAGTTGATTTAAAAAAAAGTTTTATTTTCAAAAACGGAGAAAATATTTGCATATATATTTTGTGCGCTAATATTGATGTATGATTTGAATGAATGAATGAATGAATGAATGAATGAATGAATGAATGAATGAATGAATGAATGAATGAATGAATGAATGAATGAATGAATGAATTTAAGTGAATTCAAAATTAATTTAAATTAATTCAAAATTCATTTGAATGAATTTGAATGAATTGATAAATGCAATCTTAAAGTTTGTATATGGAGCTCCATAGTATGTATTAGCGAAAAACTCTTTATTTGCGTATTTTCATATGTATATATGACGATCGTCTCTTGCTTAATATTTTTTTGTACCCTGGAATATGAAAGTATTATTCATTACCATCTTATTTTGGCTTAAATGTCATTATTATTGAAAATTCATGACTCGGGTTTATTTGTACAAAAGGAGGTGGGTGGGTGTTTGGGGTGGGGACATGTGCAGAGTTGAAGGGGAGTGTCATAAGACAATGTATATGGTGTATTTGTATTTGAAAATAGGCTCTATTTGAGACATGGATGTAGATGGGATATTGGAATGTATTTAGTTATGGATGGGATAAATTCTATTTGCGATTAGGCAAATGGCTACTTTTCTAGAAATATGTGTGGCTCTGAAAAGAGCCGTTTTGGAGTTTTGAAACTCAGTCTTCCATCTCGGAGTCAGACATTTCCTCGGAGATGATCTCGACCTCCTCTCCAAACAGCTCTCGTCGAAGATCAGCGACGGCCTCGGCTTTGTGATGAGCGTAGTCATAGTACATGTTTCGGAGTCCTTCGATTACAGCCAGGCGCAGTCTGAGATTGTAGCGAAAGGAACAATGATTGGCTTGCTTGGCTTTTATGTATCTAAACTGCATGTCGTCCATCTTGTGATTCAGTTGTAAGATCTGCTCGCAAGCTTTCTTGAACTTTCTCTCGTTATCCAACAAGGAAAACCTCTTACTCAGCAAAGTCTTGGCAGGACTTCTGGACAACTTAGCAGTTCTCATCTTTGTAGCACTTGGTTTGTAGGGTTGTAAAATGCGTTGTGATCAGTTGTAGCACTGGAAAGTGAATGCCAGATATTGAAAAGTTTCTCACTTTTATACAGTAACTGGATAGTTTAATGTCAACTGGTGGCATTATGCATATTGAGAAACTCGTGTCCGACAGGAGTCAGTTCCTAAGACAACACCCTGCTAATTGCCTCAATCAGTCACCCGTGACACGGCACTTGTCTGCTACTGATTATTGAGCTTAGACTAATAATTGGATAATTGACATCGTCTTCTCTCCTGATAGAAGTAATATAGTTGATTTAAAAAAAAGTTTTATTTTCAAAAACGGAGAAAATATTTGCATATATATTTTGTGCGCTAATATTGATGTATGATTTGAATGAATGAATGAATGAATGAATGAATGAATGAATGAATGAATGAATGAATGAATGAATGAATGAATGAATGAATGAATGAATGAATGAATGAATGAATGAATGAATGAATGAATGAATGAATGAATGAATGAATGAATGAATGAATGAATGAATGAATTCAAATGAATTTAAGTGAATTCAAAATTAATTTAAATTAATTCAAAATTCATTTGAATGAATTTGAATGAATTGATAAATGCAATCTTAAAGTTTGTATATGGAGCTCCATAGTATGTATTAGCGAAAAACTCTTTATTTGCGTATTTTCATATGTATATATGACGATCGTCTCTTGCTTAATATTTTTTTGTACCCTGGAATATGAAAGTATTATTCATTACCATCTTATTTTGGCTTAAATGTCATTATTATTGAAAATTCATGACTCGGGTTTATTTGTACAAAAGGAGGTGGGTGGGTGTTTGGGGTGGGGACATGTGCAGAGTTGAAGGGGAGTGTCATAAGACAATGTATATGGTGTATTTGTATTTGAAAATAGGCTCTATTTGAGACATGGATGTAGATGGGATATTGGAATGTATTTAGTTATGGATGGGATAAATTCTATTTGCGATTAAGCAAATGGCTACTTTTCTAGAAATATGTGTGGCTCTGAAAAGAGCCGTTTTGGAGTTTTGAAACTCAGTCTTCCATCTCGGAGTCAGACATTTCCTCGGAGATGATCTCGACCTCCTCTCCAAACAGCTCTCGTCGAAGATCAGCGACGGCCTCGGCTTTGTGATGAGCGTAGTCATAGTACATGTTTCGGAGTCCTTCGATTACAGCCAGGCGCAGTCTGAGATTGTAGCGAAAGGAACAATGATTGGCTTGCTTGGCTTTTATGTATCTAAACTGCATGTCGTCCATCTTGTGATTCAGTTGTAAGATCTGCTCGCAAGCTTTCTTGAACTTTCTCTCGTTATCCAACAAGGAAAACCTCTTACTCAGCAAAGTCTTGGCAGGACTTCTTGACAACTTAGCAGTTCTCATCTTTGTAGCACTTGGTTTGTAGGGTTGTAAAATGCGTTGTGATCAGTTGTAGCACTGGAAAGTGAATGCCAGAGATTGAAAAGTTTCTCACTTTTATACAGTAACTGGATAGTTTAATGTCAACTGGTGGCATTATGCATATTGAGAAACTCGTGTCCGACAGGAGTCAGTTCCTAAGACAACACCCTGCTAATTGCCTCAATCAGTCACCCGTGACACGGCACTTGTCTGCTACTGATTATTGAGCTTGGACTAATAATTGGATAATTGACATCGTCTTCTCTCCTGATAGAAGTAATATAGTTGATTTAAAAAAAGTTTTATTTTCAAAAACGGAGAAAATATTTGCATATATATTTTGTGCGCTAATATTGATGTATGATTTGAATGAATGAATGAATGAATGAATGAATGAATGAATGAATGAATGAATGAATGAATGAATGAATGAATGAATGAATGAATGAATGAATGAATGAATGAATGAATGAATGAATGAATGAATTTGAATGAATGAATTTGAATGAATTCAAATGAATTTAAGTGAATTCAAAATTAATTTAAATTAATTCAAAATTCATTTGAATGAATTGATAAATGCAATATTAAAGTTTGTATATGGAGCTCCATAGTATGTATTAGCGAAAAACTCTTTATTTGCGTATTTTCATATGTATATATGACGATCGTCTCTTGCTTAATATTTTTTTGTACCCTGGAATATGAAAGTATTATTCATTACCATCTTATTTTGGCTTAAATGTCATTATTATTGAAAATTCATGACTCGGGTTTATTTGTACAAAAGGAGGTGGGTGGGTGTTTGGGGTGGGGACATGTGCAGAGTTGAAGGGGAGTGTCATAAGACAATGTATATGGTGTATTTGTATTTGAAAATAGGCTCTATTTGAGACATGGATGTAGATGGGATATTGGAATGTATTTAGTTATGGATGGGATAAATTCTATTTGCGATTAAGCAAATGGCTACTTTTCTAGAAATATGTGTGGCTCTGAAAAGAGCCGTTTTGGAGTTTTGAAACTCAGTCTTCCATCTCGGAGTCAGACATTTCCTCGGAGATGATCTCGACCTCCTCTCCAAACAGCTCTCGTCGAAGATCAGCGACGGCCTCGGCTTTGTGATGAGCGTAGTCATAGTACATGTTTCGGAGTCCTTCGATTACAGCCAGGCGCAGTCTGAGATTGTAGCGAAAGGAACAATGATTGGCTTGCTTGGCTTTTATGTATCTAAACTGCATGTCGTCCATCTTGTGATTCAGTTGTAAGATCTGCTCGCAAGCTTTCTTGAACTTTCTCTCGTTATCCAACAAGGAAAACCTCTTACTCAGCAAAGTCTTGGCAGGACTTCTTGACAACTTAGCAGTTCTCATCTTTGTAGCACTTGGTTTGTAGGGTTGTAAAATGCGTTGTGATCAGTTGTAGCACTGGAAAGTGAATGCCAGAGATTGAAAAGTTTCTCACTTTTATACAGTAACTGGATAGTTTAATGTCAACTGGTGGCATTATGCATATTGAGAAACTCGTGTCCGACAGGAGTCAGTTCCTAAGACAACACCCTGCTAATTGCCTCAATCAGTCACCCGTGACACGGCACTTGTCTGCTACTGATTATTGAGCTTGGACTAATAATTGGATAATTGACATCGTCTTCTCTCCTGATAGAAGTAATATAGTTGATTTAAAAAAAAGTTTTATTTTCAAAAACGGAGAAAATATTTGCATATATATTTTGTGCGCTAATATTGATGTATGATTTGAATGAATGAATGAATGAATGAATGAATGAATGAATGAATGAATGAATGAATGAATGAATGAATGAATGAATGAATGAATGAATGAATGAATGAATGAATGAATGAATGAATGAATGAATGAATGAATGAATTCAAATGAATTTAAGTGAATTCAAAATTAATTTAAATTAATTCAAAATTCATTTGAATGAATTTGAATGAATTGATAAATGCAATCTTAAAGTTTGTATATGGAGCTCCATAGTATGTATTAGCGAAAAACTCTTTATTTGCGTATTTTCATATGTATATATGACGATCGTCTCTTGCTTAATATTTTTTTGTACCCTGGAATATGAAAGTATTATTCATTACCATCTTATTTTGGCTTAAATGTCATTATTATTGAAAATTCATGACTCGGGTTTATTTGTACAAAAGGAGGTGGGTGGGTGTTTGGGGTGGGGACATGTGCAGAGTTGAAGGGGAGTGTCATAAGACAATGTATATGGTGTATTTGTATTTGAAAATAGGCTCTATTTGAGACATGGATGTAGATGGGATATTGGAATGTATTTAGTTATGGATGGGATAAATTCTATTTGCGATTAAGCAAATGGCTACTTTTCTAGAAATATGTGTGGCTCTGAAAAGAGCCGTTTTGGAGTTTTGAAACTCAGTCTTCCATCTCGGAGTCAGACATTTCCTCGGAGATGATCTCGACCTCCTCTCCAAACAGCTCTCGTCGAAGATCAGCGACGGCCTCGGCTTTGTGATGAGCGTAGTCATAGTACATGTTTCGGAGTCCTTCGATTACAGCCAGGCGCAGTCTGAGATTGTAGCGAAAGGAACGATGATTGGCTTGCTTGGCTTTTATGTATCTAAACTGCATGTCGTCCATCTTGTGATTCAGTTGTAAGATCTGCTCGCAAGCTTTCTTGAACTTTCTCTCGTTATCCAACAAGGAAAACCTCTTACTCAGCAAAGTCTTGGCAGGACTTCTTGACAACTTAGCAGTTCTCATCTTTGTAGCACTTGGTTTGTAGGGTTGTAAAATGCGTTGTGATCAGTTGTAGCACTGGAAAGTGAATGCCAGAGATTGAAAAGTTTCTCACTTTTATACAGTAACTGGATAGTTTAATGTCAACTGGTGGCATTATGCATATTGAGAAACTCGTGTCCGACAGGAGTCAGTTCCTAAGACAACACCCTGCTAATTGCCTCAATCAGTCACCCGTGACACGGCACTTGTCTGCTACTGATTATTGAGCTTGGACTAATAATTGGATAATTGACATCGTCTTCTCTCCTGATAGAAGTAATATAGTTGATTTAAAAAAAAGTTTTATTTTCAAAAACGGAGAAAATATTTGCATATATATTTTGTGCGCTAATATTGATGTATGATTTGAATGAATGAATGAATGAATGAATGAATGAATGAATGAATGAATGAATGAATGAATGAATGAATGAATGAATGAATGAATGAATGAATGAATGAATGAATGAATGAATGAATGAATTTGAATGAATGAATGAATGAATTTGAATGAATGAATGAATGAATTTGAATGAATTCAAATGAATTTAAGTGAATTCAAAATTAATTTAAATTAATTCAAAATTCATTTGAATGAATTGATAAATGCAATCTTAAAGTTTGTATATGGAGCTCCATAGTATGTATTAGCGAAAAACTCTTTATTTGCGTATTTTCATATGTATATATGACGATCGTCTCTTGCTTAATATTTTTTTGTACCCTGGAATATGAAAGTATTATTCATTACCATCTTATTTTGGCTTAAATGTCATTATTATTGAAAATTCATGACTCGGGTTTATTTGTACAAAAGGAGGTGGGTGGGTGTTTGGGGTGGGGACATGTGCAGAGTTGAAGGGGAGTGTCATAAGACAATGTATATGGTGTATTTGTATTTGAAAATAGGCTCTATTTGAGACATGGATGTAGATGGGATATTGGAATGTATTTAGTTATGGATGGGATAAATTCTATTTGCGATTAAGCAAATGGCTACTTTTCTAGAAATATGTGTGGCTCTGAAAAGAGCCGTTTTGGAGTTTTGAAACTCAGTCTTCCATCTCGGAGTCAGACATTTCCTCGGAGATGATCTCGACCTCCTCTCCAAACAGCTCTCGTCGAAGATCAGCGACGGCCTCGGCTTTGTGATGAGCGTAGTCATAGTACATGTTTCGGAGTCCTTCGATTACAGCCAGGCGCAGTCTGAGATTGTAGCGAAAGGAACGATGATTGGCTTGCTTGGCTTTTGTGTATCTAAACTGCATGTCGTCCATCTTGTGATTCAGTTGTAAGATCTGCTCGCAAGCTTTCTTGAACTTTCTCTCGTTATCCAACAAGGAAAACCTCTTACTCAGCAAAGTCTTGGCAGGACTTCTGGACAACTTAGCAGTTCTCATCTTTGTAGCACTTGGTTTGTAGGGTTGTAAAATGCGTTGTGATCAGTTGTAGCACTGGAAAGTGAATGCCAGATATTGAAAAGTTTCTCACTTTTATACAGTAACTGGATAGTTTAATGTCAACTGGTGGCATTATGCATATTGAGAAACTCGTGTCCGACAGGAGTCAGTTCCTAAGACAACACCCTGCTAATTGCCTCAATCAGTCACCCGTGACACGGCACTTGTCTGCTACTGATTATTGAGCTTGGACTAATAATTGGATAATTGACATCGTCTTCTCTCCTGATAGAAGTAATATAGTTGATTTAAAAAAAAGTTTTATTTTCAAAAACGGAGAAAATATTTGCATATATATTTTGTGCGCTAATATTGATGTATGATTTGAATGAATGAATGAATGAATGAATGAATGAATGAATGAATGAATGAATGAATGAATGAATGAATGAATGAATGAATGAATGAATGAATGAATTCAAATGAATTTAAGTGAATTCAAAATTAATTTAAATTAATTCAAAATTCATTTGAATGAATTTGAATGAATTGATAAATGCAATCTTAAAGTTTGTATATGGAGCTCCATAGTATGTATTAGCGAAAAACTCTTTATTTGCGTATTTTCATATGTATATATGACGATCGTCTCTTGCTTAATATTTTTTTGTACCCTGGAATATGAAAGTATTATTCATTACCATCTTATTTTGGCTTAAATGTCATTATTATTGAAAATTCATGACTCGGGTTTATTTGTACAAAAGGAGGTGGGTGGGTGTTTGGGGTGGGGACATGTGCAGAGTTGAAGGGGAGTGTCATAAGACAATGTATATGGTGTATTTGTATTTGAAAATAGGCTCTATTTGAGACATGGATGTAGATGGGATATTGGAATGTATTTAGTTATGGATGGGATAAATTCTATTTGCGATTAAGCAAATGGCTACTTTTCTAGAAATATGTGTGGCTCTGAAAAGAGCCGTTTTGGAGTTTTGAAACTCAGTCTTCCATCTCGGAGTCAGACATTTCCTCGGAGATGATCTCGACCTCCTCTCCAAACAGCTCTCGTCGAAGATCAGCGACGGCCTCGTTATCCAACAAGGAAAACCTCTTACTCAGCAAAGTCTTGGCAGGACTTCTGGACAACTTAGCAGTTCTCATCTTTGTAGCACTTGGTTTGTAGGGTTGTAAAATGCGTTGTGATCAGTTGTAGCACTGGAAAGTGAATGCCAGATATTGAAAAGTTTCTCACTTTTATACAGTAACTGGATAGTTTAATGTCAACTGGTGGCATTATGCATATTGAGAAACTCGTGTCCGACAGGAGTCAGTTCCTAAGACAACACCCTGCTAATTGCCTCAATCAGTCACCCGTGACACGGCACTTGTCTGCTACTGATTATTGAGCTTGGACTAATAATTGGATAATTGACATCGTCTTCTCTCCTGATAGAAGTAATATAGTTGATTTAAAAAAAAAGTTTTATTTTCAAAAACGGAGAAAATATTTGCATATATATTTTGTGCGCTAATATTGATGTATGATTTGAATGAATGAATGAATGAATGAATGAATGAATGAATGAATGAATGAATGAATGAATGAATGAATGAATGAATGAATTTGAATGAATTCAAATGAATTTAAGTGAATTCAAAATTAATTTAAATTAATTCAAAATTAATTTAAATTAATTCAAAATTAATTTAAATTAATTCAAAATTCATTTGAATGAATTTGAATGAATTGATAAATGCAATCTTAAAGTTTGTATATGGAGCTCCATAGTATGTATTAGCGAAAAACTCTTTATTTGCGTATTTTCATATGTATATATGACGATCGTCTCTTGCTTAATATTTTTTTGTACCCTGGAATATGAAAGTATTATTCATTACCATCTTATTTTGGCTTAAATGTCATTATTATTGAAAATTCATGACTCGGGTTTATTTGTACAAAAGGAGGTGGGTGGGTGTTTGGGGTGGGGACATGTGCAGAGTTGAAGGGGAGTGTCATAAGACAATGTATATGGTGTATTTGTATTTGAAAATAGGCTCTATTTGAGACATGGATGTAGATGGGATATTGGAATGTATTTAGTTATGGATGGGATAAATTCTATTTGCGATTAAGCAAATGGCTACTTTTCTAGAAATATGTGTGGCTCTGAAAAGAGCCGTTTTGGAGTTTTGAAACTCAGTCTTCCATCTCGGAGTCAGACATTTCCTCGGAGATGATCTCGACCTCCTCTCCAAACAGCTCTCGTCGAAGATCAGCGACGGCCTCGGCTTTGTGATGAGCGTAGTCATAGTACATGTTTCGGAGTCCTTCGATTACAGCCAGGCGCAGTCTGAGATTGTAGCGAAAGGAACGATGATTGGCTTGCTTGGCTTTTGTGTATCTAAACTGCATGTCGTCCATCTTGTGATTCAGTTGTAAGATCTGCTCGCAAGCTTTCTTGAACTTTCTCTCGTTATCCAACAAGGAAAACCTCTTACTCAGCAAAGTCTTGGCAGGACTTCTGGACAACTTAGCAGTTCTCATCTTTGTAGCACTTGGTTTGTAGGGTTGTAAAATGCGTTGTGATCAGTTGTAGCACTGGAAAGTGAATGCCAGATATTGAAAAGTTTCTCACTTTTATACAGTAACTGGATAGTTTAATGTCAACTGGTGGCATTATGCATATTGAGAAACTCGTGTCCGACAGGAGTCAGTTCCTAAGACAACACCCTGCTAATTGCCTCAATCAGTCACCCGTGACACGGCACTTGTCTGCTACTGATTATTGAGCTTGGACTAATAATTGGATAATTGACATCGTCTTCTCTCCTGATAGAAGTAATATAGTTGATTTAAAAAAAAGTTTTATTTTCAAAAACGGAGAAAATATTTGCATATATATTTTGTGCGCTAATATTGATGTATGATTTGAATGAATGAATGAATGAATGAATGAATGAATGAATGAATGAATGAATGAATGAATGAATGAATGAATGAATGAATGAATGAATGAATGAATGAATGAATGAATGAATGAATGAATGAATGAATGAATTTGAATGAATTCAAATGAATTTAAGTGAATTCAAAATTAATTTAAATTAATTCAAAATTCATTTGAATGAATTTGAATGAATTGATAAATGCAATCTTAAAGTTTGTATATGGAGCTCCATAGTATGTATTAGCGAAAAACTCTTTATTTGCGTATTTTCATATGTATATATGACGATCGTCTCTTGCTTAATATTTTTTTGTACCCTGGAATATGAAAGTATTATTCATTACCATCTTATTTTGGCTTAAATGTCATTATTATTGAAAATTCATGACTCGGGTTTATTTGTACAAAAGGAGGTGGGTGGGTGTTTGGGGTGGGGACATGTGCAGAGTTGAAGGGGAGTGTCATAAGACAATGTATATGGTGTATTTGTATTTGAAAATAGGCTCTATTTGAGACATGGATGTAGATGGGATATTGGAATGTATTTAGTTATGGATGGGATAAATTCTATTTGCGATTAAGCAAATGGCTACTTTTCTAGAAATATGTGTGGCTCTGAAAAGAGCCGTTTTGGAGTTTTGAAACTCAGTCTTCCATCTCGGAGTCAGACATTTCCTCGGAGATGATCTCGACCTCCTCTCCAAACAGCTCTCGTCGAAGATCAGCGACGGCCTCGGCTTTGTGATGAGCGTAGTCATAGTACATGTTTCGGAGTCCTTCGATTACAGCCAGGCGCAGTCTGAGATTGTAGCGAAAGGAACGATGATTGGCTTGCTTGGCTTTTATGTATCTAAACTGCATGTCGTCCATCTTGTGATTCAGTTGTAAGATCTGCTCGCAAGCTTTCTTGAACTTTCTCTCGTTATCCAACAAGGAAAACCTCTTACTCAGCAAAGTCTTGGCAGGACTTCTGGACAACTTAGCAGTTCTCATCTTTGTAGCACTTGGTTTGTAGGGTTGTAAAATGCGTTGTGATCAGTTGTAGCACTGGAAAGTGAATGCCAGATATTGAAAAGTTTCTCACTTTTATACAGTAACTGGATAGTTTAATGTCAACTGGTGGCATTATGCATATTGAGAAACTCGTGTCCGACAGGAGTCAGTTCCTAAGACAACACCCTGCTAATTGCCTCAATCAGTCACCCGTGACACGGCACTTGTCTGCTACTGATTATTGAGCTTGGACTAATAATTGGATAATTGACATCGTCTTCTCTCCTGATAGAAGTAATATAGTTGATTTAAAAAAAAGTTTTATTTTCAAAAACGGAGAAAATATTTGCATATATATTTTGTGCGCTAATATTGATGTATGATTTGAATGAATGAATGAATGAATGAATGAATGAATGAATGAATGAATGAATGAATGAATGAATGAATGAATGAATGAATGAATGAATGAATGAATGAATGAATGAATGAATGAATTTGAATGAATTCAAATGAATTTAAGTGAATTCAAAATTAATTTAAATTAATTTAAATTAATTCAAATTCATTTGAATGAATTTGAATGAATTGATAAATGCAATCTTAAAGTTTGTATATGGAGCTCCATAGTATGTATTAGCGAAAAACTCTTTATTTGCGTATTTTCATATGTATATATGACGATCGTCTCTTGCTTAATATTTTTTTGTACCCTGGAATATGAAAGTATTATTCATTACCATCTTATTTTGGCTTAAATGTCATTATTATTGAAAATTCATGACTCGGGTTTATTTGTACAAAAGGAGGTGGGTGGGTGTTTGGGGTGGGGACATGTGCAGAGTTGAAGGGGAGTGTCATAAGACAATGTATATGGTGTATTTGTATTTGAAAATAGGCTCTATTTGAGACATGGATGTAGATGGGATATTGGAATGTATTTAGTTATGGATGGGATAAATTCTATTTGCGATTAAGCAAATGGCTACTTTTCTAGAAATATGTGTGGCTCTGAAAAGAGCCGTTTTGGAGTTTTGAAACTCAGTCTTCCATCTCGGAGTCAGACATTTCCTCGGAGATGATCTCGACCTCCTCTCCAAACAGCTCTCGTCGAAGATCAGCGACGGCCTCGGCTTTGTGATGAGCGTAGTCATAGTACATGTTTCGGAGTCCTTCGATTACAGCCAGGCGCAGTCTGAGATTGTAGCGAAAGGAACGATGATTGGCTTGTTTGGTTTTATGTATCTAAACTGCATGTCGTCCATCTTGTGATTCAGTTGTAAGATCTGCTCGCAAGCTTTCTTGAACTTTCTCTCGTTATCCAACAAGGAAAACCTCTTACTCAGCAAAGTCTTGGCAGGACTTCTGGACAACTTAGCAGTTCTCATCTTTGTAGCACTTGGTTTGTAGGGTTGTAAAATGCGTTGTGATCAGTTGTAGCACTGGACAGTGAATGCCAGATATTGAAAAGTTTCTCACTTTTATACAGTAACTGGATAGTTTAATGTCAACTGGTGGCATTATGCATATTGAGAAACTCGTGTCCGACAGGAGTCAGTTCCTAAGACAACACCCTGCTAATTGCCTCAATCAGTCACCCGTGACACGGCACTTGTCTGCTACTGATTATTGAGCTTGGACTAATAATTGGATAATTGACATCGTCTTCTCTCCTGATAGAAGTAATATAGTTGATTAAAAAAAAAGTTTTATTTTCAAAAACGGAGAAAATATTTGCATATATATTTTGTGCGCTAATATTGATGTATGATTTGAATGAATGAATGAATGAATGAATGAATGAATGAATGAATGAATGAATGAATGAATGAATGAATGAATGAATGAATGAATGAATGAATGAATGAATGAATGAATGAATGAATGAATTCAAATGAATTCAAATGAATTTAAGTGAATTCAAAATTAATTTAAATTAATTCAAAATTCATTTGAATGAATTTGAATGAATTGATAAATGCAATCTTAAAGTTTGTATATGGAGCTCCATAGTATGTATTAGCGAAAAACTCTTTATTTGCGTATTTTCATATGTATATATGACGATCGTCTCTTGCTTAATATTTTTTTGTACCCTGGAATATGAAAGTATTATTCATTACCATCTTATTTTGGCTTAAATGTCATTATTATTGAAAATTCATGACTCGGGTTTATTTGTACAAAAGGAGGTGGGTGGGTGTTTGGGGTGGGGACATGTGCAGAGTTGAAGGGGAGTGTCATAAGACAATGTATATGGTGTATTTGTATTTGAAAATAGGCTCTATTTGAGACATGGATGTAGATGGGATATTGGAATGTATTTAGTTATGGATGGGATAAATTCTATTTGCGATTAAGCAAATGGCTACTTTTCTAGAAATATGTGTGGCTCTGAAAAGAGCCGTTTTGGAGTTTTGAAACTCAGTCTTCCATCTCGGAGTCAGACATTTCCTCGGAGATGATCTCGACCTCCTCTCCAAACAGCTCTCGTCGAAGATCAGCGACGGCCTCGTTATCCAACAAGGAAAACCTCTTACTCAGCAAAGTCTTGGCAGGACTTCTGGACAACTTAGCAGTTCTCATCTTTGTAGCACTTGGTTTGTAGGGTTGTAAAATGCGTTGTGATCAGTTGTAGCACTGGAAAGTGAATGCCAGATATTGAAAAGTTTCTCACTTTTGTACAGTAACTGGATAGTTTAATGTCAACTGGTGGCATTATGCATATTGAGAAACTCGTGTCCGACAGGAGTCAATTCCTAAGACAACACCCTGCTAATTGCCTCAATCAGTCACCCGTGACACGGCACTTGTCTGCTACTGATTATTGAGCTTGGACTAATAATTGGATAATTGACATCGTCTTCTCTCCTGATAGAAGTAATATAGTTGATTTAAAAAAAAGTTTTATTTTCAAAAACGGAGAAAATATTTGCATATATATTTTGTGCGCTAATATTGATGTATGATTTGAATGAATGAATGAATGAATGAATGAATGAATGAATGAATGAATGAATGAATGAATGAATGAATGAATGAATGAATGAATGAATGAATGAATGAATGAATTTGAATGAATTCAAATGAATTTAAGTGAATTCAAAATTAATTTAAATTAATTCAAATTCATTTGAATGAATTTGAATGAATTGATAAATGCAATCTTAAAGTTTGTATATGGAGCTCCATAGTATGTATTAGCGAAAAACTCTTTATTTGCGTATTTTCATATGTATATATGACGATCGTCTCTTGCTTAATATTTTTTTGTACCCTGGAATATGAAAGTATTATTCATTACCATCTTATTTTGGCTTAAATGTCATTATTATTGAAAATTCATGACTCGGGTTTATTTGTACAAAAGGAGGTGGGTGGGTGTTTGGGGTGGGGACATGTGCAGAGTTGAAGGGGAGTGTCATAAGACAATGTATATGGTGTATTTGTATTTGAAAATAGGCTCTATTTGAGACATGGATGTAGATGGGATATTGGAATGTATTTAGTTATGGATGGGATAAATTCTATTTGCGATTAAGCAAATGGCTACTTTTCTAGAAATATGTGTGGCTCTGAAAAGAGCCGTTTTGGAGTTTTGAAACTCAGTCTTCCATCTCGGAGTCAGACATTTCCTCGGAGATGATCTCGACCTCCTCTCCAAACAGCTCTCGTCGAAGATCAGCGACGGCCTCGGCTTTGTGATGAGCGTAGTCATAGTACATGTTTCGGAGTCCTTCGATTACAGCCAGGCGCAGTCTGAGATTGTAGCGAAAGGAACGATGATTGGCTTGCTTGGCTTTTGTGTATCTAAACTGCATGTCGTCCATCTTGTGATTCAGTTGTAAGATCTGCTCGCAAGCTTTCTTGAACTTTCTCTCGTTATCCAACAAGGAAAACCTCTTACTCAGCAAAGTCTTGGCAGGACTTCTGGACAACTTAGCAGTTCTCATCTTTGTAGCACTTGGTTTGTAGGGTTGTAAAATGCGTTGTGATCAGTTGTAGCACTGGAAAGTGAATGCCAGATATTGAAAAGTTTCTCACTTTTATACAGTAACTGGATAGTTTAATGTCAACTGATGGCATTATGCATATTGAGAAACTCGTGTCCGACAGGAGTCAGTTCCTAAGACAACACCCTGCTAATTGCCTCAATCGGTCACCCGTGACACGGCACTTGTCTGCTACTGATTATTGAGCTTGGACTAATAATTGGATAATTGACATCGTCTTCTCTCCTGATAGAAGTAATATAGTTGATTTAAAAAAAAGTTTTATTTTCAAAAACGGAGAAAATATTTGCATATATATTTTGTGCGCTAATATTGATGTATGATTTGAATGAATGAATGAATGAATGAATGAATGAATGAATGAATGAATGAATGAATGAATGAATGAATGAATGAATGAATGAATGAATGAATGAATGAATGAATGAATGAATTTGAATGAATGAATGAATTTGAATGAATGAATGAATGAATTCAAATGAATGAATGAATGAATGAATGAATGAATGAATTTGAATGAATGAATGAATTTGAATGAATGAATGAATTCAAATGAATGAATGAATGAATGAATGAATTTGAATGAATTTAAGTGAATTCAAAATTAATTTAAATTAATTCAAAATTCATTTGAATGAATTTGAATGAATTGATAAATGCAATCTTAAAGTTTGTATATGGAGCTCCATAGTATGTATTAGCGAAAAACTCTTTATTTGCGTATTTTCATATGTATATATGACGATCGTCTCTTGCTTAATATTTTTTTGTACCCTGGAATATGAAAGTATTATTCATTACCATCTTATTTTGGCTTAAATGTCATTATTATTGAAAATTCATGACTCGGGTTTATTTGTACAAAAGGAGGTGGGTGGGTGTTTGGGGTGGGGACATGTGCAGAGTTGAAGGGGAGTGTCATAAGACAATGTATATGGTGTATTTGTATTTGAAAATAGGCTCTATTTGAGACATGGATGTAGATGGGATATTGGAATGTATTTAGTTATGGATGGGATAAATTCTATTTGCGATTAAGCAAATGGCTACTTTTCTAGAAATATGTGTGGCTCTGAAAAGAGCCGTTTTGGAGTTTTGAAACTCAGTCTTCCATCTCGGAGTCAGACATTTCCTCGGAGATGATCTCGACCTCCTCTCCAAACAGCTCTCGTCGAAGATCAGCGACGGCCTCGGCTTTGTGATGAGCGTAGTCATAGTACATGTTTCGGAGTCCTTCGATTACAGCCAGGCGCAGTCTGAGATTGTAGCGAAAGGAACGATGATTGGCTTGCTTGGCTTTTATGTATCTAAACTGCATGTCGTCCATCTTGTGATTCAGTTGTAAGATCTGCTCGCAAGCTTTCTTGAACTTTCTCTCGTTATCCAACAAGGAAAACCTCTTACTCAGCAAAGTCTTGGCAGGACTTCTGGACAACTTAGCAGTTCTCATCTTTGTAGCACTTGGTTTGTAGGGTTGTAAAATGCGTTGTGATCAGTTGTAGCACTGGAAAGTGAATGCCAGATATTGAAAAGTTTCTCACTTTTATACAGTAACTGGATAGTTTAATGTCAACTGGTGGCATTATGCATATTGAGAAACTCGTGTCCGACAGGAGTCAGTTCCTAAGACAACACCCTGCTAATTGCCTCAATCAGTCACCCGTGACACGGCACTTGTCTGCTACTGATTATTGAGCTTGGACTAATAATTGGATAATTGACATCGTCTTCTCTCCTGATAGAAGTAATATAGTTGATTTAAAAAAAAGTTTTATTTTCAAAAACGGAGAAAATATTTGCATATATATTTTGTGCGCTAATATTGATGTATGATTTGAATGAATGAATGAATGAATGAATGAATGAATGAATGAATGAATGAATGAATGAATGAATGAATGAATGAATGAATGAATGAATGAATGAATGAATTTGAATGAATTCAAATGAATTTAAGTGAATTCAAAATTAATTTAAATTAATTTAAATTAATTCAAATTCATTTGAATGAATTTGAATGAATTGATAAATGCAATCTTAAAGTTTGTATATGGAGCTCCATAGTATGTATTAGCGAAAAACTCTTTATTTGCGTATTTTCATATGTATATATGACGATCGTCTCTTGCTTAATATTTTTTTGTACCCTGGAATATGAAAGTATTATTCATTACCATCTTATTTTGGCTTAAATGTCATTATTATTGAAAATTCATGACTCGGGTTTATTTGTACAAAAGGAGGTGGGTGGGTGTTTGGGGTGGGGACATGTGCAGAGTTGAAGGGGAGTGTCATAAGACAATGTATATGGTGTATTTGTATTTGAAAATAGGCTCTATTTGAGACATGGATGTAGATGGGATATTGGAATGTATTTAGTTATGGATGGGATAAATTCTATTTGCGATTAAGCAAATGGCTACTTTTCTAGAAATATGTGTGGCTCTGAAAAGAGCCGTTTTGGAGTTTTGAAACTCAGTCTTCCATCTCGGAGTCAGACATTTCCTCGGAGATGATCTCGACCTCCTCTCCAAACAGCTCTCGTCGAAGATCAGCGACGGCCTCGGCTTTGTGATGAGCGTAGTCATAGTACATGTTTCGGAGTCCTTCGATTACAGCCAGGCGCAGTCTGAGATTGTAGCGAAAGGAACGATGATTGGCTTGTTTGGTTTTATGTATCTAAACTGCATGTCGTCCATCTTGTGATTCAGTTGTAAGATCTGCTCGCAAGCTTTCTTGAACTTTCTCTCGTTATCCAACAAGGAAAACCTCTTACTCAGCAAAGTCTTGGCAGGACTTCTGGACAACTTAGCAGTTCTCATCTTTGTAGCACTTGGTTTGTAGGGTTGTAAAATGCGTTGTGATCAGTTGTAGCACTGGACAGTGAATGCCAGATATTGAAAAGTTTCTCACTTTTATACAGTAACTGGATAGTTTAATGTCAACTGGTGGCATTATGCATATTGAGAAACTCGTGTCCGACAGGAGTCAGTTCCTAAGACAACACCCTGCTAATTGCCTCAATCAGTCACCCGTGACACGGCACTTGTCTGCTACTGATTATTGAGCTTGGACTAATAATTGGATAATTGACATCGTCTTCTCTCCTGATAGAAGTAATATAGTTGATTAAAAAAAAAGTTTTATTTTCAAAAACGGAGAAAATATTTGCATATATATTTTGTGCGCTAATATTGATGTATGATTTGAATGAATGAATGAATGAATGAATGAATGAATGAATGAATGAATGAATGAATGAATGAATGAATGAATGAATGAATGAATGAATGAATTCAAATGAATTCAAATGAATTTAAGTGAATTCAAAATTAATTTAAATTAATTCAAAATTCATTTGAATGAATTTGAATGAATTGATAAATGCAATCTTAAAGTTTGTATATGGAGCTCCATAGTATGTATTAGCGAAAAACTCTTTATTTGCGTATTTTCATATGTATATATGACGATCGTCTCTTGCTTAATATTTTTTTGTACCCTGGAATATGAAAGTATTATTCATTACCATCTTATTTTGGCTTAAATGTCATTATTATTGAAAATTCATGACTCGGGTTTATTTGTACAAAAGGAGGTGGGTGGGTGTTTGGGGTGGGGACATGTGCAGAGTTGAAGGGGAGTGTCATAAGACAATGTATATGGTGTATTTGTATTTGAAAATAGGCTCTATTTGAGACATGGATGTAGATGGGATATTGGAATGTATTTAGTTATGGATGGGATAAATTCTATTTGCGATTAAGCAAATGGCTACTTTTCTAGAAATATGTGTGGCTCTGAAAAGAGCCGTTTTGGAGTTTTGAAACTCAGTCTTCCATCTCGGAGTCAGACATTTCCTCGGAGATGATCTCGACCTCCTCTCCAAACAGCTCTCGTCGAAGATCAGCGACGGCCTCGTTATCCAACAAGGAAAACCTCTTACTCAGCAAAGTCTTGGCAGGACTTCTGGACAACTTAGCAGTTCTCATCTTTGTAGCACTTGGTTTGTAGGGTTGTAAAATGCGTTGTGATCAGTTGTAGCACTGGAAAGTGAATGCCAGATATTGAAAAGTTTCTCACTTTTGTACAGTAACTGGATAGTTTAATGTCAACTGGTGGCATTATGCATATTGAGAAACTCGTGTCCGACAGGAGTCAATTCCTAAGACAACACCCTGCTAATTGCCTCAATCAGTCACCCGTGACACGGCACTTGTCTGCTACTGATTATTGAGCTTGGACTAATAATTGGATAATTGACATCGTCTTCTCTCCTGATAGAAGTAATATAGTTGATTTAAAAAAAAGTTTTATTTTCAAAAACGGAGAAAATATTTGCATATATATTTTGTGCGCTAATATTGATGTATGATTTGAATGAATGAATGAATGAATGAATGAATGAATGAATGAATGAATGAATGAATGAATGAATGAATGAATGAATGAATGAATGAATGAATTTGAATGAATTCAAATGAATTTAAGTGAATTCAAAATTAATTTAAATTAATTCAAATTCATTTGAATGAATTTGAATGAATTGATAAATGCAATCTTAAAGTTTGTATATGGAGCTCCATAGTATGTATTAGCGAAAAACTCTTTATTTGCGTATTTTCATATGTATATATGACGATCGTCTCTTGCTTAATATTTTTTTGTACCCTGGAATATGAAAGTATTATTCATTACCATCTTATTTTGGCTTAAATGTCATTATTATTGAAAATTCATGACTCGGGTTTATTTGTACAAAAGGAGGTGGGTGGGTGTTTGGGGTGGGGACATGTGCAGAGTTGAAGGGGAGTGTCATAAGACAATGTATATGGTGTATTTGTATTTGAAAATAGGCTCTATTTGAGACATGGATGTAGATGGGATATTGGAATGTATTTAGTTATGGATGGGATAAATTCTATTTGCGATTAAGCAAATGGCTACTTTTCTAGAAATATGTGTGGCTCTGAAAAGAGCCGTTTTGGAGTTTTGAAACTCAGTCTTCCATCTCGGAGTCAGACATTTCCTCGGAGATGATCTCGACCTCCTCTCCAAACAGCTCTCGTCGAAGATCAGCGACGGCCTCGGCTTTGTGATGAGCGTAGTCATAGTACATGTTTCGGAGTCCTTCGATTACAGCCAGGCGCAGTCTGAGATTGTAGCGAAAGGAACGATGATTGGCTTGCTTGGCTTTTGTGTATCTAAACTGCATGTCGTCCATCTTGTGATTCAGTTGTAAGATCTGCTCGCAAGCTTTCTTGAACTTTCTCTCGTTATCCAACAAGGAAAACCTCTTACTCAGCAAAGTCTTGGCAGGACTTCTGGACAACTTAGCAGTTCTCATCTTTGTAGCACTTGGTTTGTAGGGTTGTAAAATGCGTTGTGATCAGTTGTAGCACTGGAAAGTGAATGCCAGATATTGAAAAGTTTCTCACTTTTATACAGTAACTGGATAGTTTAATGTCAACTGATGGCATTATGCATATTGAGAAACTCGTGTCCGACAGGAGTCAGTTCCTAAGACAACACCCTGCTAATTGCCTCAATCGGTCACCCGTGACACGGCACTTGTCTGCTACTGATTATTGAGCTTGGACTAATAATTGGATAATTGACATCGTCTTCTCTCCTGATAGAAGTAATATAGTTGATTTAAAAAAAAGTTTTATTTTCAAAAACGGAGAAAATATTTGCATATATATTTTGTGCGCTAATATTGATGTATGATTTGAATGAATGAATGAATGAATGAATGAATGAATGAATGAATGAATGAATGAATGAATGAATGAATGAATGAATGAATGAATGAATGAATGAATGAATTTGAATGAATGAATGAATTTGAATGAATGAATGAATGAATTCAAATGAATGAATGAATGAATGAATGAATGAATGAATTTGAATGAATGAATGAATTTGAATGAATGAATGAATTCAAATGAATGAATGAATGAATGAATGAATTTGAATGAATTTAAGTGAATTCAAAATTAATTTAAATTAATTCAAAATTCATTTGAATGAATTTGAATGAATTGATAAATGCAATCTTAAAGTTTGTATATGGAGCTCCATAGTATGTATTAGCGAAAAACTCTTTATTTGCGTATTTTCATATGTATATATGACGATCGTCTCTTGCTTAATATTTTTTTGTACCCTGGAATATGAAAGTATTATTCATTACCATCTTATTTTGGCTTAAATGTCATTATTATTGAAAATTCATGACTCGGGTTTATTTGTACAAAAGGAGGTGGGTGGGTGTTTGGGGTGGGGACATGTGCAGAGTTGAAGGGGAGTGTCATAAGACAATGTATATGGTGTATTTGTATTTGAAAATAGGCTCTATTTGAGACATGGATGTAGATGGGATATTGGAATGTATTTAGTTATGGATGGGATAAATTCTATTTGCGATTAAGCAAATGGCTACTTTTCTAGAAATATGTGTGGCTCTGAAAAGATCCGTTTTGGAGTTTTGAAACTCAGTCTTCCATCTCGGAGTCAGACATTTCCTCGGAGATGATCTCGACCTCCTCTCCAAACAGCTCTCGTCGAAGATCAGCGACGGCCTCGGC
This sequence comes from Pinctada fucata, assembly GCA_028142955.1. Lineage (NCBI taxonomy): Eukaryota > Metazoa > Mollusca > Bivalvia > Pterioida > Pteriidae > Pinctada > Pinctada fucata. The sequence continues at coordinate 39,295,587 of AP027103.1, forward strand.
TTTGTGATGAGCGTAGTCATAGTACATGTTTCGGAGTCCTTCGATTACAGCCAGGCGCAGTCTGAGATTGTAGCGAAAGGAACGATGATTGGCTTGCTTGGCTTTTGTGTATCTAAACTGCATGTCGTCCATCTTGTGATTCAGTTGTAAGATCTGCTCGCAAGCTTTCTTGAACTTTCTCTCGTTATCCAACAAGGAAAACCTCTTACTCAGCAAAGTCTTGGCAGGACTTCTGGACAACTTAGCAGTTCTCATCTTTGTAGCACTTGGTTTGTAGGGTTGTAAAATGCGTTGTGATCAGTTGTAGCACTGGAAAGTGAATGCCAGATATTGAAAAGTTTCTCACTTTTATACAGTAACTGGATAGTTTAATGTCAACTGGTGGCATTATGCATATTGAGAAACTCGTGTCCGACAGGAGTCAGTTCCTAAGACAACACCCTGCTAATTGCCTCAATCAGTCACCCGTGACACGGCACTTGTCTGCTACTGATTATTGAGCTTGGACTAATAATTGGATAATTGACATCGTCTTCTCTCCTGATAGAAGTAATATAGTTGATTTAAAAAAAGTTTTATTTTCAAAAACGGAGAAAATATTTGCATATATTTTGTGCGCTAATATTGATGTATGATTTGAATGAATGAATGAATGAATGAATGAATGAATGAATGAATGAATGAATGAATGAATGAATGAATGAATGAATGAATGAATGAATGAATGAATGAATGAATGAATTTGAATGAATGTATATGGTGTATTTGTATTTGAAAATAGGCTCTATTTGAGACATGGATGTAGATGGGATATTGGAATGTATTTAGTTATGGATGGGATAAATTCTATTTGCGATTAAGCAAATGGCTACTTTTCTAGAAATATGTGTGGCTCTGAAAAGAGCCGTTTTGGAGTTTTGAAACTCAGTCTTCCATCTCGGAGTCAGACATTTCCTCGGAGATGATCTCGACCTCCTCTCCAAACAGCTCTCGTCGAAGATCAGCGACGGCCTCGGCTTTGTGATGAGCGTAGTCATAGTACATGTTTCGGAGTCCTTCGATTACAGCCAGGCGCAGTCTGAGATTGTAGCGAAAGGAACGATGATTGGCTTGCTTGGCTTTTGTGTATCTAAACTGCATGTCGTCCATCTTGTGATTCAGTTGTAAGATCTGCTCGCAAGCTTTCTTGAACTTTCTCTCGTTATCCAACAAGGAAAACCTCTTACTCAGCAAAGTCTTGGCAGGACTTCTGGACAACTTAGCAGTTCTCATCTTTGTAGCACTTGGTTTGTAGGGTTGTAAAATGCGTTGTGATCAGTTGTAGCACTGGAAAGTGAATGCCAGATATTGAAAAGTTTCTCACTTTTAAACAGTAACTGGATAGTTTAATGTCAACTGATGGCATTATGCATATTGAGAAACTCGTGTCCGACAGGAGTCAGTTCCTAAGACAACACCCTGCTAATTGCCTCAATCAGTCACCCGTGACACGGCACTTGTCTGCTACTGATTATTGAGCTTGGACTAATAATTGGATAATTGACATCGTCTTCTCTCCTGATAGAAGTAATATAGTTGATTTAAAAAAAAGTTTTATTTTCAAAAACGGAGAAAATATTTGCATATATATTTTGTGCGCTAATATTGATGTATGATTTGAATGAATGAATGAATGAATGAATGAATGAATGAATGAATGAATGAATGAATGAATGAATGAATGAATGAATGAATGAATGAATGAATGAATGAATGAATGAATGAATGAATTTGAATGAATGTATATGGTGTATTTGTATTTGAAAATAGGCTCTATTTGAGACATGGATGTAGATGGGATATTGGAATGTATTTAGTTATGGATGGGATAAATTCTATTTGCGATTAAGCAAATGGCTACTTTTCTAGAAATATGTGTGGCTCTGAAAAGAGCCGTTTTGGAGTTTTGAAACTCAGTCTTCCATCTCGGAGTCAGACATTTCCTCGGAGATGATCTCGACCTCCTCTCCAAACAGCTCTCGTCGAAGATCAGCGACGGCCTCGGCTTTGTGATGAGCGTAGTCATAGTACATGTTTCGGAGTCCTTCGATTACAGCCAGGCGCAGTCTGAGATTGTAGCGAAAGGAACGATGATTGGCTTGCTTGGCTTTTGTGTATCTAAACTGCATGTCGTCCATCTTGTGATTCAGTTGTAAGATCTGCTCGCAAGCTTTCTTGAACTTTCTCTCGTTATCCAACAAGGAAAACCTCTTACTCAGCAAAGTCTTGGCAGGACTTCTGGACAACTTAGCAGTTCTCATCTTTGTAGCACTTGGTTTGTAGGGTTGTAAAATGCGTTGTGATCAGTTGTAGCACTGGAAAGTGAATGCCAGATATTGAAAAGTTTCTCACTTTTATACAGTAACTGGATAGTTTAATGTCAACTGGTGGCATTATGCATATTGAGAAACTCGTGTCCGACAGGAGTCAGTTCCTAAGACAACACCCTGCTAATTGCCTCAATCAGTCACCCGTGACACGGCACTTGTCTGCTACTGATTATTGAGCTTGGACTAATAATTGGATAATTGACATCGTCTTCTCTCCTGATAGAAGTAATAGAGTTGATTTAAAAAAAAGTTTTATTTTCAAAAACGGAGAAAATATTTGCATATATTTTGTGCGCTAATATTGATGTATGATTTGAATGAATGAATGAATGAATGAATGAATGAATGAATGAATGAATGAATGAATGAATGAATGAATGAATGAATGAATGAATGAATGAATGAATGAATGAATGAATGAATGAATGAATGAATGAATGAATGAATGAATTTGAATGAATCTATATGGTGTATTTGTATTTGAAAATAGGCTCTATTTGAGACATGGATGTAGATGGGATATTGGAATGTATTTAGTTATGGATGGGATAAATTCTATTTGCGATTAAGCAAATGGCTACTTTTCTAGAAATATGTGTGGCTCTGAAAAGAGCCGTTTTGGAGTTTTGAAACTCAGTCTTCCATCTCGGAGTCAGACATTTCCTCGGAGATGATCTCGACCTCCTCTCCAAACAGCTCTCGTCGAAGATCAGCGACGGCCTCGGCTTTGTGATGAGCGTAGTCGTAGTACATGTTTCGGAGTCCTTCGATTACAGCCAGGCGCAGTCTGAGATTGTAGCGAAAGGAACGATGATTGGCTTGCTTGGCTTTTGTGTATCTAAACTGCATGTCGTCCATCTTGTGATTCAGTTGTAAGATCTGCTCGCAAGCTTTCTTGAACTTTCTCTCGTTATCCAACAAGGAAAACCTCTTACTCAGCAAAGTCTTGGCAGGACTTCTGGACAACTTAGCAGTTCTCATCTTTGTAGCACTTGGTTTGTAGGGTTGTAAAATGCGTTGTGATCAGTTGTAGCACTGGAAAGTGAATGCCAGATATTGAAAAGTTTCTCACTTTTAAACAGTAACTGGATAGTTTAATGTCAACTGATGGCATTATGCATATTGAGAAACTCGTGTCCGACAGGAGTCAGTTCCTAAGACAACACCCTGCTAATTGCCTCAATCAGTCACCCGTGACACGGCACTTGTCTGCTACTGATTATTGAGCTTGGACTAATAATTGGATAATTGACATCGTCTTCTCTCCTGATAGAAGTAATATAGTTGATTTAAAAAAAAGTTTTATTTTCAAAAACGGAGAAAATATTTGCATATATATTTTGTGCGCTAATATTGATGTATGATTTGAATGAATGAATGAATGAATGAATGAATGAATGAATGAATGAATGAATGAATGAATGAATGAATGAATGAATGAATGAATGAATGAATGAATGAATGAATGAATGAATGAATGAATGAATGAATGAATTTGAATGAATTCAAATGAATTTAAGTGAATTCAAAATTAATTTAAATTAATTCAAAATTCATTTGAATGAATTGATAAATGCAATCTTAAAGTTTGTATATGGAGCTCCATAGTATGTATTAGCGAAAAACTCTTTATTTGCGTATTTTCATATGTATATATGACGATCGTCTCTTGCTTAATATTTTTTTGTACCCTGGAATATGAAAGTATTATTCATTACCATCTTATTTTGGCTTAAATGTCATTATTATTGAAAATTCATGACTCGGGTTTATTTGTACAAAAGGAGGTGGGTGGGTGTTTGGGGTGGGGACATGTGCAGAGTTGAAGGGGAGTGTCATAAGACAATGTATATGGTGTATTTGTATTTGAAAATAGGCTCTATTTGAGACATGGATGTAGATGGGATATTGGAATGTATTTAGTTATGGATGGGATAAATTCTATTTGCGATTAAGCAAATGGCTACTTTTCTAGAAATATGTGTGGCTCTGAAAAGAGCCGTTTTGGAGTTTTGAAACTCAGTCTTCCATCTCGGAGTCAGACATTTCCTCGGAGATGATCTCGACCTCCTCTCCAAACAGCTCTCGTCGAAGATCAGCGACGGCCTCGGCTTTGTGATGAGCGTAGTCATAGTACATGTTTCGGAGTCCTTCGATTACAGCCAGGCGCAGTCTGAGATTGTAGCGAAAGGAACGATGATTGGCTTGCTTGGCTTTTGTGTATCTAAACTGCATGTCGTCCATCTTGTGATTCAGTTGTAAGATCTGCTCGCAAGCTTTCTTGAACTTTCTCTCGTTATCCAACAAGGAAAACCTCTTACTCAGCAAAGTCTTGGCAGGACTTCTGGACAACTTAGCAGTTCTCATCTTTGTAGCACTTGGTTTGTAGGGTTGTAAAATGCGTTGTGATCAGTTGTAGCACTGGAAAGTGAATGCCAGATATTGAAAAGTTTCTCACTTTTATACAGTAACTGGATAGTTTAATGTCAACTGGTGGCATTATGCATATTGAGAAACTCGTGTCCGACAGGAGTCAGTTCCTAAGACAACACCCTGCTAATTGCCTCAATCAGTCACCCGTGACACGGCACTTGTCTGCTACTGATTATTGAGCTTGGACTAATAATTGGATAATTGACATCGTCTTCTCTCCTGATAGAAGTAATAGAGTTGATTTAAAAAAAAGTTTTATTTTCAAAAACGGAGAAAATATTTGCATATATTTTGTGCGCTAATATTGATGTATGATTTGAATGAATGAATGAATGAATGAATGAATGAATGAATGAATGAATGAATGAATGAATGAATGAATGAATGAATGAATGAATGAATGAATGAATGAATGAATGAATGAATGAATGAATTTGAATGAATCTATATGGTGTATTTGTATTTGAAAATAGGCTCTATTTGAGACATGGATGTAGATGGGATATTGGAATGTATTTAGTTATGGATGGGATAAATTCTATTTGCGATTAAGCAAATGGCTACTTTTCTAGAAATATGTGTGGCTCTGAAAAGAGCCGTTTTGGAGTTTTGAAACTCAGTCTTCCATCTCGGAGTCAGACATTTCCTCGGAGATGATCTCGACCTCCTCTCCAAACAGCTCTCGTCGAAGATCAGCGACGGCCTCGGCTTTGTGATGAGCGTAGTCATAGTACATGTTTCGGAGTCCTTCGATTACAGCCAGGCGCAGTCTGAGATTGTAGCGAAAGGAACGATGATTGGCTTGCTTGGCTTTTGTGTATCTAAACTGCATGTCGTCCATCTTGTGATTCAGTTGTAAGATCTGCTCGCAAGCTTTCTTGAACTTTCTCTCGTTATCCAACAAGGAAAACCTCTTACTCAGCAAAGTCTTGGCAGGACTTCTGGACAACTTAGCAGTTCTCATCTTTGTAGCACTTGGTTTGTAGGGTTGTAAAATGCGTTGTGATCAGTTGTAGCACTGGAAAGTGAATGCCAGATATTGAAAAGTTTCTCACTTTTAAACAGTAACTGGATAGTTTAATGTCAACTGATGGCATTATGCATATTGAGAAACTCGTGTCCGACAGGAGTCAGTTCCTAAGACAACACCCTGCTAATTGCCTCAATCAGTCACCCGTGACACGGCACTTGTCTGCTACTGATTATTGAGCTTGGACTAATAATTGGATAATTGACATCGTCTTCTCTCCTGATAGAAGTAATATAGTTGATTTAAAAAAAAGTTTTATTTTCAAAAACGGAGAAAATATTTGCATATATATTTTGTGCGCTAATATTGATGTATGATTTGAATGAATGAATGAATGAATGAATGAATGAATGAATGAATGAATGAATGAATGAATGAATGAATGAATGAATGAATGAATGAATGAATGAATGAATGAATGAATTTGAATGAATTCAAATGAATTTAAGTGAATTCAAAATTAATTTAAATTAATTCAAAATTCATTTGAATGAATTGATAAATGCAATCTTAAAGTTTGTATATGGAGCTCCATAGTATGTATTAGCGAAAAACTCTTTATTTGCGTATTTTCATATGTATATATGACGATCGTCTCTTGCTTAATATTTTTTTGTACCCTGGAATATGAAAGTATTATTCATTACCATCTTATTTTGGCTTAAATGTCATTATTATTGAAAATTCATGACTCGGGTTTATTTGTACAAAAGGAGGTGGGTGGGTGTTTGGGGTGGGGACATGTGCAGAGTTGAAGGGGAGTGTCATAAGACAATGTATATGGTGTATTTGTATTTGAAAATAGGCTCTATTTGAGACATGGATGTAGATGGGATATTGGAATGTATTTAGTTATGGATGGGATAAATTCTATTTGCGATTAAGCAAATGGCTACTTTTCTAGAAATATGTGTGGCTCTGAAAAGAGCCGTTTTGGAGTTTTGAAACTCAGTCTTCCATCTCGGAGTCAGACATTTCCTCGGAGATGATCTCGACCTCCTCTCCAAACAGCTCTCGTCGAAGATCAGCGACGGCCTCGGCTTTGTGATGAGCGTAGTCATAGTACATGTTTCGGAGTCCTTCGATTACAGCCAGGCGCAGTCTGAGATTGTAGCGAAAGGAACGATGATTGGCTTGCTTGGCTTTTGTGTATCTAAACTGCATGTCGTCCATCTTGTGATTCAGTTGTAAGATCTGCTCGCAAGCTTTCTTGAACTTTCTCTCGTTATCCAACAAGGAAAACCTCTTACTCAGCAAAGTCTTGGCAGGACTTCTGGACAACTTAGCAGTTCTCATCTTTGTAGCACTTGGTTTGTAGGGTTGTAAAATGCGTTGTGATCAGTTGTAGCACTGGAAAGTGAATGCCAGATATTGAAAAGTTTCTCACTTTTATACAGTAACTGGATAGTTTAATGTCAACTGGTGGCATTATGCATATTGAGAAACTCGTGTCCGACAGGAGTCAGTTCCTAAGACAACACCCTGCTAATTGCCTCAATCAGTCACCCGTGACACGGCACTTGTCTGCTACTGATTATTGAGCTTGGACTAATAATTGGATAATTGACATCGTCTTCTCTCCTGATAGAAGTAATAGAGTTGATTTAAAAAAAAGTTTTATTTTCAAAAACGGAGAAAATATTTGCATATATTTTGTGCGCTAATATTGATGTATGATTTGAATGAATGAATGAATGAATGAATGAATGAATGAATGAATGAATGAATGAATGAATGAATGAATGAATGAATGAATGAATGAATGAATGAATGAATGAATGAATGAATGAATTTGAATGAATGTATATGGTGTATTTGTATTTGAAAATAGGCTCTATTTGAGACATGGATGTAGATGGGATATTGGAATGTATTTAGTTATGGATGGGATAAATTCTATTTGCGATTAAGCAAATGGCTACTTTTCTAGAAATATGTGTGGCTCTGAAAAGAGCCGTTTTGGAGTTTTGAAACTCAGTCTTCCATCTCGGAGTCAGACATTTCCTCGGAGATGATCTCGACCTCCTCTCCAAACAGCTCTCGTCGAAGATCAGCGACGGCCTCGGCTTTGTGATGAGCGTAGTCATAGTACATGTTTCGGAGTCCTTCGATTACAGCCAGGCGCAGTCTGAGATTGTAGCGAAAGGAACGATGATTGGCTTGCTTGGCTTTTGTGTATCTAAACTGCATGTCGTCCATCTTGTGATTCAGTTGTAAGATCTGCTCGCAAGCTTTCTTGAACTTTCTCTCGTTATCCAACAAGGAAAACCTCTTACTCAGCAAAGTCTTGGCAGGACTTCTGGACAACTTAGCAGTTCTCATCTTTGTAGCACTTGGTTTGTAGGGTTGTAAAATGCGTTGTGATCAGTTGTAGCACTGGAAAGTGAATGCCAGATATTGAAAAGTTTCTCACTTTTATACAGTAACTGGATAGTTTAATGTCAACTGATGGCATTATGCATATTGAGAAACTCGTGTCCGACAGGAGTCAGTTCCTAAGACAACACCCTGCTAATTGCCTCAATCAGTCACCCGTGACACGGCACTTGTCTGCTACTGATTATTGAGCTTGGACTAATAATTGGATAATTGACATCGTCTTCTCTCCTGATAGAAGTAATAGAGTTGATTTAAAAAAAAGTTTTATTTTCAAAAACGGAGAAAATATTTGCATATATATTTTGTGCGCTAATATTGATGTATGATTTGAATGAATGAATGAATGAATGAATGAATGAATGAATGAATGAATGAATGAATGAATGAATGAATGAATGAATGAATGAATGAATGAATGAATGAATTTGAATGAATGAATGAATGAATTTGAATGAATGTATATGGTGTATTTGTATTTGAAAATAGGCTCTATTTGAGACATGGATGTAGATGGGATATTGGAATGTATTTAGTTATGGATGGGATAAATTCTATTTGCGATTAAGCAAATGGCTACTTTTCTAGAAATATGTGTGGCTCTGAAAAGAGCCGTTTTGGAGTTTTGAAACTCAGTCTTCCATCTCGGAGTCAGACATTTCCTCGGAGATGATCTCGACCTCCTCTCCAAACAGCTCTCGTCGAAGATCAGCGACGGCCTCGGCTTTGTGATGAGCGTAGTCATAGTACATGTTTCGGAGTCCTTCGATTACAGCCAGGCGCAGTCTGAGATTGTAGCGAAAGGAACGATGATTGGCTTGCTTGGCTTTTGTGTATCTAAACTGCATGTCGTCCATCTTGTGATTCAGTTGTAAGATCTGCTCGCAAGCTTTCTTGAACTTTCTCTCGTTATCCAACAAGGAAAACCTCTTACTCAGCAAAGTCCTGGCAGGACTTCTGGACAACTTAGCAGTTCTCATCTTTGTAGCACTTGGTTTGTAGGGTTGTAAAATGCGTTGTGATCAGTTGTAGCACTGGAAAGTGAATGCCAGATATTGAAAAGTTTCTCACTTTTATACAGTAACTGGATAGTTTAATGTCAACTGATGGCATTATGCATATTGAGAAACTCGTGTCCGACAGGAGTCAGTTCCTAAGACAACACCCTGCTAATTGCCTCAATCGGTCACCCGTGACACGGCACTTGTCTGCTACTGATTATTGAGCTTGGACTAATAATTGGATAATTGACATCGTCTTCTCTCCTGATAGAAGTAATATAGTTGATTTAAAAAAAAGTTTTATTTTCAAAAACGGAGAAAATATTTGCATATATATTTTGTGCGCTAATATTGATGTATGATTTGAATGAATGAATGAATGAATGAATGAATGAATGAATGAATGAATGAATGAATGAATGAATGAATGAATGAATGAATGAATGAATGAATGAATGAATGAATGAATGAATGAATGAATGAATGAATGAATGAATGAATGAATGAATGAATGAATGAATTTGAATGAATGTATATGGTGTATTTGTATTTGAAAATAGGCTCTATTTGAGACATGGATGTAGATGGGATATTGGAATGTATTTAGTTATGGATGGGATAAATTCTATTTGCGATTAAGCAAATGGCTACTTTTCTAGAAATATGTGTGGCTCTGAAAAGAGCCGTTTTGGAGTTTTGAAACTCAGTCTTCCATCTCGGAGTCAGACATTTCCTCGGAGATGATCTCGACCTCCTCTCCAAACAGCTCTCGTCGAAGATCAGCGACGGCCTCGGCTTTGTGATGAGCGTAGTCATAGTACATGTTTCGGAGTCCTTCGATTACAGCCAGGCGCAGTCTGAGATTGTAGCGAAAGGAACGATGATTGGCTTGCTTGGCTTTTGTGTATCTAAACTGCATGTCGTCCATCTTGTGATTCAGTTGTAAGATCTGCTCGCAAGCTTTCTTGAACTTTCTCTCGTTATCCAACAAGGAAAACCTCTTACTCAGCAAAGTCTTGGCAGGACTTCTGGACAACTTAGCAGTTCTCATCTTTGTAGCACTTGGTTTGTAGGGTTGTAAAATGCGTTGTGATCAGTTGTAGCACTGGAAAGTGAATGCCAGATATTGAAAAGTTTCTCACTTTTATACAGTAACTGGATAGTTTAATGTCAACTGATGGCATTATGCATATTGAGAAACTCGTGTCCGACAGGAGTCAGTTCCTAAGACAACACCCTGCTAATTGCCTCAATCAGTCACCCGTGACACGGCACTTGTCTGCTACTGATTATTGAGCTTGGACTAATAATTGGATAATTGACATCGTCTTCTCTCCTGATAGAAGTAATAGAGTTGATTTAAAAAAAAGTTTTATTTTCAAAAACGGAGAAAATATTTGCATATATATTTTGTGCGCTAATATTGATGTATGATTTGAATGAATGAATGAATGAATGAATGAATGAATGAATGAATGAATGAATGAATGAATGAATGAATGAATGAATGAATGAATGAATGAATGAATGAATGAATGAATGAATGAATGAATTTGAATGAATGAATGAATGAATGAATGAATTTGAATGAATGTATATGGTGTATTTGTATTTGAAAATAGGCTCTATTTGAGACATGGATGTAGATGGGATATTGGAATGTATTTAGTTATGGATGGGATAAATTCTATTTGCGATTAAGCAAATGGCTACTTTTCTAGAAATATGTGTGGCTCTGAAAAGAGCCGTTTTGGAGTTTTGAAACTCAGTCTTCCATCTCGGAGTCAGACATTTCCTCGGAGATGATCTCGACCTCCTCTCCAAACAGCTCTCGTCGAAGATCAGCGACGGCCTCGGCTTTGTGATGAGCGTAGTCATAGTACATGTTTCGGAGTCCTTCGATTACAGCCAGGCGCAGTCTGAGATTGTAGCGAAAGGAACGATGATTGGCTTGCTTGGCTTTTGTGTATCTAAACTGCATGTCGTCCATCTTGTGATTCAGTTGTAAGATCTGCTCGCAAGCTTTCTTGAACTTTCTCTCGTTATCCAACAAGGAAAACCTCTTACTCAGCAAAGTCTTGGCAGGACTTCTGGACAACTTAGCAGTTCTCATCTTTGTAGCACTTGGTTTGTAGGGTTGTAAAATGCGTTGTGATCAGTTGTAGCACTGGAAAGTGAATGCCAGATATTGAAAAGTTTCTCACTTTTATACAGTAACTGGATAGTTTAATGTCAACTGATGGCATTATGCATATTGAGAAACTCGTGTCCGACAGGAGTCAGTTCCTAAGACAACACCCTGCTAATTGCCTCAATCGGTCACCCGTGACACGGCACTTGTCTGCTACTGATTATTGAGCTTGGACTAATAATTGGATAATTGACATCGTCTTCTCTCCTGATAGAAGTAATATAGTTGATTTAAAAAAAAGTTTTATTTTCAAAAACGGAGAAAATATTTGCATATTTATTTTGTGCGCTAATATTGATGTATGATTTGAATGAATGAATGAATGAATGAATGAATGAATGAATGAATGAATGAATGAATGAATGAATGAATGAATGAATGAATGAATGAATGAATGAATGAATGAATGAATGAATGAATTTGAATGAATGTATATGGTGTATTTGTATTTGAAAATAGGCTCTATTTGAGACATGGATGTAGATGGGATATTGGAATGTATTTAGTTATGGATGGGATAAATTCTATTTGCGATTAAGCAAATGGCTACTTTTCTAGAAATATGTGTGGCTCTGAAAAGAGCCGTTTTGGAGTTTTGAAACTCAGTCTTCCATCTCGGAGTCAGACATTTCCTCGGAGATGATCTCGACCTCCTCTCCAAACAGCTCTCGTCGAAGATCAGCGACGGCCTCGGCTTTGTGATGAGCGTAGTCATAGTACATGTTTCGGAGTCCTTCGATTACAGCCAGGCGCAGTCTGAGATTGTAGCGAAAGGAACGATGATTGGCTTGCTTGGCTTTTGTGTATCTAAACTGCATGTCGTCCATCTTGTGATTCAGTTGTAAGATCTGCTCGCAAGCTTTCTTGAACTTTCTCTCGTTATCCAACAAGGAAAACCTCTTACTCAGCAAAGTCTTGGCAGGACTTCTGGACAACTTAGCAGTTCTCATCTTTGTAGCACTTGGTTTGTAGGGTTGTAAAATGCGTTGTGATCAGTTGTAGCACTGGAAAGTGAATGCCAGATATTGAAAAGTTTCTCACTTTTATACAGTAACTGGATAGTTTAATGTCAACTGATGGCATTATGCATATTGAGAAACTCGTGTCCGACAGGAGTCAGTTCCTAAGACAACACCCTGCTAATTGCCTCAATCAGTCACCCGTGACACGGCACTTGTCTGCTACTGATTATTGAGCTTGGACTAATAATTGGAAAATTGACATCGTCTTCTCTCCTGATAGAAGTAATAGAGTTGATTTAAAAAAAAGTTTTATTTTCAAAAACGGAGAAAATATTTGCATATATATTTTGTGCGCTAATATTGATGTATGATTTGAATGAATGAATGAATGAATGAATGAATGAATGAATGAATGAATGAATGAATGAATGAATGAATGAATGAATGAATGAATGAATGAATGAATGAATGAATGAATGAATGAATTTGAATGAATGAATGAATGAATTTGAATGAATGTATATGGTGTATTTGTATTTGAAAATAGGCTCTATTTGAGACATGGATGTAGATGGGATATTGGAATGTATTTAGTTATGGATGGGATAAATTCTATTTGCGATTAAGCAAATGGCTACTTTTCTAGAAATATGTGTGGCTCTGAAAAGAGCCGTTTTGGAGTTTTGAAACTCAGTCTTCCATCTCGGAGTCAGACATTTCCTCGGAGATGATCTCGACCTCCTCTCCAAACAGCTCTCGTCGAAGATCAGCGACGGCCTCGGCTTTGTGATGAGCGTAGTCATAGTACATGTTTCGGAGTCCTTCGATTACAGCCAGGCGCAGTCTGAGATTGTAGCGAAAGGAACGATGATTGGCTTGCTTGGCTTTTGTGTATCTAAACTGCATGTCGTCCATCTTGTGATTCAGTTGTAAGATCTGCTCGCAAGCTTTCTTGAACTTTCTCTCGTTATCCAACAAGGAAAACCTCTTACTCAGCAAAGTCTTGGCAGGACTTCTGGACAACTTAGCAGTTCTCATCTTTGTAGCACTTGGTTTGTAGGGTTGTAAAATGCGTTGTGATCAGTTGTAGCACTGGAAAGTGAATGCCAGATATTGAAAAGTTTCTCACTTTTATACAGTAACTGGATAGTTTAATGTCAACTGATGGCATTATGCATATTGAGAAACTCGTGTCCGACAGGAGTCAGTTCCTAAGACAACACCCTGCTAATTGCCTCAATCGGTCACCCGTGACACGGCACTTGTCTGCTACTGATTATTGAGCTTGGACTAATAATTGGATAATTGACATCGTCTTCTCTCCTGATAGAAGTAATATAGTTGATTTAAAAAAAAGTTTTATTTTCAAAAACGGAGAAAATATTTGCATATTTATTTTGTGCGCTAATATTGATGTATGATTTGAATGAATGAATGAATGAATGAATGAATGAATGAATGAATGAATGAATGAATGAATGAATGAATGAATGAATGAATGAATGAATGAATGAATGAATGAATGAATTTGAATGAATGTATATGGTGTATTTGTATTTGAAAATAGGCTCTATTTGAGACATGGATGTAGATGGGATATTGGAATGTATTTAGTTATGGATGGGATAAATTCTATTTGCGATTAAGCAAATGGCTACTTTTCTAGAAATATGTGTGGCTCTGAAAAGAGCCGTTTTGGAGTTTTGAAACTCAGTCTTCCATCTCGGAGTCAGACATTTCCTCGGAGATGATCTCGACCTCCTCTCCAAACAGCTCTCGTCGAAGATCAGCGACGGCCTCGGCTTTGTGATGAGCGTAGTCATAGTACATGTTTCGGAGTCCTTCGATTACAGCCAGGCGCAGTCTGAGATTGTAGCGAAAGGAACGATGATTGGCTTGCTTGGCTTTTGTGTATCTAAACTGCATGTCGTCCATCTTGTGATTCAGTTGTAAGATCTGCTCGCAAGCTTTCTTGAACTTTCTCTCGTTATCCAACAAGGAAAACCTCTTACTCAGCAAAGTCTTGGCAGGACTTCTGGACAACTTAGCAGTTCTCATCTTTGTAGCACTTGGTTTGTAGGGTTGTAAAATGCGTTGTGATCAGTTGTAGCACTGGAAAGTGAATGCCAGATATTGAAAAGTTTCTCACTTTTATACAGTAACTGGATAGTTTAATGTCAACTGATGGCATTATGCATATTGAGAAACTCGTGTCCGACAGGAGTCAGTTCCTAAGACAACACCCTGCTAATTGCCTCAATCGGTCACCCGTGACACGGCACTTGTCTGCTACTGATTATTGAGCTTGGACTAATAATTGGATAATTGACATCGTCTTCTCTCCTGATAGAAGTAATAGAGTTGATTTAAAAAAAAGTTTTATTTTCAAAAACGGAGAAAATATTTGCATATATATTTTGTGCGCTAATATTGATGTATGATTTGAATGAATGAATGAATGAATGAATGAATGAATGAATGAATGAATGAATGAATGAATGAATGAATGAATGAATGAATGAATGAATGAATGAATGAATGAATGAATGAATGAATGAATGAATGAATGAATTTGAATGAATGTATATGGTGTATTTGTATTTGAAAATAGGCTCTATTTGAGACATGGATGTAGATGGGATATTGGAATGTATTTAGTTATGGATGGGATAAATTCTATTTGCGATTAAGCAAATGGCTACTTTTCTAGAAATATGTGTGGCTCTGAAAAGAGCCGTTTTGGAGTTTTGAAACTCAGTCTTCCATCTCGGAGTCAGACATTTCCTCGGAGATGATCTCGACCTCCTCTCCAAACAGCTCTCGTCGAAGATCAGCGACGGCCTCGGCTTTGTGATGAGCGTAGTCATAGTACATGTTTCGGAGTCCTTCGATTACAGCCAGGCGCAGTCTGAGATTGTAGCGAAAGGAACGATGATTGGCTTGCTTGGCTTTTGTGTATCTAAACTGCATGTCGTCCATCTTGTGATTCAGTTGTAAGATCTGCTCGCAAGCTTTCTTGAACTTTCTCTCGTTATCCAACAAGGAAAACCTCTTACTCAGCAAAGTCTTGGCAGGACTTCTGGACAACTTAGCAGTTCTCATCTTTGTAGCACTTGGTTTGTAGGGTTGTAAAATGCGTTGTGATCAGTTGTAGCACTGGAAAGTGAATGCCAGATATTGAAAAGTTTCTCACTTTTATACAGTAACTGGATAGTTTAATGTCAACTGATGGCATTATGCATATTGAGAAACTCGTGTCCGACAGGAGTCAGTTCCTAAGACAACACCCTGCTAATTGCCTCAATCAGTCACCCGTGACACGGCACTTGTCTGCTACTGATTATTGAGCTTGGACTAATAATTGGATAATTGACATCGTCTTCTCTCCTGATAGAAGTAATATAGTTGATTTAAAAAAAAGTTTTATTTTCAAAAACGGAGAAAATATTTGCATATATATTTTGTGCGCTAATATTGATGTATGATTTGAATGAATGAATGAATGAATGAATGAATGAATGAATGAATGAATGAATGAATGAATGAATGAATGAATGAATGAATGAATGAATTTGAATGAATGAATGAATGAATTTGAATGAATGTATATGGTGTATTTGTATTTGAAAATAGGCTCTATTTGAGACATGGATGTAGATGGGATATTGGAATGTATTTAGTTATGGATGGGATAAATTCTATTTGCGATTAAGCAAATGGCTACTTTTCTAGAAATATGTGTGGCTCTGAAAAGAGCCGTTTTGGAGTTTTGAAACTCAGTCTTCCATCTCGGAGTCAGACATTTCCTCGGAGATGATCTCGACCTCCTCTCCAAACAGCTCTCGTCGAAGATCAGCGACGGCCTCGGCTTTGTGATGAGCGTAGTCATAGTACATGTTTCGGAGTCCTTCGATTACAGCCAGGCGCAGTCTGAGATTGTAGCGAAAGGAACGATGATTGGCTTGCTTGGCTTTTGTGTATCTAAACTGCATGTCGTCCATCTTGTGATTCAGTTGTAAGATCTGCTTGCAAGCTTTCTTGAACTTTCTCTCGTTATCCAACAAGGAAAACCTCTTACTCAGCAAAGTCTTGGCAGGACTTCTGGACAACTTAGCAGTTCTCATCTTTGTAGCACTTGGTTTGTAGGGTTGTAAAATGCGTTGTGATCAGTTGTAGCACTGGAAAGTGAATGCCAGATATTGAAAAGTTTCTCACTTTTATACAGTAACTGGATAGTTTAATGTCAACTGATGGCATTATGCATATTGAGAAACTCGTGTCCGACAGGAGTCAGTTCCTAAGACAACACCCTGCTAATTGCCTCAATCGGTCACCCGTGACACGGCACTTGTCTGCTACTGATTATTGAGCTTGGACTAATAATTGGATAATTGACATCGTCTTCTCTCCTGATAGAAGTAATATAGTTGATTTAAAAAAAAGTTTTATTTTCAAAAACGGAGAAAATATTTGCATATATATTTTGTGCGCTAATATTGATGTATGATTTGAATGAATGAATGAATGAATGAATGAATGAATGAATGAATGAATGAATGAATGAATGAATGAATGAATGAATGAATGAATGAATGAATGAATGAATGAATGAATGAATGAATGAATGAATGAATTTGAATGAATGTATATCGTGTATTTGTATTTGAAAATAGGCTCTATTTGAGACATGGATGTAGATGGGATATTGGAATGTATTTAGTTATGGATGGGATAAATTCTATTTGCGATTAAGCAAATGGCTACTTTTCTAGAAATATGTGTGGCTCTGAAAAGAGCCGTTTTGGAGTTTTGAAACTCAGTCTTCCATCTCGGAGTCAGACATTTCCTCGGAGATGATCTCGACCTCCTCTCCAAACAGCTCTCGTCGAAGATCAGCGACGGCCTCGGCTTTGTGATGAGCGTAGTCATAGTACATGTTTCGGAGTCCTTCGATTACAGCCAGGCGCAGTCTGAGATTGTAGCGAAAGGAACGATGATTGGCTTGCTTGGCTTTTGTGTATCTAAACTGCATGTCGTCCATCTTGTGATTCAGTTGTAAGATCTGCTCGCAAGCTTTCTTGAACTTTCTCTCGTTATCCAACAAGGAAAACCTCTTACTCAGCAAAGTCTTGGCAGGACTTCTGGACAACTTAGCAGTTCTCATCTTTGTAGCACTTGGTTTGTAGGGTTGTAAAATGCGTTGTGATCAGTTGTAGCACTGGAAAGTGAATGCCAGATATTGAAAAGTTTCTCACTTTTATACAGTAACTGGATAGTTTAATGTCAACTGATGGCATTATGCATATTGAGAAACTCGTGTCCGACAGGAGTCAGTTCCTAAGACAACACCCTGCTAATTGCCTCAATCAGTCACCCGTGACACGGCACTTGTCTGCTACTGATTATTGAGCTTGGACTAATAATTGGATAATTGACATCGTCTTCTCTCCTGATAGAAGTAATATAGTTGATTTAAAAAAAAGTTTTATTTTCAAAAACGGAGAAAATATTTGCATATATATTTTGTGCGCTAATATTGATGTATGATTTGAATGAATGAATGAATGAATGAATGAATGAATGAATGAATGAATGAATGAATGAATTTGAATGAATGAATGAATGAATTTGAATGAATGTATATGGTGTATTTGTATTTGAAAATAGGCTCTATTTGAGACATGGATGTAGATGGGATATTGGAATGTATTTAGTTATGGATGGGATAAATTCTATTTGCGATTAAGCAAATGGCTACTTTTCTAGAAATATGTGTGGCTCTGAAAAGAGCCGTTTTGGAGTTTTGAAACTCAGTCTTCCATCTCGGAGTCAGACATTTCCTCGGAGATGATCTCGACCTCCTCTCCAAACAGCTCTCGTCGAAGATCAGCGACGGCCTCGGCTTTGTGATGAGCGTAGTCATAGTACATGTTTCGGAGTCCTTCGATTACAGCCAGGCGCAGTCTGAGATTGTAGCGAAAGGAACGATGATTGGCTTGCTTGGCTTTTGTGTATCTAAACTGCATGTCGTCCATCTTGTGATTCAGTTGTAAGATCTGCTCGCAAGCTTTCTTGAACTTTCTCTCGTTATCCAACAAGGAAAACCTCTTACTCAGCAAAGTCTTGGCAGGACTTCTGGACAACTTAGCAGTTCTCATCTTTGTAGCACTTGGTTTGTAGGGTTGTAAAATGCGTTGTGATCAGTTGTAGCACTGGAAAGTGAATGCCAGATATTGAAAAGTTTCTCACTTTTATACAGTAACTGGATAGTTTAATGTCAACTGGTGGCATTATGCATATTGAGAAACTCGTGTCCGACAGGAGTCAGTTCCTAAGACAACACCCTGCTAATTGCCTCAATCGGTCACCCGTGACACGGCACTTGTCTGCTACTGATTATTGAGCTTGGACTAATAATTGGAAAATTGACATCGTCTTCTCTCCTGATAGAAGTAATATAGTTGATTTAAAAAAAAGTTTTATTTTCAAAAACGGAGAAAATATTTGCATATATATTTTGTGCGCTAATATTGATGTATGATTTTAATGAATGAATGAATGAATGAATGAATGAATGAATGAATGAATGAATGAATGAATGAATGAATGAATGAATGAATGAATGAATGAATGAATGAATGAATGAATGAATGAATGAATTTGAATGAATGAATTTGAATGAATTCAAATGAATTTAAGTGAATTCAAAATTAATTTAAATTAATTCAAAATTCATTTGAATGAATTTGAATGAATTGATAAATGCAATCTTAAAGTTTGTATATGGAGCTCCATAGTATGTATTAGCGAAAAACTCTTGTTTGCGTATTTTCATATGTATATATGACGATCGTCTCTTGCTTAATATTTTTTTGTACCCTGGAATATGAAAGTATTATTCATTACCATCTTATTTTGGCTTAAATGTCATTATTATTGAAAATTCATGACTCGGGTTTATTTGTACAAAAGGAGGTGGGTGGATGTTTTGGGGTGGGGACATGTGCAGAGTTGAAGGGGAGTGTCATAAGACAATGTATATGGTGTATTTGTATTTGAAAATAGGCTCTATTTGAGACACGGATGTAGATGGGATATTGGAATGTATTTAGTTATGGATGGGATAAATTCTATTTGCGATTAAGCAAATGGCTACTTTTCTAGAAATATGTGTGGCTCTGAAAAGAGCCGTTTTGGAGTT
Source organism: Pinctada fucata (assembly GCA_028142955.1). NCBI lineage: Eukaryota > Metazoa > Mollusca > Bivalvia > Pterioida > Pteriidae > Pinctada > Pinctada fucata. Next base: position 39,315,150 of record AP027103.1, read on the forward strand.
TTGAAACTCAGTCTTCCATCTCGGAGTCAGACATTTCCTCGGAGATGATCTCGACCTCCTCTCCAAACAGCTCTCGTCGAAGATCAGCGACGGCCTCGGCTTTGTGATGAGCGTAGTCATAGTACATGTTTCGGAGTCCTTCGATTACAGCCAGGCGCAGTCTGAGATTGTAGCGAAAGGAACGATGATTGGCTTGCTTGGCTTTTGTGTATCTAAACTGCATGTCGTCCATCTTGTGATTCAGTTGTAAGATCTGCTCGCAAGCTTTCTTGAACTTTCTCTCGTTATCCAACAAGGAAAACCTCTTACTCAGCAAAGTCTTGGCAGGACTTCTGGACAACTTAGCAGTTCTCATCTTTGTAGCACTTGGTTTGTAGGGTTGTAAAATGCGTTGTGATCAGTTGTAGCACTGGAAAGTGAATGCCAGATATTGAAAAGTTTCTCACTTTTATACAGTAACTGGATAGTTTAATGTCAACTGGTGGCATTATGCATATTGAGAAACTCGTGTCCGACAGGAGTCAGTTCCTAAGACAACACCCTGCTAATTGCCTCAATCGGTCACCCGTGACACGGCACTTGTCTGCTACTGATTATTGAGCTTGGACTAATAATTGGAAAATTGACATCGTCTTCTCTCCTGATAGAAGTAATATAGTTGATTTAAAAAAAAGTTTTATTTTCAAAAACGGAGAAAATATTTGCATATATATTTTGTGCGCTAATATTGATGTATGATTTGAATGAATGAATGAATGAATGAATGAATGAATGAATGAATGAATGAATGAATGAATGAATGAATGAATGAATGAATGAATGAATGAATGAATGAATGAATGAATTTGAATGAATTCAAATGAATTTAAGTGAATTCAAAATTAATTTAAATTAATTCAAAATTCATTTGAATGAATTTGAATGAATTGATAAATGCAATCTTAAAGTTTGTATATGGAGCTCCATAGTATGTATTAGCGAAAAACTCTTGTTTGCGTATTTTCATATGTATATATGACGATCGTCTCTTGCTTAATATTTTTTTGTACCCTGGAATATGAAAGTATTATTCATTACCATCTTATTTTGGCTTAAATGTCATTATTATTGAAAATTCATGACTCGGGTTTATTTGTACAAAAGGAGGTGGGTGGATGTTTTGGGGTGGGGACATGTGCAGAGTTGAAGGGGAGTGTCATAAGACAATGTATATGGTGTATTTGTATTTGAAAATAGGCTCTATTTGAGACACGGATGTAGATGGGATATTGGAATGTATTTAGTTATGGATGGGATAAATTCTATTTGCGATTAAGCAAATGGCTACTTTTCTAGAAATATGTGTGGCTCTGAAAAGAGCCGTTTTGGAGTTTTGAAACTCAGTCTTCCATCTCGGAGTCAGACATTTCCTCGGAGATGATCTCGACCTCCTCTCCAAACAGCTCTCGTCGAAGATCAGCGACGGCCTCGGCTTTGTGATGAGCGTAGTCATAGTACATGTTTCGGAGTCCTTCGATTACAGCCAGGCGCAGTCTGAGATTGTAGCGAAAGGAACGATGATTGGCTTGCTTGGCTTTTGTGTATCTAAACTGCATGTCGTCCATCTTGTGATTCAGTTGTAAGATCTGCTCGCAAGCTTTCTTGAACTTTCTCTCGTTATCCAACAAGGAAAACCTCTTACTCAGCAAAGTCTTGGCAGGACTTCTGGACAACTTAGCTGTTCTCATCTTTGTAGCACTTGGTTTGTAGGGTTGTAAAATGCGTTGTGATCAGTTGTAGCACTGGAAAGTGAATGCCAGATATTGAAAAGTTTCTCACTTTTATACAGTAACTGGATAGTTTAATGTCAACTGGTGGCATTATGCATATTGAGAAACTCGTGTCCGACAGGAGTCAGTTCCTAAGACAACACCCTGCTAATTGCCTCAATCGGTCACCCGTGACACGGCACTTGTCTGCTACTGATTATTGAGCTTGGACTAATAATTGGAAAATTGACATCGTCTTCTCTCCTGATAGAAGTAATATAGTTGATTTAAAAAAAAGTTTTATTTTCAAAAACGGAGAAAATATTTGCATATATATTTTGTGCGCTAATATTGATGTATGATTTTAATGAATGAATGAATGAATGAATGAATGAATGAATGAATGAATGAATGAATGAATGAATGAATGAATGAATGAATGAATGAATGAATGAATTTGAATGAATGAATTTGAATGAATTCAAATGAATTTAAGTGAATTCAAAATTAATTTAAATTAATTCAAAATTCATTTGAATGAATTTGAATGAATTGATAAATGCAATCTTAAAGTTTGTATATGGAGCTCCATAGTATGTATTAGCGAAAAACTCTTGTTTGCGTATTTTCATATGTATATATGACGATCGTCTCTTGCTTAATATTTTTTTGTACCCTGGAATATGAAAGTATTATTCATTACCATCTTATTTTGGCTTAAATGTCATTATTATTGAAAATTCATGACTCGGGTTTATTTGTACAAAAGGAGGTGGGTGGGTGTTTGGGGTGGGGACATGTGCAGAGTTGAAGGGGAGTGTCATAAGACAATGTATATGGTGTATTTGTATTTGAAAATAGGCTCTATTTGAGACACGGATGTAGATGGGATATTGGAATGTATTTAGTTATGGATGGGATAAATTCTATTTGCGATTAAGCAAATGGCTACTTTTCTAGAAATATGTGTGGCTCTGAAAAGAGCCGTTTTGGAGTTTTGAAACTCAGTCTTCCATCTCGGAGTCAGACATTTCCTCGGAGATGATCTCGACCTCCTCTCCAAACAGCTCTCGTCGAAGATCAGCGACGGCCTCGGCTTTGTGATGAGCGTAGTCATAGTACATGTTTCGGAGTCCTTCGATTACAGCCAGGCGCAGTCTGAGATTGTAGCGAAAGGAACGATGATTGGCTTGCTTGGCTTTTGTGTATCTAAACTGCATGTCGTCCATCTTGTGATTCAGTTGTAAGATCTGCTCGCAAGCTTTCTTGAACTTTCTCTCGTTATCCAACAAGGAAAACCTCTTACTCAGCAAAGTCTTTGTAGCACTTGGTTTGTAGGGTTGTAAAATGCGTTGTGATCAGTTGTAGCACTGGAAAGTGAATGCCAGATATTGAAAAGTTTCTCACTTTTATACAGTAACTGGATAGTTTAATGTCAACTGATGGCATTATGCATATTGAGAAACTCGTGTCCGACAGGAGTCAGTTCCTAAGACAACACCCTGCTAATTGCCTCAATCGGTCACCCGTGACACGGCACTTGTCTGCTACTGATTATTGAGCTTGGACTAATAATTGGATAATTGACATCGTCTTCTCTCCTGATAGAAGTAATATAGTTGATTTAAAAAAAAGTTTTATTTTCAAAAACGGAGAAAATATTTGCATATATATCTTGTGCGCTAATATTGATGTATGATTTGAATGAATGAATGAATGAATGAATGAATGAATGAATGAATTTGAATGAATGAATGAATGAATTTGAATGAATGAATGAATGAATTTGAATGAATTCAAATGAATTTAAGTGAATTCAAAATTAATTTAAATTAATTCAAAATTCATTTGAATGAATTTGAATGAATTGATAAATGCAATCTTAAAGTTTGTATATGGAGCTCCATAGTATGTATTAGCGAAAAACTCTTTATTTGCGTATTTTCATATGTATATATGACGATCGTCTCTTGCTTAATATTTTTTTTGTACCCTGGAATATGAAAGTATTATTCATTACCATCTTATTTTGGCTTAAATGTCATTATTATTGAAAATTCATGACTCGGGTTTATTTGTACAAAAGGAGGTGGGTGGGTGTTTGGGGTGGGGACATGTGCAGAGTTGAAGGGGAGTGTCATAAGACAATGTATATGGTGTATTTGTATTTGAAAATAGGCTCTATTTGAGACACGGATGTAGATGGGATATTGGAATGTATTTAGTTATGGATGGGATAAATTCTATTTGCGATTAAGCAAATGGCTACTTTTCTAGAAATATGTGTGGCTCTGAAAAGAGCCGTTTTGGAGTTTTGAAACTCAGTCTTCCATCTCGGAGTCAGACATTTCCTCGGAGATGATCTCGACCTCCTCTCCAAACAGCTCTCGTCGAAGATCAGCGACGGCCTCGGCTTTGTGATGAGCGTAGTCATAGTACATGTTTCGGAGTCCTTCGATTACAGCCAGGCGCAGTCTGAGATTGTAGCGAAAGGAACGATGATTGGCTTGCTTGGCTTTTGTGTATCTAAACTGCATGTCGTCCATCTTGTGATTCAGTTGTAAGATCTGCTCGCAAGCTTTCTTGAACTTTCTCTCGTTATCCAACAAGGAAAACCTCTTACTCAGCAAAGTCTTGGCAGGACTTCTGGACAACTTAGCAGTTCTCATCTTTGTAGCACTTGGTTTGTAGGGTTGTAAAATGCGTTGTGATCAGTTGTAGCACTGGAAAGTGAATGCCAGATATTGAAAAGTTTCTCACTTTTATACAGTAACTGGATAGTTTAATGTCAACTGATGGCATTATGCATATTGAGAAACTCGTGTCCGACAGGAGTCAGTTCCTAAGACAACACCCTGCTAATTGCCTCAATCAGTCACCCGTGACACGGCACTTGTCTGCTACTGATTATTGAGCTTGGACTAATAATTGGATAATTGACATCGTCTTCTCTCCTGATAGAAGTAATATAGTTGATTTAAAAAAAAGTTTTATTTTCAAAAACGGAGAAAATATTTGCATATATATTTTGTGCGCTAATATTGATGTATGATTTGAATGAATGAATGAATGAATGAATGAATGAATGAATGAATGAATGAATGAATGAATGAATGAATGAATGAATGAATGAATGAATGAATGAATTTGAATGAATGAATGAATGAATTTGAATGAATTCAAATGAATTTAAGTGAATTCAAAATTAATTTAAATTAATTCAAAATTCATTTGAATGAATTTGAATGAATTGATAAATGCAATCTTAAAGTTTGTATATGGAGCTCCATAGTATGTATTAGCGAAAAACTCTTTATTTGCGTATTTTCATATGTATATATGACGATCGTCTCTTGCTTAATATTTTTTTTGTACCCTGGAATATGAAAGTATTATTCATTACCATCTTATTTTGGCTTAAATGTCATTATTATTGAAAATTCATGACTCGGGTTTATTTGTACAAAAGGAGGTGGGTGGGTGTTTGGGGTGGGGACATGTGCAGAGTTGAAGGGGAGTGTCATAAGACAATGTATATGTATTTGAAAATAGGCTCTATTTGAGACATGGATGTAGATGGGACATTGGAATGTATTTAGTTATGGATGGGATAAATTCTATTTGCGATTAAGCAAATGGCTACTTTTCTAGAAATATGTGTGGCTCTGAAAAGAGCCGTTTTGGAGTTTTGAAACTCAGTCTTCCATCTCGGAGTCAGACATTTCCTCGGAGATGATCTCGACCTCCTCTCCAAACAGCTCTCGTCGAAGATCAGCGACGGCCTCGGCTTTGTGATGAGCGTAGTCATAGTACATGTTTCGGAGTCCTTTGATTACAGCCAGGCGCAGTCTGAGATTGTAGCGAAAGGAACGATGATTGGCTTGCTTGGCTTTTGTGTATCTAAACTGCATGTCGTCCATCTTGTGATTCAGTTGTAAGATCTGCTCGCAAGCTTTCTTGAACTTTCTCTCGTTATCTAACAAGGAAAACCTCTTACTCAGCAAAGTCTTGGCAGGACTTCTGGACAACTTAGCAGTTCTCATCTTTGTAGCACTTGGTTTGTAGGGTTGTAAAATGCGTTGTGATCAGTTGTAGCACTGGAAAGTGAATGCCAGATATTGAAAAGTTTCTCACTTTTATACAGTAACTGGATAGTTTAATGTCAACTGGTGGCATTATGCATATTGAGAAACTCGTGTCCGACAGGAGTCAGTTCCTAAGACAACACCCTGCTAATTGCCTCAATCAGTCACCCGTGACACGGCACTTGTCTGCTACTGATTATTGAGCTTGGACTAATAATTGGATAATTGACATCGTCTTCTCTCCTGATAGAAGTAATATAGTTGATTTAAAAAAAGTTTTATTTTCAAAAACGGAGAAAATATTTGCATATATATTTTGTGCGCTAATATTGATGTATGATTTGAATGAATGAATGAATGAATGAATGAATGAATGAATGAATGAATGAATGAATGAATGAATGAATGAATGAATGAATGAATGAATGAATGAATTTGAATGAATTTGAATGAATTCAAATGAATTTAAGTGAATTCAAAATTAATTTAAATTAATTCAAAATTCATTTGAATGAATTTGAATGAATTGATAAATGCAATCTTAAAGTTTGTATATGGAGCTCCATAGTATGTATTAGCGAAAAACTCTTTATTTGCGTATTTTCATATGTATATATGACGATCGTCTCTTGCTTAATATTTTTTTGTACCCTGGAATATGAAAGTATTATTCATTACCATCTTATTTTGGCTTAAATGTCATTATTATTGAAAATTCATGACTCGGGTTTATTTGTACAAAAGGAGGTGGGTGGGTGTTTGGGGTGGGGACATGTGCAGAGTTGAAGGGGAGTGTCATAAGACAATGTATATGGTGTATTTGTATTTGAAAATAGGCTCTATTTGAGACATGGATGTAGATGGGATATTGGAATGTATTTAGTTATGGATGGGATAAATTCTATTTGCGATTAAGCAAATGGCTACTTTTCTAGAAATATGTGTGGCTCTGAAAAGAGCCGTTTTGGAGTTTTGAAACTCAGTCTTCCATCTCGGAGACAGACATTTCCTCGGAGATGATCTCGACCTCCTCTCCAAACAGCTCTCGTCGAAGATCAGCGACGGCCTCGGCTTTGTGATGAGCGTAGTCATAGTACATGTTTCGGAGTCCTTCGATTACAGCCAGGCGCAGTCTGAGATTGTAGCGAAAGGAACGATGATTGGCTTGCTTGGCTTTTGTGTATCTAAACTGCATGTCGTCCATCTTGTGATTCAGTTGTAAGATCTGCTCGCAAGCTTTCTTGAACTTTCTCTCGTTATCCAACAAGGAAAACCTCTTACTCAGCAAAGTCTTGGCAGGACTTCTGGACAACTTAGCAGTTCTCATCTTTGTAGCACTTGGTTTGTAGGGTTGTAAAATGCGTTGTGATCAGTTGTAGCACTGGAAAGTGAATGCCAGATATTGAAAAGTTTCTCACTTTTATACGGTAACTGGATAGTTTAATGTCAACTGGTGGCATTATGCATATTGAGAAACTCGTGTCCGACAGGAGTCAGTTCCTAAGACAACACCCTGCTAATTGCCTCAATCAGTCACCCGTGACACGGCACTTGTCTGCTACTGATTATTGAGCTTAGACTAATAATTGGATAATTGACATCGTCTTCTCTCCTGATAGAAGTAATATAGTTGATTTAAAAAAAGTTTTATTTTCAAAAACGGAGAAAATATTTGCATATATATTTTGTGCGCTAATATTGATGTATGATTTGAATGAATGAATGAATGAATGAATGAATGAATGAATGAATGAATGAATGAATGAATGAATGAATGAATGAATGAATGAATGAATGAATGAATTCAAATGAATTTAAGTGAATTCAAAATTAATTTAAATTAATTCAAAATTCATTTGAATGAATTTGAATGAATTGATAAATGCAATCTTAAAGTTTGTATATGGAGCTCCATAGTATGTATTAGCGAAAAACTCTTTATTTGCGTATTTTCATATGTATATATGACGATCGTCTCTTGCTTAATATTTTTTTGTACCCTGGAATATGAAAGTATTATTCATTACCATCTTATTTTGGCTTAAATGTCATTATTATTGAAAATTCATGACTCGGGTTTATTTGTACAAAAGGAGGTGGGTGGGTGTTTGGGGTGGGGACATGTGCAGAGTTGAAGGGGAGTGTCATAAGACAATGTATATGGTGTATTTGTATTTGAAAATAGGCTCTATTTGAGACATGGATGTAGATGGGATATTGGAATGTATTTAGTTATGGATGGGATAAATTCTATTTGCGATTAAGCAAATGGCTACTTTTCTAGAAATATGTGTGGCTCTGAAAAGAGCCGTTTTGGAGTTTTGAAACTCAGTCTTCCATCTCGGAGACAGACATTTCCTCGGAGATGATCTCGACCTCCTCTCCAAACAGCTCTCGTCGAAGATCAGCGACGGCCTCGGCTTTGTGATGAGCGTAGTCATAGTACATGTTTCGGAGTCCTTCGATTACAGCCAGGCGCAGTCTGAGATTGTAGCGAAAGGAACGATGATTGGCTTGCTTGGCTTTTGTGTATCTAAACTGCATGTCGTCCATCTTGTGATTCAGTTGTAAGATCTGCTCGCAAGCTTTCTTGAACTTTCTCTCGTTATCCAACAAGGAAAACCTCTTACTCAGCAAAGTCTTGGCAGGACTTCTGGACAACTTAGCAGTTCTCATCTTTGTAGCACTTGGTTTGTAGGGTTGTAAAATGCGTTGTGATCAGTTGTAGCACTGGAAAGTGAATGCCAGATATTGAAAAGTTTCTCACTTTTATACAGTAACTGGATAGTTTAATGTCAACTGGTGGCATTATGCATATTGAGAAACTCGTGTCCGACAGGAGTCAGTTCCTAAGACAACACCCTGCTAATTGCCTCAATCAGTCACCCGTGACACGGCACTTGTCTGCTACTGATTATTGAGCTTAGACTAATAATTGGATAATTGACATCGTCTTCTCTCCTGATAGAAGTAATATAGTTGATTTAAAAAAAAGTTTTATTTTCAAAAACGGAGAAAATATTTGCATATATATTTTGTGCGCTAATATTGATGTATGATTTGAATGAATGAATGAATGAATGAATGAATGAATGAATGAATGAATGAATGAATGAATGAATGAATGAATGAATGAATGAATGAATTTAAGTGAATTCAAAATTAATTTAAATTAATTCAAAATTCATTTGAATGAATTTGAATGAATTGATAAATGCAATCTTAAAGTTTGTATATGGAGCTCCATAGTATGTATTAGCGAAAAACTCTTTATTTGCGTATTTTCATATGTATATATGACGATCGTCTCTTGCTTAATATTTTTTTGTACCCTGGAATATGAAAGTATTATTCATTACCATCTTATTTTGGCTTAAATGTCATTATTATTGAAAATTCATGACTCGGGTTTATTTGTACAAAAGGAGGTGGGTGGGTGTTTGGGGTGGGGACATGTGCAGAGTTGAAGGGGAGTGTCATAAGACAATGTATATGGTGTATTTGTATTTGAAAATAGGCTCTATTTGAGACATGGATGTAGATGGGATATTGGAATGTATTTAGTTATGGATGGGATAAATTCTATTTGCGATTAAGCAAATGGCTACTTTTCTAGAAATATGTGTGGCTCTGAAAAGAGCCGTTTTGGAGTTTTGAAACTCAGTCTTCCATCTCGGAGTCAGACATTTCCTCGGAGATGATCTCGACCTCCTCTCCAAACAGCTCTCGTCGAAGATCAGCGACGGCCTCGGCTTTGTGATGAGCGTAGTCATAGTACATGTTTCGGAGTCCTTCGATTACAGCCAGGCGCAGTCTGAGATTGTAGCGAAAGGAACAATGATTGGCTTGCTTGGCTTTTATGTATCTAAACTGCATGTCGTCCATCTTGTGATTCAGTTGTAAGATCTGCTCGCAAGCTTTCTTGAACTTTCTCTCGTTATCCAACAAGGAAAACCTCTTACTCAGCAAAGTCTTGGCAGGACTTCTGGACAACTTAGCAGTTCTCATCTTTGTAGCACTTGGTTTGTAGGGTTTTAAAATGCGTTGTGATCAGTTGTAGCACTGGAAAGTGAATGCCAGATATTGAAAAGTTTCTCACTTTTATACAGTAACTGGATAGTTTAATGTCAACTGGTGGCATTATGCATATTGAGAAACTCGTGTCCGACAGGAGTCAGTTCCTAAGACAACACCCTGCTAATTGCCTCAATCAGTCACCCGTGACACGGCACTTGTCTGCTACTGATTATTGAGCTTAGACTAATAATTGGATAATTGACATCGTCTTCTCTCCTGATAGAAGTAATATAGTTGATTTAAAAAAAAGTTTTATTTTCAAAAACGGAGAAAATATTTGCATATATATTTTGTGCGCTAATATTGATGTATGATTTGAATGAATGAATGAATGAATGAATGAATGAATGAATGAATGAATGAATGAATGAATGAATGAATGAATGAATGAATGAATGAATGAATGAATGAATGAATGAATGAATGAATGAATGAATGAATGAATGAATTCAAATGAATTTAAGTGAATTCAAAATTAATTTAAATTAATTCAAAATTCATTTGAATGAATTTGAATGAATTGATAAATGCAATCTTAAAGTTTGTATATGGAGCTCCATAGTATGTATTAGCGAAAAACTCTTTATTTGCGTATTTTCATATGTATATATGACGATCGTCTCTTGCTTAATATTTTTTTGTACCCTGGAATATGAAAGTATTATTCATTACCATCTTATTTTGGCTTAAATGTCATTATTATTGAAAATTCATGACTCGGGTTTATTTGTACAAAAGGAGGTGGGTGGGTGTTTGGGGTGGGGACATGTGCAGAGTTGAAGGGGAGTGTCATAAGACAATGTATATGGTGTATTTGTATTTGAAAATAGGCTCTATTTGAGACATGGATGTAGATGGGATATTGGAATGTATTTAGTTATGGATGGGATAAATTCTATTTGCGATTAAGCAAATGGCTACTTTTCTAGAAATATGTGTGGCTCTGAAAAGAGCCGTTTTGGAGTTTTGAAACTCAGTCTTCCATCTCGGAGTCAGACATTTCCTCGGAGATGATCTCGACCTCCTCTCCAAACAGCTCTCGTCGAAGATCAGCGACGGCCTCGGCTTTGTGATGAGCGTAGTCATAGTACATGTTTCGGAGTCCTTCGATTACAGCCAGGCGCAGTCTGAGATTGTAGCGAAAGGAACAATGATTGGCTTGCTTGGCTTTTATGTATCTAAACTGCATGTCGTCCATCTTGTGATTCAGTTGTAAGATCTGCTCGCAAGCTTTCTTGAACTTTCTCTCGTTATCCAACAAGGAAAACCTCTTACTCAGCAAAGTCTTGGCAGGACTTCTTGACAACTTAGCAGTTCTCATCTTTGTAGCACTTGGTTTGTAGGGTTGTAAAATGCGTTGTGATCAGTTGTAGCACTGGAAAGTGAATGCCAGAGATTGAAAAGTTTCTCACTTTTATACAGTAACTGGATAGTTTAATGTCAACTGGTGGCATTATGCATATTGAGAAACTCGTGTCCGACAGGAGTCAGTTCCTAAGACAACACCCTGCTAATTGCCTCAATCAGTCACCCGTGACACGGCACTTGTCTGCTACTGATTATTGAGCTTGGACTAATAATTGGATAATTGACATCGTCTTCTCTCCTGATAGAAGTAATAGAGTTGATTTAAAAAAAAGTTTTATTTTCAAAAACGGAGAAAATATTTGCATATATATTTTGTGCGCTAATATTGATGTATGATTTGAATGAATGAATGAATGAATGAATGAATGAATGAATGAATGAATGAATGAATGAATGAATGAATGAATGAATGAATGAATGAATGAATGAATGAATGAATTCAAATGAATTTAAGTGAATTCAAAATTAATTTAAATTAATTCAAAATTCATTTGAATGAATTTGAATGAATTGATAAATGCAATCTTAAAGTTTGTATATGGAGCTCCATAGTATGTATTAGCGAAAAACTCTTTATTTGCGTATTTTCATATGTATATATGACGATCGTCTCTTGCTTAATATTTTTTTGTACCCTGGAATATGAAAGTATTATTCATTACCATCTTATTTTGGCTTAAATGTCATTATTATTGAAAATTCATGACTCGGGTTTATTTGTACAAAAGGAGGTGGGTGGGTGTTTGGGGTGGGGACATGTGCAGAGTTGAAGGGGAGTGTCATAAGACAATGTATATGGTGTATTTGTATTTGAAAATAGGCTCTATTTGAGACATGGATGTAGATGGGATATTGGAATGTATTTAGTTATGGATGGGATAAATTCTATTTGCGATTAAGCAAATGGCTACTTTTCTAGAAATATGTGTGGCTCTGAAAAGAGCCGTTTTGGAGTTTTGAAACTCAGTCTTCCATCTCGGAGTCAGACATTTCCTCGGAGATGATCTCGACCTCCTCTCCAAACAGCTCTCGTCGAAGATCAGCGACGGCCTCGGCTTTGTGATGAGCGTAGTCATAGTACATGTTTCGGAGTCCTTCGATTACAGCCAGGCGCAGTCTGAGATTGTAGCGAAAGGAACGATGATTGGCTTGCTTGGCTTTTATGTATCTAAACTGCATGTCGTCCATCTTGTGATTCAGTTGTAAGATCTGCTCGCAAGCTTTCTTGAACTTTCTCTCGTTATCCAACAAGGAAAACCTCTTACTCAGCAAAGTCTTGGCAGGACTTCTGGACAACTTAGCAGTTCTCATCTTTGTAGCACTTGGTTTGTAGGGTTGTAAAATGCGTTGTGATCAGTTGTAGCACTGGAAAGTGAATGCCAGAGATTGAAAAGTTTCTCACTTTTATACAGTAACTGGATAGTTTAATGTCAACTGGTGGCATTATGCATATTGAGAAACTCGTGTCCGACAGGAGTCAGTTCCTAAGACAACACCCTGCTAATTGCCTCAATCAGTCACCCGTGACACGGCACTTGTCTGCTACTGATTATTGAGCTTGGACTAATAATTGGATAATTGACATCGTCTTCTCTCCTGATAGAAGTAATATAGTTGATTTAAAAAAAAGTTTTATTTTCAAAAACGGAGAAAATATTTGCATATATATTTTGTGCGCTAATATTGATGTATGATTTGAATGAATGAATGAATGAATGAATGAATGAATGAATGAATGAATGAATGAATGAATGAATGAATGAATGAATGAATGAATGAATGAATGAATGAATTTGAATGAATGAATGAATGAATGAATGAATGAATTTGAATGAATTCAAATGAATTTAAGTGAATTCAAAATTAATTTAAATTAATTCAAAATTCATTTGAATGAATTGATAAATGCAATCTTAAAGTTTGTATATGGAGCTCCATAGTATGTATTAGCGAAAAACTCTTTATTTGCGTATTTTCATATGTATATATGACGATCGTCTCTTGCTTAATATTTTTTTGTACCCTGGAATATGAAAGTATTATTCATTACCATCTTATTTTGGCTTAAATGTCATTATTATTGAAAATTCATGACTCGGGTTTATTTGTACAAAAGGAGGTGGGTGGGTGTTTGGGGTGGGGACATGTGCAGAGTTGAAGGGGAGTGTCATAAGACAATGTATATGGTGTATTTGTATTTGAAAATAGGCTCTATTTGAGACATGGATGTAGATGGGATATTGGAATGTATTTAGTTATGGATGGGATAAATTCTATTTGCGATTAAGCAAATGGCTACTTTTCTAGAAATATGTGTGGCTCTGAAAAGAGCCGTTTTGGAGTTTTGAAACTCAGTCTTCCATCTCGGAGTCAGACATTTCCTCGGAGATGATCTCGACCTCCTCTCCAAACAGCTCTCGTCGAAGATCAGCGACGGCCTCGGCTTTGTGATGAGCGTAGTCATAGTACATGTTTCGGAGTCCTTCGATTACAGCCAGGCGCAGTCTGAGATTGTAGCGAAAGGAACGATGATTGGCTTGCTTGGCTTTTGTGTATCTAAACTGCATGTCGTCCATCTTGTGATTCAGTTGTAAGATCTGCTCGCAAGCTTTCTTGAACTTTCTCTCGTTATCCAACAAGGAAAACCTCTTACTCAGCAAAGTCTTGGCAGGACTTCTGGACAACTTAGCAGTTCTCATCTTTGTAGCACTTGGTTTGTAGGGTTGTAAAATGCGTTGTGATCAGTTGTAGCACTGGAAAGTGAATGCCAGATATTGAAAAGTTTCTCACTTTTATACAGTAACTGGATAGTTTAATGTCAACTGGTGGCATTATGCATATTGAGAAACTCGTGTCCGACAGGAGTCAGTTCCTAAGACAACACCCTGCTAATTGCCTCAATCAGTCACCCGTGACACGGCACTTGTCTGCTACTGATTATTGAGCTTGGACTAATAATTGGATAATTGACATCGTCTTCTCTCCTGATAGAAGTAATATAGTTGATTTAAAAAAAGTTTTATTTTCAAAAACGGAGAAAATATTTGCATATATATTTTGTGCGCTAATATTGATGTATGATTTGAATGAATGAATGAATGAATGAATGAATGAATGAATGAATGAATGAATGAATGAATGAATGAATGAATGAATGAATGAATGAATGAATGAATGAATGAATGAATGAATGAATTTGAATGAATGAATGAATGAATTTGAATGAATTTGAATGAATTGATAAATGCAATCTTAAAGTTTGTATATGGAGCTCCATAGTATGTATTAGCGAAAAACTCTTTATTTGCGTATTTTCATATGTATATATGACGATCGTCTCTTGCTTAATATTTTTTTGTACCCTGGAATATGAAAGTATTATTCATTACCATCTTATTTTGGCTTAAATGTCATTATTATTGAAAATTCATGAGTCGGGTTTATTTGTACAAAAGGAGGTGGGTGGGTGTTTGGGGTGGGGACATGTGCAGAGTTGAAGGGGAGTGTCATAAGACAATGTATATGGTGTATTTGTATTTGAAAATAGGCTCTATTTGAGACATGGATGTAGATGGGATATTGGAATGTATTTAGTTATGGATGGGATAAATTCTATTTGCGATTAAGCAAATGGCTACTTTTCTAGAAATATGTGTGGCTCTGAAAAGAGCCGTTTTGGAGTTTTGAAACTCAGTCTTCCATCTCGGAGTCAGACATTTCCTCGGAGATGATCTCGACCTCCTCTCCAAACAGCTCTCGTCGAAGATCAGCGACGGCCTCGGCTTTGTGATGAGCGTAGTCATAGTACATGTTTCGGAGTCCTTCGATTACAGCCAGGCGCAGTCTGAGATTGTAGCGAAAGGAACGATGATTGGCTTGCTTGGCTTTTGTGTATCTAAACTGCATGTCGTCCATCTTGTGATTCAGTTGTAAGATCTGCTCGCAAGCTTTCTTGAACTTTCTCTCGTTATCCAACAAGGAAAACCTCTTACTCAGCAAAGTCTTGGCAGGACTTCTGGACAACTTAGCAGTTCTCATCTTTGTAGCACTTGGTTTGTAGGGTTGTAAAATGCGTTGTGATCAGTTGTAGCACTGGAAAGTGAATGCCAGATATTGAAAAGTTTCTCACTTTTATACAGTAACTGGATAGTTTAATGTCAACTGGTGGCATTATGCATATTGAGAAACTCGTGTCCGACAGGAGTCAGTTCCTAAGACAACACCCTGCTAATTGCCTCAATCAGTCACCCGTGACACGGCACTTGTCTGCTACTGATTATTGAGCTTGGACTAATAATTGGATAATTGACATCGTCTTCTCTCCTGATAGAAGTAATATAGTTGATTTAAAAAAAAGTTTTATTTTCAAAAACGGAGAAAATATTTGCATATATATTTTGTGCGCTAATATTGATGTATGATTTGAATGAATGAATGAATGAATGAATGAATGAATGAATGAATGAATGAATGAATGAATGAATGAATGAATGAATGAATGAATGAATGAATTCAAATGAATTTAAGTGAATTCAAAATTAATTTAAATTAATTCAAAATTCATTTGAATGAATTTGAATGAATTGATAAATGCAATCTTAAAGTTTGTATATGGAGCTCCATAGTATGTATTAGCGAAAAACTCTTTATTTGCGTATTTTCATATGTATATATGACGATCGTCTCTTGCTTAATATTTTTTTGTACCCTGGAATATGAAAGTATTATTCATTACCATCTTATTTTGGCTTAAATGTCATTATTATTGAAAATTCATGACTCGGGTTTATTTGTACAAAAGGAGGTGGGTGGGTGTTTGGGGTGGGGACATGTGCAGAGTTGAAGGGGAGTGTCATAAGACAATGTATATGGTGTATTTGTATTTGAAAATAGGCTCTATTTGAGACATGGATGTAGATGGGATATTGGAATGTATTTAGTTATGGATGGGATAAATTCTATTTGCGATTAAGCAAATGGCTACTTTTCTAGAAATATGTGTGGCTCTGAAAAGAGCCGTTTTGGAGTTTTGAAACTCAGTCTTCCATCTCGGAGTCAGACATTTCCTCGGAGATGATCTCGACCTCCTCTCCAAACAGCTCTCGTCGAAGATCAGCGACGGCCTCGGCTTTGTGATGAGCGTAGTCATAGTACATGTTTCGGAGTCCTTCGATTACAGCCAGGCGCAGTCTGAGATTGTAGCGAAAGGAACGATGATTGGCTTGCTTGGCTTTTGTGTATCTAAACTGCATGTCGTCCATCTTGTGATTCAGTTGTAAGATCTGCTCGCAAGCTTTCTTGAACTTTCTCTCGTTATCCAACAAGGAAAACCTCTTACTCAGCAAAGTCTTGGCAGGACTTCTGGACAACTTAGCAGTTCTCATCTTTGTAGCACTTGGTTTGTAGGGTTGTAAAATGCGTTGTGATCAGTTGTAGCACTGGAAAGTGAATGCCAGATATTGAAAAGTTTCTCACTTTTATACAGTAACTGGATAGTTTAATGTCAACTGGTGGCATTATGCATATTGAGAAACTCGTGTCCGACAGGAGTCAGTTCCTAAGACAACACCCTGCTAATTGCCTCAATCAGTCACCCGTGACACGGCACTTGTCTGCTACTGATTATTGAGCTTGGACTAATAATTGGATAATTGACATCGTCTTCTCTCCTGATAGAAGTAATATAGTTGATTTAAAAAAAAGTTTTATTTTCAAAAACGGAGAAAATATTTGCATATATATTTTGTGCGCTAATATTGATGTATGATTTGAATGAATGAATGAATGAATGAATGAATGAATGAATGAATGAATGAATGAATGAATGAATGAATGAATGAATGAATGAATGAATGAATGAATGAATGAATGAATGAATGAATTCAAATGAATTTAAGTGAATTCAAAATTAATTTAAATTAATTCAAAATTCATTTGAATGAATTTGAATGAATTGATAAATGCAATCTTAAAGTTTGTATATGGAGCTCCATAGTATGTATTAGCGAAAAACTCTTTATTTGCGTATTTTCATATGTATATATGACGATCGTCTCTTGCTTAATATTTTTTTGTACCCTGGAATATGAAAGTATTATTCATTACCATCTTATTTTGGCTTAAATGTCATTATTATTGAAAATTCATGACTCGGGTTTATTTGTACAAAAGGAGGTGGGTGGGTGTTTGGGGTGGGGACATGTGCAGAGTTGAAGGGGAGTGTCATAAGACAATGTATATGGTGTATTTGTATTTGAAAATAGGCTCTATTTGAGACATGGATGTAGATGGGATATTGGAATGTATTTAGTTATGGATGGGATAAATTCTATTTGCGATTAAGCAAATGGCTACTTTTCTAGAAATATGTGTGGCTCTGAAAAGAGCCGTTTTGGAGTTTTGAAACTCAGTCTTCCATCTCGGAGTCAGACATTTCCTCGGAGATGATCTCGACCTCCTCTCCAAACAGCTCTCGTCGAAGATCAGCGACGGCCTCGTTATCCAACAAGGAAAACCTCTTACTCAGCAAAGTCTTGGCAGGACTTCTGGACAACTTAGCAGTTCTCATCTTTGTAGCACTTGGTTTGTAGGGTTGTAAAATGCGTTGTGATCAGTTGTAGCACTGGAAAGTGAATGCCAGATATTGAAAAGTTTCTCACTTTTATACAGTAACTGGATAGTTTAATGTCAACTGGTGGCATTATGCATATTGAGAAACTCGTGTCCGACAGGAGTCAGTTCCTAAGACAACACCCTGCTAATTGCCTCAATCAGTCACCCGTGACACGGCACTTGTCTGCTACTGATTATTGAGCTTGGACTAATAATTGGATAATTGACATCGTCTTCTCTCCTGATAGAAGTAATATAGTTGATTTAAAAAAAAAGTTTTATTTTCAAAAACGGAGAAAATATTTGCATATATATTTTGTGCGCTAATATTGATGTATGATTTGAATGAATGAATGAATGAATGAATGAATGAATGAATGAATGAATGAATGAATGAATGAATGAATGAATGAATGAATGAATGAATGAATGAATGAATGAATGAATGAATGAATGAATGAATGAATTTGAATGAATTCAAATGAATTTAAGTGAATTCAAAATTAATTTAAATTAATTCAAAATTAATTTAAATTAATTCAAAATTAATTTAAATTAATTCAAAATTCATTTGAATGAATTTGAATGAATTGATAAATGCAATCTTAAAGTTTGTATATGGAGCTCCATAGTATGTATTAGCGAAAAACTCTTTATTTGCGTATTTTCATATGTATATATGACGATCGTCTCTTGCTTAATATTTTTTTGTACCCTGGAATATGAAAGTATTATTCATTACCATCTTATTTTGGCTTAAATGTCATTATTATTGAAAATTCATGACTCGGGTTTATTTGTACAAAAGGAGGTGGGTGGGTGTTTGGGGTGGGGACATGTGCAGAGTTGAAGGGGAGTGTCATAAGATAATGTATATGGTGTATTTGTATTTGAAAATAGGCTCTATTTGAGACATGGATGTAGATGGGATATTGGAATGTATTTAGTTATGGATGGGATAAATTCTATTTGCGATTAAGCAAATGGCTACTTTTCTAGAAATATGTGTGGCTCTGAAAAGAGCCGTTTTGGAGTTTTGAAACTCAGTCTTCCATCTCGGAGTCAGACATTTCCTCGGAGACGATCTCGACCTCCTCTCCAAACAGCTCTCGTCGAAGATCAGCGACGGCCTCGGCTTTGTGATGAGCGTAGTCATAGTACATGTTTCGGAGTCCTTCGATTACAGCCAGGCGCAGTCTGAGATTGTAGCGAAAGGAACGATGATTGGCTTGCTTGGCTTTTATGTATCTAAACTGCATGTCGTCCATCTTGTGATTCAGTTGTAAGATCTGCTCGCAAGCTTTCTTGAACTTTCTCTCGTTATCCAACAAGGAAAACCTCTTACTCAGCAAAGTCTTGGCAGGACTTCTGGACAACTTAGCAGTTCTCATCTTTGTAGCACTTGGTTTGTAGGGTTGTAAAATGCGTTGTGATCAGTTGTAGCACTGGAAAGTGAATGCCAGATATTGAAAAGTTTCTCACTTTTATACAGTAACTGGATAGTTTAATGTCAACTGGTGGCATTATGCATATTGAGAAACTCGTGTCCGACAGGAGTCAGTTCCTAAGACAACACCCTGCTAATTGCCTCAATCAGTCACCCGTGACACGGCACTTGTCTGCTACTGATTATTGAGCTTGGACTAATAATTGGATAATTGACATCGTCTTCTCTCCTGATAGAAGTAATATAGTTGATTTAAAAAAAAGTTTTATTTTCAAAAACGGAGAAAATATTTGCATATATATTTTGTGCGCTAATATTGATGTATGATTTGAATGAATGAATGAATGAATGAATGAATGAATGAATGAATGAATGAATGAATGAATGAATGAATGAATGAATGAATGAATGAATGAATGAATGAATGAATGAATGAATTTGAATGAATTCAAATGAATTTAAGTGAATTCAAAATTAATTTAAATTAATTCAAATTCATTTGAATGAATTTGAATGAATTGATAAATGCAATCTTAAAGTTTGTATATGGAGCTCCATAGTATGTATTAGCGAAAAACTCTTTATTTGCGTATTTTCATATGTATATATGACGATCGTCTCTTGCTTAATATTTTTTTGTACCCTGGAATATGAAAGTATTATTCATTACCATCTTATTTTGGCTTAAATGTCATTATTATTGAAAATTCATGACTCGGGTTTATTTGTACAAAAGGAGGTGGGTGGGTGTTTGGGGTGGGGACATGTGCAGAGTTGAAGGGGAGTGTCATAAGACAATGTATATGGTGTATTTGTATTTGAAAATAGGCTCTATTTGAGACATGGATGTAGATGGGATATTGGAATGTATTTAGTTATGGATGGGATAAATTCTATTTGCGATTAAGCAAATGGCTACTTTTCTAGAAATATGTGTGGCTCTGAAAAGAGCCGTTTTGGAGTTTTGAAACTCAGTCTTCCATCTCGGAGTCAGACATTTCCTCGGAGATGATCTCGACCTCCTCTCCAAACAGCTCTCGTCGAAGATCAGCGACGGCCTCGGCTTTGTGATGAGCGTAGTCATAGTACATGTTTCGGAGTCCTTCGATTACAGCCAGGCGCAGTCTGAGATTGTAGCGAAAGGAACGATGATTGGCTTGCTTGGTTTTATGTATCTAAACTGCATGTCGTCCATCTTGTGATTCAGTTGTAAGATCTGCTCGCAAGCTTTCTTGAACTTTCTCTCGTTATCCAACAAGGAAAACCTCTTACTCAGCAAAGTCTTGGCAGGACTTCTGGACAACTTAGCAGTTCTCATCTTTGTAGCACTTGGTTTGTAGGGTTGTAAAATGCGTTGTGATCAGTTGTAGCACTGGAAAGTGAATGCCAGATATTGAAAAGTTTCTCACTTTTATACAGTAACTGGATAGTTTAATGTCAACTGGTGGCATTATGCATATTGAGAAACTCGTGTCCGACAGGAGTCAGTTCCTAAGACAACACCCTGCTAATTGCCTCAATCAGTCACCCGTGACACGGCACTTGTCTGCTACTGATTATTGAGCTTGGACTAATAATTGGATAATTGACATCGTCTTCTCTCCTGATAGAAGTAATATAGTTGATTAAAAAAAAAGTTTTATTTTCAAAAACGGAGAAAATATTTGCATATATATTTTGTGCGCTAATATTGATGTATGATTTGAATGAATGAATGAATGAATGAATGAATGAATGAATGAATGAATGAATGAATGAATGAATGAATGAATGAATGAATGAATGAATGAATGAATGAATGAATGAATGAATGAATGAATTTGAATGAATTCAAATGAATTTAAGTGAATTCAAAATTAATTTAAATTAATTCAAAATTCATTTGAATGAATTTGAATGAATTGATAAATGCAATCTTAAAGTTTGTATATGGAGCTCCATAGTATGTATTAGCGAAAAACTCTTTATTTGCGTATTTTCATATGTATATATGACGATCGTCTCTTGCTTAATATTTTTTTGTACCCTGGAATATGAAAGTATTATTCATTACCATCTTATTTTGGCTTAAATGTCATTATTATTGAAAATTCATGACTCGGGTTTATTTGTACAAAAGGAGGTGGGTGGGTGTTTGGGGTGGGGACATGTGCAGAGTTGAAGGGGAGTGTCATAAGACAATGTATATGGTGTATTTGTATTTGAAAATAGGCTCTATTTGAGACATGGATGTAGATGGGATATTGGAATGTATTTAGTTATGGATGGGATAAATTCTATTTGCGATTAAGCAAATGGCTACTTTTCTAGAAATATGTGTGGCTCTGAAAAGAGCCGTTTTGGAGTTTTGAAACTCAGTCTTCCATCTCGGAGTCAGACATTTCCTCGGAGATGATCTCGACCTCCTCTCCAAACAGCTCTCGTCGAAGATCAGCGACGGCCTCGTTATCCAACAAGGAAAACCTCTTACTCAGCAAAGTCTTGGCAGGACTTCTGGACAACTTAGCAGTTCTCATCTTTGTAGCACTTGGTTTGTAGGGTTGTAAAATGCGTTGTGATCAGTTGTAGCACTGGAAAGTGAATGCCAGATATTGAAAAGTTTCTCACTTTTGTACAGTAACTGGATAGTTTAATGTCAACTGGTGGCATTATGCATATTGAGAAACTCGTGTCCGACAGGAGTCAATTCCTAAGACAACACCCTGCTAATTGCCTCAATCAGTCACCCGTGACACGGCACTTGTCTGCTACTGATTATTGAGCTTGGACTAATAATTGGATAATTGACATCGTCTTCTCTCCTGATAGAAGTAATATAGTTGATTTAAAAAAAAGTTTTATTTTCAAAAACGGAGAAAATATTTGCATATATATTTTGTGCGCTAATATTGATGTATGATTTGAATGAATGAATGAATGAATGAATGAATGAATGAATGAATGAATGAATGAATGAATGAATGAATGAATGAATGAATGAATGAATGAATGAATGAATGAATGAATGAATGAATGAATGAATGAATGAATGAATGAATGAATTTGAATGAATTCAAATGAATTTAAGTGAATTCAAAATTAATTTAAATTAATTCAAAATTCATTTGAATGAATTGATAAATGCAATCTTAAAGTTTGTATATGGAGCTCCATAGTATGTATTAGCGAAAAACTCTTTATTTGCGTATTTTCATATGTATATATGACGATCGTCTCTTGCTTAATATTTTTTTGTACCCTGGAATATGAAAGTATTATTCATTACCATCTTATTTTGGCTTAAATGTCATTATTATTGAAAATTCATGACTCGGGTTTATTTGTACAAAAGGAGGTGGGTGGGTGTTTGGGGTGGGGACATGTGCAGAGTTGAAGGGGAGTGTCATAAGACAATGTATATGGTGTATTTGTATTTGAAAATAGGCTCTATTTGAGACATGGATGTAGATGGGATATTGGAATGTATTTAGTTATGGATGGGATAAATTCTATTTGCGATTAAGCAAATGGCTACTTTTCTAGAAATATGTGTGGCTCTGAAAAGAGCCGTTTTGGAGTTTTGAAACTCAGTCTTCCATCTCGGAGTCAGACATTTCCTCGGAGATGATCTCGACCTCCTCTCCAAACAGCTCTCGTCGAAGATCAGCGACGGCCTCGGCTTTGTGATGAGCGTAGTCATAGTACATGTTTCGGAGTCCTTCGATTACAGCCAGGCGCAGTCTGAGATTGTAGCGAAAGGAACGATGATTGGCTTGCTTGGCTTTTGTGTATCTAAACTGCATGTCGTCCATCTTGTGATTCAGTTGTAAGATCTGCTCGCAAGCTTTCTTGAACTTTCTCTCGTTATCCAACAAGGAAAACCTCTTACTCAGCAAAGTCTTGGCAGGACTTCTGGACAACTTAGCAGTTCTCATCTTTGTAGCACTTGGTTTGTAGGGTTGTAAAATGCGTTGTGATCAGTTGTAGCACTGGAAAGTGAATGCCAGATATTGAAAAGTTTCTCACTTTTGTACAGTAACTGGATAGTTTAATGTCAACTGGTGGCATTATGCATATTGAGAAACTCGTGTCCGACAGGAGTCAATTCCTAAGACAACACCCTGCTAATTGCCTCAATCAGTCACCCGTGACACGGCACTTGTCTGCTACTGATTATTGAGCTTGGACTAATAATTGGATAATTGACATCGTCTTCTCTCCTGATAGAAGTAATATAGTTGATTTAAAAAAAAGTTTTATTTTCAAAAACGGAGAAAATATTTGCATATATTTTGTGCGCTAATATTGATGTATGATTTGAATGAATGAATGAATGAATGAATGAATGAATGAATGAATGAATGAATGAATGAATGAATGAATGAATGAATGAATGAATGAATGAATGAATGAATGAATGAATGAATGAATTTGAATGAATCTATATGGTGTATTTGTATTTGAAAATAGGCTCTATTTGAGACATGGATGTAGATGGGATATTGGAATGTATTTAGTTATGGATGGGATAAATTCTATTTGCGATTAAGCAAATGGCTACTTTTCTAGAAATATGTGTGGCTCTGAAAAGAGCCGTTTTGGAGTTTTGAAACTCAGTCTTCCATCTCGGAGTCAGACATTTCCTCGGAGATGATCTCGACCTCCTCTCCAAACAGCTCTCGTCGAAGATCAGCGACGGCCTCGGCTTTGTGATGAGCGTAGTCATAGTACATGTTTCGGAGTCCTTCGATTACAGCCAGGCGCAGTCTGAGATTGTAGCGAAAGGAACGATGATTGGCTTGCTTGGTTTTATGTATCTAAACTGCATGTCGTCCATCTTGTGATTCAGTTGTAAGATCTGCTCGCAAGCTTTCTTGAACTTTCTCTCGTTATCCAACAAGGAAAACCTCTTACTCAGCAAAGTCTTGGCAGGACTTCTGGACAACTTAGCAGTTCTCATCTTTGTAGCACTTGGTTTGTAGGGTTGTAAAATGCGTTGTGATCAGTTGTAGCACTGGAAAGTGAATGCCAGATATTGAAAAGTTTCTCACTTTTATACAGTAACTGGATAGTTTAATGTCAACTGGTGGCATTATGCATATTGAGAAACTCGTGTCCGACAGGAGTCAGTTCCTAAGACAACACCCTGCTAATTGCCTCAATCAGTCACCCGTGACACGGCACTTGTCTGCTACTGATTATTGAGCTTGGACTAATAATTGGATAATTGACATCGTCTTCTCTCCTGATAGAAGTAATATAGTTGATTAAAAAAAAAGTTTTATTTTCAAAAACGGAGAAAATATTTGCATATATATTTTGTGCGCTAATATTGATGTATGATTTGAATGAATGAATGAATGAATGAATGAATGAATGAATGAATGAATGAATGAATGAATGAATGAATGAATGAATGAATGAATGAATGAATGAATGAATGAATGAATGAATGAATGAATGAATTTGAATGAATTCAAATGAATTTAAGTGAATTCAAAATTAATTTAAATTAATTCAAAATTCATTTGAATGAATTTGAATGAATTGATAAATGCAATCTTAAAGTTTGTATATGGAGCTCCATAGTATGTATTAGCGAAAAACTCTTTATTTGCGTATTTTCATATGTATATATGACGATCGTCTCTTGCTTAATATTTTTTTGTACCCTGGAATATGAAAGTATTATTCATTACCATCTTATTTTGGCTTAAATGTCATTATTATTGAAAATTCATGACTCGGGTTTATTTGTACAAAAGGAGGTGGGTGGGTGTTTGGGGTGGGGACATGTGCAGAGTTGAAGGGGAGTGTCATAAGACAATGTATATGGTGTATTTGTATTTGAAAATAGGCTCTATTTGAGACATGGATGTAGATGGGATATTGGAATGTATTTAGTTATGGATGGGATAAATTCTATTTGCGATTAAGCAAATGGCTACTTTTCTAGAAATATGTGTGGCTCTGAAAAGAGCCGTTTTGGAGTTTTGAAACTCAGTCTTCCATCTCGGAGTCAGACATTTCCTCGGAGATGATCTCGACCTCCTCTCCAAACAGCTCTCGTCGAAGATCAGCGACGGCCTCGTTATCCAACAAGGAAAACCTCTTACTCAGCAAAGTCTTGGCAGGACTTCTGGACAACTTAGCAGTTCTCATCTTTGTAGCACTTGGTTTGTAGGGTTGTAAAATGCGTTGTGATCAGTTGTAGCACTGGAAAGTGAATGCCAGATATTGAAAAGTTTCTCACTTTTGTACAGTAACTGGATAGTTTAATGTCAACTGGTGGCATTATGCATATTGAGAAACTCGTGTCCGACAGGAGTCAATTCCTAAGACAACACCCTGCTAATTGCCTCAATCAGTCACCCGTGACACGGCACTTGTCTGCTACTGATTATTGAGCTTGGACTAATAATTGGATAATTGACATCGTCTTCTCTCCTGATAGAAGTAATATAGTTGATTTAAAAAAAAGTTTTATTTTCAAAAACGGAGAAAATATTTGCATATATATTTTGTGCGCTAATATTGATGTATGATTTGAATGAATGAATGAATGAATGAATGAATGAATGAATGAATGAATGAATGAATGAATGAATGAATGAATGAATGAATGAATGAATGAATGAATGAATGAATGAATGAATGAATGAATGAATGAATGAATGAATGAATGAATTTGAATGAATTCAAATGAATTTAAGTGAATTCAAAATTAATTTAAATTAATTCAAAATTCATTTGAATGAATTGATAAATGCAATCTTAAAGTTTGTATATGGAGCTCCATAGTATGTATTAGCGAAAAACTCTTTATTTGCGTATTTTCATATGTATATATGACGATCGTCTCTTGCTTAATATTTTTTTGTACCCTGGAATATGAAAGTATTATTCATTACCATCTTATTTTGGCTTAAATGTCATTATTATTGAAAATTCATGACTCGGGTTTATTTGTACAAAAGGAGGTGGGTGGGTGTTTGGGGTGGGGACATGTGCAGAGTTGAAGGGGAGTGTCATAAGACAATGTATATGGTGTATTTGTATTTGAAAATAGGCTCTATTTGAGACATGGATGTAGATGGGATATTGGAATGTATTTAGTTATGGATGGGATAAATTCTATTTGCGATTAAGCAAATGGCTACTTTTCTAGAAATATGTGTGGCTCTGAAAAGAGCCGTTTTGGAGTTTTGAAACTCAGTCTTCCATCTCGGAGTCAGACATTTCCTCGGAGATGATCTCGACCTCCTCTCCAAACAGCTCTCGTCGAAGATCAGCGACGGCCTCGGCTTTGTGATGAGCGTAGTCATAGTACATGTTTCGGAGTCCTTCGATTACAGCCAGGCGCAGTCTGAGATTGTAGCGAAAGGAACGATGATTGGCTTGCTTGGCTTTTGTGTATCTAAACTGCATGTCGTCCATCTTGTGATTCAGTTGTAAGATCTGCTCGCAAGCTTTCTTGAACTTTCTCTCGTTATCCAACAAGGAAAACCTCTTACTCAGCAAAGTCTTGGCAGGACTTCTGGACAACTTAGCAGTTCTCATCTTTGTAGCACTTGGTTTGTAGGGTTGTAAAATGCGTTGTGATCAGTTGTAGCACTGGAAAGTGAATGCCAGATATTGAAAAGTTTCTCACTTTTATACAGTAACTGGATAGTTTAATGTCAACTGGTGGCATTATGCATATTGAGAAACTCGTGTCCGACAGGAGTCAGTTCCTAAGACAACACCCTGCTAATTGCCTCAATCAGTCACCCGTGACACGGCACTTGTCTGCTACTGATTATTGAGCTTGGACTAATAATTGGATAATTGACATCGTCTTCTCTCCTGATAGAAGTAATATAGTTGATTTAAAAAAAAGTTTTATTTTCAAAAACGGAGAAAATATTTGCATATATTTTGTGCGCTAATATTGATGTATGATTTGAATGAATGAATGAATGAATGAATGAATGAATGAATGAATGAATGAATGAATGAATGAATGAATGAATGAATGAATGAATGAATGAATGAATGAATGAATGAATGAATGAATGAATGAATTTGAATGAATCTATATGGTGTATTTGTATTTGAAAATAGGCTCTATTTGAGACATGGATGTAGATGGGATATTGGAATGTATTTAGTTATGGATGGGATAAATTCTATTTGCGATTAAGCAAATGGCTACTTTTCTAGAAATATGTGTGGCTCTGAAAAGAGCCGTTTTGGAGTTTTGAAACTCAGTCTTCCATCTCGGAGTCAGACATTTCCTCGGAGATGATCTCGACCTCCTCTCCAAACAGCTCTCGTCGAAGATCAGCGACGGCCTCGGCTTTGTGATGAGCGTAGTCATAGTACATGTTTCGGAGTCCTTCGATTACAGCCAGGCGCAGTCTGAGATTGTAGCGAAAGGAACGATGATTGGCTTGCTTGGCTTTTGTGTATCTAAACTGCATGTCGTCCATCTTGTGATTCAGTTGTAAGATCTGCTCGCAAGCTTTCTTGAACTTTCTCTCGTTATCCAACAAGGAAAACCTCTTACTCAGCAAAGTCTTGGCAGGACTTCTGGACAACTTAGCAGTTCTCATCTTTGTAGCACTTGGTTTGTAGGGTTGTAAAATGCGTTGTGATCAGTTGTAGCACTGGAAAGTGAATGCCAGATATTGAAAAGTTTCTCACTTTTATACAGTAACTGGATAGTTTAATGTCAACTGATGGCATTATGCATATTGAGAAACTCGTGTCCGACAGGAGTCAGTTCCTAAGACAACACCCTGCTAATTGCCTCAATCAGTCACCCGTGACACGGCACTTGTCTGCTACTGATTATTGAGCTTGGACTAATAATTGGATAATTGACATCGTCTTCTCTCCTGATAGAAGTAATATAGTTGATTTAAAAAAAAGTTTTATTTTCAAAAACGGAGAAAATATTTGCATATATATTTTGTGCGCTAATATTGATGTATGATTTGAATGAATGAATGAATGAATGAATGAATGAATGAATGAATGAATGAATGAATGAATGAATGAATGAATGAATGAATGAATGAATGAATGAATGAATGAATGAATGAATGAATGAATTTGAATGAATTCAAATGAATTTAAGTGAATTCAAAATTAATTTAGATTAATTCAAAATTCATTTGAATGAATTGATAAATGCAATCTTAAAGTTTGTATATGGAGCTCCATAGTATGTATTAGCGAAAAACTCTTTATTTGCGTATTTTCATATGTATATATGACGATCGTCTCTTGCTTAATATTTTTTTGTACCCTGGAATATGAAAGTATTATTCATTACCATCTTATTTTGGCTTAAATGTCATTATTATTGAAAATTCATGACTCGGGTTTATTTGTACAAAAGGAGGTGGGTGGGTGTTTGGGGTGGGGACATGTGCAGAGTTGAAGGGGAGTGTCATAAGACAATGTATATGGTGTATTTGTATTTGAAAATAGGCTCTATTTGAGACATGGATGTAGATGGGATATTGGAATGTATTTAGTTATGGATGGGATAAATTCTATTTGCGATTAAGCAAATGGCTACTTTTCTAGAAATATGTGTGGCTCTGAAAAGAGCCGTTTTGGAGTTTTGAAACTCAGTCTTCCATCTCGGAGTCAGACATTTCCTCGGAGATGATCTCGACCTCCTCTCCAATCAGCTCTCGTCGAAGATCAGCGACGGCCTCGGCTTTGTGATGAGCGTAGTCATAGTACATGTTTCGGAGTCCTTCGATTACAGCCAGGCGCAGTCTGAGATTGTAGCGAAAGGAACGATGATTGGCTTGCTTGGCTTTTGTGTATCTAAACTGCATGTCGTCCATCTTGTGATTCAGTTGTAAGATCTGCTCGCAAGCTTTCTTGAACTTTCTCTCGTTATCCAACAAGGAAAACCTCTTACTCAGCAAAGTCTTGGCAGGACTTCTGGACAACTTAGCAGTTCTCATCTTTGTAGCACTTGGTTTGTAGGGTTGTAAAATGCGTTGTGATCAGTTGTAGCACTGGAAAGTGAATGCCAGATATTGAAAAGTTTCTCACTTTTATACAGTAACTGGATAGTTTAATGTCAACTGGTGGCATTATGCATATTGAGAAACTCGTGTCCGACAGGAGTCAGTTCCTAAGACAACACCCTGCTAATTGCCTCAATCAGTCACCCGTGACACGGCACTTGTCTGCTACTGATTATTGAGCTTGGACTAATAATTGGATAATTGACATCGTCTTCTCTCCTGATAGAAGTAATAGAGTTGATTTAAAAAAAAGTTTTATTTTCAAAAACGGAGAAAATATTTGCATATATTTTGTGCGCTAATATTGATGTATGATTTGAATGAATGAATGAATGAATGAATGAATGAATGAATGAATGAATGAATGAATGAATGAATGAATGAATGAATGAATGAATGAATGAATGAATGAATGAATGAATGAATGAATGAATGAATGAATGAATGAATGAATGAATGAATTTGAATGAATCTATATGGTGTATTTGTATTTGAAAATAGGCTCTATTTGAGACATGGATGTAGATGGGATATTGGAATGTATTTAGTTATGGATGGGATAAATTCTATTTGCGATTAAGCAAATGGCTACTTTTCTAGAAATATGTGTGGCTCTGAAAAGAGCCGTTTTGGAGTTTTGAAACTCAGTCTTCCATCTCGGAGTCAGACATTTCCTCGGAGATGATCTCGACCTCCTCTCCAAACAGCTCTCGTCGAAGATCAGCGACGGCCTCGGCTTTGTGATGAGCGTAGTCATAGTACATGTTTCGGAGTCCTTCGATTACAGCCAGGCGCAGTCTGAGATTGTAGCGAAAGGAACGATGATTGGCTTGCTTGGCTTTTGTGTATCTAAACTGCATGTCGTCCATCTTGTGATTCAGTTGTAAGATCTGCTCGCAAGCTTTCTTGAACTTTCTCTCGTTATCCAACAAGGAAAACCTCTTACTCAGCAAAGTCTTGGCAGGACTTCTGGACAACTTAGCAGTTCTCATCTTTGTAGCACTTGGTTTGTAGGGTTGTAAAATGCGTTGTGATCAGTTGTAGCACTGGAAAGTGAATGCCAGATATTGAAAAGTTTCTCACTTTTATACAGTAACTGGATAGTTTAATGTCAACTGATGGCATTATGCATATTGAGAAACTCGTGTCCGACAGGAGTCAGTTCCTAAGACAACACCCTGCTAATTGCCTCAATCAGTCACCCGTGACACGGCACTTGTCTGCTACTGATTATTGAGCTTGGACTAATAATTGGATAATTGACATCGTCTTCTCTCCTGATAGAAGTAATAGAGTTGATTTAAAAAAAAGTTTTATTTTCAAAAACGGAGAAAATATTTGCATATATATTTTGTGCGCTAATATTGATGTATGATTTGAATGAATGAATGAATGAATGAATGAATGAATGAATGAATGAATGAATGAATGAATGAATGAATGAATGAATGAATGAATGAATGAATGAATGAATGAATGAATGAATGAATGAATTTGAATGAATGAATGAATGAATTTGAATGAATGTATATGGTGTATTTGTATTTGAAAATAGGCTCTATTTGAGACATGGATGTAGATGGGATATTGGAATGTATTTAGTTATGGATGGGATAAATTCTATTTGCGATTAAGCAAATGGCTACTTTTCTAGAAATATGTGTGGCTCTGAAAAGAGCCGTTTTGGAGTTTTGAAACTCAGTCTTCCATCTCGGAGTCAGACATTTCCTCGGAGATGATCTCGACCTCCTCTCCAAACAGCTCTCGTCGAAGATCAGCGACGGCCTCGGCTTTGTGATGAGCGTAGTCATAGTACATGTTTCGGAGTCCTTCGATTACAGCCAGGCGCAGTCTGAGATTGTAGCGAAAGGAACGATGATTGGCTTGCTTGGCTTTTGTGTATCTAAACTGCATGTCGTCCATCTTGTGATTCAGTTGTAAGATCTGCTCGCAAGCTTTCTTGAACTTTCTCTCGTTATCCAACAAGGAAAACCTCTTACTCAGCAAAGTCTTGGCAGGACTTCTGGACAACTTAGCAGTTCTCATCTTTGTAGCACTTGGTTTGTAGGGTTGTAAAATGCGTTGTGATCAGTTGTAGCACTGGAAAGTGAATGCCAGATATTGAAAAGTTTCTCACTTTTATACAGTAACTGGATAGTTTAATGTCAACTGGTGGCATTATGCATATTGAGAAACTCGTGTCCGACAGGAGTCAGTTCCTAAGACAACACCCTGCTAATTGCCTCAATCAGTCACCCGTGACACGGCACTTGTCTGCTACTGATTATTGAGCTTGGACTAATAATTGGATAATTGACATCGTCTTCTCTCCTGATAGAAGTAATAGAGTTGATTTAAAAAAAAGTTTTATTTTCAAAAACGGAGAAAATATTTGCATATATTTTGTGCGCTAATATTGATGTATGATTTGAATGAATGAATGAATGAATGAATGAATGAATGAATGAATGAATGAATGAATGAATGAATGAATGAATGAATGAATGAATGAATGAATGAATGAATGAATGAATGAATGAATGAATGAATGAATTTGAATGAATCTATATGGTGTATTTGTATTTGAAAATAGGCTCTATTTGAGACATGGATGTAGATGGGATATTGGAATGTATTTAGTTATGGATGGGATAAATTCTATTTGCGATTAAGCAAATGGCTACTTTTCTAGAAATATGTGTGGCTCTGAAAAGAGCCGTTTTGGAGTTTTGAAACTCAGTCTTCCATCTCGGAGTCAGACATTTCCTCGGAGATGATCTCGACCTCCTCTCCAAACAGCTCTCGTCGAAGATCAGCGACGGCCTCGGCTTTGTGATGAGCGTAGTCATAGTACATGTTTCGGAGTCCTTCGATTACAGCCAGGCGCAGTCTGAGATTGTAGCGAAAGGAACGATGATTGGCTTGCTTGGCTTTTGTGTATCTAAACTGCATGTCGTCCATCTTGTGATTCAGTTGTAAGATCTGCTCGCAAGCTTTCTTGAACTTTCTCTCGTTATCCAACAAGGAAAACCTCTTACTCAGCAAAGTCTTGGCAGGACTTCTGGACAACTTAGCAGTTCTCATCTTTGTAGCACTTGGTTTGTAGGGTTGTAAAATGCGTTGTGATCAGTTGTAGCACTGGAAAGTGAATGCCAGATATTGAAAAGTTTCTCACTTTTATACAGTAACTGGATAGTTTAATGTCAACTGATGGCATTATGCATATTGAGAAACTCGTGTCCGACAGGAGTCAGTTCCTAAGACAACACCCTGCTAATTGCCTCAATCAGTCACCCGTGACACGGCACTTGTCTGCTACTGATTATTGAGCTTGGACTAATAATTGGATAATTGACATCGTCTTCTCTCCTGATAGAAGTAATAGAGTTGATTTAAAAAAAAGTTTTATTTTCAAAAACGGAGAAAATATTTGCATATATATTTTGTGCGCTAATATTGATGTATGATTTGAATGAATGAATGAATGAATGAATGAATGAATGAATGAATGAATGAATGAATGAATGAATGAATGAATGAATGAATGAATGAATGAATGAATGAATGAATGAATGAATGAATGAATGAATGAATGAATGAATTTGAATGAATGAATGAATGAATTTGAATGAATGTATATGGTGTATTTGTATTTGAAAATAGGCTCTATTTGAGACATGGATGTAGATGGGATATTGGAATGTATTTAGTTATGGATGGGATAAATTCTATTTGCGATTAAGCAAATGGCTACTTTTCTAGAAATATGTGTGGCTCTGAAAAGAGCCGTTTTGGAGTTTTGAAACTCAGTCTTCCATCTCGGAGTCAGACATTTCCTCGGAGATGATCTCGACCTCCTCTCCAAACAGCTCTCGTCGAAGATCAGCGACGGCCTCGGCTTTGTGATGAGCGTAGTCATAGTACATGTTTCGGAGTCCTTCGATTACAGCCAGGCGCAGTCTGAGATTGTAGCGAAAGGAACGATGATTGGCTTGCTTGGCTTTTGTGTATCTAAACTGCATGTCGTCCATCTTGTGATTCAGTTGTAAGATCTGCTCGCAAGCTTTCTTGAACTTTCTCTCGTTATCCAACAAGGAAAACCTCTTACTCAGCAAAGTCTTGGCAGGACTTCTGGACAACTTAGCAGTTCTCATCTTTGTAGCACTTGGTTTGTAGGGTTGTAAAATGCGTTGTGATCAGTTGTAGCACTGGAAAGTGAATGCCAGATATTGAAAAGTTTCTCACTTTTATACAGTAACTGGATAGTTTAATGTCAACTGATGGCATTATGCATATTGAGAAACTCGTGTCCGACAGGAGTCAGTTCCTAAGACAACACCCTGCTAATTGCCTCAATCAGTCACCCGTGACACGGCACTTGTCTGCTACTGATTATTGAGCTTGGACTAATAATTGGATAATTGACATCGTCTTCTCTCCTGATAGAAGTAATAGAGTTGATTTAAAAAAAAGTTTTATTTTCAAAAACGGAGAAAATATTTGCATATATATTTTGTGCGCTAATATTGATGTATGATTTGAATGAATGAATGAATGAATGAATGAATGAATGAATGAATGAATGAATGAATGAATGAATGAATGAATGAATGAATGAATGAATGAATGAATGAATGAATGAATGAATGAATGAATGAATGAATTTGAATGAATGAATGAATGAATGAATTTGAATGAATGTATATGGTGTATTTGTATTTGAAAATAGGCTCTATTTGAGACATGGATGTAGATGGGATATTGGAATGTATTTAGTTATGGATGGGATAAATTCTATTTGCGATTAAGCAAATGGCTACTTTTCTAGAAATATGTGTGGCTCTGAAAAGAGCCGTTTTGGAGTTTTGAAACTCAGTCTTCCATCTCGGAGTCAGACATTTCCTCGGAGATGATCTCGACCTCCTCTCCAAACAGCTCTCGTCGAAGATCAGCGACGGCCTCGGCTTTGTGATGAGCGTAGTCATAGTACATGTTTCGGAGTCCTTCGATTACAGCCAGGCGCAGTCTGAGATTGTAGCGAAAGGAACGATGATTGGCTTGCTTGGCTTTTGTGTATCTAAACTGCATGTCGTCCATCTTGTGATTCAGTTGTAAGATCTGCTCGCAAGCTTTCTTGAACTTTCTCTCGTTATCCAACAAGGAAAACCTCTTACTCAGCAAAGTCTTGGCAGGACTTCTGGACAACTTAGCAGTTCTCATCTTTGTAGCACTTGGTTTGTAGGGTTGTAAAATGCGTTGTGATCAGTTGTAGCACTGGAAAGTGAATGCCAGATATTGAAAAGTTTCTCACTTTTATACAGTAACTGGATAGTTTAATGTCAACTGATGGCATTATGCATATTGAGAAACTCGTGTCCGACAGGAGTCAGTTCCTAAGACAACACCCTGCTAATTGCCTCAATCGGTCACCCGTGACACGGCACTTGTCTGCTACTGATTATTGAGCTTGGACTAATAATTGGATAATTGACATCGTCTTCTCTCCTGATAGAAGTAATATAGTTGATTTAAAAAAAAGTTTTATTTTCAAAAACGGAGAAAATATTTGCATATATATTTTGTGCGCTAATATTGATGTATGATTTGAATGAATGAATGAATGAATGAATGAATGAATGAATGAATGAATGAATGAATGAATGAATGAATGAATGAATGAATGAATGAATGAATGAATGAATGAATGAATGAATGAATGAATTTGAATGAATGTATATGGTGTATTTGTATTTGAAAATAGGCTCTATTTGAGACATGGATGTAGATGGGATATTGGAATGTATTTAGTTATGGATGGGATAAATTCTATTTGCGATTAAGCAAATGGCTACTTTTCTAGAAATATGTGTGGCTCTGAAAAGAGCCGTTTTGGAGTTTTGAAACTCAGTCTTCCATCTCGGAGTCAGACATTTCCTCGGAGATGATCTCGACCTCCTCTCCAAACAGCTCTCGTCGAAGATCAGCGACGGCCTCGGCTTTGTGATGAGCGTAGTCATAGTACATGTTTCGGAGTCCTTCGATTACAGCCAGGCGCAGTCTGAGATTGTAGCGAAAGGAACGATGATTGGCTTGCTTGGCTTTTGTGTATCTAAACTGCATGTCGTCCATCTTGTGATTCAGTTGTAAGATCTGCTCGCAAGCTTTCTTGAACTTTCTCTCGTTATCCAACAAGGAAAACCTCTTACTCAGCAAAGTCTTGGCAGGACTTCTGGACAACTTAGCAGTTCTCATCTTTGTAGCACTTGGTTTGTAGGGTTGTAAAATGCGTTGTGATCAGTTGTAGCACTGGAAAGTGAATGCCAGATATTGAAAAGTTTCTCACTTTTATACAGTAACTGGATAGTTTAATGTCAACTGATGGCATTATGCATATTGAGAAACTCGTGTCCGACAGGAGTCAGTTCCTAAGACAACACCCTGCTAATTGCCTCAATCAGTCACCCGTGACACGGCACTTGTCTGCTACTGATTATTGAGCTTGGACTAATAATTGGATAATTGACATCGTCTTCTCTCCTGATAGAAGTAATAGAGTTGATTTAAAAAAAAGTTTTATTTTCAAAAACGGAGAAAATATTTGCATATATATTTTGTGCGCTAATATTGATGTATGATTTGAATGAATGAATGAATGAATGAATGAATGAATGAATGAATGAATGAATGAATGAATGAATGAATGAATGAATGAATGAATGAATGAATGAATGAATGAATGAATGAATGAATGAATTTGAATGAATCTATATGGTGTATTTGTATTTGAAAATAGGCTCTATTTGAGACATGGATGTAGATGGGATATTGGAATGTATTTAGTTATGGATGGGATAAATTCTATTTGCGATTAAGCAAATGGCTACTTTTCTAGAAATATGTGTGGCTCTGAAAAGAGCCGTTTTGGAGTTTTGAAACTCAGTCTTCCATCTCGGAGTCAGACATTTCCTCGGAGATGATCTCGACCTCCTCTCCAAACAGCTCTCGTCGAAGATCAGCGACGGCCTCGGCTTTGTGATGAGCGTAGTCATAGTACATGTTTCGGAGTCCTTCGATTACAGCCAGGCGCAGTCTGAGATTGTAGCGAAAGGAACGATGATTGGCTTGCTTGGCTTTTGTGTATCTAAACTGCATGTCGTCCATCTTGTGATTCAGTTGTAAGATCTGCTCGCAAGCTTTCTTGAACTTTCTCTCGTTATCCAACAAGGAAAACCTCTTACTCAGCAAAGTCTTGGCAGGACTTCTGGACAACTTAGCAGTTCTCATCTTTGTAGCACTTGGTTTGTAGGGTTGTAAAATGCGTTGTGATCAGTTGTAGCACTGGAAAGTGAATGCCAGATATTGAAAAGTTTCTCACTTTTATACAGTAACTGGATAGTTTAATGTCAACTGATGGCATTATGCATATTGAGAAACTCGTGTCCGACAGGAGTCAGTTCCTAAGACAACACCCTGCTAATTGCCTCAATCAGTCACCCGTGACACGGCACTTGTCTGCTACTGATTATTGAGCTTGGACTAATAATTGGATAATTGACATCGTCTTCTCTCCTGATAGAAGTAATAGAGTTGATTTAAAAAAAAGTTTTATTTTCAAAAACGGAGAAAATATTTGCATATATATTTTGTGCGCTAATATTGATGTATGATTTGAATGAATGAATGAATGAATGAATGAATGAATGAATGAATGAATGAATGAATGAATGAATGAATGAATGAATGAATGAATGAATGAATGAATGAATTTGAATGAATGAATGAATGAATTTGAATGAATGTATATGGTGTATTTGTATTTGAAAATAGGCTCTATTTGAGACATGGATGTAGATGGGATATTGGAATGTATTTAGTTATGGATGGGATAAATTCTATTTGCGATTAAGCAAATGGCTACTTTTCTAGAAATATGTGTGGCTCTGAAAAGAGCCGTTTTGGAGTTTTGAAACTCAGTCTTCCATCTCGGAGTCAGACATTTCCTCGGAGATGATCTCGACCTCCTCTCCAAACAGCTCTCGTCGAAGATCAGCGACGGCCTCGGCTTTGTGATGAGCGTAGTCATAGTACATGTTTCGGAGTCCTTCGATTACAGCCAGGCGCAGTCTGAGATTGTAGCGAAAGGAACGATGATTGGCTTGCTTGGCTTTTGTGTATCTAAACTGCATGTCGTCCATCTTGTGATTCAGTTGTAAGATCTGCTCGCAAGCTTTCTTGAACTTTCTCTCGTTATCCAACAAGGAAAACCTCTTACTCAGCAAAGTCTTGGCAGGACTTCTGGACAACTTAGCAGTTCTCATCTTTGTAGCACTTGGTTTGTAGGGTTGTAAAATGCGTTGTGATCAGTTGTAGCACTGGAAAGTGAATGCCAGATATTGAAAAGTTTCTCACTTTTATACAGTAACTGGATAGTTTAATGTCAACTGATGGCATTATGCATATTGAGAAACTCGTGTCCGACAGGAGTCAGTTCCTAAGACAACACCCTGCTAATTGCCTCAATCGGTCACCCGTGACACGGCACTTGTCTGCTACTGATTATTGAGCTTGGACTAATAATTGGATAATTGACATCGTCTTCTCTCCTGATAGAAGTAATATAGTTGATTTAAAAAAAAGTTTTATTTTCAAA
This sequence comes from Pinctada fucata, assembly GCA_028142955.1. Taxonomy (NCBI): domain Eukaryota; kingdom Metazoa; phylum Mollusca; class Bivalvia; order Pterioida; family Pteriidae; genus Pinctada; species Pinctada fucata. The sequence goes on from AP027103.1 coordinate 39,353,150, forward strand.
AACGGAGAAAATATTTGCATATATATTTTGTGCGCTAATATTGATGTATGATTTGAATGAATGAATGAATGAATGAATGAATGAATGAATGAATGAATGAATGAATGAATGAATGAATGAATGAATGAATGAATGAATGAATGAATGAATGAATGAATGAATGAATGAATGAATGAATGAATGAATGAATGAATGAATGAATGAATGAATGAATGAATGAATGAATGAATGAATGAATGAATGAATGTATATGGTGTGTTTGTATTTGAAAATAGGCTCTATTTGAGACATGGATGTAGATGGGATATTGGAATGTATTTAGTTATGGATGGGATAAATTCTATTTGCGATTAAGCAAATGGCTACTTTTCTAGAAATATGTGTGGCTCTGAAAAGAGCCGTTTTGGAGTTTTGAAACTCAGTCTTCCATCTCGGAGTCAGACATTTCCTCGGAGATGATCTCGACCTCCTCTCCAAACAGCTCTCGTCGAAGATCAGCGACGGCCTCGGCTTTGTGATGAGCGTAGTCATAGTACATGTTTCGGAGTCCTTCGATTACAGCCAGGCGCAGTCTGAGATTGTAGCGAAAGGAACGATGATTGGCTTGCTTGGCTTTTGTGTATCTAAACTGCATGTCGTCCATCTTGTGATTCAGTTGTAAGATCTGCTCGCAAGCTTTCTTGAACTTTCTCTCGTTATCCAACAAGGAAAACCTCTTACTCAGCAAAGTCTTGGCAGGACTTCTGGACAACTTAGCAGTTCTCATCTTTGTAGCACTTGGTTTGTAGGGTTGTAAAATGCGTTGTGATCAGTTGTAGCACTGGAAAGTGAATGCCAGATATTGAAAAGTTTCTCACTTTTATACAGTAACTGGATAGTTTAATGTCAACTGATGGCATTATGCATATTGAGAAACTCGTGTCCGACAGGAGTCAGTTCCTAAGACAACACCCTGCTAATTGCCTCAATCAGTCACCCGTGACACGGCACTTGTCTGCTACTGATTATTGAGCTTGGACTAATAATTGGATAATTGACATCGTCTTCTCTCCTGATAGAAGTAATAGAGTTGATTTAAAAAAAAGTTTTATTTTCAAAAACGGAGAAAATATTTGCATATATATTTTGTGCGCTAATATTGATGTATGATTTGAATGAATGAATGAATGAATGAATGAATGAATGAATGAATGAATGAATGAATGAATGAATGAATGAATGAATGAATGAATGAATGAATGAATGAATGAATGAATGAATGAATGAATGAATGAATGAATTTGAATGAATGAATGAATGAATTTGAATGAATGTATATGGTGTATTTGTATTTGAAAATAGGCTCTATTTGAGACATGGATGTAGATGGGATATTGGAATGTATTTAGTTATGGATGGGATAAATTCTATTTGCGATTAAGCAAATGGCTACTTTTCTAGAAATATGTGTGGCTCTGAAAAGAGCCGTTTTGGAGTTTAAAAACTCAGTCTTCCATCTCGGAGTCAGACATTTCCTCGGAGATGATCTCGACCTCCTCTCCAAACAGCTCTCGTCGAAGATCAGCGACGGCCTCGGCTTTGTGATGAGCGTAGTCATAGTACATGTTTCGGAGTCCTTCGATTACAGCCAGGCGCAGTCTGAGATTGTAGCGAAAGGAACGATGATTGGCTTGCTTGGCTTTTGTGTATCTAAACTGCATGTCGTCCATCTTGTGATTCAGTTGTAAGATCTGCTCGCAAGCTTTCTTGAACTTTCTCTCGTTATCCAACAAGGAAAACCTCTTACTCAGCAAAGTCTTGGCAGGACTTCTGGACAACTTAGCAGTTCTCATCTTTGTAGCACTTGGTTTGTAGGGTTGTAAAATGCGTTGTGATCAGTTGTAGCACTGGAAAGTGAATGCCAGATATTGAAAAGTTTCTCACTTTTATACAGTAACTGGATAGTTTAATGTCAACTGATGGCATTATGCATATTGAGAAACTCGTGTCCGACAGGAGTCAGTTCCTAAGACAACACCCTGCTAATTGCCTCAATCGGTCACCCGTGACACGGCACTTGTCTGCTACTGATTATTGAGCTTGGACTAATAATTGGATAATTGACATCGTCTTCTCTCCTGATAGAAGTAATATAGTTGATTTAAAAAAAAGTTTTATTTTCAAAAACGGAGAAAATATTTGCATATATATTTTGTGCGCTAATATTGATGTATGATTTGAATGAATGAATGAATGAATGAATGAATGAATGAATGAATGAATGAATGAATGAATGAATGAATGAATGAATGAATGAATGAATGAATGAATGAATGAATGAATGAATGAATGAATGAATGAATGAATGAATGAATTTGAATGAATGTATATGGTGTATTTGTATTTGAAAATAGGCTCTATTTGAGACATGGATGTAGATGGGATATTGGAATGTATTTAGTTATGGATGGGATAAATTCTATTTGCGATTAAGCAAATGGCTACTTTTCTAGAAATATGTGTGGCTCTGAAAAGAGCCGTTTTGGAGTTTTGAAACTCAGTCTTCCATCTCGGAGTCAGACATTTCCTCGGAGATGATCTCGACCTCCTCTCCAAACAGCTCTCGTCGAAGATCAGCGACGGCCTCGGCTTTGTGATGAGCGTAGTCATAGTACATGTTTCGGAGTCCTTCGATTACAGCCAGGCGCAGTCTGAGATTGTAGCGAAAGGAACGATGATTGGCTTGCTTGGCTTTTGTGTATCTAAACTGCATGTCGTCCATCTTGTGATTCAGTTGTAAGATCTGCTCGCAAGCTTTCTTGAACTTTCTCTCGTTATCCAACAAGGAAAACCTCTTACTCAGCAAAGTCTTGGCAGGACTTCTGGACAACTTAGCAGTTCTCATCTTTGTAGCACTTGGTTTGTAGGGTTGTAAAATGCGTTGTGATCAGTTGTAGCACTGGAAAGTGAATGCCAGATATTGAAAAGTTTCTCACTTTTATACAGTAACTGGATAGTTTAATGTCAACTGATGGCATGATGCATATTGAGAAACTCGTGTCCGACAGGAGTCAGTTCCTAAGACAACACCCTGCTAATTGCCTCAATCGGTCACCCGTGACACGGCACTTGTCTGCTACTGATTATTGAGCTTGGACTAATAATTGGATAATTGACATCGTCTTCTCTCCTGATAGAAGTAATAGAGTTGATTTAAAAAAAAGTTTTATTTTCAAAAACGGAGAAAATATTTGCATATATTTTGTGCGCTAATATTGATGTATGATTTGAATGAATGAATGAATGAATGAATGAATGAATGAATGAATGAATGAATGAATGAATGAATGAATGAATGAATGAATGAATGAATGAATGAATGAATGAATGAATGAATTTGAATGAATTTGAATGAATGTATATGGTGTATTTGTATTTGAAAATAGGCTCTATTTGAGACATGGATGTAGATGGGATATTGGAATGTATTTAGTTATGGATGGGATAAATTCTATTTGCGATTAAGCAAATGGCTACTTTTCTAGAAATATGTGTGGCTCTGAAAAGAGCCGTTTTGGAGTTTTGAAACTCAGTCTTCCATCTCGGAGTCAGACATTTCCTCGGAGATGATCTCGACCTCCTCTCCAAACAGCTCTCGTCGAAGATCAGCGACGGCCTCGGCTTTGTGATGAGCGTAGTCATAGTACATGTTTCGGAGTCCTTCGATTACAGCCAGGCGCAGTCTGAGATTGTAGCGAAAGGAACGATGATTGGCTTGCTTGGCTTTTGTGTATCTAAACTGCATGTCGTCCATCTTGTGATTCAGTTGTAAGATCTGCTCGCAAGCTTTCTTGAACTTTCTCTCGTTATCCAACAAGGAAAACCTCTTACTCAGCAAAGTCTTGGCAGGACTTCTGGACAACTTAGCAGTTCTCATCTTTGTAGCACTTGGTTTGTAGGGTTGTAAAATGCGTTGTGATCAGTTGTAGCACTGGAAAGTGAATGCCAGATATTGAAAAGTTTCTCACTTTTATACAGTAACTGGATAGTTTAATGTCAACTGATGGCATTATGCATATTGAGAAACTCGTGTCCGACAGGAGTCAGTTCCTAAGACAACACCCTGCTAATTGCCTCAATCGGTCACCCGTGACACGGCACTTGTCTGCTACTGATTATTGAGCTTGGACTAATAATTGGATAATTGACATCGTCTTCTCTCCTGATAGAAGTAATATAGTTGATTTAAAAAAAAGTTTTATTTTCAAAAACGGAGAAAATATTTGCATATATATTTTGTGCGCTAATATTGATGTATGATTTGAATGAATGAATGAATGAATGAATGAATGAATGAATGAATGAATGAATGAATGAATGAATGAATGAATGAATGAATGAATGAATGAATGAATGAATGAATGAATGAATGAATGAATGAATGAATGAATGAATGAATTTGAATGAATGTATATGGTGTATTTGTATTTGAAAATAGGCTCTATTTGAGACATGGATGTAGATGGGATATTGGAATGTATTTAGTTATGGATGGGATAAATTCTATTTGCGATTAAGCAAATGGCTACTTTTCTAGAAATATGTGTGGCTCTGAAAAGAGCCGTTTTGGAGTTTTGAAACTCAGTCTTCCATCTCGGAGTCAGACATTTCCTCGGAGATGATCTCGACCTCCTCTCCAAACAGCTCTCGTCGAAGATCAGCGACGGCCTCGGCTTTGTGATGAGCGTAGTCATAGTACATGTTTCGGAGTCCTTCGATTACAGCCAGGCGCAGTCTGAGATTGTAGCGAAAGGAACGATGATTGGCTTGCTTGGCTTTTGTGTATCTAAACTGCATGTCGTCCATCTTGTGATTCAGTTGTAAGATCTGCTCGCAAGCTTTCTTGAACTTTCTCTCGTTATCCAACAAGGAAAACCTCTTACTCAGCAAAGTCTTGGCAGGACTTCTGGACAACTTAGCAGTTCTCATCTTTGTAGCACTTGGTTTGTAGGGTTGTAAAATGCGTTGTGATCAGTTGTAGCACTGGAAAGTGAATGCCAGATATTGAAAAGTTTCTCACTTTTATACAGTAACTGGATAGTTTAATGTCAACTGATGGCATTATGCATATTGAGAAACTCGTGTCCGACAGGAGTCAGTTCCTAAGACAACACCCTGCTAATTGCCTCAATCAGTCACCCGTGACACGGCACTTGTCTGCTACTGATTATTGAGCTTGGACTAATAATTGGATAATTGACATCGTCTTCTCTCCTGATAGAAGTAATAGAGTTGATTTAAAAAAAAGTTTTATTTTCAAAAACGGAGAAAATATTTGCATATATATTTTGTGCGCTAATATTGATGTATGATTTGAATGAATGAATGAATGAATGAATGAATGAATGAATGAATGAATGAATGAATGAATGAATGAATGAATGAATGAATGAATGAATGAATGAATGAATGAATGAATGAATGAATGAATGAATGAATTTGAATGAATGAATGAATGAATTTGAATGAATGTATATGGTGTATTTGTATTTGAAAATAGGCTCTATTTGAGACATGGATGTAGATGGGATATTGGAATGTATTTAGTTATGGATGGGATAAATTCTATTTGCGATTAAGCAAATGGCTACTTTTCTAGAAATATGTGTGGCTCTGAAAAGAGCCGTTTTGGAGTTTTGAAACTCAGTCTTCCATCTCGGAGTCAGACATTTCCTCGGAGATGATCTCGACCTCCTCTCCAAACAGCTCTCGTCGAAGATCAGCGACGGCCTCGGCTTTGTGATGAGCGTAGTCATAGTACATGTTTCGGAGTCCTTCGATTACAGCCAGGCGCAGTCTGAGATTGTAGCGAAAGGAACGATGATTGGCTTGCTTGGCTTTTGTGTATCTAAACTGCATGTCGTCCATCTTGTGATTCAGTTGTAAGATCTGCTCGCAAGCTTTCTTGAACTTTCTCTCGTTATCCAACAAGGAAAACCTCTTACTCAGCAAAGTCTTGGCAGGACTTCTGGACAACTTAGCAGTTCTCATCTTTGTAGCACTTGGTTTGTAGGGTTGTAAAATGCGTTGTGATCAGTTGTAGCACTGGAAAGTGAATGCCAGATATTGAAAAGTTTCTCACTTTTATACAGTAACTGGATAGTTTAATGTCAACTGATGGCATTATGCATATTGAGAAACTCGTGTCCGACAGGAGTCAGTTCCTAAGACAACACCCTGCTAATTGCCTCAATCGGTCACCCGTGACACGGCACTTGTCTGCTACTGATTATTGAGCTTGGACTAATAATTGGATAATTGACATCGTCTTCTCTCCTGATAGAAGTAATATAGTTGATTTAAAAAAAAGTTTTATTTTCAAAAACGGAGAAAATATTTGCATATATATTTTGTGCGCTAATATTGATGTATGATTTGAATGAATGAATGAATGAATGAATGAATGAATGAATGAATGAATGAATGAATGAATGAATGAATGAATGAATGAATGAATGAATGAATGAATGAATGAATGAATGAATGAATGAATGAATGAATGAATGAATGAATTTGAATGAATGTATATGGTGTATTTGTATTTGAAAATAGGCTCTATTTGAGACATGGATGTAGATGGGATATTGGAATGTATTTAGTTATGGATGGGATAAATTCTATTTGCGATTAAGCAAATGGCTACTTTTCTAGAAATATGTGTGGCTCTGAAAAGAGCCGTTTTGGAGTTTTGAAACTCAGTCTTCCATCTCGGAGTCAGACATTTCCTCGGAGATGATCTCGACCTCCTCTCCAAACAGCTCTCGTCGAAGATCAGCGACGGCCTCGGCTTTGTGATGAGCGTAGTCATAGTACATGTTTCGGAGTCCTTCGATTACAGCCAGGCGCAGTCTGAGATTGTAGCGAAAGGAACGATGATTGGCTTGCTTGGCTTTTGTGTATCTAAACTGCATGTCGTCCATCTTGTGATTCAGTTGTAAGATCTGCTCGCAAGCTTTCTTGAACTTTCTCTCGTTATCCAACAAGGAAAACCTCTTACTCAGCAAAGTCTTGGCAGGACTTCTGGACAACTTAGCAGTTCTCATCTTTGTAGCACTTGGTTTGTAGGGTTGTAAAATGCGTTGTGATCAGTTGTAGCACTGGAAAGTGAATGCCAGATATTGAAAAGTTTCTCACTTTTATACAGTAACTGGATAGTTTAATGTCAACTGATGGCATTATGCATATTGAGAAACTCGTGTCCGACAGGAGTCAGTTCCTAAGACAACACCCTGCTAATTGCCTCAATCGGTCACCCGTGACACGGCACTTGTCTGCTACTGATTATTGAGCTTGGACTAATAATTGGATAATTGACATCGTCTTCTCTCCTGATAGAAGTAATAGAGTTGATTTAAAAAAAAGTTTTATTTTCAAAAACGGAGAAAATATTTGCATATATTTTGTGCGCTAATATTGATGTATGATTTGAATGAATGAATGAATGAATGAATGAATGAATGAATGAATGAATGAATGAATGAATGAATGAATGAATGAATGAATGAATGAATGAATGAATGAATGAATGAATGAATGAATGAATGAATGAATTTGAATGAATTTGAATGAATTTGAATGAATCTATATGGTGTATTTGTATTTGAAAATAGGCTCTATTTGAGACATGGATGTAGATGGGATATTGGAATGTATTTAGTTATGGATGGGATAAATTCTATTTGCGATTAAGCAAATGGCTACTTTTCTAGAAATATGTGTGGCTCTGAAAAGAGCCGTTTTGGAGTTTTGAAACTCAGTCTTCCATCTCGGAGTCAGACATTTCCTCGGAGATGATCTCGACCTCCTCTCCAAACAGCTCTCGTCGAAGATCAGCGACGGCCTCGGCTTTGTGATGAGCGTAGTCATAGTACATGTTTCGGAGTCCTTCGATTACAGCCAGGCGCAGTCTGAGATTGTAGCGAAAGGAACGATGATTGGCTTGCTTGGCTTTTGTGTATCTAAACTGCATGTCGTCCATCTTGTGATTCAGTTGTAAGATCTGCTCGCAAGCTTTCTTGAACTTTCTCTCGTTATCCAACAAGGAAAACCTCTTACTCAGCAAAGTCTTGGCAGGACTTCTGGACAACTTAGCAGTTCTCATCTTTGTAGCACTTGGTTTGTAGGGTTGTAAAATGCGTTGTGATCAGTTGTAGCACTGGAAAGTGAATGCCAGATATTGAAAAGTTTCTCACTTTTATACAGTAACTGGATAGTTTAATGTCAACTGATGGCATTATGCATATTGAGAAACTCGTGTCCGACAGGAGTCAGTTCCTAAGACAACACCCTGCTAATTGCCTCAATCGGTCACCCGTGACACGGCACTTGTCTGCTACTGATTATTGAGCTTGGACTAATAATTGGATAATTGACATCGTCTTCTCTCCTGATAGAAGTAATATAGTTGATTTAAAAAAAAGTTTTATTTTCAAAAACGGAGAAAATATTTGCATATATATTTTGTGCGCTAATATTGATGTATGATTTGAATGAATGAATGAATGAATGAATGAATGAATGAATGAATGAATGAATGAATGAATGAATGAATGAATGAATGAATGAATGAATGAATGAATGAATGAATGAATGAATTTGAATGAATGTATATGGTGTATTTGTATTTGAAAATAGGCTCTATTTGAGACATGGATGTAGATGGGATATTGGAATGTATTTAGTTATGGATGGGATAAATTCTATTTGCGATTAAGCAAATGGCTACTTTTCTAGAAATATGTGTGGCTCTGAAAAGAGCCGTTTTGGAGTTTTGAAACTCAGTCTTCCATCTCGGAGTCAGACATTTCCTCGGAGATGATCTCGACCTCCTCTCCAAACAGCTCTCGTCGAAGATCAGCGACGGCCTCGGCTTTGTGATGAGCGTAGTCATAGTACATGTTTCGGAGTCCTTCGATTACAGCCAGGCGCAGTCTGAGATTGTAGCGAAAGGAACGATGATTGGCTTGCTTGGCTTTTGTGTATCTAAACTGCATGTCGTCCATCTTGTGATTCAGTTGTAAGATCTGCTCGCAAGCTTTCTTGAACTTTCTCTCGTTATCCAACAAGGAAAACCTCTTACTCAGCAAAGTCTTGGCAGGACTTCTGGACAACTTAGCAGTTCTCATCTTTGTAGCACTTGGTTTGTAGGGTTGTAAAATGCGTTGTGATCAGTTGTAGCACTGGAAAGTGAATGCCAGATATTGAAAAGTTTCTCACTTTTATACAGTAACTGGATAGTTTAATGTCAACTGATGGCATTATGCATATTGAGAAACTCGTGTCCGACAGGAGTCAGTTCCTAAGACAACACCCTGCTAATTGCCTCAATCAGTCACCCGTGACACGGCACTTGTCTGCTACTGATTATTGAGCTTGGACTAATAATTGGATAATTGACATCGTCTTCTCTCCTGATAGAAGTAATAGAGTTGATTTAAAAAAAAGTTTTATTTTCAAAAACGGAGAAAATATTTGCATATATATTTTGTGCGCTAATATTGATGTATGATTTGAATGAATGAATGAATGAATGAATGAATGAATGAATGAATGAATGAATGAATGAATGAATGAATGAATGAATGAATGAATGAATGAATGAATGAATGAATGAATTTGAATGAATGAATGAATGAATTTGAATGAATGTATATGGTGTATTTGTATTTGAAAATAGGCTCTATTTGAGACATGGATGTAGATGGGATATTGGAATGTATTTAGTTATGGATGGGATAAATTCTATTTGCGATTAAGCAAATGGCTTCTTTTCTAGAAATATGTGTGGCTCTGAAAAGAGCCGTTTTGGAGTTTTGAAACTCAATCTTCCATCTCGGAGTCAGACATTTCCTCGGAGATGATCTCGACCTCCTCTCCAAACAGCTCTCGTCGAAGATCAGCGACGGCCTCGGCTTTGTGATGAGCGTAGTCATAGTACATGTTTCGGAGTCCTTCGATTACAGCCAGGCGCAGTCTGAGATTGTAGCGAAAGGAACGATGATTGGCTTGCTTGGCTTTTGTGTATCTAAACTGCATGTCGTCCATCTTGTGATTCAGTTGTAAGATCTGCTCGCAAGCTTTCTTGAACTTTCTCTCGTTATCCAACAAGGAAAACCTCTTACTCAGCAAAGTCTTGGCAGGACTTCTGGACAACTTAGCAGTTCTCATCTTTGTAGCACTTGGTTTGTAGGGTTGTAAAATGCGTTGTGATCAGTTGTAGCACTGGAAAGTGAATGCCAGATATTGAAAAGTTTCTCACTTTTATACAGTAACTGGATAGTTTAATGTCAACTGATGGCATTATGCATATTGAGAAACTCGTGTCCGACAGGAGTCAGTTCCTAAGACAACACCCTGCTAATTGCCTCAATCGGTCACCCGTGACACGGCACTTGTCTGCTACTGATTATTGAGCTTGGACTAATAATTGGATAATTGACATCGTCTTCTCTCCTGATAGAAGTAATATAGTTGATTTAAAAAAAAGTTTTATTTTCAAAAACGGAGAAAATATTTGCATATATATTTTGTGCGCTAATATTGATGTATGATTTGAATGAATGAATGAATGAATGAATGAATGAATGAATGAATGAATGAATGAATGAATGAATGAATGAATGAATGAATGAATGAATGAATGAATGAATGAATGAATGAATGAATGAATGAATGAATGAATGAATGAATTTGAATGAATGTATATGGTGTATTTGTATTTGAAAATAGGCTCTATTTGAGACATGGATGTAGATGGGATATTGGAATGTATTTAGTTATGGATGGGATAAATTCTATTTGCGATTAAGCAAATGGCTACTTTTCTAGAAATATGTGTGGCTCTGAAAAGAGCCGTTTTGGAGTTTTGAAACTCAGTCTTCCATCTCGGAGTCAGACATTTCCTCGGAGATGATCTCGACCTCCTCTCCAAACAGCTCTCGTCGAAGATCAGCGACGGCCTCGGCTTTGTGATGAGCGTAGTCATAGTACATGTTTCGGAGTCCTTCGATTACAGCCAGGCGCAGTCTGAGATTGTAGCGAAAGGAACGATGATTGGCTTGCTTGGCTTTTGTGTATCTAAACTGCATGTCGTCCATCTTGTGATTCAGTTGTAAGATCTGCTCGCAAGCTTTCTTGAACTTTCTCTCGTTATCCAACAAGGAAAACCTCTTACTCAGCAAAGTCTTGGCAGGACTTCTGGACAACTTAGCAGTTCTCATCTTTGTAGCACTTGGTTTGTAGGGTTGTAAAATGCGTTGTGATCAGTTGTAGCACTGGAAAGTGAATGCCAGATATTGAAAAGTTTCTCACTTTTATACAGTAACTGGATAGTTTAATGTCAACTGATGGCATTATGCATATTGAGAAACTCGTGTCCGACAGGAGTCAGTTCCTAAGACAACACCCTGCTAATTGCCTCAATCAGTCACCCGTGACACGGCACTTGTCTGCTACTGATTATTGAGCTTGGACTAATAATTGGATAATTGACATCGTCTTCTCTCCTGATAGAAGTAATATAGTTGATTTAAAAAAAAGTTTTATTTTCAAAAACGGAGAAAATATTTGCATATATATTTTGTGCGCTAATATTGATGTATGATTTGAATGAATGAATGAATGAATGAATGAATGAATGAATGAATGAATGAATGAATGAATGAATGAATGAATGAATGAATGAATGAATGAATGAATGAATGAATTTGAATGAATGAATGAATGAATTTGAATGAATGTATATGGTGTATTTGTATTTGAAAATAGGCTCTATTTGAGACATGGATGTAGATGGGATATTGGAATGTATTTAGTTATGGATGGGATAAATTCTATTTGCGATTAAGCAAATGGCTACTTTTCTAGAAATATGTGTGGCTCTGAAAAGAGCCGTTTTGGAGTTTTGAAACTCAGTCTTCCATCTCGGAGTCAGACATTTCCTCGGAGATGATCTCGACCTCCTCTCCAAACAGCTCTCGTCGAAGATCAGCGACGGCCTCGGCTTTGTGATGAGCGTAGTCATAGTACATGTTTCGGAGTCCTTCGATTACAGCCAGGCGCAGTCTGAGATTGTAGCGAAAGGAACGATGATTGGCTTGCTTGGCTTTTGTGTATCTAAACTGCATGTCGTCCATCTTGTGATTCAGTTGTAAGATCTGCTCGCAAGCTTTCTTGAACTTTCTCTCGTTATCCAACAAGGAAAACCTCTTACTCAGCAAAGTCTTGGCAGGACTTCTGGACAACTTAGCAGTTCTCATCTTTGTAGCACTTGGTTTGTAGGGTTGTAAAATGCGTTGTGATCAGTTGTAGCACTGGAAAGTGAATGCCAGATATTGAAAAGTTTCTCACTTTTATACAGTAACTGGATAGTTTAATGTCAACTGATGGCATTATGCATATTGAGAAACTCGTGTCCGACAGGAGTCAGTTCCTAAGACAACACCCTGCTAATTGCCTCAATCGGTCACCCGTGACACGGCACTTGTCTGCTACTGATTATTGAGCTTGGACTAATAATTGGATAATTGATATCGTCTTCTCTCCTGATAGAAGTAATATAGTTGATTTAAAAAAAAGTTTTATTTTCAAAAACGGAGAAAATATTTGCATATATATTTTGTGCGCTAATATTGATGTATGATTTGAATGAATGAATGAATGAATGAATGAATGAATGAATGAATGAATGAATGAATGAATGAATGAATGAATGAATGAATGAATGAATGAATGAATGAATTTGAATGAATGAATTCAAATGAATTTAAGTGAATTCAAAATTAATGTAAATTGATTCAAAATTCATTTGAATGAATTTGAATGAATTGATAAATGCAATCTTAAAGTTTGTATATGGAGCTCCATAGTATGTATTAGCGAAAAACTCTTTATTTGCGTATTTTCATATGTATATATGACGATCGTCTCTTGCTTAATATTTTTTTTGTACCCTGGAATATGAAAGTATTATTCATTACCATATTATTTTGGCTTAAATGTCATTATTATTGAAAATTCATGACTCGGGTTTATTTGTACAAAAGGAGGTGGGTGGGTGTTTGGGGTGGGGACATGTGCAGAGTTGAAGGGGAGTGTCATAAGACAATGTATATGGTGTATTTGTATTTGAAAATAGGCTCTATTTGAGACATGGATGTAGATGGGATATTGGAATGTATTTAGTTATGGATGGGATAAATTCTATTTGCGATTAAGCAAATGGCTACTTTTCTAGAAATATGTGTGGCTCTGAAAAGAGCCGTTTTGGAGTTTTGAAACTCAGTCTTCCATCTCGGAGTCAGACATTTCCTCGGAGATGATCTCGACCTCCTCTCCAAACAGCTCTCGTCGAAGATCAGCGACGGCCTCGGCTTTGTGATGAGCGTAGTCATAGTACATGTTTCGGAGTCCTTCGATTACAGCCAGGCGCAGTCTGAGATTGTAGCGAAAGGAACGATGATTGGCTTGCTTGGCTTTTGTGTATCTAAACTGCATGTCGTCCATCTTGTGATTCAGTTGTAAGATCTGCTCGCAAGCTTTCTTGAACTTTCTCTCGTTATCCAACAAGGAAAACCTCTTACTCAGCAAAGTCTTGGCAGGACTTCTGGACAACTTAGCAGTTCTCATCTTTGTAGCACTTGGTTTGTAGGGTTGTAAAATGCGTTGTGATCAGTTGTAGCACTGGAAAGTGAATGCCAGATATTGAAAAGTTTCTCACTTTTATACAGTAACTGGATAGTTTAATGTCAACTGGTGGCATTATGCATATTGAGAAACTCGTGTCCGACAGGAGTCAGTTCCTAAGACAACACCCTGCTAATTGCCTCAATCGGTCACCCGTGACACGGCACTTGTCTGCTACTGATTATTGAGCTTGGACTAATAATTGGATAATTGACATCGTCTTCTCTCCTGATAGAAGTAATATAGTTGATTTAAAAAAAAGTTTTATTTTCAAAAACGGAGAAAATATTTGCATATATATTTTGTGCGCTAATATTGATGTATGATTTGAATGAATGAATGAATGAATGAATGAATGAATGAATGAATGAATGAATGAATGAATGAATGAATGAATGAATGAATGAATGAATGAATGAATGAATGAATGAATGAATGAATGAATGAATTTGAATGAATGAATGAATTCAAATGAATTTAAGTGAATTCAAAATTAATGTAAATTGATTCAAAATTCATTTGAATGAATTTGAATGAATTGATAAATGCAATCTTAAAGTTTGTATATGGAGCTGCATAGTATGTATTAGCGAAAAACTCTTTATTTGCGTATTTTCATATGTATATATGACGATCGTCTCTTGCTTAATATTTTTTTTGTACCCTGGAATATGAAAGTATTATTCATTACCATATTATTTTGGCTTAAATGTCATTATTATTGAAAATTCATGACTCGGGTTTATTTGTACAAAAGGAGGTGGGTGGGTGTTTGGGGTGGGGACATGTGCAGAGTTGAAGGGGAGTGTCATAAGACAATGTATATGGTGTATTTGTATTTGAAAATAGGCTCTATTTGAGACATGGATGTAGATGGGATATTGGAATGTATTTAGTTATGGATGGGATAAATTCTATTTGCGATTAAGCAAATGGCTACTTTTCTAGAAATATGTGTGGCTCTGAAAAGAGCCGTTTTGGAGTTTTGAAACTCAGTCTTCCATCTCGGAGTCAGACATTTCCTCGGAGATGATCTCGACCTCCTCTCCAAACAGCTCTCGTCGAAGATCAGCGACGGCCTCGGCTTTGTGATGAGCGTAGTCATAGTACATGTTTCGGAGTCCTTCGATTACAGCCAGGCGCAGTCTGAGATTGTAGCGAAAGGAACGATGATTGGCTTGCTTGGCTTTTGTGTATCTAAACTGCATGTCGTCCATCTTGTGATTCAGTTGTAAGATCTGCTCGCAAGCTTTCTTGAACTTTCTCTCGTTATCCAACAAGGAAAACCTCTTACTCAGCAAAGTCTTGGCAGGACTTCTGGACAACTTAGCAGTTCTCATCTTTGTAGCACTTGGTTTGTAGGGTTGTAAAATGCGTTGTGATCAGTTGTAGCACTGGAAAGTGAATGCCAGATATTGAAAAGTTTCTCACTTTTATACAGTAACTGGATAGTTTAATGTCAACTGGTGGCATTATGCATATTGAGAAACTCGTGTCCGACAGGAGTCAGTTCCTAAGACAACACCCTGCTAATTGCCTCAATCGGTCACCCGTGACACGGCACTTGTCTGCTACTGATTATTGAGCTTGGACTAATAATTGGAAAATTGACATCGTCTTCTCTCCTGATAGAAGTAATATAGTTGATTTAAAAAAAAGTTTTATTTTCAAAAACGGAGAAAATATTTGCATATATATTTTGTGCGCTAATATTGATGTATGATTTGAATGAATGAATGAATGAATGAATGAATGAATGAATGAATGAATGAATGAATGAATGAATGAATGAATGAATGAATGAATGAATGAATGAATGAATTTGAATGAATGAATGAATTCAAATGAATTTAAGTGAATTCAAAATTAATGTAAATTGATTCAAAATTCATTTGAATGAATTTGAATGAATTGATAAATGCAATCTTAAAGTTTGTATATGGAGCTCCATAGTATGTATTAGCGAAAAACTCTTTATTTGCGTATTTTCATATGTATATATGACGATCGTCTCTTGCTTAATATTTTTTTTGTACCCTGGAATATGAAAGTATTATTCATTACCATATTATTTTGGCTTAAATGTCATTATTATTGAAAATTCATGACTCGGGTTTATTTGTACAAAAGGAGGTGGGTGGGTGTTTGGGGTGGGGACATGTGCAGAGTTGAAGGGGAGTGTCATAAGACAATGTATATGGTGTATTTGTATTTGAAAATAGGCTCTATTTGAGACATGGATGTAGATGGGATATTGGAATGTATTTAGTTATGGATGGGATAAATTCTATTTGCGATTAAGCAAATGGCTACTTTTCTAGAAATATGTGTGGCTCTGAAAAGAGCCGTTTTGGAGTTTTGAAACTCAGTCTTCCATCTCGGAGTCAGACATTTCCTCGGAGATGATCTCGACCTCCTCTCCAAACAGCTCTCGTCGAAGATCAGCGACGGCCTCGGCTTTGTGATGAGCGTAGTCATAGTACATGTTTCGGAGTCCTTCGATTACAGCCAGGCGCAGTCTGAGATTGTAGCGAAAGGAACGATGATTGGCTTGCTTGGCTTTTGTGTATCTAAACTGCATGTCGTCCATCTTGTGATTCAGTTGTAAGATCTGCTCGCAAGCTTTCTTGAACTTTCTCTCGTTATCCAACAAGGAAAACCTCTTACTCAGCAAAGTCTTGGCAGGACTTCTGGACAACTTAGCAGTTCTCATCTTTGTAGCACTTGGTTTGTAGGGTTGTAAAATGCGTTGTGATCAGTTGTAGCACTGGAAAGTGAATGCCAGATATTGAAAAGTTTCTCACTTTTATACAGTAACTGGATAGTTTAATGTCAACTGGTGGCATTATGCATATTGAGAAACTCGTGTCCGACAGGAGTCAGTTCCTAAGACAACACCCTGCTAATTGCCTCAATCGGTCACCCGTGACACGGCACTTGTCTGCTACTGATTATTGAGCTTGGACTAATAATTGGAAAATTGACATCGTCTTCTCTCCTGATAGAAGTAATATAGTTGATTTAAAAAAAAGTTTTATTTTCAAAAACGGAGAAAATATTTGCATATATATTTTGTGCGCTAATATTGATGTATGATTTGAATGAATGAATGAATGAATGAATGAATGAATGAATGAATGAATGAATGAATGAATGAATGAATGAATGAATGAATGAATGAATGAATGAATGAATGAATGAATGAATGAATGAATGAATTTGAATGAATGAATGAATGAATTTGAATGAATGTATATGGTGTATTTGTATTTGAAAATAGGCTCTATTTGAGACATGGATGTAGATGGGATATTGGAATGTATTTAGTTATGGATGGGATAAATTCTATTTGCGATTAAGCAAATGGCTACTTTTCTAGAAATATGTGTGGCTCTGAAAAGAGCCGTTTTGGAGTTTTGAAACTCAGTCTTCCATCTCGGAGTCAGACATTTCCTCGGAGATGATCTCGACCTCCTCTCCAAACAGCTCTCGTCGAAGATCAGCGACGGCCTCGGCTTTGTGATGAGCGTAGTCATAGTACATGTTTCGGAGTCCTTCGATTACAGCCAGGCGCAGTCTGAGATTGTAGCGAAAGGAACGATGATTGGCTTGCTTGGCTTTTGTGTATCTAAACTGCATGTCGTCCATCTTGTGATTCAGTTGTAAGATCTGCTCGCAAGCTTTCTTGAACTTTCTCTCGTTATCCAACAAGGAAAACCTCTTACTCAGCAAAGTCTTGGCAGGACTTCTGGACAACTTAGCAGTTCTCATCTTTGTAGCACTTGGTTTGTAGGGTTGTAAAATGCGTTGTGATCAGTTGTAGCACTGGAAAGTGAATGCCAGATATTGAAAAGTTTCTCACTTTTATACAGTAACTGGATAGTTTAATGTCAACTGGTGGCATTATGCATATTGAGAAACTCGTGTCCGACAGGAGTCAGTTCCTAAGACAACACCCTGCTAATTGCCTCAATCGGTCACCCGTGACACGGCACTTGTCTGCTACTGATTATTGAGCTTGGACTAATAATTGGAAAATTGACATCGTCTTCTCTCCTGATAGAAGTAATATAGTTGATTTAAAAAAAAGTTTTATTTTCAAAAACGGAGAAAATATTTGCATATATATTTTGTGCGCTAATATTGATGTATGATTTGAATGAATGAATGAATGAATGAATGAATGAATGAATGAATGAATGAATGAATGAATGAATGAATGAATGAATGAATGAATGAATGAATGAATGAATGAATGAATGAATTTGAATGAATGAATTTGAATGAATTCAAATGAATTTAAGTGAATTCAAAATTAATTTAAATTAATTCAAAATTCATTTGAATGAATTTGAATGAATTGATAAATGCAATCTTAAAGTTTGTATATGGAGCTCCATAGTATGTATTAGCGAAAAACTCTTGTTTGCGTATTTTCATATGTATATATGACGATCGTCTCTTGCTTAATATTTTTTTGTACCCTGGAATATGAAAGTATTATTCATTACCATCTTATTTTGGCTTAAATGTCATTATTATTGAAAATTCATGACTCGGGTTTATTTGTACAAAAGGAGGTGGGTGGGTGTTTGGGGTGGGGACATGTGCAGAGTTGAAGGGGAGTGTCATAAGACAATGTATATGGTGTATTTGTATTTGAAAATAGGCTCTATTTGAGACACGGATGTAGATGGGATATTGGAATGTATTTAGTTATGGATGGGATAAATTCTATTTGCGATTAAGCAAATGGCTACTTTTCTAGAAATATGTGTGGCTCTGAAAAGAGCCGTTTTGGAGTTTTGAAACTCAGTCTTCCATCTCGGAGTCAGACATTTCCTCGGAGATGATCTCGACCTCCTCTCCAAACAGCTCTCGTCGAAGATCAGCGACGGCCTCGGCTTTGTGATGAGCGTAGTCATAGTACATGTTTCGGAGTCCTTCGATTACAGCCAGGCGCAGTCTGAGATTGTAGCGAAAGGAACGATGATTGGCTTGCTTGGCTTTTGTGTATCTAAACTGCATGTCGTCCATCTTGTGATTCAGTTGTAAGATCTGCTCGCAAGCTTTCTTGAACTTTCTCTCGTTATCCAACAAGGAAAACCTCTTACTCAGCAAAGTCTTGG
Source organism: Pinctada fucata (assembly GCA_028142955.1). Lineage (NCBI taxonomy): Eukaryota > Metazoa > Mollusca > Bivalvia > Pterioida > Pteriidae > Pinctada > Pinctada fucata. Next base: position 39,372,001 of record AP027103.1, read on the forward strand.
CAGGACTTCTGGACAACTTAGCAGTTCTCATCTTTGTAGCACTTGGTTTGTAGGGTTGTAAAATGCGTTGTGATCAGTTGTAGCACTGGAAAGTGAATGCCAGATATTGAAAAGTTTCTCACTTTTATACAGTAACTGGATAGTTTAATGTCAACTGGTGGCATTATGCATATTGAGAAACTCGTGTCCGACAGGAGTCAGTTCCTAAGACAACACCCTGCTAATTGCCTCAATCGGTCACCCGTGACACGGCACTTGTCTGCTACTGATTATTGAGCTTGGACTAATAATTGGAAAATTGACATCGTCTTCTCTCCTGATAGAAGTAATATAGTTGATTTAAAAAAAAGTTTTATTTTCAAAAACGGAGAAAATATTTGCATATATATTTTGTGCGCTAATATTGATGTATGATTTTAATGAATGAATGAATGAATGAATGAATGAATGAATGAATGAATGAATGAATGAATGAATGAATGAATGAATGAATGAATGAATGAATGAATGAATGAATGAATGAATGAATGAATTTGAATGAATTCAAATGAATTTAAGTGAATTCAAAATTAATTTAAATTAATTCAAAATTCATTTGAATGAATTTGAATGAATTGATAAATGCAATCTTAAAGTTTGTATATGGAGCTCCATAGTATGTATTAGCGAAAAACTCTTTATTTGCGTATTTTCATATGTATATATGACGATCGTCTCTTGCTTAATATTTTTTTTGTACCCTGGAATATGAAAGTATTATTCATTACCATCTTATTTTGGCTTAAATGTCATTATTATTGAAAATTCATGACTCGGGTTTATTTGTACAAAAGGAGGTGGGTGGGTGTTTGGGGTGGGGACATGTGCAGAGTTGAAGGGGAGTGTCATAAGACAATGTATATGGTGTATTTGTATTTGAAAATAGGCTCTATTTGAGACACGGATGTAGATGGGATATTGGAATGTATTTAGTTATGGATGGGATAAATTCTATTTGCGATTAAGCAAATGGCTACTTTTCTAGAAATATGTGTGGCTCTGAAAAGAGCCGTTTTGGAGTTTTGAAACTCAGTCTTCCATCTCGGAGTCAGACATTTCCTCGGAGATGATCTCGACCTCCTCTCCAAACAGCTCTCGTCGAAGATCAGCGACGGCCTCGGCTTTGTGATGAGCGTAGTCATAGTACATGTTTCGGAGTCCTTCGATTACAGCCAGGCGCAGTCTGAGATTGTAGCGAAAGGAACGATGATTGGCTTGCTTGGCTTTTGTGTATCTAAACTGCATGTCGTCCATCTTGTGATTCAGTTGTAAGATCTGCTCGCAAGCTTTCTTGAACTTTCTCTCGTTATCCAACAAGGAAAACCTCTTACTCAGCAAAGTCTTGGCAGGACTTCTGGACAACTTAGCAGTTCTCATCTTTGTAGCACTTGGTTTGTAGGGTTGTAAAATGCGTTGTGATCAGTTGTAGCACTGGAAAGTGAATGCCAGATATTGAAAAGTTTCTCACTTTTATACAGTAACTGGATAGTTTAATGTCAACTGATGGCATTATGCATATTGAGAAACTCGTGTCCGACAGGAGTCAGTTCCTAAGACAACACCCTGCTAATTGCCTCAATCAGTCACCCGTGACACGGCACTTGTCTGCTACTGATTATTGAGCTTGGACTAATAATTGGATAATTGACATCGTCTTCTCTCCTGATAGAAGTAATATAGTTGATTTAAAAAAAAGTTTTATTTTCAAAAACGGAGAAAATATTTGCATATATATTTTGTGCGCTAATATTGATGTATGATTTGAATGAATGAATGAATGAATGAATGAATGAATGAATGAATGAATGTATGAATGAATGAATGAATGAATGAATGAATGAATGAATGAATGAATTTGAATGAATGAATGAATGAATTTGAATGAATGAATGAATGAATTTGAATGAATTCAAATGAATTTGAATGAATTCAAATGAATTTAAGTGAATTCAAAATTAATTTAAATTAATTCAAAATTCATTTGAATGAATTTGAATGAATTGATAAATGCAATCTTAAAGTTTGTATATGGAGCTCCATAGTATGTATTAGCGAAAAACTCTTTATTTGCGTATTTTCATATGTATATATGACGATCGTCTCTTGCTTAATATTTTTTTTGTACCCTGGAATATGAAAGTATTATTCATTACCATCTTATTTTGGCTTAAATGTCATTATTATTGAAAATTCATGACTCGGGTTTATTTGTACAAAAGGAGGTGGGTGGGTGTTTGGGGTGGGGACATGTGCAGAGTTGAAGGGGAGTGTCATAAGACAATGTATATGTATTTGAAAATAGGCTCTATTTGAGACATGGATGTAGATGGGATATTGGAATGTATTTAGTTATGGATGGGATAAATTCTATTTGCGATTAAGCAAATGGCTACTTTTCTAGAAATATGTGTGGCTCTGAAAAGAGCCGTTTTGGAGTTTTGAAACTCAGTCTTCCATCTCGGAGTCAGACATTTCCTCGGAGATGATCTCGACCTCCTCTCCAAACAGCTCTCGTCGAAGATCAGCGACGGCCTCGGCTTTGTGATGAGCGTAGTCATAGTACATGTTTCGGAGTCCTTCGATTACAGCCAGGCGCAGTCTGAGATTGTAGCGAAAGGAACGATGATTGGCTTGCTTGTCTTTTGTGTATCTAAACTGCATGTCGTCCATCTTGTGATTCAGTTGTAAGATCTGCTCGCAAGCTTTCTTGAACTTTCTCTCGTTATCCAACAAGGAAAACCTCTTACTCAGCAAAGTCTTGGCAGGACTTCTGGACAACTTAGCAGTTCTCATCTTTGTAGCACTTGGTTTGTAGGGTTGTAAAATGCGTTGTGATCAGTTGTAGCACTGGAAAGTGAATGCCAGATATTGAAAAGTTTCTCACTTTTATACAGTAACTGGATAGTTTAATGTCAACTGATGGCATTATGCATATTGAGAAACTCGTGTCCGACAGGAGTCAGTTCCTAAGACAACACCCTGCTAATTGCCTCAATCAGTCACCCGTGACACGGCACTTGTCTGCTACTGATTATTGAGCTTGGACTAATAATTGGATAATTGACATCGTCTTCTCTCCTGATAGAAGTAATATAGTTGATTTAAAAAAAAGTTTTATTTTCAAAAACGGAGAAAATATTTGCATATATATTTTGTGCGCTAATATTGATGTATGATTTGAATGAATGAATGAATGAATGAATGAATGAATGAATGAATGAATGAATGAATGAATGAATGAATGAATGAATGAATGAATGAATGAATGAATGAATGAATGAATGAATGAATGAATGAATGAATGAATGAATGAATGAATGAATTTGAATGAATTCAAATGAATTTAAGTGAATTCAAAATTAATTTAAATTAATTCAAAATTCATTTGAATGAATTTGAATGAATTGATAAATGCAATCTTAAAGTTTGTATATGGAGCTCCATAGTATGTATTAGCTAAAAACTCTTTATTTGCGTATTTTCATATGTATATATGACGATCGTCTCTTGCTTAATATTTTTTTGTACCCTGGAATATGAAAGTATTACTCATTACCATCTTATTTTGGCTTAAATGTCATTATTATTGAAAATTCATGACTCGGGTTTATTTGTACAAAAGGAGGTGGGTGGGTGTTTGGGGTGGGGACATGTGCAGAGTTGAAGGGGAGTGTCATAAGACAATGTATATGGTGTATTTGTATTTGAAAATAGGCTCTATTTGAGACATGGATGTAGATGGGATATTGGAATGTATTTAGTTATGGATGGGATAAATTCTATTTGCGATTAAGCAAATGGCTACTTTTCTAGAAATATGTGTGGCTCTGAAAAGAGCCGTTTTGGAGTTTTGAAACTCAGTCTTCCATCTCGGAGTCAGACATTTCCTCGGAGATGATCTCGACCTCCTCTCCAAACAGCTCTCGTCGAAGATCAGCGACGGCCTCGGCTTTGTGATGAGCGTAGTCATAGTACATGTTTCGGAGTCCTTCGATTACAGCCAGGCGCAGTCTGAGATTGTAGCGAAAGGAACGATGATTGGCTTGCTTGGCTTTTGTGTATCTAAACTGCATGTCGTCCATCTTGTGATTCAGTTGTAAGATCTGCTCGCAAGCTTTCTTGAACTTTCTCTCGTTATCCAACAAGGAAAACCTCTTACTCAGCAAAGTCTTGGCAGGACTTCTGGACAACTTAGCAGTTCTCATCTTTGTAGCACTTGGTTTGTAGGGTTGTAAAATGCGTTGTGATCAGTTGTAGCACTGGAAAGTGAATGCCAGATATTGAAAAGTTTCTCACTTTTATACAGTAACTGGATAGTTTAATGTCAACTGATGGCATTATGCATATTGAGAAACTCGTGTCCGACAGGAGTCAGTTCCTAAGACAACACCCTGCTAATTGCCTCAATCGGTCACCCGTGACACGGCACTTGTCTGCTACTGATTATTGAGCTTGGACTAATAATTGGATAATTGACATCGTCTTCTCTCCTGATAGAAGTAATATAGTTGATTTAAAAAAAAGTTTTATTTTCAAAAACGGAGAAAATATTTGCATATATATTTTGTGCGCTAATATTGATGTATGATTTGAATGAATGAATGAATGAATGAATGAATGAATGAATGAATGAATGAATGAATGAATGAATGAATGAATGAATGAATGAATGAATGAATGAATGAATGAATGAATGAATGAATGAATGAATGAATGAATTCAAATGAATGAATGAATGAATGAACGAATGAATGAATGAATGAATGAATTTGAATGAATGAATGAATGAATGAATGAATGAATGAATGAATGAATGAATGAATTTGAATGAATTTAAGTGAATTTAAGTGAATTCAAAATTAATTTAAATTAATTCAAAATTCATTTGAATGAATTTGAATGAATTGATAAATGCAATCTTAAAGTTTGTATATGGAGCTCCATAGTATGTATTAGCGAAAAACTCTTTATTTGCGTATTTTCATATGTATATATGACGATCGTCTCTTGCTTAATATTTTTTTGTACCCTGGAATATGAAAGTATTATTCATTACCATCTTATTTTGGCTTAAATGTCATTATTATTGAAAATTCATGACTCGGGTTTATTTGTACAAAAGGAGGTGGGTGGGTGTTTGGGGTGGGGACATGTGCAGAGTTGAAGGGGAGTGTCATAAGACAATGTATATGGTGTATTTGTATTTGAAAATAGGCTCTATTTGAGACATGGATGTAGATGGGATATTGGAATGTATTTAGTTATGGATGGGATAAATTCTATTTGCGATTAAGCAAATGGCTACTTTTCTAGAAATATGTGTGGCTCTGAAAAGAGCCGTTTTGGAGTTTTGAAACTCAGTCTTCCATCTCGGAGTCAGACATTTCCTCGGAGATGATCTCGACCTCCTCTCCAAACAGCTCTCGTCGAAGATCAGCGACGGCCTCGGCTTTGTGATGAGCGTAGTCATAGTACATGTTTCGGAGTCCTTCGATTACAGCCAGGCGCAGTCTGAGATTGTAGCGAAAGGAACGATGATTGGCTTGCTTGGCTTTTGTGTATCTAAACTGCATGTCGTCCATCTTGTGATTCAGTTGTAAGATCTGCTCGCAAGCTTTCTTGAACTTTCTCTCGTTATCCAACAAGGAAAACCTCTTACTCAGCAAAGTCTTGGCAGGACTTCTGGACAACTTAGCAGTTCTCATCTTTGTAGCACTTGGTTTGTAGGGTTGTAAAATGCGTTGTGATCAGTTGTAGCACTGGAAAGTGAATGCCAGATATTGAAAAGTTTCTCACTTTTATACAGTAACTGGATAGTTTAATGTCAACTGATGGCATTATGCATATTGAGAAACTCGTGTCCGACAGGAGTCAGTTCCTAAGACAACACCCTGCTAATTGCCTCAATCGGTCACCCGTGACACGGCACTTGTCTGCTACTGATTATTGAGCTTGGACTAATAATTGGATAATTGACATTGTCTTCTCTCCTGATAGAAGTAATATAGTTGATTTAAAAAAAAGTTTTATTTTCAAAAACGGAGAAAATATTTGCATATATATTTTGTGCGCTAATATTGATGTATGATTTGAATGAATGAATGAATGAATGAATGAATGAATGAATGAATGAATGAATGAATGAATGAATGAATGAATGAATGAATGAATGAATGAATGAATGAATTTGAATGAATTCAAATGAATTTAAGTGAATTCAAAATTAATTGAAATTGATTCAAAATTCATTTGAATGAATTTGAATGAATTGATAAATGCAATCTTAAAGTTTGTATATGGAGCTCCATAGTATGTATTAGCGAAAAACTCTTTATTTGCGTATTTTCATATGTATATATGACGATCGTCTCTTGCTTAATATTTTTTTTGTACCCTGGAATATGAAAGTATTATTCATTACCATCTTATTTTGGCTTAAATGTCATTATTATTGAAAATTCATGACTCGGGTTTATTTGTACAAAAGGAGGTGGGTGGGTGTTTGGGGTGGGGACATGTGCAGAGTTGAAGGGGAGTGTCATAAGACAATGTATATGGTGTATTTGTATTTGAAAATAGGCTCTATTTGAGACATGGATGTAGATGGGATATTGGAATGTATTTAGTTATGGATGGGATAAATTCTAATTGCGATTAAGCAAATGGCTACTTTTCTAGAAATATGTGTGGCTCTGAAAAGAGCCGTTTTGGAGTTTTGAAACTCAGTCTTCCATCTCGGAGTCAGACATTTCCTCGGAGATGATCTCGACTTCCTCTCCAAACAGCTCTCGTCGAAGATCAGCGACGGCCTCGGCTTTGTGATGAGCGTAGTCATAGTACATGTTTCGGAGTCCTTCGATTACAGCCAGGCGCAGTCTGAGATTGTAGCGAAAGGAACGATGATTGGCTTGCTTGGCTTTTGTGTATCTAAACTGCATGTCGTCCATCTTGTGATTCAGTTGTAAGATCTGCTCGCAAGCTTTCTTGAACTTTCTCTCGTTATCCAACAAGGAAAACCTCTTACTCAGCAAAGTCTTGGCAGGACTTCTGGACAACTTAGCAGTTCTCATCTTTGTAGCACTTGGTTTGTAGGGTTGTAAAATGCGTTGTGATCAGTTGTAGCACTGGAAAGTGAATGCCAGATATTGAAAAGTTTCTCACTTTTATACAGTAACTGGATAGTTTAATGTCAACTGGTGGCATTATGCATATTGAGAAACTCGTGTCCGACAGGAGTCAGTTCCTAAGACAACACCCTGCTAATTGCCTCAATCGGTCACCCGTGACACGGCACTTGTCTGCTACTGATTATTGAGCTTGGACTAATAATTGGATAATTGACATCGTCTTCTCTCCTGATAGAAGTAATATAGTTGATTTAAAAAAAAGTTTTATTTTCAAAAACGGAGAAAATATTTGCATATATATTTTGTGCGCTAATATTGATGTATGATTTGAATGAATGAATGAATGAATGAATGAATGAATGAATGAATGAATGAATGAATGAATGAATGAATGAATGAATGAATGAATGAATGAATGAATGAATGAATGAATGAATGAATGAATGAATGAATGAATTTGAATGAATGAATGAATGAATTTGAATGAATTCAAATGAATTTAAGTGAATTCAAAATTAATTTAAATTAATTCAAAATTCATTTGAATGAATTGATAAATGCAATCTTAAAGTTTGTATATGGAGCTCCATAGTATGTATTAGCGAAAAACTCTTGTTTGCGTATTTTCATATGTATATATAACGATCGTCTCTTGCTTAATATTTTTTTGTACCCTGGAATATGAAAGTATTATTCATTACCATCTTATTTTGGCTTAAATGTCATTATTATTGAAAATTCATGACTCGGGTTTATTTGTACAAAAGGAGGTGGGTGGGTGTTTGGGGTGGGGACATGTGCAGAGTTGAAGGGGAGTGTCATAAGACAATGTATATGGTGTATTTGTATTTGAAAATAGGCTCTATTTGAGACACGGATGTAGATGGGATATTGGAATGTATTTAGTTATGGATGGGATAAATTCTATTTGCGATTAAGCAAATGGCTACTTTTCTAGAAATATGTGTGGCTCTGAAAAGAGCCGTTTTGGAGTTTTGAAACTCAGTCTTCCATCTCGGAGTCAGACATTTCCTCGGAGATGATCTCGACCTCCTCTCCAAACAGCTCTCGTCGAAGATCAGCGACGGCCTCGGCTTTGTGATGAGCGTAGTCATAGTACATGTTTCGGAGTCCTTCGATTACAGCCAGGCGCAGTCTGAGATTGTAGCGAAAGGAACGATGATTGGCTTGCTTGGCTTTTGTGTATCTAAACTGCATGTCGTCCATCTTGTGATTCAGTTGTAAGATCTGCTCGCAAGCTTTCTTGAACTTTCTCTCGTTATCCAACAAGGAAAACCTCTTACTCAGCAAAGTCTTGGCAGGACTTCTGGACAACTTAGCAGTTCTCATCTTTGTAGCACTTGGTTTGTAGGGTTGTAAAATGCGTTGTGATCAGTTGTAGCACTGGAAAGTGAATGCCAGATATTGAAAAGTTTCTCACTTTTATACAGTAACTGGATAGTTTAATGTCAACTGATGGCATTATGCATATTGAGAAACTCGTGTCCGACAGGAGTCAGTTCCTAAGACAACACCCTGCTAATTGCCTCAATCGGTCACCCGTGACACGGCACTTGTCTGCTACTGATTATTGAGCTTGGACTAATAATTGGATAATTGACATTGTCTTCTCTCCTGATAGAAGTAATATAGTTGATTTAAAAAAAAGTTTTATTTTCAAAAACGGAGAAAATATTTGCATATATATTTTGTGCGCTAATATTGATGTATGATTTGAATGAATGAATGAATGAATGAATGAATGAATGAATGAATGAATGAATGAATGAATGAATGAATGAATGAATGAATGAATGAATGAATGAATGAATGAATGAATGAATGAATGAATGAATGAATGAATTTGAATGAATGAATGAATGAATTTGAATGAATTCAAATGAATTTAAGTTAATTCAAAATTAATTTAAATTGATTCAAAATTCATTTGAATGAATTTGAATGAATTGATAAATGCAATCTTAAAGTTTGTATATGGAGCTCCATAGTATGTATTAGCGAAAAACTCTTTATTTGCGTATTTTCATATGTATATATGACGATCGTCTCTTGCTTAATATTTTTTTTGTACCCTGGAATATGAAAGTATTATTCATTACCATCTTATTTTGGCTTAAATGTCATTATTATTGAAAATTCATGAGTCGGGTTTATTTGTACAAAAGGAGGTGGGTGGGTGTTTGGGGTGGGGACATGTGCAGAGTTGAAGGGGAGTGTCATAAGACAATGTATATGGTGTATTTGTATTTGAAAATAGGCTCTATTTGAGACATGGATGTAGATGGGATATTGGAATGTATTTAGTTATGGATGGGATAAATTCTATTTGCGATTAAGCAAATGGCTACTTTTCTAGAAATATGTGTGGCTCTGAAAAGAGCCGTTTTGGAGTTTTGAAACTCAGTCTTCCATCTCGGAGTCAGACATTTCCTCGGAGATGATCTCGACTTCCTCTCCAAACAGCTCTCGTCGAAGATCAGCGACGGCCTCGGCTTTGTGATGAGCGTAGTCATAGTACATGTTTCGGAGTCCTTCGATTACAGCCAGGCGCAGTCTGAGATTGTAGCGAAAGGAACGATGATTGGCTTGCTTGGCTTTTGTGTATCTAAACTGCATGTCGTCCATCTTGTGATTCAGTTGTAAGATCTGCTCGCAAGCTTTCTTGAACTTTCTCTCGTTATCCAACAAGGAAAACCTCTTACTCAGCAAAGTCTTGGCAGGACTTCTGGACAACTTAGCAGTTCTCATCTTTGTAGCACTTGGTTTGTAGGGTTGTAAAATGCGTTGTGATCAGTTGTAGCACTGGAAAGTGAATGCCAGATATTGAAAAGTTTCTCACTTTTATACAGTAACTGGATAGTTTAATGTCAACTGGTGGCATTATGCATATTGAGAAACTCGTGTCCGACAGGAGTCAGTTCCTAAGACAACACCCTGCTAATTGCCTCAATCGGTCACCCGTGACACGGCACTTGTCTGCTACTGATTATTGAGCTTGGACTAATAATTGGATAATTGACATCGTCTTCTCTCCTGATAGAAGTAATATAGTTGATTTAAAAAAAAGTTTTATTTTCAAAAACGGAGAAAATATTTGCATATATATTTTGTGCGCTAATATTGATGTATGATTTGAATGAATGAATGAATGAATGAATGAATGAATGAATGAATGAATGAATGAATGAATGAATGAATGAATGAATGAATGAATGAATGAATGAATGAATGAATGAATGAATGAATGAATGAATGAATTTGAATGAATGAATTTGAATGAATGAATGAATGAATTTGAATGAATTCAAATGAATTTAAGTGAATTCAAAATTAATTTAAATTAATTCAAAATTCATTTGAATGAATTTGAATGAATTGATAAATGCAATCTTAAAGTTTGTATATGGAGCTCCATAGTATGTATTAGCGAAAAACTCTTTATTTGCGTATTTTCATATGTATATATGACGATCGTCTCTTGCTTAATATTTTTTTTGTACCCTGGAATATGAAAGTATTATTCATTACCATCTTATTTTGGCTTAAATGTCATTATTATTGAAAATTCATGACTCGGGTTTATTTGTACAAAAGGAGGTGGGTGGGTGTTTGGGGTGGGGACATGTGCAGAGTTGAAGGGGAGTGTCATAAGACAATGTATATGGTGTATTTGTATTTGAAAATAGGCTCTATTTGAGACATGGATGTAGATGGGATATTGGAATGTATTTAGTTATGGATGGGATAAATTCTATTTGCGATTAAGCGAATGGCTACTTTTCTAGAAATATGTGTGGCTCTGAAAAGAGCCGTTTTGGAGTTTTGAAACTCAGTCTTCCATCTCGGAGTCAGACATTTCCTCGGAGATGATCTCGACCTCCTCTCCAAACAGCTCTCGTCGAAGATCAGCGACGGCCTCGGCTTTGTGATGAGCGTAGTCATAGTACATGTTTCGGAGTCCTTCGATTACAGCCAGGCGCAGTCTGAGATTGTAGCGAAAGGAACGATGATTGGCTTGCTTGGCTTTTGTGTATCTAAACTGCATGTCGTCCATCTTGTGATTCAGTTGTAAGATCTGCTCGCAAGCTTTCTTGAACTTTCTCTCGTTATCCAACAAGGAAAACCTCTTACTCAGCAAAGTCTTGGCAGGACTTCTGGACAACTTAGCAGTTCTCATCTTTGTAGCACTTGGTTTGTAGGGTTGTAAAATGCGTTGTGATCAGTTGTAGCACTGGAAAGTGAATGCCAGATATTGAAAAGTTTCTCACTTTTATACAGTAACTGGATAGTTTAATGTCAACTGATGGCATTATGCATATTGAGAAACTCGTGTCCGACAGGAGTCAGTTCCTAAGACAACACCCTGCTAATTGCCTCAATCAGTCACCCGTGACACGGCACTTGTCTGCTACTGATTATTGAGCTTGGACTAATAATTGGATAATTGACATCGTCTTCTCTCCTGATAGAAGTAATATAGTTGATTTAAAAAAAAGTTTTATTTTCAAAAACGGAGAAAATATTTGCATATATATTTTGTGCGCTAATATTGATGTATGATTTGAATGAATGAATGAATGAATGAATGAATGAATGAATGAATGAATGAATGAATGAATGAATGAATGAATGAATGAATGAATGAATGAATGAATGAATGAATGAATGAATGAATTTGAATGAATGAATGAATTTGAATGAATTCAAATGAATTTAAGTGAATTCAAAATTAATTTAAATTAATTCAAAATTCATTTGAATGAATTGATAAATGCAATCTTAAAGTTTGTATATGGAGCTCCATAGTATGTATTAGCGAAAAACTCTTTATTTGCGTATATGACGATCGTCTCTTGCTTAATATTTTTTTTGTACCCTGGAATATGAAAGTATTATTCATTACCATCTTATTTTGGCTTAAATGTCATTATTATTGAAAATTCATGACTCGGGTTTATTTGTACAAAAGGAGGTGGGTGGGTGTTTGGGGTGGGGACATGTGCAGAGTTGAAGGGGAGTGTCATAAGACAATGTATATGGTGTATTTGTATTTGAAAATAGGCTCTATTTGAGACATGGATGTAGATGGGATATTGGAATGTATTTAGTTATGGATGGGATAAATTCTATTTGCGATTAAGCAAATGGCTACTTTTCTAGAAATATGTGTGGCTCTGAAAAGAGCCGTTTTGGAGTTTTGAAACTCAGTCTTCCATCTCGGAGTCAGACATTTCCTCGGAGATGATCTCGACCTCCTCTCCAAACAGCTCTCGTCGAAGATCAGCGACGGCCTCGGCTTTGTGATGAGCGTAGTCATAGTACATGTTTCGGAGTCCTTCGATTACAGCCAGGCGCAGTCTGAGATTGTAGCGAAAGGAACGATGATTGGCTTGCTTGGCTTTTGTGTATCTAAACTGCATGTCGTCCATCTTGTGATTCAGTTGTAAGATCTGCTCGCAAGCTTTCTTGAACTTTCTCTCGTTATCCAACAAGGAAAACCTCTTACTCAGCAAAGTCTTGGCAGGACTTCTGGACAACTTAGCAGTTCTCATCTTTGTAGCACTTGGTTTGTAGGGTTGTAAAATGCGTTGTGATCAGTTGTAGCACTGGAAAGTGAATGCCAGATATTGAAAAGTTTCTCACTTTTATACAGTAACTGGATAGTTTAATGTCAACTGGTGGCATTATGCATATTGAGAAACTCGTGTCCGACAGGAGTCAGTTCCTAAGACAACACCCTGCTAATTGCCTCAATCGGTCACCCGTGACACGGCACTTGTCTGCTACTGATTATTGAGCTTGGACTAATAATTGGATAATTGACATCGTCTTCTCTCCTGATAGAAGTAATATAGTTGATTTAAAAAAAGTTTTATTTCGGGACCTCTTGATAAGATCACAAAGATCAATGAAATGATGAATTTCATCGTCATCATCATCATCATCTGACATCAACATCATCATAATCATTATCATCGTCATTATCGACATCATCATTATCATTATCGACATCATCATTATCATTATCAACATCATCATCATCATCATCATCATCATCATCATCATCATCATCATCATCAGTTATATCTACAACAACAACAATGTGGGTTCGATCGAACTTTTCGATTTCTCCGAACATGAATGATATACCATAGATATTGGTAATATATTATAATGCAGGCAAATGCAGACGAACAAATGAATATTTTTTGTTAATTTATTTCTTGTGGCTTATTTTGGGCGCGGCTGACAATTAATGACAAATTTCAAATACAGACAAATGCAGACGTTTTCAAATGCTGACAAATGCAGACGTTTCAAATCAGACAAATGCAGACGTTTCAAATGCTGACAAATGCAGACATTTCAAATCAGCACGGAAAAACCGCGGCCAATGTAAATTTGTTCAGAGTTTAAATCGTTAAATGCCAGATGCCGAAATTGTAAATACGGGCATAAGGCGTAAGTCCCCTATTTATAGATGGCGCAATGCGATTGACCGGAAAACCGCGCCAAAGCGCAACCGCGCCAAAGCGCATTGGCATTATAGTTCACGTTAGCCAGTAATGTGCCTTATAGCGCAAGTGCCACGCATCTGGAAATCACAGCGAAGTTCGGCTTGGATCGGACAGTCTAGTATAAGTAATAGCATACAGGAATGTCGGGAGTACCAATTTCGTAGGCCAGCAGCATTGATGTAGTGTTAATAGTAGTGACGACTAGAAGTCTAGATGGAACAGAATCAGCATGTCCGAGAATACAGGAATATCTTGTCCGGGAATAAAGGAGGATCGGATCCAAGAACAGGTCGAGAAAGCAGGAACAGCATGAGGAACCGGGGTTGCGTAGATGTACGGGGTGACCATCAGCCGCACCAGGGGAAAGTCCGTTGTCATATCTTCACAGCAGTAGAGGACTGCTTAAAGTCAAAATCTTGACATAACCTGCAATATAAATTAAAACGAACAGCAGAACCAGGTCCCAACTTGAAAGTTCTTATATCTTAAAAGTAATTGTGACAACGGGAGGGTGGGAGGGTATAACATTTTGATTGAATAACTAATAATTTGGTGAAGATTACAGACTAAAAACTGAAACAATTTACGAGCAAATAAATTCGTTACCTTACCTTGCAGACGAACCTGAAAAGTGTGGCGCGAAAATCATATGACGTCAAGATTGGTGACGTAGTGGGCGTGCACTCTTGTAAGAGGTCGCCTAGTGCATTAAGGTCAGGTAGATAGCTCATATTTTACTTACGTGCAAAGGGGAATAAATCAAAAAAGCCACGAAATGATGTCGGCCCGAAATAACAGAATCTATCTCGAACTGCGTCGGGGATAGATATATTTATTTTCAAAAACGGAGAAAATATTTGCATATATATTTTGTGCGCTAATATTGATGTATGATTTGAATGAATGAATGAATGAATGAATGAATGAATGAATGAATGAATGAATGAATGAATGAATGAATGAATGAATGAATGAATGAATGAATGAATTTGAATGAATGAATGAATGAATGAATGAATGAATTTGTATGAATTCAAATGAATTTAAGTGAATTCAAAATTAATTTAAATTAATTCAAAATTCATTTGAATGAATTTGAATGAATTGATAAATGCAATCTTAAAGTTTGTATATGGAGCTCCATAGTATGTATTAGCGAAAAACTCTTTATTTGCGTATTTTCATATGTATATATGACGATCGTCTCTTGCTTAATATTTTTTTGTACCCTGGAATATGAAAGTATTATTCATTACCATCTTATTTTGGCTTAAATGTCATTATTATTGAAAATTCATGACTCGGGTTTATTTGTACAAAAGGAGGTGGGTGGGTGTTTGGGGTGGGGACATGTGCAGAGTTGAAGGGGAGTGTCATAAGACAATGTATATGGTGTATTTGTATTTGAAAATAGGCTCAATTTGAGACACGGATGTAGATGGGATATTGGAATGTATTTAGTTATGGATGGGATAAATTCTATTTGCGATTAAGCAAATGGCTACTTTTCTAGAAATATGTGTGGCTCTGAAAAGAGCCGTTTTGGAGTTTTAAAACTCAGTCTTCCATCTCGGAGTCAGACATTTCCTCGGAGATGATCTCGACCTCCTCTCCAAACAGCTCTCGTCGAAGATCAGCGACGGCCTCGGCTTTGTGATGAGCGTAGTCATAGTACATGTTTCGGAGTCCTTCGATTACAGCCAGGCGCAGTCTGAGATTGTAGCGAAAGGAACGATGATTGGCTTGCTTGGCTTTTGTGTATCTAAACTGCATGTCGTCCATCTTGTGATTCAGTTGTAAGATCTGCTCGCAAGCTTTCTTGAACTTTCCCTCGTTATCCAACAAGGAAAACCTCTTACTCAGCAAAGTCTTGGCAGGACTTCTGGACAACTTAGCAGTTCTCATCTTTGTAGCACTTGGTTTGTAGGGTTGTAAAATGCGTTGTGATCAGTTGTAGCACTGGAAAGTGAATGCCAGATATTGAAAAGTTTCTCACTTTTATACAGTAACTGGATAGTTTAATGTCAACTGATGGCATTATGCATATTGAGAAACTCGTGTCCGACAGGAGTCAGTTCCTAAGACAACACCCTGCTAATTGCCTCAATCAGTCACCCGTGACACGGCACTTGTCTGCTACTGATTATTGAGCTTGGACTAATAATTGGATAATTGACATCGTCTTCTCTCCTGATAGAAGTAATATAGTTGATTTAAAAAAAAGTTTTATTTTCAAAAACGGAGAAAATATTTGCATATATATTTTGTGCGCTAATATTGATGTATGATTTGAATGAATGAATGAATGAATGAATGAATGAATGAATGAATGAATGAATGAATGAATGAATGAATGAATGAATGAATGAATGAATGAATGAATGAATGAATGAATGAATGAATGAATGAATGAATGAATTTGAATGAATGAATGAATGAATTTGAATGAATTCAAATGAATTTAAGTTAATTCAAAATTAATTTAAATTGATTCAAAATTCATTTGAATGAATTTGAATGAATTGATAAATGCAATCTTAAAGTTTGTATATGGAGCTCCATAGTATGTATTAGCGAAAAACTCTTTATTTGCGTATTTTCATATGTATATATGACGATCGTCTCTTGCTTAATATTTTTTTTGTACCCTGGAATATGAAAGTATTATTCATTACCATCTTATTTTGGCTTAAATGTCATTATTATTGAAAATTCATGAGTCGGGTTTATTTGTACAAAAGGAGGTGGGTGGGTGTTTGGGGTGGGGACATGTGCAGAGTTGAAGGGGAGTGTCATAAGACAATGTATATGGTGTATTTGTATTTGAAAATAGGCTCTATTTGAGACATGGATGTAGATGGGATATTGGAATGTATTTAGTTATGGATGGGATAAATTCTATTTGCGATTAAGCAAATGGCTACTTTTCTAGAAATATGTGTGGCTCTGAAAAGAGCCGTTTTGGAGTTTTGAAACTCAGTCTTCCATCTCGGAGTCAGACATTTCCTCGGAGATGATCTCGACTTCCTCTCCAAACAGCTCTCGTCGAAGATCAGCGACGGCCTCGGCTTTGTGATGAGCGTAGTCATAGTACATGTTTCGGAGTCCTTCGATTACAGCCAGGCGCAGTCTGAGATTGTAGCGAAAGGAACGATGATTGGCTTGCTTGGCTTTTGTGTATCTAAACTGCATGTCGTCCATCTTGTGATTCAGTTGTAAGATCTGCTCGCAAGCTTTCTTGAACTTTCTCTCGTTATCCAACAAGGAAAACCTCTTACTCAGCAAAGTCTTGGCAGGACTTCTGGACAACTTAGCAGTTCTCATCTTTGTAGCACTTGGTTTGTAGGGTTGTAAAATGCGTTGTGATCAGTTGTAGCACTGGAAAGTGAATGCCAGATATTGAAAAGTTTCTCACTTTTATACAGTAACTGGATAGTTTAATGTCAACTGGTGGCATTATGCATATTGAGAAACTCGTGTCCGACAGGAGTCAGTTCCTAAGACAACACCCTGCTAATTGCCTCAATCGGTCACCCGTGACACGGCACTTGTCTGCTACTGATTATTGAGCTTGGACTAATAATTGGATAATTGACATCGTCTTCTCTCCTGATAGAAGTAATATAGTTGATTTAAAAAAAAGTTTTATTTTCAAAAACGGAGAAAATATTTGCATATATATTTTGTGCGCTAATATTGATGTATGATTTGAATGAATGAATGAATGAATGAATGAATGAATGAATGAATGAATGAATGAATGAATGAATGAATGAATGAATGAATGAATGAATGAATGAATGAATGAATGAATGAATGAATTTGAATGAATGAATTTGAATGAATGAATGAATGAATTTGAATGAATTCAAATGAATTTAAGTGAATTCAAAATTAATTTAAATTAATTCAAAATTCATTTGAATGAATTTGAATGAATTGATAAATGCAATCTTAAAGTTTGTATATGGAGCTCCATAGTATGTATTAGCGAAAAACTCTTTATTTGCGTATTTTCATATGTATATATGACGATCGTCTCTTGCTTAATATTTTTTTTGTACCCTGGAATATGAAAGTATTATTCATTACCATCTTATTTTGGCTTAAATGTCATTATTATTGAAAATTCATGACTCGGGTTTATTTGTACAAAAGGAGGTGGGTGGGTGTTTGGGGTGGGGACATGTGCAGAGTTGAAGGGGAGTGTCATAAGACAATGTATATGGTGTATTTGTATTTGAAAATAGGCTCTATTTGAGACATGGATGTAGATGGGATATTGGAATGTATTTAGTTATGGATGGGATAAATTCTATTTGCGATTAAGCGAATGGCTACTTTTCTAGAAATATGTGTGGCTCTGAAAAGAGCCGTTTTGGAGTTTTGAAACTCAGTCTTCCATCTCGGAGTCAGACATTTCCTCGGAGATGATCTCGACCTCCTCTCCAAACAGCTCTCGTCGAAGATCAGCGACGGCCTCGGCTTTGTGATGAGCGTAGTCATAGTACATGTTTCGGAGTCCTTCGATTACAGCCAGGCGCAGTCTGAGATTGTAGCGAAAGGAACGATGATTGGCTTGCTTGGCTTTTGTGTATCTAAACTGCATGTCGTCCATCTTGTGATTCAGTTGTAAGATCTGCTCGCAAGCTTTCTTGAACTTTCTCTCGTTATCCAACAAGGAAAACCTCTTACTCAGCAAAGTCTTGGCAGGACTTCTGGACAACTTAGCAGTTCTCATCTTTGTAGCACTTGGTTTGTAGGGTTGTAAAATGCGTTGTGATCAGTTGTAGCACTGGAAAGTGAATGCCAGATATTGAAAAGTTTCTCACTTTTATACAGTAACTGGATAGTTTAATGTCAACTGATGGCATTATGCATATTGAGAAACTCGTGTCCGACAGGAGTCAGTTCCTAAGACAACACCCTGCTAATTGCCTCAATCAGTCACCCGTGACACGGCACTTGTCTGCTACTGATTATTGAGCTTGGACTAATAATTGGATAATTGACATCGTCTTCTCTCCTGATAGAAGTAATATAGTTGATTTAAAAAAAAGTTTTATTTTCAAAAACGGAGAAAATATTTGCATATATATTTTGTGCGCTAATATTGATGTATGATTTGAATGAATGAATGAATGAATGAATGAATGAATGAATGAATGAATGAATGAATGAATGAATGAATGAATGAATGAATGAATGAATGAATGAATGAATGAATGAATGAATGAATTTGAATGAATGAATGAATTTGAATGAATTCAAATGAATTTAAGTGAATTCAAAATTAATTTAAATTAATTCAAAATTCATTTGAATGAATTGATAAATGCAATCTTAAAGTTTGTATATGGAGCTCCATAGTATGTATTAGCGAAAAACTCTTTATTTGCGTATATGACGATCGTCTCTTGCTTAATATTTTTTTTGTACCCTGGAATATGAAAGTATTATTCATTACCATCTTATTTTGGCTTAAATGTCATTATTATTGAAAATTCATGACTCGGGTTTATTTGTACAAAAGGAGGTGGGTGGGTGTTTGGGGTGGGGACATGTGCAGAGTTGAAGGGGAGTGTCATAAGACAATGTATATGGTGTATTTGTATTTGAAAATAGGCTCTATTTGAGACATGGATGTAGATGGGATATTGGAATGTATTTAGTTATGGATGGGATAAATTCTATTTGCGATTAAGCAAATGGCTACTTTTCTAGAAATATGTGTGGCTCTGAAAAGAGCCGTTTTGGAGTTTTGAAACTCAGTCTTCCATCTCGGAGTCAGACATTTCCTCGGAGATGATCTCGACCTCCTCTCCAAACAGCTCTCGTCGAAGATCAGCGACGGCCTCGGCTTTGTGATGAGCGTAGTCATAGTACATGTTTCGGAGTCCTTCGATTACAGCCAGGCGCAGTCTGAGATTGTAGCGAAAGGAACGATGATTGGCTTGCTTGGCTTTTGTGTATCTAAACTGCATGTCGTCCATCTTGTGATTCAGTTGTAAGATCTGCTCGCAAGCTTTCTTGAACTTTCTCTCGTTATCCAACAAGGAAAACCTCTTACTCAGCAAAGTCTTGGCAGGACTTCTGGACAACTTAGCAGTTCTCATCTTTGTAGCACTTGGTTTGTAGGGTTGTAAAATGCGTTGTGATCAGTTGTAGCACTGGAAAGTGAATGCCAGATATTGAAAAGTTTCTCACTTTTATACAGTAACTGGATAGTTTAATGTCAACTGGTGGCATTATGCATATTGAGAAACTCGTGTCCGACAGGAGTCAGTTCCTAAGACAACACCCTGCTAATTGCCTCAATCGGTCACCCGTGACACGGCACTTGTCTGCTACTGATTATTGAGCTTGGACTAATAATTGGATAATTGACATCGTCTTCTCTCCTGATAGAAGTAATATAGTTGATTTAAAAAAAGTTTTATTTCGGGACCTCTTGATAAGATCACAAAGATCAATGAAATGATGAATTTCATCGTCATCATCATCATCATCTGACATCAACATCATCATAATCATTATCATCGTCATTATCGACATCATCATTATCATTATCGACATCATCATTATCATTATCAACATCATCATCATCATCATCATCATCATCATCATCATCATCATCATCATCAGTTATATCTACAACAACAACAATGTGGGTTCGATCGAACTTTTCGATTTCTCCGAACATGAATGATATACCATAGATATTGGTAATATATTATAATGCAGGCAAATGCAGACGAACAAATGAATATTTTTTGTTAATTTATTTCTTGTGGCTTATTTTGGGCGCGGCTGACAATTAATGACAAATTTCAAATACAGACAAATGCAGACGTTTTCAAATGCTGACAAATGCAGACGTTTCAAATCAGACAAATGCAGACGTTTCAAATGCTGACAAATGCAGACATTTCAAATCAGCACGGAAAAACCGCGGCCAATGTAAATTTGTTCAGAGTTTAAATCGTTAAATGCCAGATGCCGAAATTGTAAATACGGGCATAAGGCGTAAGTCCCCTATTTATAGATGGCGCAATGCGATTGACCGGAAAACCGCGCCAAAGCGCAACCGCGCCAAAGCGCATTGGCATTATAGTTCACGTTAGCCAGTAATGTGCCTTATAGCGCAAGTGCCACGCATCTGGAAATCACAGCGAAGTTCGGCTTGGATCGGACAGTCTAGTATAAGTAATAGCATACAGGAATGTCGGGAGTACCAATTTCGTAGGCCAGCAGCATTGATGTAGTGTTAATAGTAGTGACGACTAGAAGTCTAGATGGAACAGAATCAGCATGTCCGAGAATACAGGAATATCTTGTCCGGGAATAAAGGAGGATCGGATCCAAGAACAGGTCGAGAAAGCAGGAACAGCATGAGGAACCGGGGTTGCGTAGATGTACGGGGTGACCATCAGCCGCACCAGGGGAAAGTCCGTTGTCATATCTTCACAGCAGTAGAGGACTGCTTAAAGTCAAAATCTTGACATAACCTGCAATATAAATTAAAACGAACAGCAGAACCAGGTCCCAACTTGAAAGTTCTTATATCTTAAAAGTAATTGTGACAACGGGAGGGTGGGAGGGTATAACATTTTGATTGAATAACTAATAATTTGGTGAAGATTACAGACTAAAAACTGAAACAATTTACGAGCAAATAAATTCGTTACCTTACCTTGCAGACGAACCTGAAAAGTGTGGCGCGAAAATCATATGACGTCAAGATTGGTGACGTAGTGGGCGTGCACTCTTGTAAGAGGTCGCCTAGTGCATTAAGGTCAGGTAGATAGCTCATATTTTACTTACGTGCAAAGGGGAATAAATCAAAAAAGCCACGAAATGATGTCGGCCCGAAATAACAGAATCTATCTCGAACTGCGTCGGGGATAGATATATTTATTTTCAAAAACGGAGAAAATATTTGCATATATATTTTGTGCGCTAATATTGATGTATGATTTGAATGAATGAATGAATGAATGAATGAATGAATGAATGAATGAATGAATGAATGAATGAATGAATGAATGAATGAATGAATGAATGAATTTGAATGAATGAATGAATGAATGAATGAATGAATTTGTATGAATTCAAATGAATTTAAGTGAATTCAAAATTAATTTAAATTAATTCAAAATTCATTTGAATGAATTTGAATGAATTGATAAATGCAATCTTAAAGTTTGTATATGGAGCTCCATAGTATGTATTAGCGAAAAACTCTTTATTTGCGTATTTTCATATGTATATATGACGATCGTCTCTTGCTTAATATTTTTTTGTACCCTGGAATATGAAAGTATTATTCATTACCATCTTATTTTGGCTTAAATGTCATTATTATTGAAAATTCATGACTCGGGTTTATTTGTACAAAAGGAGGTGGGTGGGTGTTTGGGGTGGGGACATGTGCAGAGTTGAAGGGGAGTGTCATAAGACAATGTATATGGTGTATTTGTATTTGAAAATAGGCTCAATTTGAGACACGGATGTAGATGGGATATTGGAATGTATTTAGTTATGGATGGGATAAATTCTATTTGCGATTAAGCAAATGGCTACTTTTCTAGAAATATGTGTGGCTCTGAAAAGAGCCGTTTTGGAGTTTTAAAACTCAGTCTTCCATCTCGGAGTCAGACATTTCCTCGGAGATGATCTCGACCTCCTCTCCAAACAGCTCTCGTCGAAGATCAGCGACGGCCTCGGCTTTGTGATGAGCGTAGTCATAGTACATGTTTCGGAGTCCTTCGATTACAGCCAGGCGCAGTCTGAGATTGTAGCGAAAGGAACGATGATTGGCTTGCTTGGCTTTTGTGTATCTAAACTGCATGTCGTCCATCTTGTGATTCAGTTGTAAGATCTGCTCGCAAGCTTTCTTGAACTTTCCCTCGTTATCCAACAAGGAAAACCTCTTACTCAGCAAAGTCTTGGCAGGACTTCTGGACAACTTAGCAGTTCTCATCTTTGTAGCACTTGGTTTGTAGGGTTGTAAAATGCGTTGTGATCAGTTGTAGCACTGGAAAGTGAATGCCAGATATTGAAAAGTTTCTCACTTTTATACAGTAACTGGATAGTTTAATGTCAACTGATGGCATTATGCATATTGAGAAACTCGTGTCCGACAGGAGTCAGTTCCTAAGACAACACCCTGCTAATTGCCTCAATCAGTCACCCGTGACACGGCACTTGTCTGCTACTGATTATTGAGCTTGGACTAATAATTGGATAATTGACATCGTCTTCTCTCCTGATAGAAGTAATATAGTTGATTTAAAAAAAAGTTTTATTTTCAAAAACGGAGAAAATATTTGCATATATATTTTGTGCGCTAATATTGATGTATGATTTGAATGAATGAATGAATGAATGAATGAATGAATGAATGAATGAATGAATGAATGAATGAATGAATGAATGAATGAATGAATGAATGAATGAATGAATGAATGAATGAATGAATTTGAATGAATTCAAATGAATTTAAGTGAATTCAAAATTAATTTAAATTAATTCAAAATTCATTTGAATGAATTTGAATGAATTGATAAATGCAATCTTAAAGTTTGTATATGGAGCTCCATAGTATGTATTAGCGAAAAACTCTTGTTTGCGTATTTTCATATGTATATATGACGATCGTCTCTTGCTTAATATTTTTTTGTACCCTGGAATATGAAAGTATTATTCATTACCATCTTATTTTGGCTTAAATGTCATTATTATTGAAAATTCATGACTCGGGTTTATTTGTACAAAAGGAGGTGGGTGGGTGTTTGGGGTGGGGACATGTGCAGAGTTGAAGGGGAGTGTCATAAGACAATGTATATGGTGTATTTGTATTTGAAAATAGGCTCTATTTGAGACACGGATGTAGATGGGATATTGGAATGTATTAAGTTATGGATGGGATAAATTCTATTTGCGATTAAGCAAATGGCTACTTTTCTAGAAATATGTGTGGCTCTGAAAAGAGCCGTTTTGGAGTTTTGAAACTCAGTCTTCCATCTCGGAGTCAGACATTTCCTCGGAGATGATCTCGACCTCCTCTCCAAACAGCTCTCGTCGAAGATCAGCGACGGCCTCGGCTTTGTGATGAGCGTAGTCATAGTACATGTTTCGGAGTCCTTCGATTACAGCCAGGCGCAGTCTGAGATTGTAGCGAAAGGAACGATGATTGGCTTGCTTGGCTTTTGTGTATCTAAACTGCATGTCGTCCATCTTGTGATTCAGTTGTAAGATCTGCTCGCAAGCTTTCTTGAACTTTCCCTCGTTATCCAACAAGGAAAACCTCTTACTCAGCAAAGTCTTGGCAGGACTTCTGGACAACTTAGCAGTTCTCATCTTTGTAGCACTTGGTTTGTAGGGTTGTAAAATGCGTTGTGATCAGTTGTAGCACTGGAAAGTGAATGCCAGATATTGAAAAGTTTCTCACTTTTATACAGTAACTGGATAGTTTAATGTCAACTGATGGCATTATGCATATTGAGAAACTCGTGTCCGACAGGAGTCAGTTCCTAAGACAACACCCTGCTAATTGCCTCAATCAGTCACCCGTGACACGGCACTTGTCTGCTACTGATTATTGAGCTTGGACTAATAATTGGATAATTGACATCGTCTTCTCTCCTGATAGAAGTAATATAGTTGATTTAAAAAAAAGTTTTATTTTCAAAAACGGAGAAAATATTTGCATATATATTTTGTGCGCTAATATTGATGTATGATTTGAATGAATGAATGAATGAATGAATGAATGAATGAATGAATGAATGAATGAATGAATGAATGAATGAATGAATGAATGAATGAATGAATGAATGAATGAATGAATGAATGAATGAATGAATGAATGAATGAATGAATGAATGAATGAATTTGAATGAATGAATGAATGAATGAATGAATTTGAATGAATTCAAATGAATTTAAGTGAATTCAAAATTAATTTAAATTGATTCAAAATTCATTTGAATGAATTTGAATGAATTGATAAATCCAATCTTAAAGTTTGTATATGGAGCTCCATAGTATGTATTAGCGAAAAACTCTTTATTTGCGTATTTTCATATGTATATATGACGATCGTCTCTTGCTTAATATTTTTTTGTACCCTGGAATATGAAAGTATTATTCATTACCATCTTATTTTGGCTTAAATGTCATTATTATTGAAAATTCATGACTCGGGTTTATTTGTACAAAAGGAGGTGGGTGGGTGTTTGGGGGTGGGGACATGTGCAGAGTTGAAGGGGAGTGTCATAAGACAATGTATATGGTGTATTTGTATTTGAAAATAGGCTCTATTTGAGACATGGATGTAGATGGGATATTGGAATGTATTTAGTTATGGATGGGATAAATTCTATTTGCGATTAAGCAAATGGCTACTTTTCTAGAAATATGTGTGGCTCTGAAAAGAGCCGTTTTGAAGTTTTGAAACTCAGTCTTCCATCTCGAAGTCAGACATTTCCTCGGAGATGATCTCGACCTCCTCTCCAAACAGCTCTCGTCGAAGATCAGCGACGGCCTCGGCTTTGTGATGAGCGTAGTCATAGTACATGTTTCGGAGTCCTTCGATTACAGCCAGGCGCAGTCTGAGATTGTAGCGAAAGGAACGATGATTGGCTTGCTTGGCTTTTGTGTATCTAAACTGCATGTCGTCCATCTTGTGATTCAGTTGTAAGATCTGCTCGCAAGCTTTCTTGAACTTTCCCTCGTTATCCAACAAGGAAAACCTCTTACTCAGCAAAGTCTTGGCAGGACTTCTGGACAACTTAGCAGTTCTCATCTTTGTAGCACTTGGTTTGTAGGGTTGTAAAATGCGTTGTGATCAGTTGTAGCACTGGAAAGTGAATGCCAGATATTGAAAAGTTTCTCACTTTTATACAGTAACTGGATAGTTTAATGTCAACTGATGGCATTATGCATATTGAGAAACTCGTGTCCGACAGGAGTCAGTTCCTAAGACAACACCCTGCTAATTGCCTCAATCAGTCACCCGTGACACGGCACTTGTCTGCTACTGATTATTGAGCTTGGACTAATAATTGGATAATTGACATCGTCTTCTCTCCTGATAGAAGTAATATAGTTGATTTAAAAAAAAGTTTTATTTTCAAAAACGGAGAAAATATTTGCATATATATTTTGTGCGCTAATATTGATGTATGATTTGAATGAATGAATGAATGAATGAATGAATGAATGAATGAATGAATGAATGAATGAATGAATGAATGAATGAATGAATGAATGAATGAATGAATGAATTTGAATGAATGAATGAATTTGAATGAATGAATGAATGAATGAATGAATGAATTTGAATGAATGAATGAATGAATTTGAATGAATTCAAATGAATTTAAGTGAATTCAAAATTAATTTAAATTAATTCAAAATTCATTTGAATGAATTTGAATGAATTGATAAATCCAATCTTAAAGTTTGTATATGGAGCTCCATAGTATGTATTAGCGAAAAACTCTTGTTTGCGTATTTTCATATGTATATATGACGATCGTCTCTTGCTTAATATTTTTTTGTACCCTGGAATATGAAAGTATTATTCATTACCATCTTATTTTGGCTTAAATGTCATTATTATTGAAAATTCATGACTCGGGTTTATTTGTACAAAAGGAGGTGGGTGGGTGTTTGGGGGTGGGGACATGTGCAGAGTTGAAGGGGAGTGTCATAAGACAATGTATATGGTGTATTTGTATTTGAAAATAGGCTCTATTTGAGACATGGATGTAGATGGGATATTGGAATGTATTTAGTTATGGATGGGATAAATTCTATTTGCGATTAAGCAAATGGCTACTTTTCTAGAAATATGTGTGGCTCTGAAAAGAGCCGTTTTGAAGTTTTGAAACTCAGTCTTCCATCTCGAAGTCAGACATTTCCTCGGAGATGATCTCGACCTCCTCTCCAAACAGCTCTCGTCGAAGATCAGCGACGGCCTCGGCTTTGTGATGAGCGTAGTCATAGTACATGTTTCGGAGTCCTTCGATTACAGCCAGGCGCAGTCTGAGATTGTAGCGAAAGGAACGATGATTGGCTTGCTTGGCTTTTGTGTATCTAAACTGCATGTCGTCCATCTTGTGATTCAGTTGTAAGATCTGCTCGCAAGCTTTCTTGAACTTTCCCTCGTTATCCAACAAGGAAAACCTCTTACTCAGCAAAGTCTTGGCAGGACTTCTGGACAACTTAGCAGTTCTCATCTTTGTAGCACTTGGTTTGTAGGGTTGTAAAATGCGTTGTGATCAGTTGTAGCACTGGAAAGTGAATGCCAGATATTGAAAAGTTTCTCACTTTTATACAGTAACTGGATAGTTTAATGTCAACTGATGGCATTATGCATATTGAGAAACTCGTGTCCGACAGGAGTCAGTTCCTAAGACAACACCCTGCTAATTGCCTCAATCAGTCACCCGTGACACGGCACTTGTCTGCTACTGATTATTGAGCTTGGACTAATAATTGGATAATTGACATCGTCTTCTCTCCTGATAGAAGTAATATAGTTGATTTAAAAAAAAGTTTTATTTTCAAAAACGGAGAAAATATTTGCATATATATTTTGTGCGCTAATATTGATGTATGATTTGAATGAATGAATGAATGAATGAATGAATGAATGAATGAATGAATGAATGAATGAATGAATGAATGAATGAATGAATGAATGAATGAATGAATGAATGAATGAATGAATTTGAATGAATTCAAATGAATTTAAGTGAATTCAAAATTAATTTAAATTAATTCAAAATTCATTTGAATGAATTTGAATGAATTGATAAATGCAATCTTAAAGTTTGTATATGGAGCTCCATAGTATGTATTAGCGAAAAACTCTTGTTTGCGTATTTTCATATGTATATATGACGATCGTCTCTTGCTTAATATTTTTTTGTACCCTGGAATATGAAAGTATTATTCATTACCATCTTATTTTGGCTTAAATGTCATTATTATTGAAAATTCATGACTCGGGTTTATTTGTACAAAAGGAGGTGGGTGGGTGTTTGGGGTGGGGACATGTGCAGAGTTGAAGGGGAGTGTCATAAGACAATGTATATGGTGTATTTGTATTTGAAAATAGGCTCTATTTGAGACACGGATGTAGATGGGATATTGGAATGTATTTAGTTATGGATGGGATAAATTCTATTTGCGATTAAGCAAATGGCTACTTTTCTAGAAATATGTGTGGCTCTGAAAAGAGCCGTTTTGGAGTTTTGAAACTCAGTCTTCCATCTCGGAGTCAGACATTTCCTCGGAGATGATCTCGACCTCCTCTCCAAACAGCTCTCGTCGAAGATCAGCGACGGCCTCGGCTTTGTGATGAGCGTAGTCATAGTACATGTTTCGGAGTCCTTCGATTACAGCCAGGCGCAGTCTGAGATTGTAGCGAAAGGAACGATGATTGGCTTGCTTGGCTTTTGTGTATCTAAACTGCATGTCGTCCATCTTGTGATTCAGTTGTAAGATCTGCTCGCAAGCTTTCTTGAACTTTCCCTCGTTATCCAACAAGGAAAACCTCTTACTCAGGAAAGTCTTGGCAGGACTTCTGGACAACTTAGCAGTTCTCATCTTTGTAGCACTTGGTTTGTAGGGTTGTAAAATGCGTTGTGATCAGTTGTAGCACTGGAAAGTGAATGCCAGATATTGAAAAGTTTCTCACTTTTATACAGTAACTGGATAGTTTAATGTCAACTGATGGCATTATGCATATTGAGAAACTCGTGTCCGACAGGAGTCAGTTCCTAAGACAACACCCTGCTAATTGCCTCAATCAGTCACCCGTGACACGGCACTTGTCTGCTACTGATTATTGAGCTTGGACTAATAATTGGATAATTGACATCGTCTTCTCTCCTGATAGAAGTAATATAGTTGATTTAAAAAAAAGTTTTATTTTCAAAAACGGAGAAAATATTTGCATATATATTTTGTGCGCTAATATTGATGTATGATTTGAATGAATGAATGAATGAATGAATGAATGAATGAATGAATGAATGAATGAATGAATGAATGAATGAATGAATGAATGAATGAATGAATGAATGAATGAATGAATGAATGAATTTGAATGAATTCAAATGAATTTAAGTGAATTCAAAATTAATTTAAATTAATTCAAAATTCATTTGAATGAATTTGAATGAATTGATAAATCCAATCTTAAAGTTTGTATATGGAGCTCCATAGTATGTATTAGCGAAAAACTCTTTATTTGCGTATTTTCATATGTATATATGACGATCGTCTCTTGCTTAATATTTTTTTGTACCCTGGAATATGAAAGTATTATTCATTACCATCTTATTTTGGCTTAAATGTCATTATTATTGAAAATTCATGACTCGGGTTTATTTGTACAAAAGGAGGTGGGTGGGTGTTTGGGGTGGGGACATGTGCAGAGTTGAAGGGGAGTGTCATAAGACAATGTATATGTTGTATTTGTATTTGAAAATAGGCTCTATTTGAGACACGGATGTAGATGGGATATTGGAATGTATTTAGTTATGGATGGGATAAATTCTATTTGCGATTAAGCAAATGGCTACTTTTCTAGAAATATGTGTGGCTCTGAAAAGAGCCGTTTTGGAGTTTTGAAACTCAGTCTTCCATCTCGGAGTCAGACATTTCCTCGGAGATGATCTCGACCTCCTCTCCAAACAGCTCTCGTCGAAGATCAGCGACGGCCTCGGCTTTGTGATGAGCGTAGTCATAGTACATGTTCCGGAGTCCTTCGATTACAGCCAGGCGCAGTCTGAGATTGTAGCGAAAGGAACGATGATTGGCTTGCTTGGCTTTTGTGTATCTAAACTGCATGTCGTCCATCTTGTGATTCAGTTGTAAGATCTGCTCGCAAGCTTTCTTGAACTTTCTCTCGTTATCCAACAAGGAAAACCTCTTACTCAGCAAAGTCTTGGCAGGACTTCTGGACAACTTAGCAGTTCTCATCTTTGTAGCACTTGGTTTGTAGGGTTGTAAAATGCGTTGTGATCAGTTGTAGCACTGGAAAGTGAATGCCAGATATTGAAAAGTTTCTCACTTTTATACAGTAACTGGATAGTTTAATGTCAACTGATGGCATTATGCATATTGAGAAACTCGTGTCCGACAGGAGTCAGTTCCTAAGACAACACCCTGCTAATTGCCTCAATCAGTCACCCGTGACACGGCACTTGTCTGCTACTGATTATTGAGCTTGGACTAATAATTGGATAATTGACATCGTCTTCTCTCCTGATAGAAGTAATATAGTTGATTTAAAAAAAAGTTTTATTTTCAAAAACGGAGAAAATATTTGCATATATATTTTGTGCGCTAATATTGATGTATGATTTGAATGAATGAATGAATGAATGAATGAATGAATGAATGAATGAATGAATGAATGAATGAATGAATGAATGAATGAATGAATGAATGAATGAATGAATGAATGAATGAATGAATGAATTTGAATGAATGAATGAATGAATGAATGAATGAATTTGAATGAATTCAAATGAATTTAAGTGAATTCAAAATTAATTTAAATTGATTCAAAATTCATTTGAATGAATTTGAATGAATTGATAAATCCAATCTTAAAGTTTGTATATGGAGCTCCATAGTATGTATTAGCGAAAAACTCTTTATTTGCGTATTTTCATATGTATATATGACGATCGTCTCTTGCTTAATATTTTTTTGTACCCTGGAATATGAAAGTATTATTCATTACCATCTTATTTTGGCTTAAATGTCATTATTATTGAAAATTCATGACTCGGGTTTATTTGTACAAAAGGAGGTGGGTGGGTGTTTGGGGGTGGGGACATGTGCAGAGTTGAAGGGGAGTGTCATAAGACAATGTATATGGTGTATTTGTATTTGAAAATAGGCTCTATTTGAGACATGGATGTAGATGGGATATTGGAATGTATTTAGTTATGGATGGGATAAATTCTATTTGCGATTAAGCAAATGGCTACTTTTCTAGAAATATGTGTGGCTCTGAAAAGAGCCGTTTTGGAGTTTTGAAACTCAGTCTTCCATCTCGAAGTCAGACATTTCCTCGGAGATGATCTCGACCTCCTCTCCAAACAGCTCTCGTCGAAGATCAGCGACGGCCTCGGCTTTGTGATGAGCGTAGTCATAGTACATGTTTCGGAGTCCTTCGATTACAGCCAGGCGCAGTCTGAGATTGTAGCGAAAGGAACGATGATTGGCTTGCTTGGCTTTTGTGTATCTAAACTGCATGTCGTCCATCTTGTGATTCAGTTGTAAGATCTGCTCGCAAGCTTTCTTGAACTTTCCCTCGTTATCCAACAAGGAAAACCTCTTACTCAGCAAAGTCTTGGCAGGACTTCTGGACAACTTAGCAGTTCTCATCTTTGTAGCACTTGGTTTGTAGGGTTGTAAAATGCGTTGTGATCAGTTGTAGCACTGGAAAGTGAATGCCAGATATTGAAAAGTTTCTCACTTTTATACAGTAACTGGATAGTTTAATGTCAACTGATGGCATTATGCATATTGAGAAACTCGTGTCCGACAGGAGTCAGTTCCTAAGACAACACCCTGCTAATTGCCTCAATCAGTCACCCGTGACACGGCACTTGTCTGCTACTGATTATTGAGCTTGGACTAATAATTGGATAATTGACATCGTCTTCTCTCCTGATAGAAGTAATATAGTTGATTTAAAAAAAAGTTTTATTTTCAAAAACGGAGAAAATATTTGCATATATATTTTGTGCGCTAATATTGATGTATGATTTGAATGAATGAATGAATGAATGAATGAATGAATGAATGAATGAATGAATGAATGAATGAATGAATGAATGAATTTGAATGAATGAATGAATGAATGAATGAATGAATTTGAATGAATTCAAATGAATTTAAGTGAATTCAAAATTAATTTAAATTGATTCAAAATTTATTTGAATGAATTTGAATGAATTGATAAATGCAATCTTAAAGTTTGTATATGGAGCTCCATAGTATGTATTAGCGAAAAACTCTTTATTTGCGTATTTTCATATGTATATATGACGATCGTCTCTTGCTTAATATTTTTTTGTACCCTGGAATATGAAAGTATTATTCATTACCATCTTATTTTGGCTTAAATGTCATTATTATTGAAAATTCATGACTCGGTTTATTTGTACAAAAGGAGGTGGGTGGGTGTTTGGGGGTGGGGACATGTGCGGAGTTGAAGGGGAGTGTCATAAGACAATGTATATGGTGTATTTGTATTTGAAAATAGGCTCTATTTGAGACATGGATGTAGATGGGATATTGGAATGTATTTAGTTATGGATGGGATAAATTCTATTTGCGATTAAGCAAATGGCTACTTTTCTAGAAATATGTGTGGCTCTGAAAAGAGCCGTTTTGGAGTTTTGAAACTCAGTCTTCCATCTCGGAGTCAGACATTTCCTCGGAGATGATCTCGACCTCCTCTCCAAACAGCTCTCGTCGAAGATCAGCGACGGCCTCGGCTTTGTGATGAGCGTAGTCATAGTACATGTTTCGGAGTCCTTCGATTACAGCCAGGCGCAGTCTGAGATTGTAGCGAAAGGAACGATGATTGGCTTGCTTGGCTTTTGTGTATCTAAACTGCATGTCGTCCATCTTGTGATTCAGTTGTAAGATCTGCTCGCAAGCTTTCTTGAACTTTCTCTCGTTATCCAACAAGGAAAACCTCTTACTCAGCAAAGTCTTGGCAGGACTTCTGGACAACTTAGCAGTTCTCATCTTTGTAGCACTTGGTTTGTAGGGTTGTAAAATGCGTTGTGATCAGTTGTAGCACTGGAAAGTGAATGCCAGATATTGAAAAGTTTCTCACTTTTATACAGTAACTGGATAGTTTAATGTCAACTGATGGCATTATGCATATTGAGAAACTCGTGTCCGACAGGAGTCAGTTCCTAAGACAACACCCTGCTAATTGCCTCAATCAGTCACCCGTGACACGGCACTTGTCTGCTACTGATTATTGAGCTTGGACTAATAATTGGATAATTGACATCGTCTTCTCTCCTGATAGAAGTAATATAGTTGATTTAAAAAAAAGTTTTATTTTCAAAAACGGAGAAAATATTTGCATATATATTTTGTGCGCTAATATTGATGTATGATTTGAATGAATGAATGAATGAATGAATGAATGAATGAATGAATGAATGAATGAATGAATGAATGAATGAATGAATGAATGAATTTGAATGAATGAATGAATGAATTTGAATGAATGAATGAATGAATTTGAATAAATTCAAATGAATTTAAGTGAATTCAAAATTAATTTAAATTGATTCAAAATTTATTTGAATGAATTTGAATGAATTGATAAATGCAATCTTAAAGTTTGTATATGGAGCTCCATAGTATGTATTAGCGAAAAACTCTTTATTTGCGTATTTTCATATGTATATATGACGATCGTCTCTTGCTTAATATTTTTTTGTACCCTGGAATATGAAAGTATTATTCATTACCATCTTATTTTGGCTTAAATGTCATTATTATTGAAAATTCATGACTCGGGTTTATTTGTACAAAAGGAGGTGGGTGGGTGTTTGGGGGTGGGGACATGTGCAGAGTTGAAGGGGAGTGTCATAAGACAATGTATATGGTGTATTTGTATTTGAAAATAGGCTCTATTTGAGACATGGATGTAGATGGGATATTGGAATGTATTTAGTTATGGATGGGATAAATTCTATTTGCGATTAAGCAAATGGCTACTTTTCTAGAAATATGTGTGGCTCTGAAAAGAGCCGTTTTGGAGTTTTGAAACTCAGTCTTCCATCTCGGAGTCAGACATTTCCTCGGAGATGATCTCGACCTCCTCTCCAAACAGCTCTCGTCGAAGATCAGCGACGGCCTCGGCTTTGTGATGAGCGTAGTCATAGTACATGTTTCGGAGTCCTTCGATTACAGCCAGGCGCAGTCTGAGATTGTAGCGAAAGGAACGATGATTGGCTTGCTTGGCTTTTGTGTATCTAAACTGCATGTCGTCCATCTTGTGATTCAGTTGTAAGATCTGCTCGCAAGCTTTCTTGAACTTTCTCTCGTTATCCAACAAGGAAAACCTCTTACTCAGCAAAGTCTTGGCAGGACTTCTGGACAACTTAGCAGTTCTCATCTTTGTAGCACTTGGTTTGTAGGGTTGTAAAATGCGTTGTGATCAGTTGTAGCACTGGAAAGTGAATGCCAGATATTGAAAAGTTTCTCACTTTTATACAGTAACTGGATAGTTTAATGTCAACTGATGGCATTATGCATATTGAGAAACTCGTGTCCGACAGGAGTCAGTTCCTAAGACAACACCCTGCTAATTGCCTCAATCGGTCACCCGTGACACGGCACTTGTCTGCTACTGATTATTGAGCTTGGACTAATAATTGGATAATTGACATCGTCTTCTCTCCTGATAGAAGTAATATAGTTGATTTAAAAAAAAGTTTTATTTTCAAAAACGGAGAAAATATTTGCATATATATTTTGTGCGCTAATATTGATGTATGATTTGAATGAATGAATGAATGAATGAATGAATGAATGAATGAATGAATGAATGAATGAATGAATGAATGAATGAATGAATGAATGAATGAATGAATGAATGAATGAATTTGAATGAATTCAAATGAATTTAAGTGAATTCAAAATTAATTTAAATTAATTCAAAATTCATTTGAATGAATTTGAATGAATTGATAAATGCAATCTTAAAGTTTGTATATGGAGCTCCATAGTATGTATTAGCGAAAAACTCTTGTTTGCGTATTTTCATATGTATATATGACGATCGTCTCTTGCTTAATATTTTTTTGTACCCTGGAATATGAAAGTATTATTCATTACCATCTTATTTTGGCTTAAATGTCATTATTATTGAAAATTCATGACTCGGGTTTATTTGTACAAAAGGAGGTGGGTGGGTGTTTGGGGTGGGGACATGTGCAGAGTTGAAGGGGAGTGTCATAAGACAATGTATATGGTGTATTTGTATTTGAAAATAGGCTCTATTTGAGACACGGATGTAGATGGGATATTGGAATGTATTTAGTTATGGATGGGATAAATTCTATTTGCGATTAAGCAAATGGCTACTTTTCTAGAAATATGTGTGGCTCTGAAAAGAGCCGTTTTGGAGTTTTGAAACTCAGTCTTCCATCTCGGAGTCAGACATTTCCTCGGAGATGATCTCGACCTCCTCTCCAAACAGCTCTCGTCGAAGATCAGCGACGGCCTCGGCTTTGTGATGAGCGTAGTCATAGTACATGTTTCGGAGTCCTTCGATTACAGCCAGGCGCAGTCTGAGATTGTAGCGAAAGGAACGATGATTGGCTTGCTTGGCTTTTGTGTATCTAAACTGCATGTCGTCCATCTTGTGATTCAGTTGTAAGATCTGCTCGCAAGCTTTCTTGAACTTTCCCTCGTTATCCAACAAGGAAAACCTCTTACTCAGGAAAGTCTTGGCAGGACCTCTGGACAACATAGCAGTTCTCATCTTTGTAGCACTTGGTTTGTAGGGTTGTAAAATGCGTTGTGATCAGTTGTAGCACTGGAAAGTGAATGCCAGATATTGAAAAGTTTCTCACTTTTATACAGTAACTGGATAGTTTAATGTCAACTGATGACATTATGCATATTGAGAAACTCGTGTCCGACAGGAGTCAGTTCCTAAGACAACACCCTGCTAATTGCCTCAATCAGTCACCCGTGACACGGCACTTGTCTGCTACTGATTATTGAGCTTGGACTAATAATTGGATAATTGACATCGTCTTCTCTCCTGATAGAAGTAATATAGTTGATTTAAAAAAAAGTTTTATTTTCAAAAACGGAGAAAATATTTGCATATATATTTTGTGCGCTAATATTGATGTATGATTTGAATGAATGAATGAATGAATGAATGAATGAATGAATGAGTGAATGAATGAATGAATGAATGAATGAATGAATGAATGAATGAATGAATGAATGAATGAATGAATGAATGAATGAATGAATTTGAATGAATTCAAATGAATTTAAGTGAATTCAAAATTAATTTAAATTAATTCAAAATTCATTTGAATGAATTTGAATGAATTGATAAATGCAATCTTAAAGTTTGTATATGGAGCTCCATAGTATGTATTAGCGAAAAACTCTTTATTTGCGTATTTTCATATGTATATATGACGATCGTCTCTTGCTTAATATTTTTTTGTACCCTGGAATATGAAAGTATTATTCATTACCATCTTATTTTGGCTTAAATGTCATTATTATTGAAAATTCATGACTCGGGTTTATTTGTACAAAAGGAGGTGGGTGGGTGTTTGGGGTGGGGACATGTGCAGAGTTGAAGGGGAGTGTCATAAGACAATGTATATGTTGTATTTGTATTTGAAAATAGGCTCTATTTGAGACATGGATGTAGATGGGATATTGGAATGTATTTAGTTATGGATGGGATAAATTCTATTTGCGATTAAGCAAATGGCTACTTTTCTAGAAATATGTGTGGCTCTGAAAAGAGCCGTTTTGGAGTTTTGAAACTCAGTCTTCCATCTCGGAGTCAGACATTTCCTCGGAGATGATCTCGACCTCCTCTCCAAACAGCTCTCGTCGAAGATCAGCGACGGCCTCGGCTTTGTGATGAGCGTAGTCATAGTACATGTTTCGGAGTCCTTCGATTACAGCCAGGCGCAGTCTGAGATTGTAGCGAAAGGAACGATGATTGGCTTGCTTGGCTTTTGTGTATCTAAACTGCATGTCGTCCATCTTGTGATTCAGTTGTAAGATCTGCTCGCAAGCTTTCTTGAACTTTCTCTCGTTATCCAACAAGGAAAACCTCTTACTCAGCAAAGTCTTGGCAGGACTTCTGGACAACTTAGCAGTTCGCATCTTTGTAGCACTTGGTTTGTAGGGTTGTAAAATGCGTTGTGATCAGTTGTAGCACTGGAAAGTGAATGCCAGATATTGAAAAGTTTCTCACTTTTATACAGTAACTGGATAGTTTAATGTCAACTGATGGCATTATGCATATTGAGAAACTCGTGTCCGACAGGAGTCAGTTCCTAAGACAACACCCTGCTAATTGCCTCAATCGGTCACCCGTGACACGGCACTTGTCTGCTACTGATTATTGAGCTTGGACTAATAATTGGATAATTGACATCGTCTTCTCTCCTGATAGAAGTAATATAGTTGATTTAAAAAAAAGTTTTATTTTCAAAAACGGAGAAAATATTTGCATATATATTTTGTGCGCTAATATTGATGTATGATTTGAATGAATGAATGAATGAATGAATGAATGAATGAATGAATGAATGAATGAATGAATGAATGAATGAATGAATGAATGAATGAATGAATGAATGAATGAATGAATGAATGAATGAATGAATGAATGAATGAATGAATTTGAATGAATTCAAATGAATTTAAGTGAATTCAAAATTAATTTAAATTAATTCAAAATTCATTTGAATGAATTTGAATGAATTGATAAATGCAATCTTAAAGTTTGTATATGGAGGTCCATAGTATGTATTAGCGAAAAACTCTTTATTTGCGTATTTTCATATGTATATATGACGATCGTCTCTTGCTTAATATTTTTTTGTACCCTGGAATATGAAAGTATTATTCATTACCATCTTATTTTGGCTTAAATGTCATTATTATTGAAAATTCATGACTCGGGTTTATTTGTACAAAAGGAGGTGGGTGGGTGTTTGGGGTGGGGACATGTGCAGAGTTGAAGGGGAGTGTCATAAGACAATGTATATGGTGTATTTGTATTTGAAAATAGGCTCTATTTGAGACATGGATGTAGATGGGATATTGGAATGTATTTAGTTATGGATGGGATAAATTCTATTTGCGATTAAGCAAATGGCTACTTTTCTAGAAATATGTGTGGCTCTGAAAAGAGCCGTTTTGGAGTTTTGAAACTCAGTCTTCCATCTCGGAGTCAGACATTTCCTCGGAGATGATCTCGACCTCCTCTCCAAACAGCTCTCGTCGAAGATCAGCGACGGCCTCGGCTTTGTGATGAGCGTAGTCATAGTACATGTTTCGGAGTCCTTCGATTACAGCCAGGCGCAGTCTGAGATTGTAGCGAAAGGAACGATGATTGGCTTGCTTGGCTTTTGTGTATCTAAACTGCATGTCGTCCATCTTGTGATTCAGTTGTAAGATCTGCTCGCAAGCTTTCTTGAACTTTCTCTCGTTATCCAACAAGGAAAACCTCTTACTCAGCAAAGTCTTGGCAGGACTTCTGGACAACTTAGCAGTTCTCATCTTTGTAGCACTTGGTTTGTAGGGTTGTAAAATGCGTTGTGATCAGTTGTAGCACTGGAAAGTGAATGCCAGATATTGAAAAGTTTCTCACTTTTATACAGTAACTGGATAGTTTAATGTCAACTGATGGCATTATGCATATTGAGAAACTCATGTCCGACAGGAGTCAGTTCCTAAGACAACACCCTGCTAATTGCCTCAATCGGTCACCCGTGACACGGCACTTGTCTGCTACTGATTATTGAGCTTGGACTAATAATTGGATAATTGACATCGTCTTCTCTCCTGATAGAAGTAATATAGTTGATTTAAAAAAAAGTTTTATTTTCAAAAACGGAGAAAATATTTGCATATATATTTTGTGCGCTAATATTGATGTATGATTTGAATGAATGAATGAATGAATGAATGAATGAATGAATGAATGAATTTGAATGAATTCAAATGAATTTAAGTGAATTCAAAATTAATTTAAATTAATTCAAAATTCATTTGAATGAATTTGAATGAATTGATAAATGCAATCTTAAAGTTTGTATATGGAGCTCCATAGTATGTATTAGCGAAAAACTCTTTATTTGCGTATTTTCATATGTATATATGACGATCGTCTCTTGCTTAATATTTTTTTGTACCCTGGAATATGAAAGTATTATTCATTACCATCTTATTTTGGCTTAAATGTCATTATTATTGAAAATTCATGACTCGGGTTTATTTGTACAAAAGGAGGTGGGTGGGTGTTTGGGGTGGGGACATGTGCAGAGTTGAAGGGGAGTGTCATAAGACAATGTATATGGTGTATTTGTATTTGAAAATAGGCTCTATTTGAGACATGGATGTAGATGGGATATTGGAATGTATTTAGTTATGGATGGGATAAATTAGTTTAAACTGTATTTATTCAATATAAATCACAATGATAACTTTTACAAATATAATGAGTAGAGATTTGAAAATAAGCGAGACCGCTTGTTTCAATTCAGCTCTCTGGTTGCTAACATTGCTGGACGATCACATTATGACTTGGCTAAAGAAAAAATAGAAAGATGGGGAGGAAGGAGGTGATGGGAGAGTAATGTTAACAAATTGTGAGATTAGTGCAGATGAAGATGAGTAGGGTACCTGGTGTGGGTATTTGGTTAATATCTATATTGATTAAGGATCAAATCGTTTAGACTTAATGATAAATTTTTGAACGTTTTCGAAAATTCGACAATTATCTCCGATAGATTTTCTATCGTCTCCAAATAACAAGAGATTACAAGTGAGGTTTTGCTGGATTGGTTTGATGTATTTGTCGCGAATATCAGAATAAAAAGGACAATGAAGGAGGTAGTGGGCAGCAGATTCTATTTTACCACAAGGACAAAGCTGGCTGTCGATAAGATTACAATGATACAGATGTTGTTTTAATGAGCTGCAACGCATGCGTATACGGGTATGGTAAATTTGGCCGGGTCGAGTTCCTACATGATAGTATTCCGGTATTTTAATTTTATTAACAATTTTATGTTTAAATTCTTTTAATGATTTCAATGTGCGGATATCTGGGTCTAAATCATTCCATAAGCGAATAGATGACGGGAAGAAACTATTGTAATGGAAGGACGTTTTAGACGGTAAGTAAGAGTAATTTGACGAATTTCTCGTAGGGTAAGAATGTCGATCCGAAAACTGTTGTGGAAGTAAGTCACAGAGAAAGTCTGGGGTAAGTCCGTTTATTATTTTGTAAACTTGAATCAATTTGTGTTGTTCTCGTCGTTGTTCAAGAGTTGGCCAGCCAGTTTCTCCATAAACAGATTGGTTACTGGAGAACCTGGTTGCCCCTGTCACTATTCGTCCAGCTTGTAAGTTTATGTTCTCAAGAAGATCTTTCAAGTAGATTGGACAATTGTCCCAAATTATATCCGAATATTCCAAGATAGGTCTGATGAATGTAAAGTACATAGATTTAAGAACTTTTCGCTTTAGTTTAAACTTAAATGAACGAAGGATATGCATTTTTTTGTTAGCTTTATCAATGATTTCAAATATATGGTCATGCCATTTTCCGTTGCAACTAAAGACCAGGCCAAGGTGTTTATGTTTATTTACATTTACTATTGTTACGTTGTTCATCATGAGAGGGGGATGGTTTGATTGTTCTTTTCTCGATATTATTAGATTTTCAGTTTTTGCAGGATTAAATTGTACCAGCCATTTTTTTGACCATTGGTGAATTTTACACAGATTTTCATTAAGATTTTGGGATGCAGAAATTGGGTCATTGACAATAAGATAAATTGACGTGTCGTCTGCGAAGAGTTTTATAGAACAGTTAACTTCAAGGACTATATCGTTTATAAATATTAGAAAGAAAATGGGGCCTAAGATCGACCCTTGTGGCACGCCGGCGTTTGTACTTACGACATTAGACTTACTACCGTTAAGGACAACTGCTTGTTTTCTTTCTGAGAGATAGTCTGCCACCCAACCTAAAAATTCTCCATTTATACCCATTCTCTTAAGTTTAAAAATCAACCCGGCGTGCCACACTCGGTCAAAGGCCTTACTTATATCAAAAAAGACTGTGCGGAATTCTTTACCATCATCTAAGGCGCGCGAAATTTCGTTTGAAAGAAACAGGAGTTGGTTGACTGTGTTATCATTTTTGGTAAAGCCTGATTGGTGTGGAGTAATAAGATGATTGAAAACAATGAAGTTATGCAAGTATTTATAGATACATTTTTCAAATATTTTTGCGATTATACATAGCAGGGAGATAGGTCTATAATTTTCTACTTTAAGGGGGTCTTTCTTTTTGAATACAGGGATGACATTCGCGATTTTCCAATCGGATGGAAATTTTTGGCTTTTCAATGAAAGATTAAAGATTTTTGACAAGGGTTTGGCTATTTCGTTACAAATTGGTTTAATCATTTTGGGACTGATCGCATCCGGGCCACTAGCTTTGCTAGTATCTAAATTTTTTATTACATCAAGAACATCCTGTTCAGTAATTATAATTTTATCGAGACTTGGTTGATCACTATCAGGTTGATAATCGGGAAGGGTATTATTTTCGGTCAAGGTTGACTGCGAAACAAAGAAATCGTTTAATGCATTTGCTTTATCAGTATCATCATATATTATACAATCAGCGTCTGTTTTAATTGCATGAATTTGGGAATTCTTGTCTGGTTGACCAATTATTTGATTTACCAATTTCCACCATTGTTTTGATGAAAAATTACTTTCTTCTATATTTTTACAAGTTTTATCGTTATATATATTTTTAGATTTACGTAGAAGATTAACAACGTTATTTCTGATCTTTTTGAATTTTCCCCAGTCTTCAGTGTTGTTTGATTTTTTAGCTTTATTTCTTGCACGATTTCGTTTGCGCATTTCTCTACGTATTTCGTTTGTGATCCAGGGTAATTCGTCTTTACGTATGGTGATTTCTTTATTTGGAATGCATTCTTTTGCAGTGTTTACTATAATTTCCGTGATGAGTTTTACGTTATCGTCTATACTTTTTTCTTCTGTTATTCTGTTGTCGAGATTTTCGTTCTTAATTCTAATTTTTAATAGTTCGTAATTTCCTTTTTCGTAAAGAAAAATTGTCCTTTTACATTTTTTACTTGCGATTTTTTTCGAGTTTATCAGACAAAATGTAGGGCGGTGAAATCTTTTGTTCACCTCAAGAAAGGGTTCAAGTACACCATAATCGTGAATGATATTTGTATTATTTGTTAAAATGAGGTCTATAAGGGTCTCAGAAAATTCAGTAATGGATGTAGGTTTGTTTATTAATTGGGTGAGTCCTTGACTAGCAGAAATCAATTTCATTTTTGTTGGATTGAGACTAAATTGGTTTTCGTTGAAATCCCCCAGAACTA
Source organism: Pinctada fucata (assembly GCA_028142955.1). NCBI lineage: Eukaryota > Metazoa > Mollusca > Bivalvia > Pterioida > Pteriidae > Pinctada > Pinctada fucata. The sequence goes on from AP027103.1 coordinate 39,413,941, forward strand.
AAATATTCGTAACATTAGTATCATTTGCAGCACTGATAGAGTTTTGAATTTGGTCCCATGTAGTTGCTGTGGAATTTGGGGGTCGATAAAAAGTTCCGATTAAAAATGTTTCATGTTTTATATCTGCCTCGATCCATACGTTTTCTAAACCTTTGACCTCTAAATCTGTTCGTCTTTTACAGACAAGGTTTTCTCGGACATATACTGTAACTCCTCCACCTTGCCTAGTTTCTCTATCACAACGAAAAGGAAGGTGGAAACCTTTAATCTTTATTTCGTCATCACTTATTTCTGAATTGAGCCAAGACTCCGTAAAACATAAAATTTCAATGTTATTTAGTGTACTCTCGATTATGTCTAATTTAGGTTTTAAACTCTGTGCATTAAGATGGATCACTGAAAAGAGGGAAAGAGGGTTGTGGAGGTAAGATTGATCATTCTGTAAGTAAGAACTATTAGAATTTGAGTGGTCATTAGTCGTGTTAGGACTAGGAGCGGGCCCAGGATTTAACTCAACGTCACCACTGAGGAGAATTATGAGAATGCTTAGAAATAATAAAAACGAAATTCGATTCACATATGAAGCAATATAGATCATGAAAATGAAATTTGTTTGAGAAATAATAAAACCCAATTTGAAATTGAATTTAGACTTTTTGCCTTTTTTCTTAGTAGCAATCTTGTAAAAGGTTCCTATTCTAGCTCTATATACATCAATATAAATATCCATTATGTAATGGCCGAGTCTTTTATGTCATATTGTAGAGCCAGAATAGGTAAAGAGTAAATAGACAACAAAAACATGTAAATAACACACCAGGTAAAGTATAAGATGTATATGAATAACATATGATATGAATATTGATGAAAAGGAGCTAAGATAATATCTTTATCTTTGCTAGTGAAATAAAGAAAAAGCAAAATTGTCATATAGTTTCTCATGCATGTATCACATCATGAGACCGGGTAGGGAGCAAGCATACATGTTGTAGACGATTCGGTTCGGGATAAATTCTATTTGCGATTAAGCAAATGGCTACTTTTCTAGAAATATGTGTGGCTCTGAAAAGAGCCGTTTTGGAGTTTTGAAACTCAGTCTTCCATCTCGGAGTCAGACATTTCCTCGGAGATGATCTCGACCTCCTCTCCAAACAGCTCTCGTCGAAGATCAGCGACGGCCTCGGCTTTGTGATGAGCGTAGTCATAGTACATGTTTCGGAGTCCTTCGATTACAGCCAGGCGCAGTCTGAGATTGTAGCGAAAGGAACGATGATTGGCTTGCTTGGCTTTTGTGTATCTAAACTGCATGTCGTCCATCTTGTGATTCAGTTGTAAGATCTGCTCGCAAGCTTTTATCACAGAGGAATTTTGGACTTTTATCATAATTTGTATTTTTCTATATTCGGACATTCATCTTTATATTCAGACATTCATTTTATCAAATTTATGACATTCGATTTTAATGTGTTTGTTTACAGAGAACTTTCTTGTTAATCTTTATTTCTTTAGATCATTTATTCTTTAGGATTAATTCAATTTTCGTTTATTTGTAAAACTGCCCTACGGTCATTTTAGTTAAATCGCTCAAACCTTCACATTGCGTAATTAATCCTTCTTTAGAATTTGTATATATTCTTTACATCAAAAGGGACAGCTCTAGAGTGTCATATCCACTTACGTTACCAACTGATTTGTTTGTTTTGGTTACCGAATTAATTTGCTTCTTTTACACTCTCAATTATATTGACTCAACATGCCATTTCATGTAAATTAATCTTATAACTTGATTTTTGAATAGAAATCTTTAGTTCGGAGGTCAGACGTTGAACTGACAACATCCGTCTCGTCTTTGTTAAAGTTTGATTATTGTTTATTTCATATCGCATCTTGGACTTTTCAATATCCATCGTTGAAGTGTACAATAAATCATCGAAACTCGGATTCATATCACTGACTTATCCTTACGCCTTTATTCTTACTTTATTTGGAGCGCTTCGGGAATACGGCCAGCGACGCGCCAACATTCCAGGCTCCAGTCGCCGACAGACGACGTCGGGCGAACTTTCCGTTGTCAGCAGACGACAACACACGTTTTCTACATTTTCTCCTCGTTATAATTGGTGTGAGAATCCTAAGGGTACAGTGCCCGGGGCTGCTGCATATATTTTGCAGTAGTCAGATCCTAGTGCCTCAACGTCAAGCGAGTATACCATTCCCCATGACGACTTACAACGATGGAAACAGATTACGTTCATACTACGTGCAAAGTCCATGCAATAGATGCGGATACGGACATTTTAACAACGTCTGTCCAGCTAGCAATAAGGTATGCTTCATTTGTCACAAAATTGGACATTTTGCAAAGAAATGTACGCAAAAAGCTAAATCATTCAAGAAAACTCAACGTGACAAACAGAGAATTCAAACTTTTTATCAAAATGTACTTTTGCGGAAGGAGTTTCCTTTCGCCAATATCAGTAATGCTGCCCTTGCTCAGTGCATGGATTTACGTAGTACCTTACGTACAGAACTCAAATCCGTCACATATAAATTAAAGAAAATCAAGGAATCATACGTCAGAGAAGAGCAAACACTAACCAAAAGCGTCAAAGATGTAAATACAAAGAATTCTCATTTGGAACAAAAAGTGCGCGATCTCCAGCATCAGTTACATCTCCAAGAAGAATCGTACAAAGTGAAGGAACATAATTTTATAACGGAAGCGGAGAATTTAAAAGCGACAAATTCAAAATTAATTGCAGAAAATTCAAAATTAAAGGAAACTGTGCGTGACATACAAAAAAAGATGAATGTGTCCAGTGTCCAGAAGGATGCAGTGTCAGCTCTCAAGGACAAAATTCAAGCACTTGAAAAGGAACGTGACATGCACAAACAATGCTGTGAGGCATTTATTAAAAACTCAAACAAGGAATTTCTCGAATTTGAGAAAAGGAATCAAGAACTCAAGCAAATGTTAGCAACGGAGATGGCACAGAGAGAAAAGTTCAAACTGTTACATGAGAAGGACCAACAACTTATTTGTGACCTTAACAATGAAATAGATGAGCTAATGCAATGTAATATGCCATATCACCCGATGCAACATGTACAGCAACCGAGGACAATTCCGTTCCATCAGCCGAACGCCCCGTCACAACATGTTCCGTTGCCTTACGTAAACGCTCAATCCAAAAGAGGACGTCGCCGATCACGTCGTGGAACTTTTCTCTAAAACTCGGGACGAGTTTTCCCGACGGAAGGGGGATATTATCACAGAGGAATTTTGGACTTTTATCATAATTTGTATTTTTCTATATTCGGACATTCATCTTTATATTCAGACATTCATTTTATCAAATTTATGACATTCGATTTTAATGTGTTTGTTTACAGAGAACTTTCTTGTTAATCTTTATTTCTTTAGATCATTTATTCTTTAGGATTAATTCAATTTTCGTTTATTTGTAAAACTGCCCTACGGTCATTTTAGTTAAATCGCTCAAACCTTCACATTGCGTAATTAATCCTTCTTTAGAATTTGTATATATTCTTTACATCAAAAGGGACAGCTCTAGAGTGTCATATCCACTTACGTTACCAACTGATTTGTTTGTTTTGGTTACCGAATTAATTTGCTTCTTTTACACTCTCAATTATATTGACTCAACATGCCATTTCATGTAAATTAATCTTATAACTTGATTTTTGAATAGAAATCTTTAGTTCGGAGGTCAGACGTTGAACTGACAACATCCGTCTCGTCTTTGTTAAAGTTTGATTATTGTTTATTTCATATCGCATCTTGGACTTTTCAATATCCATCGTTGAAGTGTACAATAAATCATCGAAACTCGGATTCATATCACTGACTTATCCTTACGCCTTTATTCTTACTTTATTTGGAGCGCTTCGGGAATACGGCCAGCGACGCGCCAACATTCCAGGCTCCAGTCGCCGACAGACGACGTCGGGCAAACTTTCCGTTGTCAGCAGACGACAACACACGTTTTCTACATTTTCTCCTCGTTATACTTTCTTGAACTTTCTCTCGTTATCCAACAAGGAAAACCTCTTACTCAGCAAAGTCTTGGCAGGACTTCTGGACAACTTAGCAGTTCTCATCTTTGTAGCACTTGGTTTGTAGGGTTGTAAAATGCGTTGTGATCAGTTGTAGCACTGGAAAGTGAATGCCAGATATTGAAAAGTTTCTCACTTTTATACAGTAACTGGATAGTTTAATGTCAACTGATGGCATTATGCATATTGAGAAACTCGTGTCCGACAGGAGTCAGTTCCTAAGACAACACCCTGCTAATTGCCTCAATCAGTCACCCGTGACACGGCACTTGTCTGCTACTGATTATTGAGCTTGGACTAATAATTGGATAATTGACATCGTCTTCTCTCCTGATAGAAGTAATATAGTTGATTTAAAAAAAAGTTTTATTTTCAAAAACGGAGAAAATATTTGCATATATATTTTGTGCGCTAATATTGATGTATGATTTGAATGAATGAATGAATGAATGAATGAATGAATGAATGAATGAATGAATGAATGAATGAATGAATGAATGAATGAATGAATGAATGAATGAATGAATGAATGAATGAATGAATGAATTTGAATGAATGAATGAATGAATGAATGAATGAATGAATGAATGAATGAATGAATGAATGAATGAATGAATGAATGAATGAATGAATGAATTTGAATGAATGAATGAATGAATTTGAATGAATTCAAATGAATTTAAGTGAATTCAAAATTAATTTAAATTAATTCAAAATTCATTTGAATGAATTTGAATGAATTGATAAATGCAATCTTAAAGTTTGTATATGGAGCTCCATAGTATGTATTAGCGAAAAACTCTTTATTTGCGTATTTTCATATGTATATATGATGATCGTCTCTTGCTTAATATTTTTTTTGTACCCTGGAATATGAAAGTATTATTCATTACCATCTTATTTTGGCTTAAATGTCATTATTATTGAAAATTCATGACTCGGGTTTATTTGTACAAAAGGAGGTGGGTGGGTGTTTGGGGTGGGGACATGTGCAGAGTTGAAGGGGAGTGTCATAAGACAATGTATATGGTGTATTTGTATTTGAAAATAGGCTCTATTTGAGACACGGATGTAGATGGGATATTGGAATGTATTTAGTTATGGATGGGATAAATTCTATTTGCGGTTAAGCAAATGGCTACTTTTCTAGAAATATGTGTGGCTCTGAAAAGAGCCGTTTTGGAGTTTTGAAACTCAGTCTTCCATCTCGGAGTCAGACATTTCCTCGGAGATGATCTCGACCTCCTCTCCAAACAGCTCTCGTCGAAGATCAGCGACGGCCTCGGCTTTGTGATGAGCGTAGTCATAGTACATGTTTCGGAGTCCTTCGATTACAGCCAGGCGCAGTCTGAGATTGTAGCGAAAGGAACGATGATTGGCTTGCTTGGCTTTTGTGTATCTAAACTGCATGTCGTCCATCTTGTGATTCAGTTGTAAGATCTGCTCGCAAGCTTTCTTGAACTTTCTCTCGTTATCCAACAAGGAAAACCTCTTACTCAGCAAAGTCTTGGCAGGACTTCTGGACAACTTAGCAGTTCTCATCTTTGTAGCACTTGGTTTGTAGGGTTGTAAAATGCGTTGTGATCAGTTGTAGCACTGGAAAGTGAATGCCAGATATTGAAAAGTTTCTCACTTTTATACAGTAACTGGATAGTTTAATGTCAACTGATGGCATTATGCATATTGAGAAACTCGTGTCCGACAGGAGTCAGTTCCTAAGACAACACCCTGCTAATTGCCTCAATCGGTCACCCGTGACACGGCACTTGTCTGCTACTGATTATTGAGCTTGGACTAATAATTGGATAATTGACATCGTCTTCTCTCCTGATAGAAGTAATATAGTTGATTTAAAAAAAAGTTTTATTTTCAAAAACGGAGAAAATATTTGCATATATATTTTGTGCGCTAATATTGATGTATGATTTGAATGAATGAATGAATGAATGAATGAATGAATGAATGAATGAATGAATGAATGAATGAATGAATGAATGAATGAATGAATGAATGAATGAATGAATGAATGAATGAATGAATGAATGAATATGAATGAATGAATGAATGAATGAATGAATGAATGAATGAATGAATGAATTTGAATGAATTCAAATGAATTTGAATGAATTCAAATGAATTTAAGTGAATTCAAAATTAATTTAAATTAATTCAAAATTCATTTGAATGAATTTGAATGAATTGATAAATGCAATCTTAAAGTTTGTATATGGAGCTCCATAGTATGTATTAGCGAAAAACTCTTTATTTGCGTATTTTCATATGTATATATGACGATCGTCTCTTGCTTAATATTTTTTTGTACCCTGGAATATGAAAGTATTATTCATTACCATCTTATTTTGGCTTAAATGTCATTATTATTGAAAATTCATGACTCGGGTTTATTTGTACAAAAGGAGGTGGGTGGGTGTTTGGGGTGGGGACATGTGCAGAGTTGAAGGGGAGTGTCATAAGACAATGTATATGGTGTATTTGTATTTGAAAATAGGCTCTATTTGAGACATGGATGTAGATGGGATATTGGAATGTATTTAGTTATGGATGGGATAAATTCTATTTGCGATTAAGCAAATGGCTACTTTTCTAGAAATATGTGTGGCTCTGAAAAGAGCCGTTTTGGAGTTTTGAAACTCAGTCTTCCATCTCGGAGTCAGACATTTCCTCGGAGATGATCTCGACCTCCTCTCCAAACAGCTCTCGTCGAAGATCAGCGACGGCCTCGGCTTTGTGATGAGCGTAGTCATAGTACATGTTTCGGAGTCCTTCGATTACAGCCAGGCGCAGTCTGAGATTGTAGCGAAAGGAACGATGATTGGCTTGCTTGGCTTTTGTGTATCTAAACTGCATGTCGTCCATCTTGTGATTCAGTTGTAAGATCTGCTCGCAAGCTTTCTTGAACTTTCTCTCGTTATCCAACAAGGAAAACCTCTTACTCAGCAAAGTCTTGGCAGGACTTCTGGACAACTTAGCAGTTCTCATCTTTGTAGCACTTGGTTTGTAGGGTTGTAAAATGCGTTGTGATCAGTTGTAGCACTGGATAGTGAATGCCAGATATTGAAAAGTTTCTCACTTTTATACAGTAACTGGATAGTTTAATGTCAACTGATGGCATTATGCATATTGAGAAACTCGTGTCCGACAGGAGTCAGTTCCTAAGACAACACCCTGCTAATTGCCTCAATCAGTCACCCGTGACACGGCACTTGTCTGCTACTGATTATTGAGCTTGGACTAATAATTGGATAATTGACATCGTCTTCTCTCCTGATAGAAGTAATATAGTTGATTTAAAAAAAAGTTTTATTTTCAAAAACGGAGAAAATATTTGCATATATATTTTGTGCGCTAATATTGATGTATGATTTGAATGAATGAATGAATGAATGAATGAATGAATGAATGAATGAATGAATGAATGAATGAATGAATGAATGAATGAATGAATGAATGAATGAATGAATTCAAATGAATGAATGAATGAATGAATGAATTCAAATGAATGAATGAATGAATGAATGAATTTGAATGAATTCAAATGAATTTAAGTGAATTCAAAATTAATTTAAATTAATTCAAAATTCATTTGAATGAATTTGAATGAATTGATAAATGCAATCTTAAAGTTTGTATATGGAGCTCCATAGTATGTATTAGCGAAAAACTCTTTATTTGCGTATTTTCATATGTATTTATGACGATCGTCTCTTGCTTAATATTTTTTTGTACCCTGGAATATGAAAGTATTATTCATTACCATCTTATTTTGGCTTAAATGTCATTATTATTGAAAATTCATGACTCGGGTTTATTTGTACAAAAGGAGGTGGTTGGGTGTTTGGGGTGGGGACATGTGCAGAGTTGAAGGGGAGTGTCATAAGACAATGTATATGGTGTATTTGTATTTGAAAATAGGCTCTATTTGAGACACGGATGTAGATGGGATATTGGAATGTATTTAGTTATGGATGGGATAAATTCTATTTGCGATTAAGCAAATGGCTACTTTTCTAGAAATATGTGTGGCTCTGAAAAGAGCCGTTTTGGAGTTTTGAAACTCAGTCTTCCATCTCGGAGTCAGACATTTCCTCGGAGATGATCTCGACCTCCTCTCCAAACAGCTCTCGTCGAAGATCAGCGACGGCCTCGGCTTTGTGATGAGCGTAGTCATAGTACATGTTTCGGAGTCCTTCGATTACAGCCAGGCGCAGTCTGAGATTGTAGCGAAAGGAACGATGATTGGCTTGCTTGGCTTTTGTGTATCTAAACTGCATGTCGTCCATCTTGTGATTCAGTTGTAAGATCTGCTCGCAAGCTTTCTTGAACTTTCTCTCGTTATCCAACAAGGAAAACCTCTTACTCAGCAAAGTCTTGGCAGGACTTCTGGACAACTTAGCAGTTCTCATCTTTGTAGCACTTGGTTTGTAGGGTTGTAAAATGCGTTGTGATCAGTTGTAGCACTGGAAAGTGAATGCCAGATATTGAAAAGTTTCTCACTTTTATACAGTAACTGGATAGTTTAATGTCAACTGGTGGCATTATGCATATTGAGAAACTCGTGTCCGACAGGAGTCAGTTCCTAAGACAACACCCTGCTAATTGCCTCAATCAGTCACCCGTGACACGGCACTTGTCTGCTACTGATTATTGAGCTTGGACTAATAATTGGATAATTGACATCGTCTTCTCTCCTGATAGAAGTAATATAGTTGATTTAAAAAAAAGTTTTATTTTCAAAAACGGAGAAAATATTTGCATATATATTTTGTGCGCTAATATTGATGTATGATTTGAATGAATGAATGAATGAATGAATGAATGAATGAATGAATGAATGAATGAATGAATGAATGAATGAATGAATGAATGAATGAATTTGAATGAATTTGAATGAATGAATGAATGAATGAATGAATGAATGAATGAATGAATGAATGAATGAATGAATGAATGAATTTGAATGAATTCAAATGAATTTAAGTGAATTCAAAATTAATTTAAATTAATTCAAAATTCATTTGAATGAATTTGAATGAATTGATAAATGCAATCTTAAAGTTTGTATATGGAGCTCCATAGTATGTATTAGCGAAAAACTCTTTATTTGCGTATTGTCATATGTATATATGACGATCGTCTCTTGCTTAATATTTTTTTGTACCCTGGAATATGAAAGTATTATTCATTACCATCTTATTTTGGCTTAAATGTCATTATTATTGAAAATTCATGACTCGGGTTTATTTGTACAAAAGGAGGTGGGTGGGTGTTTGGGGTGGGGACATGTGCAGAGTTGAAGGGGAGTGTCATAAGACAATGTATATGGTGTATTTGTATTTGAAAATAGGCTCTATTTGAGACATGGATGTAGATGGGATATTGGAATGTATTTAGTTATGGATGGGATAAATTCTATTTGCGATTAAGCAAATGGCTACTTTTCTAGAAATATGTGTGGCTCTGAAAAGAGCCGTTTTGGAGTTTTGAAACTCAGTCTTCCATCTCGGAGTCAGACATTTCCTCGGAGATGATCTCGACCTCCTCTCCAAACAGCTCTCGTCGAAGATCAGCGACGGCCTCGGCTTTGTGATGAGCGTAGTCATAGTACATGTTTCGGAGTCCTTCGATTACAGCCAGGCGCAGTCTGAGATTGTAGCGAAAGGAACGATGATTGGCTTGCTTGGCTTTTGTGTATCTAAACTGCATGTCGTCCATCTTGTGATTCAGTTGTAAGATCTGCTCGCAAGCTTTCTTGAACTTTCTCTCGTTATCCAACAAGGAAAACCTCTTACTCAGCAAAGTCTTGGCAGGACTTCTGGACAACTTAGCAGTTCTCATCTTTGTAGCACTTGGTTTGTAGGGTTGTAAAATGCGTTGTGATCAGTTGTAGCACTGGAAAGTGAATGCCAGATATTGAAAAGTTTCTCACTTTTATACAGTAACTGGATAGTTTAATGTCAACTGATGGCATTATGCATATTGAGAAACTCGTGTCCGACAGGAGTCAGTTCCTAAGACAACACCCTGCTAATTGCCTCAATCAGTCACCCGTGACACGGCACTTGTCTGCTACTGATTATTGAGCTTGGACTAATAATTGGATAATTGACATCGTCTTCTCTCCTGATAGAAGTAATATAGTTGATTTAAAAAAAAGTTTTATTTTCAAAAACGGAGAAAATATTTGCATATATATTTTGTGCGCTAATATTGATGTATGATTTGAATGAATGAATGAATGAATGAATGAATGAATGAATGAATGAATGAATGAATGAATGAATGAATGAATGAATGAATGAATGAATGAATTTGAATGAATTCAAATGAATTTAAGTGAATTCAAAATTAATTTAAATTAATTCAAAATTCATTTGAATGAATTTGAATGAATTGATAAATGCAATCTTAAAGTTTGTATATGGAGCTCCATAGTATGTATTAGCGAAAAACTCTTTATTTGCGTATTTTCATATGTATATATGACGATCGTCTCTTGCTTAATATTTTTTTGTACCCTGGAATATGAAAGTATTATTCATTACCATCTTATTTTGGCTTAAATGTCATTATTATTGAAAATTCATGACTCGGGTTTATTTGTACAAAAGGAGGTGGGTGGGTGTTTGGGGTGGGGACATGTGCAGAGTTGAAGGGGAGTGTCATAAGGCAATGTATATGGTGTATTTGTATTTGAAAATAGGCTCTATTTGAGACGTGGATGTAGATGGGATATTGGAATGTATTTAGTAATGGATGGGATAAATTCTATTTGCGATTAAGCAAATGGCTACTTTTCTAGAAATATGTGTGGCTCTGAAAAGAGCCGTTTTGGAGTTTTGAAACTCAGTCTTCCATCTCGGAGTCAGACATTTCCTCGGAGATGATCTCGACCTCCTCTCCAAACAGCTCTCGTCGAAGATCAGCGACGGCCTCGGCTTTGTGATGAGCGTAGTCATAGTACATGTTTCGGAGTCCTTCGATTACAGCCAGGCGCAGTCTGAGATTGTAGCGAAAGGAACGATGATTGGCTTGCTTGGCTTTTGTGTATCTAAACTGCATGTCGTCCATCTTGTGATTCAGTTGTAAGATCTGCTCGCAAGCTTTCTTGAACTTTCTCTCGTTATCCAACAAGGAAAACCTCTTACTCAGCAAAGTCTTGGCAGGACTTCTGGACAACTTAGCAGTTCTCATCTTTGTAGCACTTGGTTTGTAGGGTTGTAAAATGCGTTGTGATCAGTTGTAGCACTGGAAAGTGAATGCCAGATATTGAAAAGTTTCTCACTTTTATACAGTAACTGGATAGTTTAATGTCAACTGATGGCATTATGCATATTGAGAAACTCGTGTCCGACAGGAGTCAGTTCCTAAGACAACACCCTGCTAATTGCCTCAATCGGTCACCCGTGACACGGCACTTGTCTGCTACTGATTATTGAGCTTGGACTAATAATTGGATAATTGACATCGTCTTCTCTCCTGATAGAAGTAATATAGTTGATTTAAAAAAAGTTTTATTTTCAAAAACGGAGAAAATATTTGCATATATATTTTGTGCGCTAATATTGATGTATGATTTGAATGAATGAATGAATGAATGAATGAATGAATGAATGAATGAATGAATGAATGAATGAATGAATGAATGAATGAATGAATGAATGAATGAATGAATGAATGAATTTGAATGAATTTGAATGAATGAATGAATTTGAATGAATGAATGAATTTGAATGAATTCAAATGAATTTAAGTGAATTCAAAATTAATTTAAATTAATTCAAAATTCATTTGAATGAATTTGAATGAATTGATAAATGCAATCTTAAAGTTTGTATATGGAGCTCCATAGTATGTATTAGCGAAAAACTCTTTATTTGCGTATTTTCATATGTATATATGACGATCGTCTCTTGCTTAATATTTTTTTGTACCCTGGAATATGAAAGTATTATTCATTACCATCTTATTTTGGCTTAAATGTCATTATTATTGAAAATTCATGACTCGGGTTTATTTGTACAAAAGGAGGTGGGTGGGTGTTTGGGGTGGGGACATGTGCAGAGTTGAAGGGGAGTGTCATAAGGCAATGTATATGGTGTATTTGTATTTGAAAATAGGCTCTATTTGAGACGTGGATGTAGATGGGATATTGGAATGTATTTAGTAATGGATGGGATAAATTCTATTTGCGATTAAGCAAATGGCTACTTTTCTAGAAATATGTGTGGCTCTGAAAAGAGCCGTTTTGGAGTTTTGAAACTCAGTCTTCCATCTCGGAGTCAGACATTTCCTCGGAGATGATCTCGACCTCCTCTCCAAACAGCTCTCGTCGAAGATCAGCGACGGCCTCGGCTTTGTGATGAGCGTAGTCATAGTACATGTTTCGGAGTCCTTCGATTACAGCCAGGCGCAGTCTGAGATTGTAGCGAAAGGAACGATGATTGGCTTGCTTGGCTTTTGTGTATCTAAACTGCATGTCGTCCATCTTGTGATTCAGTTGTAAGATCTGCTCGCAAGCTTTCTTGAACTTTCTCTCGTTATCCAACAAGGAAAACCTCTTACTCAGCAAAGTCTTGGCAGGACTTCTGGACAACTTAGCAGTTCTCATCTTTGTAGCACTTGGTTTGTAGGGTTGTAAAATGCGTTGTGATCAGTTGTAGCACTGGAAAGTGAATGCCAGATATTGAAAAGTTTCTCACTTTTATACAGTAACTGGATAGTTTAATGTCAACTGATGGCATTATGCATATTGAGAAACTCGTGTCCGACAGGAGTCAGTTCCTAAGACAACACCCTGCTAATTGCCTCAATCGGTCACCCGTGACACGGCACTTGTCTGCTACTGATTATTGAGCTTGGACTAATAATTGGATAATTGACATCGTCTTCTCTCCTGATAGAAGTAATATAGTTGATTTAAAAAAAGTTTTATTTTCAAAAACGGAGAAAATATTTGCATATATATTTTGTGCGCTAATATTGATGTATGATTTGAATGAATGAATGAATGAATGAATGAATGAATGAATGAATGAATGAATGAATGAATGAATGAATGAATGAATGAATGAATGAATGAATGAATGAATGAATGAATTTGAATGAATTTGAATGAATGAATGAATTTGAATGAATTCAAATGAATTTAAGTGAATTCAAAATTAATTTAAATTAATTCAAAATTCATTTGAATGAATTTGAATGAATTGATCAATGCAATCTTAAAGTTTGTATATGGAGCTCCATAGTATGTATTAGCGAAAAACTCTTTATTTGCGTATTTTCATATGTATATATGACGATCGTCTCTTGCTTAATATTTTTTTGTACCCTGGAATATGAAAGTATTATTCATTACCATCTTATTTTGGCTTAAATGTCATTATTATTGAAAATTCATGACTCGGGTTTATTTGTACAAAAGGAGGTGGGTGGGTGTTTGGGGTGGGGACGTGTGCAGAGTTGAAGGGGAGTGTCATAAGACAATGTATATGGTGTATTTGTATTTGAAAATAGGCTCTATTTGAGACATGGATGTAGATGGGATATTGGAATGTATTTAGTTATGGATGGGATAAATTCTATTTGCGATTAAGCAAATGGCTACTTTTCTAGAAATATGTGTGGCTCTGAAAAGAGCCGTTTTGGAGTTTTGAAACTCAGTCTTCCATCTCGGAGTCAGACATTTCCTCGGAGATGATCTCGACCTCCTCTCCAAACAGCTCTCGTCGAAGATCAGCGACGGCCTCGGCTTTGTGATGAGCGTAGTCATAGTACATGTTTCGGAGTCCTTCGATTACAGCCAGGCGCAGTCTGAGATTGTAGCGAAAGGAACGATGATTGGCTTGCTTGGCTTTTGTGTATCTAAACTGCATGTCGTCCATCTTGTGATTCAGTTGTAAGATCTGCTCGCAAGCTTTCTTGAACTTTCTCTCGTTATCCAACAAGGAAAACCTCTTACTCAGCAAAGTCTTGGCAGGACTTCTGGACAACTTAGCAGTTCTCATCTTTGTAGCACTTGGTTTGTAGGGTTGTAAAATGCGTTGTGATCAGTTGTAGCACTGGAAAGTGAATGCCAGATATTGAAAAGTTTCTCACTTTTATACAGTAACTGGATAGTTTAATGTCAACTGATGGCATAATGCATATTGAGAAACTCGTGTCCGACAGGAGTCAGTTCCTAAGACAACACCCTGCTAATTGCCTCAATCAGTCACCCGTGACACGGCACTTGTCTGCTACTGATTATTGAGCTTGGACTAATAATTGGATAATTGACATCGTCTTCTCTCCTGATAGAAGTAATATAGTTGATTTAAAAAAAAGTTTTATTTTCAAAAACGGAGAAAATATTTGCATATATATTTTGTGCGCTAATATTGATGTATGATTTGAATGAATGAATGAATGAATGAATGAATGAATGAATGAATGAATGAATGAATGAATGAATGAATGAATGAATGAATGAATGAATGAATGAATTCAAATGAATGAATGAATGAATGAATTTGAATGAATTTGAATGAATTCAAATGAATTTAAGTGAATTCAAAATTAATTTAAATTAATTCAAAATTCATTTGAATGAATTTGAATGAATTGATAAATGCAATCTTAAAGTTTGTATATGGAGCTCCATAGTATGTATTAGCGAAAAACTCTTTATTTGCGTATTTTCATATGTATATATGACGATCGTCTCTTGCTTAATATTTTTTTGTACCCTGGAATATGAAAGTATTATTCATTACCATCTTATTTTGGCTTAAATGTCATTATTATTGAAAATTCATGACTCGGGTTTATTTGTACAAAAGGAGGGGGGTGGGTGTTTGGGGTGGGGACATGTGCAGAGTTGAAGGGGAGTGTCATAAGACAATGTATATGGTGTATTTGTATTTGAAAATAGGCTCTATTTGAGACGTGGATGTAGATGGGATATTGGAATGTATTTAGTAATGGATGGGATAAATTCTATTTGCGATTAAGCAAATGGCTACTTTTCTAGAAATATGTGTGGCTCTGAAAAGAGCCGTTTTGGAGTTTTGAAACTCAGTCTTCCATCTCGGAGTCAGACATTTCCTCGGAGATGATCTCGACCTCCTCTCCAAACAGCTCTCGTCGAAGATCAGCGACGGCCTCGGCTTTGTGATGAGCGTAGTCATAGTACATGTTTCGGAGTCCTTCGATTACAGCCAGGCGCAGTCTGAGATTGTAGCGAAAGGAACGATGATTGGCTTGCTTGGCTTTTGTGTATCTAAACTGCATGTCGTCCATCTTGTGATTCAGTTGTAAGATCTGCTCGCAAGCTTTCTTGAACTTTCTCTCGTTATCCAACAAGGAAAACCTCTTACTCAGCAAAGTCTTGGCAGGACTTCTGGACAACTTAGCAGTTCTCATCTTTGTAGCACTTGGTTTGTAGGGTTGTAAAATGCGTTGTGATCAGTTGTAGCACTGGAAAGTGAATGCCAGATATTGAAAAGTTTCTCACTTTTATACAGTAACTGGATAGTTTAATGTCAACTGATGGCATTATGCATATTGAGAAACTCGTGTCCGACAGGAGTCAGTTCCTAAGACAACACCCTGCTAATTGCCTCAATCGGTCACCCGTGACACGGCACTTGTCTGCTACTGATTATTGAGCTTGGACTAATAATTGGATAATTGACATCGTCTTCTCTCCTGATAGAAGTAATATAGTTGATTTAAAAAAAGTTTTATTTTCAAAAACGGAGAAAATATTTGCATATATATTTTGTGCGCTAATATTGATGTATGATTTGAATGAATGAATGAATGAATGAATGAATGAATGAATGAATGAATGAATGAATGAATGAATGAATGAATGAATGAATGAATTTGAATGAATTTGAATGAATGAATGAATTTGAATGAATTCAAATGAATTTAAGTGAATTCAAAATTAATTTAAATTAATTCAAAATTCATTTGAATGAATTTGAATGAATTGATCAATGCAATCTTAAAGTTTGTATATGGAGCTCCATAGTATGTATTAGCGAAAAACTCTTTATTTGCGTATTTTCATATGTATATATGACGATCGTCTCTTGCTTAATATTTTTTTGTACCCTGGAATATGAAAGTATTATTCATTACCATCTTATTTTGGCTTAAATGTCATTATTATTGAAAATTCATGACTCGGGTTTATTTGTACAAAAGGAGGTGGGTGGGTGTTTGGGGTGGGGACGTGTGCAGAGTTGAAGGGGAGTGTCATAAGACAATGTATATGGTGTATTTGTATTTGAAAATAGGCTCTATTTGAGACATGGATGTAGATGGGATATTGGAATGTATTTAGTTATGGATGGGATAAATTCTATTTGCGATTAAGCAAATGGCTACTTTTCTAGAAATATGTGTGGCTCTGAAAAGAGCCGTTTTGGAGTTTTGAAACTCAGTCTTCCATCTCGGAGTCAGACATTTCCTCGGAGATGATCTCGACCTCCTCTCCAAACAGCTCTCGTCGAAGATCAGCGACGGCCTCGGCTTTGTGATGAGCGTAGTCATAGTACATGTTTCGGAGTCCTTCGATTACAGCCAGGCGCAGTCTGAGATTGTAGCGAAAGGAACGATGATTGGCTTGCTTGGCTTTTGTGTATCTAAACTGCATGTCGTCCATCTTGTGATTCAGTTGTAAGATCTGCTCGCAAGCTTTCTTGAACTTTCTCTCGTTATCCAACAAGGAAAACCTCTTACTCAGCAAAGTCTTGGCAGGACTTCTGGACAACTTAGCAGTTCTCATCTTTGTAGCACTTGGTTTGTAGGGTTGTAAAATGCGTTGTGATCAGTTGTAGCACTGGAAAGTGAATGCCAGATATTGAAAAGTTTCTCACTTTTATACAGTAACTGGATAGTTTAATGTCAACTGATGGCATAATGCATATTGAGAAACTCGTGTCCGACAGGAGTCAGTTCCTAAGACAACACCCTGCTAATTGCCTCAATCAGTCACCCGTGACACGGCACTTGTCTGCTACTGATTATTGAGCTTGGACTAATAATTGGATAATTGACATCGTCTTCTCTCCTGATAGAAGTAATATAGTTGATTTAAAAAAAAGTTTTATTTTCAAAAACGGAGAAAATATTTGCATATATATTTTGTGCGCTAATATTGATGTATGATTTGAATGAATGAATGAATGAATGAATGAATGAATGAATGAATGAATGAATGAATGAATGAATGAATGAATGAATGAATGAATGAATGAATGAATTTGAATGAATTCAAATGAATTTAAGTGAATTCAAAATTAATTTAAATTAATTCAAAATTCATTTGAATGAATTTGAATGAATTGATAAATGCAATCTTAAAGTTTGTATATGGAGCTCCATAGTATGTATTAGCGAAAAACTCTTTATTTGCGTATTTTCATATGTATATATGACGATCGTCTCTTGCTTAATATTTTTTTGTACCCTGGAATATGAAAGTATTATTCATTACCATCTTATTTTGGCTTAAATGTCATTATTATTGAAAATTCATGACTCGGGTTTATTTGTACAAAAGGAGGTGGGTGGGTGTTTGGGGTGGGGACGTGTGCAGAGTTGAAGGGGAGTGTCATAAGACAATGTATATGGTGTATTTGTATTTGAAAATAGGCTCTATTTGAGACATGGATGTAGATGGGATATTGGAATGTATTTAGTTATGGATGGGATAAATTCTATTTGCGATTAAGCAAATGGCTACTTTTCTAGAAATATGTGTGGCTCTGAAAAGAGCCGTTTTGGAGTTTTGAAACTCAGTCTTCCATCTCGGAGTCAGACATTTCCTCGGAGATGATCTCGACCTCCTCTCCAAACAGCTCTCGTCGAAGATCAGCGACGGCCTCGGCTTTGTGATGAGCGTAGTCATAGTACATGTTTCGGAGTCCTTCGATTACAGCCAGGCGCAGTCTGAGATTGTAGCGAAAGGAACGATGATTGGCTTGCTTGGCTTTTGTGTATCTAAACTGCATGTCGTCCATCTTGTGATTCAGTTGTAAGATCTGCTCGCAAGCTTTCTTGAACTTTCTCTCGTTATCCAACAAGGAAAACCTCTTACTCAGCAAAGTCTTGGCAGGACTTCTGGACAACTTAGCAGTTCTCATCTTTGTAGCACTTGGTTTGTAGGGTTGTAAAATGCGTTGTGATCAGTTGTAGCACTGGAAAGTGAATGCCAGATATTGAAAAGTTTCTCACTTTTATACAGTAACTGGATAGTTTAATGTCAACTGATGGCATAATGCATATTGAGAAACTCGTGTCCGACAGGAGTCAGTTCCTAAGACAACACCCTGCTAATTGCCTCAATCAGTCACCCGTGACACGGCACTTGTCTGCTACTGATTATTGAGCTTGGACTAATAATTGGATAATTGACATCGTCTTCTCTCCTGATAGAAGTAATATAGTTGATTTAAAAAAAAGTTTTATTTTCAAAAACGGAGAAAATATTTGCATATATATTTTGTGCGCTAATATTGATGTATGATTTGAATGAATGAATGAATGAATGAATGAATGAATGAATGAATGAATGAATGAATGAATGAATGAATGAATGAATGAATGAATGAATGAATGAATGAATTCAAATGAATGAATGAATGAATGAATTTGAATGAATTTGAATGAATTCAAATGAATTTAAGTGAATTCAAAATTAATTTAAATTAATTCAAAATTCATTTGAATGAATTTGAATGAATTGATAAATGCAATCTTAAAGTTTGTATATGGAGCTCCATAGTATGTATTAGCGAAAAACTCTTTATTTGCGTATTTTCATATGTATATATGACGATCGTCTCTTGCTTAATATTTTTTTGTACCCTGGAATATGAAAGTATTATTCATTACCATCTTATTTTGGCTTAAATGTCATTATTATTGAAAATTCATGACTCGGGTTTATTTGTACAAAAGGAGGGGGGTGGGTGTTTGGGGTGGGGACATGTGCAGAGTTGAAGGGGAGTGTCATAAGACAATGTATATGGTGTATTTGTATTTGAAAATAGGCTCTATTTGAGACACGGATGTAGATGGGATATTGGAATGTATTTAGTTATGGATGGGATAAATTCTATTTGCGATTAAGCAAATGGCTACTTTTCTAGAAATATGTGTGGCTCTGAAAAGAGCCGTTTTGGAGTTTTGAAACTCAGTCTTCCATCTCGGAGTCAGACATTTCCTCGGAGATGATCTCGACCTCCTCTCCAAACAGCTCTCGTCGAAGATCAGCGACGGCCTCGGCTTTGTGATGAGCGTAGTCATAGTACATGTTTCGGAGTCCTTCGATTACAGCCAGGCGCAGTCTGAGATTGTAGCGAAAGGAACGATGATTGGCTTGCTTGGCTTTTGTGTATCTAAACTGCATGTCGTCCATCTTGTGATTCAGTTGTAAGATCTGCTCGCAAGCTTTCTTGAACTTTCTCTCGTTATCCAACAAGGAAAACCTCTTACTCAGCAAAGTCTTGGCAGGACTTCTGGACAACTTAGCAGTTCTCATCTTTGTAGCACTTGGTTTGTAGGGTTGTAAAATGCGTTGTGATCAGTTGTAGCACTGGAAAGTGAATGCCAGATATTGAAAAGTTTCTCACTTTTATACAGTAACTGGATAGTTTAATGTCAACTGGTGGCATTATGCATATTGAGAAACTCGTGTCCGACAGGAGTCAGTTCCTAAGACAACACCCTGCTAATTGCCTCAATCAGTCACCCGTGACACGGCACTTGTCTGCTATTGATTATTGAGCTTGGACTAATAATTGGATAATTGACATCGTCTTCTCTCCTGATAGAAGTAATATAGTTGATTTAAAAAAAAGTTTTATTTTCAAAAACGGAGAAAATATTTGCATATATATTTTGTGCGCTAATATTGATGTATGATTTGAATGAATGAATGAATGAATGAATGAATGAATGAATGAATGAATGAATGAATGAATGAATGAATGAATGAATGAATGAATGAATGAATGAATGAATGAATGAATGAATGAATTTGAATGAATTCAAATGAATGAATGAATGAATTTGAATGAATTCAAATGAATTTAAGTGAATTCAAAATTAATTTAAATTAATTCAAAATTCATTTGAATGAATTTGAATGAATTGATAAATGCAATCTTAAAGTTTGTATATGGAGCTGCATAGTATGTATTAGCGAAAAACTCTTTATTTGCGTATTTTCATATGTATATATGACGATCGTCTCTTGCTTAATATTTTTTTGTACCCTGGAATATGAAAGTATTATTCATTACCATCTTATTTTGGCTTAAATGTCATTATTATTGAAAATTCATGACTCGGGTTTATTTGTACAAAAGGAGGTGGGTGGGTGTTTGGGGTGGGGACATGTAATTAAAGACGAAATATGTGAAAGTTTTCAAATAAGCGTCCTCTGTGATGATTTGGAAGGTATTTTATGGCTACAATTGAAAGCTGACAGTGAAATCTCCTTTTGTTTAGCGGTTTGTTACCTCCCACCTAATGACTCCTCACATCCGGCCGTTTCGAATGTGTTCTTTGACCATTTATTACAGCAAGTGCACACGTTTCAAAGTTTGGGTCAGATTTTCATATTGGGAGATTTTAATGCGAGATGCGGAAACAATATGGACTTTATAGAAGGTGTTGACTCCGTTTCTGTAAGAGAAATACTTGATGAAAAGGAAAACCGACATGGGACCTACTTATTGATTTTTTGTCCTGTGTAAACTTTTGCATGTTAAATGGGAGATTTAATGACCGAGAATGGACCTATATTTCTACGTTAGGCAAATCCGTCGTTGATTACATTTGCATCCCTTACGAACAAATGGATAATATAAGTAGGTTCACAATCAACAAAATGTCAGATATCATGGATGCGGTTCAAATGTTTCCTAGCAGTATTCCGGATCATTCCGTTTTATTATGCGAATTTCGGTTAACCATCCAGTCGCATTGTATAGATGAGGAACCGACCGACAAAGTTGGTGTGCGTAAAACATTCAATACGAAATCTATTCCTCAGGATTTTCTTATTGACGAAGACGCACGTAAGTTACTACTACAAACTATAGAGCGAATCGAGCATTCTATATCGGTCGATACTGACATCCAGTGTGCGTATAATCAGTTTCTCGAAGTGGTTCGAACAGAAATGGATAAAAAACTCCCCGCTCGAAAACCGTTCACCAAGAACAAATTTTCGAAATATAAACCCTATTGGAACGAAATCCTTAATGATCAGTGGATTACGGTTAAGGAAAACGAACATCAGTGGCTAAAATCATCTGGCTCTGTTGGAGAAAAACGTAAATTAAAAGAGAAATACTGCATTGAACGTAAAATTTTCGACAGAATGAACCGAAAGTATAAACGTCAGTATCAGAAACAGGAACGTTTAAGGATCGAGGAACAGTTAAATGATTCGAATCAGTCGGAGTTTTGGCGTTCAATTGGGAAAGTCGGATTAGCTAATGAAAGACATGAACGTATCCCGTGGGCTGTAATCGATGAAAATGGCTGTGTAAATACTGATCGAAAAGTTGTGTTAGAAAAATGGAAGGAAGATTTCCGGAAGCTTTACGACTCAAATTGCGATCTTCGCCCTAGCGACGTAAGCGATAACTCACCGCTTCCTGATAACTCATTACTAAACGAATCGATTAGCAGGATTGAAGTTAGTAAAGCTATCGATGCCGCTAAAACAGGGAAAGCTGCTGGGATAGATGAAATTCCTTCAGAAGTTTTGAAAAATGATAGCTGTATAGAAATGTTGACGAAAATATGTAACGGATGTTTTGAGCTCGGTAAAGTGCCCGCAGAATGGACACAAGGGATCGTTAATCCGATATACAAGTCAGGATCAGACGATGAGCGTAACCCGTTGAATTACCGAGGAATAACACTTATTTCAGTGCCATGTAAGATATACTGCTCGGTTCTTAACGCCAGATTAACCTCATGGTTGGAGGATCATAATCTTTTATGCGACGAACAAAACGGCTTTCGAAAACGCCGCAGCTGCGAAGACCATATATACACTTTGCACACAGTAATCAACGACCGCAAAATAGCTCGTAAATCAACGTACGTCAGCTTTATTGATTTGCGCAAGGCGTTTGATACGGTGAATAGAAACTTGTTGTGGTTTAAGCTATTCTCTATGGGCGTGCGTGGTAAATTCTTTACTGCCCTACAGTCGTTATACCAGGGCGTCAAGTGTACAGTGAAGGTCAACAACGAAATGACACCTTGGTTTCCGGTTCCGGCTGGCGTGAAACAGGGCAGTGTGCTCTCCCCCACCATGTTTTCCGCCTTCATCAACGATTTAGCGATCAGCATTAAAGGCGCTAATGCAGGAATCGACATAGATGACATAAACCTAAGTATTTTGTTGTACGCAGATGATATTGCGTTAATAGCGCCCGATCCCGTTAAGTTACAAAAGATGTTGGATATCGTTGCCGAATGGAGCTCGAGATGGGGATTGATGATAAACCCGAATAAAACCAAGGTCGTTCATTTCCGGATACCATCGGTTCAACAAACGAGCTGTACGTTTCGTTGTGACGAATATGATATCGACATCACAGAATCCTACAAATATCTTGGTGTATGGTTCGATCAGCATTTAAGGATGGACAAGGCAGTACGAGAGCTCGCTAAGAGCGCATCGAGAGCTTTAGGAGCGCTTTTTGGAAAGTTTATGAATTCAGGAGGTATGACATACAGCGTCTACTCAAAACTATATTCATCGATTGTCGAACCAGTTTTGTTTTACGGAAGTGCTATTTGGGGCACAAAACAACATGCGGTCATGAATGCCGTGCAACAAAAAGCGATGCGGTTCTTCCTCGCAGTTCCGAAAAATACTGCCGGAAACGCAGTTCGCGGGGATATGGGATGGACATCATGCAAATCCAAGCAGGATGTTGCACGTATCCGCTTAATGTGTAGGATAGTCCGCACAGATTCGAACAGAATTTTACATCGAGTGATGGCGTGGTCCTCAAGGCGCAGAAAAGGTTGGGCTGCGACAACAAATCGCATGATCTCTGAAATCGACACGGATAACCTGGTTTTGAACTGCGACATATCTACAAAATCCGTAGTCAAACGATTGACAGATAAAATCAAAATCCGGGATGAAAATGAATGGTTAGTCGCACTACACGATGACCGAAACCAATCTAACGGTAATAAACTAAGGACATTCCGACAATACAAACATGGTCTAGTTACTGAACACTATGTTGATTGCGATATTCCGCGGAACCATAGGCGAATTTTCTCGTTATTCCGTTCTGGATCCCTCCCACTAGAAATAGAGACTGGTAGATATTCCAGGCCGCCAGTACCCTTACAGGACCGAAAATGTAAATTTTGTACAAATGATACCGTAGAAAATGAATTTCACTTTTTGATGCATTGTGAATTATATGACGACCTTAGAGATAATTTGTTTTATAAAGCCTCTCTGTATATACCTGAATTTTTAAATTTAAGAAATGAAGATAAATTTTTAACTGTGATGAAATGCCAAAATTTTCAACCTGTATTGGCAGCGTTTGTGTTCAAATTTTTCTCTAGAAGGAAAATCTTTGCTTAAAGCCCTGAATTTTATTCTATTCTTATAAGATGAAATTGCAATGAATACTGGTATACCTATTTGAATTTTTAGACAAAAGAATAAATTTTTAATTTGCCTGCATGGGCATGTGCTCGTGTAAGGATTCTATCTTTTAGGCTAAAGAATATATGCTTATTTTACTATTTTTTGTCTTTTGTCTATGTATTTTGAAACGATTTATACCTTAAAGTGTCTCGTAAGTCTTATATAGGCTGGATGTTTGGTATGCTTTAAATAACGGAATGTTTTATATATATTTGTGTATATTTGTGTAATCAAACATGTGACACTATAATAAACTAATGAATTATTATTATTATTATTATTCATGTGCAGAGTTGAAGGGGAGTGTCATAAGACAATGTATATGGTGTATTTGTATTTGAAAATAGGCTCTATTTGAGACACGGATGTAGATGGGATATTGGAATGTATTTAGTTATGGATGGGATAAATTCTATTTGCGATTAAGCAAATGGCTACTTTTCTAGAAATATGTGTGGCTCTGAAAAGAGCCGTTTTGGAGTTTTGAAACTCAGTCTTCCATCTCGGAGTCAGACATTTCCTCGGAGATGATCTCGACCTCCTCTCCAAACAGCTCTCGTCGAAGATCAGCGACGGCCTCGGCTTTGTGATGAGCGTAGTCATAGTACATGTTTCGGAGTCCTTCGATTACAGCCAGGCGCAGTCTGAGATTGTAGCGAAAGGAACGATGATTGGCTTGCTTGGCTTTTGTGTATCTAAACTGCATGTCGTCCATCTTGTGATTCAGTTGTAAGATCTGCTCGCAAGCTTTCTTGAACTTTCTCTCGTTATCCAACAAGGAAAACCTCTTACTCAGCAAAGTCTTGGCAGGACTTCTGGACAACTTAGCAGTTCTCATCTTTGTAGCACTTGGTTTGTAGGGTTGTAAAATGCGTTGTGATCAGTTGTAGCACTGGAAAGTGAATGCCAGATATTGAAAAGTTTCTCACTTTTATACAGTAACTGGATAGTTTAATGTCAACTGGTGGCATTATGCATATTGAGAAACTCGAGTCCGACAGGAGTCAGTTCCTAAGACAACACCCTGCTAATTGCCTCAATCAGTCACCCGTGACACGGCACTTGTCTGCTACTGATTATTGAGCTTGGACTAATAATTGGATAATTGACATCGTCTTCTCTCCTGATAGAAGTAAT
The DNA here is from genome assembly GCA_028142955.1 of Pinctada fucata. NCBI lineage: Eukaryota > Metazoa > Mollusca > Bivalvia > Pterioida > Pteriidae > Pinctada > Pinctada fucata. Next base: position 39,438,881 of record AP027103.1, read on the forward strand.
ATAGTTGATTTAAAAAAAAGTTTTATTTTCAAAAACGGAGAAAATATTTGCATATTTATTTTGTGCGCTAATATTGATGTATGATTTGAATGAATGAATGAATGAATGAATGAATGAATGAATGAATGAATGAATGAATGAATGAATGAATGAATGAATGAATGAATGAATTTGAATGAATGAATGAATGAATGAATTTGAATGAATGAATGAATGAATGAATGAATGAATGAATGAATGAATTCAAATGAATGAATGAATGAATGAATGAATGAATGAATGAATGAATGAATGAATGAATGAATGAATGAATGAATGAATGAATGAATGAATGAATGAATTTGAATGAATTTAAGTGAATTCAAAATTAATTTAAATTAATTCAAAATTCATTTGAATGAATTTGAATGAATTGATAAATGCAATCTTAAAGTTTGTATATGGAGCTCCATAGTATGTATTAGCGAAAAACTCTTTATTTGCGTATTTTCATATGTATATATGACGATCGTCTCTTGCTTAATATTTTTTTGTACCCTGGAATATGAAAGTATTATTCATTACCATCTTATTTTGGCTTAAATGTCATTATTATTGAAAATTCATGACTCGGGTTTATTTGTACAAAAGGAGGTGGGTGGGTGTTTGGGGTGGGGACATGTGCAGAGTTGAAGGGGAGTGTCATAAGACAATGTATATGGTGTATTTGTATTTGAAAATAGGCTCTATTTGAGACACGGATGTAGATGGGATATTGGAATGTATTTAGTTATGGATGGGATAAATTCTATTTGCGATTAAGCAAATGGCTACTTTTCTAGAAATATGTGTGGCTCTGAAAAGAGCCGTTTTGGAGTTTTGAAACTCAGTCTTCCATCTCGGAGTCAGACATTTCCTCGGAGATGATCTCGACCTCCTCTCCAAACAGCTCTCGTCGAAGATCAGCGACGGCCTCGGCTTTGTGATGAGCGTAGTCATAGTACATGTTTCGGAGTCCTTCGATTACAGCCAGGCGCAGTCTGAGATTGTAGCGAAAGGAACGATGATTGGCTTGCTTGGCTTTTGTGTATCTAAACTGCATGTCGTCCATCTTGTGATTCAGTTGTAAGATCTGCTCGCAAGCTTTCTTGAACTTTCTCTCGTTATCCAACAAGGAAAACCTCTTACTCAGCAAAGTCTTGGCAGGACTTCTGGACAACTTAGCAGTTCTCATCTTTGTAGCACTTGGTTTGTAGGGTTGTAAAATGCGTTGTGATCAGTTGTAGCACTGGAAAGTGAATGCCAGATATTGAAAAGTTTCTCACTTTTATACAGTAACTGGATAGTTTAATGTCAACTGGTGGCATTATGCATACTGAGAAACTCGAGTCCGACAGGAGTCAGTTCCTAAGACAACACCCTGCTAATTGCCTCAATCAGTCACCCGTGACACGGCAATGGTCTGCTCCTGATTATTGAGCTTGGACTAATAATTGGATAATTGACATCGTCTTCTCTCCTGATAGAAGTAATATAGTTGATTTAAAAAAAAGTTTTATTTTCAAAAACGGAGAAAATATTTGCATATATATTTTGTGCGCTAATATTGATGTATGATTTGAATGAATGAATGAATGAATGAATGAATGAATGAATGAATGAATGAATGAATGAATGAATGAATGAATGAATGAATGAATGAATGAATGAATTCAAATGAATGAATGAATTTGAATGAATTTAAGTGAATTCAAAATTAATTTAAATTAATTCAAAATTCATTTGAATGAATTTGAATGAATTGATAAATGCAATCTTAAAGTTTGTATATGGAGCTCCATAGTATGTTTTAGCGAAAAACTCTTTATTTGCGTATTTTCATATGTATATATGACGATCGTCTCTTGCTTAATATTTTTTTGTACCCTGGAATATGAAAGTATTATTCATTACCATCTTATTTTGGCTTAAATGTCATTATTATTGAAAATTCATGACTCGGGTTTATTTGTACAAAAGGAGGTGGGTGGGTGTTTGGGGTGGGGACATGTGCAGAGTTGAAGGGGAGTGTCATAAGAGAATGTATATGGTGTATTTGTATTTGAAAATAGGCTCTATTTGAGACACGGATGTAGATGGGATATTGGAATGTATTTAGTTATGGATGGGATAAATTCTATTTGCGATTAAGCAAATGGCTACTTTTCTAGAAATATGTGTGGCTCTGAAAAGAGCCGTTTTGGAGTTTTGAAACTCAGTCTTCCATCTCGGAGTCAGACATTTCCTCGGAGATGATCTCGACCTCCTCTCCAAACAGCTCTCGTCGAAGATCAGCGACGGCCTCGGCTTTGTGATGAGCGTAGTCATAATACATGTTTCGGAGTCCTTCGATTACAGCCAGGCGCAGTCTGAGATTGTAGCGAAAGGAACGATGATTGGCTTGCTTGGCTTTTGTGTATCTAAACTGCATGTCGTCCATCTTGTGATTCAGTTGTAAGATCTGCTCGCAAGCTTTCTTGAACTTTCTCTCGTTATCCAACAAGGAAAACCTCTTACTCAGCAAGGTCTTGGCAGGACTTCTGGACAACTTAGCAGTTCTCATCTTTGTAGCACTTGGTTTGTAGGGTTGTAAAATGCGTTGTGATCAGTTGTAGCACTGGAAAGTGAATGCCAGATATTGAAAAGTTTCTCACTTTTATACAGTAACTGGATAGTTTAATGTCAACTGGTGGCATTATGCATACTGAGAAACTCGAGTCCGACAGGAGTCAGTTCCTAAGACAACACCCTGCTAATTGCCTCAATCAGTCACCCGTGACACGGCAATGGTCTGCTCCTGATTATTGAGCTTGGACTAATAATTGGATAATTGACATCGTCTTCTCTCCTGATAGAAGTAATATAGTTGATTTAAAAAAAAGTTTTATTTTCAAAAACGGAGAAAATATTTGCATATATATTTTGTGCGCTAATATTGATGTATGATTTGAATGAATGAATGAATGAATGAATGAATGAATGAATGAATGAATGAATGAATGAATGAATGAATGAATGAATTCAAATGAATGAATGAATTTGAATGAATTTAAGTGAATTCAAAATTAATTTAAATTAATTCAAAATTCATTTGAATGAATTTGAATGAATTGATAAATGCAATCTTAAAGTTTGTATATGGAGCTCCATAGTATGTTTTAGCGAAAAACTCTTTATTTGCGTATTTTCATATGTATATATGACGATCGTCTCTTGCTTAATATTTTTTTGTACCCTGGAATATGAAAGTATTATTCATTACCATCTTATTTTGGCTTAAATGTCATTATTATTGAAAATTCATGACTCGGGTTTATTTGTACAAAAGGAGGTGGGTGGGTGTTTGGGGTGGGGACATGTGCAGAGTTGAAGGGGAGTGTCATAAGAGAATGTATATGGTGTATTTGTATTTGAAAATAGGCTCTATTTGAGACACGGATGTAGATGGGATATTGGAATGTATTTAGTTATGGATGGGATAAATTCTATTTGCGATTAAGCAAATGGCTACTTTTCTAGAAATATGTGTGGCTCTGAAAAGAGCCGTTTTGGAGTTTTGAAACTCAGTCTTCCATCTCGGAGTCAGACATTTCCTCGGAGATGATCTCGACCTCCTCTCCAAACAGCTCTCGTCGAAGATCAGCGACGGCCTCGGCTTTGTGATGAGCGTAGTCATAATACATGTTTCGGAGTCCTTCGATTACAGCCAGGCGCAGTCTGAGATTGTAGCGAAAGGAACGATGATTGGCTTGCTTGGCTTTTGTGTATCTAAACTGCATGTCGTCCATCTTGTGATTCAGTTGTAAGATCTGCTCGCAAGCTTTCTTGAACTTTCTCTCGTTATCCAACAAGGAAAACCTCTTACTCAGCAAAGTCTTGGCAGGACTTCTGGACAACTTAGCAGTTCTCATCTTTGTAGCACTTGGTTTGTAGGGTTGTAAAATGCGTTGTGATCAGTTGTAGCACTGGAAAGTGAATGCCAGATATTGAAAAGTTTCTCACTTTTATACAGTAACTGGATAGTTTAATGTCAACTGGTGGCATTATGCATACTGAGAAACTCGAGTCCGACAGGAGTCAGTTCCTAAGACAACACCCTGCTAATTGCCTCAATCAGTCACCCGTGACACGGCAATGGTCTGCTCCTGATTATTGAGCTTGGACTAATAATTGGATAATTGACATCGTCTTCTCTCCTGATAGAAGTAATATAGTTGATTTAAAAAAAAGTTTTATTTTCAAAAACGGAGAAAATATTTGCATATATATTTTGTGCGCTAATATTGATGTATGATTTGAATGAATGAATGAATGAATGAATGAATGAATGAATGAATGAATGAATGAATGAATGAATGAATGAATGAATGAATGAATGAATGAATGAATGAATGAATTCAAATGAATGAATGAATTTGAATGAATTTAAGTGAATTCAAAATTAATTTAAATTAATTCAAAATTCATTTGAATGAATTTGAATGAATTGATAAATGCAATCTTAAAGTTTGTATATGGAGCTCCATAGTATGTATTAGCAAAAAACTCTTTATTTGCGTATTTTCATATGTATATATGACGATCGTCTCTTGCTTAATATTTTTTTGTACCCTGGAATATGAAAGTATTATTCATTACCATCTTATTTTGGCTTAAATGTCATTATTATTGAAAATTCATGACTCGGGTTTATTTGTACAAAAGGAGGTGGGTGGGTGTTTGGGGTGGGGACATGTGCAGAGTTGAAGGGGAGTGTCATAAGACAATGTATATGGTGTATTTGTATTTGAAAATAGGCTCTATTTGAGACACGGATGTAGATGGGATATTGGAATGTATTTAGTTATGGATGGGATAAATTCTATTTGCGATTAAGCAAATGGCTACTTTTCTAGAAATATGTGTGGCTCTGAAAAGAGCCGTTTTGGAGTTTTGAAACTCAGTCTTCCATCTCGGAGTCAGACATTTCCTCGGAGATGATCTCGACCTCCTCTCCAAACAGCTCTCGTCGAAGATCAGCGACGGCCTCGGCTTTGTGATGAGCGTAGTCATAGTACATGTTTCGGAGTCCTTCGATTACAGCCAGGCGCAGTCTGAGATTGTAGCGAAAGGAACGATGATTGGCTTGCTTGGCTTTTGTGTATCTAAACTGCATGTCGTCCATCTTGTGATTCAGTTGTAAGATCTGCTCGCAAGCTTTCTTGAACTTTCTCTCGTTATCCAACAAGGAAAACCTCTTACTCAGCAAAGTCTTGGCAGGACTTCTGGACAACTTAGCAGTTCTCATCTTTGTAGCACTTGGTTTGTAGGGTTGTAAAATGCGTTGTGATCAGTTGTAGCACTGGAAAGTGAATGCCAGATATTGAAAAGTTTCTCACTTTTATACAGTAACTGGATAGTTTAATGTCAACTGGTGGCATTATGCATATTGAGAAACTCGTGTCCGACAGGAGTCAGTTCCTAAGACAACACCCTGCTAATTGCCTCAATCAGTCACCCGTGACACGGCACTTGTCTGCTACTGATTATTGAGCTTGGACTAATAATTGGATAATTGACATCGTCTTCTCTCCTGATAGAAGTAATATAGTTGATTTAAAAAAAGTTTTATTTTCAAAAACGGAGAAAATATTTGCATATATATTTTGTGCGCTAATATTGATGTATGATTTGAATGAATGAATGAATGAATGAATGAATGAATGAATGAATGAATGAATGAATGAATGAATGAATGAATGAATGAATGAATGAATGAATGAATGAATGAATGAATGAATTCAAATGAATTCAAATGAATGAATGAATGAATGAATGAATGAATGAATGAATGAATGAATGAATGAATGAATGAATGAATGAATGAATGAATGAATGAATGAATTTGAATGAATTTAAGTGAATTCAAAATTAATTTAAATTAATTCAAAATTCATTTGAATGAATTTGAATGAATTGATAAATGCAATCTTAAAGTTTGTATATGGAGCTCCATAGTATGTATTAGCGAAAAACTCTTTATTTGCGTATTTTCATATGTATATATGACGATCGTCTCTTGCTTAATATTTTTTTGTACCCTGGAATATGAAAGTATTATTCATTACCATCTTATTTTGGCTTAAATGTCATTATTATTGAAAATTCATGACTCGGGTTTATTTGTACAAAAGGAGGTGGGTGGGTGTTTGGGGTGGGGACATGTGCAGAGTTGAAGGGGAGTGTCATAAGACAATGTATATGGTGTACTTGTATTTGAAAATAGGCTCTATTTGAGACACGGATGTAGATGGGATATTGGAATGTATTTAGTTATGGATGGGATAAATTCTATTTGCGATTAAGCAAATGGCTACTTTTCTAGAAATATGTGTGGCTCTGAAAAGAGCCGTTTTGGAGTTTTGAAACTCAGTCTTCCATCTCGGAGTCAGACATTTCCTCGGAGATGATCTCGACCTCCTCTCCAAACAGCTCTCGTCGAAGATCAGCGACGGCCTCGGCTTTGTGATGAGCGTAGTCATAGTACATGTTTCGGAGTCCTTCGATTACAGCCAGGCGCAGTCTGAGATTGTAGCGAAAGGAACGATGATTGGCTTGCTTGGCTTTTGTGTATCTAAACTGCATGTCGTCCATCTTGTGATTCAGTTGTAAGATCTGCTCGCAAGCTTTCTTGAACTTTCTCTCGTTATCCAACAAGGAAAACCTCTTACTCAGCAAAGTCTTGGCAGGACTTCTGGACAACTTAGCAGTTCTCATCTTTGTAGCACTTGGTTTGTAGGGTTGTAAAATGCGTTGTGATCAGTTGTAGCACTGGAAAGTGAATGCCAGATATTGAAAAGTTTCTCACTTTTATACAGTAACTGGATAGTTTAATGTCAACTGGTGGCATTATGCATATTGAGAAACTCGTGTCCGACAGGAGTCAGTTCCTAAGACAACACCCTGCTACTTGCCTCAATCAGTCACCCGTGACACGGCACTTGTCTGCTACTGATTATTGAGCTTGGACTAATAATTGGATAATTGACATCGTCTTCTCTCCTGATAGAAGTAATATAGTTGATTTAAAAAAAAGTTTTATTTTCAAAAACGGAGAAAATATTTGCATATATATTTTGTGCGCTAATATTGATGTATGATTTGAATGAATGAATGAATGAATGAATGAATGAATGAATGAATGAATGAATGAATGAATGAATTTGAATGAATGAATGAATGAATGAATTCAAATGAATGAATGAATGAATGAATGAATGAATGAATGAATGAATGAATGAATGAATGAATGAATGAATGAATGAATGAATGAATGAATGAATGAATGAATGAATGAATGAATGAATTTGAATGAATTTAAGTGAATTCAAAATTAATTTAAATTAATTCAAAATTCATTTGAATGAATTTGAATGAATTGATAAATGCAATCTTAAAGTTTGTATATGGAGCTGCATAGTATGTATTAGCGAAAAACTCTTTATTTGCGTATTTTCATATGTATATATGACGATCGTCTCTTGCTTAATATTTTTTTGTACCCTGGAATATGAAAGTATTATTTATTACCATCTTATTTTGGCTTAAATGTCATTATTATTGAAAATTCATGACTCGGGTTTATTTGTACAAAAGGAGGTGGGTGGGTGTTTGGGGTGGGGACATGTGCAGAGTTGAAGGGGAGTGTCATAAGACAATGTATATGGTGTATTTGTATTTGAAAATAGGCTCTATTTGAGACACGGATGTAGATGGGATATTGGAATGTATTTAGTTATGGATGGGATAAATTCTATTTGCGATTAAGCAAATGGCTACTTTTCTAGAAATATGTGTGGCTCTGAAAAGAGCCGTTTTGGAGTTTTGAAACTCAGTCTTCCATCTCGGAGTCAGACATTTCCTCGGAGATGATCTCGACCTCCTCTCCAAACAGCTCTCGTCGAAGATCAGCGACGGCCTCGGCTTTGTGATGAGCGTAGTCATAGTACATGTTTCGGAGTCCTTCGATTACAGGCAGGCGCAGTCTGAGATTGTAGCGAAAGGAACGATGATTGGCTTGCTTGGCTTTTGTGTATCTAAACTGCATGTCGTCCATCTTGTGATTCAGTTGTAAGATCTGCTCGCAAGCTTTCTTGAACTTTCTCTCGTTATCCAACAAGGAAAACCTCTTACTCAGCAAAGTCTTGGCAGGACTTCTGGACAACTTAGCAGTTCTCATCTTTGTAGCACTTGGTTTGTAGGGTTGTAAAATGCGTTGTGATCAGTTGTAGCACTGGAAAGTGAATGCCAGATATTGAAAAGTTTCTCACTTTTATACAGTAACTGGATAGTTTAATGTCAACTGGTGGCATTATGCATATTGAGAAACTCGTGTCCGACAGGAGTCAGTTCCTAAGACAACACCCTGCTAATTGCCTCAATCAGTCACCCGTGACACGGCACTTGTCTGCTACTGATTATTGAGCTTGGACTAATAATTGGATAATTGACATCGTCTTCTCTCCTGATAGAAGTAATATAGTTGATTTAAAAAAAAGTTTTATTTTCAAAAACGGAGAAAATATTTGCATATATATTTTGTGCGCTAATATTGATGTATGATTTGAATGAATGAATGAATGAATGAATGAATGAATGAATGAATGAATGAATGAATGAATGAATGAATGAATGAATGAATGAATGAATTTGAATGAATGAATGAATTCAAATGAATGAATGAATGAATGAATGAATGAATTTGAATGAATTTAAGTGAATTCAAAATTAATTTAAATTAATTCAAAATTCATTTGAATGAATTTGAATGAATTGATAAATGCAATCTTAAAGTTTGTATATGGAGCTGCATAGTATGTATTAGCGAAAAACTCTTTATTTGCGTATTTTCATATGTATATATGACGATCGTCTCTTGCTTAATATTTTTTTGTACCCTGGAATATGAAAGTATTATTCATTACCATCTTATTTTGGCTTAAATGTCATTATTATTGAAAATTCATGACTCGGGTTTATTTGTACAAAAGGAGGTGGGTGGGTGTTTGGGGTGGGGACATGTGCAGAGTTGAAGGGGAGTGTCATAAGACAATGTATATGGTGTATTTGTATTTGAAAATAGGCTCTATTTGAGACACGGATGTAGATGGGATATTGGAATGTATTTAGTTATGGATGGGATAAATTCTATTTGCGATTAAGCAAATGGCTACTTTTCTAGAAATATGTGTGGCTCTGAAAAGAGCCGTTTTGGAGTTTTGAAACTCAGTCTTCCATCTCGGAGTCAGACATTTCCTCGGAGATGATCTCGACCTCCTCTCCAAACAGCTCTCGTCGAAGATCAGCGACGGCCTCGGCTTTGTGATGAGCGTAGTCATAGTACATGTTTCGGAGTCCTTCGATTACAGCCAGGCGCAGTCTGAGATTGTAGCGAAAGGAACGATGATTGACTTGCTTGGCTTTTGTGTATCTAAACTGCATGTCGTCCATCTTGTGATTCAGTTGTAAGATCTGCTCGCAAGCTTTCTTGAACTTTCTCTCGTTATCCAACAAGGAAAACCTCTTACTCAGCAAAGTCTTGGCAGGACTTCTGGACAACTTAGCAGTTCTCATCTTTGTAGCACTTGGTTTGTAGGGTTGTAAAATGCGTTGTGATCAGTTGTAGCACTGGAAAGTGAATGCCAGATATTGAAAAGTTTCTCACTTTTATACAGTAACTGGATAGTTTAATGTCAACTGGTGGCATTATGCATATTGAGAAACTCGTGTCCGACAGGAGTCAGTTCCTAAGACAACACCCTGCTAATTGCCTCAATCAGTCACCCGTGACACGGCACTTGTCTGCTACTGATTATTGAGCTTGGACTAATAATTGGATAATTGACATCGTCTTCTCTCCTGATAGAAGTAATATAGTTGATTTAAAAAAAAGTTTTATTTTCAAAAACGGAGAAAATATTTGCATATATATTTTGTGCGCTAATATTGATGTATGATTTGAATGAATGAATGAATGAATGAATGAATGAATGAATGAATGAATGAATGAATGAATGAATGAATGAATGAATGAATGAATGAATGAATGAATGAATGAATGAATGAATGAATTTGAATGAATGAATGAATGAATTCAAATGAATGAATGAATGAATGAATGAATGAATGAATGAATGAATGAATGAATGAATGAATGAATGAATGAATGAATGAATGAATGAATGAATGAATTTGAATGAATTTAAGTGAATTCAAAATTAATTTAAATTAATTCAAAATTCATTTGAATGAATTTGAATGAATTGATAAATGCAATCTTAAAGTTTGTATATGGAGCTGCATAGTATGTATTAGCGAAAAACTCTTTATTTGCGTATTTTCATATGTATATATGACGATCGTCTCTTGCTTAATATTTTTTTGTACCCTGGAATATGAAAGTATTATTCATTACCATCTTATTTTGGCTTAAATGTCATTATTATTGAAAATTCATGACTCGGGTTTATTTGTACAAAAGGAGGTGGGTGGGTGTTTGGGGTGGGGACATGTGCAGAGTTGAAGGGGAGTGTCATAAGACAATGTATATGGTGTATTTGTATTTGAAAATAGGCTCTATTTGAGACACGGATGTAGATGGGATATTGGAATGTATTTAGTTATGGATGGGATAAATTCTATTTGCGATTAAGCAAATGGCTACTTTTCTAGAAATATGTGTGGCTCTGAAAAGAGCCGTTTTGGAGTTTTGAAACTCAGTCTTCCATCTCGGAGTCAGACATTTCCTCGGAGATGATCTCGACCTCCTCTCCAAACAGCTCTCGTCGAAGATCAGCGACGGCCTCGGCTTTGTGATGAGCGTAGTCATAGTACATGTTTCGGAGTCCTTCGATTACAGCCAGGCGCAGTCTGAGATTGTAGCGAAAGGAACGATGATTGGCTTGCTTGGCTTTTGTGTATCTAAACTGCATGTCGTCCATCTTGTGATTCAGTTGTAAGATCTGCTCGCAAGCTTTCTTGAACTTTCTCTCGTTATCCAACAAGGAAAACCTCTTACTCAGCAAAGTCTTGGCAGGACTTCTGGACAACTTAGCAGTTCTCATCTTTGTAGCACTTGGTTTGTAGGGTTGTAAAATGCGTTGTGATCAGTTGTAGCACTGGAAAGTGAATGCCAGATATTGAAAAGTTTCTCACTTTTATACAGTAACTGGATAGTTTAATGTCAACTGGTGGCATTATGCATATTGAGAAACTCGTGTCCGACAGGAGTCAGTTCCTAAGACAACACCCTGCTAATTGCCTCAATCAGTCACCCGTGACACGGCACTTGTCTGCTACTGATTATTGAGCTTGGACTAATAATTGGATAATTGACATCGTCTTCTCTCCTGATAGAAGTAATATAGTTGATTTAAAAAAAAGTTTTATTTTCAAAAACGGAGAAAATATTTGCATATTTATTTTGTGCGCTAATATTGATGTATGATTTGAATGAATGAATGAATGAATGAATGAATGAATGAATGAATGAATGAATGAATGAATGAATGAATGAATGAATGAATGAATGAATGAATGAATGAATGAATGAATGAATGAATGAATGAATTCAAATGAATGAATTTAAGTGAATTCAAAATTAATTTAAATGAATTCAAAATTCATTTGAATGAATTTGAATGAATTGATAAATGCAATCTTAAAGTTTGTATATGGAGCTGCATAGTATGTATTAGCGAAAAACTCTTTATTTGCGTATTTTCATATGTATATATGACGATCGTCTCTTGCTTAATATTTTTTTGTACCCTGGAATATGAAAGTATTATTCATTACCATCTTATTTTGGCTTAAATGTCATTATTATTGAAAATTCATGACTCGGGTTTATTTGTACAAAAGGAGGTGGGTGGGTGTTTGGGGTGGGGACATGTGCAGAGTTGAAGGGGAGTGTCATAAGACAATGTATATGGTGTATTTGTATTTGAAAATAGGCTCTATTTGAGACACGGATGTAGATGGGATATTGGAATGTATTTAGTTATGGATGGGATAAATTCTATTTGCGATTAAGCAAATGGCTACTTTTCTAGAAATATGTGTGGCTCTGAAAAGAGCCGTTTTGGAGTTTTGAAACTCAGTCTTCCATCTCGGAGTCAGACATTTCCTCGGAGATGATCTCGACCTCCTCTCCAAACAGCTCTCGTCGAAGATCAGCGACGGCCTCGGCTTTGTGATGAGCGTAGTCATAGTACATGTTTCGGAGTCCTTCGATTACAGCCAGGCGCAGTCTGAGATTGTAGCGAAAGGAACGATGATTGGCTTGCTTGGCTTTTGTGTATCTAAACTGCATGTCGTCCATCTTGTGATTCAGTTGTAAGATCTGCTCGCAAGCTTTCTTGAACTTTCTCTCGTTATCCAACAAGGAAAACCTCTTACTCAGCAAAGTCTTGGCAGGACTTCTGGACAACTTAGCAGTTCTCATCTTTGTAGCACTTGGTTTGTAGGGTTGTAAAATGCGTTGTGATCAGTTGTAGCACTGGAAAGTGAATGCCAGATATTGAAAAGTTTCTCACTTTTATACAGTAACTGGATAGTTTAATGTCAACTGGTGGCATTATGCATATTGAGAAACTCGTGTCCGACAGGAGTCAGTTCCTAAGACAACACCCTGCTAATTGCCTCAATCAGTCACCCGTGACACGGCACTTGTCTGCTACTGATTATTGAGCTTGGACTAATAATTGGATAATTGACATCGTCTTCTCTCCTGATAGAAGTAATATAGTTGATTTAAAAAAAAGTTTTATTTTCAAAAACGGAGGAAATATTTGCATATATATTTTGTGCGCTAATATTGATGTATGATTTGAATGAATGAATGAATGAATGAATGAATGAATGAATGAATGAATGAATGAATGAATGAATGAATGAATGAATGAATGAATGAATGAATGAATGAATGAATGAATGAATGAATGAATGAATGAATTCAAATGAATGAATGAATGAATGAATGAATGAATGAATGAATGAATGAATGAATGAATGAATGAATGAATGAATGAATGAATGAATGAATGAATGAATGAATGAATGAATTTGAATGAATTAAAGTGAATTCAAAATTAATTTAAATTAATTCAAAATTCATTTGAATGAATTTGAATGAATTGATAAATGCAATCTTAAAGTTTGTATATGGAGCTGCATAGTATGTATTAGCGAAAAACTCTTTATTTGCGTATTTTCATATGTATATATGACGATCGTCTCTTGCTTAATATTTTTTTGTACCCTGGAATATGAAAGTATTATTCATTATAGTAGAGCGACCAATTTAAAAAAGAAGCTTAGTTTTCGAGTTTAATCAACACACCTAACACAGGCCTGAATTTGGTCTGAACCTTTTGCTGAATACCCCTGCTTTCAATTAGAGTTGTCGTAAAGAATATGCCACGGTCAGATTTTGTTTAAATTGGGTAAAAAGCGAAAAAATCGTGAAAAATTAAAACGAAATATTTATCGTTTATATCCTCGGTATTCCTTTATTTTGTTCTTTTTTGTATAGAAAGTCGTTGCAATCAATGCATTAGATATGTACACATGTTATATAATTGTTTTGGAGGAAGAATATTTTCTCCTCTCTCGAAAAATTACAGTTTTATGCAAATTTCTGTGAAATATGAAGAATCCGTATAATTACTTTCTCTAAAGCACAGAGACTAAATTCTGGTCTCGAAACATATCGACAAATATATGTTGATTATTTCCAATGCCTTTTTATTGATCATTTTTCTAAGGGGCTATAAATAAATGTAAAAACCTAAAGCTTATATACTTTTGATTTAAGCGTCATTTCACAAATTAGTTTCCGTAGATAAAGATTCAGTCGACCACGTGTTACAGTTTCTATCAAATCGTACCTATCAACCGGTATACATACATATTTTTGATAAAAGTTAAATACAGAAAGTGGAATAACACCATACTGTTTAAAAATTAATGAAAAATACTTCTTTTTATAATGTCGTGGTAAGACCGTGTATGGAAACCCACTCGTGACAAGTTGAAATGAAAATACGTCAATACGTCAAAAATGCACTAAGTTTATATAAAATTATGAAAAGTATCTTTTGACGTTTATTTTAGTACCACAGAGATGTGAATATACATGTAAAGTACATTGGTCAGAGTTTGGGCTCTTCGTTATCTGTGTTTTAAACATTACGGTATGCCTTGGGTAAAGCTTGTGCAATTTATTCCTTATAGCATCCGCACTTACTCTTCGTTCAGATTTGTAACTGTTACAAAATTAAGTGGATGCTTTTCAAGATATACTGAGTCAGAGAACCCCATTGATGTCTCCGTGAGATCCAATGGAAAGACCTCAAGGGTCACGGTGGGGGGGGGGGGGGGGGGTTAATTCATAATCCTGTACATAAGCACAAACACCACATTGTCATATGTAGTATTGGTAATTTAATTGGGCAGTTCCTACATTAATAAGGACTACATACGTCTACAATACAACAAATAAAAGGCTATATCACGAAGAGGAACCGTCTCTTGACAACAGGAGCCTAGAATGTTGGCGCGTCAATGGCCGTATTTCCCAAAGAGTTCCGAATAAAGAAATAAAATTGAAAAGTGTGAAATGTATGACGCAAAGAATAGTCGGTGAAATGTGTCCAAGAAGAAACTATTCCAACAGCAAAGCATCCATTTTCAACGATGGATATTAAAGAGTCCAAGATGCGATACAACACAGTAAAATCTAACATTTATAACGACGGGATTGATATGTTGACAGCTCAGCGTAAGACCGCAGAGAATAGAGCACCCTTTATTGTGTGGTCATTTCTATTTTAATATTTCTAAAGATTTGCTTCTCGGTTGGTAGTTTTATGTGAGCGTCTTTGATTCTTGTAAATGTGGTTGTTTGGTGTTCAATATTTGTTTGTATCTTTTCCGTTTCATTTATATAGAAACAATTGCAGAGAAATTAAAAAAAAATTGTCCATTATAGACTAGGATGAAGCATGAAAAACAATAAACAGACAGTAAAAAAAACAAACTCAACAAAACCATAGAATATCGTTGATATCGTATAATGGCCATCAACGATCAACCAATCAGAAACTATAGAGAACCATAACTAGAAATCAGAGGCTATCCCCAATTATCACCTATTGCCGTAGCAAACTAACCTGACCGGGCGGAGCTAATTCAATCAAGCAATTGAGACGAATTGATACAATTTAAGAGTAAATAGATTATGAATTGCACATCGTAGTTAGAGTAAATACTCATTACCTGTAATTTTACATGGCTTTTATCACCTGGTCAGAAGTAAACTCTTCCGATGACCAGGTTAAATAAGCTCCGCTCGGTCAGGTCAGTTTGCTACGACAATACCTGTAGAAAGATGCCTTTAAGCTACGTTTTAGCGACAACTGTTGTCACAAGGTCAAACAGAGAAAGAAACTTGTGGAACTAAAATACATTGCATAATTCCATGTTTTGTTGATCATAAAATCTTTGTTATACTGCTGGTGGACCAGGAGTCCCCAAGGGCACATGTAGCCGAGTTCGATCAATTTCGGTTGATCGTTTCTTCAACGCATTCTAAAATTTCTGTTATAAAAATTTCTTGAAATTTCTTAAAAGTGAGTCCTGCATCATCATATCCCACCCATCCTGCTGCGTCTTTCGGTACGCTTTTTCGACATAGCAACTTTCATAGTTTTTTTGGCATATATTACATTGTTTAGATTTGAGGATCACTGACGAGGGTTAAGTATCCGAAACGTGCATGTCTGGTCCATGCTGCCAATTTATCTGTTCTTAGATGATGCTATTCAATTTGAAAACGTTTAATATTAATTATTTCTAAAATTCGGCTGTCAAAATGCGTCCATATCACAATGTTTAAAATAACCAGAACATAGATAGTACAGAAAAAAAATTATTTTTCAAAATTATTGATGTAAATTTGTCGTCTTCTTTGAAATAAAGCGATACTTTTCATTCATTATTATATGTTAAAACTTAATTTAGCCGTAATTATTTAGTTTTACTCCGTATTATCGAGAAAACATCTCCTAGTTTATATTGCAGTGAATCGCTAATAACAAAGTTGGGGCAGGGGTACTTTATTTGCCTGGTACTCTTAAGTTTTTCAATCGATCTTTATCAAACTTTCCTAAAAACACATTCACATATCAAAATAATGTTTCTGTATGTTAATTTTTATCTTCGAGTTAACATTCTCAATATTGAAGTGAAAGAATTGAAAATTTCAATTTTACCAATTTATCTTAGAGTTTGTGCTCATTCATCCATGAAGTTGAAATTAGAAAAATCGATTTGATCCAAAAATTTTCTTTTAACTTCAATTAGCATATTGACATTGATTTCGGTCAGTTTGACTTTTCATTTACTAAAGGATGATAATTTTTGTTAAAATATCTATGGTTTTGAATTTTACTAATTTTCCGCTTTTCTAAGAATTTACAGGAATTCTGACCATACGAATTTTTTACGACAGGTTAAATCTGATGTCCCAAGTTATATTCTTTCGTTTAATATAAAAATTAGCCCTGTGTTAGGTGGGTTGATTAAAATTTCAAATTTAGCGACTTGGTTGCTCTACTATTACCATCTTATTTTGGCTTAAATGTCATTATTATTGAAAATTCATGACTCGGGTTTATTTGTACAAAAGGAGGTGGGTGGGTGTTTGGGGTGGGGACATGTGCAGAGTTGAAGGGGAGTGTCATAAGACAATGTATATGGTGTATTTGTATTTGAAAATAGGCTCTATTTGAGACACGGATGTAGATGGGATATTGGAATGTATTTAGTTATGGATGGGATAAATTCTATTTGCGATTAAGCAAATGGCTACTTTTCTAGAAATATGTGTGGCTCTGAAAAGAGCCGTTTTGGAGTTTTGAAACTCAGTCTTCCATCTCGGAGTCAGACATTTCCTCGGAGATGATCTCGACCTCCTCTCCAAACAGCTCTTGTCTGCTACTGATTATTGAGCTTGGACTAATAATTGGATAATTGACATCGTCTTCTCTCCTGATAGAAGTAATATAGTTGATTTAAAAAAAGTTTTATTTTCAAAAACGGAGAAAATATTTGCATATATATTTTGTGCGCTAATATTGATGTATGATTTGAATGAATGAATGAATGAATGAATGAATGAATGAATGAATGAATGAATGAATGAATGAATGAATGAATGAATGAATGAATGAATGAATGAATGAATGAATGAATGAATGAATGAATGAATGAATGAATGAATGAATTCTGGTTTATTTGTACAAAAGGAGGTGGGTGGGTGTTTGGGGTGGGGACATGTGCAGAGTTGAAGGGGAGTGTCATAAGACAATGTATATGGTGTATTTGTATTTGAAAATAGGCTCTATTTGAGACACGGATGTAGATGGGATATTGGAATGTATTTAGTTATGGATGGGATAAATTCTATTTGCGATTAAGCAAATGGCTACTTTTCTAGAAATATGTGTGGCTCTGAAAAGAGCCGTTTTGGAGTTTTGAAACTCAGTCTTCCATCTCGGAGTCAGACATTTCCTCGGAGATGATCTCGACCTCCTCTCCAAACAGCTCTCGTCGAAGATCAGCGACGGCCTCGGCTTTGTGATGAGCGTAGTCATAGTACATGTTTCGGAGTCCTTCGATTACAGCCAGGCGCAGTCTGAGATTGTAGCGAAAGGAACGATGATTGGCTTGCTTGGATTTTGTGTATCTAAACTGCATGTCGTCCATCTTGTGATTCAGTTGTAAGATCTGCTCGCAAGCTTTCTTGAACTTTCTCTCGTTATCCAACAAGGAAAACCTCTTACTCAGCAAAGTCTTGGCAGGACTTCTGGACAACTTAGCAGTTCTCATCTTTGTAGCACTTGGTTTGTAGGGTTGTAAAATGCGTTGTGATCAGTTGTAGCACTGGAAAGTGAATGCCAGATATTGAAAAGTTTCTCACTTTTATACAGTAACTGGATAGTTTAATGTCAACTGGTGGCATTATGCATATTGAGAAACTCGTGTCCGACAGGAGTCAGTTCCTAAGACAACACCCTGCTAATTGCCTCAATCAGTCACCCGTGACACGGCACTTGTCTGCTACTGATTATTGAGCTTGGACTAATAATTGGATAATTGACATCGTCTTCTCTCCTGATAGAAGTAATATAGTTGATTTAAAAAAAAGTTTTATTTTCAAAAACGGAGAAAATATTTGCATATATATTTTGTGCGCTAATATTGATGTATGATTTGAATGAATGAATGAATGAATGAATGAATGAATGAATGAATGAATGAATGAATGAATGAATGAATGAATGAATGAATGAATGAATGAATGAATGAATGAATGAATGAATGAATGAATGAATGAATGAATGAATGAATTTGAATGAATGAATGAATGAATTTGAATGAATGAATGAATGAATGAATTCAAATGAATGAATGAATGAATGAATGAATGAATGAATGAATGAATGAATGAATGAATGAATGAATGAATGAATGAATTTGAATGAATTAAAGTGAATTCAAAATTAATTTAAATTAATTCAAAATTCATTTGAATGAATTTGAATGAATTGATAAATGCAATCTTAAAGTTTGTATATGGAGCTGCATAGTATGTATTAGCGAAAAACTCTTTATTTGCGTATTTTCATATGTATATATGACGATCGTCTCTTGCTTAATATTTTTTTGTACCCTGGAATATGAAAGTATTATTCATTACCATCTTATTTTGGCTTAAATGTCATTATTATTGAAAATTCATGACTCGGGTTTATTTGTACAAAAGGAGGTGGGTGGGTGTTTGGGGTGGGGACATGTGCAGAGTTGAAGGGGAGTGTCATAAGACAATGTATATGGTGTATTTGTATTTGAAAATAGGCTCTATTTGAGACACGGATGTAGATGGGATATTGGAATGTATTTAGTTATGGATGGGATAAATTCTATTTGCGATTAAGCAAATGGCTACTTTTCTAGAAATATGTGTGGCTCTGAAAAGAGCCGTTTTGGAGTTTTGAAACTCAGTCTTCCATCTCGGAGTCAGACATTTCCTCGGAGATGATCTCGACCTCCTCTCCAAACAGCTCTCGTCGAAGATCAGCGACGGCCTCGGCTTTGTGATGAGCGTAGTCATAGTACATGTTTCGGAGTCCTTCGATTACAGCCAGGCGCAGTCTGAGATTGTAGCGAAAGGAACGATGATTGGCTTGCTTGGCTTTTGTGTATCTAAACTGCATGTCGTCCATCTTGTGATTCAGTTGTAAGATCTGCTCGCAAGCTTTCTTGAACTTTCTCTCGTTATCCAACAAGGAAAACCTCTTACTCAGCAAAGTCTTGGCAGGACTTCTGGACAACTTAGCAGTTCTCATCTTTGTAGCACTTG
The DNA here is from genome assembly GCA_028142955.1 of Pinctada fucata. NCBI lineage: Eukaryota > Metazoa > Mollusca > Bivalvia > Pterioida > Pteriidae > Pinctada > Pinctada fucata. The sequence continues at coordinate 39,458,364 of AP027103.1, forward strand.
GTTTGTAGGGTTGTAAAATGCGATGTGATCAGTTGTAGCACTGGAAAGTGAATGCCAGATATTGAAAAGTTTCTCACTTTTATACAGTAACTGGATAGTTTAATGTCAACTGGTGGCATTATGCATATTGAGAAACTCGTGTCCGACAGGAGTCAGTTCCTAAGACAACACCCTGCTACTTGCCTCAATCAGTCACCCGTGACACGGCACTTGTCTGCTACTGATTATTGAGCTTGGACTAATAATTGGATAATTGACATCGTCTTCTCTCCTGATAGAAGTAATATAGTTGATTTAAAAAAAAGTTTTATTTTCAAAAACGGAGAAAATATTTGCATATATATTTTGTGCGCTAATATTGATGTATGATTTGAATGAATGAATGAATGAATGAATGAATGAATGAATGAATGAATGAATGAATGAATGAATGAATGAATGAATGAATGAATGAATGAATGAATGAATGAATGAATTCAAATGAATGAATTTAAGTGAATTCAAAATTAATTTAAATTAATTCAAAATTCATTTGAATGAATTTGAATGAATTGATAAATGCAATCTTAAAGTTTGTATATGGAGCTGCATAGTATGTATTAGCGAAAAACTCTTTATTTGCGTATTTTCATATGTATATATGACGATCGTCTCTTGCTTAATATTTTTTTGTACCCTGGAATATGAAAGTATTATTCATTACCATCTTATTTTGGCTTAAATGTCATTATTATTGAAAATTCATGACTCGGGTTTATTTGTACAAAAGGAGGTGGGTGGGTGTTTGGGGTGGGGACATGTGCAGAGTTGAAGGGGAGTGTCATAAGACAATGTATATGGTGTATTTGTATTTGAAAATAGGCTCTATTTGAGACACGGATGTAGATGGGATATTGGAATGTATTTAGTTATGGATGGGATAAATTCTATTTGCGATTAAGCAAATGGCTACTTTTCTAGAAATATGTGTGGCTCTGAAAAGAGCCGTTTTGGAGTTTTGAAACTCAGTCTTCCATCTCGGAGTCAGACATTTCCTCGGAGATGATCTCGACCTCCTCTCCAAACAGCTCTCGTCGAAGATCAGCGACGGCCTCGGCTTTGTGATGAGCGTAGTCATAGTACATGTTTCGGAGTCCTTCGATTACAGCCAGGCGCAGTCTGAGATTGTAGCGAAAGGAACGATGATTGGCTTGCTTGGCTTTTGTGTATCTAAACTGCATGTCCCCCATCTTGTGATTCAGTTGTAAGATCTGCTCGCAAGCTTTCTTGAACTTTCTCTCGTTATCCAACAAGGAAAACCTCTTACTCAGCAAAGTCTTGGCAGGACTTCTGGACAACTTAGCAGTTCTCATCTTTGTAGCACTTGGTTTGTAGGGTTGTAAAATGCGTTGTGATCAGTTGTAGCACTGGAAAGTGAATGCCAGATATTGAAAAGTTTCTCACTTTTATACAGTAACTGGATAGTTTAATGTCAACTGGTGGCATTATGCATATTGAGAAACTCGTGTCCGACAGGAGTCAGTTCCTAAGACAACACCCTGCTAATTGCCTCAATCAGTCACCCGTGACACGGCACTTGTCTGCTACTGATTATTGAGCTTGGACTAATAATTGGATAATTGACATCGTCTTCTCTCCTGATAGAAGTAATATAGTTGATTTAAAAAAAAGTTTTATTTTCAAAAACGGAGAAAATATTTGCATATATATTTTGTGCGCTAATATTGATGTATGATTTGAATGAATGAATGAATGAATGAATGAATGAATGAATGAATGAATGAATGAATGAATGAATGAATGAATGAATGAATGAATGAATTTAAGTGAATTCAAAATTAATTTAAATTAATTCAAAATTCATTTGAATGAATTTGAATGAATTGATAAATGCAATCTTAAAGTTTGTATATGAGGCTGCATAGTATGTATTAGCGAAAAACTCTTTATTTGCGTATTTTCATATGTATATATGACGATCGTCTCTTGCTTAATATTTTTTTGTACCCTGGAATATGAAAGTATTATTCATTACCATCTTATTTTGGCTTAAATGTCATTATTATTGAAAATTCATGACTCGGGTTTATTTGTACAAAAGGAGGTGGGTGGGTGTTTGGGGTGGGGACATGTGCAGAGTTGAAGGGGAGTGTCATAAGACAATGTATATGGTGTATTTGTATTTGAAAATAGGCTCTATTTGAGACACGGATGTAGATGGGATATTGGAATGTATTTAGTTATGGATGGGATAAATTCTATTTGCGATTAAGCAAATGGCTACTTTTCTAGAAATATGTGTGGCTCTGAAAAGAGCCGTTTTGGAGTTTTGAAACTCAGTCTTCCATCTCGGAGTCAGACATTTCCTCGGAGATGATCTCGACCTCCTCTCCAAACAGCTCTCGTCGAAGATCAGCGACGGCCTCGGCTTTGTGATGAGCGTAGTCATAGTACATGTTTCGGAGTCCTTCGATTACAGCCAGGCGCAGTCTGAGATTGTAGCGAAAGGAACGATGATTGGCTTGCTTGGCTTTTGTGTATCTAAACTGCATGTCGTCCATCTTGTGATTCAGTTGTAAGATCTGCTCGCAAGCTTTCTTGAACTTTCTCTCGTTATCCAACAAGGAAAACCTCTTACTCAGCAAAGTCTTGGCAGGACTTCTGGACAACTTAGCAGTTCTCATCTTTGTAGCACTTGGTTTGTAGGGTTGTAAAATGCGTTGTGATCAGTTGTAGCACTGGAAAGTGAATGCCAGATATTGAAAAGTTTCTCACTTTTATACAGTAACTGGATAGTTTAATGTCAACTGATGGCATAATGCATATTGAGAAACTCGTGTCCGACAGGAGTCAGTTCCTAAGACAACACCCTGCTAATTGCCTCAATCAGTCACCCGTGACACGGCACTTGTCTGCTACTGATTATTGAGCTTGGACTAATAATTGGATAATTGACATCGTCTTCTCTCCTGATAGAAGTAATATAGTTGATTTAAAAAAAAGTTTTATTTTAAAAAACGGAGAAAATATTTGCATATATATTTTGTGCGCTAATATTGATGTATGATTTGAATGAATGAATGAATGAATGAATTTGAATGAATGAATTCAAATGAATGAATTCAAATGAATGAATGAATGAATGAATGAATGAATTTGAATTAATTTAAGTGAATTCAAAATTAATTTAAATTAATTCAAAATTCATTTGAATGAATTGATAAATGCAATCTTAAAGTTTGTATATGGAGCTGCATAGTATGTATTAGCGAAAAACTCTTTATTTGCGTATTTTCATATGTATATATGACGATCGTCTCTTGCTTAATATTTTTTTGTACCCTGGAATATGAAAGTATTATTCATTACCATCTTATTTTGGCTTAAATGTCATTATTATTGAAAATTCATGACTCGGGTTTATTTGTACAAAAGGAGGTGGGTGGGTGTTTGGGGTGGGGACATGTGCAGAGTTGAAGGGGAGTGTCATAAGACAATGTATATGGTGTATTTGTATTTGAAAATAGGCTCTATTTGAGACACGGATGTAGATGGGATATTGGAATGTATTTAGTTATGGATGGGATAAATTCTATTTGCGATTAAGCAAATGGCTACTTTTCTAGAAATATGTGTGGCTCTGAAAAGAGCCGTTTTGGAGTTTTGAAACTCAGTCTTCCATCTCGGAGTCAGACATTTCCTCGGAGATGATCTCGACCTCCTCTCCAAACAGCTCTCGTCGAAGATCAGCGACGGCCTCGGCTTTGTGATGAGCGTAGTCATAGTACATGTTTCGGAGTCCTTCGATTACAGCCAGGCGCAGTCTGAGATTGTAGCGAAAGGAACGATGATTGGCTTGCTTGGCTTTTGTGTATCTAAACTGCATGTCGTCCATCTTGTGATTCAGTTGTAAGATCTGCTCGCAAGCTTTCTTGAACTTTCTCTCGTTATCCAACAAGGAAAACCTCTTACTCAGCAAAGTCTTGGCAGGACTTCTGGACAACTTAGCAGTTCTCATCTTTGTAGCACTTGGTTTGTAGGGTTGTAAAATGCGTTGTGATCAGTTGTAGCACTGGAAAGTGAATGCCAGATATTGAAAAGTTTCTCACTTTTATACAGTAACTGGATAGTTTAATGTCAACTGGTGGCATTATGCATATTGAGAAACTCGTGTCCGACAGGAGTCAGTTCCTAAGACAACACCCTGCTAATTGCCTCAATCAGTCACCCGTGACACGGCACTTGTCTGCTACTGATTATTGAGCTTGGACTAATAATTGGATAATTGACATCGTCTTCTCTCCTGATAGAAGTAATATAGTTGATTTAAAAAAAAGTTTTATTTTCAAAAACGGAGAAAATATTTGCATATATATTTTGTGCGCTAATATTGATGTATGATTTGAATGAATGAATGAATGAATGAATGAATGAATGAATGAATGAATGAATGAATGAATGAATGAATGAATGAATGAAAATGAATGAATGAATGAATTTGAATGAATTTAAGTGAATTCAAAATTAATTTAAATTAATTCAAAATTCATTTGAATGAATTTGAATGAATTGATAAATGCAATCTTAAAGTTTGTATATGGAGCTTCATAGTATGTATTAGCGAAAAACTCTTTATTTGCGTATTTTCATATGTATATATGACGATCGTCTCTTGCTTAATATTTTTTTGTACCCTGGAATATGAAAGTATTATTCATTACCATCTTATTTTGGCTTAAATGTCATTATTATTGAAAATTCATGACTCGGGTTTATTTGTACAAAAGGAGGTGGGTGGATGTTTGGGGTAGGGACATGTGCAGAGTTGAAGGGGAGTGTCATAAGACAATGTATATGGTGTATTTGTATTTGAAAATAGGCTCTATTTGAGACACGGATGTAGATGGGATATTGGAATGTATTTAGTTATGGATGGGATAAATTCTATTTGCGATTAAGCAAATGGCTACTTTTCTAGAAATATGTGTGGCTCTGAAAAGAGCCGTTTTGGAGTTTTGAAACTCAGTCTTCCATCTCGGAGTCAGACATTTCCTCGGAGATGATCTCGACCTCCTCTCCAAACAGCTCTCGTCGAAGATCAGCGACGGCCTCGGCTTTGTGATGAGCGTAGTCATAGTACATGTTTCGGAGTCCTTCGATTACAGCCAGGCGCAGTCTGAGATTGTAGCGAAAGGAACGATGATTGGCTTGCTTGGCTTTTGTGTATCTAAACTGCATGTCGTCCATCTTGTGATTCAGTTGTAAGATCTGCTCGCAAGCTTTCTTGAACTTTCTCTCGTTATCCAACAAGGAAAACCTCTTACTCAGCAAAGTCTTGGCAGGACTTCTGGACAACTTAGCAGTTCTCATCTTTGTAGCACTTGGTTTGTAGGGTTGTAAAATGCGTTGTGATCAGTTGTAGCACTGGAAAGTGAATGCCAGATATTGAAAAGTTTCTCACTTTTATACAGTAACTGGATAGTTTAATGTCAACTGGTGGCATTATGCATATTGAGAAACTCGTGTCCGACAGGAGTCAGTTCCTAAGACAACACCCTGCTAATTGCCTCAATCAGTCACCCGTGACACGGCACTTGTCTGCTACTGATTATTGAGCTTGGACTAATAATTGGATAATTGACATCGTCTTCTCTCCTGATAGAAGTAATATAGTTGATTTAAAAAAAAGTTTTATTTTCAAAAACGGAGAAAATATTTGCATATATATTTTGTGCGCTAATATTGATGTATGATTTGAATGAATGAATGAATGAATGAATGAATGAATGAATGAATGAATGAATGAATGAATGAATGAATGAATGAATGAATGAATGAATGAATGAATGAATGAATGAATTTGAATGAATGAATGAATGAAGGAATGAATTCAAATGAATGAATGAATGAATTTGAATGAATTTAAGTGAATTCAAAATTAATTTAAATTAATTCAAAATTCATTTGAATGAATTGATAAATGCAATCTTAAAGTTTGTATATGGAGCTGCATAGTATGTATTAGCGAAAAACTCTTTATTTGCGTATTTTCATATGTATATATGACGATCGTCTCTTGCTTAATATTTTTTTGTACCCTGGAATATGAAAGTATTATTCATTACCATCTTATTTTGGCTTAAATGTCATTATTATTGAAAATTCATGACTCGGGTTTATTTGTACAAAAGGAGGTGGGTGGGTGTTTGGGGTGGGGACATGTGCAGAGTTGAAGGGGAGTGTCATAAGACAATGTATATGGTGTATTTGTATTTGAAAATAGGCTCTATTTGAGACACGGATGTAGATGGGATATTGGAATGTATTTAGTTATGGATGGGATAAATTCTATTTGCGATTAAGCAAATGGCTACTTTTCTAGAAATATGTGTGGCTCTGAAAAGAGCCGTTTTGGAGTTTTGAAACTCAGTCTTCCATCTCGGAGTCAGACATTTCCTCGGAGATGATCTCGACCTCCTCTCCAAACAGCTCTCGTCGAAGATCAGCGACGGCCTCGGCTTTGTGATGAGCGTAGTCATAGTACATGTTTCGGAGTCCTTCGATTACAGCCAGGCGCAGTCTGAGATTGTAGCGAAAGGAACGATGATTGGCTTGCTTGGCTTTTGTGTATCTAAACTGCATGTCGTCCATCTTGTGATTCAGTTGTAAGATCTGCTCGCAAGCTTTCTTGAACTTTCTCTCGTTATCCAACAAGGAAAACCTCTTACTCAGCAAAGTCTTGGCAGGACTTCTGGACAACTTAGCAGTTCTCATCTTTGTAGCACTTGGTTTGTAGGGTTGTAAAATGCGTTGTGATCAGTTGTAGCACTGGAAAGTGAATGCCAGATATTGAAAAGTTTCTCACTTTTATACAGTAACTGGATAGTTTAATGTCAACTGGTGGCATTATGCATATTGAGAAACTCGTGTCCGACAGGAGTCAGTTCCTAAGACAACACCCTGCTAATTGCCTCAATCAGTCACCCGTGACACGGCACTTGTCTGCTACTGATTATTGAGCTTGGACTAATAATTGGATAATTGACATCGTCTTCTCTCCTGATAGAAGTAATATAGTTGATTTAAAAAAAAGTTTTATTTTCAAAAACGGAGAAAATATTTGCATATATATTTTGTGCGCTAATATTGATGTATGATTTGAATGAATGAATGAATGAATGAATGAATGAATGAATGAATGAATGAATGAATGAATGAATGAATGAATGAATGAATGAATGAATGAATGAATGAATGAATGAATGAATGAATGAAAATGAATGAATGAATGAATTTGAATGAATTTAAGTGAATTCAAAATTAATTTAAATTAATTCAAAATTCATTTGAATGAATTTGAATGAATTGATAAATGCAATCTTAAAGTTTGTATATGGAGCTTCATAGTATGTATTAGCGAAAAACTCTTTATTTGCGTATTTTCATATGTATATATGACGATCGTCTCTTGCTTAATATTTTTTTGTACCCTGGAATATGAAAGTATTATTCATTACCATCTTATTTTGGCTTAAATGTCATTATTATTGAAAATTCATGACTCGGGTTTATTTGTACAAAAGGAGGTGGGTGGATGTTTGGGGTGGGGACATGTGCAGAGTTGAAGGGGAGTGTCATAAGACAATGTATATGGTGTATTTGTATTTGAAAATAGGCTCTATTTGAGACACGGATGTAGATGGGATATTGGAATGTATTTAGTTATGGATGGGATAAATTCTATTTGCGATTAAGCAAATGGCTACTTTTCTAGAAATATGTGTGGCTCTGAAAAGAGCCGTTTTGGAGTTTTGAAACTCAGTCTTCCATCTCGGAGTCAGACATTTCCTCGGAGATGATCTCGACCTCCTCTCCAAACAGCTCTCGTCGAAGATCAGCGACGGCCTCGGCTTTGTGATGAGCGTAGTCATAGTACATGTTTCGGAGTCCTTCGATTACAGCCAGGCGCAGTCTGAGATTGTAGCGAAAGGAACGATGATTGGCTTGCTTGGCTTTTGTGTATCTAAACTGCATGTCGTCCATCTTGTGATTCAGTTGTAAGATCTGCTCGCAAGCTTTCTTGAACTTTCTCTCGTTATCCAACAAGGAAAACCTCTTACTCAGCAAAGTCTTGGCAGGACTTCTGGACAACTTAGCAGTTCTCATCTTTGTAGCACTTGGTTTGTAGGGTTGTAAAATGCGTTGTGATCAGTTGTAGCACTGGAAAGTGAATGCCAGATATTGAAAAGTTTCTCACTTTTATACAGTAACTGGATAGTTTAATGTCAACTGGTGGCATTATGCATATTGAGAAACTCGTGTCCGACAGGAGTCAGTTCCTAAGACAACACCCTGCTAATTGCCTCAATCAGTCACCCGTGACACGGCACTTGTCTGCTACTGATTATTGAGCTTGGACTAATAATTGGATAATTGACATCGTCTTCTCTCCTGATAGAAGTAATATAGTTGATTTAAAAAAAAGTTTTATTTTCAAAAACGGAGAAAATATTTGCATATATATTTTGTGCGCTAATATTGATGTATGATTTGAATGAATGAATGAATGAATGAATGAATGAATGAATGAATGAATGAATGAATGAATGAATGAATGAATGAATGAATGAATGAATGAATGAATGAATGAATGAATGAATTTGAATGAATGAATGAATGAAGGAATGAATTCAAATGAATGAATGAATGAATGAATTTGAATGAATTTAAGTGAATTCAAAATTAATTTAAATTAATTCAAAATTCATTTGAATGAATTGATAAATGCAATCTTAAAGTTTGTATATGGAGCTGCATAGTATGTATTAGCGAAAAACTCTTTATTTGCGTATTTTCATATGTATATATGACGATCGTCTCTTGCTTAATATTTTTTTGTACCCTGGAATATGAAAGTATTATTCATTACCATCTTATTTTGGCTTAAATGTCATTATTATTGAAAATTCATGACTCGGGTTTATTTGTACAAAAGGAGGTGGGTGGGTGTTTGGGGTGGGGACATGTGCAGAGTTGAAGGGGAGTGTCATAAGACAATGTATATGGTGTATTTGTATTTGAAAATAGGCTCTATTTGAGACACGGATGTAGATGGGATATTGGAATGTATTTAGTTATGGATGGGATAAATTCTATTTGCGATTAAGCAAATGGCTACTTTTCTAGAAATATGTGTGGCTCTGAAAAGAGCCGTTTTGGAGTTTTGAAACTCAGTCTTCCATCTCGGAGTCAGACATTTCCTCGGAGATGATCTCGACCTCCTCTCCAAACAGCTCTCGTCGAAGATCAGCGACGGCCTCGGCTTTGTGATGAGCGTAGTCATAGTACATGTTTCGGAGTCCTTCGATTACAGCCAGGCGCAGTCTGAGATTGTAGCGAAAGGAACGATGATTGGCTTGCTTGGCTTTTGTGTATCTAAACTGCATGTCGTCCATCTTGTGATTCAGTTGTAAGATCTGCTCGCAAGCTTTCTTGAACTTTCTCTCGTTATCCAACAAGGAAAACCTCTTACTCAGCAAAGTCTTGGCAGGACTTCTGGACAACTTAGCAGTTCTCATCTTTGTAGCACTTGGTTTGTAGGGTTGTAAAATGCGTTGTGATCAGTTGTAGCACTGGAAAGTGAATGCCAGATATTGAAAAGTTTCTCACTTTTATACAGTAACTGGATAGTTTAATGTCAACTGGTGGCATTATGCATATTGAGAAACTCGTGTCCGACAGGAGTCAGTTCCTAAGACAACACCCTGCTAATTGCCTCAATCAGTCACCCGTGACACGGCACTTGTCTGCTACTGATTATTGAGCTTGGACTAATAATCGGATAATTGACATCGTCTTCTCTCCTGATAGAAGTAATATAGTTGATTTAAAAAAAAGTTTTATTTTCAAAAACGGAGAAAATATTTGCATATATATTTTGTGCGCTAATATTGATGTATGATTTGAATGAATGAATGAATGAATGAATGAATGAATGAATGAATGAATGAATGAATGAATGAATGAATGAATGAATGAATGAATGAATGAATTTGAATGAATGAATTTGAATGAATGAATGAATGAATGAATTCAAATGAATGAATGAATTTGAATGAATTTAAGTGAATTCAAAATTAATTTAAATTAATTCAAAATTCATTTGAATGAATTTGAATGAATTGATAAATGCAATCTTAAAGTTTGTATATGGAGCTGCATAGTATGTATTAGCGAAAAACTCTTTATTTGCGTATTTTCATATGTATATATGACGATCGTCTCTTGCTTAATATTTTTTTGTACCCTGGAATATGAAAGTATTATTCATTACCATCTTATTTTGGCTTAAATGTCATTATTATTGAAAATTCATGACTCGGGTTTATTTGTACAAAAGGAGGTGGGTGGGTGTTTGGGGTGGGGACATGTGCAGAGTTGAAGGGGAGTGTCATAAGACAATGTATATGGTGTATTTGTATTTGAAAATAGGCTCTATTTGAGACACGGATGTAGATGGGATATTGGAATGTATTTAGTTATGGATGGGATAAATTCTATTTGCGATTAAGCAAATGGCTACTTTTCTAGAAATATGTGTGGCTCTGAAAAGAGCCGTTTTGGAGTTTTGAAACTCAGTCTTCCATCTCGGAGTCAGACATTTCCTCGGAGATGATCTCGACCTCCTCTCCAAACAGCTCTCGTCGAAGATCAGCGACGGCCTCGGCTTTGTGATGAGCGTAGTCATAGTACATGTTTCGGAGTCCTTCGATTACAGCCAGGCGCAGTCTGAGATTGTAGCGAAAGGAACGATGATTGGCTTGCTTGGCTTTTGTGTATCTAAACTGCATGTCGTTCATCTTGTGATTCAGTTGTAAGATCTGCTCGCAAGCTTTCTTGAACTTTCTCTCGTTATCCAACAAGGAAAACCTCTTACTCAGCAAAGTCTTGGCAGGACTTCTGGACAACTTAGCAGTTCTCATCTTTGTAGCACTTGGTTTGTAGGGTTGTAAAATGCGTTGTGATCAGTTGTAGCACTGGAAAGTGAATGCCAGATATTGAAAAGTTTCTCACTTTTATACAGTAACTGGATAGTTTAATGTCAACTGGTGGCATTATGCATATTGAGAAACTCGTGTCCGACAGGAGTCAGTTCCTAAGACAACACCCTGCTAATTGCCTCAATCAGTCACCCGTGACACGGCACTTGTCTGCTACTGATTATTGAGCTTGGACTAATAATTGGATAATTGACATCGTCTTCTCTCCTGATAGAAGTAATATAGTTGATTTAAAAAAAAGTTTTATTTTCAAAAACGGAGAAAATATTTGCATATATATTTTGTGCGCTAATATTGATGTATGATTTGAATGAATGAATGAATGAATGAATGAATGAATGAATGAATGAATGAATGAATGAATGAATGAATGAATGAATGAATGAATGAATGAATGAATGAATGAATGAATGAATGAATGAATGAATTTGAATGAATGAATTTGAATGAATGAATGAATGAAGGAATGAATTCAAATGAATGAATGAATGAATTTGAATGAATTTAAGTGAATTCAAAATTAATTTAAATTAATTCAAAATTCATTTGAATGAATTGATAAATGCAATCTTAAAGTTTGTATATGGAGCTGCATAGTATGTATTAGCGAAAAACTCTTTATTTGCGTATTTTCATATGTATATATGACGATCGTCTCTTGCTTAATATTTTTTTGTACCCTGGAATATGAAAGTATTATTCATTACCATCTTATTTTGGCTTAAATGTCATTATTATTGAAAATTCATGACTCGGGTTTATTTGTACAAAAGGAGGTGGGTGGGTGTTTGGGGTGGGGACATGTGCAGAGTTGAAGGGGAGTGTCAGAAGACAATGTATATGGTGTATTTGTATTTGAAAATAGGCTCTATTTGAGACACGGATGTAGATGGGATATTGGAATGTATTTAGTTATGGATGGGATAAATTCTATTTGCGATTAAGCAAATGGCTACTTTTCTAGAAATATGTGTGGCTCTGAAAAGAGCCGTTTTGGAGTTTTGAAACTCAGTCTTCCATCTCGGAGTCAGACATTTCCTCGGAGATGATCTCGACCTCCTCTCCAAACAGCTCTCGTCGAAGATCAGCGACGGCCTCGGCTTTGTGATGAGCGTAGTCATAGTACATGTTTCGGAGTCCTTCGATTACAGCCAGGCGCAGTCTGAGATTGTAGCGAAAGGAACGATGATTGGCTTGCTTGGCTTTTGTGTATCTAAACTGCATGTCGTCCATCTTGTGATTCAGTTGTAAGATCTGCTCGCAAGCTTTCTTGAACTTTCTCTCGTTATCCAACAAGGAAAACCTCTTACTCAGCAAAGTCTTGGCAGGACTTCTGGACAACTTAGCAGTTCTCATCTTTGTAGCACTTGGTTTGTAGGGTTGTAAAATGCGTTGTGATCAGTTGTAGCACTGGAAAGTGAATGCCAGATATTGAAAAGTTTCTCACTTTTATACAGTAACTGGATAGTTTAATGTCAACTGGTGGCATTATGCATATTGAGAAACTCGTGTCCGACAGGAGTCAGTTCCTAAGACAACACCCTGCTAATTGCCTCAATCAGTCACCCGTGACACGGCACTTGTCTGCTACTGATTATTGAGCTTGGACTAATAATTGGATAATTGACATCGTCTTCTCTCCTGATAGAAGTAATATAGTTGATTTAAAAAAAAGTTTTATTTTCAAAAACGGAGAAAATATTTGCATATATATTTTGTGCGCTAATATTGATGTATGATTTGAATGAATGAATGAATGAATGAATGAATGAATGAATGAATGAATGAATGAATGAATGAATGAATGAATGAATGAATGAATGAATGAATGAATGAATGAATGAATGAATGAATGAATGAATGAAAATGAATGAATGAATGAATTTGAATGAATTTAAGTGAATTCAAAATTAATTTAAATTAATTCAAAATTCATTTGAATGAATTTGAATGAATTGATAAATGCAATCTTAAAGTTTGTATATGGAGCTTCATAGTATGTATTAGCGAAAAACTCTTTATTTGCGTATTTTCATATGTATATATGACGATCGTCTCTTGCTTAATATTTTTTTGTACCCTGGAATATGAAAGTATTATTCATTACCATCTTATTTTGGCTTAAATGTCATTATTATTGAAAATTCATGACTCGGGTTTATTTGTACAAAAGGAGGTGGGTGGATGTTTGGGGTGGGGACATGTGCAGAGTTGAAGGGGAGTGTCATAAGACAATGTATATGGTGTATTTGTATTTGAAAATAGGCTCTATTTGAGACACGGATGTAGATGGGATATTGGAATGTATTTAGTTATGGATGGGATAAATTCTATTTGCGATTAAGCAAATGGCTACTTTTCTAGAAATATGTGTGGCTCTGAAAAGAGCCGTTTTGGAGTTTTGAAACTCAGTCTTCCATCTCGGAGTCAGACATTTCCTCGGAGATGATCTCGACCTCCTCTCCAAACAGCTCTCGTCGAAGATCAGCGACGGCCTCGGCTTTGTGATGAGCGTAGTCATAGTACATGTTTCGGAGTCCTTCGATTACAGCCAGGCGCAGTCTGAGATTGTAGCGAAAGGAACGATGATTGGCTTGCTTGGCTTTTGTGTATCTAAACTGCATGTCGTCCATCTTGTGATTCAGTTGTAAGATCTGCTCGCAAGCTTTCTTGAACTTTCTCTCGTTATCCAACAAGGAAAACCTCTTACTCAGCAAAGTCTTGGCAGGACTTCTGGACAACTTAGCAGTTCTCATCTTTGTAGCACTTGGTTTGTAGGGTTGTAAAATGCGTTGTGATCAGTTGTAGCACTGGAAAGTGAATGCCAGATATTGAAAAGTTTCTCACTTTTATACAGTAACTGGATAGTTTAATGTCAACTGGTGGCATTATGCATATTGAGAAACTCGTGTCCGACAGGAGTCAGTTCCTAAGACAACACCCTGCTAATTGCCTCAATCAGTCACCCGTGACACGGCACTTGTCTGCTACTGATTATTGAGCTTGGACTAATAATTGGATAATTGACATCGTCTTCTCTCCTGATAGAAGTAATATAGTTGATTTAAAAAAAAGTTTTATTTTCAAAAACGGAGAAAATATTTGCATATATATTTTGTGCGCTAATATTGATGTATGATTTGAATGAATGAATGAATGAATGAATGAATGAATGAATGAATGAATGAATGAATGAATGAATGAATGAATGAATGAATGAATGAATTTGAATGAATGAAGGAATGAATTCAAATGAATGAATGAATGAATGAATGAATTTGAATGAATTTAAGTGAATTCAAAATTAATTTAAATTAATTCAAAATTCATTTGAATGAATTGATAAATGCAATCTTAAAGTTTGTATATGGAGCTGCATAGTATGTATTAGCGAAAAACTCTTTATTTGCGTATTTTCATATGTATATATGACGATCGTCTCTTGCTTAATATTTTTTTGTACCCTGGAATATGAAAGTATTATTCATTACCATCTTATTTTGGCTTAAATGTCATTATTATTGAAAATTCATGACTCGGGTTTATTTGTACAAAAGGAGGTGGGTGGGTGTTTGGGGTGGGGACATGTGCAGAGTTGAAGGGGAGTGTCATAAGACAATGTATATGGTGTATTTGTATTTGAAAATAGGCTCTATTTGAGACACGGATGTAGATGGGATATTGGAATGTATTTAGTTATGGATGGGATAAATTCTATTTGCGATTAAGCAAATGGCTACTTTTCTAGAAATATGTGTGGCTCTGAAAAGAGCCGTTTTGGAGTTTTGAAACTCAGTCTTCCATCTCGGAGTCAGACATTTCCTCGGAGATGATCTCGACCTCCTCTCCAAACAGCTCTCGTCGAAGATCAGCGACGGCCTCGGCTTTGTGATGAGCGTAGTCATAGTACATGTTTCGGAGTCCTTCGATTACAGCCAGGCGCAGTCTGAGATTGTAGCGAAAGGAACGATGATTGGCTTGCTTGGCTTTTGTGTATCTAAACTGCATGTCGTCCATCTTGTGATTCAGTTGTAAGATCTGCTCGCAAGCTTTCTTGAACTTTCTCTCGTTATCCAACAAGGAAAACCTCTTACTCAGCAAAGTCTTTGCAGGACTTCTGGACAACTTAGCAGTTCTCATCTTTGTAGCACTTGGTTTGTAGGGTTGTAAAATGCGTTGTGATCAGTTGTAGCACTGGAAAGTGAATGCCAGATATTGAAAAGTTTCTCACTTTTATACAGTAACTGGATAGTTTAATGTCAACTGGTGGCATTATGCATATTGAGAAACTCGTGTCCGACAGGAGTCAGTTCCTAAGACAACACCCTGCTAATTGCCTCAATCAGTCACCCGTGACACGGCACTTGTCTGCTACTGATTATTGAGCTTGGACTAATAATCGGATAATTGACATCGTCTTCTCTCCTGATAGAAGTAATATAGTTGATTTAAAAAAAAGTTTTATTTTCAAAAACGGAGAAAATATTTGCATATATATTTTGTGCGCTAATATTGATGTATGATTTGAATGAATGAATGAATGAATGAATGAATGAATGAATGAATGAATGAATGAATGAATGAATGAATGAATGAATGAATGAATGAATGAATGAATGAATGAATGAATTTGAATGAATGAATTTGAATGAATGAATGAATGAATTCAAATGAATGAATGAATGAATTTGAATGAATTTAAGTGAATTAAAAATTAATTTAAATTAATTCAAAATTCATTTGAATGAATTTGAATGAATTGATAAATGCAATCTTAAAGTTTGTATATGGAGCTGCATAGTATGTATTAGCGAAAAACTCTTTATTTGCGTATTTTCATATGTATATATGACGATCGTCTCTTGCTTAATATTTTTTTGTACCCTGGAATATGAAAGTATTATTCATTACCATCTTATTTTGGCTTAAATGTCATTATTATTGAAAATTCATGACTCGGGTTTATTTGTACAAAAGGAGGTGGGTGGGTGTTTGGGGTGGGGACATGTGCAGAGTTGAAGGGGAGTGTCATAAGACAATGTATATGGTGTATTTGTATTTGAAAATAGGCTCTATTTGAGACACGGATGTAGATGGGATATTGGAATGTATTTAGTTATGGATGGGATAAATTCTATTTGCGATTAAGCAAATGGCTACTTTTCTAGAAATATGTGTGGCTCTGAAAAGAGCCGTTTTGGAGTTTTGAAACTCAGTCTTCCATCTCGGAGTCAGACATTTCCTCGGAGATGATCTCGACCTCCTCTCCAAACAGCTCTCGTCGAAGATCAGCGACGGCCTCGGCTTTGTGATGAGCGTAGTCATAGTACATGTTTCGGAGTCCTTCGATTACAGCCAGGCGCAGTCTGAGATTGTAGCGAAAGGAACGATGATTGGCTTGCTTGGCTTTTGTGTATCTAAACTGCATGTCGTCCATCTTGTGATTCAGTTGTAAGATCTGCTCGCAAGCTTTCTTGAACTTTCTCTCGTTATCCAACAAGGAAAACCTCTTACTCAGCAAAGTCTTGGCAGGACTTCTGGACAACTTAGCAGTTCTCATCTTTGTAGCACTTGGTTTGTAGGGTTGTAAAATGCGTTGTGATCAGTTGTAGCACTGGAAAGTGAATGCCAGATATTGAAAAGTTTCTCACTTTTATACAGTAACTGGATAGTTTAATGTCAACTGGTGGCATTATGCATATTGAGAAACTCGTGTCCGACAGGAGTCAGTTCCTAAGACAACACCCTGCTAATTGCCTCAATCAGTCACCCGTGACACGGCACTTGTCTGCTACTGATTATTGAGCTTGGACTAATAATCGGATAATTGACATCGTCTTCTCTCCTGATAGAAGTAATATAGTTGATTTAAAAAAAAGTTTTATTTTCAAAAACGGAGAAAATATTTGCATATATATTTTGTGCGCTAATATTGATGTATGATTTGAATGAATGAATGAATGAATGAATGAATGAATGAATGAATGAATGAATGAATTTGAATGAATGAATGAATTTGAATGAATGAATGAATTCAAATGAATGAATGAATGAATGAATTCAAATGAATGAATGAATGAATTTGAATGAATTTAAGTGAATTCAAAATTAATTTAAATTAATTCAAAATTCATTTGAATGAATTTGAATGAATTGATAAATGCAATCTTAAAGTTTGTATATGGAGCTGCATAGTATGTATTAGCGAAAAACTCTTTATTTGCGTATTTTCATATGTATATATGACGATCGTCTCTTGCTTAATATTTTTTTGTACCCTGGAATATGAAAGTATTATTCATTACCATCTTATTTTGGCTTAAATGTCATTATTATTGAAAATTCATGACTCGGGTTTATTTGTACAAAAGGAGGTGGGTGGGTGTTTGGGGTGGGGACATGTGCAGAGTTGAAGGGGAGTGTCATAAGACAATGTATATGGTGTATTTGTATTTGAAAATAGGCTCTATTTGAGACACGGATGTAGATGGGATATTGGAATGTATTTAGTTATGGATGGGATAAATTCTATTTGCGATTAAGCAAATGGCTACTTTTCTAGAAATATGTGTGGCTCTGAAAAGAGCCGTTTTGGAGTTTTGAAACTCAGTCTTCCATCTCGGAGTCAGACATTTCCTCGGAGATGATCTCGACCTCCTCTCCAAACAGCTCTCGTCGAAGATCAGCGACGGCCTCGGCTTTGTGATGAGCGTAGTCATAGTACATGTTTCGGAGTCCTTCGATTACAGCCAGGCGCAGTCTGAGATTGTAGCGAAAGGAACGATGATTGGCTTGCTTGGCTTTTGTGTATCTAAACTGCATGTCGTCCATCTTGTGATTCAGTTGTAAGATCTGCTCGCAAGCTTTCTTGAACTTTCTCTCGTTATCCAACAAGGAAAACCTCTTACTCAGCAAAGTCTTGGCAGGACTTCTGGACAACTTAGCAGTTCTCATCTTTGTAGCACTTGGTTTGTAGGGTTGTAAAATGCGTTGTGATCAGTTGTAGCACTGGAAAGTGAATGCCAGATATTGAAAAGTTTCTCACTTTTATACAGTAACTGGATAGTTTAATGTCAACTGGTGGCATTATGCATATTGAGAAACTCGTGTCCGACAGGAGTCAGTTCCTAAGACAACACCCTGCTAATTGCCTCAATCAGTCACCCGTGACACGGCACTTGTCTGCTACTGATTATTGAGCTTGGACTAATAATCGGATAATTGACATCGTCTTCTCTCCTGATAGAAGTAATATAGTTGATTTAAAAAAAAGTTTTATTTTCAAAAACGGAGAAAATATTTGCATATATATTTTGTGCGCTAATATTGATGTATGATTTGAATGAATGAATGAATGAATGAATGAATGAATGAATGAATGAATGAATGAATGAATGAATGAATGAATGAATGAATGAATGAATGAATGAATGAATGAATGAATGAATGAATGAATTTGAATGAATGAATGAATTTGAATGAATGAATGAATTTGAATGAATGAATGAATTTGAATGAATGAATGAATGAATGAATTCAAATGAATGAATGAATGAATTTGAATGAATTTAAGTGAATTCAAAATTAATTTAAATTAATTCAAAATTCATTTGAATGAATTTGAATGAATTGATAAATGCAATCTTAAAGTTTGTATATGGAGCTGCATAGTATGTATTAGCGAAAAACTCTTTATTTGCGTATTTTCATATGTATATATGACGATCGTCTCTTGCTTAATATTTTTTTGTACCCTGGAATATGAAAGTATTATTCATTACCATCTTATTTTGGCTTAAATGTCATTATTATTGAAAATTCATGACTCGGGTTTATTTGTACAAAAGGAGGTGGGTGGGTGTTTGGGGTGGGGACATGTGCAGAGTTGAAGGGGAGTGTCATAAGACAATGTATATGGTGTATTTGTATTTGAAAATAGGCTCTATTTGAGACACGGATGTAGATGGGATATTGGAATGTATTTAGTTATGGATGGGATAAATTCTATTTGCGATTAAGCAAATGGCTACTTTTCTAGAAATATGTGTGGCTCTGAAAAGAGCCGTTTTGGAGTTTTGAAACTCAGTCTTCCATCTCGGAGTCAGACATTTCCTCGGAGATGATCTCGACCTCCTCTCCAAACAGCTCTCGTCGAAGATCAGCGACGGCCTCGGCTTTGTGATGAGCGTAGTCATAGTACATGTTTCGGAGTCCTTCGATTACAGCCAGGCGCAGTCTGAGATTGTAGCGAAAGGAACGATGATTGGCTTGCTTGGCTTTTGTGTATCTAAACTGCATGTCGTCCATCTTGTGATTCAGTTGTAAGATCTGCTCGCAAGCTTTCTTGAACTTTCTCTCGTTATCCAACAAGGAAAACCTCTTACTCAGCAAAGTCTTGGCAGGACTTCTGGACAACTTAGCAGTTCTCATCTTTGTAGCACTTGGTTTGTAGGGTTGTAAAATGCGTTGTGATCAGTTGTAGCACTGGAAAGTGAATGCCAGATATTGAAAAGTTTCTCACTTTTATACAGTAACTGGATAGTTTAATGTCAACTGGTGGCATTATGCATATTGAGAAACTCGTGTCCGACAGGAGTCAGTTCCTAAGACAACACCCTGCTAATTGCCTCAATCAGTCACCCGTGACACGGCACTTGTCTGCTACTGATTATTGAGCTTGGACTAATAATCGGATAATTGACATCGTCTTCTCTCCTGATAGAAGTAATATAGTTGATTTAAAAAAAAGTTTTATTTTCAAAAACGGAGAAAATATTTGCATATATATTTTGTGCTTCAATATTGATGTATGATTTGAATGAATGAATGAATGAATGAATGAATGAATGAATGAATGAATGAATGAATGAATGAATGAATGAATGAACGAATGAATGAATGAATGAATGAATGAATGAATGAATGAATGAATGAATGAATGAATGAATGAATTTGAATGAATGAATTTGAATGAATGAATGAATGAATGAATTCAAATGAATGAATGAATGAATTTGAATGAATTTAAGTGAATTCAAAATTAATTTAAATTAATTCAAAATTCATTTGAATGAATTTGAATGAATTGATAAATGCAATCTTAAAGTTTGTATATGGAGCTGCATAGTATGTATTAGCGAAAAACTCTTTATTTGCGTATTTTCATATGTATATATGACGATCGTCTCTTGCTTAATATTTTTTTGTACCCTGGAATATGAAAGTATTATTCATTACCATCTTATTTTGGCTTAAATGTCATTATTATTGAAAATTCATGACTCGGGTTTATTTGTACAAAAGGAGGTGGGTGGGTGTTTGGGGTGGGGACATGTGCAGAGTTGAAGGGGAGTGTCATAAGACAATGTATATGGTGTATTTGTATTTGAAAATAGGCTCTATTTGAGACACGGATGTAGATGGGATATTGGAATGTATTTAGTTATGGATGGGATAAATTCTATTTGCGATTAAGCAAATGGCTACTTTTCTAGAAATATGTGTGGCTCTGAAAAGAGCCGTTTTGGAGTTTTGAAACTCAGTCTTCCATCTCGGAGTCAGACATTTCCTCGGAGATGATCTCGACCTCCTCTCCAAACAGCTCTCGTCGAAGATCAGCGACGGCCTCGGCTTTGTGATGAGCGTAGTCATAGTACATGTTTCGGAGTCCTTCGATTACAGCCAGGCGCAGTCTGAGATTGTAGCGAAAGGAACGATGATTGGCTTGCTTGGCTTTTGTGTATCTAAACTGCATGTCGTCCATCTTGTGATTCAGTTGTAAGATCTGCTCGCAAGCTTTCTTGAACTTTCTCTCGTTATCCAACAAGGAAAACCTCTTACTCAGCAAAGTCTTGGCAGGACTTCTGGACAACTTAGCAGTTCTCATCTTTGTAGCACTTGGTTTGTAGGGTTGTAAAATGCGTTGTGATCAGTTGTAGCACTGGAAAGTGAATGCCAGATATTGAAAAGTTTCTCACTTTTATACAGTAACTGGATAGTTTAATGTCAACTGGTGGCATTATGCATATTGAGAAACTCGTGTCCGACAGGAGTCAGTTCCTAAGACAACACCCTGCTAATTGCCTCAATCAGTCACCCGTGACACGGCACTTGTCTGCTACTGATTATTGAGCTTGGACTAATAATCGGATAATTGACATCGTCTTCTCTCCTGATAGAAGTAATATAGTTGATTTAAAAAAAAGTTTTATTTTCAAAAACGGAGAAAATATTTGCATATATATTTTGTGCGCTAATATTGATGTATGATTTGAATGAATGAATGAATGAATGAATGAATGAATGAATGAATGAATGAATGAATGAATGAATGAATGAATGAATGAATGAATGAATGAATGAATGAATGAATGAATTTGAATGAATGAATGAATTTGAATGAATGAATGAATTTGAATGAATGAATGAATGAATGAATTCAAATGAATGAATGAATGAATTTGAATGAATTTAAGTGAATTCAAAATTAATTTAAATTAATTCAAAATTCATTTGAATGAATTTGAATGAATTGATAAATGCAATCTTAAAGTTTGTATATGGAGCTGCATAGTATGTATTAGCGAAAAACTCTTTATTTGCGTATTTTCATATGTATATATGACGATCGTCTCTTGCTTAATATTTTTTTGTACCCTGGAATATGAAAGTATTATTCATTACCATCTTATTTTGGCTTAAATGTCATTATTATTGAAAATTCATGACTCGGGTTTATTTGTACAAAAGGAGGTGGGTGGGTGTTTGGGGTGGGGACATGTGCAGAGTTGAAGGGGAGTGTCATAAGACAATGTATATGGTGTATTTGTATTTGAAAATAGGCTCTATTTGAGACACGGATGTAGATGGGATATTGGAATGTATTTAGTTATGGATGGGATAAATTCTATTTGCGATTAAGCAAATGGCTACTTTTCTAGAAATATGTGTGGCTCTGAAAAGAGCCGTTTTGGAGTTTTGAAACTCAGTCTTCCATCTCGGAGTCAGACATTTCCTCGGAGATGATCTCGACCTCCTCTCCAAACAGCTCTCGTCGAAGATCAGCGACGGCCTCGGCTTTGTGATGAGCGTAGTCATAGTACATGTTTCGGAGTCCTTCGATTACAGCCAGGCGCAGTCTGAGATTGTAGCGAAAGGAACGATGATTGGCTTGCTTGGCTTTTGTGTATCTAAACTGCATGTCGTCCATCTTGTGATTCAGTTGTAAGATCTGCTCGCAAGCTTTCTTGAACTTTCTCTCGTTATCCAACAAGGAAAACCTCTTACTCAGCAAAGTCTTGGCAGGACTTCTGGACAACTTAGCAGTTCTCATCTTTGTAGCACTTGGTTTGTAGGGTTGTAAAATGCGTTGTGATCAGTTGTAGCACTGGAAAGTGAATGCCAGATATTGAAAAGTTTCTCACTTTTATACAGTAACTGGATAGTTTAATGTCAACTGGTGGCATTATGCATATTGAGAAACTCGTGTCCGACAGGAGTCAGTTCCTAAGACAACACCCTGCTAATTGCCTCAATCAGTCACCCGTGACACGGCACTTGTCTGCTACTGATTATTGAGCTTGGACTAATAATTGGATAATTGACATCGTCTTCTCTCCTGATAGAAGTAATATAGTTGATTTAAAAAAAAGTTTTATTTTCAAAAACGGAGAAAATATTTGCATATATATTTTGTGCGCTAATATTGATGTATGATTTGAATGAATGAATGAATGAATGAATGAATGAATGAATGAATGAATGAATGAATGAATGAATGAATGAATGAATGAATGAATGAATGAATTAATTTGAATGAATGAATGAATGAATGAATGAATGAATGAATGAATGAATGAATGAATGAATGAATGAATGAATGAATTCAAATGAATGAATGAATGAATGAATTCAAATGAATGAATTTAAGTGAATTCAAAATTAATTTAAATTAATTCAAAATTCATTTGAATGAATTTGAATGAATTGATAAATGCAATCTTAAAGTTTGTATATGGAGCTGCATAGTATGTATTAGCGAAAAACTCTTTATTTGCGTATTTTCATATGTATATATGACGATCGTCTCTTGCTTAATATTTTTTTGTACCCTGGAATATGAAAGTATTATTCATTACCATCTTATTTTGGCTTAAATGTCATTATTATTGAAAATTCATGACTCGGGTTTATTTGTACAAAAGGAGGTGGGTGGGTGTTTGGGGTGGGGACATGTGCAGAGTTGAAGGGGAGTGTCATAAGACAATGTATATGGTGTATTTGTATTTGAAAATAGGCTCTATTTGAGACACGGATGTAGATGGGATATTGGAATGTATTTAGTTATGGATGGGATAAATTCTATTTGCGATTAAGCAAATGGCTACTTTTCTAGAAATATGTGTGGCTCTGAAAAGAGCCGTTTTGGAGTTTTGAAACTCAGTCTTCCATCTCGGAGTCAGACATTTCCTCGGAGATGATCTCGACCTCCTCTCCAAACAGCTCTCGTCGAAGATCAGCGACGGCCTCGGCTTTGTGATGAGCGTAGTCATAGTACATGTTTCGGAGTCCTTCGATTACAGCCAGGCGCAGTCTGAGATTGTAGCGAAAGGAACGATGATTGGCTTGCTTGGCTTTTGTGTATCTAAACTGCATGTCGTCCATCTTGTGATTCAGTTGTAAGATCTGCTCGCAAGCTTTCTTGAACTTTCTCTCGTTATCCAACAAGGAAAACCTCTTACTCAGCAAAGTCTTGGCAGGACTTCTGGACAACTTAGCAGTTCTCATCTTTGTAGCACTTGGTTTGTAGGGTTGTAAAATGCGTTGTGATCAGTTGTAGCACTGGAAAGTGAATGCCAGATATTGAAAAGTTTCTCACTTTTATACAGTAACTGGATAGTTTAATGTCAACTGGTGGCATTATGCATATTGAGAAACTCGTGTCCGACAGGATTCAGTTCCTAAGACAACACCCTGCTAATTGCCTCAATCAGTCACCCGTGACACGGCACTTGTCTGCTACTGATTATTGAGCTTGGACTAATAATTGGATAATTGACATCGTCTTCTCTCCTGATAGAAGTAATATAGTTGATTTATAAAAAAGTTTTATTTTCAAAAACGGAGAAAATATTTGCATATATATTTTGTGCGCTAATATTGATGTATGATTTGAATGAATGAATGAATGAATGAATGAATGAATGAATGAATGAATGAATGAATGAATGAATGAATGAATGAATGAATGAATGAATTAATTTGAATGAATGAATGAATGAATGAATGAATGAATGAATTCAAATGAATGAATGAATGAATGAATTCAAATGAATGAATTTAAGTGAATTCAAAATTAATTTAAATTAATTCAAAATTCATTTGAATGAATTTGAATGAATTGATAAATGCAATCTTAAAGTTTGTATATGGAGCTGCATAGTATGTATTAGCGAAAAACTCTTTATTTGCGTATTTTCATATGTATATATGACGATCGTCTCTTGCTTAATATTTTTTTGTACCCTGGAATATGAAAGTATTATTCATTACCATCTTATTTTGGCTTAAATGTCATTATTATTGAAAATTCATGACTCGGGTTTATTTGTACAAAAGGAGGTGGGTGGGTGTTTGGGGTGGGGACATGTGCAGAGTTGAAGGGGAGTGTCATAAGACAATGTATATGGTGTATTTGTATTTGAAAATAGGCTCTATTTGAGACACGGATGTAGATGGGATATTGGAATGTATTTAGTTATGGATGGGATAAATTCTATTTGCGATTAAGCAAATGGCTACTTTTCTAGAAATATGTGTGGCTCTGAAAAGAGCCGTTTTGGAGTTTTGAAACTCAGTCTTCCATCTCGGAGTCAGACATTTCCTCGGAGATGATCTCGACCTCCTCTCCAAACAGCTCTCGTCGAAGATCAGCGACGGCCTCGGCTTTGTGATGAGCGTAGTCATAGTACATGTTTCGGAGTCCTTCGATTACAGCCAGGCGCAGTCTGAGATTGTAGCGAAAGGAACGATGATTGGCTTGCTTGGCTTTTGTGTATCTAAACTGCATGTCGTCCATCTTGTGATTCAGTTGTAAGATCTGCTCGCAAGCTTTCTTGAACTTTCTCTCGTTATCCAACAAGGAAAACCTCTTACTCAGCAAAGTCTTGGCAGGACTTCTGGACAACTTAGCAGTTCTCATCTTTGTAGCACTTGGTTTGTAGGGTTGTAAAATGCGTTGTGATCAGTTGTAGCACTGGAAAGTGAATGCCAGATATTGAAAAGTTTCTCACTTTTATACAGTAACTGGATAGTTTAATGTCAACTGGTGGCATTATGCATATTGAGAAACTCGTGTCCGACAGGAGTCAGTTCCTAAGACAACACCCTGCTAATTGCCTCAATCAGTCACCCGTGACACGGCACTTGTCTGCTACTGATTATTGAGCTTGGACTAATAATTGGATAATTGACATCGTCTTCTCTCCTGATAGAAGTAATATAGTTGATTTAAAAAAAAGTTTTATTTTCAAAAACGGAGAAAATATTTGCATATATATTTTGTGCGCTAATATTGATGTATGATTTGAATGAATGAATGAATGAATGAATGAATGAATGAATGAATGAATGAATGAATGAATGAATGAATGAATGAATGAATTAATTTGAATGAATGAATGAATGAATGAATGAATGAATGAATGAATGAATGAATGAATGAATGAATGAATTCAAATGAATGAATGAATGAATGAATTCAAATGAATGAATTTAAGTGAATTCAAAATTAATTTAAATTAATTCAAAATTCATTTGAATGAATTTGAATGAATTGATAAATGCAATCTTAAAGTTTGTATATGGAGCTGCATAGTATGTATTAGCGAAAAACTCTTTATTTGCGTATTTTCATATGTATATATGACGATCGTCTCTTGCTTAATATTTTTTTGTACCCTGGAATATGAAAGTATTATTCATTACCATCTTATTTTGGCTTAAATGTCATTATTATTGAAAATTCATGACTCGGGTTTATTTGTACAAAAGGAGGTGGGTGGGTGTTTGGGGTGGGGACATGTGCAGAGTTGAAGGGGAGTGTCATAAGACAATGTATATGGTGTATTTGTATTTGAAAATAGGCTCTATTTGAGACACGGATGTAGAT
This sequence comes from Pinctada fucata, assembly GCA_028142955.1. NCBI lineage: Eukaryota > Metazoa > Mollusca > Bivalvia > Pterioida > Pteriidae > Pinctada > Pinctada fucata. The sequence continues at coordinate 39,484,593 of AP027103.1, forward strand.
GGGATATTGGAATGTATTTAGTTATGGATGGGATAAATTCTATTTGCGATTAAGCAAATGGCTACTTTTCTAGAAATATGTGTGGCTCTGAAAAGAGCCGTTTTGGAGTTTTGAAACTCAGTCTTCCCTCTCGGAGTCAGACATTTCCTCGGAGATGATCTCGACCTCCTCTCCAAACAGCTCTCGTCGAAGATCAGCGACGGCCTCGGCTTTGTGATGAGCGTAGTCATAGTACATGTTTCGGAGTCCTTCGATTACAGCCAGGCGCAGTCTGAGATTGTAGCGAAAGGAACGATGATTGGCTTGCTTGGCTTTTGTGTATCTAAACTGCATGTCGTCCATCTTGTGATTCAGTTGTAAGATCTGCTCGCAAGCTTTCTTGAACTTTCTCTCGTTATCCAACAAGGAAAACCTCTTACTCAGCAAAGTCTTGGCAGGACTTCTGGACAACTTAGCAGTTCTCATCTTTGTAGCACTTGGTTTGTAGGGTTGTAAAATGCGTTGTGATCAGTTGTAGCACTGGAAAGTGAATGCCAGATATTGAAAAGTTTCTCACTTTTATACAGTAACTGGATAGTTTAATGTCAACTGGTGGCATTATGCATATTGAGAAACTCGTGTCCGACAGGATTCAGTTCCTAAGACAACACCCTGCTAATTGCCTCAATCAGTCACCCGTGACACGGCACTTGTCTGCTACTGATTATTGAGCTTGGACTAATAATTGGATAATTGACATCGTCTTCTCTCCTGATAGAAGTAATATAGTTGATTTATAAAAAAGTTTTATTTTCAAAAACGGAGAAAATATTTGCATATATATTTTGTGCGCTAATATTGATGTATGATTTGAATGAATGAATGAATGAATGAATGAATGAATGAATGAATGAATGAATGAATGAATGAATGAATGAATGAATGAATTAATTTGAATGAATGAATGAATGAATGAATGAATGAATGAATTCAAATGAATGAATGAATGAATGAATTCAAATGAATGAATTTAAGTGAATTCAAAATTAATTTAAATTAATTCAAAATTCATTTGAATGAATTTGAATGAATTGATAAATGCAATCTTAAAGTTTGTATATGGAGCTGCATAGTATGTATTAGCGAAAAACTCTTTATTTGCGTATTTTCATATGTATATATGACGATCGTCTCTTGCTTAATATTTTTTTGTACCCTGGAATATGAAAGTATTATTCATTACCATCTTATTTTGGCTTAAATGTCATTATTATTGAAAATTCATGACTCGGGTTTATTTGTACAAAAGGAGGTGGGTGGGTGTTTGGGGTGGGGACATGTGCAGAGTTGAAGGGGAGTGTCATAAGACAATGTATATGGTGTATTTGTATTTGAAAATAGGCTCTATTTGAGACACGGATGTAGATGGGATATTGGAATGTATTTAGTTATGGATGGGATAAATTCTATTTGCGATTAAGCAAATGGCTACTTTTCTAGAAATATGTGTGGCTCTGAAAAGAGCCGTTTTGGAGTTTTGAAACTCAGTCTTCCATCTCGGAGTCAGACATTTCCTCGGAGATGATCTCGACCTCCTCTCCAAACAGCTCTCGTCGAAGATCAGCGACGGCCTCGGCTTTGTGATGAGCGTAGTCATAGTACATGTTTCGGAGTCCTTCGATTACAGCCAGGCGCAGTCTGAGATTGTAGCGAAAGGAACGATGATTGGCTTGCTTGGCTTTTGTGTATCTAAACTGCATGTCGTCCATCTTGTGATTCAGTTGTAAGATCTGCTCGCAAGCTTTCTTGAACTTTCTCTCGTTATCCAACAAGGAAAACCTCTTACTCAGCAAAGTCTTGGTAGGACTTCTGGACAACTTAGCAGTTCTCATCTTTGTAGCACTTGGTTTGTAGGGTTGTAAAATGCGTTGTGATCAGTTGTAGCACTGGAAAGTGAATGCCAGATATTGAAAAGTTTCTCACTTTTATACAGTAACTGGATAGTTTAATGTCAACTGGTGGCATTATGCATATTGAGAAACTCGTGTCCGACAGGAGTCAGTTCCTAAGACAACACCCTGCTAATTGCCTCAATCAGTCACCCGTGACACGGCACTTGTCTGCTACTGATTATTGAGCTTGGACTAATAATTGGATAATTGACATCGTCTTCTCTCCTGATAGAAGTAATATAGTTGATTTAAAAAAAAGTTTTATTTTCAAAAACGGAGAAAATATTTGCATATATATTTTGTGCGCTAATATTGATGTATGATTTGAATGAATGAATAAATGAATGAATGAATGAATGAATGAATGAATGAATGAATGAATGAATGAATGAATGAATGAATGAATGAATTAATTTGAATGAATGAATGAATGAATGAATGAATGAATTCAAATGAATGAATGAATGAATGAATTCAAATGAATGAATGAATGAATGAATTCAAATGAATGAATTTAAGTGAATTCAAAATTAATTTAAATTAATTCAAAATTCATTTGAATGAATTTGAATGAATTGATAAATGCAATCTTAAAGTTTGTATATGGAGCTGCATAGTATGTATTAGCGAAAAACTCTTTATTTGCGTATTTTCATATGTATATATGACGATCGTCTCTTGCTTAATATTTTTTTGTACCCTGGAATATGAAAGTATTATTCATTACCATCTTATTTTGGCTTAAATGTCATTATTATTGAAAATTCATGACTCGGGTTTATTTGTACAAAAGGAGGTGGGTGGGTGTTTGGGGTGGGGACATGTGCAGAGTTGAAGGGGAGTGTCATAAGACAATGTATATGGTGTATTTGTATTTGAAAATAGGCTCTATTTGAGACACGGATGTAGATGGGATATTGGAATGTATTTAGTTATGGATGGGATAAATTCTATTTGCGATTAAGCAAATGGCTACTTTTCTAGAAATATGTGTGGCTCTGAAAAGAGCCGTTTTGGAGTTTTGAAACTCAGTCTTCCATCTCGGAGTCAGACATTTCCTCGGAGATGATCTCGACCTCCTCTCCAAACAGCTCTCGTCGAAGATCAGCGACGGCCTCGGCTTTGTGATGAGCGTAGTCATAGTACATGTTTCGGAGTCCTTCGATTACAGCCAGGCGCAGTCTGAGATTGTAGCGAAAGGAACGATGATTGGCTTGCTTGGCTTTTGTGTATCTAAACTGCATGTCGTCCATCTTGTGATTCAGTTGTAAGATCTGCTCGCAAGCTTTCTTGAACTTTCTCTCGTTATCCAACAAGGAAAACCTCTTACTCAGCAAAGTCTTGGCAGGACTTCTGGACAACTTAGCAGTTCTCATCTTTGTAGCACTTGGTTTGTAGGGTTGTAAAATGCGTTGTGATCAGTTGTAGCACTGGAAAGTGAATGCCAGATATTGAAAAGTTTCTCACTTTTATACAGTAACTGGATAGTTTAATGTCAACTGGTGGCATTATGCATATTGAGAAACTCGTGTCCGACAGGAGTCAGTTCCTAAGACAACACCCTGCTAATTGCCTCAATCAGTCACCCGTGACACGGCACTTGTCTGCTACTGATTATTGAGCTTGGACTAATAATTGGATAATTGACATCGTCTTCTCTCCTGATAGAAGTAATATAGTTGATTTAAAAAAAAGTTTTATTTTCAAAAACGGAGAAAATATTTGCATATATATTTTGTGCGCTAATATTGATGTATGATTTGAATGAATGAATGAATGAATGAATGAATGAATGAATGAATGAATGAATGAATGAATGAATGAATGAATGAATGAATGAATGAATGAATGAATGAATGAATTTGAATGAATGAATGAATTCAAATGAATGAATGAATTTGAATGAATTTAAGTGAATTCAAAATTAATTTAAATTGATTCAAAATTCATTTGAATGAATTTGAATGAATTGATAAATGCAATCTTAAAGTTTGTATATGGAGCTGCATAGTATGTATTAGCGAAAAACTCTTTATTTGCGTATTTTCATATGTATATATGACGATCGTCTCTTGCTTAATATTTTTTTGTACCCTGGAATATGAAAGTATTATTCATTACCATCTTATTTTGGCTTAAATGTCATTATTATTGAAAATTCATGACTCGGGTTTATTTGTACAAAAGGAGGTGGGTGGGTGTTTGGGGTGGGGACATGTGCAGAGTTGAAGGGGAGTGTCATAAGACAATGTATATGGTGTATTTGTATTTGAAAATAGGCTCTATTTGAGACACGGATGTAGATGGGATATTGGAATGTATTTAGTTATGGATGGGATAAATTCTATTTGCGATTAAGCAAATGGCTACTTTTCTAGAAATATGTGTGGCTCTGAAAAGAGCCGTTTTGGAGTTTTGAAACTCAGTCTTCCATCTCGGAGTCAGACATTTCCTCGGAGATGATCTCGACCTCCTCTCCAAACAGCTCTCGTCGAAGATCAGCGACGGCCTCGGCTTTGTGATGAGCGTAGTCATAGTACATGTTTCGGAGTCCTTCGATTACAGCCAGGCGCAGTCTGAGATTGTAGCGAAAGGAACGATGATTGGCTTGCTTGGCTTTTGTGTATCTAAACTGCATGTCGTCCATCTTGTGATTCAGTTGTAAGATCTGCTCGCAAGCTTTCTTGAACTTTCTCTCGTTATCCAACAAGGAAAACCTCTTACTCAGCAAAGTCTTGGCAGGACTTCTGGACAACTTAGCAGTTCTCATCTTTGTAGCACTTGGTTTGTAGGGTTGTAAAATGCGTTGTGATCAGTTGTAGCACTGGAAAGTGAATGCCAGATATTGAAAAGTTTCTCACTTTTATACAGTAACTGGATAGTTTAATGTCAACTGGTGGCATTATGCATATTGAGAAACTCGTGTCCGACAGGAGTCAGTTCCTAAGACAACACCCTGCTAATTGCCTCAATCAGTCACCCGTGACACGGCACTTGTCTGCTACTGATTATTGAGCTTGGACTAATAATTGGATAATTGACATCGTCTTCTCTCCTAATAGAAGTAATATAGTTGATTTAAAAAAAAGTTTTATTTTCAAAAACGGAGAAAATATTTGCATATATATTTTGTGCGCTAATATTGATGTATGATTTGAATGAATGAATGAATGAATGAATGAATGAATGAATGAATGAATGAATGAATGAATGAATGAATGAATGAATGAATGAATGAATGAATGAATGAATGAATGAATGAAAATGAATGAATGAATGAATGAATGAATGAATTTGAATGAATTTAAGTGAATTCAAAATTAATTTAAATTAATTCAAAATTCATTTGAATGAATTTGAATGAATTGATAAATGCAATCTTAAAGTTTGTATATGGAGCTGCATAGTATGTATTAGCGATAAACTCTTTATTTGCGTATTTTCATATGTATATATGACGATCGTCTCTTGCTTAATATTTTTTTGTACCCTGGAATATGAAAGTATTATTCATTACCATCTTATTTTGGCTTAAATGTCATTATTATTGAAAATTCATGACTCGGGTTTATTTGTACAAAAGGAGGTGGGTGGGTGTTTGGGGTGGGGACATGTGCAGAGTTGAAGGGGAGTGTCATAAGACAATGTATATGGTGTATTTGTATTTGAAAATAGGCTCTATTTGAGACACGGATGTAGATGGGATATTGGAATGTATTTAGTTATGGATGGGATAAATTCTATTTGCGATTAAGCAAATGGCTACTTTTCTAGAAATATGTGTGGCTCTGAAAAGAGCCGTTTTGGAGTTTTGAAACTCAGTCTTCCATCTCGGAGTCAGACATTTCCTCGGAGATGATCTCGACCTCCTCTCCAAACAGCTCTCGTCGAAGATCAGCGACGGCCTCGGCTTTGTGATGAGCGTAGTCATAGTACATGTTTCGGAGTCCTTCGATTACAGCCAGGCGCAGTCTGAGATTGTAGCGAAAGGAACGATGATTGGCTTGCTTGGCTTTTGTGTATCTAAACTGCATGTCGTCCATCTTGTGATTCAGTTGTAAGATCTGCTCGCAAGCTTTCTTGAACTTTCTCTCGTTATCCAACAAGGAAAACCTCTTACTCAGCAAAGTCTTGGCAGGACTTCTGGACAACTTAGCAGTTCTCATCTTTGTAGCACTTGGTTTGTAGGGTTGTAAAATGCGTTGTGATCAGTTGTAGCACTGGAAAGTGAATGCCAGATATTGAAAAGTTTCTCACTTTTATACAGTAACTGGATAGTTTAATGTCAACTGGTGGCATTATGCATATTGAGAAACTCGTGTCCGACAGGAGTCAGTTCCTAAGACTACACCCTGCTAATTGCCTCAATCAGTCACCCGTGACACGGCACTTGTCTGCTACTGATTATTGAGCTTGGATTAATAATTGGATAATTGACATCGTCTTCTCTCCTGATAGAAGTAATATAGTTGATTTAAAAAAAAGTTTTATTTTCAAAAACGGAGAAAATATTTGCATATATATTTTGTGCGCTAATATTGATGTATGATTTGAATGAATGAATGAATGAATGAATGAATGAATGAATGAATGAATGAATGAATGAATGAATGAATGAATGAATGAATGAATGAATGAATTAATTAATTAATGAATTAATTAATTTGATTGAATGAATGAATGAATGAATGAATGAATTCAAATGAATGAATGAATGAATGAATGAATTCAAATGAATGAATTTAAGTGAATTCAAAATTAATTTAAATTAATTCAAAATTCATTTGAATGAATTTGAATGAATTGATAAATGCAATCTTAAAGTTTGTATATGGAGCTGCATAGTATGTATTAGCGAAAAACTCTTTATTTGCGTATTTTCATATGTATATATGACGATCGTCTCTTGCTTAATATTTTTTTGTACCCTGGAATATGAAAGTATTATTCATTACCATCTTATTTTGGCTTAAATGTCATTATTATTGAAAATTCATGACTCGGGTTTATTTGTACAAAAGGAGGTGGGTGGGTGTTTGGGGTGGGGACATGTGCAGAGTTGAAGGGGAGTGTCATAAGACAATGTATATGGTGTATTTGTATTTGAAAATAGGCTCTATTTGAGACACGGATGTAGATGGGATATTGGAATGTATTTAGTTATGGATGGGATAAATTCTATTTGCGATTAAGCAAATGGCTACTTTTCTAGAAATATGTGTGGCTCTGAAAAGAGCCGTTTTGGAGTTTTGAAACTCAGTCTTCCATCTCGGAGTCAGACATTTCATCGGAGATGATCTCGACCTCCTCTCCAAACAGCTCTCGTCGAAGATCAGCGACGGCCTCGGCTTTGTGATGAGCGTAGTCATAGTACATGTTTCGGAGTCCTTCGATTACAGCCAGGCGCAGTCTGAGATTGTAGCGAAAGGAACGATGATTGGCTTGCTTGGCTTTTGTGTATCTAAACTGCATGTCGTCCATCTTGTGATTCAGTTGTAAGATCTGCTCGCAAGCTTTCTTGAACTTTCTCTCGTTATCCAACAAGGAAAACCTCTTACTCAGCAAAGTCTTGGCAGGACTTCTGGACAACGTAGCAGTTCTCATCTTTGTAGCACTTGGTTTGTAGGGTTGTAAAATGCGTTGTGATCAGTTGTAGCACTGGAAAGTGAATGCCAGATATTGAAAAGTTTCTCACTTTTATACAGTAACTGGATAGTTTAATGTCAACTGGTGGCATTATGCATATTGAGAAACTCGTGTCCGACAGGAGTCAGTTCCTAAGACAACACCCTGCTAATTGCCTCAATCAGTCACCCGTGACACGGCACTTGTCTGCTACTGATTATTGAGCTTGGACTAATAATTGGATAATTGACATCGTCTTCTCTCCTGATAGAAGTAATATAGTTGATTTAAAAAAAAGTTTTATTTTCAAAAACGGAGAAAATATTTGCATATATATTTTGTGCGCTAATATTGATGTATGATTTGAATGAATGAATAAATGAATGAATGAATGAATGAATGAATGAATGAATGAATGAATGAATGAATGAATGAATGAATGAATGAATGAATGAATGAATGAATGAATGAATGAATGAATGAATGAATGAATGAATTTGAATGAATGAATGAATGAATGAATGAATTCAAATGAATGAATGAATGAATGAATTCAAATGAATGAATTTAAGTGAATTCAAAATTAATTTAAATTAATTCAAAATTCATTTGAATGAATTTGAATGAATTGATAAATGCAATCTTAAAGTTTGTATATGGAGCTGCATAGTATGTATTAGCGAAAAACTCTTTATTTGCGTATTTTCATATGTATATATGACGATCGTCTCTTGCTTAATATTTTTTTGTACCCTGGAATATGAAAGTATTATTCATTACCATCTTATTTTGGCTTAAATGTCATTATTATTGAAAATTCATGACTCGGGTTTATTTGTACAAAAGGAGGTGGGTGGGTGTTTGGGGTGGGGACATGTGCAGAGTTGAAGGGGAGTGTCATAAGACAATGTATATGGTGTATTTGTATTTGAAAATAGGCTCTATTTGAGACACGGATGTAGATGGGATATTGGAATGTATTTAGTTATGGATGGGATAAATTCTATTTGCGATTAAGCAAATGGCTACTTTTCTAGAAATATGTGTGGCTCTGAAAAGAGCCGTTTTGGAGTTTTGAAACTCAGTCTTCCATCTCGGAGTCAGACATTTCCTCGGAGATGATCTCGACCTCCTCTCCAAACAGCTCTCGTCGAAGATCAGCGACGGCCTCGGCTTTGTGATGAGCGTAGTCATAGTACATGTTTCGGAGTCCTTCGATTACAGCCAGGCGCAGTCTGAGATTGTAGCGAAAGGAACGATGATTGGCTTGCTTGGCTTTTGTGTATCTAAACTGCATGTCGTCCATCTTGTGATTCAGTTGTAAGATCTGCTCGCAAGCTTTCTTGAACTTTCTCTCGTTATCCAACAAGGAAAACCTCTTACTCAGCAAAGTCTTGGCAGGACTTCTGGACAACTTAGCAGTTCTCATCTTTGTAGCACTTGGTTTGTAGGGTTGTAAAATGCGTTGTGATCAGTTGTAGCACTGGAAAGTGAATGCCAGATATTGAAAAGTTTCTCACTTTTATACAGTAACTGGATAGTTTAATGTCAACTGGTGGCATTATGCATATTGAGAAACTCGTGTCCGACAGGAGTCAGTTCCTAAGACAACACCCTGCTAATTGCCTCAATCAGTCACCCGTGACACGGCACTTGTCTGCTACTGATTATTGAGCTTGGACTAATAATTGGATAATTGACATCGTCTTCTCTCCTGATAGAAGTAATATAGTTGATTTAAAAAAAAGTTTTATTTTCAAAAACGGAGAAAATATTTGCATATATATTTTGTGCGCTAATATTGATGTATGATTTGAATGAATGAATGAATGAATGAATGAATGAATGAATGAATGAATGAATGAATGAATGAATGAATGAATGAATGAATGAATGAATGAATGAATGAATGAATGAATGAATGAATGAATGAATGAATGAATGAATTTGAATGAATGAATGAATTCAAATGAATGAATGAATTTGAATGAATTTAAGTGAATTCAAAATTAATTTAAATTGATTCAAAATTCATTTGAATGAATTTGAATGAATTGATAAATGCAATCTTAAAGTTTGTATATGGAGCTGCATAGTATGTATTAGCGAAAAACTCTTTATTTGCGTATTTTCATATGTATATATGACGATCGTCTCTTGCTTAATATTTTTTTGTACCCTGGAATATGAAAGTATTATTCATTACCATCTTATTTTGGCTTAAATGTCATTATTATTGAAAATTCATGACTCGGGTTTATTTGTACAAAAGGAGGTGGGTGGGTGTTTGGGGTGGGGACATGTGCAGAGTTGAAGGGGAGTGTCATAAGACAATGTATATGGTGTATTTGTATTTGAAAATAGGCTCTATTTGAGACACGGATGTAGATGGGATATTGGAATGTATTTAGTTATGGATGGGATAAATTCTATTTGCGATTAAGCAAATGGCTACTTTTCTAGAAATATGTGTGGCTCTGAAAAGAGCCGTTTTGGAGTTTTGAAACTCAGTCTTCCATCTCGGAGTCAGACATTTCCTCGGAGATGATCTCGACCTCCTCTCCAAACAGCTCTCGTCGAAGATCAGCGACGGCCTCGGCTTTGTGATGAGCGTAGTCATAGTACATGTTTCGGAGTCCTTCGATTACAGCCAGGCGCAGTCTGAGATTGTAGCGAAAGGAACGATGATTGGCTTGCTTGGCTTTTGTGTATCTAAACTGCATGTCGTCCATCTTGTGATTCAGTTGTAAGATCTGCTCGCAAGCTTTCTTGAACTTTCTCTCGTTATCCAACAAGGAAAACCTCTTACTCAGCAAAGTCTTGGCAGGACTTCTGGACAACTTAGCAGTTCTCATCTTTGTAGCACTTGGTTTGTAGGGTTGTAAAATGCGTTGTGATCAGTTGTAGCACTGGAAAGTGAATGCCAGATATTGAAAAGTTTCTCACTTTTATACAGTAACTGGATAGTTTAATGTCAACTGGTGGCATTATGCATATTGAGAAACTCGTGTCCGACAGGAGTCAGTTCCTAAGACAACACCCTGCTAATTGCCTCAATCAGTCACCCGTGACACGGCACTTGTCTGCTACTGATTATTGAGCTTGGACTAATAATTGGATAATTGACATCGTCTTCTCTCCTAATAGAAGTAATATAGTTGATTTAAAAAAAAGTTTTATTTTCAAAAACGGAGAAAATATTTGCATATATATTTTGTGCGCTAATATTGATGTATGATTTGAATGAATGAATGAATGAATGAATGAATGAATGAATGAATGAATGAATGAATGAATGAATGAATGAATGAATGAATGAATGAATGAATGAATGAATGAATGAATGAATGAATGAAAATGAATGAATGAATGAATGAATGAATGAATTTGAATGAATTTAAGTGAATTCAAAATTAATTTAAATTAATTCAAAATTCATTTGAATGAATTTGAATGAATTGATAAATGCAATCTTAAAGTTTGTATATGGAGCTGCATAGTATGTATTAGCGATAAACTCTTTATTTGCGTATTTTCATATGTATATATGACGATCGTCTCTTGCTTAATATTTTTTTGTACCCTGGAATATGAAAGTATTATTCATTACCATCTTATTTTGGCTTAAATGTCATTATTATTGAAAATTCATGACTCGGGTTTATTTGTACAAAAGGAGGTGGGTGGGTGTTTGGGGTGGGGACATGTGCAGAGTTGAAGGGGAGTGTCATAAGACAATGTATATGGTGTATTTGTATTTGAAAATAGGCTCTATTTGAGACACGGATGTAGATGGGATATTGGAATGTATTTAGTTATGGATGGGATAAATTCTATTTGCGATTAAGCAAATGGCTACTTTTCTAGAAATATGTGTGGCTCTGAAAAGAGCCGTTTTGGAGTTTTGAAACTCAGTCTTCCATCTCGGAGTCAGACATTTCCTCGGAGATGATCTCGACCTCCTCTCCAAACAGCTCTCGTCGAAGATCAGCGACGGCCTCGGCTTTGTGATGAGCGTAGTCATAGTACATGTTTCGGAGTCCTTCGATTACAGCCAGGCGCAGTCTGAGATTGTAGCGAAAGGAACGATGATTGGCTTGCTTGGCTTTTGTGTATCTAAACTGCATGTCGTCCATCTTGTGATTCAGTTGTAAGATCTGCTCGCAAGCTTTCTTGAACTTTCTCTCGTTATCCAACAAGGAAAACCTCTTACTCAGCAAAGTCTTGGCAGGACTTCTGGACAACTTAGCAGTTCTCATCTTTGTAGCACTTGGTTTGTAGGGTTGTAAAATGCGTTGTGATCAGTTGTAGCACTGGAAAGTGAATGCCAGATATTGAAAAGTTTCTCACTTTTATACAGTAACTGGATAGTTTAATGTCAACTGGTGGCATTATGCATATTGAGAAACTCGTGTCCGACAGGAGTCAGTTCCTAAGACTACACCCTGCTAATTGCCTCAATCAGTCACCCGTGACACGGCACTTGTCTGCTACTGATTATTGAGCTTGGATTAATAATTGGATAATTGACATCGTCTTCTCTCCTGATAGAAGTAATATAGTTGATTTAAAAAAAAGTTTTATTTTCAAAAACGGAGAAAATATTTGCATATATATTTTGTGCGCTAATATTGATGTATGATTTGAATGAATGAATGAATGAATGAATGAATGAATGAATGAATGAATGAATGAATGAATGAATGAATGAATGAATGAATGAATGAATTTGAATGAATGAATTCAAATGAATGAATGAATGAATGAATGAATTTGAATGAATTTAAGTGAATTCAAAATTAATTTAAATTAATTCAAAATTCATTTGAATGAATTTGAATGAATTGATAAATGCAATCTTAAAGTTTGTATATGGAGCTGCATAGTATGTATTAGCGAAAAACTCTTTATTTGCGTATTTTCATATGTATATATGACGATCGTCTCTTGCTTAATATTTTTTTGTACCCTGGAATATGAAAGTATTATTCATTACCATCTTATTTTGGCTTAAATGTCATTATTATTGAAAATTCATGACTCGGGTTTATTTGTACAAAAGGAGGTGGGTGGGTGTTTGGGGTGGGGACATGTGCAGAGTTGAAGGGGAGTGTCATAAGACAATGTATATGGTGTATTTGTATTTGAAAATAGGCTCTATTTGAGACACGGATGTAGATGGGATATTGGAATGTATTTAGTTATGGATGGGATAAATTCTATTTGCGATTAAGCAAATGGCTACTTTTCTAGAAATATGTGTGGCTCTGAAAAGAGCCGTTTTGGAGTTTTGAAACTCAGTCTTCCATCTCGGAGTCAGACATTTCCTCGGAGATGATCTCGACCTCCTCTCCAAACAGCTCTCGTCGAAGATCAGCGACGGCCTCGGCTTTGTGATGAGCGTAGTCATAGTACATGTTTCGGAGTCCTTCGATTACAGCCAGGCGCAGTCTGAGATTGTAGCGAAAGGAACGATGATTGGCTTGCTTGGCTTTTGTGTATCTAAACTGCATGTCGTCCATCTTGTGATTCAGTTGTAAGATCTGCTCGCAAGCTTTCTTGAACTTTCTCTCGTTATCCAACAAGGAAAACCTCTTACTCAGCAAAGTCTTGGCAGGACTTCTGGACAACTTAGCAGTTCTCATCTTTGTAGCACTTGGTTTGTAGGGTTGTAAAATGCGTTGTGATCAGTTGTAGCACTGGAAAGTGAATGCCAGATATTGAAAAGTTTCTCACTTTTATACAGTAACTGGATAGTTTAATGTCAACTGGTGGCATTATGCATATTGAGAAACTCGTGTCCGACAGGAGTCAGTTCCTAAGACAACACCCTGCTAATTGCCTCAATCAGTCACCCGTGACACGGCACTTGTCTGCTACTGATTATTGAGCTTGGACTAATAATTGGATAATTGACATCGTCTTCTCTCCTGATAGAAGTAATATAGTTGATTTAAAAAAAAGTTTTATTTTCAAAAACGGAGAAAATATTTGCATATATATTTTGTGCGCTAATATTGATGTATGATTTGAATGAATGAATGAATGAATGAATGAATGAATGAATGAATGAATGAATGAATGAATGAATGAATGAATGAATGAATGAATGAATGAATGAATGAATTTGAATGAATGAATGAATTCAAATGAATGAATGAATTTGAATGAATTTAAGTGAATTCAAAATTAATTTAAATTGATTCAAAATTCATTTGAATGAATTTGAATGAATTGATAAATGCAATCTTAAAGTTTGTATATGGAGCTGCATAGTATGTATTAGCGAAAAACTCTTTATTTGCGTATTTTCATATGTATATATGACGATCGTCTCTTGCTTAATATTTTTTTGTACCCTGGAATATGAAAGTATTATTCATTACCATCTTATTTTGGCTTAAATGTCATTATTATTGAAAATTCATGACTCGGGTTTATTTGTACAAAAGGAGGTGGGTGGGTGTTTGGGGTGGGGACATGTGCAGAGTTGAAGGGGAGTGTCATAAGACAATGTATATGGTGTATTTGTATTTGAAAATAGGCTCTATTTGAGACACGGATGTAGATGGGATATTGGAATGTATTTAGTTATGGATGGGATAAATTCTATTTGCGATTAAGCAAATGGCTACTTTTCTAGAAATATGTGTGGCTCTGAAAAGAGCCGTTTTGGAGTTTTGAAACTCAGTCTTCCATCTCGGAGTCAGACATTTCCTCGGAGATGATCTCGACCTCCTCTCCAAACAGCTCTCGTCGAAGATCAGCGACGGCCTCGGCTTTGTGATGAGCGTAGTCATAGTACATGTTTCGGAGTCCTTCGATTACAGCCAGGCGCAGTCTGAGATTGTAGCGAAAGGAACGATGATTGGCTTGCTTGGCTTTTGTGTATCTAAACTGCATGTCGTCCATCTTGTGATTCAGTTGTAAGATCTGCTCGCAAGCTTTCTTGAACTTTCTCTCGTTATCCAACAAGGAAAACCTCTTACTCAGCAAAGTCTTGGCAGGACTTCTGGACAACTTAGCAGTTCTCATCTTTGTAGCACTTGGTTTGTAGGGTTGTAAAATGCGTTGTGATCAGTTGTAGCACTGGAAAGTGAATGCCAGATATTGAAAAGTTTCTCACTTTTATACAGTAACTGGATAGTTTAATGTCAACTGGTGGCATTATGCATATTGAGAAACTCGTGTCCGACAGGAGTCAGTTCCTAAGACTACACCCTGCTAATTGCCTCAATCAGTCACCCGTGACACGGCACTTGTCTGCTACTGATTATTGAGCTTGGATTAATAATTGGATAATTGACATCGTCTTCTCTCCTGATAGAAGTAATATAGTTGATTTAAAAAAAAGTTTTATTTTCAAAAACGGAGAAAATATTTGCATATATATTTTGTGCGCTAATATTGATGTATGATTTGAATGAATGAATGAATGAATGAATGAATGAATGAATGAATGAATGAATGAATGAATGAATGAATGAATGAATGAATGAATGAATGAATGAATGAATGAATGAATGAATGAATGAATGAAAATGAATGAATGAATGAATGAATGAATGAATTTGAATGAATTTAAGTGAATTCAAAATTAATTTAAATTAATTCAAAATTCATTTGAATGAATTTGAATGAATTGATAAATGCAATCTTAAAGTTTGTATATGGAGCTGCATAGTATGTATTAGCGATAAACTCTTTATTTGCGTATTTTCATATGTATATATGACGATCGTCTCTTGCTTAATATTTTTTTGTACCCTGGAATATGAAAGTATTATTCATTACCATCTTATTTTGGCTTAAATGTCATTATTATTGAAAATTCATGACTCGGGTTTATTTGTACAAAAGGAGGTGGGTGGGTGTTTGGGGTGGGGACATGTGCAGAGTTGAAGGGGAGTGTCATAAGACAATGTATATGGTGTATTTGTATTTGAAAATAGGCTCTATTTGAGACACGGATGTAGATGGGATATTGGAATGTATTTAGTTATGGATGGGATAAATTCTATTTGCGATTAAGCAAATGGCTACTTTTCTAGAAATATGTGTGGCTCTGAAAAGAGCCGTTTTGGAGTTTTGAAACTCAGTCTTCCATCTCGGAGTCAGACATTTCCTCGGAGATGATCTCGACCTCCTCTCCAAACAGCTCTCGTCGAAGATCAGCGACGGCCTCGGCTTTGTGATGAGCGTAGTCATAGTACATGTTTCGGAGTCCTTCGATTACAGCCAGGCGCAGTCTGAGATTGTAGCGAAAGGAACGATGATTGGCTTGCTTGGCTTTTGTGTATCTAAACTGCATGTCGTCCATCTTGTGATTCAGTTGTAAGATCTGCTCGCAAGCTTTCTTGAACTTTCTCTCGTTATCCAACAAGGAAAACCTCTTACTCAGCAAAGTCTTGGCAGGACTTCTGGACAACTTAGCAGTTCTCATCTTTGTAGCACTTGGTTTGTAGGGTTGTAAAATGCGTTGTGATCAGTTGTAGCACTGGAAAGTGAATGCCAGATATTGAAAAGTTTCTCACTTTTATACAGTAACTGGATAGTTTAATGTCAACTGGTGGCATTATGCATATTGAGAAACTCGTGTCCGACAGGAGTCAGTTCCTAAGACTACACCCTGCTAATTGCCTCAATCAGTCACCCGTGACACGGCACTTGTCTGCTACTGATTATTGAGCTTGGATTAATAATTGGATAATTGACATCGTCTTCTCTCCTGATAGAAGTAATATAGTTGATTTAAAAAAAAGTTTTATTTTCAAAAACGGAGAAAATATTTGCATATATATTTTGTGCGCTAATATTGATGTATGATTTGAATGAATGAATGAATGAATGAATGAATGAATGAATGAATGAATGAATGAATGAATGAATGAATGAATGAATGAATGAATGAATGAATGAATGAATGAATGAATGAATTTGAATGAATGAATTCAAATGAATGAATGAATGAATGAATGAATTTGAATGAATTTAAGTGAATTCAAAATTAATTTAAATTAATTCAAAATTCATTTGAATGAATTTGAATGAATTGATAAATGCAATCTTAAAGTTTGTATATGGAGCTGCATAGTATGTATTAGCGAAAAACTCTTTATTTGCGTATTTTCATATGTATATATGACGATCGTCTCTTGCTTAATATTTTTTTGTACCCTGGAATATGAAAGTATTATTCATTACCATCTTATTTTGGCTTAAATGTCATTATTATTGAAAATTCATGACTCGGGTTTATTTGTACAAAAGGAGGTGGGTGGGTGTTTGGGGTGGGGACATGTGCAGAGTTGAAGGGGAGTGTCATAAGACAATGTATATGGTGTATTTGTATTTGAAAATAGGCTCTATTTGAGACACGGATGTAGATGGGATATTGGAATGTATTTAGTTATGGATGGGATAAATTCTATTTGCGATTAAGCAAATGGCTACTTTTCTAGAAATATGTGTGGCTCTGAAAAGAGCCGTTTTGGAGTTTTGAAACTCAGTCTTCCATCTCGGAGTCAGACATTTCCTCGGAGATGATCTCGACCTCCTCTCCAAACAGCTCTCGTCGAAGATCAGCGACGGCCTCGGCTTTGTGATGAGCGTAGTCATAGTACATGTTTCGGAGTCCTTCGATTACAGCCAGGCGCAGTCTGAGATTGTAGCGAAAGGAACGATGATTGGCTTGCTTGGCTTTTGTGTATCTAAACTGCATGTCGTCCATCTTGTGATTCAGTTGTAAGATCTGCTCGCAAGCTTTCTTGAACTTTCTCTCGTTATCCAACAAGGAAAACCTCTTACTCAGCAAAGTCTTGGCAGGACTTCTGGACAACTTAGCAGTTCTCATCTTTGTAGCACTTGGTTTGTAGGGTTGTAAAATGCGTTGTGATCAGTTGTAGCACTGGAAAGTGAATGCCAGATATTGAAAAGTTTCTCACTTTTATACAGTAACTGGATAGTTTAATGTCAACTGGTGGCATTATGCATATTGAGAAACTCGTGTCCGACAGGAGTCAGTTCCTAAGACAACACCCTGCTAATTGCCTCAATCAGTCACCCGTGACACGGCACTTGTCTGCTACTGATTATTGAGCTTGGACTAATAATTGGATAATTGACATCGTCTTCTCTCCTAATAGAAGTAATATAGTTGATTTAAAAAAAAGTTTTATTTTCAAAAACGGAGAAAATATTTGCATATATATTTTGTGCGCTAATATTGATGTATGATTTGAATGAATGAATGAATGAATGAATGAATGAATGAATGAATGAATGAATGAATGAATGAATGAATGAATGAATGAATGAATGAATGAATGAATGAATGAATGAATGAATGAAAATGAATGAATGAATGAATGAATTTGAATGAATTTAAGTGAATTCAAAATTAATTTAAATTAATTCAAAATTCATTTGAATGAATTTGAATGAATTGATAAATGCAATCTTAAAGTTTGTATATGGAGCTGCATAGTATGTATTAGCGATAAACTCTTTATTTGCGTATTTTCATATGTATATATGACGATCGTCTCTTGCTTAATATTTTTTTGTACCCTGGAATATGAAAGTATTATTCATTACCATCTTATTTTGGCTTAAATGTCATTATTATTGAAAATTCATGACTCGGGTTTATTTGTACAAAAGGAGGTGGGTGGGTGTTTGGGGTGGGGACATGTGCAGAGTTGAAGGGGAGTGTCATAAGACAATGTATATGGTGTATTTGTATTTGAAAATAGGCTCTATTTGAGACACGGATGTAGATGGGATATTGGAATGTATTTAGTTATGGATGGGATAAATTCTATTTGCGATTAAGCAAATGGCTACTTTTCTAGAAATATGTGTGGCTCTGAAAAGAGCCGTTTTGGAGTTTTGAAACTCAGTCTTCCATCTCGGAGTCAGACATTTCCTCGGAGATGATCTCGACCTCCTCTCCAAACAGCTCTCGTCGAAGATCAGCGACGGCCTCGGCTTTGTGATGAGCGTAGTCATAGTACATGTTTCGGAGTCCTTCGATTACAGCCAGGCGCAGTCTGAGATTGTAGCGAAAGGAACGATGATTGGCTTGCTTGGCTTTTGTGTATCTAAACTGCATGTCGTCCATCTTGTGATTCAGTTGTAAGATCTGCTCGCAAGCTTTCTTGAACTTTCTCTCGTTATCCAACAAGGAAAACCTCTTACTCAGCAAAGTCTTGGCAGGACTTCTGGACAACTTAGCAGTTCTCATCTTTGTAGCACTTGGTTTGTAGGGTTGTAAAATGCGTTGTGATCAGTTGTAGCACTGGAAAGTGAATGCCAGATATTGAAAAGTTTCTCACTTTTATACAGTAACTGGATAGTTTAATGTCAACTGGTGGCATTATGCATATTGAGAAACTCGTGTCCGACAGGAGTCAGTTCCTAAGACTACACCCTGCTAATTGCCTCAATCAGTCACCCGTGACACGGCACTTGTCTGCTACTGATTATTGAGCTTGGATTAATAATTGGATAATTGACATCGTCTTCTCTCCTGATAGAAGTAATATAGTTGATTTAAAAAAAAGTTTTATTTTCAAAAACGGAGAAAATATTTGCATATATATTTTGTGCGCTAATATTGATGTATGATTTGAATGAATGAATGAATGAATGAATGAATGAATGAATGAATGAATGAATGAATGAATGAATGAATGAATGAATGAATGAATGAATGAATTTGAATGAATGAATTCAAATGAATGAATGAATGAATGAATGAATTTGAATGAATTTAAGTGAATTCAAAATTAATTTAAATTAATTCAAAATTCATTTGAATGAATTTGAATGAATTGATAAATGCAATCTTAAAGTTTGTATATGGAGCTGCATAGTATGTATTAGCGAAAAACTCTTTATTTGCGTATTTTCATATGTATATATGACGATCGTCTCTTGCTTAATATTTTTTTGTACCCTGGAATATGAAAGTATTATTCATTACCATCTTATTTTGGCTTAAATGTCATTATTATTGAAAATTCATGACTCGGGTTTATTTGTACAAAAGGAGGTGGGTGGGTGTTTGGGGTGGGGACATGTGCAGAGTTGAAGGGGAGTGTCATAAGACAATGTATATGGTGTATTTGTATTTGAAAATAGGCTCTATTTGAGACACGGATGTAGATGGGATATTGGAATGTATTTAGTTATGGATGGGATAAATTCTATTTGCGATTAAGCAAATGGCTACTTTTCTAGAAATATGTGTGGCTCTGAAAAGAGCCGTTTTGGAGTTTTGAAACTCAGTCTTCCATCTCGGAGTCAGACATTTCCTCGGAGATGATCTCGACCTCCTCTCCAAACAGCTCTCGTCGAAGATCAGCGACGGCCTCGGCTTTGTGATGAGCGTAGTCATAGTACATGTTTCGGAGTCCTTCGATTACAGCCAGGCGCAGTCTGAGATTGTAGCGAAAGGAACGATGATTGGCTTGCTTGGCTTTTGTGTATCTAAACTGCATGTCGTCCATCTTGTGATTCAGTTGTAAGATCTGCTCGCAAGCTTTCTTGAACTTTCTCTCGTTATCCAACAAGGAAAACCTCTTACTCAGCAAAGTCTTGGCAGGACTTCTGGACAACTTAGCAGTTCTCATCTTTGTAGCACTTGGTTTGTAGGGTTGTAAAATGCGTTGTGATCAGTTGTAGCACTGGAAAGTGAATGCCAGATATTGAAAAGTTTCTCACTTTTATACAGTAACTGGATAGTTTAATGTCAACTGGTGGCATTATGCATATTGAGAAACTCGTGTCCGACAGGAGTCAGTTCCTAAGACAACACCCTGCTAATTGCCTCAATCAGTCACCCGTGACACGGCACTTGTCTGCTACTGATTATTGAGCTTGGACTAATAATTGGATAATTGACATCGTCTTCTCTCCTGATAGAAGTAATATAGTTGATTTAAAAAAAAGTTTTATTTTCAAAAACGGAGAAAATATTTGCATATATATTTTGTGCGCTAATATTGATGTATGATTTGAATGAATGAATAAATGAATGAATGAATGAATGAATGAATGAATGAATGAATGAATGAATGAATGAATGAATGAATGAATGAATGAATGAATGAATGAATGAATGAATGAATGAATTTGAATGAATGAATGAATTTGAATGAATGAATGAATGAATTCAAATGAATGAATGAATTTGAATGAATTTAAGTGAATTCAAAATTAATTTAAATTAATTCAAAATTCATTTGAATGAATTTGAATGAATTGATAAATGCAATCTTAAAGTTTGTATATGGAGCTGCATAGTATGTATTAGCGATAAACTCTTTATTTGCGTATTTTCATATGTATATATGACGATCGTCTCTTGCTTAATATTTTTTTGTACCCTGGAATATGAAAGTATTATTCATTACCATCTTATTTTGGCTTAAATGTCATTATTATTGAAAATTCATGACTCGGGTTTATTTGTACAAAAGGAGGTGGGTGGGTGTTTGGGGTGGGGACATGTGCAGAGTTGAAGGGGAGTGTCATAAGACAATGTATATGGTGTATTTGTATTTGAAAATAGGCTCTATTTGAGACACGGATGTAGATGGGATATTGGAATGTATTTAGTTATGGATGGGATAAATTCTATTTGCGATTAAGCAAATGGCTACTTTTCTAGAAATATGTGTGGCTCTGAAAAGAGCCGTTTTGGAGTTTTGAAACTCAGTCTTCCATCTCGGAGTCAGACATTTCCTCGGAGATGATCTCGACCTCCTCTCCAAACAGCTCTCGTCGAAGATCAGCGACGGCCTCGGCTTTGTGATGAGCGTAGTCATAGTACATGTTTCGGAGTCCTTCGATTACAGCCAGGCGCAGTCTGAGATTGTAGCGAAAGGAACGATGATTGGCTTGCTTGGCTTTTGTGTATCTAAACTGCATGTCGTCCATCTTGTGATTCAGTTGTAAGATCTGCTCGCAAGCTTTCTTGAACTTTCTCTCGTTATCCAACAAGGAAAACCTCTTACTCAGCAAAGTCTTGGCAGGACTTCTGGACAACTTAGCAGTTCTCATCTTTGTAGCACTTGGTTTGTAGGGTTGTAAAATGCGTTGTGATCAGTTGTAGCACTGGAAAGTGAATGCCAGATATTGAAAAGTTTCTCACTTTTATACAGTAACTGGATAGTTTAATGTCAACTGGTGGCATTATGCATATTGAGAAACTCGTGTCCGACAGGAGTCAGTTCCTAAGACTACACCCTGCTAATTGCCTCAATCAGTCACCCGTGACACGGCACTTGTCTGCTACTGATTATTGAGCTTGGATTAATAATTGGATAATTGACATCGTCTTCTCTCCTGATAGAAGTAATATAGTTGATTTAAAAAAAAGTTTTATTTTCAAAAACGGAGAAAATATTTGCATATATATTTTGTGCGCTAATATTGATGTATGATTTGAATGAATGAATGAATGAATGAATGAATGAATGAATGAATGAATGAATGAATGAATGAATGAATGAATGAATGAATGAATGAATGAATGAATGAATGAATTTGAATGAATGAATTCAAATGAATGAATGAATGAATTTGAATGAATTTAAGTGAATTCAAAATTAATTTAAATTAATTCAAAATTCATTTGAATGAATTTGAATGAATTGATAAATGCAATCTTAAAGTTTGTATATGGAGCTGCATAGTATGTATTAGCGAAAAACTCTTTATTTGCGTATTTTCATATGTATATATGACGATCGTCTCTTGCTTAATATTTTTTTGTACCCTGGAATATGAAAGTATTATTCATTACCATCTTATTTTGGCTTAAATGTCATTATTATTGAAAATTCATGACTCGGGTTTATTTGTACAAAAGGAGGTGGGTGGGTGTTTGGGGTGGGGACATGTGCAGAGTTGAAGGGGAGTGTCATAAGACAATGTATATGGTGTATTTGTATTTGAAAATAGGCTCTATTTGAGACACGGATGTAGATGGGATATTGGAATGTATTTAGTTATGGATGGGATAAATTCTATTTGCGATTAAGCAAATGGCTACTTTTCTAGAAATATGTGTGGCTCTGAAAAGAGCCGTTTTGGAGTTTTGAAACTCAGTCTTCCATCTCGGAGTCAGACATTTCCTCGGAGATGATCTCGACCTCCTCTCCAAACAGCTCTCGTCGAAGATCAGCGACGGCCTCGGCTTTGTGATGAGCGTAGTCATAGTACATGTTTCGGAGTCCTTCGATTACAGCCAGGCGCAGTCTGAGATTGTAGCGAAAGGAACGATGATTGGCTTGCTTGGCTTTTGTGTATCTAAACTGCATGTCGTCCATCTTGTGATTCAGTTGTAAGATCTGCTCGCAAGCTTTCTTGAACTTTCTCTCGTTATCCAACAAGGAAAACCTCTTACTCAGCAAAGTCTTGGCAGGACTTCTGGACAACTTAGCAGTTCTCATCTTTGTAGCACTTGGTTTGTAGGGTTGTAAAATGCGTTGTGATCAGTTGTAGCACTGGAAAGTGAATGCCAGATATTGAAAAGTTTCTCACTTTTATACAGTAACTGGATAGTTTAATGTCAACTGGTGGCATTATGCATATTGAGAAACTCGTGTCCGACAGGAGTCAGTTCCTAAGACAACACCCTGCTAATTGCCTCAATCAGTCACCCGTGACACGGCACTTGTCTGCTACTGATTATTGAGCTTGGACTAATAATTGGATAATTGACATCGTCTTCTCTCCTGATAGAAGTAATATAGTTGATTTAAAAAAAAGTTTTATTTTCAAAAACGGAGAAAATATTTGCATATATATTTTGTGCGCTAATATTGATGTATGATTTGAATGAATGAATAAATGAATGAATGAATGAATGAATGAATGAATGAATGAATGAATGAATGAATGAATGAATGAATGAATGAATGAATGAATGAATGAATGAATGAATGAATGAATGAATGAATGAATTTGAATGAATGAATGAATTTGAATGAATGAATGAATGAATTCAAATGAATGAATGAATTTGAATGAATTTAAGTGAATTCAAAATTAATTTAAATTAATTCAAAATTCATTTGAATGAATTTGAATGAATTGATAAATGTAATCTTAAAGTTTGTATATGGAGCTGCATAGTATGTATTAGCGAAAAACTCTTTATTTGCGTATTTTCATATGTATATATGACGATCGTCTCTTGCTTAATATTTTTTTGTACCCTGGAATATGAAAGTATTATTCATTACCATCTTATTTTGGCTTAAATGTCATTATTATTGAAAATTCATGACTCGGGTTTATTTGTACAAAAGGAGGTGGGTGGGTGTTTGGGGTGGGGACATGTGCAGAGTTGAAGGGGAGTGTCATAAGACAATGTATATGGTGTATTTGTATTTGAAAATAGGCTCTATTTGAGACACGGATGTAGATGGGATATTGGAATGTATTTAGTTATGGATGGGATAAATTCTATTTGCGATTAAGCAAATGGCTACTTTTCTAGAAATATGTGTGGCTCTGAAAAGAGCCGTTTTGGAGTTTTGAAACTCAGTCTTCCATCTCGGAGTCAGACATTTCCTCGGAGATGATCTCGACCTCCTCTCCAAACAGCTCTCGTCGAAGATCAGCGACGGCCTCGGCTTTGTGATGAGCGTAGTCATAGTACATGTTTCGGAGTCCTTCGATTACAGCCAGGCGCAGTCTGAGATTGTAGCGAAAGGAACGATGATTGGCTTGCTTGGCTTTTGTGTATCTAAACTGCATGTCGTCCATCTTGTGATTCAGTTGTAAGATCTGCTCGCAAGCTTTCTTGAACTTTCTCTCGTTATCCAACAAGGAAAACCTCTTACTCAGCAAAGTCTTGGCAGGACTTCTGGACAACTTAGCAGTTCTCATCTTTGTAGCACTTGGTTTGTAGGGTTGTAAAATGCGTTGTGATCAGTTGTAGCACTGGAAAGTGAATGCCAGATATTGAAAAGTTTCTCACTTTTATACAGTAACTGGATAGTTTAATGTCAACTGGTGGCATTATGCATATTGAGAAACTCGTGTCCGACAGGAGTCAGTTCCTAAGACAACACCCTGCTAATTGCCTCAATCAGTCACCCGTGACACGGCACTTGTCTGCTACTGATTATTGAGCTTGGACTAATAATTGGATAATTGACATCGTCTTCTCTCCTGATAGAAGTAATATAGTTGATTTAAAAAAAAGTTTTATTTTCAAAAACGGAGAAAATATTTGCATATATATTTTGTGCGCTAATATTGATGTATGATTTGAATGAATGAATGAATGAATGAATGAATGAATGAATGAATGAATGAATGAATGAATGAATGAATGAATGAATGAATGAATGAATGAATGAATGAATGAATGAATGAATTTGAATGAATGAATGAATTCAAATGAATGAATGAATTTGAATGAATTTAAGTGAATTCAAAATTAATTTAAATTGATTCAAAATTCATTTGAATGAATTTGAATGAATTGATAAATGCAATCTTAAAGTTTGTATATGGAGCTGCATAGTATGTATTAGCGAAAACTCTTTATTTGCGTATTTTCATATGTATATATGACGATCGTCTCTTGCTTAATATTTTTTTGTACCCTGGAATATGAAAGTATTATTCATTACCATCTTATTTTGGCTTAAATGTCATTATTATTGAAAATTCATGACTCGGGTTTATTTGTACAAAAGGAGGTGGGTGGGTGTTTGGGGTGGGGACATGTGCAGAGTTGAAGGGGAGTGTCATAAGACAATGTATATGGTGTATTTGTATTTGAAAATAGGCTCTATTTGAGACACGGATGTAGATGGGATATTGGAATGTATTTAGTTATGGATGGGATAAATTCTATTTGCGATTAAGCAAATGGCTACTTTTCTAGAAATATGTGTGGCTCTGAAAAGAGCCGTTTTGGAGTTTTGAAACTCAGTCTTCCATCTCGGAGTCAGACATTTCCTCGGAGATGATCTCGACCTCCTCTCCAAACAGCTCTCGTCGAAGATCAGCGACGGCCTCGGCTTTGTGATGAGCGTAGTCATAGTACATGTTTCGGAGTCCTTCGATTACAGCCAGGCGCAGTCTGAGATTGTAGCGAAAGGAACGATGATTGGCTTGCTTGGCTTTTGTGTATCTAAACTGCATGTCGTCCATCTTGTGATTCAGTTGTAAGATCTGCTCGCAAGCTTTCTTGAACTTTCTCTCGTTATCCAACAAGGAAAACCTCTTACTCAGCAAAGTCTTGGCAGGACTTCTGGACAACTTAGCAGTTCTCATCTTTGTAGCACTTGGTTTGTAGGGTTGTAAAATGCGTTGTGATCAGTTGTAGCACTGGAAAGTGAATGCCAGATATTGAAAAGTTTCTCACTTTTATACAGTAACTGGATAGTTTAATGTCAACTGGTGGCATTATGCATATTGAGAAACTCGTGTCCGACAGGAGTCAGTTCCTAAGACAACACCCTGCTAATTGCCTCAATCAGTCACCCGTGACACGGCACTTGTCTGCTACTGATTATTGAGCTTGGACTAATAATTGGATAATTGACATCGTCTTCTCTCCTGATAGAAGTAATATAGTTGATTTAAAAAAAAGTTTTATTTTCAAAAACGGAGAAAATATTTGCATATATATTTTGTGCGCTAATATTGATGTATGATTTGAATGAATGAATGAATGAATGAATGAATGAATGAATGAATGAATGAATGAATGAATGAATGAATGAATGAATGAATGAATGAATGAATGAATGAATGAATGAATGAATTTGAATGAATGAATGAATTCAAATGAATGAATGAATTTGAATGAATTTAAGTGAATTCAAAATTAATTTAAATTGATTCAAAATTCATTTGAATGAATTTGAATGAATTGATAAATGCAATCTTAAAGTTTGTATATGGAGCTGCATAGTATGTATTAGCGAAAACTCTTTATTTGCGTATTTTCATATGTATATATGACGATCGTCTCTTGCTTAATATTTTTTTGTACCCTGGAATATGAAAGTATTATTCATTACCATCTTATTTTGGCTTAAATGTCATTATTATTGAAAATTCATGACTCGGGTTTATTTGTACAAAAGGAGGTGGGTGGGTGTTTGGGGTGGGGACATGTGCAGAGTTGAAGGGGAGTGTCATAAGACAATGTATATGGTGTATTTGTATTTGAAAATAGGCTCTATTTGAGACACGGATGTAGATGGGATATTGGAATGTATTTAGTTATGGATGGGATAAATTCTATTTGCGATTAAGCAAATGGTTACTTTTCTGGAAATATGTGTGGCTCTGAAAAGAGCCGTTTTGGAGTTTTGAAACTCAGTCTTCCATCTCGGAGTCAGACATTTCCTCGGAGATGATCTCGACCTCCTCTCCAAACAGCTCTCGTCGAAGATCAGCGACGGCCTCGGCTTTGTGATGAGCGTAGTCATAGTACATGTTTCGGAGTCCTTCGATTACAGCCAGGCGCAGTCTGAGATTGTAGCGAAAGGAACGATGATTGGCTTGCTTGGCTTTTGTGTATCTAAACTGCATGTCGTCCATCTTGTGATTCAGTTGTAAGATCTGCTCGCAAGCTTTCTTGAACTTTCTCTCGTTATCCAACAAGGAAAACCTCTTACTCAGCAAAGTCTTGGCAGGACTTCTGGACAACTTAGCAGTTCTCATCTTTGTAGCACTTGGTTTGTAGGGTTGTAAAATGCGTTGTGATCAGTTGTAGCACTGGAAAGTGAATGCCAGATATTGAAAAGTTTCTCACTTTTATACAGTAACTGGATAGTTTAATGTCAACTGGTGGCATTATGCATATTGAGAAACTCGTGTCCGACAGGAGTCAGTTCCTAAGACAACACCCTGCTAATTGCCTCAATCAGTCACCCGTGACACGGCACTTGTCTGCTACTGATTATTGAGCTTGGACTAATAATTGGATAATTGACATCGTCTTCTCTCCTGATAGAAGTAATATAGTTGATTTAAAAAAAAGTTTTATTTTCAAAAACGGAGAAAATATTTGCATATATATTTTGTGCGCTAATATTGATGTATGATTTGAATGAATGAATGAATGAATGAATGAATGAATGAATGAATGAATGAATGAATGAATGAATGATTTGAATGAATGAATGAATGAATGAATGAATGAATGAATGAATGAATGAATGAATGAATGAATGAATGAATGAATGAATGAATTTGAATGAATGAATGAATGAATGAATGAATGAATTCAAATAAATGAATGAATAAATGAATGAATTTGAATGAATTTAAGTGAATTCAAAATTAATTTAAATTAATTCAAAATTCATTTGAATGAATTTGAATGAATTGATAAATGCAATCTTAAAGTTTGTATATGGAGCTGCATAATATGTATTAGCGAAAAACTCTTTATTTGCGTATTTTCATATGTATATATGACGATCGTCTCTTGCTTAATATTTTTTTGTACCCTGGAATATGAAAGTATTATTCATTACCATCTTATTTTGGCTTAAATGTCATTATTATTGAAAATTCATGACTCGGGTTTATTTGTACAAAAGGAGGTGGGTGGGTGTTTGGGGTGGGGACATGTGCAGAGTTGAAGGGGAGTGTCATAAGACAATGTATATGGTGTATTTGTATTTGAAAATAGGCTCTATTTGAGACACGGATGTAGATGGGATATTGGAATGTATTTAGTTATGGATGGGATAAATTCTATTTGCGATTAAGCAAATGGCTACTTTTCTAGAAATATGTGTGGCTCTGAAAAGAGCCGTTTTGGAGTTTTGAAACTCAGTCTTCCATCTCGGAGTCAGACATTTCCTCGGAGATGATCTCGACCTCCTCTCCAAACAGCTCTCGTCGAAGATCAGCGACGGCCTCGGCTTTGTGATGAGCGTAGTCATAGTACATGTTTCGGAGTCCTTCGATTACAGCCAGGCGCAGTCTGAGATTGTAGCGAAAGGAACGATGATTGGCTTGCTTGGCTTTTATGTATCTAAACTGCATGTCGTCCATCTTGTGATTCAGTTGTAAGATCTGCTCGCAAGCTTTCTTGAACTTTCTCTCGTTATCCAACAAGGAAAACCTCTTACTCAGCAAAGTCTTGGCAGGACTTCTGGACAACTTAGCAGTTCTCATCTTTGTAGCACTTGGTTTGTAGGGTTGTAAAATGCGTTGTGATCAGTTGTAGCACTGGAAAGTGAATGCCAGATATTGAAAAGTTTCTCACTTTTATACAGTAACTGGATAGTTTAATGTCAACTGGTGGCATTATGCATATTGAGAAACTCGTGTCCGACAGGAGTCAGTTCCTAAGACAACACCCTGCTAATTGCCTCAATCAGTCACCCGTGACACGGCACTTGTCTGCTACTGATTATTGAGCTTGGACTAATAATTGGATAATTGACATCGTCTTCTCTCCTGATAGAAGTAATATAGTTGATTTAAAAAAAAGTTTTATTTTCAAAAACGGAGAAAATATTTGCATATATATTTTGTGCGCTAATATTGATGTATGATTTGAATGAATGAATGAATGAATGAATGAATGAATGAATGAATGAATGAATGAATGAATGAATGAATGAATGAATGAATGAATGAATGAATGAATGAATGAATGAATGAATTTGAATGAATGAATGAATTCAAATGAATGAATGAATGAATGAATGAATGAATTTGAATGAATTTAAGTGAATTCAAAATTAATTTAAATTAATTCAAAATTCATTTGAATGAATTTGAATGAATTGATAAATGCAATCTTAAAGTTTGTATATGGAGCTGCATAGTATGTATTAGCGAAAAACTCTTTATTTGCGTATTTTCATATGTATATATGACGATCGTCTCTTGCTTAATATTTTTTTGTACCCTGGAATATGAAAGTATTATTCATTACCATCTTATTTTGGCTTAAATGTCATTATTATTGAAAATTCATGACTCGGGTTTATTTGTACAAAAGGAGGTGGGTGGGTGTTTGGGGTGGGGACATGTGCAGAGTTGAAGGGGAGTGTCATAAGACAATGTATATGGTGTATTTGTATTTGAAAATAGGCTCTATTTGAGACACGGATGTAGATGGGATATTGGAATGTATTTAGTTATGGATGGGATAAATTCTATTTGCGATTAAGCAAATGGCTACTTTTCTAGAAATATGTGTGGCTCTGAAAAGAGCCGTTTTGGAGTTTTGAAACTCAGTCTTCCATCTCGGAGTCAGACATTTCCTCGGAGATGATCTCGACCTCCTCTCCAAACAGCTCTCGTCGAAGATCAGCGACGGCCTCGGCTTTGTGATGAGCGTAGTCATAGTACATGTTTCGGAGTCCTTCGATTACAGCCAGGCGCAGTCTGAGATTGTAGCGAAAGGAACGATGATTGGCTTGCTTGGCTTTTGTGTATCTAAACTGCATGTCGTCCATCTTGTGATTCAGTTGTAAGATCTGCTCGCAAGCTTTCTTGAACTTTCTCTCGTTATCCAACAAGGAAAACCTCTTACTCAGCAAAGTCTTGGCAGGACTTCTGGACAACTTAGCAGTTCTCATCTTTGTAGCACTTGGTTTGTAGGGTTGTAAAATGCGTTGTGATCAGTTGTAGCACTGGAAAGTGAATGCCAGATATTGAAAAGTTTCTCACTTTTATACAGTAACTGGATAGTTTAATGTCAACTGGTGGCATTATGCATATTGAGAAACTCGTGTCCGACAGGAGTCAGTTCCTAAGACAACACCCTGCTAATTGCCTCAATCAGTCACCCGTGACACGGCACTTGTCTGCTACTGATTATTGAGCTTGGACTAATAATTGGATAATTGACATCGTCTTCTCTCCTGATAGAAGTAATATAGTTGATTTAAAAAAAAGTTTTATTTTCAAAAACGGAGAAAATATTTGCATATATATTTTGTGCGCTAATATTGATGTATGATTTGAATGAATGAATGAATGAATGAATGAATGAATGAATGAATGAATGAATGAATGAATGAATGAATGAATGAATGAATGAATGAATGAATTTGAATGAATGAATTCAAATGAATGAATGAATGAATGAATTTGAATGAATGAATGAATATGAATGAATGAATGAATGAATGAATTCAAATGAATGAATGAATGAATGAATGAATTTGAATGAATTTAAGTGAATTCAAAATTAATTTAAATTAATTCAAAATTCATTTGAATGAATTTGAATGAATTGATAAATGCAATCTTAAAGTTTGTATATGGAGCTGCATAGTATGTATTAGCGAAAAACTCTTTATTTGCGTATTTTCATATGTATATATGACGATCGTCTCTTGCTTAATATTTTTTTGTACCCTGGAATATGAAAGTATTATTCATTATCATCTTATTTTGGCTTAAATGTCATTATTATTGAAAATTCATGACTCGGGTTTATTTGTACAAAAGGAGGTGGGTGGGTGTTTGGGGTGGGGACATGTGCAGAGTTGAAGGGGAGTGTCATAAGACAATGTATATGGTGTATTTGTATTTGAAAATGGGCTCTATTTGAGACACGGATGTAGATGGGATATTGGAATGTATTTAGTTATGGATGGGATAAATTCTATTTGCGATTAAGCAAATGGCTACTTTTCTAGAAATATGTGTGGCTCTGAAAAGAGCCGTTTTGGAGTTTTGAAACTCAGTCTTCCATCTCGGAGTCAGACATTTCCTCGGAGATGATCTCGACCTCCTCTCCAAACAGCTCTCGTCGAAGATCAGCGACGGCCTCGGCTTTGTGATGAGCGTAGTCATAGTACATGTTTCGGAGTCCTTCGATTACAGCCAGGCGCAGTCTGAGATTGTAGCGAAAGGAACGATGATTGGCTTGCTTGGCTTTTGTGTATCTAAACTGCATGTCGTCCATCTTGTGATTCAGTTGTAAGATCTGCTCGCAAGCTTTCTTGAACTTTCTCTCGTTATCCAACAAGGAAAACCTCTTACTCAGCAAAGTCTTGGCAGGACTTCTGGACAACTTAGCAGTTCTCATCTTTGTAGCACTTGGTTTGTAGGGTTGTAAAATGCGTTGTGATCAGTTGTAGCACTGGAAAGTGAATGCCAGATATTGAAAAGTTTCTCACTTTTATACAGTAACTGGATAGTTTAATGTCAACTGGTGGCATTATGCATATTGAGAAACTCGTGTCCGACAGGAGTCAGTTCCTAAGACAACACCCTGCTAATTGCCTCAATCAGTCACCCGTGACACGGCACTTGTCTGCTACTGATTATTGAGCTTGGACTAATAATTGGATAATTGACATCGTCTTCTCTCCTGATAGAAGTAATATAGTTGATTTAAAAAAAAGTTTTATTTTCAAAAACGGAGAAAATATTTGCATATATATTTTGTGCGCTAATATTGATGTATGATTTGAATGAATGAATGAATGAATGAATGAATGAATGAATGAATGAATGAATGAATGAATGAATGAATGAATGAATGAATGAATGAATGAATGAATGAATGAATGAATGAATTTGAATGAATGAATGAATTCAAATGAATGAATGAATGAATGAATGAATTTGAATGAATTTAAGTGAATTCAAAATTAATTTAAATTAATTCAAAATTCATTTGAATGAATTTGAATGAATTGATAAATGCAATCTTAAAGTTTGTATATGGAGCTGCATAGTATGTATTAGCGAAAAACTCTTTATTTGCGTATTTTCATATGTATATATGACGATCGTCTCTTGCTTAATATTTTTTTGTACCCTGGAATATGAAAGTATTATTCATTACCATCTTATTTTGGCTTAAATGTCATTATTATTGAAAATTCATGACTCGGGTTTATTTGTACAAAAGGAGGTGGGTGGGTGTTTGGGGTGGGGACATGTGCAGAGTTGAAGGGGAGTGTCATAAGACAATGTATATGGTGTATTTGTATTTGAAAATAGGCTCTATTTGAGACACGGATGTAGATGGGATATTGGAATGTATTTAGTTATGGATGGGATAAATTCTATTTGCGATTAAGCAAATGGCTACTTTTCTAGAAATATGTGTGGCTCTGAAAAGAGCCGTTTTGGAGTTTTGAAACTCAGTCTTCCATCTCGGAGTCAGACATTTCCTCGGAGATGATCTCGACCTCCTCTCCAAACAGCTCTTGTCGAAGATCAGCGACGGCCTCGGCTTTGTGATGAGCGTAGTCATAGTACATGTTTCGGAGTCCTTCGATTACAGCCAGGCGCAGTCTGAGATTGTAGCGAAAGGAACGATGATTGGCTTGCTTGGCTTTTGTGTATCTAAACTGCATGTCGTCCATCTTGTGATTCAGTTGTAAGATCTGCTCGCAAGCTTTCTTGAACTTTCTCTCGTTATCCAACAAGGAAAACCTCTTACTCAGCAAAGTCTTGGCAGGACTTCTGGACAACTTAGCAGTTCTCATCTTTGTAGCACTTGGTTTGTAGGGTTGTAAAATGCGTTGTGATCAGTTGTAGCACTGGAAAGTGAATGCCAGATATTGAAAAGTTTCTCACTTTTATACAGTAACTGGATAGTTTAATGTCAACTGGTGGCATTATGCATATTGAGAAACTCGTGTCCGACAGGAGTCAGTTCCTAAGACAACACCCTGCTAATTGCCTCAATCAGTCACCCGTGACACGGCACTTGTCTGCTACTGATTATTGAGCTTGGACTAATAATTGGATAATTGACATCGTCTTCTCTCCTGATAGAAGTAATATAGTTGATTTAAAAAAAACTTTTATTTTCAAAAACGGAGAAAATATTTGCATATATATTTTGTGCGCTAATATTGATGTATGATTTGAATGAATGAATGAATGAATGAATGAATGAATGAATGAATGAATGAATGAATGAATGAATGAATGAATGAATGAATGAATGAATGAATGAATGAATGAATGAATGAATTTGAATGAATGAATGAATGAATGAATGAATTCAAATGAATGAATTCAAATGAATGAATGAATTTGAATGAATTTAAGTGAATTCAAAATTAATTTAAATTAATTCAAAATTCATTTGAATGAATTTGAATGAATTGATAAATGCAATCTTAAAGTTTGTATATGGAGCTGCATAGTATGTATTAGCGAAAAACTCTTTATTTGCGTATTTTCATATGTATATATGACGATCGTCTCTTGCTTAATATTTTTTTGTACCCTGGAATATGAAAGTATTATTCATTACCATCTTATTTTGGCTTAAATGTCATTATTATTGAAAATTCATGACTCGGGTTTATTTGTACAAAAGGAGGTGGGTGGGTGTTTGGGGTGGGGACATGTGCAGAGTTGAAGGGGAGTGTCATAAGACAATGTATATGGTGTATTTGTATTTGAAAATAGGCTCTATTTGAGACACGGATGTAGATGGGATATTGGAATGTATTTAGTTATGGATGGGATAAATTCTATTTGCGATTAAGCAAATGGCTACTTTTCTAGAAATATGTGTGGCTCTGAAAAGAGCCGTTTTGGAGTTTTGAAACTCAGTCTTCCATCTCGGAGTCAGACATTTCCTCGGAGATGATCTCGACCTCCTCTCCAAACAGCTCTCGTCGAAGATCAGCGACGGCCTCGGCTTTGTGATGAGCGTAGTCATAGTACATGTTTCGGAGTCCTTCGATTACAGCCAGGCGCAGTCTGAGATTGTAGCGAAAGGAACGATGATTGGCTTGCTTGGCTTTTGTGTATCTAAACTGCATGTCGTCCATCTTGTGATTCAGTTGTAAGATCTGCTCGCAAGCTTTCTTGAACTTTCTCTCGTTATCCAACAAGGAAAACCTCTTACTCAGCAAAGTCTTGGCAGGACTTCTGGACAACTTAGCAGTTCTCATCTTTGTAGCACTTGGTTTGTAGGGTTGTAAAATGCGTTGTGATCAGTTGTAGCACTGGAAAGTGAATGCCAGATATTGAAAAGTTTCTCACTTTTATACAGTAACTGGATAGTTTAATGTCAACTGGTGGCATTATGCATATTGAGAAACTCGTGTCCGACAGGAGTCAGTTCCTAAGACAACACCCTGCTAATTGCCTCAATCAGTCACCCGTGACACGGCACTTGTCTGCTACTGATTATTGAGCTTGGACTAATAATTGGATAATTGACATCGTCTTCTCTCCTGATAGAAGTAATATAGTTGATTTAAAAAAAACTTTTATTTTCAAAAACGGAGAAAATATTTGCATATATATTTTGTGCGCTAATATTGATGTATGATTTGAATGAATGAATGAATGAATGAATGAATGAATGAATGAATGAATGAATGAATGAATGAATGAATGAATGAATGAATGAATGAATGAATGAATGAATGAATGAATTTGAATGAATGAATGAATGAATGAATGAATTCAAATGAATGAATTCAAATGAATGAATGAATTTGAATGAATTTAAGTGAATTCAAAATTAATTTAAATTAATTCAAAATTCATTTGAATGAATTTGAATGAATTGATAAATGCAATCTTAAAGTTTGTATATGGAGCTGCATAGTATGTATTAGCGAAAAACTCTTTATTTGCGTATTTTCATATGTATATATGACGATCGTCTCTTGCTTAATATTTTTTTGTACCCTGGAATATGAAAGTATTATTCATTACCATCTTATTTTGGCTTAAATGTCATTATTATTGAAAATTCATGACTCGGGTTTATTTGTACAAAAGGAGGTGGGTGGGTGTTTGGGGTGGGGACATGTGCAGAGTTGAAGGGGAGTGTCATAAGACAATGTATATGGTGTATTTGTATTTGAAAATAGGCTCTATTTGAGACACGGATGTAGATGGGATATTGGAATGTATTTAGTTATGGATGGGATAAATTCTATTTGCGATTAAGCAAATGGCTACTTTTCTAGAAATATGTGTGGCTCTGAAAAGAGCCGTTTTGGAGTTTTGAAACTCAGTCTTCCATCTCGGAGTCAGACATTTCCTCGGAGATGATCTCGACCTCCTCTCCAAACAGCTCTCGTCGAAGATCAGCGACGGCCTCGGCTTTGTGATGAGCGTAGTCATAGTACATGTTTCGGAGTCCTTCGATTACAGCCAGGCGCAGTCTGAGATTGTAGCGAAAGGAACGATGATTGGCTTGCTTGGCTTTTGTGTATCTAAACTGCATGTCGTCCATCTTGTGATTCAGTTGTAAGATCTGCTCGCAAGCTTTCTTGAACTTTCTCTCGTTATCCAACAAGGAAAACCTCTTACTCAGCAAAGTCTTGGCAGGACTTCTGGACAACTTAGCAGTTCTCATCTTTGTAGCACTTGGTTTGTAGGGTTGTAAAATGCGTTGTGATCAGTTGTAGCACTGGAAAGTGAATGCCAGATATTGAAAAGTTTCTCACTTTTATACAGTAACTGGATAGTTTAATGTCAACTGGTGGCATTATGCATATTGAGAAACTCGTGTCCGACAGGAGTCAGTTCCTAAGACAACACCCTGCTAATTGCCTCAATCAGTCACCCGTGACACGGCACTTGTCTGCTACTGATTATTGAGCTTGGACTAATAATTGGATAATTGACATCGTCTTCTCTCCTGATAGAAGTAATATAGTTGATTTAAAAAAAAGTTTTATTTTCAAAAACGGAGAAAATATTTGCATATATATTTTGTGCGCTAATATTGATGTATGATTTGAATGAATGAATGAATGAATGAATGAATGAATGAATGAATGAATGAATGAATGAATGAATGAATGAATGAATGAATGAATGAATGAATGAATGAATGAATGAATTTGAATGAATGAATGAATGAATGAATGAATTCAAATAAATGAATGAATAAATGAATGAATTTGAATGAATTTAAGTGAATTCAAAATTAATTTAAATTAATTCAAAATTCATTTGAATGAATTTGAATGAATTGATAAATGCAATCTTAAAGTTTGTATATGGAGCTGCATAATATGTATTAGCGAAAAACTCTTTATTTGCGTATTTTCATATGTATATATGACGATCGTCTCTTGCTTAATATTTTTTTGTACCCTGGAATATGAAAGTATTATTCATTACCATCTTATTTTGGCTTAAATGTCATTATTATTGAAAATTCATGACTCGGGTTTATTTGTACAAAAGGAGGTGGGTGGGTGTTTGGGGTGGGGACATGTGCAGAGTTGAAGGGGAGTGTCATAAGACAATGTATATGGTGTATTTGTATTTGAAAATAGGCTCTATTTGAGACACGGATGTAGATGGGATATTGGAATGTATTTAGTTATGGATGGGATAAATTCTATTTGCGATTAAGCAAATGGCTACTTTTCTAGAAATATGTGTGGCTCTGAAAAGAGCCGTTTTGGAGTTTTGAAACTCAGTCTTCCATCTCGGAGTCAGACATTTCCTCGGAGATGATCTCGACCTCCTCTCCAAACAGCTCTCGTCGAAGATCAGCGACGGCCTCGGCTTTGTGATGAGCGTAGTCATAGTACATGTTTCGGAGTCCTTCGATTACAGCCAGGCGCAGTCTGAGATTGTAGCGAAAGGAACGATGATTGGCTTGCTTGGCTTTTGTGTATCTAAACTGCATGTCGTCCATCTTGTGATTCAGTTGTAAGATCTGCTCGCAAGCTTTCTTGAACTTTCTCTCGTTATCCAACAAGGAAAACCTCTTACTCAGCAAAGTCTTGGCAGGACTTCTGGACAACTTAGCAGTTCTCATCTTTGTAGCACTTGGTTTGTAGGGTTGTAAAATGCGTTGTGATCAGTTGTAGCACTGGAAAGTGAATGCCAGATATTGAAAAGTTTCTCACTTTTATACAGTAACTGGATAGTTTAATGTCAACTGGTGGCATTATGCATATTGAGAAACTCGTGTCCGACAGGAGTCAGTTCCTAAGACAACACCCTGCTAATTGCCTCAATCAGTCACCCGTGACACGGCACTTGTCTGCTACTGATTATTGAGCTTGGACTAATAATTGGATAATTGACATCGTCTTCTCTCCTGATAGAAGTAATATAGTTGATTTAAAAAAAAGTTTTATTTTCAAAAACGGAGAAAATATTTGCATATATATTTTGTGCGCTAATATTGATGTATGATTTGAATGAATGAATGAATGAATGAATGAATGAATGAATGAATGAATGAATGAATGAATGAATGAATGAATGAATGAATGAATTTGAATGAATGAATGAATGAATGAATTCAAATGAATGAATTCAAATGAATGAATGAATTTGAATGAATTTAAGTGAATTCAAAATTAATTTAAATTAATTCAAAATTCATTTGAATGAATTTGAATGAATTGATAAATGCAATCTTAAAGTTTGTATATGGAGCTGCATAGTATGTATTAGCGAAAAACTCTTTATTTGCGTATTTTCATATGTATATATGACGATCGTCTCTTGCTTAATATTTTTTTGTACCCTGGAATATGAAAGTATTATTCATTACCATCTTATTTTGGCTTAAATGTCATTATTATTGAAAATTCATGACTCGGGTTTATTTGTACAAAAGGAGGTGGGTGGGTGTTTGGGGTGGGGACATGTGCAGAGTTGAAGGGGAGTGTCATAAGACAATGTATATGGTGTATTTGTATTTGAAAATAGGCTCTATTTGAGACACGGATGTAGATGGGATATTGGAATGTATTTAGTTATGGATGGGATAAATTCTATTTGCGATTAAGCAAATGGCTACTTTTCTAGAAATATGTGTGGCTCTGAAAAGAGCCGTTTTGGAGTTTTGAAACTCAGTCTTCCATCTCGGAGTCAGACATTTCCTCGGAGATGATCTCGACCTCCTCTCCAAACAGCTCTCGTCGAAGATCAGCGACGGCCTCGGCTTTGTGATGAGCGTAGTCATAGTACATGTTTCGGAGTCCTTCGATTACAGCCAGGCGCAGTCTGAGATTGTAGCGAAAGGAACGATGATTGGCTTGCTTGGCTTTTGTGTATCTAAACTGCATGTCGTCCATCTTGTGATTCAGTTGTAAGATCTGCTCGCAAGCTTTCTTGAACTTTCTCTCGTTATCCAACAAGGAAAACCTCTTACTCAGCAAAGTCTTGGCAGGACTTCTGGACAACTTAGCAGTTCTCATCTTTGTAGCACTTGGTTTGTAGGGTTGTAAAATGCGTTGTGATCAGTTGTAGCACTGGAAAGTGAATGCCAGATATTGAAAAGTTTCTCACTTTTATACAGTAACTGGATAGTTTAATGTCAACTGGTGGCATTATGCATATTGAGAAACTCGTGTCCGACAGGAGTCAGTTCCTAAGACAACACCCTGCTAATTGCCTCAATCAGTCACCCGTGACACGGCACTTGTCTGCTACTGATTATTGAGCTTGGACTAATAATTGGATAATTGACATCGTCTTCTCTCCTGATAGAAGTAATATAGTTGATTTAAAAAAAAGTTTTATTTTCAAAAACGGAGAAAATATTTGCATATATATTGTGTGCGCTAATATTGATGTATGATTTGAATGAATGAATGAATGAATGAATGAATGAATGAATGAATGAATGAATGAATGAATGAATGAATGAATGAATGAATGAATGAATGAATGAATTTGAATGAATGAATGAATTCAAATGAATGAATTCAAATGAATGAATGAATGAATGAATTTGAATGAATTTAAGTGAATTCAAAATTAATTTAAATTAATTCAAAATTCATTTGAATGAATTTGAATGAATTGATAAATGCAATCTTAAAGTTTGTATATGGAGCTGCATAGTATGTATTAGCGAAAAACTCTTTATTTGCGTATTTTCATATGTATATATGACGATCGTCTCTTGCTTAATATTTTTTTGTACCCTGGAATATGAAAGTATTATTCATTACCATCTTATTTTGGCTTAAATGTCATTATTATTGAAAATTCATGACTCGGGTTTATTTGTACAAAAGGAGGTGGGTGGGTGTTTGGGGTGGGGACATGTGCAGAGTTGAAGGGGAGTGTCATAAGACAATGTATATGGTGTATTTGTATTTGAAAATAGGCTCTATTTGAGACACGGATGTAGATGGGATATTGGAATGTATTTAGTTATGGATGGGATAAATTCTATTTGCGATTAAGCAAATGGCTACTTTTCTAGAAATATGTGTGGCTCTGAAAAGAGCCGTTTTGGAGTTTTGAAACTCAGTCTTCCATCTCGGAGTCAGACATTTCCTCGGAGATGATCTCGACCTCCTCTCCAAACAGCTCTCGTCGAAGATCAGCGACGGCCTCGGCTTTGTGATGAGCGTAGTCATAGTACATGTTTCGGAGTCCTTCGATTACAGCCAGGCGCAGTCTGAGATTGTAGCGAAAGGAACGATGATTGGCTTGCTTGGCTTTTGTGTATCTAAACTGCATGTCGTCCATCTTGTGATTCAGTTGTAAGATCTGCTCGCAAGCTTTCTTGAACTTTCTCTCGTTATCCAACAAGGAAAACCTCTTACTCAGCAAAGTCTTGGCAGGACTTCTGGACAACTTAGCAGTTCTCATCTTTGTAGCACTTGGTTTGTAGGGTTGTAAAATGCGTTGTGATCAGTTGTAGCACTGGAAAGTGAATGCCAGATATTGAAAAGTTTCTCACTTTTATACAGTAACTGGATAGTTTAATGTCAACTGGTGGCATTATGCATATTGAGAAACTCGTGTCCGACAGGAGTCAGTTCCTAAGACAACACCCTGCTAATTGCCTCAATCAGTCACCCGTGACACGGCACTTGTCTGCTACTGATTATTGAGCTTGGACTAATAATTGGATAATTGACATCGTCTTCTCTCCTGATAGAAGTAATATAGTTGATTTAAAAAAAAGTTTTATTTTCAAAAACGGAGAAAATATTTGCATATATATTTTGTGCGCTAATATTGATGTATGATTTGAATGAATGAATGAATGAATGAATGAATGAATGAATGAATGAATGAATGAATGAATGAATGAATTTGAATGAATGAATGAATTCAAATGAATGAATTCAAATGAATGAATGAATGAATGAATGAATTTGAATGAATTTAAGTGAATTCAAAATTAATTTAAATTAATTCAAAATTCATTTGAATGAATTTGAATGAATTGATAAATGCAATCTTAAAGTTTGTATATGGAGCTGCATAGTATGTATTAGCGAAAAACTCTTTATTTGCGTATTTTCATATGTATATATGACGATCGTCTCTTGCTGAATATTTTTTTGTACCCTGGAATATGAAAGTATTATTCATTACCATCTTATTTTGGCTTAAATGTCATTATTATTGAAAATTCATGACTCGGGTTTATTTGTACAAAAGGAGGTGGGTGGGTGTTTGGGGTGGGGACATGTGCAGAGTTGAAGGGGAGTGTCATAAGACAATGTATATGGTGTATTTGTATTTGAAAATAGGCTCTATTTGAGACACGGATGTAGATGGGATATTGGAATGTATTTAGTTATGGATGGGATAAATTCTATTTGCGATTAAGCAAATGGCTACTTTTCTAGAAATATGTGTGGCTCTGAAAAGAGCCGTTTTGGAGTTTTGAAACTCAGTCTTCCATCTCGGAGTCAGACATTTCCTCGGAGATGATCTCGACCTCCTCTCCAAACAGCTCTCGTCGAAGATCAGCGACGGCCTCGGCTTTGTGATGAGCGTAGTCATAGTACATGTTTCGGAGTCCTTCGATTACAGCCAGGCGCAGTCTGAGATTGTAGCGAAAGGAACGATGATTGGCTTGCTTGGCTTTTGTGTATCTAAACTGCATGTCGTCCATCTTGTGATTCAGTTGTAAGATCTGCTCGCAAGCTTTCTTGAACTTTCTCTCGTTATCCAACAAGGAAAACCTCTTACTCAGCAAAGTCTTGGCAGGACTTCTGGACAACTTAGCAGTTCTCATCTTTGTAGCACTTGGTTTGTAGGGTTGTAAAATGCGTTGTGATCAGTTGTAGCACTGGAAAGTGAATGCCAGATATTGAAAAGTTTCTCACTTTTATACAGTAACTGGATAGTTTAATGTCAACTGGTGGCATTATGCATATTGAGAAACTCGTGTCCGACAGGAGTCAGTTCCTAAGACAACACCCTGCTAATTGCCTCAATCAGTCACCCGTGACACGGCACTTGTCTGCTACTGATTATTGAGCTTGGACTAATAATTGGATAATTGACATCGTCTTCTCTCCTGATAGAAGTAATATAGTTGATTTAAAAAAAAGTTTTATTTTCAAAAACGGAGAAAATATTTGCATATATATTTTGTGCGCTAATATTGATGTATGATTTGAATGAATGAATGAATGAATGAATGAATGAATGAATGAATGAATGAATGAATGAATGAATGAATGAATGAATGAATGAATGAATGAATGAATGAATGAATGAATGAATGAATGAATGAATGAATGAATGAATGAATGAATTTGAATGAATGAATGAATGAATGAATTCAAATGAATGAATTCAAATGAATGAATGAATGAATTTGAATGAATTTAAGTGAATTCAAAATTAATTTAAATTAATTCAAAATTCATTTGAATGAATTTGAATGAATTGATAAATGCAATCTTAAAGTTTGTATATGGAGCTGCATAGTATGTATTAGCGAAAAACTCTTTATTTGCGTATTTTCATATGTATATATGACGATCGTCTCTTGCTGAATATTTTTTTGTACCCTGGAATATGAAAGTATTATTCATTACCATCTTATTTTGGCTTAAATGTCATTATTATTGAAAATTCATGACTCGGGTTTATTTGTACAAAAGGAGGTGGGTGGGTGTTTGGGGTGGGGACATGTGCAGAGTTGAAGGGGAGTGTCATAAGACAATGTATATGGTGTATTTGTATTTGAAAATAGGCTCTATTTGAGACACGGATGTAGATGGGATATTGGAATGTATTTAGTTATGGATGGGATAAATTCTATTT
This sequence comes from Pinctada fucata, assembly GCA_028142955.1. Taxonomy (NCBI): domain Eukaryota; kingdom Metazoa; phylum Mollusca; class Bivalvia; order Pterioida; family Pteriidae; genus Pinctada; species Pinctada fucata. The sequence continues at coordinate 39,527,117 of AP027103.1, forward strand.
GCGATTAAGCAAATGGCTACTTTTCTAGAAATATGTGTGGCTCTGAAAAGAGCCGTTTTGGAGTTTTGAAACTCAGTCTTCCATCTCGGAGTCAGACATTTCCTCGGAGATGATCTCGACCTCCTCTCCAAACAGCTCTCGTCGAAGATCAGCGACGGCCTCGGCTTTGTGATGAGCGTAGTCATAGTACATGTTTCGGAGTCCTTCGATTACAGCCAGGCGCAGTCTGAGATTGTAGCGAAAGGAACGATGATTGGCTTGCTTGGCTTTTGTGTATCTAAACTGCATGTCGTCCATCTTGTGATTCAGTTGTAAGATCTGCTCGCAAGCTTTCTTGAACTTTCTCTCGTTATCCAACAAGGAAACCCTCTTACTCAGCAAAGTCTTGGCAGGACTTCTGGACAACTTAGCAGTTCTCATCTTTGTAGCACTTGGTTTGTAGGGTTGTAAAATGCGTTGTGATCAGTTGTAGCACTGGAAAGTGAATGCCAGATATTGAAAAGTTTCTCACTTTTATACAGTAACTGGATAGTTTAATGTCAACTGGTGGCATTATGCATATTGAGAAACTCGTGTCCGACAGGAGTCAGTTCCTAAGACAACACCCTGCTAATTGCCTCAATCAGTCACCCGTGACACGGCACTTGTCTGCTACTGATTATTGAGCTTGGACTAATAATTGGATAATTGACATCGTCTTCTCTCCTGATAGAAGTAATATAGTTGATTTAAAAAAAAGTTTTATTTTCAAAAACGGAGAAAATATTTGCATATATATTTTGTGCGCTAATATTGATGTATGATTTGAATGAATGAATGAATGAATGAATAAATGAATGAATGAATGAATGAATGAATGAATGAATGAATGAATGAATGAATGAATGAATGAATGAATGAATGAATGAATGAATGAATGAATGAATGAATGAATTTGAATGAATGAATGAATGAATGAATTCAAATGAATGAATTCAAATGAATGAATTCAAATGAATGAATTCAAATGAATGAATTCAAATGAATGAATGAATGAATGAATGAATTTGAATGAATTTAAGTGAATTCAAAATTAATTTAAATTAATTCAAAATTCATTTGAATGAATTTGAATGAATTGATAAATGCAATCTTAAAGTTTGTATATGGAGCTGCATAGTATGTATTAGCGAAAAACTCTTTATTTGCGTATTTTCATATGTATATATGACGATCGTCTCTTGCTTAATATTTTTTTGTACCCTGGAATATGAAAGTATTATTCATTACCATCTTATTTTGGCTTAAATGTCATTATTATTGAAAATTCATGACTCGGGTTTATTTGTACAAAAGGAGGTGGGTGGGTGTTTGGGGTGGGGACATGTGCAGAGTTGAAGGGGAGTGTCATAAGACAATGTATATGGTGTATTTGTATTTGAAAATAGGCTCTATTTGAGACACGGATGTAGATGGGATATTGGAATGTATTTAGTTATGGATGGGATAAATTCTATTTGCGATTAAGCAAATGGCTACTTTTCTAGAAATATGTGTGGCTCTGAAAAGAGCCGTTTTGGAGTTTTGAAACTCAGTCTTCCATCTCGGAGTCAGACATTTCCTCGGAGATGATCTCGACCTCCTCTCCAAACAGCTCTCGTCGAAGATCAGCGACGGCCTCGGCTTTGTGATGAGCGTAGTCATAGTACATGTTTCGGAGTCCTTCGATTACAGCCAGGCGCAGTCTGAGATTGTAGCGAAAGGAACGATGATTGGCTTGCTTGGCTTTTGTGTATCTAAACTGCATGTCGTCCATCTTGTGATTCAGTTGTAAGATCTGCTCGCAAGCTTTCTTGAACTTTCTCTCGTTATCCAACAAGGAAAACCTCTTACTCAGCAAAGTCTTGGCAGGACTTCTGGACAACTTAGCAGTTCTCATCTTTGTAGCACTTGGTTTGTAGGGTTGTAAAATGCGTTGTGATCAGTTGTAGCACTGGAAAGTGAATGCCAGATATTGAAAAGTTTCTCACTTTTATACAGTAACTGGATAGTTTAATGTCAACTGGTGGCATTATGCATATTGAGAAACTCGTGTCCGACAGGAGTCAGTTCCTAAGACAACACCCTGCTAATTGCCTCAATCAGTCACCCGTGACACGGCACTTGTCTGCTACTGATTATTGAGCTTGGACTAATAATTGGATAATTGACATCGTCTTCTCTCCTGATAGAAGTAATATAGTTGATTTAAAAAAAAGTTTTATTTTCAAAAACGGAGAAAATATTTGCATATATATTTTGTGCGCTAATATTGATGTATGATTTGAATGAATGAATGAATGAATGAATGAATGAATGAATGAATGAATGAATGAATGAATGAATGAATGAATGAATGAATGAATGAATGAATGAATGAATGAATGAATGAATGAATGAATGAATGAATGAATGAATGAATTTGAATGAATGAATGAATTCAAATGAATGAATGAATGAATGAATTCAAATGAATGAATTCAAATGAATGAATGAATGAATGAATTTGAATGAATTTAAGTGAATTCAAAATTAATTTAAATTAATTCAAAATTCATTTGAATGAATTTGAATGAATTGATAAATGCAATCTTAAAGTTTGTATATGGAGCTGCATAGTATGTATTAGCGAAAAACTCTTTATTTGCGTATTTTCATATGTATATATGACGATCGTCTCTTGCTTAATATTTTTTTGTACCCTGGAATATGAAAGTATTATTCATTACCATCTTATTTTGGCTTAAATGTCATTATTATTGAAAATTCATGACTCGGGTTTATTTGTACAAAAGGAGGTGGGTGGGTGTTTGGGGTGGGGACATGTGTAGAGTTGAAGGGGAGTGTCATAAGACAATGTATATGGTGTATTTGTATTTGAAAATAGGCTCTATTTGAGACACGGATGTAGATGGGATATTGGAATGTATTTAGTTATGGATGGGATAAATTCTATTTGCGATTAAGCAAATGGCTACTTTTCTAGAAATATGTGTGGCTCTGAAAAGAGCCGTTTTGGAGTTTTGAAACTCAGTCTTCCATCTCGGAGTCAGACATTTCCTCGGAGATGATCTCGACCTCCTCTCCAAACAGCTCTCGTCGAAGATCAGCGACGGCCTCGGCTTTGTGATGAGCGTAGTCATAGTACATGTTTCGGAGTCCTTCGATTACAGCCAGGCGCAGTCTGAGATTGTAGCGAAAGGAACGATGATTGGCTTGCTTGGCTTTTGTGTATCTAAACTGCATGTCGTCCATCTTGTGATTCAGTTGTAAGATCTGCTCGCAAGCTTTCTTGAACTTTCTCTCGTTATCCAACAAGGAAAACCTCTTACTCAGCAAAGTCTTGGCAGGACTTCTGGACAACTTAGCAGTTCTCATCTTTGTAGCACTTGGTTTGTAGGGTTGTAAAATGCGTTGTGATCAGTTGTAGCACTGGAAAGTGAATGCCAGATATTGAAAAGTTTCTCACTTTTATACAGTAACTGGATAGTTTAATGTCAACTGGTGGCATTATGCATATTGAGAAACTCGTGTCCGACAGGAGTCAGTTCCTAAGACAACACCCTGCTAATTGCCTCAATCAGTCACCCGTGACACGGCACTTGTCTGCTACTGATTATTGAGCTTGGACTAATAATTGGATAATTGACATCGTCTTCTCTCCTGATAGAAGTAATATAGTTGATTTAAAAAAAAGTTTTATTTTCAAAAACGGAGAAAATATTTGCATATATATTTTGTGCGCTAATATTGATGTATGATTTGAATGAATGAATGAATGAATGAATGAATGAATGAATGAATGAATGAATGAATGAATGAATGAATGAATGAATGAATGAATGAATGAATGAATGAATGAATGAATTTGAATGAATGAATGAATGAATGAATGAATGAATGAATGAATGAATGAATGAATGAATGAATTCAAATGAATGAATGAATGAATGAATGAATGAATTTGAATGAATTTAAGTGAATTCAAAATTAATTTAAATTAATTCAAAATTCATTTGAATGAATTTGAATGAATTGATAAATGCAATCTTAAAGTTTGTATATGGAGCTGCATAGTATGTATTAGCGAAAAACTCTTTATTTGCGTATTTTCATATGTATATATGACGATCGTCTCTTGCTTAATATTTTTTTGTACCCTGGAATATGAAAGTATTATTCATTACCATCTTATTTTGGCTTAAATGTCATTATTATTGAAAATTCATGACTCGGGTTTATTTGTACAAAAGGAGGTGGGTGGGTGTTTGGGGTGGGGACATGTGCAGAGTTGAAGGGGAGTGTCATAAGACAATGTATATGGTGTATTTGTATTTGAAAATAGGCTCTATTTGAGACACGGATGTAGATGGGATATTGGAATGTATTTAGTTATGGATGGGATAAATTTTATTTGCGATTAAGCAAATGGCTACTTTTCTAGAAATATGTGTGGCTCTGAAAAGAGCCGTTTTGGAGTTTTGAAACTCAGTCTTCCATCTCGGAGTCAGACATTTCCTCGGAGATGATCTCGACCTCCTCTCCAAACAGCTCTCGTCGAAGATCAGCGACGGCCTCGGCTTTGTGATGAGCGTAGTCATAGTACATGTTTCGGAGTCCTTCGATTACAGCCAGGCGCAGTCTGAGATTGTAGCGAAAGGAACGATGATTGACTTGCTTGGCTTTTGTGTATCTAAACTGCATGTCGTCCATCTTGTGATTCAGTTGTAAGATCTGCTCGCAAGCTTTCTTGAACTTTCTCTCGTTATCCAACAAGGAAAACCTCTTACTCAGCAAAGTCTTGGCAGGACTTCTGGACAACTTAGCAGTTCTCATCTTTGTAGCACTTGGTTTGTAGGGTTGTAAAATGCGTTGTGATCAGTTGTAGCACTGGAAAGTGAATGCCAGATATTGAAAAGTTTCTCACTTTTATACAGTAACTGGATAGTTTAATGTCAACTGGTGGCATTATGCATATTGAGAAACTCGTGTCCGACAGGAGTCAGTTCCTAAGACAACACCCTGCTAATTGCCTCAATCAGTCACCCGTGACACGGCACTTGTCTGCTACTGATTATTGAGCTTGGACTAATAATTGGATAATTGACATCGTCTTCTCTCCTGATAGAAGTAATATAGTTGATTTAAAAAAAAGTTTTATTTTCAAAAACGGAGAAAATATTTGAATATATTTTGTGCGCTAATATTGATGTATGATTTGAATGAATGAATGAATGAATGAATGAATGAATGAATGAATGAATGAATGAATGAATGAATGAATGAATGAATGAATGAATGAATGAATGAATGAATTTGAATGAATGAATGAATGAATGAATTCAAATGAATGAATTCAAATGAATGAATGAATGAATGAATGAATTTGAATGAATTTAAGTGAATTCAAAATTAATTTAAATTAATTCAAAATTCATTTGAATGAATTTGAATGAATTGATAAATGCAATCTTAAAGTTTGTATATGGAGCTGCATAGTATGTATTAGCGAAAAACTCTTTATTTGCGTATTTTCATATGTATATATGACGATCGTCTCTTGCTTAATATTTTTTTGTACCCTGGAATATGAAAGTATTATTCATTACCATCTTATTTTGGCTTAAATGTCATTATTATTGAAAATTCATGACTCGGGTTTATTTGTACAAAAGGAGGTGGGTGGGTGTTTGGGGTGGGGACATGTGCAGAGTTGAAGGGGAGTGTCATAAGACAATGTATATGGTGTATTTGTATTTGAAAATAGGCTCTATTTGAGACACGGATGTAGATGGGATATTGGAATGTATTTAGTTATGGATGGGATAAATTCTATTTGCGATTAAGCAAATGGCTACTTTTCTAGAAATATGTGTGGCTCTGAAAAGAGCCGTTTTGGAGTTTTGAAACTCAGTCTTCCATCTCGGAGTCAGACATTTCCTCGGAGATGATCTCGACCTCCTCTCCAAACAGCTCTCGTCGAAGATCAGCGACGGCCTCGGCTTTGTGATGAGCGTAGTCATAGTACATGTTTCGGAGTCCTTCGATTACAGCCAGGCGCAGTCTGAGATTGTAGCGAAAGGAACGATGATTGGCTTGCTTGGCTTTTGTGTATCTAAACTGCATGTCGTCCATCTTGTGATTCAGTTGTAAGATCTGCTCGCAAGCTTTCTTGAACTTTCTCTCGTTATCCAACAAGGAAAACCTCTTACTCAGCAAAGTCTTGGCAGGACTTCTGGACAACTTAGCAGTTCTCATCTTTGTAGCACTTGGTTTGTAGGGTTGTAAAATGCGTTGTGATCAGTTGTAGCACTGGAAAGTGAATGCCAGATATTGAAAAGTTTCTCACTTTTATACAGTAACTGGATAGTTTAATGTCAACTGGTGGCATTATGCATATTGAGAAACTCGTGTCCGACAGGAGTCAGTTCCTAAGACAACACCCTGCTAATTGCCTCAATCAGTCACCCGTGACACGGCACTTGTCTGCTACTGATTATTGAGCTTGGACTAATAATTGGATGATTGACATCGTCTTCTCTCCTGATAGAAGTAATATAGTTGATTTAAAAAAAAGTTTTATTTTCAAAAACGGAGAAAATATTTGCATATATATTTTGTGCGCTAATATTGATGTATGATTTGAATGAATGAATGAATGAATGAATGAATGAATGAATGAATGAATGAATGAATGAATGAATGAATGAATGAATGAATGAATGAATTTGAATGAATTTGAATGAATGAATGAATGAATGAATTCAAATGAATGAATGAATGAATTTGAATGAATTTAAGTGAATTCAAAATTAATTTAAATTAATTCAAAATTCATTTGAATGAATTTGAATGAATTGATAAATGCAATCTTAAAGTTTGTATATGGAGCTGCATAGTATGTATTAGCGAAAAACTCTTTATTTGCGTATTTTCATATGTATATATGACGATCGTCTCTTGCTTAATATTTTTTTGTACCCTGGAATATGAAAGTATTATTCATTACCATCTTATTTTGGCTTAAATGTCATTATTATTGAAAATTCATGACTCGGGTTTATTTGTACAAAAGGAGGTGGGTGGGTGTTTGGGGTGGGGACATGTGTAGAGTTGAAGGGGAGTGTCATAAGACAATGTATATGGTGTATTTGTATTTGAAAATAGGCTCTATTTGAGACACGGATGTAGATGGGATATTGGAATGTATTTAGTTATGGATGGGATAAATTCTATTTGCGATTAAGCAAATGGCTACTTTTCTAGAAATATGTGTGGCTCTGAAAAGAGCCGTTTTGGAGTTTTGAAACTCAGTCTTCCATCTCGGAGTCAGACATTTCCTCGGAGATGATCTCGACCTCCTCTCCAAACAGCTCTCGTCGAAGATCAGCGACGGCCTCGGCTTTGTGATGAGCGTAGTCATAGTACATGTTTCGGAGTCCTTCGATTACAGCCAGGCGCAGTCTGAGATTGTAGCGAAAGGAACGATGATTGGCTTGCTTGGCTTTTGTGTATCTAAACTGCATGTCGTCCATCTTGTGATTCAGTTGTAAGATCTGCTCGCAAGCTTTCTTGAACTTTCTCTCGTTATCCAACAAGGAAAACCTCTTACTCAGCAAAGTCTTGGCAGGACTTCTGGACAACTTAGCAGTTCTCATCTTTGTAGCACTTGGTTTGTAGGGTTGTAAAATGCGTTGTGATCAGTTGTAGCACTGGAAAGTGAATGCCAGATATTGAAAAGTTTCTCACTTTTATACAGTAACTGGATAGTTTAATGTCAACTGGTGGCATTATGCATATTGAGAAACTCGTGTCCGACAGGAGTCAGTTCCTAAGACAACACCCTGCTAATTGCCTCAATCAGTCACCCGTGACACGGCACTTGTCTGCTACTGATTATTGAGCTTGGACTAATAATTGGATGATTGACATCGTCTTCTCTCCTGATAGAAGTAATAAAGTTGATTTAAAAAAAAGTTTTATTTTCAAAAACGGAGAAAATATTTGCATATATATTTTGTGCGCTAATATTGATGTATGATTTGAATGAATGAATGAATGAATGAATGAATGAATGAATGAATGAATGAATGAATGAATGAATGAATGAATGAATGAATTTGAATGAATGAATGAATGAATGAATTCAAATGAATGAATTCAAATGAATGAATGAATGAATGAATGAATTTGAATGAATTTAAGTGAATTCAAAATTAATTTAAATTAATTCAAAATTCATTTGAATGAATTTGAATGAATTGATAAATGCAATCTTAAAGTTTGTATATGGAGCTGCATAGTATGTATTAGCGAAAAACTCTTTATTTGCGTATTTTCATATGTATATATGACGATCGTCTCTTGCTTAATATTTTTTTGTACCCTGGAATATGAAAGTATTATTCATTACCATCTTATTTTGGCTTAAATGTCATTATTATTGAAAATTCATGACTCGGGTTTATTTGTACAAAAGGAGGTGGGTGGGTGTTTGGGGTGGGGACATGTGTAGAGTTGAAGGGGAGTGTCATAAGACAATGTATATGGTGTATTTGTATTTGAAAATAGGCTCTATTTGAGACACGGATGTAGATGGGATATTGGAATGTATTTAGTTATGGATGGGATAAATTCTATTTGCGATTAAGCAAATGGCTACTTTTCTAGAAATATGTGTGGCTCTGAAAAGAGCCGTTTTGGAGTTTTGAAACTCAGTCTTCCATCTCGGAGTCAGACATTTCCTCGGAGATGATCTCGACCTCCTCTCCAAACAGCTCTCGTCGAAGATCAGCGACGGCCTCGGCTTTGTGATGAGCGTAGTCATAGTACATGTTTCGGAGTCCTTCGATTACAGCCAGGCGCAGTCTGAGATTGTAGCGAAAGGAACGATGATTGGCTTGCTTGGCTTTTGTGTATCTAAACTGCATGTCGTCCATCTTGTGATTCAGTTGTAAGATCTGCTCGCAAGCTTTCTTGAACTTTCTCTCGTTATCCAACAAGGAAAACCTCTTACTCAGCAAAGTCTTGGCAGGACTTCTGGACAACTTAGCAGTTCTCATCTTTGTAGCACTTGGTTTGTAGGGTTGTAAAATGCGTTGTGATCAGTTGTAGCACTGGAAAGTGAATGCCAGATATTGAAAAGTTTCTCACTTTTATACAGTAACTGGATAGTTTAATGTCAACTGGTGGCATTATGCATATTGAGAAACTCGTGTCCGACAGGAGTCAGTTCCTAAGACAACACCCTGCTAATTGCCTCAATCAGTCACCCGTGACACGGCACTTGTCTGCTACTGATTATTGAGCTTGGACTAATAATTGGATAATTGACATCGTCTTCTCTCCTGATAGAAGTAATATAGTTGATTTAAAAAAAAGTTTTATTTTCAAAAACGGAGAAAATATTTGCATATATATTTTGTGCGTTAATATTAATGTAGGATTTGAATGAATGAATGAATGAATGAATGAATGAATGAATGAATGAATGAATGAATGAATGAATGAATGAATGAATGAATGAATGAATGAATGAATGAATGAATGAATGAATGAATGAATGAATGAATGAATGAATGAATGAATGAATGAATTTGAATGAATGAATGAATGAATGAATTCAAATGAATGAATTCAAATGAATGAATTCAAATGAATGAATGAATGAATGAATGAATTTGAATGAATTTAAGTGAATTCAAAATTAATTTAAATTAATTCAAAATTCATTTGAATGAATTTGAATGAATTGATAAATGCAATCTTAAAGTTTGTATATGGAGCTGCATAGTATGTATTAGCGAAAAACTCTTTATTTGCGTATTTTCATATGTATATATGACGATCGTCTCTTGCTTAATATTTTTTTGTACCCTGGAATATGAAAGTATTATTCATTACCATCTTATTTTGGCTTAAATGTCATTATTATTGAAAATTCATGACTCGGGTTTATTTGTACAAAAGGAGGTGGGTGGGTGTTTGGGGTGGGGACATGTGTAGAGTTGAAGGGGAGTGTCATAAGACAATGTATATGGTGTATTTGTATTTGAAAATAGGCTCTATTTGAGACACGGATGTAGATGGGATATTGGAATGTATTTAGTTATGGATGGGATAAATTCTATTTGCGATTAAGCAAATGGCTACTTTTCTAGAAATATGTGTGGCTCTGAAAAGAGCCGTTTTGGAGTTTTGAAACTCAGTCTTCCATCTCGGAGTCAGACATTTCCTCGGAGATGATCTCGACCTCCTCTCCAAACAGCTCTCGTCGAAGATCAGCGACGGCCTCGGCTTTGTGATGAGCGTAGTCATAGTACATGTTTCGGAGTCCTTCGATTACAGCCAGGCGCAGTCTGAGATTGTAGCGAAAGGAACGATGATTGGCTTGCTTGGCTTTTGTGTATCTAAACTGCATGTCGTCCATCTTGTGATTCAGTTGTAAGATCTGCTCGCAAGCTTTCTTGAACTTTCTCTCGTTATCCAACAAGGAAAACCTCTTACTCAGCAAAGTCTTGGCAGGACTTCTGGACAACTTAGCAGTTCTCATCTTTGTAGCACTTGGTTTGTAGGGTTGTAAAATGCGTTGTGATCAGTTGTAGCACTGGAAAGTGAATGCCAGATATTGAAAAGTTTCTCACTTTTATACAGTAACTGGATAGTTTAATGTCAACTGGTGGCATTATGCATATTGAGAAACTCGTGTCCGACAGGAGTCAGTTCCTAAGACAACACCCTGCTAATTGCCTCAATCAGTCACCCGTGACACGGCACTTGTCTGCTACTGATTATTGAGCTTGGACTAATAATTGGATAATTGACATCGTCTTCTCTCCTGATAGAAGTAATATAGTTGATTTAAAAAAAAGTTTTATTTTCAAAAACGGAGAAAATATTTGCATATATATTTTGTGCGCTAATATTGATGTATGATTTGAATGAATGAATGAATGAATGAATGAATGAATGAATGAATGAATGAATGAATGAATGAATGAATGAATGAATGAATGAATGAATGAATGAATGAATGAATGAATGAATGAATGAATGAATGAATTTGAATGAATGAATGAATGAATGAATGAATTCAAATGAATGAATGAATGAATGAATGAATGAATGAATGAATTTGAATGAATTTAAGTGAATTCAAAATTAATTTAAATTAATTCAAAATTCATTTGAATGAATTTGAATGAATTGATAAATGCAATCTTAAAGTTTGTATATGGAGCTGCATAGTATGTATTAGCGAAAAACTCTTTATTTGCGTATTTTCATATGTATATATGACGATCGTCTCTTGCTTAATATTTTTTTGTACCCTGGAATATGAAAGTATTATTCATTACCATCTTATTTTGGCTTAAATGTCATTATTATTGAAAATTCATGACTCGGGTTTATTTGTACAAAAGGAGGTGGGTGGGTGTTTGGGGTGGGGACATGTGCAGAGTTGAAGGGGAGTGTCATAAGACAATGTATATGGTGTATTTGTATTTGAAAATAGGCTCTATTTGAGACACGGATGTAGATGGGATATTGGAATGTATTTAGTTATGGATGGGATAAATTCTATTTGCGATTAAGCAAATGGCTACTTTTCTAGAAATATGTGTGGCTCTGAAAAGAGCCGTTTTGGAGTTTTGAAACTCAGTCTTCCATCTCGGAGTCAGACATTTCCTCGGAGATGATCTCGACCTCCTCTCCAAACAGCTCTCGTCGAAGATCAGCGACGGCCTCGGCTTTGTGATGAGCGTAGTCATAGTACATGTTTCGGAGTCCTTCGATTACAGCCAGGCGCAGTCTGAGATTGTAGCGAAAGGAACGATGATTGGCTTGCTTGGCTTTTGTGTATCTAAACTGCATGTCGTCCATCTTGTGATTCAGTTGTAAGATCTGCTCGCAAGCTTTCTTGAACTTTCTCTCGTTATCCAACAAGGAAAACCTCTTACTCAGCAAAGTCTTGGCAGGACTTCTGGACAACTTAGCAGTTCTCATCTTTGTAGCACTTGGTTTGTAGGGTTGTAAAATGCGTTGTGATCAGTTGTAGCACTGGAAAGTGAATGCCAGATATTGAAAAGTTTCTCACTTTTATACAGTAACTGGATAGTTTAATGTCAACTGGTGGCATTATGCATATTGAGAAACTCGTGTCCGACAGGAGTCAGTTCCTAAGACAACACCCTGCTAATTGCCTCAATCAGTCACCCGTGACACGGCACTTGTCTGCTACTGATTATTGAGCTTGGACTAATAATTGGAGCTGCATAGTATGTATTAGCGAAAAACTCTTTATTTGCGTATTTTCATATGTATATATGACGATCGTCTCTTGCTTAATATTTTTTTGTACCCTGGAATATGAAAGTATTATTCATTACCATCTTATTTTGGCTTAAATGTCATTATTATTGAAAATTCATGACTCGGGTTTATTTGTACAAAAGGAGGTGGGTGGGTGTTTGGGGTGGGGACATGTGCAGAGTTGAAGGGGAGTGTCATAAGACAATGTATATGGTGTATTTGTATTTGAAAATAGGCTCTATTTGAGACACGGATGTAGATGGGATATTGGAATGTATTTAGTTATGGATGGGATAAATTCTATTTGCGATTAAGCAAATGGCTACTTTTCTAGAAATATGTGTGGCTCTGAAAAGAGCCGTTTTGGAGTTTTGAAACTCAGTCTTCCATCTCGGAGTCAGACATTTCCTCGGAGATGATCTCGACCTCCTCTCCAAACAGCTCTCGTCGAAGATCAGCGACGGCCTCGGCTTTGTGATGAGCGTAGTCATAGTACATGTTTCGGAGTCCTTCGATTACAGCCAGGCGCAGTCTGAGATTGTAGCGAAAGGAACGATGATTGGCTTGCTTGGCTTTTGTGTATCTAAACTGCATGTCGTCCATCTTGTGATTCAGTTGTAAGATCTGCTCGCAAGCTTTCTTGAACTTTCTCTCGTTATCCAACAAGGAAAACCTCTTACTCAGCAAAGTCTTGGCAGGACTTCTGGACAACTTAGCAGTTCTCATCTTTGTAGCACTTGGTTTGTAGGGTTGTAAAATGCGTTGTGATCAGTTGTAGCACTGGAAAGTGAATGCCAGATATTGAAAAGTTTCTCACTTTTATACAGTAACTGGATAGTTTAATGTCAACTGGTGGCATTATGCATATTGAGAAACTCGTGTCCGACAGGAGTCAGTTCCTAAGACAACACCCTGCTAATTGCCTCAATCAGTCACCCGTGACACGGCACTTGTCTGCTACTGATTATTGAGCTTGGACTAATAATTGGATAATTGACATCGTCTTCTCTCCTGATAGAAGTAATATAGTTGATTTAAAAAAAAGTTTTATTTTCAAAAACGGAGAAAATATTTGCATATATATTTTGTGCGCTAATATTAATGTAGGATTTGAATGAATGAATGAATGAATGAATGAATGAATGAATGAATGAATGAATGAATGAATGAATGAATGAATGAATGAATGAATGAATGAATGAATGAATGAATGAATGAATGAATGAATTTGAATGAATGAATGAATGAATGAATTCAAATGAATGAATTCAAATGAATGAATGAATGAATGAATGAATTTGAATGAATTTAAGTGAATTCAAAATTAATTTAAATTAATTCAAAATTCATTTGAATGAATTTGAATGAATTGATAAATGCAATCTTAAAGTTTGTATATGGAGCTGCATAGTATGTATTAGCGAAAAACTCTTTATTTGCGTATTTTCATATGTATATATGACGATCGTCTCTTGCTTAATATTTTTTTGTACCCTGGAATATGAAAGTATTATTCATTACCATCTTATTTTGGCTTAAATGTCATTATTATTGAAAATTCATGACTCGGGTTTATTTGTACAAAAGGAGGTGGGTGGGTGTTTGGGGTGGGGACATGTGCAGAGTTGAAGGGGAGTGTCATAAGACAATGTATATGGTGTATTTGTATTTGAAAATAGGCTCTATTTGAGACACGGATGTAGATGGGATATTGGAATGTATTTAGTTATGGATGGGATAAATTCTATTTGCGATTAAGCAAATGGCTACTTTTCTAGAAATATGTGTGGCTCTGAAAAGAGCCGTTTTGGAGTTTTGAAACTCAGTCTTCCATCTCGGAGTCAGACATTTCCTCGGAGATGATCTCGACCTCCTCTCCAAACAGCTCTCGTCGAAGATCAGCGACGGCCTCGGCTTTGTGATGAGCGTAGTCATAGTACATGTTTCGGAGTCCTTCGATTACAGCCAGGCGCAGTCTGAGATTGTAGCGAAAGGAACGATGATTGGCTTGCTTGGCTTTTGTGTATCTAAACTGCATGTCGTCCATCTTGTGATTCAGTTGTAAGATCTGCTCGCAAGCTTTCTTGAACTTTCTCTCGTTATCCAACAAGGAAAACCTCTTACTCAGCAAAGTCTTGGCAGGACTTCTGGACAACTTAGCAGTTCTCATCTTTGTAGCACTTGGTTTGTAGGGTTGTAAAATGCGTTGTGATCAGTTGTAGCACTGGAAAGTGAATGCCAGATATTGAAAAGTTTCTCACTTTTATACAGTAACTGGATAGTTTAATGTCAACTGGTGGCATTATGCATATTGAGAAACTCGTGTCCGACAGGAGTCAGTTCCTAAGACAACACCCTGCTAATTGCCTCAATCAGTCACCCGTGACACGGCACTTGTCTGCTACTGATTATTGAGCTTGGACTAATAATTGGATAATTGACATCGTCTTCTCTCCTGATAGAAGTAATATAGTTGATTTAAAAAAAAGTTTTATTTTCAAAAACGGAGAAAATATTTGCATATATATTTTGTGCGCTAATATTGATGTATGATTTGAATGAATGAATGAATGAATGAATGAATGAATGAATGAATGAATGAATGAATGAATGAATGAATGAATGAATGAATGAATGAATGAATGAATGAATGAATTTGAATGAATGAATGAATGAATGAATTCAAATGAATGAATTCAAATGAATGAATGAATGAATTCAAATGAATGAATGAATGAATGAATGAATTTGAATGAATTTAAGTGAATTCAAAATTAATTTAAATTAATTCAAAATTCATTTGAATGAATTTGAATGAATTGATAAATGCAATCTTAAAGTTTGTATATGGAGCTGCATAGTATGTATTAGCGAAAAACTCTTTATTTGCGTATTTTCATATGTATATATGACGATCGTCTCTTGCTTAATATTTTTTTGTACCCTGGAATATGAAAGTATTATTCATTACCATCTTATTTTGGCTTAAATGTCATTATTATTGAAAATTCATGACTCGGGTTTATTTGTACAAAAGGAGGTGGGTGGGTGTTTGGGGTGGGGACATGTGCAGAGTTGAAGGGGAGTGTCATAAGACAATGTATATGGTGTATTTGTATTTGAAAATAGGCTCTATTTGAGACACGGATGTAGATGGGATATTGGAATGTATTTAGTTATGGATGGGATAAATTCTATTTGCGATTAAGCAAATGGCTACTTTTCTAGAAATATGTGTGGCTCTGAAAAGAGCCGTTTTGGAGTTTTGAAACTCAGTCTTCCATCTCGGAGTCAGACATTTCCTCGGAGATGATCTCGACCTCCTCTCCAAACAGCTCTCGTCGAAGATCAGCGACGGCCTCGGCTTTGTGATGAGCGTAGTCATAGTACATGTTTCGGAGTCCTTCGATTACAGCCAGGCGCAGTCTGAGATTGTAGCGAAAGGAACGATGATTGGCTTGCTTGGCTTTTGTGTATCTAAACTGCATGTCGTCCATCTTGTGATTCAGTTGTAAGATCTGCTCGCAAGCTTTCTTGAACTTTCTCTCGTTATCCAACAAGGAAAACCTCTTACTCAGCAAAGTCTTGGCAGGACTTCTGGACAACTTAGCAGTTCTCATCTTTGTAGCACTTGGTTTGTAGGGTTGTAAAATGCGTTGTGATCAGTTGTAGCACTGGAAAGTGAATGCCAGATATTGAAAAGTTTCTCACTTTTATACAGTAACTGGATAGTTTAATGTCAACTGGTGGCATTATGCATATTGAGAAACTCGTGTTCGACAGGAGTCAGTTCCTAAGACAACACCCTGCTAATTGCCTCAATCAGTCACCCGTGACACGGCACTTGTCTGCTACTGATTATTGAGCTTGGACTAATAATTGGATAATTGACATCGTCTTCTCTCCTGATAGAAGTAATATAGTTGATTTAAAAAAAAGTTTTATTTTCAAAAACGGAGAAAATATTTGCATATATATTTTGTGCGCTAATATTGATGTATGATTTGAATGAATGAATGAATGAATGAATGAATGAATGAATGAATGAATGAATGAATGAATGAATGAATGAATGAATGAATGAATGAATGAATGAACAATTTAGCAGTTCTCATCTTTGTTACTTGAAGTTTGTAGCACTTCCCTCTCGCGGAAAATAGTGCGTCTTCTGAAGTTTGATTAATCAAGTTAAGCAAGTAAAATCTAGAAATGTGAATTGTATTCAAACGTATTTATTTACTCCTTTTTGCTTAAGCATTTTTTTTTTTACTAAAGCTGTTATAGAATATTGGACTATTTTTTTTTTTACTAAAGCTGCTATAGAATGTTGGGACTATATTCGCCTATTACCAATTACTCCGCAATGAAATATAATCTATTTACCCACGGGTTCTACTATTAAAAGTATACATAGTTACTGCAAGAAACTCACAGTAAGACCTTTATTATCTAGATCTACTGTTGCAAAATCGAGATTTTTTTCTATAGAAAGCATAGGAAATATAAATAATAAATTAAAGTCCGACGTTTCCGATGTGGTTACTCTACTCAAGTTTGAGTAAAGTAATCGGATCAGAAAGGTCGAATTTTATTTAGATTGAGGAAATATGACAATTTGGACAAGTGCCGATTGCAAGAAACAATCAATTCTTCATTATTCATTGAATCTGCAACTAGACAGTGAAAAATGAAATTGTTCTCAAGCAAATATAGACCTAGAAGATTAATGTGATTTATTTTTATTTTGCATGAATCGGTGTTTTCTCAAAGTGCCTGATTCTTACATGGAGTTTATGTCGGATGACGTACAGAATGTTGGAAGAAAAGGGGTGAGTTTTGGAGTGAAGTGTAACCAAGCGTTAATTTTATAACAATGTTTAACATGCCATAGGGGATGAAGGCTGGGGTATGCTTTTCCCCTTGAAACAAGTCAATGCGGAGAGTCGCTTCACAAATGATATTGTTTTCACCAAGCACGGATCTAGAGAGAGAGGGGGGGGGGGGACTCATTTGAATTTGTCAAAAATGCTCATTTTCCCGTTTTTAGATCGCCTGATCGAAGCACAAGTGAGCTATAGTAGTAGCGCGCCGACTGTCGTCCGGCGTAAACTGCAACCGCTGCACAGAATTTCACGCAACCTTACAGGAAGCAAGTATTCAAGGTCCTCTACCATATTGGTGTTTTTCGTGCCGATCGGTCTACAAATATGGCCATCGAGGGCTCTGATTGACTAACATATTTTCGACTTCACTTATGCAACTGCTGCACAGAATTTAATCTTACAGGCAGCAAATACTCAAGGTCCTCTACCAAGTTTGTGTTTTTCGTGCCGATCGGTCAACAAATATGGCCGCTTAGGGCTCTGATTGGCTGACTCGACTTCACTGCAACCGCTGCACAGAATTTCAAGAAATCTTACAGGAAGTTTGTATTTTTTTTGTGCTGATCGTTCAACATACGTATATGGTTGTCAAGGGCTCTGATATCCTGAGGCATTTTCGACATCTCCGAATCTGATGCTCAGAATTTCTCAATACCTTACAGGAAGAAATTACTTAGTTGTATCCACCAAATTGTCATATACCATTCTGATGTCTGCAACTCAGGTGAGCAATCAGGTGAGCAATCAGGTGACCCCTCTTGGGTCTCTTGTTACAAATAATTTCGTTCAGAACCCTTATACTGGACTCCCGCTCCCCTTTTCCGAAGGCTTGTACTCCCTGGACAATGTTCTAGATCTGTCATGTTCACGAAATCTTACAAGAAGCAGTTTAATTTCAAGGTGTGTTTATAACTTCTTTCCTAAGCATCAGAAAGTATATGTGCAAGTGTTAAAACATTTCCATTTTTTATTTATTCATTAATTTGAAACATTCTGTGTCACTTTCGATCACAGGGGTTTTTTTACGCAGTGTTCATTAATCCCCAGAGAGTCAAACACCTATATTACAATAAAAAGAGGGAGATTTTTAATGAACAGTGTGTCAGACTCCTGTGTTTGCGATATTGAAAGTCAATTAACAGGATGTTTATGAAGTTAAGGCTTTCCGTTGCCGACCAAAGCTTCTTTCATTTCAGAGAAGCCAACCTACTTTGTCACGTGAGTATCATCTCGGAAGTTAATTCTAGTCTATCACTATATTATAAAACTTTCACACGGCTCTTATGAACCGTCAATTTCATATTAATACAACTGTGAACGTTAAACCATGGCTCATGTACTTTGTTTCTTGTCATATATTTTTATACACGTGATATTTGCGCATGGTAGATCTACCCAGAAAGTCTTACTGGTGTCCATGGACGGCTTTAGATGGGACTACACCAATAAGTGGCCGACACCAAATTTTGACAAGATGGCGGAGTACGGCACCAAGGCACCATTCATCAACAATACATTCATCACCAAAACTTTTCCAAGCCATTACTCTGTAGCCACAGGTAAGAGTGCGGAAACAATGAATCCGAAACATATGCTGACTAATTTTAGTTTTCGGTCGTCCTCAAATTGAGCTTCCTGCTTTGGCGGAGCGGTCCTTTTGAACCCTCTGAGGATATAATTTCTTTTGAATCCTCTGAGGATATAATTTCTTTTGAACCCTCTGAGGATATAATTCCTTTTGAATCCTCTGAGGATATAATTTCTTTTGAATCCTCTGAGGATTTAATTTATTTTGAACCCTCTGAGGATTTAATTTCTTTTGAACCCTATGAGGATTTAATTTATTTTGAACCCTCTGAGGATATATATGAATTTCCTCTGTACTCCTCGAATACAATGTTTACATATAGTACGTGTCATACAACCGATTCCCATAAGAGTCGAACATTGGACCTCATTTACTTGCATTTCTAGCTATGTTATTCTGCTGTAAAAGCAGTATTGACGGAAGTTTGTAAGGTATTTAGAATGTTATACCGGTATCATTTAATTTCCATTGATATTCTTATGAAACGAAGATTCTGATTGGCCGAGAAATTTTGTTAATACCTACATCAACGTCAGAAGAAACGTCGCTATAGCAACATAATTTCAAAGCTATACAAATGAACGTTGAAACGCGACGAAATGAAATTATAAGAAATCAATGTAATATTTTTTTTAGCTGATCGAGGTATGAACACCAAAAATTGAGGAAAAAACTTGGGCATCTTGCACTACGCGCACGATAATTTTTATCTTAATTTTTTGTTGTTTATACCTCGATCAACCAAAAAAATCTTACAATGATTCCTTAAATCCTAAAATGAGACAGTGTGATTTTTTTAGCCCAATTTACCACCGAATATGGGTGGTTTCTCCTTTCAAAATTTGGTTTTTGTTTCCCAAAATATTAAGTATAAATTTCCAATTTGAAAATCCTAAAATTTTCGTTTTGAAGTATAAATTATTTGCAATAGAATCGTCTCCAGAAATTGAATGAAATGATAGTATGGATACTTTACATTACCCAACTTTTTTAAATATTGAATTATTTTCAACAAGTTTTTGAGTGTTAAATATAAGAAGTAGCTTTGGTCTGAGATTTCCCAATTTATCCCAAAATGTTTCATATTTTCCCAAACAAAAGGGTAGGAATGGTTTTTAAAAATGGCATAAAATCATGCCATTAACTTCATCGATGAAACTTCGATCACATTTTGATATGAATACGGTACAGGATGTGCACTTTCCTGGTTCAGCATTTCTGTTTGTAAAGGGTTCAATCCTGATTGTCCAACATTTTGAAATTCCCATATCCTGATTGTCCAACAAAAAATTTAAGGTCACCTGTATTGTTAAATAAACACATCTATTTGTCTAAATAAACATACCAATTAGGGCTTTTATCATACTTGAAAATCTATTTTCACCAAATTGAACAAAGTTAATTCAAATTTGATACATTAAAAATAAAATAAATGTTAAAGTTTCACTCAAAATTAATTGAATTCTCAATTATGATTTTCAGTAGATCATCGGCTACATGTACATGTAATAGTAGATAATTACTTAAAATGATGAGGAGGACAATAAGGAGAAAAATACACTACAATCTTTAGTAAAGTTAAAATAAAATCATAGAAAACGAGCTTTTTCGCAAAAAAAAATGATAATCAATTTTTTTTTCATTTTTTTATGTACGTGCATCATGTATGACATACAAACAACAAATTCAGGATTTCATAGATTTTTTAAAGAGCTTTGCAGATTTTCTCTAGCATATCTAATATCCCAATATTGCATGATTTCTGAGTTAATACCTATCATTTTTACGAAAAGTTTCAGAATTTTGTCAACTTTGGTATATCACAGTCTAAGTAACCTTGACAAAGGGTCCTACATGTACGACCTTAAAAATTTCCAGGTGACGTCTTAATTAAGTTCTTCAGTTTAGATGTACTACTAAAAATTGCTTCAAAATGTATAAGGGCCTGCTTTGACCGTTTATTTTCTCTATGTGCTGTTGTGTTGACCAGAATGTAAACATGGTAACCATCTTTGTACCATTTTGAGTAGAAATGAGGAGATGTCCGCTCAGGTCTTAAATAGCAGTTTTCATAAAAAAGGAGCAGATTTCTGGATATTTTCTATAAAATGCAAGCGATTCCTGTAATAAAGGATATGTATTCCATGGTTTTACAAGCGATTTATATGGTTCTAGCAAAAAAAAAAAAAAAAAAAAAAAAATCAGTTACTTTCCCCCTCTATTTTGGAGTAAAATGGAGGTTGTTCATGAGCATGCAACTCTTATATATGCTAAATGTTTGTTATATTATAGAACCAGTTAATTTTAATATGGATGGTTATGTCTGCTGTCTATCTTGCACGCCTACTGTCTGTCTGCTAGTTTGAGATAAAAATTTCTCCGCTAATCTCCTAAAAGCCACCAATATCTACATGTACGATTGTCGATTTCTAACGAAAAATTGATTTATGAAATATAGTCCGTAAATGTTCATCCTGACGACAGGTGCCTCAGCAAGATATGATCGTTTCCACCCCCCACCCCCCACCCCCCCCATATTTCTTTCTCAGAATGGCCGTGGAGTAAAGAAGGGCGAAAAAGAAAAAAGAAAAAAAAACCTTCTTTAGTCCACGGCCATTTTAGCCATGATTCTGAGAAAGAAAGAGGGGGGGGGGGTGTGATTGGAAACAATCATATCTGCAGGCACCTGTGATACTGACGACTTAAATAGTGAAGAAGCAGGGACGTATATATACGTCCCGGGTAGAGGCACTTAAAAAAAGTTTAAAAAATACTTCAGATACATTTACTTAGTATACGTCTTTTTATCTTATTTATTTTAGATTCATGAGGTTATGCCGGTGTCTTCCTGTTTCTCCCACTTTTGTAAAAATATATATTGAAGGTTGGAATTGAGGTGGGAAGAACAGGAATAATTACTTAAATTACGGGGTTGTTAGAATCACACAATTAACCAATTAACTAATTAGTACTAAAATTTTACCTGTATTTTGTGCACGTTTACCTGTATTTTTCTTTATTTCTAGCTTATTATCACCTCGTACACGTACTTGTAGGAAGGCCACCTTTCATGTGTGAATGGGGGGGGGGGGTGCAAAATTGTGGTCACTCTAGAGACAGTTAACTTTCGATTGTCATCGAACTTTGCCTTATGATTTGCCCATTGGAAGCGGATTAAACCTTGATTTTCACTTCAAAACATAGTCAGGATCCAAAGACTTCAATAGAATTTCCACTTAAAAATCATTATCCCAGAAGGATTTCTTTTCAAGGTCGTATGTCAGTGGTCAAGGTCACAGATCGATGATTTTTCAAGGCTGTATTTGAGACCAATTGTCACGATTATTGGACTCATTCCCAAAGCAGAAATGGCTAATATTTTCTTACTATATTTGAAGGAAATTTCCCAATTTCAAATATTTTAATATAGTGTCTTTTTCTAACTTTAAGAATAGTCATCCGTTCACTTTGAATGTAAGACACAGTTTCAGAATTGAAAGTTAGAAAAAGACAATAGTATTACATTCTATAGTTTAGGCATTGTATGATAATCAGTACCATGTGCTGATATGTGCTTTAAATTGAAAAGAACTTTGGAATATTTTGGAGCGGAAGATAAATTTTTATATGTGTTTGTATTTTTTCTTTTTTCAAAAACGTCGCCGCCTAAAACGTACAAACAAAATATCATTACTGCAGTCTTATACTTTTGTCACAACACAATACCAAATTGAGACAACAGGATGTATTTTTCATATACCTCTGATTTAGTATGTCGTATAAAGATGAAAGAAAAAACTGTTGATTTACTCTTACAGTACGGCTGTTAAGGAAACGGCATTTTTGTTGGGTATTTTCGGGGCCCGATTATCCATTTTACGATATGGATTATACTGAAAGAGGGCGATTTTTTTCTAGTAGAACTTGTTCATGATTTCTTATCTGGTAAGGCGTATTACTCGGAGAAGATACTTCATACCTACTGATCTTCAAAATCATGCGCGCAAAGTCATTCTGAGAAATCCTTATACAACATACAGGACTCTTTAAGGAGTTAAAATAAATACATATTCTGACTCCGAGTTGCAGGAAAACAAATATAATCTTGGTGGCTCTGCATTAGAAATAAATAATCTGACCCGGAAAAATTGCAATCCCCCACCCTCTCCCCTTAGAATCAAATTGTCGTTCATAAATATTACGAGATGATGCCCTTGTTTGCAAAAAAATATTTTCTTCAATTTATCTTCTGTAAAACGTTTTCATGAAAATTCTTTTTTCATTAAAAGCTAGATTTTCACCAGTTACAAGATGTTTTTACACTAATTAGTATCAACTAGATAAACACCTATTTTAAAGTTAATTACTTTCTATTGTTATCTGAAGTGGGAGAAACAGGAATATATATTTTTCAAAAGTGGGAAAAACGGGAAGTAACCGTTATGCCATATCTCATTATCTGTCCAACATTTACCTGAACCAATTAGCGGCAACATCAATGAGATCAATTAACTAAGTAATTATGCAAACAATGTAATTGGTACTACCTAAAATCCTGATTGTCCAACAAAAATTTTACCACATTTTTACCTTTTTATATAAATGTTGGACAATCAGGATGACACCTTGTAAAGACTACCGGTATCTCAAGAATTTTGAACAAAAAAGTTCTCAAAACGTTTTACTGGCAATTGTGTTGAATTCTTCAAAATTACAAGAAATCAGTACGTACAGTACTTAAGTATAAATGGTTACGATCACGTTTCACTGATGTACAGGGTAGTGATCAGTCGGATCCCCTCACTCTTTATTTTGAGAAAAAGAAAAAGGCAGAGGATAATCCGAATGGGTAATGACGTGACGATAATAGATCACTTAATAAAACCCTTCGATTTTCGATAATCGATAGTAAAACTATCATGATTACATTTTTCATTCACCTAGGGGCTTAACCAAAAATGTAATAATGATAAGTTATCATGATTACATTTTTGGTTATGTCCCTAGGTGAATCAAAAATGTAATCATGATAAAACTGACAATCAATTGTCGCTCATCGTTGGCAACCCACGACCTCTTCTGTGTTATACCACGTAAGATACCGTGGGACAGTCTATTGGGAAACCCTCGTATTCAAAAACGATTTGAGCAGGGAATTTAGGCCAATCAGAACGAGCGTGAAACTAAACCAACTATTTCATTGGTTACTATAAATAACTATATGACCCATAAAACGAGAGTTCCCGGACCATTGCACCAGACTGTGGGTTTCCGACGATGATTGAGAGTAAGTTCAATCGAAATTGTTTACGTGAAAAGTAATCAAAATGACGTCTAGCTAAGTCCACTGTATTTTTATGCATTTGCAATGTATACATGTATTATATGCAATATGTATGTTAAAAAGGCCGCAGCCTCAATGGTATTTCAATGTTTTTTTTAAATATCATTTTTTAAAAATTCGATAGGATCGATTATCAATCGATAATTAGTTTCCGATAATGTACCGATTATCGATAGTAAATGTTCGATAGCTCATCACTTGTATAGGGTATCCTTTTTTTCAGGTCTATACGAGGAAAGTCATGGTATAGTCGGTAACGTGATGTACGACCCCGAGCTCAACGAAACGTTCAGAATAGGAAACTTTGATCCAAAATGGTGGAACGGAGGAGAACCAATCTGGGTAACGGCAAGAAAGGCAGGTTTGCGAAGCGCCACATTCTTCTGGCCCGGAAGCGAAGCTGAAGTGAGGGGCATCCGACCAATTTACTACAAAACTTATGATAAAAGCGTCCTGTTCAAAGACAGGATTAAAACGGTTACAAACTGGCTGAAAAGTGACATTGATGTCGCTGTAATGTACTTCCACGAACCGGACGCAACAGGACATAGGTTTGGCCCTGACGCAGAGGAAACTCGTGCTAAAGTTATCGAGATGGATAAAGTTCTTGGAGATTTAATGGACAAACTGGAAGATGAGGGATTATGGGATAATGTTAATTTAATAGTTACGAGCGATCATGGGATGACGGAAGTAGATTTTAGAAACAAAGTGGTTGATATATCAACGGTTGTAGATTTAACGGCGGAAATAGAGCGTACCGTTGACGCTGGTCCCATAATGCAAATTGTTCCTTTTCCGGATATGGAGACCAATGTTTATAATAATCTCAAAACTTTGAATAACGTTGACGTCTATCTGAAGGAGAATATTCCTGACTTTTGGCATTATAGAAATAATCAAAGAATAATGCCGATCCTTGTGGTAGCACAAGAAGGATGGTCTATTGTAACGGTAAGGTAGACATGTCATAAATGATTTTAAAAGGTATTAAAGAGTAAATATTCGAACACTATCTCCGAAAAAAATCAAATAACTTTTAGGCCCAAGTCATTTTTTAGAGTTTTACATATTGTGTTTCTGTGAGCACGTCATCCGGACAACTACACAATTTCATCGATTTTACATCATTCAGATAGCTGTCATTAGTCGATCCGTACCGGGGATATTCACTGGTAAAGATCATAGTACGCTTGGTGGTAAATTCTCCGAGTCGAACTATTCCTAGCCATGATTTATTTCTTTTACTTGAACAGGATATCCGGTATTCTCTATGGATAATATATAAACCAACAAACATAACTAAACAAACAAAATTCAGCATTTTTTTCTATTTGAACAACATAAAAATGGAGCGTCTTTTTCTCTATTATTCAAAACAACATTATGGTTTATTTCAGAATGCCACCCAAGCAGCGGTCATTCCGAACAGAGGAAATCATGGCTACGACAACAGATTGATGAGTATGAAGCCCATTTTCTATGCCAGAGGACCAAATATAAGGAGAAACTTCACAGCAACTCCCTTTATATCCGTGGACATCTATGAAATGATTTGTTCCATTTTGAAAATCGAACCAGCACCAAACAACGGAAGTTTAGCGCGTGTGCAGCAATACCTGATTGGAGAAAACGATGCTTTAAAAGCCGATGGACTGAGGAATAATTTTGCATATTTGAGAAGTGATGTTTCTGCCATCACTGTTCTTGTTTTTATGTCCTTCGTCGTTTTTTCATGGTAATATTTGAATAAATAGACTTAATTTTTTTTATTTCACTGCAAGACTGTTTCTTTCTTTTAAACGACTTTGTATACTAAACCACCCACCGCAGCCCCTGAATCCGCCACTGATCAAACAACCATACAGTTACTGACTTTTGATGAGGTCTATTCATGACTGTACAGACTTGGTCAGGTATTGGTTGACCGAGACCGTAGGTAAACAAATACCTTCATGTAACAATGTCCGTGTAGTCACGAGCAAACTCTACCCAGGATTCTGTGCGACTGGCACTACACTATAAGCGAACATGGTAAGGAGCGATACTCTGGGTAAAGAATGAGTCACGAGTATACCTCAACAAAAGTTTTTCATTAAAAACATCGGGAAATTTCTTCGTCAACCGAAGCAAATCCGTATGCTGCCATTTCTTTCTGTTTTGTAAAGGTTGTGCTTTCACTCTAAGGCCATACCAAATTAATTAAATGTTCTTTGGATTTTCTTGTGAAAAAAGGGTGCGAGCGGACGAAAATATATATATTTTTTTTTAAGTATTGCAGTTTTTAAGGTGCGGGCGAGTAAAATAATTTCATTCTTGATATAGTAATACATTTCTGATGTTTTTCGTACTCAAAAAGGAATCCCGAACGAAATTTGGTGACTAGGAAGCCTGGCACATAGCTCTACGGAAAAGATTTTCGAACCTTCCCCCCTCCTTGAATTTCGATGGGACAACAAATTTGCTCCCAACATAATTTTTCAAACACAAGAAGTATCATTTTCTTCGAAATTTGCACAATCTCAGACTTCTAGAAGCTTTAAGATTTGCAGAAGTCAGAACCAACCCTAAAAAATTCGTGAGCCAGAGATTTCGTGGTGCGGGCGAGCCTTTAATTTTTATAATATTATTTTTTGAATTTTGAAAAATATGGTGCGGGAAATCCAAAGAACATTTAATATAATTTGGTATGGCTTAAATACATTCTATCAAACACCGTCTCGACCAATGAGAAGCCAGCAAATTGGGCAAAGATCATCGTCGTAGACCCGCCCTCAGTTGCAGTGCGCAGTGCAACTGAGTGTGGATCTACAACAAGGATTTTTAAATGGAAGATGGCATTTCATGTTTTCCCGTCAAGTTTCTTTTGTCAACTTCTTTTCAGCAGATGCGAAGATCTAAGCCAATGAGATTCCCGGCCGATACTAGTATATAAATTTGCAAATCACATCAAATTTTGGTGTTGTTGGACATGGTTGAAGAAAATCAAAGTGCGACGAAGCTCCAGGGAGGGCCCTGCACTTTACCGGAAGGAAGAAGAAGAGCTTGGATTCATATTGCAGCAAAAATGTGTGAATAAAAAAATCTCTCTTTCTCATTTTAGAGAACTGATGAAGTGTCTAGTAACCATTAGACATATGATCACTCAGCATAAAAACTTAGCCATCCAAATAATTTGGAATCTCGTACGTGTTGGCAACAATAATTGTTATCAATGGAAATATTGTGCACTAAAATAAATTGCTGTTCCTGTATGTATTTTCATATTTGGTAATTAAGTGCTTGTATCTTAAATAGATTGGAATACATGAAGGTAATGATGATTTAGGCTACAACGTGCAAAATATGTGGTATAAAAGGCTAATCCAAAGCTATTTCCGTCCGCATTTATAATGGAGGAAGTCCATAAATACTTTAACTATCTTTAAGTGGGGTTAAACAATAAGTGAAAGTATTATCATGAGACACTAAAACACCCCTCGTGGTTCAATCAAGGTCAATTTTTGTGTCGCCTGCAAAGCATAGTGCTCAATCACAGGGATTTATCACGCTAATACCGTTGGCAGTATTTACTATATATATGTGTTAAAGGGATCTAACTCGACGTTTAACGAAAAATCGACAAGTCATCTTTCAAGTCTTCAGAAATAGGCTAATAAATGTCAAAACCTATTTTCTTTGGTATATTTCGATAGATTAATTCATACTGAATCTTCATACGAAATTTGAAATCAGTACCTCCCTTACGAGCCGAGATATGCCCAATACCGCTCTCTTATAAGTGCCGCATTTCTAGGTCGGACAAAAAGGTGTCCGATGATAATCAGCAATCAGTGATCAACATGAGGCACCGCTTGACCATTCGTTGATGCGAACATCTCAAATACGTATCATTGCATGAAATAGTCCCATATATGCTTAGTACAATTTCAAATAAAGTCTTTTTTGACGACTTTGAAATAAGAAAAGCGTCGGATTTAAGCGAGATTAAATTCAACATGTGCAGAGTTATGAACGACATATACGTGCATGCAAAGAGGTAGCTAAATGAGGGACTTTCATATACCAGATATTTTTGAGATGGTAAAAGGCGTGTGAAGAGTAGATAATCGTGCAGTTGTATGTCTTTGAAGTGTTCGGACGTTTAAACGACCAAGCAGTAACCAAATTCTGTCTATACTGCTTGATTATCACCGGACACCTTTTTGTACGACCTAGAAATGCGGCGCTCATAAGAGAGCGGTATTGGGCATATCTCGGCTCGTAAGGGAGGTACTGATTTCAAATTTCGTATGAAGATTCAGTATGAATTAATCTATCGAAATATACCAAAGAAAATAGGTTTTGACATCTATTAGCCTATTTCTGAAGACTTGAAAGATGACTTGTCGATTTTTCGTTAAACGTCGAGTTAGATCCCTTTAACACATATATAGTAAATACTGCAAACGGTATTAGCGTGATAAATCCCTGTGTGCTCAATACTAAAGCCCCTTTCACATCAGACGTACGACGCTTTGCGATCAACTTTTTGATAAAAAATCGCTAGGTTTCGCACGGCAGCCGTACATATTTTTTGTTCGCAAGCTCGTCGCGGACTGAAATCTCAGCTTGCACATTAATTTTCCTTGCGATTTCTAGGCAACATTTGTTAGACGCAAGGCTGCCGCACGGCAGCCGTAAGATTGACTCACGATCTTGTAGCAGGTCGCAAGGTTTGAAGGCGTGTTATTGTTTAATCATACTTGTATTATATATTATCATATTATCTACGGACATCTTAGGGCTGGCTGCCGTGCATCTTACAGCAGCACGTTCCGACTTCGGGTCGTAAAGGGGTTATTACTTGTAATCCATTTTTCTCTCATACCCGCGTATGTGTTATAGAGTAGGCCCATGAAATACAGCTATGTGGGCTACTTCTGTATCACATATCACGTGACAGCTGTATCACATATCACGTGACGCTATTGTTTCGATTGTTTACGCTATTGTGACGTCATGATTTCAGCCCGCAAAACAAGTAAGCTAGCGGCGACGTCGCCATAAAACTTCGATTTTAAGATCGTTTTTCAATGTACTCTTGCGTTTATTTTGAAGAGCCTTATATTCGTAGTTTATTCTTATAGAATAAACCATTTTCGGGGGCGCTGAATTCGAATATCGCAAAATTTTTGCGATTAGATCAACTTGACAATTTTTCAAATTTCGTCCCTTTTCTTTCAGTTTAGTTTTGACACTTAGATATGAGAGAAAAATACTCTTTCATGTTCTTCTATGAAAGATACATCGTTTCCACCCTCGGGATCTCAAAATTTTGCAAAACCCTCGGCAAGCCTCGGGTTTTACATAATTTTGAGACCCCTCGGGTGGAACCGATGTATCTTTCATAGAAGACCATGAAAGAGTCTTATAATCTTAACTTAGATTGTTCCATGTTGTGGTCATCCGTCGGTGTACCAAGTATCATATCCGATACCTCCCCTGTTCGAGAGATACGGCCATTCAAAATTTTACTGCAATTATTTTATAACTACCATTATTGTATTTCTGCCATTTTATTTTACTTATCTAGATTTCAAGTAAGGTGACTGGGCCAATTTATGGTAAGTCCACGTTGAAAGAATTCGCACGATAGTCGCACGGCAGACGTACGACCTTCGTACGACAGTCTTGCGTGTCGTACCATGCCCGCACAATAATAATTGACGTACGGCAGTCGCACGGCAGCCCTAGTAGTTCGTAAGGCTGCTGCACGACTTGCTTGCGGCAGACGAGAATTCTTGAAGCTGCAAACACCGTACGGCCCATGCGGCAGTCGCACGGATGCCGCACGACCACTTAGACTTCTGCGATCTACTGCAAAACTACCTGCAATGTGTCTGCGTCAATCAAGCTGTCAAAAATCGTACGGCTGATGTGAAACAGGCTTTAAGTTTAAGGATCACTCCATCCGTTGTCTGTTACGTTTAAGTGTCGTACCCTATAACTTTGACTGGGTTTAGATATTTCACACATGTATTAATTACTTGTGTCATGACCTTTGGACAAGGTAATTCAGGTTAGTCAAGCTCATCGCAGGCGACATATGTGTTCTTTGAGCACTATTCTGATAAATGAGGGGAGGGGCGAAATAATGGGTTTACCTTCTTCCTTACAAGTCGATCATAAAGTGTAAGAAATACAGTGGTGTAGTTCTTGAATTTCGCACACGACCTCTGTTGTACGCTGGACTTATATATTGACATAAGTGACTTTAATCTCCAACATAAAGAACTAACTGACTAGTACACGGAAAAAAATATTGCACGATTGGGCGAAGTTTGAATACGAAGATAATAACTCAACTTCAAAGTTCAAGTGAAGATAATTACCAGTAGAAGGTTACAAACCATGGTGACGTCCTTCATACGACATAATAGATTCTTGTACCTCTCCCAAGTAGTCGAGATAAGACAACGCAATATATAAACATGTAGTCGGAAAAAGATTTTACCAAGAATTTAAATTTTATCTATTTTATTTGGTTAAACAAACAAGCTACACACAGTGGCGGATTCAGAGGGTGCGGAGGGGGCGTCCGCCCCCGGCACTGACCCAAAAATTTCCAAAAAACCCCTATATTTTGGCCCATTTTCAGTAAAAATCGCCAAAATTCGCCCCTTGACTCCCCGGCAAAAGGGGCGCTGGATCCGCCACTGATACAACTTAATCAATGTCTCGTTTTGGCGCGAGGAGGTCCTCGCAGCAGTTATATTTTAGATTGCTATAATAGATAAACAAAAATAGATAACAAAATATAGAAGAGCTTTTGATACATTTTTGTATTTGCACTACATAGATGTGAACCCATGATCTTTCAATTTAGGGAGCAACCATTTGATTTTTATGGGGGGGGGGGGGGGGGGGGGGGGGCAGGAAGACTTTTGCGAGCCGGAAAATTTTTTTTGGCCATTTTAAGAGCCGGAAAAAATTTTTCGCCGGCCCTTCGGGCCGGATTATTTTTTTTCCCCTAATTTTCAAATGTTGAAAATTACTCTAAAGTTTAAATAATTCAGCGTTATATTTCGGCCATATTAAGTACAGTTCTCTATAAGAATCATGCAAATTGCAAACATCGTGCTACATGCACTTTCACAATTATTGTAAATTTGACCATATTCCAAATCTATGGAACGTTAGAAATCAAAATGTGAATTTTCAGTCATATCTGAATCACATGCTGTGAATGGCAACCCTTTTAAAATTTACTATTATTTCTATATAAATCTATTGAAATGTGCTCCTTTTACCATGCTTATATCTGTTAAACCCAGATAGATGTGAATATCTGTATAATATGAATAAAAAGAATTTATCAAATAGATTTTGCTTTGTTAAACATATTTTTGTGCAAACCAGTCATTGTTTAGTTTATTCAGAATTTAAAACTGAATTTTCTGTTTAAAATCGAAATTTGAGTTATTCCCCTTTATGATTACCTTGACAACAAAAATGGCGGCGCCCATGGAGGAAGGCGCAAAATGTTCCCTCGGCAGGTATTTTGATTCCCCGTGTGGCAAGAGTGATGAATTTAGTGATTCTTTTTTGTTTAATTTGACTGATTGTGATAAAAAGATTGCTGGTCATCTTAGAGAGTGCAAAGTCAGTCAAAATATTGTGAGCGAAGGCTATTTGATCGCACTACGAGCCGGTATTTGGAACTGGACGTCCAATACCGATCGTGGTGTAAATGTGTGCGGGACCCACTGTACGATGCGGATTTTTGAGGCACAATGCTGGATCATTGTGCAAATCACAGAGAGGAATATCTAGCCAGATGTGCGAATTGGCACAGCTCATTTAAGATGGGGCCATCTCTGCAGAGTTGGCACAGGTCAGTCTGTTTTATTTCATTTTTTTATTAGAATAATTTATTGGTCGAGCAGACATTACTGAGATTTAAGATATTTATGAACAATTCACTAGTTTGCTTACTTGGCTGATTCAGAGGGGGGCAGGGTCCGGACCCCCCCCCCCCCCCCCCCCCCTTTGGAATTTTCAAAACATCTGAACATAGCTTTATATACATATTTCATAAGATTAAGTCCAATTCCCCTTTTGTTGTCATAATATTTGAAAAATACTTCATGAATTTGTATTATAAGAAATCTTTCATTTTGATAATATTTTGTCGTCAGCTTTAAAAAATTTTTCTCTTGCTCAATGCTGCTGGCCAGAATTTATTACATACATGTACATTGTTTTCAAATGATGCTACATAACACCTAGGTCAATAAACAAGGGCACTAACAGGGGTCGGTAAAGTGCAAAGCATGTGTTCACTTGCCCATGGGCAAGTAGATTAGGCCAAGCAAAAAATAAAAAGTTGGTTCTCAGGCTAAATTTTTTCAAATCATATGCGACAGGCAGGTTTTTTTTTTCATAAAACATTTTCAGAACAACTACAAATTGTAATGTAATGATATCTTTTATGCTAGTAATTTGTTTCCTCAGCGTGTGATTGACATTTCTGTCCAGTTTTATATTACTTCAGTTTGTACCCATTGAATGACCGCTTGAAATAACATGAAAATTTTACCGACAAACGCAAACACAAGAACATGTACATTTAGACAAGATAAGATATAAGTGGACGTTAGAGATTTAAATCTCAGGTGCAGAACAAGAATACAAATTAATGTCATAGAGAAAATCAATATTTTATCTGAATGAAATAGAACACTTTATTGAACCCTTCGGGTGAACTGAACATAAGAATTTTGCGCATCCGCCTGGCCATCATGTAAGCTGTCATTTACGCGTTGCTGGTACTGTTACCTTCTCCTTGAACTCCTTGGATCCGCCACTGATGTCCATGCTGACGTCTGTCTGATAATGCTATAAGATATTTAGCTCTCTCGTCTGCATCGTAGATGAGATCAGAGAAACGTTAGCTATGTTTTCACCTTCAACGGAGTCATGCATCGGGGTCCTTATTTCGTAAATTCTCTTGAATTGGATATGTTAGCCCGGGACCTGGGGACTTCCATCTCTCTAGTCTATTTTTTTTTTTTTTTTTTTTTTTTTTTTGGTTGAAAAAAAATGAATGTGGGGGTAAAACACGTATGCGGCGGGGCCTGAGAACCTTTTTTTTTTCTTGGCCTTGGCTGAACATTTTTCCCTCTTAATTCAGATTTCTTTTTTATCTCCTAATTCTACCGGTAAGACAGGGTTTTGATTTATTCTGATTTCTGAAGAATCAAGCTCTCAATTTTTAGCTAGATATGCCACATTTCAACATGGCCTTTAAAATAAGTTGCAGTATACCTTTTCTTCTCTACATGTAATTTTTGATGGGCAAGTGATTTTATTGATCGGGCAAGTAAATTTTACGTCATGAGTTGCCTGTGGCAAGTAGGTTTTGAAAAAAATTCTAGACCCCTGACTAAGAAAACAATAAGAAACAGAATAGGACACGAAAAATGAATCATTAATATACCACATCAAGTCATTATCTTCCGCCCGCGCAGTGCTATTATCGGAATATAATGACTTGTGCACTAACCAATTAGAATCGATGTTACATTCTCGTTATATAATATTACATCATAGATATTCCTTGTTGATAAAAAAAAGTATTTATTTGAAAATATTTTTTAAGACTGTATTACTGATAAAACGAGACATGTATATCTTTTTCTAAGTTACTAATAATGTTGAACATAAGAATTTATAATTGATTTATATTCATAAACTTTTACTGTCAATCATTTGTTATAGAAATGGACCAAATCACAGAGACAGAGGATTCCTCTATAACAGAAATTTCGATTAAAGTAAGTAAAAGAGCAGTAAAGTATAATTTTCTGGGGTTTTTTTCCAAGAGTTGTAAGAGTTGCCTACTTCACATGAATAATGCATTATTTATACATTATAGGCCATCAATGTACTGGACTCAATAGAAAAGATCAAAACTACCATTGGACAACATTCTGAAGATATATCATCTACAATAGTAAGCTTTATAAATATTTTTTTTTCTCTCAATAATTTGATTTTTCATAGCGTAGCAGAACAGTAGGTTAGGCCTTAAGGAAATATTAGCTGCCTCATTAATCTGTTATATTAAGGTGATGTCTTTATGTATAAAATCTATTAAGGACTTTCTTCAGTGATGATGAACAATGCTTCCATTATGTCGACCCTGTACAGAAGTCAAATATTTCTAAGCAAAAACAGAGAATTTTTTTAGATGATTATAATACTTTTGCTTCTAATGTTAGGAAGATAGATAATAATATCAAGGGCACTAATTGGAATTGTTAAAAGTCCTTGTATACAGAATAGAGGTCAACTTCATATATTTATTACTAGTCCCTGTAAAGTGCGAAACGAAACAAAAACGAAACGAAACGAAACGAAACAAATCGAAACGAAACAAATCGAAACGAAACGAAACGAAACAATCGAAACGAAACAAAACAGATCGAAACGAAACGAAACAAAACGAAACGAAACCGATCGAAACGAAACGAAACAAAACATAAAACTTAAAGAAAATAAGAAAAAGAGAAAAAATCGCCGAGAACGAATATTTCAAGACAAGATCAGCATGTAATATTGCCTTAATCCAAGAGTTCTACATTTGTAACTAGTGCCTAGAAGGTTTCTTGGAAGTGTCAAAGTTGACAATTAAAAAAAGTAAATGTCAAATGCCATTCATGTATTTAAGAGGAGGTAAAGGGAGGGGATAGAAAACCACGCTATGACACCCTAGTGAGATCATAAAACGGGGTGGGGGCACATTTCAGGAAAAAATCTTATTCTTTTTCAAACGAAATTTGCCCCCCAGTTTTTAATTGTTTAAAATCTCATTTTTCTGATGAAATTTTCAAATACACATAACGGAACAGTTCCGTTTCCTCTGCGCTAGACTCCTCCCTGCTAAATAATATTTTCCGTCTATGACGAGGTTATTCATCCCATTCACTCTCCTTTAAAATGCAATTGTGCATATACCGTATATATTATGTTTTAATCGTCAACTTTGATTCTTTAAAAAACCCTCCAGCCACAAGAACTAACGGTTGAAGGCAGCAATTTTGAATTCATTTTTCAAATACTTCGTGCTAATCTCGCTTCGCTAACCTTAGTTTTACATCTAAACAGGTCTATTTCCTTTTTCAAGGTTTAAAAAAGGAAATAACCCAAATAACTTCACTGTTGCACCAATTTACACTTTAGAGTTTAAATATTTGTCTTGACCGCCCAAGACCCCCCCCCCCCCTGTGGGGAGGGGGCGGCAGGAGGAGAGTGGTACCCCCTGACCCTTCAATAAGATCTTGTCTTGAAATATTTGTTCTTGGCGATTTTTCCTCTTTTTCTCATTTTCTTTAAGTTTTATGTTTTGTTTCGTTTCGTTTCGATCTGACAGTGTTTCGTTTCGTTTCGATCTGTTTCGTTTCGTTTCGATTTGTTTCGTTTCGTTTCGATTTGTTTCGTTTCGTTTCGATTTGTTTCTTTTCGTTTTTGTTTCGTTTCGCACTTTACAGGGACCCATTTATTACTTGTGACAAGAGGAAGAATCCAATTAATTTCAATGTTGCAGATTGGAGAGGCATATTTAAAATCTTCGTTTTTAGCCTTGAAAGCCAATTTTTATGTGATTTTTATTGAAGATATTGGTTTATAGAAATTGGAATCGTTTAAAAGCTGCATATTTGTATTTGATTACATTGACATTGATGCCATAAGACTAGGGATGCTACACATTGTGTTCCTTAGATTTTTACTTGATCACAGTTTGAGAGGTTTATTTTCCTTGTGTTGTTTTACATGTACTTTGTCTAAAGCTCAAAAGTTGGTCAGAAGAGCTGAACTAAAGTATGAATTCGTGATACATGTAAATGATAGATAGAATTCATTACAGGATACCCATGAAATGTAACCAACAGAAGGAATGGAAACTTCAAGTGTGCAACATTCTGAAGAAATATTATCTGCACATGTAAGTAATACTAAGTATTTTACGTGATCAAAAGTATGATTATTATGTTACCCAATAATACTTCAGAACATGTCTAGGGGCCCGTCTATTTATACCCCCTTGCAAACAGGCAGGCCTGCATCTAGGCGGGCTAGCGTCAACAATAGGTTTCCAGACTATAAGTCAAGTTTGATAGATGCTAGTGCAATGAGACTTCATACACTAACTCACCATGAGTCAAGGATGACCCCTACTAATTTTGGGATCAAAAGGTCAAAGTCATAGGTCTCTGATTATTAGTCCCCTACCTGCTCGCTGGAGGGGACTTATAGTTTCCACCCCGTTTGTCTGTCCGTCCGTCTGTCTGTCTGTCACACTTTAGTTTTTCAGATTTTTTTTTTTGCTTTCGTTGCATAAATTGAACTCAATTTTGGCATGTTAGTTTATCTCAATGTGATACAGATCAAGTTCGATTTTGTTTCGATTCACCTATTTTTACAAGAGTCATTGGCCCTTGGACTTAGCAAATTTCAAGAAATTCTCAGTTTTCCGGACTTTTCTTCCAAGGTATTAATTGCAGATATTGAAATAATCTTTTATATGTGAATACATTTAAGTGTTATACAGCTCAGCTTTGAGTCTGATTCCGATTGACCTATTTTTACAAGAGTTATGGCCCCTGGACATAGCAGATTTCATGAAATTCTCAGTTTTCCAGACTTTTCTCGGCTGTTGTTGTAGATATTGTAATAATTTTTTATATGTGATTACATCTTAGTGTTATACAGATCAAGTTTAAGTTTGGTTATCATTGAGCTATTTTCACAAGAGCTATGGCCCTTGGACTTAGCACATTTCATGAAATTCTAAGTTTTGCAGACTTTTCTTCCATGGTATTGCAGATATTGAAATCATTTTTGGTATGTGAATATATCTCAGTGTGATACAAATCAAGATCGTGTTTCAATTTGATTGACCCATTTTTACAGGAGTTATGGCCCCTGAACTTAGCAAATTTCATGAACTTCTCAGTTTCCAGTCTTTCATGTTTGTTGTTGTAGATATTGAGCTGATTTTCCACACACAGATACATTATAGTATGATAAAGAGTAAGTTGAAGTTGGGTTTGATTTATTTGTTCTTACAAAAGGTATGGCCTCATAGCAAATTTCATTTAATTTTCCTGTTTTCCAGACCTTTTTCTAATACACATATTGAACTTATTTTGATGTTGGATTCATCTTTTGGTGCAAGTAAAGGTCAAGGCAGTGTTGAAGTACATGGAGTAATGCCGGTAGGGGACTTATATCGCTTGCGATTCAAAAATTTATTGAAAATGGTTTCATAACCATACTGGAGCTTGTATTGCACCTACATGTATGATCATGAAACTTATTTCCTATGAATCCTTTTGATTTTGGGGTCCAAATATCAAAGGTCAAGGTCATTATCATAGGAAAATGGTTTCCAGACCATATTTGAGCATGTATTGCACCTGACCAGAAATGTATCTTATGAATCAAACGAAGATGACCCCTATTGATTTTTGGGTCCAAAGGCCAAGGTCACAGGAATTCCATAATTGAAAATGGACAATATTTGAGTCTATATAATACCTAGTATGATTATGAAACTTGCCGCAAATGTTACCAATGAATCAAGGATAGCCCCTATTGCATTTTGGATGTTTCCCATCAATAAAAAATGACTCCTATTGATTTGTGGTCAAAGGTCAAGGTTATAGAAATATGATGATTGAAAAAGATGTCTGGACCATATTAGAGCCTGTATTTCACCTATTATCATGAAAGTTGCCAAAAATGTTTCCCATGAATCAAGGATTATTGAATTTGGAGTCAAAAGGTGAAAGGTCAAGGTCAGAGGGCAATTCATGAATATTGTAAGTCTGCATATTCATGCTTACATTTAAGTTTGCAACTCAGCACTTCGTATCTTTGATGCATTTTAAGCTCATTCTGCATATAAATCGTCATGCGGGAGAAATATGGCATTAGATTTAGGGCTAAAAACGGCCCTCATCTTATCTACTCAATGATTTTGATTGGCTACTACTTTGATACTATACACAAGAACTTTCTCTAGTGACATAACTGCTCAAAACATGTTTGTGAAAAATTAAAGAGTATAGGGTTTACAGATGGATAATGAGTTAGTTAATTTTCTAGGAATGTTAGTAATGTTTTCAAATTTGCATCTTATTTTTTCAGAGTTCGTAAAGAACCATTGTGACATTTTCCCAACAATTCAATTGGAGCGATGATTGTGTGGAATTGAAATTGCCAAAAATCAACATTATCATGGAATCTTTAAATGTCAGTCCCCTAAGGTCTCAGTTAAAAACCAACTTGAAAGATGTCAAACCATCTACCGTGAGATACTATAAACGCAAGGCAGAGGAATCATCAATTTAAAGTTGTATCATTATAAATTATTGTGATTGTACATTTTTTGTTTTATCAAACTGGGTTTAGCAAGTATACAAGGTCAAGAAATGCATAAATTACAAATTTACCTTCCTTTTTAGCCCATTTTTTCTGGCTGATGAAATATTTTGCATAAAAATGTTCTTATACAAATGAAAGTCATATCATGATATTTTATTGTGATTGTAAATCTTTTGCTATATCAAGCTAGGTTAAACAAATATTGAAGGTCAAGATATGCAAAAAAAAAAAAAACCCAGAGTTATCCCCTCTTTTTTAGTACAAATTTTCTGGCTGATGATATATTTCCACACAAATGTGTTTGAATCGAATTAAAGTCATATCATGATATCTTATTATGATTGTAAAGTTTTTGCTATAGCAAGCTGGGTTCAGCAAATAATTAAGGTCAAGATGTGCAAAAAATAGCAAAAAACACAATTAAAGAGTTGTCCCCCTTTTAAGTCCAATTTTTTTGGCTAATGAAATATTTTGCATAAAAATGTTTTTAAAGCAATTAAAAGTCATATCATGATATTTTATCATGATTGTAAAGTTTTTGCTATATCAAGCTGGGTTCAGCAAATATTTAAGGTCAAAATTTGCAAGAAACAGCAATTAACACATTTAAAGAGGTATCCCCCTTTTAAGCACTATTTTTCTGGCTGATGATATATTTGCACAAAAATGTTTTTGAATCAAATAAAAGTAATATCATGATATTTTATTATGATTGTAAAGTTTTTGCTATATCAAGCTGGGTTTAGCAAATATTTAAGGTCAAAATTTGCAAAAAATAGCAAAAAACACAATTTAAGAGTTGTCCCCCTTTTAAGTCCAATTTTTCTGGCTGATGAAATATTTTGCACAAAAATGTTTTTGAATCAATTAAAAGATATATCATGATATTTTATTGTGATTGTAAAGTTTTTGCTATGTCAAGCTGGGTTTAGCAAATACTTAAGGTCAAAATTTGCAAAAAACAGCAAAAAAAACACATTTAAAGAGTTATCCCCCTTTTAAGCACTATTTTTCTGGCTGATGAAATATTTTGCACAAAAATGTTTTTGAATCAATTAAAAGTAATATCATGATATTTTATTATGATTGTAAAGTTTTTGCTATATCAAGCTGGGTTTAGCAAATATTTAAGGTCAAAATTTGCAAAAAAAATGCAAAAAATACATTCAAAGAGTTATCCCCCTTTTTAGCACTATTCTTCTGGCTGATGAAATATTTTGCACAAAAATGTTTTTGAATCAGTTTAAAGTCATATCATGATATTTTATTATGATTGTGAAGTTTTTGCTATATAAAGCTGGGTTTAGCAAATATTTAAGGTCAAAATTTGCAAAAAAACAGCAAAAACACATTTAAAGAGTTATCCCCCTTTTTAGCACTATTTTTCTGGCTGATGAAATATTTTGCACAAAAATGTTTTTGAATCAATTAAAAGTCATATCATGATATTTTATTATGATTGTAAAGTTTTTGCTATATCAAGCTGGGTTTAGCAAATATTTAAGGTCAAAATTTGCAAAAAATAGCAAAAAATACATTTAAAGAGTTATTCCCCTTTTTAGCACTATTTTTCTTGCTGATGAAATATTTTGCACAAAAATGTTTTTGAATCAGTTTAAAGTCATATCATGATATTTTATTATGATTGTGAAATTTTTGCTATATCAAGCTGGGTTTAGCAAATATTAAAGGGTAAAATTTGCAAAAAATAGCAATTTCATGCATTTTTGCTATTTATATGATTACCACTCTTTTCCATAAGCTATATTTCAAATTACTTAACTCTTCGTTGATTTCATTATTATATATCTTGAAAATGTGAGTATCAAATTTAATGAATAAATAGTACAATTGGAATTTCTTCAATTTGTTACTTGTTTTTGTTTATGCTCAAATGTTGCATTTTTCACATTTTTGCAGCTTATATGGCTGGCAAAACAAGTTTGTCGTTACCATAGCAACCACGAGTAAAATTTGGTATAAACAAGTTTGAATTAATAATAAGTGCTTGGAAACCTAATACCATGCAAAGTTTCATCACATTCTATTGACCCCCATGTAGCACCTATTGCATGATTTTTACAGAGAACTGTACTTAAACATCAAACACAGATTGAGTTCATCTCTTGCAAGCAGATGACTTCATTTTAATTTCTTGAATGGCATATATGATGCCTTATAATCTATTTACTTAAATGATACTTAACGGAGACAGGCTATATGATGCTAAATTATATATATGACTTTTGAATTTGATTTATTCACTCCAAATTGCATAAAGTTTGTTCCATTTTTATACTTAGATTACGATACACAAAAAAGTGTTTACTAGGCAGTGAATAGGTCGGAAAAGAGGGGGGAGGGGCAATTTCATTATCCAGAAAAAAAAATTTTGCCGGCCCTTTGGGCCGGAAAATTTTTTTCCCTAAAATTTGGATCCGGAAATTTTTTTTTGCAAAGTCTTCCTGCCCCCCCCCCCCCCATAAAAATCAAATGGTTGCTCCCTTAATGATACACAAACCTGAAATATTTGTTCTAGTCAAAATACATGTACATATTTTTGATATATTAGGTTGACAATACTGTTCTATGACATATTAAAATTAAAAATTTTAAATTTTAATTTTGATATGTCATAGGACAATTCCCTTAATAGCACCATACAACGAAAAGCTTTTGGATTAATGCATGTATAGCTCAAACAGATTCGGATTCAAATAAAATCACAAACACTCTAATACACAAATTTTGGCTCCTTGGCCTTTATTTATCAAGTGAAAAACGAGTTTCGAATTCATCAATATCAAAGATGTCGCCACTTGATTTTGATGAGGATTTACCATATAAGGATATTGTATGTCATATACGGAAGCCCATTGGCTTCACAGAAAAAAAAAAACAAGAAAACTATTGATGCATAGCATCAATTCGCCGGGAGAATAAAGATACCATGAAGATCATAGACATTATTAACAGGATATATATTTAGCATCAAATTATTTTTGAAATAATACAGTCAGTGCAAGCTTTGCATCCTGTATTGATTCTTACTATGTAAACAACAAAAAGTTGCTGGGTGGAAGACACCATACATTTTGTAGACCAAATATTTCATCTCCCGTATGTTTACATCATGATTTCCAGAACGGACCGAGAAGTGTGCTTCGCCCTGTATACATATAGGTTATCAAATATACTCTTAATTTAATCTATAGATATTTATTTTTTTTCCATTACATAAATGTTTTAAAACATTTTTGTGTTTTTAAAATTGTACTTTTTCTCCGTTTTAATTGTGTATCTATGGTAAACAAAATCACATAAATCCGATTGGTCCGATACCCCCACGCCCCCTTTAAATGATGTCATCGATTACAATGATTCGATCTTCTTCTCTTTCATTAAGAGACCGTTTTGTGTGACTTATTTATGCTGACGTATCTTATACGTATCTCAGGTCTTTTGTTTAAAACTGCATATGGCCGGTTCAAATATCAAAACCTAATTTCTGAAATGTTAAAGCCATAGGGCATTATAAGCTGTCTATACCAAATGAATCGCCAAATAAAAACAATTTTCACGAATGCGACGAGTCTTGAATTGTCCATTTTGGACTTGACTTCAAGACCACGAGCGGAAAAGCAAAAGGATAAAAAATAAAAACACCGGACAGGGCCCGGCGTTAATAAATTTATTGCGTATATACGCAATAGTTTTGCGAATATTCGCAATACTATTGCGAATATACACAATGTTATTGCGAATATACGCAATGTTATTGCGAATATACGCAATGCTATTGCGAATAAACACAATGTTATTGCGAATATACGCAATAATTTTTTTTCTGTGAAGCCAATGGACTTCCGTAGTCATATGTATAAGTACTACATTTATTTTGGTCACAGAGTTGAATATATGGATCGTAATAACTCGTGGGCTGTTCCTCGTGTATACGAGAAATCAAAGTCCTCATAAGCAAAGTGCATTCAGAGAGTAATACAAATACATGTATATTTATTTTTCAATTTTTCAGAAGTGCGATGTTTTCTTATCACGGAAAAATCATATGGAAGTTTATCTCAGCATTAGAAATTGACCTCTTAAATTGACCGAATTTTTATTTCACTAGTCAAGATTTTTAAAATCCAGTGTAGCGATGTTTCAAACATTTCATCAGAGACTATTCGACAAATAATATATGTAATGCTATCTATCTATATATCCGGATAGTAAAAGGAACTCATATGTGTTATCGTGGATACCTTAGTTGCATAAACACTATAAAAATTGGTATCCACCAAGGTTAAACATAAGTGCAATGTAACTGATAAGATCTGAATTTGAGACGGACATTTAGAAAGAGTGGTATCGTAACATTTCTATCTTTTAAAAATAATGTTTACGTCATTGGTAACGTCTAACGTTATAATGACAACATTATTAACGTTAAGTTTTGGAAAATGTCCGAGTAAGGTTTTATTTCTGTCCATGGACGGATTCAGATGGGAGTATATCCAGAGAACGCAGACACCAAATTTTGACGCCTTGGCGGCAAGAGGATCGCATGCGCAGTACATCAATGGTTCTTTCATTACAAAG
Organism: Pinctada fucata; assembly: GCA_028142955.1. Taxonomy (NCBI): domain Eukaryota; kingdom Metazoa; phylum Mollusca; class Bivalvia; order Pterioida; family Pteriidae; genus Pinctada; species Pinctada fucata. Next base: position 39,570,297 of record AP027103.1, read on the forward strand.
ACCTTTCCGAGCCACTATACTATGGCAACGGGTAGGTAGGTTTGAATTTTTCATTTCAATGTACCGACATTTTTATCAGAATCCGCATGGTAATCGTTCAAGATGAAGCTTGTACTTCCGTTCCTCTACGGTACTCATCATGTCCATAGAGAGAAATAGTGAAGGAGTCGTGTTTGAAGCCATACTTATTAAATCCAGATTCAACCACAGGGGCTACAGCACACAAAGAGTACAGAATAATACCCCCTCCCCTCCTCTTAGATAATACATAAACATGTTTGTTTATGTATTATAAGTGGAAGGGAGGGGGTATTTATTCTGTACTCTTTGTGTACTATAGCCCCTGTGATTCAACTATAAACGCAATCTCCTACGCATGCGTCCGATTTCAGTTCCGCTTTTCTTCACTTTGAAATCTACCTCGTTACAGCCTGTGCCGCCTATGACCTTGTTGCAAGTTTTTTTAAAACACGACATGAACTTCATACTTACCATATGTAAAGTGTAGCAAACATAATTAAGCACTGTAGAGTTTTTGGCCGACTAGAATTCTAAGAAACACAGCACTGCTGCAGTAGAGTCTCGGTGCAGTCTCGACAATACCTTCCTTGCGTTCCATCGCGATCACACTCTTTTTGCGTTGCAGGAGATCTGTCATCGCTGCCGCGCTGACAGGGCGATCCTATTGCGATCTAAATCGACGGTGTTCCAACGGCGATGATTTTGTGCTCAAAACAAAACAAAACAAATAAATAAAACGCCATGGTTCTGCACTCTGTGCAATCCAAGGGCTGCTGTCATTGCGACGTCACTGCGCTGTAACGGCGATGTTAGCGATTCCACTGCGCACCCATGACATTCTTTAATTTTCCATGACGCCTCGATCCATCGCGTGGGATCGAATCTGATGATGTTGCGATTCCTACCGGAGGTTCGTCATTTAAGTGATACTGCACAAAACTGATGAGAAGTTGCAGTAGGGCAATGCCTAATATGTAAGTTCATATCGTTTATGTATCTGAAAAGTCTATAGTTTTTTCAAACACTTCAAGAGTTCTGCTAGGTCAAGAGAGTTTCTGTCGTCGACAAACTATTGAAGTGTTTGCAAAAACTTTGAGACGATATGGCATTGCCCTACAACAACGGTTCATCAGTTCCGTAAAGTTAAACTTCGAAAATTTAAAAATACCAAAAAACTGTCTAAGGAATCGCAACACCAAACGTTTCGATGCCATACGGTGAAATCCAAGTCTGCAGTAATCCTAGTAAGATTTTTGCTTACACTTCAAATTCTTCCTTTAATCATTTTTTTCTGAATTTGTGTGCCACTAAACAGATTCTGAATATAAATCCTGAATTTCTAGAATTTTTCTTTTCAAGGACTTAACGAGGAGAGCCATGGCATCATAGGAAATCACATGTACGACCCTGTATTTAATGCCACATTTGGTATGGGAACCAAGGAAACAAGATGGTGGGATGGAGGAGAACCGATCTGGGTGACTGCACGGAAACACAATCTAACCAGCGCTACGTACTTCTGGCCAGGGAGTGAGACCGAGATCAGAGGGTACAGGCCTAATATATGGTTACCATATAATGAGAGTCACCCATTCAGGACGAGAATTGATAGAGTTATAGACTGGTTTGTCAATGAGAATATCGATATTGCAACACTGTATTTTCACGAACCGGACCACACTGGACATGTTTTTGGTCCAGATTCGCAGGAAATTTTAGCTGAAGTTCGGGAGATGGACGGCATTTTGGGGTACTTGATGAAAAAGTTTGAGGATCATAACTTGTGGGATACTGTGAATATGATAGTGACCAGTGACCATGGAATGGCCTCGGTGGATTTTCAAAATAAAGCGATAGTCATCTCAGAACTGGTCTCAATGGACAAGATCAAGTTCACTGTGGACAGCGGACCTATTATGCAGATTGTTCCCGTGGGAAGAGCTTCGGATCTGGTCCAAGAGCTAAATAGCCACAATCAGCCTATGACAGTTTACCTGAAAGAAGACATACCAGATTTTTTCCATTACAAGAACAATCGTCGTGTCATGCCGGTATTTGCCGTGGCTAACGAAGGATGGTCCATTGTGACAGTAAGTTGCATGAGCATGTAATATTACCTTAATCCAAGAGTTCTACATTTGTAAGTGCCGAGAGGGTTTCTTGAAAGAGTCAAAGTTGACAATTAAAAAAAAGTCAATGTCAAATGCCATTCATGTATTTAAGAGGAATAATGGGGAGGGGATAGAAAAACACGTTATGACACCGTAATGAGATTTCAGGGAAAAAATCTTATCCTTTTTCAAACGAAATGTGCCCCTCCCCTCCCCAGTATTTGTTCTCATTTTACTGATAAAGTTTTCAAATACACATAACGGAACAGTTCCATTTCCTCTGTACTAGACTCCTCCCTTATAATTTTTTTCTGGCTATGACGAGATTATTCATCCCTTTCAATTTCCTTTAACCTTTAAAATGCAATTGTGCTATGTACCGTATATATTATGGTTTAGTCGTCAAATTTGACCCTTTAAAAACCCTCCAGCCACAAGAACTAATGGTTGAAGGCAATAATATATGCAGATATTGACATCCGTGATACTTTTCTGCATTTACATAAATTTTTCTCAAGTTCCTTAAGATTTATGTTGTTTCGTTTCGTTTCGATCTGTTTCGTTTCGTTTCGAATTGTTTCGTTTCGTTTCGTTTTTGTTTCGTTTCGCACTTTATTGGGACCCGATTTGACGTTGTGATTTTGCATCTTTAGATATATGCGATCTATGGCTCGTAAAATTGTCACGTTTGGTCCGGTCCCTTACAAAAAGACTTGCAAATAAATGCAAAGACTTGTTTGAAAATCCAAAGGTACAGAATATTTTCAAAGCATGATGAAACAGTATAATCAATATTGATACATGCATTTTTTTTTCAGCAAAATAGTTCCGACCCAGAAAAAGGAAACCATGGTTATGACAATCGACTTATGAGCATGAAACCCATATTTTATGCAGCCGGTCCAAACTTCAAGAAAAACTTCAAATCGGACACTTTTCGGAATGTTGACATATATCCTTTGATCTGCGAACTTCTCGGCATTTCTCCCTCACCTAACAATGGAAGTCTCGCGAGAGTTGAAGATATGTTAGAACAATGTGAAACAAACATGACAAACCCAGCGGGAAGTAACGTGACGAAGAAGAATAATGTCAGTGACGGGGCAGATTACGTCAGATGGGATAGATTTTTAATGTTGATGATCATTTTGATTAGCGCAATGGTAGTGTGATTAAAAAAACAACTTTAAACGTAGTTTAATTATTATTCTAGATAAAATTATTTAAATACAATGTAGTTAGAAATCGTTTGTTCAAGTGAGATATTTCAATAGGTATATAGTCGTCTTTCATCGTTGTCCGTTCGTCGTCTTCTCAAGGCTGTCTGCATGTCTGTCTTAAACTTTTCACTGTTTCGACATTTTCGGTAGAAACTCTTGGAGAAGTACTTTTATATAGTTCCTCACGAGACAACACCGTCGTTGCTTTTGTCTGGAGACGTACCCATGTGGTACAATCACAGACAAAAGTAGACCACGGGGGTGCATTCCTCTAAGACCGATCAGACTTTGATAGAACTTTGTAGAAAGTGAAATACCAATGATCTGTTACAAGTGTTGATTCATCTGTAGAGCGAGGAACCATATTTCGCCGGTGACCATATTTTGCCGGTGACCATATTTCGCCGTTTCATAGTTCATTGCTTCTCGTTGGTTATCGGAATTGTTTGTCGAATTTTTTTTCTATATCCTATCAAATATGACCGTAGAAGTCATGTTTTGATATATTGTGACATCTCCTGCACTCAAATGTGACGAAAAATACCTCAACATGAGGAAAATTTAATAAAATCACTAAATTTTAGACGTAAACATCAAAAATTTGTACAAAAACCAGATGAAGAAAACATTTTATTTGGCATCATCTCGTTGAAGTACTGTCGACGAAATATTTCCTGAAAAGAAAATCACTTGTCCGTTTTGTCTGCAAAATGGATACTTATCAGCAAAAACGGCGAAATATGGTCACCCCCGAAAACATGGAAACGAAATATTTGGACGTTTTATAAGTAAACAATGAACTGAGTAAAATAAATAAATTTCGTAGTATTTTGATCGAGAATGGAGTTAAATTAAACTTTAGCAAAACCAGTCATTGAATCAGCCACCAAATATTGAAAATTCCTAGAAAATACACGTAAAATGCGGCGAAATATACATGGTCACTTGCTCTATTTGTCTATATATATATCATAGATGACGCCATGAGAGGGTTGAAGGATGGGAACATCATTTTGATAAGCTCTCTCGAAACCGAATAAAGTTCATACGAGTACATGTACAATTGTACTGACAAACTGAAAGCAAATGAATGGCACAATGCAGTTTTCAAATCCGCTTTTCCTTTCGAAATACATGTATTGTGAAAATATGCACAATTTTCTAAATATTACAAAAGAGAACATGATATTACAGTGAACAAAAAGTATTCTTTTAACGCATTTTTCTTTAAAGAATAAAGCATTGAAACATTTCGATTTTTCATGATGAAGTTAAAATGAGGACGTGGGATGGCGTTTTTCAAAGTCTTTTTTTTTTAAAGATTTTAATGTTGTATTTGAGAACTATTCATTAGATTTTGATACAAGTTTAGATGTAACATTTAGTCCCCCCCCCCCTCTTTTTTTTTCTTTACCAAACTCGTAATAACTCGTAATAACCTTCCAAGGACATGTCAAAAGTTCAACTTTCCTTGACAAAATATACACGGCAGGAAACTGAGGCAAACGAAATAGGCCCACTCTTGTTTGGTTTTACTTATTTATTCCTTTGTTTTATCTTTTATTTTTTGTGATTTTAAAAATGGTGTATTAAGCATAGGGGCCAATTACATCCCCATATTTTCCGTGTATGTGAGAAGAAAAAGGAGAAGAACTCAATTGCGATGAAAAAAAAAATACAAAATCCCAATCGCGGTTAAAATCTGTTACAAAAATTAATTTTCAAACCAATAATGCGGAAGGGTTCCAACTCTATACCTTCTTGAAGTCTTGTTGTATACCATTTTCTAGAGACAAGTGTACGTAATAAGATATCACGTATACTTGTCTCGAGAAGATGACTGTATATACTTGTAGAAAAAAAAATGGTTGTATTACATTTGTACTTCTAAATTTCGAAAGTTTCAAGACAATTAGGAGCTAAAAATGTTTAGTCGACAATCCACTGACCGGGGATATCATGCGGGGTTTTGCATGCCATGAACTACATTCATCAACTACACCAGGTCCATCTCAACATAGGATAGTTCCGTTGATTTGGACCGCATTTCAGAAGATTTTTTTAATTCATTATAGCAAATATCAGAGACGAAACCCGGACGAACATTGAAGTTTCAATGAAAATCCCCAAATAAGATACGTAAAAGTGCCGTAAGTTGATGAATATCATTTTCATCCATAATATTGCCTGCCAAAATTATCTGTAAGTACAAGTGCATATTAGAGGGGACATTTACGAAGGAAAAAAAAAGTGATTTGTCAGGATTATTCGAATGTTCTCGACTTCTACATTTTGTTGTTATTACCGGCAGTCATGACTGCCGGTATACTGTAATCAATCGTGACATACTTGTACGGATAAAATAACTCTTGGCAATATGATTGGTGGACAACTACAAAATATGCAAATATTCGTCAAGGTTATTCTGAATCTGTGCGTAAGATGCATCCATCAGGTCGGCTGAAGAGTCTAGATAACTTGACAAATGAAAGTCATATCGTATCAGTGCATTTTCTTCCGAAAGATGCATCGAAAAGTCTTTGTACCGATACGTCCTACAACAAATCACAGATCCTCGGAAATTTCCGTAGCTTGAACCGGAAATAAAAACGGAAAAGCCCGGAAATGTGCGATTGGTCTAACAAGGATAAAAATCGTTTATTTCATTTTTCCCTGCTAGAATTTTACAACATTTAATGTCAGCTAACTGCCGGCAAGCTTTTTGTAAAAGCTAATACTTGTACCGTATCATGCATCAGAAGATATTAACCTATTAAGAAAAGGGAAGGATCTCCAGCATGACCACCCTGCACTGACCCAGCGGAACACACCCACAAGAAAGCGACACATAAAATGACATCAGACAAAACTACAATCCGCCAAAGGATACAACAATATACACTAGAACATCATACAAAAAGATAGAAACAATCGAAACTGACGCACAGAAACATCAACAAAGAACATTAATGACAACACATAAATGGAAGGAGACCAATGTGCACCCGGCGCCGACTTTGGACCTATTCTGTTATTAGCAAATGGTGTGGTTATACGGATTACGTACGCACAACCCTCCCACTTATTAGGATACACACAGGTCTCCATAGACACACAATTGGCAATTTGCTGTAAATATACAACTTCTCTCTGTAAGGTGACATCACAAACAACAGATTCCTTTTAAATGGATAAAAAATCTATGTACGTGTATAACAGTCTGTGCTCTTCTGGCTGAAGCGAGCTCGTGATCATTCGCCCGAGAAGTCTGATCAACTTTCAGATAGGACAGAGGATCAGTCTTCACTTTAGCGAGGGCACTCTATATCTGTAATTTACCTTCCAAAAAGCAACATAATGAGAGAATAGTACCCATACAAGCGGGCATTAATGGGTTTAGTGCATCACATGACCTCAATAGCATCTTTTTCACAAGGAAGTGACGACACCTATATCGCAGTACTCTTCAAGCGGCGTAACTCTGTAAAGCAAAAAGAAATAGTACCGGTCATAGTCCCCGCGTGCTTTACAAATGGAATTCCAAGGATTTATCTCGTGATGCACTAAAGTAGCCCTTTTTTTGATATTTGCAAAATGAAATTTAAAAAAATCTTTTAAAATACCCCCGGAATCAAAACAAAAATAAGTATCCCACACAGTGACGTAGCTTGGCTAAAATAAAGTGGATGCTTTTCACGATGCAAGGAGTCTGTATATCTTAAGAATAGGCCCTTAGCTGGTCCAGGTCAACACACTGGATTGGGTCCATCAGGGGTTTGACTTTGAAATGCCCACGATTAGTATAGTTTTCCAGAGCATTGTGGCATATTTGTCCAAATTTAGAAATTTTCGTTAAAAATGTGGATGTTTTAGCGTTCAAGCATGCCACTGCCGCGGCCCAAATCCACCGAACCCTCTTATTTTGGGGATGAACCTACATGGTGAATTAGAAACTTGAAAATGAATTAAACTTTGAAACTTCCTGTATTATGTATACAAGACTGCATTACATCTTTTCAGCCGTCGCATTCGCTAAAGTACTTAGTACCCTATGGTATAAAGCATCGTTTGATTATTTTTAAAATCAAGTTTTCTTGTTTTCAAGAAATAAACATTTGACACTGACACCAAAAAACAATTCTTGGTATGAGTTTCTTTAACGAATACTAAGAATTGCTAGGATTGAATGCACCTTTAGAAAGAAAGGGAAGGTTATCTGGCCAGTTGTATCGTGTTAACTATAGGAATGTTTATCAGTCAAAACCTTGCAATGCTTATAGTTTAGGCAACGGATACGTGGTGATGATTGAAATGTGATAGAGTCTGAAAAAATATGTTGACTGTAATTTTATGAGCGAAATGAAGGGATCCTAAATGTGGAGTCTCCATAATGGCTGTGGTAGCTTTGGTTATTGTCGTATTATTAGCAATACATGCCGATCTAGTGGAAAACGTTTGCTGTGAAAATGGAACCAAACTTTTGTTGGTATCCATGGACGGATTTCGTTGGGACTATGTCAAGACGGCAAGGACTCCAAATTTCCGATCTTTGGCTGCTAGAGGTGTGTTTGCTGAACACATCAACAGTTCCTTCGTCACCAAGACCTTTCCTAACCACTACACTATCGCCACAGGTAAGAATTAATTGTTGTACAGCGCGGATCTAGAGTGAGATGTTAGAGGTTCAGGACCCCCCCCCCCCCCCCCCCCCCCGATTAAAAAAACTGATTTTCCAGTTTTAACGTACTTTTTTTTATATAAAATCATAGACTGGAAACACCCTCCCCCTTTGAGCGCAGCCCCCGTCACCCTGGACTTTTTTGTTCTAGATACGATATATGGTTGCAGATTTTTTTTTTTCATTTTTAAAAATCCCCTCCTTTTAATTTTCAAGGAATACATGAAAATATATATTAAGTAATTCGAAAATGAAGATGATCATGTAACTGAGAGCAAAGGATTTCAGTTCCGTTTTGAATAAGCAAAGCTAGCGAATTGGGATCAATTATTAACAATACATGCATGTTGTCGATTACTACACGTGTATCCTACATATATAATTGGATGAACCACATGTGATAAATTCCTAGTAAGCTTCTTTAAAAATATAACACATGCATTTTATACATTTTCTATTGATTTCATGTACATGTAGTCTTTGAAACCCCGCACAGTTGTTCAATTTTGAATATAAGAGACATATTTAAAAAAAAAAAGGAAAATATTAATTCAATATTCATATAATTCTGTGAAAACAAAACATACGGATTCCTTGTAATGATGTACGTTAACTCCTTGAGTAATCAGGATTACATAGCTCGCCGTAGCAGGTTTTTGTCAAAAATCAAATAACTTCTACGAAATACAAATTTTTATACATGTACGTTAAAAAAATAAAACAAACAAACCATTATCATAAAGAGTCTATGCATCTGATGTCAGTCATTATTCCTTAGAGAGCTGAAAGGTACAGCCAAAGTATCAGTAATTTAAAAAAAAAATGTACGTTTACTTAATGGTTAAGGTCAAGGTCACTACGTTTATGATCATAAAGTTGTCTCTAATGAAAGGTCTTGGTAATAATAAATATATGCATGAAATATAAAATTCCTTTCCCATATAATTAAAGAGATGAAGACAAAAGTATTTTTTTCCAAAAGTAGGTCAAAGTCCAAGGTCACTAGGTCAAAGGATATGGTCTGAAATGAAAGGTCTCATGACATAGTACCTTTTAAAACACCAAAGCCCTACCCCTTATTCGTTATTTAGTGGGAACGAAATAATAATTCGAGGGAATGAAATAATGTTTCATGGGAACGAAATAACATTTTAGGGAACGAAATAATATTTCAAGGAAACGAAATATCATTTCGTGGGAACGAAGTGACATTTTGAGGGAACGAAATAATATTTTAAAAATAAATTTATAATATAAGGAATGAAACAGTGGTTGCCTTTTAAAGAAATCGAAGTTTAAGGGGCATATCGGAATCACCCTATCTGGTTAAGACTTCTCCCATTCTAACAAAGGCAGTCCTCAGACTGTCATACTTTAGGAGTACTACATTTTGTTAACATGATTGTGACCTTTCGACCTTGACCTTGTATACATGTATGAAAACAGATTTCTTTCAGACTCTTCGTATTTATTCACATATTCCAAATAAAGAGTACTACAATTCTGATATACAAGTAGTGACCTTTAATTTTGGGCTTTGACTTGGATCTTTTATTATCATATGTATAATCTATAATTGCAAATGAAAAGTTTCATATACATATACAGAAGTCTACACATGCGCAATGCGCAAAAGGGGAGAATTATTTCGTTCCCTCGAAATAATTTTACTTTTTACACGGCCCTTTACAGCCACAGTAATAAACACATTAACTCATTAATTGAAAAAGAAAATAATGAAATGAAGCTGCAATTTTGTATGCCTCCGTAATCGAAGATTCGGGGGCATATAGTTTTTGTCCTGTCCGTTTGTCTGTTTGTCTGTTTGTCCGCAAAAACTTTAACCTTGGCCATAACTTTTGAATGGTAAGGGATAGGGCTTTGATATTTCACATGTGAATTCCTTGTGACAAGACCTTTCCATGGATACCAAAATATTTGACCTTGACCTTGGAGTTTGACCATTATACAATTTTTACTGATAAAGATATGGGGCATTCGTATTTCACAAACACATGCTTTTTATTTTTCTCCAGAAAATTGTTTTATATAGACTCTCATCCCTAAACAATTGACGTGGATGAATAATAAAGGACTCTTTAGACATCTACTAAATAAAAGGTCTAAAGTTCTTTATATCGCACTTGATGGCTTTAAGTACTCTGATGTGTACTTGACTACTTCAATGAAATCATTCTTTACTGTGTATCATTAGGACTTTGAAAATACTTAGATTTGATATGGATTTAATAAGGAAATCTAAAAAAAATGGATCCCTTTAAAATTTTCGAAGAAGTAAAATGCTGTATTTTCTCTTCAGAAGTTTCCTCTAGAAATGATCTTCAAACAATCTTTGCAAATCTTCTATATCCCAAAAAGCATCTTCTACATCAATTTCAAAGATGTTCTGGTGCCCCGTCTAAGATCAAATCCTAGATCCGCTTCTTATTTATTTATTTCATGCATTTAGGTTTGTATGAAGAAAGCCATGGAATAGTTAGTAACAAAATGTATGACCCCATCTTTGACCAAAAGGCCGAATATGGGTCTATAAGATCTAAATGGTGGGAAGGAGAACCTGGGTAACAGCAAGGAGACAAGGACTTAAAAGTGCAACATACTTCTGGCCCGGAAGTGAATGGGAAATCAATGGATTAAGACCTAATTATTGGGTACGTTACGATAAAAAACACAAATTCAAACGTCGTGTTGATAAAGTTATGAAGTGGTTAACAAAAGACAATGTTACCATGGCAACCTTGTATTTCCATGAACCGGACAGTACAGGTCATAGGTACGGACCGGGGTCAAGGCAAGTGCGCGAGAAGGTGGAAGAAATGGACAATATGCTAGGATATATCATGGAGCAATTTACATCTAATAACTTGTGGGCCACAACAAATCTCATAGTAACAAGCGATCATGGTATGGCAGATATGGATCTGAAAAACAAAATTATCGATATATCGAAAATTATATCGATAAAAAACGATATCAACTTTACTTTGGATAGTGGAGCGTTTATGCAGATTTTCCCTAAAACAAGTGCTATTGATATTGTGGATAAACTTAACTCTCCTAATCTGGAGATGACAGCATATCTCAAAGAAAATATCCCAGAGATCTGGCATTATAAAAATCACAGGAGAATAGCACCGATTATCATAGTCGCAAACGAAGGATGGGCAGTGGTAAAGGTAATGCATTCGTTATTCATTTATTATCGATGTTTTTTCAATTGGCATTGAAATGAAACATTTAAACAGTAGTCATATAATGCATATTTAAATGTTTTAAACCATCGTTGATTAAGGCACGGTCCATTTGATATTCTGTAACCATATGGCCTCTCCCCCACAATATTTATGGTGAATATTGTTTTATTTTGGGGAATTTGCACACTGTAGAAAGAGGAATAACTCTAAACTGAATCGATGCATTTATCAGAACACGAAAGTAAATTAATTCCCTTTCATGAAAGAGGGATGATGTTAATATTAATTCACATAAAGAGAATTTTGAAACAAGATTAGAAACAGATTCATGAAATCTCACTTAATGATTTTATCTTAAGATTTTAAGGGAAATATTTTCTCAACTTTAATATGTTTAATTGTAATATTGATTTTTCAATACTTGGAAAGTCCAGAGATTGATATGAACTTAATTACAAATTGGTTTTATCTATGAGTTGGAGAAATTATTATCAATTCTACACGTGAAGTACCAGCATATTGAGTTTATCTACGTACAATCCCTCATAATTTCAGATGCTTTTGAAGAGTTGTAGACAACCTTATCTTTGAGGGATGAACACGAAATTATCTAGAAATATGCCCATCATACCCCGGTATTGAGCAATTCCCCTCCCAGGTCTAAATACTATATGTCATTTTTCAATTGCAAGATTTACTTTCTCGTTGTCATAGAATTACTTTCTCGCATGCTATGGATTCTGTTAAACAATGTTTCGTGAAATAAACTTTGTAAAATTTCAACGATGTTTTCCTTCCACAACAAAGTACTGCGTATTTATTAATCACACAACTCGAAGTACGAAGTATGGCTTGTAAGCCCGCACCGGCTTACAATTCTGGGGGGGGGGGGGGGGGGGGTTTCGAAAAAAATTATTTTGCTCTCAATTTTGATGAAAAAAATAAAATGCTTATGTTGTGACAGAAAAAAATAATCTTGCTCTTACAAATAATCTGAATATGAAGAATTACCATAAAATCTCGCTAAAATTCTTGAAAATTTTCCGGCTCGTTTCGCTCGCCAAAGTTTTCAAATTGTATCAAAAAATTTTGGCTCGCTCCGCTCGCCATAGTTTTCTATTTTATATTAAACATTATTTACTGATGGCAAAGTTCATACATTTGAAGATATCAAAAGTTATGCATGTATGTGAATGAAAAAGAGCTTCCTTCAAAGCTTAAATATTATTATCATTATTTATGTGTTGTTATAAATACAAGTTGCATGTATCCCATAGAGTCTAATTTTATGTTCTTGGAAGGTATAACTTCAGTTATTCACCAATTTACAATATTTGTCTAGGAGACCTCCTCAGACGCAGACCCTCTTACACGTGTTGTAAACATCATGTACATGTACCTTATATAAAACATTGAGAATTGTATTGTTAAAATCTTTTAACTCTCTGTTTAAAAGTGAATTGAATTATGACTTGCATAAAAATAAACTAATATATCAATATTTAGAATTTTGAGTAAAAAAACAAATAATTTCTATTGATAAAATACAAACATTCTTAATATGTGGCGCATCACTTTGTTAAAAAAAATTCCTTGCTCCAACTTTGCAAGAAAAAAATAATTTTGGCCCGTTCCGGGGCGAAAAAAATAATCTTGCTCCGACAAAAAACCCAAGCCCCCCCCCCCCCCCAAGAATATCAAATGGACTGTGCCTAACTAGTTATTCCCGATGATTACATTTGCTGTTGAAAATTATACAGAAATGATACATGATTTTGTTTTCTGTTTACCTACATTCTTTTTTCTTGTAGACCAAACCAACGTATTCCTCCAAAGGTACTCATGGTTATGACAACAACCTACCGAGTATGAAGCCGATATTTTACGCCGCTGGACCCAGCTTTAAGACAGGTTACGAGGCGGGGCCGTTTCACGTAGTGGATATTTACCCCATGATGTGTAAAATCCTGGGGATCGACCCAGCGCCCAATAACGGAAGCCTGTCACGTGTCATGTTTCTATTGTTACCAGAAAAGACGACCAAACAAGACGAGGTTAAACAAAAGGAGATCAAACGAGACAAAGTCAAACAAAAGGAGGTTAAAGAAGCTGGGTCAGGGGGCGTAGGAACTTATTTCAGTATATTTTTTGCAATTTTATGCAATATTTTCTTGAGAGTTTTTCGTATAATGTAAATCACGTTTGATTGTACATGTGTAATCTTATATGGATGTATTTGCAATACCGGTAACGTGTACAACACCAATTTTGTTTTAATTGACTAAATGTGTTTGCATACTCAAGGAAATGGATTCACATAAGCTAATAGCTTTTGTTATTTCCAGATCCTTGTCTACATTGTATTGTATTATGTTACACATACTTATTTTGAATAAATAAATCTTAAACTAAACTAATGTGTTTGCATGAGTATAGTTGCATGCTTATTCTTCTAGACAACTCAGGCAATTAATTAAGCCTGAAGGATCAAGCCTTTAACTATACCGTTGATGAGTTCATTAAGAAACATGTAATATTTCCATTGTTATTCTCAAGAAACGAGTATTCTGATTGGCATAGAAATTGTGTTGATACCTGCATCAATCCAAACCGGAAGTACGCACTTAGCAACGTCATAAGCAACGTCGCTGGCAACACAATTTCAAAGCTACAAATAAACGTTGAAACGCGACTAAATGGAATGATAATTTATCCATGTAATATTTTTTGGTTAATTGAGGTATCAACACCAATGATTCTTTAAATAAACAAGCAAAGTGAAATCTAGCTGCTACAGATGGTCTAAGTACAATTTTTTACACTTATTTTTATGTGTGCATTGTGATATATAGGAACAGTGCTGAGACCCAGTATGAAAGATAGAACATGTGGTTCCAATTTTATTTCAAAGAGGAGATATAGCAACACTCATTTGAAACAATCATTTCATTTCATTATTGTGTGAAAATAGAAACTTTATGTAATAAGTTACGGTAAGAAATTAAGAAGTACATTCAATTAAAATAATTATGTAAACCTTAGAGATCTATGTGATGTAACTACAAAAATAAAAATTACATGTAAAATGTAACATGACCTTTTTTTCAAATCTACATTTATACAACAGGTTTGAACTAGAACATAGAACAAATTTGTTGTCCTCTCGAACAATGAGTCCATGGTCAGTTGTCCTGAGCTTGGACGGTTGGTACCGTTGTAGACTGGTCATTCAAATCACTTTGGTTGTCCTCCATTAGGTTGTTACACTGACGACTGAACAGATCTAGATACGGTCCGGATCGACATGCACGGAATGTGGATCTTACCCCGAGTCTTATACACTCCCCTCCAAGTCGACGGGTCTCAGTCTTGTGAAAAGATTTTTAATTCAAAATGAACATCTAAATAGTTTAGAAGTTTCTTAAAATCTTCTCCTAATATTCATTTTACCTTTTTATTTTTGTTTGATTTTTTTTATTATTATAACAAACTTTTATTTCTGATTTATTTAAATCATTGAGTGACTTGAGTTACCAGTCGTTTCAGAAAACAATATCCATGAACTGAAAAGGACTTACAACTTGGACTTCTACGTGGCAGTCGGCATTTCCTGTCATTGAATTTGGTTCTATCTCTGGGGCATTCTGTCCGTCTCTAAACTGGAAATTGTTAAAACTTGTAGTTCCTTTATTTGCCTGGAAAAATCATAACATAATAAAAAAGAATGTTTTTAAAGTTGACAAGGATTTGTTATGGCGGATGGTTTTTCGTCACAGAGGCAAGTCAGGACCTTAATTTGTGTCGTCATCTTACAGCGAAGAAGCTATTATACACAACAATTACATGCCTTCTTCAAAAGAACTGAGTAACCGGACAAGTTTTAGGGCTGTGGGCGCGTAATCCGGATAACCACACCATTCGCTACTAACGTTGCAGATGAACGTCCTAAGTTGACACCGTTTGTCCATTGGTCTTGCTGGAGAATGTGTAGTTTTCAGTGTTTATATCTTTGATGTCATCTTTGGTGTTTGGTCTTCGTTGTCCCTTTGGTGTCTCTTGTTTTTCTTGTCCACTTTGTGTTCTCGCATTCGTGTGTTTCGATTTTTTTTTTTGCTTTGGGTGCTGCAACCGAGTCATGTGGGAGATCCCCTCCATTGTTGTAACGATATTACATAGGAAGCTTGTGAAAGTTTCTAAGTATACAAATTGCAAACAGTATGTAAAAACTCTTGGTCATAGGAAATTATTTCAAGTTGATTTGAAACCTCTTGATCATATATCTTTTTCTAAGTATCAATTCTGAATCACAGATTAAGTACATAACTCCCAATTTTAAATTATCCATTATTGAAACTTAGAAAAAAGCATATACATTTTACAATAGTACATGATACAAGACTTTATACATTACTGTACGTCAAAGAGGGGGAAATGTATACTAGTAGTTCAAAACAATTTTAGTACAAGCGAAATGATATTGACTTCAATAGCATGGCGTTTGATGATTTCCTGTTGTGAAAAAAAAGAAACTTCAATTTCAGAGTTAGAAATATACGACTTAAAGAACAGGAACTTTGTCCTTCACAGATAATAAAGTAATGAATACTCAATATTTAAATATATGCCCTATGACAATAATATCATTTAATTTCCATTGTTATTCTTAAGAAACGAAGATTCTGATTGGCCGAGAAATTGTGATGATACCTGCATCAACCCAAACCGAAAGTACGTGCTTAGCAACGTCATTGGCAACACAAATTCAAAACTGCAAATAAACATTGAAACGCGACTTAATGAAATGATGAGTAACCATTGTAATATTGTTTTGGTTGATCGAGGTATCAACACCAAAAATTGAGGGAAAATTTATGCATCTTGCACTACGCACACGATGCAGTTTTCCCTCAGTTTTTGGTGTTGTCACCTCGATCAACCAAAAAAAAAAAAAAAATAAATAAATAAAATCACAATCATTCCTTAATTCAGTGCACCAAATGCGCATCTCAACAAATAATGTCTGATCAATGATGCCCGAGGCCGAAAAAGAGGAAATCAAAATAGTGAATCCATGGCCGAACACAAAATCAGAATATAAAAAAATCATAATCAATAGGCATTCAAAATCATAAAAAAAAGAATATAGAAAATACAAAACAGCTAAAACATTCTATAAAGGAGAAAAAATGAATCACCGATAGAGATTAGATCAGGTGTCCGGGGAGAGTAAGCATCTCCTGTATGCTAGTAACACATGCCACTTTAGTCGTACAGAAAAGTAGAAACCGATCAATGTGTCTTTTCAATGTATTGTCCAAAACATAAAAAAAAAAAAACAAAAACAAAAACAAAAAACAAACAAACTTTTAGCAGTATTTTTAAAAACATGGCAAAGTCATTTGCTCACAAATATCAGCCTTGGTTGACAAAGTCAGTTGCTCACAAATATCAGCCTTGGTTGAGTAGTTTTTCAGTTAGTGGGATTTGTAAGTCACGTTTTTCATATACTAGTATTGAAGTATTTGATTGACCTTTGTGATCGAGGATAACATAAGATCTAAGTGGGGTTTATGCTTTCCGTTGTTCACACGGATAGATTGAGCTTTTAACCCCAAAGTCTGGATTATTGGTTAAGTGCACGTATTCAATATATTTGTATGCAAAATTGACTTGAAGTATCAAGTGTTTAGTTCTTTCCATGGGATATCTGAACAAACTGGACTGAACAAACCCGGCTTCATACGAGTTTAGCAAAATATCAGTAAAAACGAAAAAAAAAAAAAAAAAAAAAAAAAAAAAAACAACAACAAAAAACAAACAAACCACATCTAGCGATTCTTATCATGATCGCAAAAGAAAAAAAGATTTGCAACAAATCCGCGTCACTCCAATCACAGATGAAAAAACCCACCAGGCGGATATAAGACTAAACAACCAACAAATCCACGTCACATCAATCACGGTTGAAAGAACCCACCAGGCGGATATAAGTCAAAACCAACAAATCAACGTCACATCAGTCACGGTTGAACGAACCCACCAGGCAGACATCAGACAAAACAACCAACAAATCCATGTCACACCAATGACCTATGAACAAACCAACTAAGTGGGCATAAGTCAAAACAACCAACAAATCCACGTCACATCAATCACGGTTGAACGAACCCACCAGGCCGATATAAGACAAACCAACCAACAAATCCACGTCACATTAAACACAGTTGAACGAACCCACCAGGCGGAGATCGTAAGAAACAATCAACAAATCCACTTTACACCAATCGCAGTTGAACAAAGCCACCAAGCGGATATAAGACAAAAGAACCAACAAATCAACGTCACAACAATTACAGTTGAACAAACCCGCCAGGCGGATTAAGAAAATAAACAGCAAATCCACGTAACACCAATCACAGTTGAACAAACTCACCAAGCGGATATAAGACAAAACAACCAACAAATTCACGTCACACAAATCAGAGTTGAACAAACCCACCAGGCGGATACAAGACAAAATAAACAACAAGTCCACGTCACATCAATCACAGTTTAACGAACCCACCGGGCGGATATAAGACAAAACAACCAACAAATCCACGTAACACAAATCAGAGTTGAACAAACCCACCAGGCGGATACAAGACAAAATGAACAACAAATCCACGTCACATCAATCACTGTTTAACAAATCCACCAGGCGGACATCATGCGAAACAACCAACAAATCCACGTCACACCAATCACAGGTGAACGAACCCACCAGGCGGACATCAGACAAAACAACCAACAAATCCATGTCACACCAATGACCTATGAACAAACCCACCAGGTGCGCATAAGTCAAAACAACCAACAAATCCACGTCACACCAATGACCTATGAACATACCCACCAGGTGGGCATAAGTCAAAACAAACAACAAATCCACGTCACACCAATCACAGTTGAACAAATCCATCAGATGGACATAAGACAAACCAACAAACAAATCCACGTCACATCAATCACAGTTGAACGAACCCATCAGCTGACATTACACGAAACAACCAACAAATCCAAGTCACACCAATCATAGTTGAACAAACCCACCAGGCGGATATAAGACTAAACAACCAACAAATCCACGTAACACCAATAACAGTTGAACGAACACACCAGGCGTATATAAGACAAAACAACCAACAAATCCACGTCATACCAATCACAGTTGAAGAAATCCGCCAGGCGGATATCGAACAAAACAACCAACAAATCCAAGCCACACCGATCACAGTTGAACAAACCCACCGGGCGGATATAAGACAAAACAACCAACAAATCCACGTCACATCAATCACAGTTGAACAAACAGGCCAGGCGGATATAAGACAAAACAACCAACAAATCCATGCCACACCAATCACAGTTGAACGAACCCACCAGGCGGATATAAGACAAAATAAACAACAAATCCACGTCACATCAATCACAGTAGAACGAACCCACCGGGCGGATATAAGACAAAACAACTAACAAATCCATGTCACACCAATCACAGCCGAACAAACCCACCAGGCGGACATCAGATAAAACAACCAACAATTCCACGCCACACCATTCACAGTTGAAGGAACCCACCAGGCGGACATCACACGACAAAATCAACAAATCCAAGTCACATCAATCACAGTTGAACAAACCCACCGGGCGGATATAAGACAAAACAAACAACAAATCCACTTCATACCAACCACAGTTGAACGAACCAATCAGGCGGATATAAGACAAAACAACCAACAAATCCACGTCACACCAATCACAGTTGAACATTCAGGCCAGGCGGATATAAGACAAAATAAACGACGTCACATCAATCACAGTTTAACGAACCCAACAGGCGGATATAAGACAAAACAACCAACAAATCCACGTCATACCATCCATAGTTGAACAAACCCACCAGGCGGATATAAGACAAAACAACCAACAAATCCATGTCACACCAATCACAGTTGAACAAACAGGCTTGGCGGATATAAGACAAAATAAACAACAAATCCACGTCACATCAATCACAGTTGAACGAACCCACCAGGCGGATATAAGACAAAACAATTAACAAATCCACGTCACACCAATCACAGCCGAACGCACCCACCAGGCGGACATCAGACAAAACAACCAACAAATCCATGTCACACCAATGACCTATGAACAAAGCCACCAGGCGGACATCAATCAAAACAACCAACACATGCACGTCACACCAATCACAGTTGAACAAATCAACCAGATGGACATAAAATAAAACAACCAATAAATCCACGTCACTCCAATCACAGTTGAACGAACCCACCAGGCGGATATAAGACAAAACAACACAAATCCACGTCACTCCAATCACAGTTGAACGAACCCACCAGGCGGATATAAGACAAAACAACCAACTAATCCACGTTACACCAATAACAGTTGAACAATCCCACCAGGCGGATATAAGACAAAACAACCAACTAATCCACGTTACACCAATAACAGTTGAACAATCCCACCAGGCGGATATAAGACAAAACAACCAACTAATCCACGTTACACCAATAACAGTTGAACAAACCCACCAAGCGGATATAAGACATAACAACCAACTAATCCATGTTACACCAATAACAGTTGAACAAACCCACCAGGCGGATATAAGAAAAAACAACCAACAAATCCACGTTACACCAATAACAGTTGAACGAACCCACCAGGCGGATATAAGACAAAACAACCAACTAATCCACGTTACAGCAATAACAGTTAAACAAACCCACCAGGCGGATATAAGACAAAACAACACAAATCCATGTCACTCCAATCACAGTTGAACGAACCCACCAGGCGGATATAAGACAAAACAACCAACTAATCCACGTTACAGCAATAACAGTTAAACAAACCCACCAGGCGGATATAAGACAAAACAACACAAATCCATGTCACTCCAATCACAGTTGAACGAACCCACCAGGCGGATATAAGACAAAACAACCAACTAATCCACGTTACAGCAATAACAGTTAAACAAACCCACCAGGCGGATATAAGACAAAACAACACAAATCCATGTCACTCCAATCACAGTTGAACAATCCCACCAGGCGGATATAAGACAAAACAACCAACTAATCCACGTTACACCAATAACAGTTGAACAATCCCACCAGGCGGATATAAGACAAAACAACCAACTAATCCACGTTACACCAATAACAGTTGAACAAACCCACCAGGCGGATATAGCACAAAACAACCAACTAATCCACGTTATACCAATAACAGTTGAACAATCCCACCAGGCGGATATAAGACAAAACAACCAACTAATCCACGTTACACCAATAACAGTTGAACAAACCCACCAAGCGGATATAAGACATAACAACCAACTAATCCATGTTACACCAATAACAGTTGAACAAACCCACCAGGCGGATATAAGAAAAAACAACCAACAAATCCACGTTACACCAATAACTGTTGAACGAACCCACCAGGCGGATATAAGACAAAACAACCAACTAATCCACGTTACAGCAATAACAGTTAAACAAACCCACCAGGCGGATATAAGACAAAACAACACAAATCCACGTCACTCCAATCACAGTTGAACGAACCCACCAGGCGGATATAAGACAAATCAACCAACTAATCCACGTTACACCAATAACAGTTGAACAATCCCACCAGGCGGATATAAGACAAAACCACCAACTAATCCACGTTACACCAATAACAGTTGAACAATCCCACCAAGCGGATATAAGACAAAACAACCAACTAATCCACGTTACACCAATAACAGTTGAACAAACCCACCAGGCGGATATAAGACAAAACAACCAACTAATCCACGTTACACCAATAACAGTTGAACAAACCCACCAGGCGGATATAAGACAAAACAACCAACTAATCCACGTTAACCAATAACAGTTGAACAAACCCACCAGGCGGATATAAGAAAAAACAACCAACAAATCCACGTTACACCAATAACAGTTGAACGAACCCACCAGGCGGATATAAGACAAAACAACCAACTAATCCACGTTACAGCAATAACAGTTGAACAAACCCACCAGGCGGATATAAGACAAAACAACCAACTAATCCACGTTACACAAATAACAGTCTAACAAACCCACCAGGCGGACAACAGACAAAACAACCAACAAATCTAAGTCAATTAATCATTTTATGAAGAAAATTTTATAGGTCCGTGATGAAAATCAAGAGTTTTGCTTATTTGAAAAACTGGGTAAAAATGCCGGAAAATTGTTGCATGAATAGCATATTTTTAAAGAAAATACAAAAAGTGTTGAAAATGCCCTCATTTGATTTTAATTTTAGTTTTCTTTGTTAATATACAATGAAATAGGCTAGAAAATTTCTTTAAAACTTGAATTTGATAAAGTTTTACCGTAAGTACCAACTTCGGCGATCATTTAAATTTTTTTCTCGATTTTACACAAAAATAACGAAAATCATTCAATTTAAGGTCAAAATTTCTGGGATACTGACACTGATACTGAATTTCAACGATTTTTTATTTCAAACACACAGTAATATGTGCTCCTAGGGAAGACTTTTCAATCTATTGAAGAAAAAGTATATGACCGTGCACAAATAAGAGAGAATAAATGCTCACAAATAGTACCATTTTGTGCTTTTCTTGAAAAAGTGTCAGAGCCGTAAAATTTGCCTTATTTTAGGTGTAATTAAAACAATTTATAAATTTTCCGCATCCATCAGCTTGACCTTATAAAACAGTTTAAATCAATAATATTCCATACGTAAAACAAAATTAATGGGTAATGACTTACGGAAGGGAAATCCGAACTGTACAAAAATGTACCCCCATCTCAATTTTCATAGAAATTACTGGGTAGCATTTTCTTACGCATACATCATTCAGTTTAGATCAAATTTTCAAACTTATCCGCTTCTAGGTGTGTAATGAATAAAAGTCTAAAATAGTAGCAACATCCCTTCATCACCAGCTTATGGCGTGTTCATATCTCAGTTGATACGCTATGCCAGAGCAAGTACCAAAATACGGATTTTGTTCTGAGAGCTAGGCGTCTTTCAGATAAGCTTCTCAGTCAGGGATATGTCAGGGATATGTTTGTGCTAGGCGTCTTTCAGATAAGCTTCTCAGTCAGGGATATGTTTGTGACCGACTAACATCGTCACTGAGGAAGTTCTACGGTCGATATGGGGAACTCGTCATATACTATGATGTCCCACTCTCCAGAATGGTGGATGATATTCTGTCATAGACCATTTGAACCATCCAACCAAAGATTGTACTCTATGTCTTCCGAAATGGAAGTAACCGGATGTGACAGTTCTACCGAATTGAAGCGGCGGGTGTTGCATGCAAGCAGGAGATGCTTATTCTTCCTGAAAACCTTGTTTCACTCCCATATCGGGAGTTCGCTTCTTTTCATGTGGTGGAGGTTTTTGTTTGTTTGCTTTGGTTCCTGTTTTATCCTGATTTTGTATGCCTTCGGTTTCTGATTTTCTGAATTATCGATTTTGTGCTGTATACAGGGATATGGTCATTATCAATATTTGTCATAGAGTCAAAAATATTAAATTTATACATTGACCATAATAAATTGAAATATCTATAGAATTCAAGCTCAATGAGTGCTTAAACAGAAGATTCGCAAGAATGGTCCAAAAATGTGACCAATGACGCACCTTAAAGCTTCTATGGCATTGCTAAAGCATACTTGAGGACCTTTGTTTTGGCACTTTATCAATTAGACGTCATAAATATCATTTTGCTATTTCGGAAACTTGTCATTTCATTCAAAAATATCATCTAAATTTAAGGAGGCTAACATCGTAACACCATCCCTCCTATGCTATTTTGAACATAGATTTCATTTGGATATGCTACTGAATCGACCCTACAGGAAATTTCGAGCCGCGCACTCTCTGCAAATTGCGCACATTTAATTTTAAAAATATAACAAGTGGGCGCTACTAAGACGAATTTTGGCTTTTTCTAAAACTCACTTTGGATGGAAGCATCACTGATGAGGATTTTTTTTTTATCCGAAACACGTGTCTGGTGCATAATAAATTGGTTTGAAATTTTCTTCGGAAGGTAAAGAGTTGGAACACTTTCATATTGTGGTAAAATGAACAGTTTAACTGAACCATTGGCGGATTTTGACTGGGGTGTGGGGACGACCCCCCCCCCCCCTTCCCCATAAAATCGTCAAAGTAATAAAAATGAGATTTCAAACTGCACGAAAATCATTTAACGTGTTCAATCGAGGTCAAGGAAAAACTACTCCATGTAGAATATCGATGTTTTTTTTTTTTTTATCATTTATTAAATCAAAATATTTCTTTTTTGTGTGGTTTTTATTTTAAGTTGCATGAAACTTTCATAGTTACATGGTTAAAGTGAAAAGGCAGTCCATTATGAATGTTATAGCTTTTTTTGTTGAAATTAGATGCCCGTATCAGTTCAGGATACATATCAAGTTCGAAGGAGTTTAATAATATTTTGTATTTTCTATACCGGTATTATATACTGTAGAAATCATTTTAAGAATTACAAGATCATAAAACTTTAATCATATTAAAATACATGTTCTATAGTTGTTCTTTTCACCAATAATAATGTTTCCTCCGTGATTTAAGTGGCCAAAATATACGAAAGTCAAAAAATGAATGAAGCCAAGGGCAGAGCTATGCCTTCAGGGAAATTACTCATAGTTTTGGAATATACAAAAGTTACTGAGTGTTTGTGGAATACAGAGTTTTTCCCCTTACAGACGGTATCTGGCGTAAAACCAGTGTGACATGAAAATGGTATGGTAACGTCAATTTTATACCGTCATTTCCCAGACTTTTAGGACTGTTTCCATAGAATTTGATGACGTCATAATCAGTCTACGTCAGATACCGTCTTAATAGCAGTTCTCTGTAAGGACCAAAATAATTTCAATAGCACGTGGAAACA
Source organism: Pinctada fucata (assembly GCA_028142955.1). Taxonomy (NCBI): domain Eukaryota; kingdom Metazoa; phylum Mollusca; class Bivalvia; order Pterioida; family Pteriidae; genus Pinctada; species Pinctada fucata. The sequence continues at coordinate 39,594,557 of AP027103.1, forward strand.
GCATGTCTCCAATTTTGGAGATTTTTGGTGTGGAAGGTGTATATGATGTACTGAGACAAAAATAAACTTTCTATTTACAAATTAATTTTTCGTTGCCATGGAAACCATGTTTGAAATTTTACGCATCAGTAGAATACTTGTAACATGGCATTTTCACAAGGTTCGTTTCCATGGTAACAGCTATTGTAGTCAACTGAAATTTCCTTAATTTTTCTTTTTATATCTTTAGTATATATATTACCCAAGAAGTATGTTTCTGCCCGCTATTCTCTTTGTCAATATGCTCAAAATGTAGGCAAAAACCTGTTTTGAAGAGGCCCTTTTTAAGACCGAAAAAGCTCCTAATTTAACATGATTTTGCTCAAATTTAAGGGCAAATAATCTGAAATGTCAGGCTAACTTGATTTCTACTTCCAATTATCTTTAAAGTTTCATCCTCGATCTTTAAGAAACTGTTAAAATTTGAGTGGGACCTCTTCACAATTTTATTTAAAAGGGTACAAAACAAGAGGCCCAAGGGGGCCACATCGCTCACCTGAGTTGCAGACAAAGGGTTAAAAGTCACAAAAATACTTCTACAGATCGAAACCCTTGACAGCCATATTTGTTGACCTATCGACAAGAAAAATACAAACTTGGCAGAGGACCTTGAGTACTTGCTTGCTACAAGGTTTCGTGAAATTCTGTGCAATGGTTGCAGAGGAGATTTCGAAAATGTGTCAGCCAATCAGAGTCCTCGGCGGCCATATCTGTTGACCGATCAGCACAAAATACACAATCTTGGTAGAGAACCTTGAGTACTTTCTTCCTGTAAAGTATCATGAAATTCTGTGCAGTGGTTTTTTTGCAGAGAAGATGTTGAAAATGTGTTAGCCAATCAGAGCCCTCGGCGGCCATATTTGTTGACCGATCGGCACGAAAAACAAAAACTTGTTGGAGGACCTTGAATACTTCCTTCCAGTAAAGTTTCATGAAATTCTGTGCAGTGGTTGCAGAGGAGATGTTGAAAATGTGTTAGCCAATCAGAGCCCTCGGCGGCCATATTTGTTGAATGATCTGCACGAAAAACACAAACTTGGTAGAGGACCTTGAGTACTTCCTTCCTGTAAAGTTTCATGAAATTCTGTGCAGCGGTTGCAGAGGAGATGTCGAAAATGTTTCAGCCAATCAGAGCCCTCGGCGGCCATATTTGTTGACCGATCGGCACGAAAAACACAAACTTGGTAGAGGACCTTGAGTACTTCCTTCGTGTAAAGTTTCATGAAATTCTGTGCAGCGGTTGCAGAGGAGATGTCGAAAATGTTTCAGCCAATCAGAGCCCTCGGCGGCCATATTTGTTGACCGATCGGCACGAAAAACACAAACTTGGTACAGGACCTTGAGTATTTCTTTCCTGTAAAGTTTCATAAAATTCTGTGCAACGGTTGCAGAGGAGATGTCGAAAATGTGTCAGCCAATCAGAGCCCTCGGCGGCCATATTTGTTGACTGATCGGCACAAAAAAACACAAACTTGGTAGAGGATCTTGAGTACTTCCTTCCTGTAAAGTTTCATGAAATTCTGTGCAGCGGTTGCAGAGGAGATGTCGAAATTGTGTCAGCCAATCAGAGCCCTCGGCGGCCATATTTGTTTACCAATCGGCACAAAAAACACAAACTTGGTAGAGGACCTTGAGTACTTCTTTCCTGTAAAGTTTCATGAAATTCTGTGCAGCGGTTGCAGAGGAGATGTCGAAAATGTTAAAAGTTTACGCCAGACGGACGACGCCGACGACGACGACGGACGGACGGACGGACGACGGACGGCACGCTATGACAATAGCTCACCTGAGCTTCGCTCAGGTGAGCTAAAAATGGTTACCATGGTGACATTCTGTTCAGTGCTATGACACATAGAGTAATTTACTGGTAAATTTTCAGCTGTCCGTTATATATTTTTAAGAATTTTTTATCAGTGCATATAAAAGAGCATTATTGATTGAAAAAAAATCACCTTAAATTTTTTCAAGGTCACAGGACCCAATGTCAAGGTCATCTTAAATGCAATTCACAAAATTTGGCAAAATTCTGTGATTTTTCAAAAATATGAGAGGCAGTTACTCAAAATTCATGTTGTATTGAGTAAAACAAACACATACATGGTAATTTTGGATATATCCCCTATCTATTGACCAAAGTTACAAAAAATCTTAAAATCAATTACATCCTTAATTTTTAGCTATCATTTCATACATACATATAAAAAAATGTGAGATCATAATGATTTTTGTCTGGGGCTTATTTTTTTAGGAGAAATGTTCTAAAATAGAAATTGTAATGTTTTTCCATTTATTGGTCCTAATTTTAGAAAGAAGTATTTTTGATACAAATATATGACAGTCAAGCCTAAATTTAGTAACAATAAATAACAACAAAAATGCAAATTTTATTGAAATTGGAACCTATATTTTGAATTGACCTTGAACTGAGAGTCAATGACCTTGAAAAATTTTGGAAGTGCTCAAATAAAATATAATTTCGTCTGTTGTCCCTACATAAAGCTTAAGCAATATAAGTTATTTAAACCATGCTAAAAATCAATTTGAAAAGATATAGTCATCATGTGTCAAATGAAAAGTTGCTATGGCAACCATTTGTAACCTCAAAATGTAGGAAAACAAAACAAGGTCTCACTTATTTTTTTCAGTGATTATATTTGTCACATGAAATCTATTTTGTTCTGACATCAGTGATGGTGTTATCAGCCTGACATTTTGGGGTTTTTTTTTTTTTTGCTAAAAAATGGTAAAAATTGGACAAAAATTGGCATTGCTTTTGACCTTATTTTATGGCAATTTTTGACTGATTTTGATTTGATAGGATCCGGCTAAATGAAAGAAATGTCAAAAATTTGTTATTTTTTCTAAAAATAGAGGTTTTAAAGATTATAAGTTGTTAATACCAATTAACTCTGACAATGGTTACCATGGCAACATAATAACCAAATATGACTTATTTGACCTTTTTTTTTAGTGCTATAACAAGACAGACCTCGTTTCCATGGTAACCGGAATGTTTATTTTCAAAAAATTGTTATTTTTGTATTCAGGGCATTATACATACCATTTATAGAGAAAATGATGAAAATCCATGACATGCTGTTTCCAAAATATTTTGGTCCTTACAGAGAATTGATATTTTAAATCGGAAGTAACTCTGGTTTTCGAAAATAGCAAATACCGTGACAGAAACGGAGTGTAACTATTAGGACTTATATGATCAGGGACTAGTCGTCCACCAGCAGTGATGCCAATCTAGTGGTTGAAATGGGAATAATCAATTATAGAAAATGTAATATATTATAGTTATTTGAGTGCATTATAAACGCATTTGAGCACGCAATGCCTCTTCAGTGATTTTCATGTGGTGAATATCCATGATTTATGAAGAGCGAAATTCTAAATGTGACTTTAAATAATACGGAAGTGTTTGAACTCTTTACCTTCATGAAGAAAATTTCAATGCACCAGACACGACAGTTTCGGTCAGTGATGCTTCCAGCCAACGTGCTTTTCAGACACAGCCAAAATTCATTTCACTAGCGCCCTCTGGTTTGATTTTTTTAAATTCTAATTTGTGCAATTACTTTGCAGAGAGTGCGCTGCACCAAATTTCCTGGAGGGTCGATTCAGTTACAGAGAATCGATGACCAACATAACGTTGGCGGAATGGTGCTGAGATGTTGGATTTAGAAAGCTAAAATGGTGTTCACAAGATAGAATTTACTTTAATTGCTTTAGATCTAACTCCCTTTTGATTTGTGTGAAATTTTGTAATTTCCATGACAAAAAAATAAATGAATTAAAATATTCTATTTAAACTGAATTTAAATAGAATGTTTTAATTCATTTATTTTTTTGTCATGGAAATATTTTCTAAGTTTCTTACTCTTAAGTGTTCGCTGTGTTACTCTTTTGTCATAGCTTAGACATTGGGATCGATGGAGTTACATTTTTCAATGGTGCATATCTAATTTCTTCAGGATGTCGCTGCTTGCAGTCATTTTTGGTGGGTTTCCTTTTATGGGTTCTCATGCCGGGCCGGTGGGCGGGACTCCACTCTCCCTTGTTTTTAAATCGTCAAAGAGTGAAATTAAAATAAGCTTTGGTCTTCATTTTTGGTCCTACTTGCTTGGATGCTTTACTTGCATTGGATATGTGACATCAGTCGTGTGATGTCTAGGTATGATCAACTTTGCAAATTTACAACGCCGCCTATGTAGACAGTGCATTCCGCACTTGCACTAGACTCAGGAAATTGTCCAGATGAAATTGAACTTCGTATCTCTATGGAGTTGTGTCATTTTCTCCGTCCGTTTGTCCGATTTTTCTTTCGCGTGAGAAAGTTCTGTTATATATTTTTCAAGAATTTGTCATCCTTTGAATTATGATTTTTTTTTTATTTCGGCTTTTGTGTTTGATTTTCATTCCATGATTTTACAAGTTTTTATATTTGGTATCAGAATTTATTTCATCATGAAATCATATAGTTAAAAAACCGGATCGATTCTCACCGAATTTAATTGTTTGATGCATTTTCAACTTTCAACGTTAAAATAATTTATGTGCATACATGAAAAGATTTTTTTTTATCTGGCCCAGTTCATTATTTTAAATGGCCTAATTTAATACTTTGAAATCATCTTTTTTAATCTTTTATTTAGCTGTAAAGGTATATATCGGAGCATGTATCAAATTCGATGTTATTGAATGGTTATAATCTATTCAAAGTTGTGGACAACGAATTATTGTTTTTCATATTGTTTAGATTGAGGATCACTGACGAGGGTTAAGTACCCGAAACGTGCATGTCTGATCCATGCTGCAAATTTGTCTGTTCTTAAATGATGCTATTGAATTTAAAGACGTTTTACATTTGTACCACTTCGTGAGTGTCACTGCTGGTGGACAAGGAGTGTCCGGGGGCACAAGTTCGATCAACTTCGGTCGATCGTTTCTTCAACACATTCGAACATTTCTGTTATCGCACTTTCTTCGAATTTCTAAAACGTGGGTCCTGTAACATCATGTCCCACCCATCCTGCTACGTCTTTCGGTACATTTTGTGACATACATGTACTAACTTTCACACTCTTTGGCCATATTACATTGTTTAGATTGAGGATCACAGACGAGGGTTAAGTACCCGAAACGTGCATGTCTGGTCCATGCTGCAAATTTGACTGTTCTTAAATGATGCTATTGAATTTGAAGACGTTTTTTACACTTTCATTGTATCTTCCAATTTTGTGTACATTCAACAAAATAATGATGCTCAAGACCAAGAAAATTAATGAACCGAGAAATTAATCAATCAGAGGTATATTTGTGAGCCATTTTCTTCGTTACTGCAAAAAAAAATTTTTGCTTTAAAATCATTACCAAAGAACATCCACAGACTGTATTTCAACATTGGTAATGTCGATCACTAGCTAAGCCAGTATCTCTATTGATGAACTGCTAACGATATCGTTTGACTACATGTATTGCCATAGTGTTTTTGCAATACTTGAATTGATCATATCACACAGTTTTCTCCCGTGATTCATTGACCACCTGTATAAATCACAATGTATGTATGTAACCTTTTGTAATTTAGTTTTGTATGTTTCTAGTGCAATTGAACATTTTGAGAAAGTAAGTTTTCAAAAAAAAGGTTGAAAATAGATATAAAAATATTTCTATTGATGTGTGATTCCTACATGTTGACATTAGTGTGTAACAAAGCTGGCGGAAGAATAAACAAGTTCATGACCCCTAGCGGAGGCCACGTGGGTTTTATTTGTGTATTGGCTAAATTCGGGTGTTAAAAATATCAAATTTTTACGGCACTCAAGTATTTTATATAGGAAAAAAGTAATTTATTGGATATGCGAAGTCTCATTGCATAATAACTGGCGCAATTATTATTGTGGATCTTTGTGCTACAATGAAACATGAAGGGAAAAAACTGTGTACTATGATCAAATACATATGTATTTACAATTCCTAAATGATATTCGAAAATTTCTGTTATCAAAATTTCTGGAAATTTCTAAAACGTGGGTCCTGTAGCATCATATCCCACCCATCCTGCTACGTCTTTCGGTGCATTTTTTGGCATAAGTACTTTCACACCTTTTGGCTTTAAAACATTGTTTAGATTGAGGATCACTGACGAGGGTTAAGTACCCGCAACATGCATGTCTTGTCCATGCTGTAAATTTATCTGTTCTTTAATGATGCTATTGAATTTCAGGACGTTTAACATTCATACTATATATGTCAAGATACGAAATTGTATCTCCTTGATTACATAGGTATGTCCTTATCTGTCTCTTTGACATATAGTTTAGATCATGTCTACCATAACGCACTTTATATACACGTATTCACTTTTTGGATATTCTCTATTTCGGAGTCGAATATCACTTATGAGACATAATTTGTTGAAATGTGCATATGGTTCACTGAAGTTATATTTCCATAGAACATATATTTCAATATTGATATTTCGAAATGGATTCCATGAATCGCTGGCGTTGAATTTTTGCATCGATGATAATCATTTGTCTGTTCTTAACAAAGACTTGAAAACGTAATTATTTTAGTTTCGGTGAAAACATTTTAAAAAGACTTTGGCTTATTAATCCTTGAAATATTTAAGTCCGTTTGAAATGAAAACAATCTTAAATTACTACATGTAGTAACCGATTTCTAAATGTGAACATAAAATAAATTTGTTAACACGAACAGCGTGTAAAACGTTGAAAAATTCAAACTCTTGATGTTAAAGTAAAAATCTTGATAAATCATTTCAAAAGTCTTATTATGCATATTTTAAAACCTGTGATGTTTGTTTGAAAATTTGTAATGTATGTTTAAAAACTTGTAATGTATATGTAAAACATGTAATGTATATTCCAAAAACTTGTGATGTACATGTATGTATAAAAAGAAAGTTTCATTAAGTACCACTGATGAGGATTTACTTTCCGAAACACCAGACATTAAGATTGGTTTGAAATTTTCTTTAAGAAGGTAAAGAAGTGGAACACTTCCATTATTACTACAAACACTTATTTTCTATTGCAGTGTGGAGCAGTTAAACTCGTTCCCCGTGATTGAATTGGTAAAGTGTAATAATTACTTCTTTCCATCTCTGGCGCCTGATAGAAAAGCTTTGGTTTGGACCTTTATATATCAATTTTACATACTATATACTATTTTGGTATTTCGGAAAATTGTCATTTCATCCAAACATTTCATCGAAATTAATGGAGGTTATAACATACAAGCACCATCCCTATTCTGGCTATACATTTTATTTAACTATGTTCCCTACAGAAAATTTGGAGCCGCGCCTTCTTTCAAAGTAAATGCAGTTTAAATGCCTCCCCCCCCCCCCCCCCCAATAATAAAATAAAACAAGAGGTGTTACTGAGATACATTTGGCTGTTTCAGAAAACCACTTCGGCATTTCATTAAGTACCACTAATGAGAATTTACTATCCGAAACACGTGTCTGATGCATAAGAATTGGTTCGAAATTTTCTACTAGAAGGTAAAGAGTTGGAACACTTCCGTTATTGTGATGCATGTTCAAAAACTTGCTATGTATATTTAAAAATTTTGATACATGTATATGTTGTGTGTTCAATAAATCTTGATATTCTTTAAACAATCTTGATATGTCTTTAAAAGATCAAAATATGCATTTGAAAACTTTTGTTTTGTATTCAATAAATCTTGACATGCGTTTAAAATGTTACTGTGTGTTCAATAATTTGAATTATGTGTAAAATGACCAATTGATGCAATTTTGTGAAAAAAAATTAACATTGGTTGAAATTGAATAATGTAATTTATTGAATAAACAACAAGATTTTTTAACGCCCATCAAGACTTCTTTATAAATAACAAGGGTTTTTTTGAAATACACAATTATCAAGATTTATTGGCCACGTAAAAGATTTTTCAAATATATAACAATTTTTTTTTCCAAAAACAAGATCTTTAAATACTTATCAATGTTAAACGTCTTCAAATTCAATAGCATCGTTTAAGAACAGATTGATTTGCAGCATTGACCAGACATACTCGTTTCGGTTAATCAAGATATTTTAAATACGTATCAAGATTGGTTGAACACATAACAGCATTTTTAAAAATACATATCCAGATTATTGAATATATATCCAGATCATTAAATATATATCCAGATTTATTAAGTGCATATCCAGATAAATCAAATACATATCCAGTTTAATTATATATATATATATATAATAAGATAATAGAGAAATCATTTGTAACATATATTTTGTCTCTGGCACCAGCGTTGGAAGGTAAGTAGGTGTAATTGAAAAAAATACAAAGAATGAAATAGTGTCCACCGTAGGGAAGTTTAATATGATTAATAACAATGAACACTCTCTATCCACAAATTTTCGGCCACTCGGCCTTTATCAAGTGGAAAAGCACGAATACAAAAAAATTCTACGTAATATCCATATCTGCTGGTAAACAACGCCCAGCGTAAAATCTCTTTTTTACGCTTGGCGTTGTTTACCAGCAGATATGGATATTACGTAGAATTCTTTTGTATTCGTGCTTTTCCACTTGATAAAGGTCGAGTGGCCGAAAATTTGTGGATAGAGAGTGTTCATTGTTATTTATCGAAAAAAATACACTTAATCAGTGAATGGAATTCAAACACAAAACCCGAAATCAGATTCCAAAAATCATAATCAAAGGGCTTACAAATTCTTGAAAAAGAATATAGAACAGAACTTTCTAACGAGAAAAGAAAAATCGGACAAACAGACGGAGACAATAACACAGCTCCATAGAAACACAAAATCAAACTTTATCTGATAGACAATTTCCAGAGTCCAGTTCAAGTGTGGAGTGTATTGTATGTGGTGATGTTAAAACCACGCCGTGCTAATCAGTAAAGTTGGAATTTGGTGTCTTGAATTATCTTCCAACATGGAGGACAACGAGATGTTACAGTGTTTAATATTTTCATTGTATTGTCGAAAGAAATTTGCAGTGACAAAATCAGTCGCTCACAAATGTATCCTTGGTTCAGTAGTTTTGCGGTTAGTCTTCTTGCCTTCATAACGAAGTCGTTGTTGTTTGAGCTTGTTCTAGATCAGTGTATCAATATTAAGATATAAATACACCATAGATCGCGGACGAAGGAATGTTACTACTACTAAATTTGTAATTTTAAAGTTGAATTCGTCACGTTTGTCATATATTGAAGTAGTCCGGTTACTATTTTCGTAAAAGATGACATGATATCTAAATATGAAGCTGGGTTAAAGCTTTCAGTGGTTTCTTTCGCCTCTGGATCACAAAGATAGATTGTAATCAGCAATTTTTTTTATTATTAATAAAACACTCAATCACGTGGAATTTTTTAACCGGCTCCACACGGCAACAAACTATAAGTTCAAATGATAAAGGAAAAGATGTGTTCTAGCTCTGCTATCAGAGAGCAGTCTTTTGGACATTACAAGTATCATACTGAAAGACTTCATTTTTGTGAGGGCATGAAATAAGTGACTCACCGGCCGCCGTTGTCGCCTATATGACCAGGGATCATTATTTTCGTCGTCTGTCTGTATTTCTGCAATGTCGTCACCAGGAAAGAACTCATCTTCTCCAGAAATAACGATCAAATGCATGTAAATGATGAGACTATATAGACAAATGTTGACCATTTCCGAGGCCATGCTGCCGAACTATTGAAGGAAAAGATGGTTGGTGGTCCAAATTTGCAGCCTCTGAACTCCTGACTATGTCACAGTCAAATGGAAGCTTGACGACTGAAGGATTGATTGATGTGTTTACGCCCTCTTCAAACGTTCTAGAACATTGACACATTAAGATATCCTGAACGTACTATTTTCAGTAAATGTTGCAGAAATTGGTTCCAAAGAGAATGCAAAAAGATGTTGATTTTTCACGGGAAAATTACTCAATTAATCCCGATGGAGAATAGAGAATTCTAATTTAAATACATTACCAGGGGTTCCTAAAAGTTTCCTAAAATTATTGAGGGAAACATAAATTTATCAACCCAATATATGATGTCAAGAATCGGCCCACGCTAATATGGGATATTTTGAAAGGCGACGGCGGGACAATTGAATCGTAATTGGCCGCAATCCGATGCCATAAATGATAGTATCACAGAAATCATTCAAAGTCGTTAAGTTTTCCGATGGAGATATTCAGATTTCACTGAAACTGATGGTGCTTTTGGAAATTCTTGGCATTTAAAGAAGACGCACATTAGGGTAGCGGTCTGTATTAATCTAATAGCCATGAAAACCGACACGTCACGAGTAGGACGACACCAGTAATTTCTACAGCCAATGATAGGATACAATGATCAAAGGTTATTAAGGGGCAATTCAATTTGAGCTTTGAAATTTGCACTGGTCAAAACGTAAACAAGTGCCTTCAAATCAGAGAAGTCCATTAGGACTGTGTTCAAAAGTGTAACAGGAATTAGCCCTTCGTCGTTATGATTCGTTCATTGTACAAACATTCGTGTTAAGTTTTGTATTTCTTTTGTTCGTATATCATTGCTATCATTGCCATTTGTCTTGTTACGAACTTTTTCTCTGATTTTGATGTGATGTTGTGGTTATTGAGAATTTTCTATAAGTTTCAAATCTATACGTTACTGTCGGTGGGACTTGCCTCGGAAATGAACAAGTATAAGGTGAGACAGTGTACTAGCTAGTACACAGGGAAACTTGCCACATATGAATCTCATATGATCCACATATGCAAATCATGTGAAAGTCATATGAAACATTTTAGAGTTGAATTTGGTTATTTCATATGAGAATCATATGTGGCAAGTTTCCCTATGTATTTGAGGAAGATTATTCGTCACATTTGGATCCTTAAAAACCCCATGGAGTTGCTGGAAACATTTCAATATATATAATTCACTTTAAAAGGTGAATTGATTTGAATACTTTACACAAAAATTCCTCATCAACAGTTGAAATTGACAAATATGGACAAGGACCATATCCCTATAAAGAGAACAAAACGGAAAATTTGAAAATCATTACCGAAGGGCATACAAAATCATGATAAAACAGGAACCAAAGCAAACAACCAAAAATTCCATCGTATGAACAGAAGCGAACTCCCAATAAGGGAGTGAAACCAGGTCCCCAGGAAGATCGAGTCAGTATCCCCTGCTTGCATGCAACACCCGTCGCTTCAGTTCGGCAGGTATGTCACATCCGGGTACTTCCAGTAAGGAAGATAAAAGTATGTTCTGTGGTTGGATGGTTCCAATGGTCTAAAGAAAAGAATATCGTAGTAGTGAATGAAAGTCAGACACAAATCCCCATATCAATATAGGCTTACAAATTCTTGAAAAGTACAAATAAGAAGTTCCTCACGAGAAAAGAAGAAACAGCAGATTGAGATGATAATACAGTACCATAGCATCATGAAGGACAACACTATCTAATGTACAATCTCCTGAGTTTAGTGCAAGAACGGACTTTGTTCTTGTTAAATGCACGCGTTGTATTAATTAGTTTAGTTTGTTCCAACTCTTTACCTTCTTGAAGAAATCGCGTGTTTCGGATAGTAAATCCTCATCAGTGGTAATTAATGCCGAAGTGATTTTCAGTCACAGCCAAATGTATTTCAGTAGCGCCCTCTAGTTTTACTTTCTGAATCAAAATTTGTGCATATACTCTGCAAAGAGACCTCGGTTCCAAATTTCCAATAGGGTCGCTAGTTGATTGACATCTAATACCAAGAAAGCATTGGCGGGATGGTGCTATGCTGTTAACCTCCTTTAATTTCGATGATATTTTTAGGTGAAATGACAAGTTTCCGAAATAGCAAAATGATTTATGATGTCAAATTGATAAAGGGCCAAAACGAAGCTTCTTTCAGGCGACAGAGCTGGAAAGAAGTAATCATTGTAAATTTTTAACATTCAATCACGGGGAACGAGTCTATAACTGATCCACACTACAAAAGATATCTTAAAGTGTTTAGAATAATAATATGGAAATGTTCCAACTCTTTACCTCCATGAAGAAAATTTCAAACCAATTCTAATGCACCAGACGCGTGTTTCGGATAGTAAATCCTCATCAGTGGTACTTAATGCCGAAATGATTTTCAGACACAGTCAAATGTATTTTTAAAGTAAAATTTGTGTATCTACTTTACAAAGAGTGCGCGGCTCCAAATTTTGTGTAGGATCTGATCAGTAGCATAGTTAAATAAAATCTATGACCAACTACATTTGTACATAGCGTTGGAGGGATGGTGCTAGGATGTTCGAATATCACATGAATCATATTACATAATTATATATACATGTACAATGCAAGTAATAGTACTGCATGTAGTAGTTAAATTAGTGGTGTAACGATATATATATCATATGTATTCGTAATGCGATACAGTAGCTTAGTGATACTTATCACTATATATATATATATACATCTTCCATTCAAGCGATACAGTACTTTTTTTAAAAGAACCAAGCACAGTGTAGCAAATAGAGAAGATTTTTCTGTATCATTTACTTATAATGCACATTGTATAAAGCCAATAGTATATCCCCATCACCATGTAACTTGTGAGAACCCTCTTTATGCTGTTCAGACTAAATTAATGCAAGTATGTTCAGTTTTTCTTTGAATTCAAGGAATATGTGAGTGTTGGATTGGATAGAAAAAGGTATCGTGATACGTATCGTATTGTGAGCCTTGTATCGTGATACGTATTGTCTAGTGTATCGTTACATCCCTAATCTAAATAAATAGAGCTCTTCTCGCTGTATTAATTAAAAACAAAGGGGGTCGTACTATGGTCGTTAAATCAGAATTCAGAAAAGAAAATGCCAAAATTCATTGTAGGTGGCGCTAATCTAAATAGAATAAATGAAGGAATAAAGTTCAAAAATGCTATTTCAGCGATCCCAAAGCCCTCCAAATATAAAAATTTCTTATGGAACCTGTTATATCAAATAGAAACACGATGAAGACTAAGACTACCACGTCGACAGATGGTAAGAAACATAGATTAATACTTTCACAACAAGATTAAACTTAACTTAAAATGTTCTGTAAGAAGCAAAAGAGATTAACCAATGGAGATGAGATTATGTGCCCGGGGAGAGTGGGCATATCCTGTTTGCTAGCAAATGCCATGCAGAAAAAGTCACGTCCGGTGAATTTGTAAAATTCGGTGTTTTGGATGATTATAACCTAAAATATCATCACACATGGGGACAAGATGTAGTGTTTTATATATACTCATTGTATGATGTTAGTTTTTTTTTATTATTTATTATTATTTTTTTTTTGCAGTGGCAAAGTCAGTCGCTCATTAATATACGGAAGCATAGAGGGAACGTGTGCAAATTTTTTTTATTATGTCGTGGTCACGAGATGATAAGTCGTGGCCACGAGTTTATAAGTCGTGGCCATGAGATAATTATCTCGTGGCCACGAGATAATGAGTCGTGGCCACAAGATAATTAAGTCGTGGCCACGAGATATTAAATTCAAAAGTCATTAGGCTTAGCGCCATTTAGCCTGTCTGCGTTGAGTATCATTTAAGTGAAAAGATTATAGGGTGGGGGATGTAAGATAATTATATCCATTTAAAAATTTTGATATTATCTCAATAGCAGGGACGTACATATATACGTTTATTAAATGATCAGGAATTATTGCCGATTTTGCTTATTTCTGATTGGCGGAGACAAAGCGGTCTATTTGGGATTAGCGCGTGCGTTGATTTTTGTAGTGTTAAATTAGATCTTTGACTTCGCGTATCATTACAATGCAAATGTTAATAAAATCCTGATAATTTATATAATAAAGCAGCAAGGACTTATCTGTTTATAAGTCCTTGAAAGCAGTTATTGACTTTTGATTTCGGTCAGGCATTGGTTAACCTCGGCCTCGTCAACCAATACCTGACCAGGTCTGTATAGTTACGAGTAGACCTCACCAAAAGTCAATAATTGTATAATATATACGTCCATGTAAATAGTAAAAATGAATTTCAAAAATTATACGTGCAGCGCCAATCAACACATTAACGACAATTTCGCACGTTTTTGTAATGTAAATGGTTAAGAAAATATTGTTGGTTGATTAGTTTTCTGAGCTTGGGGTAAATGATTTATAGTAAATAGTTTTCTTAGCTTTTGATATGAATTCACGCCTGTCAATTTGTGAATATGTTTTCAATCATATATCATTTTTTCATTACGAATGGTATGATATAACAATATACTGACATCAGTTAAAACTGCATAAAAAAAGGTTGGGGCCGAAAAAGAAAAGGCCGAATCCTATTGAGACCGAACAAGGAAAAGGCCGAAACATCTGGCAACAGAACGAAAGCGTCTATGCGATCTAGACAAAATAAGCGTTTAGCAGATTTTGAAATTCCTTGACGCCTGTTCAACAAAACACTACAAAAATTTATGTTTTCATGGTAAAATTCTTTGAATATGAGTTCTTTTCGAAATAATTATTGAGGTTTACGTTAATCTTTAAATGTACAAATACGATTGATGCATCATTGAATATCGTTGATAGAATTTCCTCTGTCATCAATGAGCACCATACAGATACAGATACAGACACTATGACAGTGCTGTCTTTTATATAGACTAGTCTTTCATAATCATGATGTAAATTGAACAGAGCATGCTCAATGTAAAGCATGAAGAGAAAGAATAAGTTGAAGTAGTTTGCAGGTGTCGAAATTCGGCAACGTTGTCAAATTCAACAACTCATTGCTGAGGTCGGCAACTTTAAGTTGCCGAATTCAGCAACTGTTCACTGAATATTAAATCAGCATTAAACTAGAAAAATCATCATGTATATGCTGCCAGTTTCTTGAATAATTCACCATTCTACATGTTTTTGAGCAAAAGAGAAAAAATTCTGTAGAGAAATTAAAAAGTTGCCCATTACGGTACAACCAATGTTAAATCAGACACTAAATCTGTATTTTCAGTCCTGATGTTTTGCTGTAAGGTTGCCGAATTCGGCAATGTTGCCAAATTTTGAGTTTTCCCGAACTGGTGCCCGGTCCGGGACTCTAACCACGGCTGTCCAGGCCAAAGACTCGTTCCTGAGTGAGCTAAAGGGACATTTTAATAGCTCAGTCTTGGAACTTGTACTGAACTATCGGTACCTGTGCTACCTGAAGCCACTACACCCTTCCTTCCTTTCTTTGTCACCAGACATACGAGACAAATCTGGTAAAATTTACTTCTGTCTGGACCCTGGTAAAATATTTCAATATTTTCTTAATAAACATGTTTGAATTTCTACAAAAATTCAAAAATATCTGGTAAGTTATAAAAACTTTCGCTACATGTATGTCTGCCCGCTGTGTGGTGACCTTTTCCCTCTAACTGTGGTAAGGTTCTGCCTCCTGCAGATCGGGCTGACCATCTTTCACTCACCAATTGTCACCAATTGTTCACCTAGACTAAATAATCCAGTCTCTCCGCTGCCGCTTAAAGAGACTGAACCTCACTATGGTTGTTACAGAACGAAGTCGGACCAAACTGTTGCCCATGCAACCATTTTTCCATATTACGGACCTTTAATATTGATTTTCTGGCAGGTTACTCTTAAGTAAACATTAAACTAACTATCTCTACCCATCTCGTGTTTTTTTATGTCCCCCTTCGAAGAAGAGGGGACATAGGTTTGCCGCTGTCGGTCGGTTGGTCTGTCTGACGGTCCGCGACATCAGTTTCCGTCCAATATCTCTGGAATGGATGCACATATTGAAATGAAATTTTGTATACAGACACATCAAACAAAACTCTAGGTCAAGTTAATATTTGGGTCCGATCAAAAAAAATTTGACAGAGTTATGCCCCTTGCATTTCGAAAAATACCAAAATTTCAGGGTTTCCGTTCAATATCTCTTGAATGGAGTTACATATTGAAATGAAATTTTGTATACAGACACATCAAATGAAAATCCAGGTCAAGTTCGTATTAAGGTCCGATCGAAAAAATTTTGACAGAGTTATGCCCCTTGCACTTCGAAAAAAACCAAAATTTCAGGGTTTCTGTTCAATATCTCTTGAGTGGAGTTACATATTGAAATGAAATTTTGTATACAGAAACATCAAATGAAAATCTAGGTCAAGTGTATATTTGGGTCCGATCAACAAAATTTTGACAGAGTTATGCCCCTTGCACTTCGAAAAAAAAAAAATTTCAGGGTTTCCGTTCAATATCTCTTGAGTGGAGTTACATATTGAAATGAAATTTTGTATACGGATACATCAAATGACAATCTAGGTCAAGTTTTTATTTGGGTCCAATCAACAAAATTTTGACAGAGTAATGCCCCTTGCACTTCGAAAAATACCAAAATTTCAGGGTTTCCGTTCAATATCTCTTGAGTGGAGTTACATATAGAAATGAAATTTTGTATACAGACACATCAAATGAAAATCTAGGTCAAGATCATATTTAGGTCCAATCAAAAAAATTTGGACAGAGTTATGCCCCTTGCACTTTGAAAAATACCTAAACTTCAGGGTTTCCGTTCAATATCTCGAGTGGAGTTACATATTGAAATGAAACTGTTACTTTATACCCCCATAGGTTGTATCAATGCAAGTATAAAGTTGTGACGGACTTTAATCACAGAAGGGGTAGGGGGGCATTAATGTTTTACAAACATGACTTTTAGTGTTGTAACGATTATCGCCGACATCGGCGACATCATCGCTAATACTCTTCAATTTCGATTAATCGATTGTGTTTTCAAGAATCGATTATAATCGGAAATATACAACGTACAAAACAATGACATAGTTCTTGGTCGAATACGCGTGTAACACGTACGAATAAAACGAAAGTAAATCGACGATCGTTTCCACGAGTTAAAAAGTTACATATGTACGGTCATAGCGTAAATAATTCGAAAAGAATACACTTTCTAAGGCATACAATGGATGGAATTAGGATTCTCATTGAATTTAATAGCAATGTCAAGTACTCTATTAGAAAACTTCAACGTCAGATTCGATACGTCAATATCTACTCGGCTAGGGAAAAAAAAACTTTTTACGCCGAACTCCAGAGCTTTGTCAGAAGGACAAGGCCAGCCTAAACTACCAGTGATTGGGATAGGCAATAGGTGAATGTGACAATGGCCCCATATCCTGGAACGTCAATGTGCCATTTACAAAATGAATGTGCCATTGTTGAAAATGAATGTGCCATGAGCAATTTGCAAAAAAAAAAAACCCAAATAAGCAAGTACATAATATATTATATAGATCTGCATCACCCGCCTCTCCAAATGTCTAGACGGACTTTTCTGTACTTAAACATGGGAAATAAGGGGACGCATTTCACCCAAACAGTCTCAAAAGATGGTCTTAAAGATTCGTTGCATGCTTTGAACAAGAATTTAGAACCACGTTGAATAAAAGAACGGAAGATTTCCACAATTTGTTTAAAAATTTAATGCGCCACATTGGCGCACTAAGTAAAATTTAAATGTGCCATTTTAGAAATTAATGTGACTATGGCGCAGGGCGCATGGTTATCCCAATCACTGAACTACACGAAGATATTGTTTTATCCCTCACTGAATGAGCAAAAATCTTGCTCTTTGGTCGAATGGAGACACCCCCCCCCCAAAAAAAAAAAACTCTGCATCTGCCGTGTAAAGTTGCCAACTATTAGTATTACAATCACATATTTGTTTTGGCTCCATAACTGCTATGATCTTAACAAATTATTTCATTTACTAGACAGGATTTTATCATTCTGTGATTGGAGTTCTTTCTAGACATTTTACTATGTATATTATCATATGATTTAGTGAAGTTTTATTATTACTTGTCATATTCTTTTCTGTAAAAGCAAGTAAAATTTATTTCCGATTAAATCGAAATAATCGATTAAATTCCTCTCCGATTATAAACCGATAATCGATTATGAAATTTGTCCGATTATACAACACTAATGACTTTTAACTTGTTTTTCTCGCTTCGTTATTGCATTTTTGCCGATTTTTAACTCCCTATCAAACCAAACAGGCAAGGCAAAAGTTTGGAGATTCGACCAATCAGAACGAAGGATAAAGAAAGTTGATCATGTGATATTAGTAACCTTCGTTCTGATTGGTCGATTATCCGAACTTTCGCTTTGCCTGTTTGATTTGGTAGGGAGTTAAAAATGGGCAAAAATGCAATAACGAAGCGAGAAAAAAACGCGAGGTGGGTAGAGATAGTTAGTTAAATGTTAACTTAAGAGTCACCTGCCAGAAAATCAATATTAAAGGTCCGTAATATGGAAAAATGGTTGGGCAACAGTTTGGTCCGACTTCGTTCTGTAACAACCATAGTGGGGTTCAGTCTCTTTTAGCGGCAGCGGACAGACTGGATTATTTAGTCTATTGTTCACCTTGTCGCCAATGAGGTGGCCTTCGGCTTCTATAGGAGTGAACAACAACAACAACCGATATGTGATTAATGATACAAGAGTAAGTTAACTTAGGCACGGTCCATTTGATACATGTATTCTGGGGGGGGGGCTTGTTTTTTTTTTCGAAAAAAATAATTTTGCTCTGAATTTTGATGAAAAAAATAAATTTGGTTATGGTGTGACAGAAAAAAATAATCTTGCTCTTACAAGTAATCTGAATTTGAAGAATAACCATAAAATTCGCTTAAAATTCCTGATAATTTTTTGGCTCGATTCGCTCGCCGCAGTTTTTACTTCAGATGAAATGTGACATGCTTTCTTTATTGTCTTTGGTCGTGTCTTTGGTCGTTCATTTGTAACATTCTAATCATAATCGTCATCTGTTTGCATTTGACACTCCTTTAAATTCTAGAACCTAAAAAATTATAGCGACCACTATTGGTTTGAAAAATCAGTAATTTCTGCTGGAAGATTTCATTCTAGAAGGACAGTAACAAGGGTGAATGGCTCTCAGAAATATTGTATCATCACGGACTTTATCATGTTTATAATGTCTAACAAAAATTGACCAAACAGTGTCCAACACAGCTTGATAACATATGTATTATTTTTGCTTGATGGTAAAATTTATCATTCTCAGTCCCAACTTTCAAAGATTCACCATTTGCAGAGTGATATAAATACGAGAGTGAAATAACTGATCTGTCATGTCACTGGTCTTTCAGTGATAGATTATTAATTGTAGGTGATAATTGAAACATTACTACATGTACCTATTAATACGATATACATAATTACCTTGATGAGGACTGCATCAGTGTCAGACAAAGACTTCTATTGATGTACAAATGTACATGTACATGCAGTGAATCCCTGGAGGTTGCTTTGGTGGTCCATATTCATAGCATGCATGTACATTTGTAAGTTGACAAGGAAATGAATGTTTATTTCATATACATGTATTTTCAGATTTATGCTGGACAATAAAGAAGATCAGCCATTACTGTAGCTGCATACTAAAAGTTTACCATTCTGGGATGTTGACTATCAGAGATCAATGGTATCGCAAGCTTTAGCCGAACTCTACAGGTCTTTTTCCGTTACTCTGACAAGATTCTTAGGATTTTTCTTTCAGTATGCATGGAAAGTAAAGCTGACACTCCCTTACATGTTACTCTCAACTTTTCTTGCCTTTGACATTCGAGTAAGGGTTGAATTTCAGTTTCAATTCTAGCCATGTAAACCTTAAATGTGAGCAATACAGTTTATTCTGTCCAAAGCATTCTGTGATATATTTGTACCATGAGTCGAGGAGTGAGAGATTTAAGAGAGCTGATCTGTGTCTCAAGACTTACAATTCGTGACAGTGATGAAGAATTGTTTTCTGACGAAGACAATGTGAGAAGAGATTTTGATACTCTATCTCTAAGTAGCACAAGTTCCGTAGATAGTCAGAAGGCAGTGGCGACACCTACAGGACACACATCACCAGATTCCGGATGTCAAACAAATGGCAGCACGCCACCTGAGCCGGTACAAAATGTAGATGCTCTACCAAAGTCATCGACAAAAGCAAAGAAGCGAAAGAAAAAGGAGAAGAAAAAGCCTGTTTTAGATTTAATTCCAAACAGACATGAATTACCAAAACCAGAAATATTGCCTCCATTGGCAGTTTCTTCATCCTCTTCAGCTTGTATGACAGAACATGAAGTTGACTCTGTATCTAAACCAGTGCTTAATCCCTCAGTTCCACCACACGATGGGAATTTTGATAACATGCTTTGCTACATGGATGCCACAGTTGTGTCAAACTGGTTAGGCAGAGCCAATGAAAATGTGGTTCACATCACCAGCTTTTGTAGGAATTGTGAGAACTTTGTTCGATTTGCCCATTTCTGGCTATCTGATTTCCCCGATCAACAGAAAAACGAGATATTTGAACTTGAAATGGGGATCTTGTCAGAGGAAGTCAGTTTTGCTTTCGCTGTCGGAAAAGATCAAAGAAAGGTAAATCAACGAGACATTCACAGACTCATTGGAGCAATATTCCGTGAATATCCGGCTAAAATACTCAGCATGAAGGGACCACACATGTTTTTAGACTATTTAGACGTTCTTTCATCAGATAAGAAAAGTAGCTATAAAAAACTGCTGTCGGACGTAAAGTGTTCAACTCGAAACAAACAATATGCTCAATGGCTTCTGGCCACGCGATCATTTGCTATAGTTAGTATCTGGTCATCGGTGCTGAACTTCTACAAGAATTTGCTGGTCAAGAACGACAGCTCAGAGTTATGTCTGTCTTCTAACGAGGGAACAGTTCACCATCAGCGGCTGACACAGGCGATCAGACTGGGATTCGTGGACGTACTACACTACTACTTGTCATCAAACCTCATTAGCCCCTACTTCAAGGACAGTCACAACAGAACCTATTTATTCACGGCAGTCATGCATAACCAACCTTCAGTATTACACTACCTAATCAACAGGGTAAGAGTATGAAATTGGTTAATTCATCTTTGCATGTTAATTGGATAATTCATAAACATTTGTACAGGTACATTTCTTATTATAAAACTACAATGTAGCAGAGAGCATTTTAAAGTACATCCTGAAAAATTATGATATGAAGAAATTTTTAGAATAATTGAAGTTGATTGAAAATTTCAATATTTAATTCATAAACATCATGTTCAGTACATTGTTTGGATACACAAATTTTCAGTCCAATGTATGAAATGACATTTCCTGCACTCAATGAAGGTCAAAGGCCAGAACTTTGTGTATCCAATGTTTGTATTTTAGTGAATTCTTTCCTTTAGAAGGTACATGTACTGTTGATTTCTTTGCAAAAGGAAAAGAGATTTTTGTGAGCATGTACTGATCTAGCTTTTTATGCCCCCGTTATCAAAGAAACACATGTTTTCTTTTAACGTATCATATTTTCAATACTCAGCATCATAAGTACATGTTAATGTGAACATAAAATTTCTTATTCAGATAAAACCGCCCATCGACATTAATTGTGCGTCAGATACTGGTAACACCCCTCTACATGCTGCGGCTAACAACGGAAATGTTGAACTAGTCACCATGCTGCTACAGAATCCACGGATCAACCTGAACTGTAAAAATCCACAATGTGATAACGCCACACCTCTACACCTAGCTGTGATGATGGGTAAGATGATGATGATTACCCGGTACTAAAACAAATATGACCAAAATAGTTTCTAAAAGGAATTTTTTTTTATCATGTAAAGTTTCAAAAGTCTGAAGGGGTGCTTTTAGCCCCAAAGCATTGGTAATTTGAAATGTTAGGTAGTTTTCTAATCAGGAACTTTGAATGTCAAATTTCCTAACATTGTGAATAAGATGTGTTAATCAAAAATTGTTTTAAAGGTAACATTAGAGATAAAAGTCCAAGTAAAGGTAACCAATTTTAAGTCAAAATTGCATCTTACTTTGAAAAAGTTGTCATCTCATCTGTTTTAGTTGGCCAGTACTGGTGATCCAAAATGCTATGCATGATTTCATTTTGTTTCTATTTCTTATTCTCATTCTCTAGGAAATAAAGAAGTGGTGGAAAAATTAGTCAAACTTGGTGCAGATACTAAACTGAAAATGGGAGAGCTTGACATAGAGGAAATAGCCAGGGACTTTGGCCATAGTGACCTCCTACCATCACTATCCAGAAAATAAGAATGGTCGAGAAAAAGACAGTCAAGAACTGTCAAGAATGTCATCAATAAGAAGGGTGTCCAGGCTGGTGCCATTTGAACAATAAGTGTGATATGATAACACGTTCTGTACTGGTCAAAGACTGGTAAAGGCTAACTCTTATGCGACTGCCCTTTGTCTGGCATCAGTGCATTAAACATTTCTTGTGAGCAGAGATCCTCTGATGCTAGCAATGATACGTAGGGAAACTTCATAAGAAAATTATGTTCATATAATCATACACGCACATGTATGTTGCAAGTTTCTCTATGTAGAAAGTTACATATACTCTCTTTTTGTAATACATGTATGACGAGTCTGTGGTCTAGTTGCGCACGTTTTAGCCCCTGGATCCCAGGGTTTTAAAGTTGGTATGGTCATTTTCTCCTATATCGGTATGTAAAATTATTAGCAGTGAAAACCATCATTTAGCACCATTTCTAAGAGAAACAGCTGCAAATGCTTTAAGGATTAACAAAATTTCATTGCATTATGACTGCATTTCTTCTTTGGTAGCTAAGTGATATCCTCTGGCCCTTAAGTACTAAAATCCAAGAGCAGTCTATAACGGCCCCACACTTTGTGCGGAAGTCATTATCGTTAGAAAGTGGAATATTTATCTCCTTACACATTTGAATAATGCTAACAAAAACTATCAGTAGAGCTTCAGTCTTGTCAGATACATGTATTTCTGGTGTCATACAGGGTTATTTCCTATTTAGGACAGAGTCTGACATACATGTTACGATGGAAGAATATTTTGACATCAGAAGTTTGTGTTGAAACCAATTTTATAGTCAGCAAAATGATGTTATAAATATGACGCTTCCTCATGAATTATACCCTGTCAAAATAGATACAGAACAGATACTTCACAACATACGGTACGTTTACTTACTTTCATACAACCAAATTTTAGCGGAAATGTCGGAAATGTTGGCAAATTGACCTGTTAGCGAAATCATGAATAATGGCACGACATATAAGCGTAGTCTTGAATTGGTGCGGTCTTAATATAAACTATGAATTCTGCTAAATAGCTGATTTTCCAGTAGATTCACTGAGCGGACAGACACCAGACATCACAAGATTTCGTGATTGACGTCAAAATAGAAAACATTTTTAACATGACAACGCATAAAGTCAGTGCGATCAACTATGACGTCACAATTTAAAATTTTGCCAAATGATGTGATGTCTGGTGTCTGTGCATATAAAATCAAGGTTTAAAATGGTCACGAATATTTTCTGGAAAATGGACTATAAATAACCGATACTGTATGCGTAGGAGATAACTCTGTATGAACTTTGATATCATGTAGTGTATGGATAAAGAAAACATTATGTAAATATTTACTTTCTTTGAGAAAGAGTAACATTATTCTACTTTTCAAAAAAGCTTGGAGTAGATTTGAAATGCTGGAATAAATTTTTGATGAACACCAAATTTCTGATTTTTGATGTGAATGCACTGTGGTATCTGCTTGTGATATCTTCATTATAAATCTGCCTTACTTTCATTTTGTGTATTGTAATTATAACATGACTTTTGGTAAATGTTGAGTTTGATAGATGTATTCTTGTTATAAGGAAGATAGCTGAAAAAATATTTTTGTATTTCTGCTAGATGTAAATCAGCTAATTGTTCATGTAAATGTGAAGCCCTATGGAAATAGAACTACTTGCATAGTATAGTCAATCTGATACCTCTGTTATGTAATATCCGAGTTGTTTATATGACATGTTTGGAAGAATATGTGAACTTAACGGAATATGAAGAATTTTTAATGACGAAGTGGACATGTATATCATTCATTCTTTGTGTGAAATACATTTAGAAAGTGGACAGTTTGAAAGAATTTGTTGTGTTTAAGACTTGTTTGTCAGAAATTACTTATTAGCCATTTCTTTCCAAAATCTGACAATGAAAGACAGATAAATTTGCAATTCATTGGTTTTATCAGATTTTTTTTAAAGTAAATTGTAGAAATAACATTAGTAACTATTGTGAAGCATGTGCATAACAAATGTGATATTCCTGATAATAATAGTGTATATATATAGAAATATTTCATTGGAAAGTAAAATTTTTGCGACATTCAACATTGCTGCAAGTGCCATTCATAGATCTGTACCAAATATATTTTCCATGCTATTTTAGAACTTTTTCAACACAAGAAAAACCAGTTCCTCTTCAACTTTATCTGTCTACTTGTTTTATAACGTTACTTCTCATTTGTGACGGTATCTATAAACAAGCATGAATTTAATTGCTCCATTTTCAAAGAATTTCACGATGTCTCAATTGATAGTTTATGGCATATACCGTCATGTATGGGAAGTAACTGTGTATGTTGTGAAGACTAAAATTTCATGAAAATCAGAGGATCAATTGTCTCAAAATTCATTCTTAAATTATATAGACTTGAGTAATTACAAAAAAAAATTCATATTAATTTTTTTGAAGATGACTAATCTATACTCATTTTTAGTCCCCTACTGGCAACGCCGAAGGGGACTCTTAGTTTCCTCTCGGTCTGTCAGTCTGTCTGTCACTTATTCCATTTTTTTTTCACAAATTTAAAGATAAACCAGGCAAAAGCAAAGTACTGTCTAAGTATGTACATGCATAAAAGCTAGGCTGTGTGATAGGGTTGGAATGAAAAGAATCCACAGTTACCTATCTTTTCTCAACTCATAACATTCAAACGCTAATTTCAATAATACCATAGAAAAGGATTCTTAATCAAGTAACATCAATTTAAAAGAAAAGCCAATTCTTATATTAAATAATAAAACACATTTCATTAGTGCATATGTTAATTCCTTTATGACTGTAAAGGGAATGGTGTTGGTCTAATACTATCTGATTTAAAAGACATCTCTTCAGAGAGATTTGTATTACTCAAGTGCTTTCAGTTGAATTAAACAATCTCCTGCATCTATTTATTTAATGCATAAAGTAGAGATATTTCATCAATCAATTTATTTGTTTGTTTTAAAAATTTATTTACCGTAGATTCTAAGAACAAATTTTTGCTTGAGTTTGATGCATTTCTTGTTGAAAAGTCCCATATTAAAATACCCCCCCCCCCTCCATCTTCTTTTTCTCACAGATTTATCCCTTTGAATTCTTTGAATTTTCCTTTTTTTCACAACTTTTTCATGTGTGTACATGAATGGATTGCTCTCTAAATCTTAAGCTTTTCATGACAACTTACTGAACTTAGCATTTGTCAGTGATCTTGACCTCATTTTGAAATATTTGTATGTACATGTATTTCAAAAACTGTGTGTTCAATTAAATTCATTAATAAATTATTCATTCTAAAAGCTTTTATTTTTTTGTAAACATATTTCATTTTTCAAGATAAACATGATAAATGTATCCTACAAATAACTTTACTGTATCAGATCTTATTGATTTTTAGCTCCTCTTGAGTGAGCTATTTTCATAGCATTTTGTCCATCTGTCCATGAGTCGTTGAAAACTTATCACATTTTCTATCTCTTCTCCAAAATGGCTGAACGGATTTTGGTGAATGATGGTAGAAATGAAGCATTAGTAGGCATTACGAGTACTCTTGTACAAGCGTTTCGTTTTATGTCCAGCTCTGTCATAAATTGATGTCACCACAGGTAGAAGTAGGTCATGAGTGACCTCTCTTTCGGGAAACTTCTTCAGAACCAAAGCACATATTGATAAATTGGAAGCATCAGAAAGATCTAAGATGGTGTGTGATGAAGATATTTTATTTTTAGCCGAAATCAAAATTTTCAAAACATGTTTTAAAACATTTCTCAAGCCCTACCATGTCATGGTGCATTCTTTAAGAGCTTTCTTTGATCGTCATTCCATCCTTCCGGCTACTGTAACACTTTCAGTTTCCAAGAACCCCATTCAAATCAAACTTGGATATATGCTTACTTATCAAAAGGGGAAGAAGCCTACTGATTTTGGGGTCAATAGGTCAGAGGTTGATTTTGGGGTCAAAGGTCAAGGTCACTTAGGAAAAATACACTCGAAATAACATTTTCCAAATGAGAAGTCAAGAACCCTTTTAATAACCTATTAGAACCAAATTTGAATATATGCTAACTTTTCAGGAGGGAAAAATGTTTGTTGATTTTGAGGTCAACAGGTCAAAGTTCAAGATTACTGTGAAGAGAAATATACTAGCACTTCATATATGGATTACATATCCATAATGACTCGACAATCCTTTCACTTTTTCAAACCTATATCTAATAAACACTGAATAATGGAACAGGAGGGGAAGGCACCTATTAATTTCATGGTCAGAAGTCAATGTTACGGTCCGTATTCCTTTCATTGATGGGTGTCGCAACAGATAAGCTAAAACATATGTGGGACATATATTTTACAAACATTTTGTCTAGTCTGACCTTGTGACAAATGCTTTTAATAAAACCTATCCCTCTGCCACACCCTTCCCCTCAAACAAAGGAAGTTGATTTCACCATGATGCATCTTTGACCATCTTTGTGGACAAAAGCACAAATTTGACATTTTCTGCACAATTAATGCATTTATTGTGTAGAAAATGCCAAATTTGTAAAAGTTGAAACTTGACTTACAATGATGGAACTTTACGAAGATTGTTTTGTGGAAAGGAGTCACACCTGCTTATTTTGAGGTCGAACTCAAACTTCGTGTGTTCCGAAAAATATTTTGATAACTTCTTCACTTCAGCAGAATTTCTCTCATGAATGTCCATGAGAAAAGGAGAATCTCTAAAGATTTTAAGATTAAAGGTTAAGGTCAAACTAAAGTAGTGCTTGACTGACAATGATGAAATTCACACACGTACAGATTGTTTGTGACCTGATGGATATCCTTATTGATAGTGGGTCATAAGGTCAAGGTCAAACTTAAGTAGTTCTTGACTCACAATGATGAAATTCACACACGTACAGATTGTTTGTGACCTGATTGATATCCTTATTGATAGTGGGTCATAAAGTCAAGGTGAAACTTAAGTAATTCTTGACTGACAATGATGAAATTCACACACGTGCTGATTGTTTGTGACCTGATGGGTATCCTTATTGATAGTTGGTCATAAGGTCAAGGTCAAACTTAAGTAGTTCTTGACTCACAATGATGAAATTCACACACGTGCTGATTGTTAAATGTGACCTGATGGGTATCCCTACTGATAGTGTGTCATAAGGTCAAGGTCAAACTGAGCATGTTTGGAAAACATTTCCGTACAATGATTTAAGTAATTCTTGACTCACAGTGATGGAACTTCATCAAATTGATTTCGTATGATCAAAATAGGTTTCCTATTGGTTTTAAGGTTCAAAGGTCAAGGACAGACATGATATGTATGGGAAACATATTTGCCAAAATATGATAGACTGCTTCAGTCTTCCATAACAGAAGATGTAACAACTGTGGCATGGAGGTCTCTGTCGAAATAGGTGATTGGCTAAAATCATTGATAAAAATATTAAAGGAAAGGGTTATGCCAAAATAAATGTTTGAAATAACTCTATTAAAAATAGGAGTACGCATCGTAAAAATTTTGATATTGAAAGAATTTACTGGGTGTAAAATTCGAATTCTATAATGCATTCAAGTAGTATGGCGTTTTATATGGTTTTTTTTTTCCTTCTTTGGTTAGTTCATAAATTCATATCATATTCTTATCTTGATTTTAGAGTACCATTGACCGGGAAAGGGTCATGTTTGTTAGATTAATAAACATGCAGACTTAAACAAATAGGGTTTAGTGTCCCATTAAGTATTTAAGATTTAATGCAAGTTGCCAGTCTCGAAATTGGATTAAAATGTTTACTCTTCAGTGCTTTTACCTTAAGTCTGATTCAATGATTTTTCAAGTGCCATCTAATTATTCAACTTTTGACTTTAGGGCCCCTTTCCATATCTTCTTGAAATCTACATTTTAAGTTTATCTATATTTTTAGTAGTTCTATCAAGTTATCTGATAAACCCTTTACGGAATTTCACAGCAGACGGACTATGTCTATTTCACGCCTCTAACGTTCATTCAGACAGGGTATTATTCTCGGTTTAAAATCTATCATCACAATTCCTGTATGAATTTGTAAGGAATTATTACGTCTGTTGTACAAAGGCCCCCGAATTTGGATGCATTACAATTTACGGATACTTAAACATATTGATATTAAAATTATTATTCTGTAGTTGGGACGGCTTATTAAAGAACTGGACGGGGTTTTGTGTTGTTGGTTTGAACCAAAGATCTTTATCGTAATTTGCTAATAGATTTCCATCGGCTTAACTAGAGACAATACCCTCACACATAAGATCGATCAGGAGTAAGTAAAGGATTAACTGCCTGTTACGATAAGATCCCGAAGACTGTCGATGTCTCACGTAGGGGGTGTGAAGTTGCCTCCGATCGGGGATAGAAGAGGACACGATGGAGCCGGTTTCTCACAAGGAATGATTACACAGATCAATCAACAATCATTGATCTATCGCAGTGTACCTCCCAAGGGGGTCAACTTCACTTTTACGGATATGCTGAGCCCTGGGGTTAATCCAGCAAAGACCCAGGGCCGGGCCACAGTTGTTTCGTCAAATGCGCCGTCAGAATTCGCAGAGAGGTTTAAGGCGCGACCCACTACCAAACCCAAAGTGGTGGATTTTGATCCAGGGCATGTGAATTCCGAATCCAAAGGAAGGAGAGTAAGTGGATTTTTTCCACCGGTCAAATTAAGAAGATCCAACAGAGTGCCTGTGAACGAACATGGAGATGTAAGTATCAATTAATTATTTTTAAAAATGTACATGTATATGTGCTGATTGATCAGATTTTTTTTTTTTGTCATGAATATTTGGAAAAATGATACATTTTCATATAATTCATAACGAAATAAATCGTAATTAAAAAATGACAAAGTTACGAATCTTATTTAAAAAGAATACAAGATATTTAAAAAAAAAACAACGAAAATATCGAAGGGCAAATTCAAGCATTGAGAAATAGTACCCTATTTTTATTTTCATGTTCAATAATAATATAATTAGTACAACATTCTTTACCCAGGGAATGGTGTTTGCTGCGTTAATTACAGTTAATTGTTCTGTACCTTAGTATTTTTATTATTGACTTTTGGCATGGCAGAACTTGTTTTGTGTTAATTATTTCTTTAAATTCCTTATGTTATTGGGTCTCTTTTACAAAAGATATGTTATTCTAACATCCGTATTTAAATTCTTGTACAAAGTTAAAACCTTTTCTGACTTACAAATTTAAAACGTTGACACACTTATAGCATTATTGAAAACATTTGCGGATCGAGATGTCCCCCCAAGTCAAAGCTAACAGCTTATGTATATGAAAAGAATGCCAGTTGATATAAGGGGAAACCGGAGTTATCTGAACATACATATAGGGCTTTAAAGTCTTTTCCTATTAAATCTTGTCTTAATCGATTCCAAAGCATTCAAATATGTTTGTTTTGAAATGAGATCAATAAATCTTTTGCATATAGAGCAATGAGTTCTGTCGAAAACTTACGTAAACACTAAAATGCTACGAACCATCGATCCCCATTAGCCTAAGATCGGAAAATGATAGAAAATCATTAAAACAAATACATTATACCCCTACCTAACTGCGCTTATTAATGTAATGTGTATTTAGTGTAAAATTTCTAAGAAGAAGGATCCAAAAAGCAGTCCCTTAATCTCTTTCCAGAAAGTATATGCAATCAAGTTTTCTGATTATGTCCATCACTTACCTTAATATTAAGGTACCTAGGAAGAGTAAGCATCCCCTGCCTGCATACCATACCCCGTCAACACAGCCCTGTAGAAAACAAAGATCCAGTGAACGAAAAATTGTTTTATTTTTCGTCCTGGCCATTTCAAACCATTTGGACAAGAAATAGATTCTCATAAGAAATGCAGAAAAGCTATTTTTAGTCTGAAAATGACCTTGACATTTGATGAATGACCTTCAGGGACCTTTGTCCTGAAGGGGATCTCTTCATAAGCAATTGTGTGAAATATTTTACAAATATGGACTTGGTCGAGGTCATTATGTCATAATAATGACCCGATGAGATTTGTAATATTGACCAAGGCCGAAGGCCGAGGTCGATATTACAAATCTCATCGGGTCATTATAATGGCATAATGACTGAGGTCAAGTCCTTATTTGTTGTATTTTATAACGGATCTGAAGAATACATATTATTGAAATAATGATTCAAAAGGATATGAACATATCCTTTTTAATCAAGAATTCAACAATTAATTGTTCTTTTTTGTGAAAAGTGTGTCTAAACTTTTAAAATTAAACAAAATAACTATCTTATTTTTTTGTCGTAAATACTGAAATCAGGACAAATACCACACCAAGTCATTATCTTCCGTCAACGGTCATTATCGGAAAATAATGATTCGTGTGTCAGCCAATCACAATCGACGTTACATCCTGGTTATATGAAATGTCCAAATATTTATAAGCAGATATCTATATATACTCCTGAAGTTATGTGTAATCCCCCCTTTTTGTTCACAATTTCTCATAAGAGCTATAAAAACACAATCTCAAAATTATTACTTATGAAATATATTGAAAGTTTCAGACCATTTTGAATAGAAACATAATTTTAATGAATGATTTTAACCTGGAAATGACATTGTTCTATGATGAATGACCTTAATTGACTTTCCCAAAGGATCTATAACTATATGAAAAAGTGTGTAAAATATGATCAATTTTGACGGACGGACGGACAGCCAGATGGACACGAAATCGAATAAATTGGGAGCATAACTATTGAAATATTTTTGAATAGATCTAGAAATTGAAATATTTCTGAATCCGCCTACATATGTATAACGGCAACGCAATTTCTGATAGTTCAATAAATGCTTCATGTCCTTCGAATTGGTTTATAAATAATTTTCACTCAGTATGGATGCGGAAACAGCATTAACTGATTCTCTGCATGCAACAATGACGGAAGGGAGGGTAAATGTCGCGCTGCATTATTTAGTTTCTCAACTTACAGTTTATTGAAAAGCCTGTATTCTGCCATTCTTCACATTAGTACATAGTTCATGTATTCGACACTGTGTTCAGTCTTCTTAAAATTTCAATTGAAGTTGAATAGCACGAAGACTTCCAAGCTCAACAATTGAAGGAAATCGATGTATTCAAATTCTTAATAGTCCGCTTTCCAAAGAATTTCGATAATGAAATGGCATACAGATTTATTGCCTATTTTGTCCATATATTGTGCATGATAAGTAGCCGAAAACCTACATATATTACATAGAAAGGAATATATTACATAAAAAGGGAATAGTTTTTCCCGTGTAGTCTATTGTGACAAATCATGTCCATGATCCAAGACCCTTTGTAATTTTCTAAACCTCTGTTCGTATTGAAAAGACTCCATTCTACCGTAGAAATCGATAATCAATTTTCCAAAGGATATATCTGATCCTAATACACAAGATGACGTAGAATTTCTATTGTTGGTGTGAATTTTTTTATCGTAGAAACTCGGAAAGAAAGGGAGACAAATGGATGCATTAACAGAAATGCGTTCAGAATTGCTGCAATGTAAGGTTTAACGATCTGACTTCTTTTCAGATCTTGTGAAATTATTGATAATGATTGGTCTTTTTATTGATTTGGTTCCGTAGTAGATGTTTTATGTAGTTACGCTATTCAACAGACTTCAGAAGTCAATCAAAAAAGAACACGCAAAAGAAACTTACGAAAGGCAAAAATTATCAACGAATACTTATATTCATCATATTCCTTTGTAATCGGGTACAATCCATTTTAAGGAGATCCAAGTCCCTGTGATAGTAATGAGTTGACATCCATACAGTCCTAACAGGAGGCAAGTTCCTATTCTTTTAGTAAATTCTGTTTTTGACCAGCCATTTGGAAACAAAAATTGAGCTCTACGAATCTTCAGAGAATAAATCTGTCAACTGGAAGGTCGTTTATCCACTTAGTGGACCTTTTTTTTTTGCCTCTCCATCCTTCAATCTTAAAGATCTACCGGTTTTATTTGTGACAGACACACTCAGGTGAGCCATGTATGCCGCGGACTTCGTTAGAAGGCAACATTATATATAGTCTTATTAAAATATTTCGACCCTGTTACCTTGACATAATATAAATACTGATTAATTGCCAGAAGTATTACACGATTAATTATATCTAAAATTTAGAAACGACTATATAATGAAAGGGACATGCATACTTGTTATATTATAAGCTCCTGTCTTAGAAATCCGTTTCCGTTCACTTTCTCCATTTTCTTTATGAAAAGTATTTTCATTACAAACATTCTTAGCATTATCTAGCATTCATTCTTTTTATACCCCCGTAATCAAAGGTTCGACGGCATAAGTTTTTGTCCTTTCCGTTTCTCAGTTCGTTCGCAAAAAAATTAACCTTGTCTATAACTTTTGAATGGTAAGTGATAGGAATTTCATATTACACATGTGTAATCCTTGTGACAAGACCTTTTCATGGATACTAATACTTTTGACCTGGAAGTTTAACCTACTTTTAAAAAGCTTTAACCTTGGCCTTAACCTTTGAATGGTAAGTGATTGGACTTTCATATTACATATGTCTATTTCTTGTGATAAGACCTTTCCATGGATATCAATACTTTTGACCTTGACCTTGAATTTTGACATACTTTAAAAAAAACTTTAACCTTGGGCATAACTTTTGACAGGTAATTGATAGGACTTTCATATTTCACACGTTGACAAGACCTTACCAAAAGTTTTGACCTTGTGACCTTTACCTTGGAGTTTGGCCTACTTAAAAAAACTATTACCTTAGCCATAACTTTTGATAGATAAGAAATAGAGCTTTCATATTCTTTGTGCCAAGACCTGTCCAAGGATAACAAAATGTTGAACCTTTTGACTTTGACCTTTGAGTTTGACATTGTAGCAGTTTTACTAACAACGATGCCGATTCGTATTTCACAAACATTTCTTTTTATTTTCAGTCACCATTAATTTCCACCAGCAAGATGCAGCTAGCACCAACTGGATATAC
The DNA here is from genome assembly GCA_028142955.1 of Pinctada fucata. NCBI lineage: Eukaryota > Metazoa > Mollusca > Bivalvia > Pterioida > Pteriidae > Pinctada > Pinctada fucata. The sequence goes on from AP027103.1 coordinate 39,627,870, forward strand.
GGAAGTGCGGACTAAATCTTCACGATCTTTTAATCGCACACCGCCTGTGGTGCGCAAAACACCGGAATCAGTGCGAACCAATCAGACTGCACCGGAAGTGAGCATTATTTATCCGAGTGTTCTAACTGAAAATCTGAACTACGATGATATAAGCATGTTACCGCCTCCAAAGCGAATTTTACCTCGGAGAGAACTTCCTTGGGTGTTTCGATACAAAGTGAAAAGAAATATGAACGAACTTGCAAAAATCATGGCAAGTAAACCCGGATCGACGACGACCACACCGATACCGCCAGATGTCGCTGCTGACATAACGGAAGTCATCTGATGTTCCGGTTTCGACGCCGATTGGAATTTGATTCAAAGATGTGATATACACCTGTGATATATTTCTTACTTGATACTTTATATAATATACGACAAAGTTATAATATATTCGTATTAATTTTTTTAGATTATACATATATTTGAATACGTTACAAGTTTTACATATATGTATGTATGTTTATCTATTTTATCTGCGCACCTCTGACTTAATCATGATCAAAATACTACCTTAAAATATATGTATATTTGTACAAAGTAAATAATATGCAATATAAACCATGTTTTACGTTGAAGAATATGCTCCATAAACCTATATCGCTCACCCGAGTCCAATGACTACCGATATAAAAAGTAGTAGTGTGAATCGGATGGGAAAATCTAAATCGATTAATCGTATATATGCCTTTCGATTATAATCGGACTGCTTTGTTATACTGCCAAACTGTAAAATACTTCATGGTTTGTCCATATGTTGAAAAATTGGAAATTTAATTGAAACTCAACATGTTTCATTCAAGTAAATCAAGATATCAGCCGACTGAAGCTATAAATGCGACTTATGAACTACCTCTCAAACAAAAATACGGTTTTCCTACTGAAAATATATTTCTAAAATGTTTCAAATTTCACGATTATAATCGATTATCAATTTCATTACTGTGGATGGGACGTTTAAAAATACATGTACCTCTGTAACTCCGATAAATTGGCAGTCTTTACGTTTAACGGAATGGATAAAGAAGCGCAATTTTGATAAGAGAAATTCGTGTATTTGTAAGTCCTATAATTAAGATTTCATGAAATTCTGGGCAACGATTATGGAGATGTGTACGTAATCCCATCAAGTCCGTATTGTATTTCTTGCTTTGCTTTCTGAAAGGTTTTATGAAATTATGTGCAGTAGTAAAAAAAAAATGTCTGCCAAGTGTATTCGATGGCTGCAATCTTTAGAAGAACACGTATTCTTCTAGCTGCAAGATTTCAATAAATTTGAAGAATTTGTGTTTTTTAATCGTTCGATGTGGATGTTTTGGCGCATCTCGTTTTCCTGTTGCATGTTGATGCCATTTTGTATGATGTTCATTGCATCCTGCGGGTGTGTTCTGCAGAGGTCAAAGCAGGATTGTCATGCTCGAGATCTCTTCCATATACATACTTAGGGGCAATAACTCTGTAAATACAGTGCTAAAATCTTTTCTGTTGTAAAATAATGGTACACAGAATGAAATATTCTTCGGAATCAGCAAGGCTACATTATCGTGTCTAATCAGGTGTAACGGTTCGTCCGTTCGACACAGGTAAGCAAGGAATGACCATTATGTCAGCATGCATTTTTGTTCATAGCATATAATAAGCAACTGCAAATACCCGAGCAATGAAAGTAAATACCTTCAATGCTCCCTTAATTTTTTTAGCAGTGTATGATTGTGTGATATATTAGGTACAGGTCCACGTAAGAAAACCTTGAATTTTTGCAAAACTTTTTTTTGGATTGAAATGAGTTCAGATTAGCGTCCATATTAATGTTCTGAAGGAATTTTCCCAATACTTGGATGGTGAAGAAAGTTATAAGGGTAGCCAATTTGGTTGAATTATATAGAGAATTTTTTCCGCCATTTTTTGCTTCATAATCCTTTACAAATTATTAGGTGAACATCTCGCTTCGCCATCGCTACCTCGAGAAATGAACATGTTTCATTTGTACAACATGTATGTCTCAAAACAGAACTGAAAAGTTTTTCAAAAAAATCGTGCATCACCTCTGCCGGATTCTTGCGTGGACCTATACTTAAATATATTGTACACCGCGTGGGATCGAAACGTATGGTGTTGTGATTCCTTATAGTTTTTGGAATTTTTTCATTTTCTAAATTGAACTTTACAAAACTGATGAGCTGTTGCTGTAGGGCAACACCTAATAAATCAATCCGTATCGTCCAGGTATACGAAAAGTTCATAGTTTTTGCAAAAACTTGTCGTTTGTTGACGACAGAAAATTTTTCCTTCTGATGAACTCTTGAAGTGTTTGCAAAAACTATAGACTTTTCAGATACATAAACGATATGAACTTACATATTAGGCATTGCCCTACTGCTACGTCTTATCAATTTTGTGCAGTATCACAAAAATCTCCGTTAGGAATCACAACATCATACATAGTTTCGATCCCACGCGGTGTTGTAGGGGTACAAAGACATTACTCTACAGGAGCAACACTTCCTGAAATGACTTTGCGACAACATCAAGACCCAGGCAACATTTCTCTGAAACAATATTAGGTGTTCAAGAAGCATTTTTCGCCTGCAATAAGTTTGACAATATCCAACATATAAGCCTGAACAGTCATGTCAAAAGAAATTTCATTTCAACAGCACATCAGTTATACTTTATTCCACCTTAGATTTTCAGAAAAATAGGTCAAATATATACCGGTAGGTCAAGGACACAAAGCTGGTACATTTTTTTGGACAAACTCTCTTGATGGAAGACATATTTTTAGGTCCTGTTCAATAATTTGATTCCCAGCACATCTATGTATGTAATGACAGCGACCTTTCCAATATGACTCAAGTTGAAGACCATGACACATCCACGAGTCCTATGCATACAAAAAATGTATCTTCGAAATTTTTTCATTATTTCTACGTTATGAAAGCGACTTGTTTTCAAATGACCTTGTATAGTTTTAGTCAGAGCATCCAAAGAAGTGGTTACCTATGTCATTAATGGTCAAAATTGAAAATCAACATTTACTGAACTACCAAAAACATCCATGTCCTACCAAGTTTCATAGTAAACAGTTTTGAGGTAAAGTTTAACATCCCTGGAAACTTTGAAATCATTTTCTTTTGGAAGCGCAAAATGTTGTAATAGGCTATCTTTCCATCATGCTTATCCATAACAGTTTCTTGAACAATTATTATAAATCAAGAGTCAAATGAAAGAAAACTTCAATTAAGATTTCAGACTTTTATTTTTCACATTTTTTCATTCATTCTTCAATCATATCTTTTTTTCATTCATTCATCAATCATATTTTTTCATGCATTCATCAATCGTCTCATAATTTCTATCCAACAATATCTCATACACTTGTTATATACATATTATGTACAAAAATTTACATTTAAATCAGATATTGACATATCTTATACTTGACAAGAGAGATAGATGTAAATATCACAGAATCAATGATCCAAAATCTCTGTAATAAAAGACAATTCTAGGTAAAAATTTCAAAACTTCAATAAATTACCTCCTATTTTGCTGAAAGGAAAAGATTCATTAGATAATCAAATAAAACATTTGCCAATACCCCCAAAGGTGTTCGTTTCCACTGGAAGTCACACTTTTACATCAAATGAATAATACAAAGATATAGTGTTATTTTCTCACTTCGCATGTTATGATCAACACTTCTTTATGCAGGGGAAGATTTCCAAATTCTGAAGAAAAAAAGCTCACAGAATTAGATACGCTAAACAAAATGTTTCATGTAATCGCGCATTCGGAACTTCCATTAATATCGCACAGTCCCATATTTATCGCGTGCACTTGAAATACTAGACATCCAGCTTGCTGACAAGAAACGTAGATAAAGCATAAACAAAGGATACTGCAAAGTCAAATATAACTTAACAAAGTTCCTGATAGAATATGAAAGCTGATATAAAATCCCATGCACACTAACACTATAGGCCCTGAAATAAGACTAATTTCCAAAGTTCCTATTGAATGGAAAACACATATCTGAAATTATAATCCTCCGATGTTTGGTTGAATATGGTACAAAATCTTGAAAAATCGATACAAAATACTTCACAAAGTCTAATTTGGCCGATTCGAATTTTCATTATTTTCTTCACAACATCTGCGACACCAGCATGATCATTTCACAACAAAGAAGTATTATTTAATCACCTTCAAATATAATATTAAATGTTCATTTCTTCAATAAAGCCTATTCTCCGACCTCATTATTTAATACTGAATCAGAACAAGTACGCAATGTCCATTTTCACATCAAGTGTCCAGTAGCTAGCGCAAAGGATATCGGTATTGGATTTGGCATCTACAAATTTACCTGCAATTTGCTCTGCTCGAATTTTAAATCTTTTCCTCCTATGAATGCCCTTCTGCCCTAAAAGCTGGTAACTCCTCGCGGTGAATTGTAATCACGCCTTTCTCTCATTTTATTCAAATGAGAAAAAGATGTGACCACAACGCATTTTGTCAGGAACCTTCAATATCAGATCCAGGATAAATAAGACTGAAATTACGGCAACTGGAAAGGAACGCTGGTCAGCAGATTCTGATTGTCTTTAATCAAGATATCCATTTCATTGGGAAGACTAAGCATTTTACATTTTAACTTCGGTAAAGGGATCTCTGCAGACATTTTCGATCTGGATGAATTTGATAGACAGCAGCAGACGATATCTACATAAACCTCATTCTTACTTTGGAAGGGGATTTCTGCAGATGGACCATGTTGTTTTACCCTCTTAGATTAATTTAATTCCCATTAAATTCCCTGAATGGCGGTAGTGCTTAATTTACAGTCCACTTTAGTGGAATCGGCATTGAAAACGGCACCCGTTTCCTTTAAAAACTGAACGCAATCCTCTGACTTGGAATACGACAATTTGGTCTGGATGAATTCGATAGACAGCATTGGACGATATCTACATACACAATCATTGGGTGGACCAAGTGGAGTAGTCAAGTAATGAAAAAGAGAAAAATATACACATGTTAATATACAAAGAAAAGGATGGCTGTTCACCAGTAACATCAGGCAGACAAAAATTATTGCTTTCAAAACTCCTTAATTCATTCTTCCGTAAAATAAAACTCTGACAAATGATGTCATTTGATTGTTACGTCACAAGACTTTTGCTGTACATGTATTTCAGAATCTATGTACATCATTTGTTGGGAGTTTGTGGAAGGGTCAATTAAGCTCTCATAAAAATTTGGCGTATAATGTGACCAATTCCAAGTTAGAACTAGCTTTTAAATTTCAGTGAAATATTTTTAACAGATTTCTGCTAAAGAAAGTCTTATAGATTTCTTTTTTAGAAAATAATATAGACACTCTGCCTGATGCTTTTGGTAAACAGTCAATTTTGCCTTAACTGACGTTACGAAGCTTTTTAAGTGTTTCCAATTTATCGTTTACAAGGATAAAAATCCCTCTTGAAAAATATTCTTTCAAGAAGTTTACTTATTCAATTTACATGTACTTACCTTAAAATTTTTTAGTTTTGCAAAAATGATTTCAAAATGAATTTTCCCTAATATTTTATCAATTTTGTCCTTTTGATTTTTAAAGTAATTATTGAGTATACAAACCTTTCTTTCTGAAAACCACTTCATCATATTGTTTCATAAATATACATGTGCATGAAAATTTCTCTCCATATTATTTTCAAAAGTTTACAACATTATTTTCAAAAATTTACAAATTTGTATATCTTAACCAATACTAACTTCTTAATTTTTGTAAATTATGAAATAACATATTCTCTAGGTATTCTTGAATGAATGTAAATTACTTAGATTTTTCCATATACATCGTTTTAACCATTTTTTTTTTCATACCTTTGAAAAACTCAGGAATTAAAGAGAATAAAGCTTCTTTTTTTTTTAAAACTTCAAACACAAAAGAGCAATTAAAAAAGTTTATGTCTATAATAAGATGAATTACTATCAATAAGAGGAAAAGAATAGTATATACGTACGATTTAATAATGGATTTCAATGCATTTTTCCTGGCTCGTTCTACAAACCAGTCCATCAAGTACCCTGACATTTTTGGTGCTACGGAATACAACTTGAAAAATTTGTGATAATTATTGAGTGCCCAGGCAGATCGCACCCTAAGGGCATGAGAAACACAATTGTCCTGTCTACACTCATTTGTTAACGAAGCGAGCACCGTAGTCATGTCTAGAAACAGAAGTTAAGGAGAAAAACAGAGAACTGTTGGTACATTTTATAATACAGTCAAACCTGTCTTATGTGATTTTGCAAGGGCCGATAGAAAATAGGTCACATAAGACAGGTGGTCACTGAATACAGGTTCAAGCTGATCTTACTTTGACCAACAATTTTCGTAGTATGAGAGCGATATCATATAATGAATCACTGCATATATCAATTCGAGTATTTAATAATTAATCGTATTGTACAAATAAAATCACATTAAATTCTATGTATCACAGAAGATTTAATTATGAAAGACACTGATGAAGAGATTTAAAATAAAAATTTATGTAGTTTGGGTTCTTGACAACACTTAAAGTCGTAATATACAGGTGCGGAATTCGGTGCAGGACAGAACCAGAAGTCTCTGACGAGACTGTAGCTCTCCTGGTTGTTTTTTTTTTTAAACATCAATTACCTTTCTTTTTTTTTTAAACCAAGACCATTGGGAGCAGGCGCTCTAACAAATTATAAGTAGCATAACAAAACAACATATCCATTAGACTGCAACTATAATAGCACTCATATAATTCATAATATCCGAGAAAAAGTATTTCAAAAAAGAATGCCACACCCATTTTCCAAGATCCTAGGGGCCAAGGGCTGCTAGCTCAAATGAACTATCAATGACACATCAAGACTACAGATCCATGATATTGGATAAGGAATTAACTCCCCATCATAAATAGCTGCAAACGAGTAGAGAGCACAACTATATACATGTAGGAAAAAATTACCACACCCATTTTCAAAGACCCTGGGGGTACAGGGCTAAAACAAAATATCAGGTGCACAACTAGACCACAGACCAATCATTGCAAAAAGAATTAATTCTACATCATTTATAGTGTCAGAGGAGTTGCAAGCACAATATTTCATAAACTTATATAGGAGAAAATGACCACACCCATTTCTAAGACCCTAAGGGTCAGGGGCTAAAACATCAATTACCTTTCTTTTTTTTTTAAACCAAGACCATTGGGAGCAGGCGCTCTAACAAATTATAAGTAGCATAACAAAACAACATATCCATTAGACTGCAACTATAATAGCACTCATATAATTCATAATATCCGAGAAAAAGTATTTCAAAAAAGAATGCCACACCCATTTTCCAAGATCCTAGGGGCCAAGGGCTGCTAGCTCAAATGAACTATCAATGACACATCAAGACTACAGATCCATGATATTGGATAAGGAATTAACTCCCCATCATAAATAGCTGCAAACGAGTAGAGAGCACAACTATATACATGTAGGAAAAAATTACCACACCCATTTTCAAAGACCCTGGGGGTACAGGGCTAAAACAAAATATCAGGTGCACAACTAGACCACAGACCAATCATTGCAAAAAGAATTAATTCTACATCATTTATAGTGTCAGAGGAGTTGCAAGCACAATATTTCATAAACTTATATAGGAGAAAATGACCACACCCATTTCTAAGACCCTAAGGGTCAGGGGCTAAAACATAATATCAGGTACACAACTAGACCACAGACCCATCATATTGCAATAAGAATGTAGTCTCCATCATTTATAGTGTCAGAGGAGTCGGAGCACAAGATTACATAGAGTTATATACATTGTAGGAGAAAATGACCACACCCATTTCTAAGACCCATGGGGTCAGGGGCTCAAACAAAATATCAGGTGAACAACTATACCACAAACCCATCAAATTGCATAAAGAATTAAGTCTCCATGATTTATAGTGTCAGAGGAGTTGAGAGCACAAGATTACATAGCCTTATATAGGAGAAAATGACCACACCCATTTCTAAGACCCTGGGGTCAGGGGCTCAAACAAAATATCAGGTGCACAACACGACCACAGACAAATCATATTGCAAAAAGAATTAAGTCTCCATCATTTATAGTGTCAGAGGAGTTGAGAGCACAAGATTACATAGAGTTATATAGGAGAAAATGACCACACCCATTTCTAAGACCCTGGGGGTCAGGGGCTCAAACAAAATATCAGGTGCACAACAAGACCACAGACCCATCATATTGCAAAAAGATTTAAGTCTCCATCATTTATAGTTTCAGAGGAGTTGCCAACACAAGGTTACATAGAGTTATATAGGAGAAAATGACCACACCCATTTCTAAGACCCTGGGGGTCAGGGGCTCAAACAAAATATCAGGTGCACAACAAGACCACAGACCCATCATATTGCAAAAAGATTTAAGTCTCCATCATTTATAGTGTCAGAGGAGTTGTCCGGACAAGATTACATAGAATTTAATGACCACGCCCATTTTATAAGACCCTGGGGGTCAGGGACTGAAACTAAATGTCAGGTGCACAACTAGACCATGGACCAAGTAAAATGCAAAAAGAATTAACTTTCTATCTTTAACAGTTTCAGAGGAGTTGTCCGGACAAGATTACATAGAATTTAATGACCACGCCCATTCTATAAGACCCTGGGGGTCAGGGACTGAAACTAAATGTCAGGTGCACAACTAGACCATGGTCCAAGTAAAATGCAAAAAGAATTAACTTTTTATCTGTAACAGTTTCAGAGGAGTTGTCCGGACAAGAATTGTTTACGGACAGACGGACAGACAGACAGACGTACAGACGGACGGACGCCGGACAAAGGGTGATCGCATAAGCTCGACTGGTCTGAGACCAGTAGAGCTAAAAATCAGGGTTGTTGTCGCGTTAGACAGGTTGTCGCTATATACAGGTTAATTTAATAGGAAAATTGCTCCGGAGGAAAAAAAAAGGTCACATAAAGCAGGAAGTCGCTAAAAAGAGGGTCACTTTAAGACAGGTTTGACTGTATCTCACTATTCAAATATCAAATTCTTTACCAAAATTGTAAAATGCAAATAAAAGTAAATCATTTAAACCTTCTTCCAATTTCATAAACTTTGCAAAATTTGTGACAGTAGTACGTAGAATAGGAAAAATTCAGACTCTTAAATTCAAAAAAAGATTTTTCATCCAAAATATGGATAAAATTCTACTCCTAAAATAAGAAAAAATTTTCATATAAAAGTTTAAGGATTTGGAAGTTAATGTACCTTGACCTTTGGTTTATAGTCTATGTTTTTGTAAAAGGATACCAAGGGTATTAGATGTGAATATGTAATATAATATCCTATAGGCGGTAAATTCTAGCCAGTTCCCTGGAAGCCCTTCTTGGTATAATAATTTGAGTTGTGTTTGGCACTGATTAAACTCCTCATGATCTCCCTACAATGAGATACGGACACAGAGACAATACCTAAATTTTTCCTTGGAAAATTGAATTTTTTTCTGTAGTTATAGATACATGTATATAAAATAGAGTGAATGTAGGATATGCCAAGAACTTTATTTCAATTACTTTTTGCTTTAATTGACATACATACGAAATATTTTTTCATGGTTTATATCTCATCATATACATGTACATCTATGAAATGCAACATGCATGCACACATATTACATGTAAAATATCAGGTATGAAATCATACATGTACATGTATTGACTAATCTGGGTATGAAATCATACATGTACATGTATTGACTAATCTAGGTATGAAATCATACATGTACATGTATTGACTAATCATCCATATTTCTTACCTTTTCCATTGCAATTCTTGCATGGGTTTCATATACTTGCACTGTGAACTGATTCCTTACTCCTTGGACCTGTAATGGAAGAAGTAATTCAATTATTAAAGTTTAATTAAGTAAAATTAATAAAGTAAATTAATGATTCAATTAAAGTGAAATCTGCTTTGTCAATATATGTATACATGTTTCTGTATTTTTGTAGTCAATAACTTTGTCTTCAGTAGAAAGTGCTCGTATCCATAGAATTGTTCATATATGTACCTAGAGAAGTGTTTACGCAAAAAGAATTGATTCAAATATTTAAAGGAAAATGACCATGTCTTATCTATTGGGTCTGTAAAGATACGGAGTTTTCTACCTTTTGTTGTCACACAATCATTCACATTAACTTACATACAATTGGACAGTGTTAAGTACTTCTAGTTCACTCTCATATACACCGCATGGGATCGAAACGTATGATGTCATGATTCTTACGGATATTTTTGAGATTTCTTCTTCATTGAAGTGATACTGCACAAAATTGATGAGATGTTGCAGTAGGGCAATGCCTAATAAATAGGTCCATATCATTTATATATCTGGAAAGTTTATAGTTTTTGAAAACACTTCAAGAGTTTGTCAAAAGGAAAGATTTTCTGTTGTCGTCAAACTATTGAAGCGTTTGCAAAAACCATAAACTTTTCAAATACCTAGACCATATGGATTGATTTTTTGGCATCGCCCTACTGCAACGACTCATCAGTTTTATAAAGTTTGATTTAGAGAATGAAAAAATACTATGTAAGGAATCACAACACCATACGTTTCGATCCCACGTGGTGATACACGTGACAAGCTACACTTACCGTAAGATCCTGTCGTATAGATTTCATCTGTTCACAAGCGTAGTGATAATCTGTCTTGGTCTTCCAGTGATCTTTGACCATACTGAGTGATTTCTTTAGCACCTCCTGTGGTCTTACCTGATAAGCCTCTGGAGCCTACAAAATAATACAAATATTTCAAAATTGTTAACAATAAACACTCAATATCCACAAATTTTCAGCCACTCAGCCTTTATCAAGTGGAAAACACGAATATAAAAGATCTCTATGTAACACTAATATCCATACCTGCTGGTAAACAAAGCCCAGCGTATTTATTACAAAATAGCAATCCAAGGAATGCTTGTGTCGCCTGCGAAGCGGTTTGATTATTATTCTTGAAAGTGGATCAAAATTATTGGTATCAGTAGAAAAGTCTTTTCAAATGAAATTCATTTGAAATATCAGACCACTTAATTACAAATTAAAAGATGTGGTGATTCTCAAATTTTCAGAAAAGAGTGTCAATCATCTAGGTCAAGGTCAATACGTAAAAATTGGTAACAAAAAGGTCTCATCATAAAAAATATTAAAGACCTATCACCTACTGTACCAATTAAAAGATATATACAACCTTAGAAAAGTAGGTCAAATATCTAGGTCAAGGTCAAATGGTAAAAAATTATGGTATGTGTAGAATGGCATTGTTAAAAGGAAAATACATGTGAAATATCAAAGCCCTATCACCTACCAATCAAAAGATATAGCCAATATTACTTTTCTTGAAAAGTAGATCAAATATCTAGGTCAAGTTCAAAAGGTCAAATATTATGGTCTGTGTAGAAAGATATTGTCACAAGGAATACTCATGTGAAATACCAAAGCCCTATCACTTACCAATCATAAGATATATCCATTCTTAATTTTTTGTGAAAAGTAGGTCAAATATGTAGGTCAAGGTCAAAAGGTTAAAAACCATGGTATGTGTAGGAAGGTCTTGTCACAAGGAATACACATGTGAAATATCAAAGCCCTATCACTTACCAATCAAAAGATATAGCGAATCTTATCTTTTTTTCAAAAGTAGGTCAAATATCTAGGTCAAGGTCACAAGGTCAAAAATTATGGTATGTGTAAAAAGGTTTTGCCACAAGGATTGCACATGTGAAATATCAAAGTCCTAACACTAACCAATAAAAAGATATATCCATTCTTAATTTTTTTGAAAAGTAGGTCAAATTTCTAGGTCAAGGTCACTAGGTCAAAAATTACGGTATGTGTAAGAAGGTCTTGTCACAAGGAATACACATGTGAAATATCAAAGCCCTATCACTTACCAATCAAAAGTAATGGGCTGTGACACCCAAAGTGTGACAGACAGACAGACGGACAACGGACAAAGTGATCCCTAAGTTTGCTATGCTTCGCAGGCGACACAATAAACTACCCTACGGAGGACTTTACTTCACTATTTCAAAACAGATTGTCAATTTCATACACAGAACAAAACTTCCAGTGCGCTAAGCTCCGCCCATTCATGTGCTATATTAGAACAGAAATAACAACTAGCTAGCCGTGATTCATTGTCCAGTAATTCCACTCGCCACATGAACCAATCAGTGATAATTTTGATTGGTTCATGTGACTCGTGGAATTACTGGACAATAAACCACGGCTAGCTAGTTGTTATTTCTTAAATAAGTTTACATTACCTTGGTTAATCGTAGATAGGGTTTCTCCAGGTCCTGACATGTACCGATAATGTCAAAACTTGTAAGATCAAGGTCCTCTTCATCTGAACTCTACAAAGATACATGGAGTATAGACTAGTGAATGAATGACTCAAACAGACAGGTTATCATAAATCAATTCCAATCTGTAAGGACTTGTAAAGAAAGCTGATTAGAAGTTGAATCTTTTGAAATGATTACAAATGTATATCTATTCCGTCATATAAAGAGTTACATGTATTTCTCATGTACAGTATCTCATGTACATGTATAATGAAATTTCCCATAGAAATGTCATATTGGAAGAATGTTTTCCCTGAATTTTACACTTGTTTCCACAGAATTTGATGACGTCACAATTAATTTTCACCTCCAATAAGAAGTTACTCTATATATCCAAAAGACGGTGTAGAATGACAAAATTATATGTGATCAAATTGACAATACTGTAAACGTGGTTATTTTTTATGGGGGAAAATTTCGCGATTATAACATCAAGAAATTATGCGCGGGGGAAATGTTCGCGATAAAAGGTCTTTTCCATTTTAAGAATGCAGCCGGGATATTTTCGGGTGGGGAATTTTTTCGCCAAGTCCATTGATTCGCAAAAAACTCGAAAATTACCCCAATGAGAAAATTTCCAAGTTTACAGTACATGTTATTCAACAATACTGCTACACATATATTAACTTACATTGAATTGATTGATATTTAGTGAGAACTCCTGCTTCACTTTCTTGTTTTCCGTCAGATGGTGTCCAAAGCGAGCTGCTCTCTTCAGAAGTCTTTGTTCCTTTTCTGGATCATCATCTTCAGGTATAAAGAAGCTGAAATGGAATAGATAACATGTTATGACTATCAGATCCAATGTCAAATACTTGACTAATATAAATGTATGTATGACACTCATAAGTATGTTTAGAATGAGCTAAGTACTTTCACATTAAAAATTTGCCCAATTTTTTATACAAAGAAATGTAGTTTCAGGTGATGAAAAATAGACACATACAGTGAAGGAAAAAATACTTACTTTTTGCCCCTTTTCTTTACATTTTTGGGCATCACTTCAGCCTTGACCCCTTGACCTTTCTTTCCTTTATTTGGTGTCTTCTGTCCAGGTGACTTTTTACCTTTCCCAACCTTATTATCTGCATTGATACGTCCTCTTCCTCGACCCCTGCCTCGACCTCTTCCTCTCGTTAGTGACAGGTAGTCCTCACTATTTGCCATGCTACTTCTAGAGCTTTCTGAGAATGATGAGGAGTTGCTACCACTGTCATAAAGAAACATTTACATGTAAATGGCTATTCACCTTTGATTTGCAAGAGTTACATGTATTCTCAGAAAACTTCTGACAACAGACAGAATTCGCCTATCGCCAATTCCCAGATAAGCTCCGCCCATATTACCAAATACGCTGGATCCCGTTAGCTCAGACAAAAACCAGCTAAGGCGGATGTAAACAGTACATGTTCTATAGGAAAATCGGCAACAAAATATGCCATTTCAACTGATTTTCGTAATCATATTTCCATGAAATATATTATGTGTAATGTACTTTATCTCTAAAATCAACATAACAAGAGTGTAATATTTTTGTGAAAGTTATTTCGAGGGCGTCCAACACATTGTTTCAGGATGCGAAATGAAAAGTCGGTTCGGGTAGGGGTTAAATATGAAACACCGTCGGCGGGTACAGCCCGGAGGTGTGAGCATTTTTTATAACACGTGAATATATATTATTACGATAATTGATTTTATAATTGATAATTGATTTTATAATTGATAATTGATTTGGGGGAGGGTGTGTCATTTATAATATTTGATATTAACCAAGATTTAAATATTGCGAGTGTAATAAGCCTGACAATTTAGGAAATTATTGCATAAGTGTATTGGATCACTGATAAGGCCATTTCTTTGTTATTTTCTGTTTTGCGTCCTCGTGCTGGTAGGTTTTGAGCCCATAGTCATAAAACAAAACAAAATTAAAATGATGAAATTTTTGCAAATTTAATGTACTTTGTACAAAAATAAAAGAGAAATTGTTTAGTTCTTTAAATTACATGTAAAAATGTAAAAGTACTTCAATGATTCAAGACATTTATTCTTTTGTTGTCTAAAAATCTGTTAATATTCAAATGAAACAAGTTTCCGTCAGATTTCACACGGTGAAAAAATGTACGTATAGTACCTCACATATTATGAAATTGTACTTTGTTTTATATGCTTGTTTGTTTTTCTCCCTCGCTAGCTGGTAGGTTTTTCAATTTCAAAAGGACGCAAAACAGAATAAAAACAAGAAATGGCCTAACATAAAATCAAAATTTTAGTTTTTCATTTAAAAAAAAGAAGAAGAAAAACGGGAGCGATGCGAACCGGATATTTTTTAATATTCATTTTTTTTTTTCTAAATTTCTAGGGAATGACATGTTCAAATATTTTTAGCATAATTTAAAACCGTAGCTTTTTTCTTTACTTCTAGGCCTTCATTTCTTTTTTTATTCCCTTTGCCTTCACATCATTTTTTGCTTATGCTATAATTGATCTTTTTAGGGTCAGCCAAAGGAGTGGGGGGCAATCCTCTATCCATCTAGCTGGATTCTCCTATATGGGCTTATGCTATTTAAATGATTCTTTTTGATTTTACAATATAAGTACTTAAGAATAATAGTATAGAATGAATTAATGTCAAGATAATATCAATATGATTTCATCTAAGGCAAATCAATTGGTAACATTCATTCAAAAACTAACCCCCCCCCCCCCTTTTGTCTATTCTTTACTCTTTCGCCGGCGAGATCGACTTTTATACAGCTTGTAATGGGTTTTAATTTGGGTATTCATGTACATTTGAACTTCTCAAAATCGGTTTTTCATAAGATGCGCATATAATATATTTGATCAACTGTATACGCAAATTATGTATTTTGTGTTATACGCAAATTATGTATTTTGTGTTATCCGTTGATGACCGTGCCGATTTTTGTCTATTTTAAGCACTTTTTATGTATTTGATCTGAGAAAAATATTACCCCGAAATCTGTCATCATCACTACTACTTGTACTATGTGCACATCTTTCAACCATTTTAATAAATCAAGAAAATGATGAAAATCTATGTGCTAAATGCTCATGTTATCTTACATTTCTATACTAAAGTTATGAGGATAACGCGTTAGCTTGTCTGAGCCCCCAGCACGTGCAGGGCAGAGGCTATTATTAGCATGCCTGTAACGATATGAGATAATATCATTGGTATTGCGGCAGCAGGGGGAGGAGTTGGCGATAGGTCAATTTCGGCAACATGAACTTACAGCGGACCAAATTAAGAAAATATCAGTGCAGCACATATCTAATTTCTGACTTATATGCAGTCATCTTAAATTATTTGATTTAGATTGTAGCAATTATTTGATTCCGATTGTAGCAAAGTTCATGTACTTCTTCAATGAGATATTCAGAAACTAAATCAGCAAGTCCTCAAGCTATCAGCCAAGGTACTTCTTCAAGCCAAGGGCCATAACTGGCACCATATCTACAATTTCTAATAAAGAAACCCTCATCTGAAGCAAATCACATTGTGACACCTATAGTTAGGAGATTCTGACCTTCTTCGCCTGCGTCGTGACCTAGCAGGCCCTGGAGACCTCCTGTCACTCCTGTTCCGCCTCCTCCTCCTCGGTGATCTGGAACGGGACCTTGAACGAGATCTTGAAGTAGAACTAAAACTATCACTGGAGAAAGAACTTGACCTTCTATAAGTTGGCACTCTGTCTTTTGAATACAAACTTTTAGCTGGACTATATTTCTGAAAACCCCTTCCCCTCCCCCTTCCCCAACCATCCCTTGCTTTCATATCTCTTCCCCTACCCCTAAACCCTGTAACTCCCTCTCCCCAACGCGATCTGACATCTAATGGACTCCCTGTATGGTTTGGTACTCTACCAGGCAACCTGTAAGAAAGAATGAGTTTCATATAATTGAGCTGCTTTCATTTCTCTTTATGGTAAGTATTCACTTCCGTAAGATTATGAATAAACTTCTTAAAGAGAAGAACATAAAGTTGTTCCACAGGTCATTATCTGTAAGCAAAGACAAAACCTGTCTCACCTTTTAACTTAAAAATTCAATTAACATTACAAAAGATTGTCGTGAATAATACACATGTATATACATTTAGAACTTCTAAAGTACTTAATGCTTTCATATTTACATACATGTACATACTGTAACACAAACTATAACAAAAGATGTGAAACTTACAATGGAAGCGGCTCCTTCTCCCAGTCCACCTGTTTCTGTGTAGTGAATGCGGATGTCAGTTTTTCCTTAAGGAGTTCCTCCATTGCATCTTTATCCTCCTGACTAACACTGGCAAAAGCCCTCTCCACATACTGCCTGTATGGTGTTAACAAAGTGGTCATGAATGGTATATGTGCATGTAATATTCAATCATCACATCAAAGTAAACATCTGATACATGTACATACATGTACATTGTATTTATTCTCAAAATAAAGATTTTCCTCAACCACAATCCTCCCTATTCAACTCTCATGTTTGAGTCTAAACGTTAAGAAGCTTTATACATTCAAATACAACTCAGGCCCTGGTGCCTAAAGCAAAGTATTGTACTATCACGCTTTCTCTGTAACGCCTCCCAAACATCTACCCCTTTTTTATACAAAGGGAAGGGGATGTAACTACTACAGTTTAATTATAAATGCTTCAGAATGCATGTGTCGTAAACCATTTTCTTACACTCAAGACGTCAAAAGAGCCATAAAACATGTGGAAATACGGAGAAGCTACGTAATAACATACTTGAGTGCTGGTGGCCATTCTTTGGCTGCTGCTGACGCCTGCTCAGGATCTGCTGGCTTGGCTGGTGACGGAGATCTTCTGTAAAATGAACATAAATAAACATAAAGGTAACGTCTCAACTTATTTCATTTCATCTACTGTACTGTATAAGTGAACGTCTCTGTTCTGGATTTGTTTTAGTATTTTACTTACTCTTGCTTTTTAAAAGACATACAGATTTGTAGGTGTCTTATCCTACCAGATTTCATATATGGTAATGTAAGTATTATCTAGAAACATAGTTATGTCTTTATAAATAAAATGTTTAAAAGTTATCTCAAATTTTCAAGTCTTTTCCAGACTTACAGTCAGAAATGCACATAAAATTTGACTGACTTTACCATGTTTACAAGAAAATGAAACTGTTTCTGCGAATAAGTCAG
The DNA here is from genome assembly GCA_028142955.1 of Pinctada fucata. Classification (NCBI taxonomy): domain Eukaryota; kingdom Metazoa; phylum Mollusca; class Bivalvia; order Pterioida; family Pteriidae; genus Pinctada; species Pinctada fucata. The sequence continues at coordinate 39,645,554 of AP027103.1, forward strand.
GGATTACTAAAGCTCATTTCCAACCTAAAGCTAACTGTTGACTTACTCTTTTACTGGTTCATCCTCTCTTCTCTCCTCCTGGATGTTTTCCTTGCTTTGATTGGGATGAGGTACTGGACCTCGCGGCCTCTGAAATCCTCCTCTCGGACTATGAAACCTCCTCTGATTGTTGAAATGTCCCCTCTTTGGTAAATTAAACCTAATACCAGGTGCTCCGGGAGGTTCTAAATATACATGTAGATGTTATCAACATATTCACACTATGTTTATATCATGTACAGTATGGTACATTAAGTATAACTGGTAAAGAAAGCATCGACACGCAGTAATTTCTTTATTTCTACTTTTTCTTCAAATCAAAGTGAATTTCAGAAACAGCAGTGAAAAAAAATCAATTTTTTTTCATTACACTTTTAAGAGAAAACATCTATTTGTAGTTTACAAATACTACAATGGGAATCTGGGCCCTTTAACTTACTGAGATAACATCAAAAGATATACCTAGAGATCTGATCCAATGCTTCTTGTCATAAAGGTAAAATAATTTAGATCTGCATGTTCTCTGTTCAGGGCTCGCAATCAGCCTAATTTGGGGCATATATTAGGCCCCAGTCCCAATGCAAAATAGTATCTCTTTTTCCCAATTTCACAACTCATGAAGAGTTAAAAATTCTCATTTTCATGTGAAAGATTTCAAACTTATACATTTTCCCAATTTATAAGAAAAAGCCGCTATTTTTCCCAATTTCAAAGGAACCGGGCCCCAGTCCCAATAATGGGTGTGAGAGCCCTGCAGTTTACATCATATAACCAAGTATATAAAACTCTAAATATGGTATAAAGATGTATAGTGGTCTTACGTCTTGGTCTGCTCTGGAACCTTGGCCTTGGACTCTGAAAATGCTGACCATATGGAGACTGAGGGGGTTTGGGTGGGGGTGGAGGCTGGGGACTTTGACCATAGTCCCCTCTTTGGCCGATATTTTCTGAATTTGTATCGTTTTTCTCCCTCTCCTCTGGCGGTGGGGGTGGTGGTGGTGGATGGTAATTCTACAATATTGTATTAGACTGTTGTACTGGCGGGCATTTCACATGTAAATAAAAGGTTAAAGTTCAGACAATTCAAGACATTTTTAAAGATGTTTATAACATGTAAACATGGAGACTTACATTCTGAGGGGGCCTGGGTCCACCATAGCCAGGATATCTAGGTGAGCACATCCTGAAATTAAAGCAAAGACATCAATAACATTTATTTCCTGGTAAAAATCAAAGCTCTGAAGGAACTGATGGCGAGTTTCGTTTATTCATTTTAGAATGATATCAAACTATTTTATGGGATTTTTAAATATTGTATTAGCAGATAGAACAAATCCATTTTCCAATGTTCGGAAATAAAACATTTATGAACCGCAGGGACGGAAATTGGCGGTCGCCCAGTCACCCATGGCAACCAAATTTTTAGGTGGGCCCCCAAAACATCATGTCCTACTCGCCCATTTGGCGAATGAAAATAAAAATACATAGTCCATATCTAATTATAAAAAAAAAAGGAATTTCTTTCGCTCCTATGTTAGGCCCAATACTTCGTCAATGAAGCTCTTATAAAATCAGGGGCTTATATTAATACATGTACGTACCTGTTTACATACGCGAAATTTACGTTTTCTCACATGTCACTGTGCCAAGCCCTCGTTCAAAGTTGCTATTAAGATAATTGGAATTTGGATTACCGCATGTTGTTCGCATGACACAGCCTTACTGCATGTACAATGTACATGTTTTTGAAAGCATTCGTGCACACGTTTACCGATTTATTGAAAGAGAGTGGTACTTTGCACGGCCGAAATCAAAACTAATTTTCTTAATTCATTTATCGAAAATCTTTTAAAGTCATTCGCAAAATTTACGCCCAAAATCTCATTTCAACTGATTCAATCCATGCCATAGGGGACGGTATAACGGCGCGCATATATGTAATGAATGTGCCGACCAGAAACTCACTTTTTACATTTCTCTCTCTTATGTTGACGTTTTAAAAATATCTATATGAACCGTGTATTGTTCTAGCCCCCCCCCCCCCCCCCCTCTCTCTCTCTCGCTCTCTCATTTTGTCGTTGATAACGTACATCAATAAGCGTGAAATGTGAGACTGTACAATACTAAAGTGACGTTTTATTCAGTAGAAATTAACCTGTCGGATTAAAAAGACCCCCCCCCCCCCCCCCCCAAAAAAAAAAACAACAATAAAACAAAAACAATAGGCAAGCCTTTGGAAGGGGTGTCACGTCCTGCAGAAAGAAAAAAAAAACGATCGTGAAAGTGATTTCAAAAGAACTACAACAGAGGTTTTTATTGTTCTATTAGAAGCTATTAAAATGTGTAGAACTCGACAATGTACAAGAGTATCTGTACCTGGAAGAAATAAACTTATCTTCTTTACAAGTTTAAGATTAGATGTGTATTTTTTCTGGGCCCCCAAATTTTAGCCTGGGCTCCTAAATTTTAGAGTTTAGGGGCCCAGTTGGCTCCTAGGATATTTTGGTAAAGGTTTGTCCATGTGAACCTATGTCAGCATGACTGCTAGTCAGTGACAGATTCAAGGGGGGCATAGGGCCCCCTTTAATTTTCCAATCATGGGTAAAACAATCATTTTAAATCAAGAAAGAGTGAAAATTAGTGAATATTACTTACCTTTTAGTAAATATAATTATTAAATGCATCAAATCCCATTCTTTAATTAATTTACAGTCACGAAAATCCTAAAAAGGCTGAAATTCAAGAGATTCCAGGAGGCTTCAACCCCCCTAACAGGGCTCTGCCCTGGACCCGCTGAGGATCTAGGAAGTCCCCAGACCCCTTGCCAATTATTTACGTCCCCCCCTAAATAATAAGGTGGATCAGCACTGATAGTACAGACGTTTATTTTTTCTTCATGTATAGCACAGGGGTGAGGTATTATTGCTTGGTCACAAACCCTTTCCTCTATACGTACCCTTTCTTCTATATGTCTATATTAAAAAAAGTTTTATATATATAGACAGAAGGGTTTGTATTGAGGAAAGGGTTTGTGACCAAGCGATGATACCTCACCCCTGTGGTGTATAGATCTGCATATCTGTTCCACAGGCCGTAAAAGTGCCTGGTATGTGTACGACCTGTGTATATATTGTTTAAGGCTAGTATCTCGCAGATACACAGTCCTGTCAAATTTCTAACTTCAACCATTGCAAAATTCGCTATAGAGGTTCCAATAAGATCAAACTTTCTACGATTGTACCTATATATTTTATCTACTATGTCACCAAATTTCATTAAAAAAATTCCCCGTACTTCCAGAGATATCGTAAGAACCATTTCTTCAGTGACCTAGTTTTTGTTTACTCGAAGCCCTGGCTCGGTGTTCAGTGAGTCAGGGCATTCTAATTGCGAGATGCGACAGACCAATGCGCTATGAACGCTTGATTGTCTGTGAATTCTAAATTGATTTCTATACCTAGAAGTGTAATGTATGACCATAACTCCTCGTTAATCGCTTAAACACTCGAACTGCTACGACTTGAACATCAGCGCCTTCCATTTTATTTACATAGTGTCACGTGGTACAGGGTAGTAGGAATTACCGAAAAGACAGCATTTACCGAAAAGACAGTGGTATTTACCGAAAAGACCCCAAATTGTACCGAAAAGACACTTAAATTTCAAAACTAAACACATTTTATGATTGGAAATGTGTTTATACAATTAAATGTATCACCAAAACCAAAAATAAATATATCTGTCTATTCGGTAAATATCACTGTCGTTTCGGTAAATGCTGTCTTTTCGGTAATTCCTAGTACCGCTGTACAGCCCAATCTCAACACACGTGCACACGAGACAGTTGATGTTTACTGCATCCTAAGTATCCTTTTTAAAATAATCTCTAACTTTTTTTAAACATTATGAAACAACTGTTAAAACGCGGAATGCAATGTACACTGTCTTAAATAAATATGGTGAATAATGAGGTCCAGGGTCATCGGGCCACACGATCGGAGTTGAGAATATTTATCTTCACTCAATTTATACATTTTGGGGCCCGGGGATGTCACGGAAGTGGTGTGACGTCAAAATCCTGCGATCACTATAGCCGAGATCGCTACGCGAAACTCGCCTAAAAAGTCTCTGCTTGTTAATTCTTGTTTAAAGAGTTTAAAGAATATTTATACATTTGTCATACTTGTGTAAATGATAAGATAAAAATTTCTAAAAAAAATCCATAGGAGATTGACGAACACCACACGAAATCAAAATAGGCAATATGACACTTTTTTGCTAACATAAATCTTGAGTAAAAATTGTTTTCAAGTTTATTGATTCCTACTTCATGAATAAAACATGAACATACTGTTGATAATACCACATCTGTTGGTAATAGTTCTGTGCATTCGGATTATTGTTGATGAAATTTGGGTTTTCCGGTTGAGCCCCTGAATTTTTCACGTTCTTGTTTGTTTTGACTTGCTCAAGAGCCTGTCTTGCCTTCTCCCACTCAGGATTGTGAAAACCATGAGCATTTTCTCCTGCATGCATGTGTGAATTCCTGAAACAAAACAATTACATATATATACTTTAAGCATTCACTGATCAATTATCAGAAGTTTTTCCACATTGTTTCATCACTACAAATGACACGAAAAAAGACTTGGAATGAAAAACTCAACAACTTATTTAACCACAAGTACCAGCCCTTTTCTATCAGGAAATTTTAGTGGGAAGATCAGCCTCCCCCTCCCCCTTTTCATGTGGTTCCAATGAAGCCAAGAATATTTTCTCATGTAGTGAATAGAAAAATAAAACAAATAATAGACTGCCAGTTTCTTCAGAGATGTTGAAAAGTGTCATACATACAGGTAAAGCGATAAAAAGATGGTAGTGACGGTGACGTAGTTGTAAGAGATATCGGCTCTTTCTTATGGTAGTAACAGGATCAGATAAATTTTCAGTGGTGCTACACAGCTTTTCTTCCCGTTTTTAGCATTTGTTTAAAAATAGGAGTTTGTCCACTGTTCAAGAGAGGAAAGTGCAAAGATTAGTCACAGTTTAAGAGCCAATCCGGCATAAAACCATGCAAAATCGTAAGAATCGTCCAAAAGGGTGGTCAAAGTTTTACATTTTTATGTATATTTCTGTAATCTATGATGAAAAACATTCGAGAAAAAAATTATTTGAAAATTCATATATGTCGCGTTTTATAGTAATGGGCCCATTTTGTTAGTATGGCATAACGCCATTAACAGGGCTCAAAAACAACACTTAAATAGCCCTATTTTCATCGTTGAATAAGATTTGATTTTGATATGCAGTAATTCTTTTCATGATAAAATCAGATACTTACTCAATTCATCCTCATTATAGTACTCGCAAAGTTAAGATATACGAATTGACTTGCCACCAGGGGGCGCTCTAATACGACTTATATTGGGATTTGACAAAAGCGTCCCTATTTCGAACATGAATAACATCTATAAGAGAGAAAATTTTCCCATAAAATTTCAGTATAATAAAGTAAACGTATCATACTTTAATATATAAAAAAACTGTCGCTGCCAAATGTATCTAAGATATGCAAATTTATCAAGAATATTCATTATTTTGCGGAATATGATTAAAAGATTTAATGGAAAAATGTTCAAAAGATAAGCATCTTTGATCATAATCTAGAAAAAAAATTTAAGATATTAACAAAATATGTTCTAAAAATGATGGAAATCCTTTCAGATCTTTTTCAATTTCCCTTATATAAGCCCCATCATTAATCTAGACGATTTTCGAGATAGCCCGGAACGACGCCACCGAGTCAGACTTTTAGTGATGACGTCACGCGGTTAGGTTCCCTGGTAGCATGTAAACAATGACGATAAAATAAGAACTTGACACGGATAAACTATCGCATTAGATTATAACATTGATAGAGTTTAGCTCAAGATTGCATAGCAAATCTCGTTCCCTCGTTTCTAGATGTAATTAGATGTACCCATCCCAAATCTTTTGAAATAATCTTCACAGATGTAAAAGAACGAGTCTCTAAAATAGTCGGTGCTACTACCAGTATCTAATTACTGGTTAGGGCGTCGAACCAATTACGGAAAGTATCCTGGTTCGAGTCTCCCTGGAGCAGGGACACTTAATCTCACTTCTATTGAATTTGAAGACGTTTAACTTCTGAATGCTCATCATAAAAGAATCACTATGCCACTGCTAGTTTCGTGTCATCAGATTTGTTACCTGTAGACAACAGGTCGTTCGATGTACTCTTCTATGATCTCTCATTCTCTGTTATATGAATAAATTGTCCTGTCTGTGAATTGTTGACATGACTGTGGTATTTTCTTTAAAATATGTCGAAAATCGGAAAGAAAAGTTTTCTTTACAGTCTACTCGCTGCTCTTTTCATCGATTTTCCAAATTCATTGTTTCATAGGAAATTGTGTTTAAAAAGTACTTTCCCTTTGAAAACGATCTGTTGAATTGATAAAATAAACGTGTTTTTTTTTTCTTAAAATGTTAGGTTGATCTTTCCTATAAACATAACAATTTATTCGTATTTCAGAGAAAACCAGAAGTCTCTGATGAGACTGAAGCTCTCCTGGTAGATTTGTACATATACACTCAAGAGAATGAATGCTGGACTTCACCTTGCCTAATACCACTTTTTTCATCGACCCAATATATTTCTGTATCCCCCCTGTAAAACACTCTATAACGAATTTATCCAGCTGAATCGCTTTTGGTTTGTGTATGTTACGTCAACATATTCTAAAGCATTTTGGTGACGTCAAAAGCATAAAGCATCTTAGTAGAAGCAGGATATCAAAATAATATTCTGTTAGTAAAATAATACAACATAATATTTGGTTCTTCTCGACCAATCAGACTGCAAGAAATTTGCCAGAGGCGGGATAAATGTGTATCAGTTTTTTTTTATTAGAACCAACAACCACATGCCAATGCATATCCATCAATTCCTAATTAATTTTTTTCATCAAAATTCAGAGCAAAATTTTTTTTTTTGAAAAAACGGAGTTCCCCCCCCCCCCCCAAAGAATATCAAATGGACCGTGCCTTAGATTTCTCTAGAATGTGAGAGAATTACTTAAAACGTGTATATACAACATGTATAACATACCATATGTATCAAAACTAAAATAACAGATGTTTTTATTTTTCAAAAAATGTGGGTCAAAGGTCAGTGATGGGGTCAAAGGTTAAAAATTTGGCTCCAAAAGATGAGCCTAAATCTCAAGGTTCATAGACATGCAATATATGACAGCTCTATTATCTTATACCCTTTCATCAGAATTTAGTTGAATGGAATGATATACTGACAGTCGGATGGATAGACAAACAGATGAACAGACAGACCTACCACTATATGCCCTTTTATAAAATTAAGACTAAAGGCATAAATAACCTCTCATTTGAGCTGAAATAGTATTGCATAGGATACTCTATTATAAGAGATTTTTCCTTCTTTCTTATACTGACCAGTGAAAATACTTAGATCAAGTAATCAGGCAGTTTCAGATTGAAATTAAACATAATAGGACATGTGGCCTACCGAGTGAAATTTTAAAAGTATCGGCCATTTTGATCTAAAACCTAAAAAGGTTTTAGGCTATTTATTTAGTAAATGTAAAACAATGTAAATAGAATATTGAACGAAGAACATGAACTTTTAGGGCGAATGTGGTATTAATGTAGACAGAAGCTAATTATTAAAATATAATACAAACTATTTTTACATACCGGTATGAAATATTTGATCCTCTATAGAAAACATTTCTACCATATATCCCAGTTCAGAAAAATATTTCAAAATCTGCATGAGGTTGAAATGATGTTTTTGATTGGTCAAATTTTAAAAGGACAAAATGACTCGAGGTCTAATTGACAAAAAGGCCTGAAACATTAGTTTATTACCATTAATTTATGGCAGTTACAGGTATCGTACCCAGAAAGCTCAGTTGGTAAGAGCGTCTGCCCAGATAGCAGAAGGTCTCGGGTTCAATTCACGGTTCGGTCACATCTTTTCCTCTCCTGTTACAGAATTGGCACCAAACTAAATGACTCAAGGTGAAGCTGAGTTTAGTGTGAGGTTTCCAGTGCATGGAAACCTGAAAAATTGGTAGAGAGGAGTGTGGCAGGAACAGGCATCGTGCCCAGATAGCTCAGTTGGTAAGAGCGTCTGCCTTGATAGCAGAAGATCTCGGGTTCGATTCCCGGTACAGTCACATCTCTCCCTCTCCTGTTACAAATTCAACTTCTATAACTTACACAAGCACCTTTCATTTGGCAATGTGAAGGATGCATTATTGCTATTTTATTTGATAAAATGATCAATCTTTGTGATTCTGGTGTTTCCATTTATCAGTGAGAAAGCACAGCTCAAGTCCGTGATCACTTAGGACATTCTACTCTTGCAACAAAAAGTCTCACTACTCTCTCTAAAAATCTTACACCTTAAACAATTAAAAAATAAGTAAGAAATACATGCATTTTGATTGTTTGTTATCTTTCTTACACTGTATAAACATAATAGAAAAGATTTTGAAGTTGATTGATTGATCAGAGGAAATTCCGAAACTATCCCCTAGCGTTTCTATAGAATTGAAGATAAAATCCTGGGTCAGGCCCCAAATAAAATATGAGAAAAACTAAATTTCAGACTCATCTATGATAATATTGTCAAATGGCAATAAAGGAAAATTTTGGTAGAAGTTTTCCTGGGTTGAAATATTTTTGTATGAGTCGGCTTTTACAAATGATTTTTTTTAGTATTTTATTTTAATTTTTTTTAAATTTGATTAACACATAGTAGATATGCCAATAAGGCATCTCTTGTTATATTATCTTCTTTTAAAACATGTGTCACTTGCTTTAATGTAAACATTATGAAAAATTTTATCAAACCACACAGTTTTTCATCCCATTGGGGGTGGTACTCCAAGCAGTGGAGGAATTTATAAGAAGAAAGAAAGATGTAAGAGTTACCTCCCCCCTCCCCCCCCCCCAAAAAAAAAGCTTACACAAGCACAATATCCCTTTCATTTGGCAATGTGAAGGATGCATTATTGCTATTTTATTTGATAAAATGATTAATCTTTGTGATTCTGGTGTTCCCATTTAACAGAAAGCACAGCTCAAGTCTGTGATCACTTAGGACATTCTAGTTACCTCCCCCCTCTCCCCCCCCCCCCAAAAAAAAAGCTTACACAAGCACAATATTCCTTTCATTTGGCAATGTGAATGATGCATTATTGCTATTTTATTTGATAAAATGATCAATCTTTGTGATTCTGGTGTTCCCATTTAACAGAAAGCACAGCTCAAGTCTGTGATCACTTAGGACATTCTAGTTACCTCCCCCCTCTCCCCCCCCCTCAAAAAAAAAACTTACACAAGCACAATATTCCTTTCATTTGGCAATGTGAATGATGCATTATTGCTATTTTATTTGACAAAATGATCAATCTTTGTGATTCTGGTGTTCCCATTTAACAGAAAGCACAGCTCAAGTCTGTGATCACTTAGGACATTCTAGTTACCTCCCCCCTCTCCCCCCCCCCCCTCAAAAAAAAACTTACACAAGCACAATATTCCTTTCATTTGGCAATGTGAAGGATGCATTATTGCTATTTTATTTGATAAAATGATTAATCTTTGTGATTCTGGTGTTCCCATTTAACAGAAAGCACAGCTCAAGTCTGTGATCACTTCGGACATTCTACTCTTGCAACAAAAATTCTAACTACTCTCCCCAAATATCTTACACCTTAAACATGTTAAACAAATAAAAAATAAGTGAGAAATACATGCATTTTGACTATTTGATATCTTTCTTGCACTGTATAAACACTATAGAAAAGATTTTCATGCTGATTGATTGATCAGAGGAAATTCCGAAACTATCCCCTAGCGTTTCTATAGAATTGAAGATAAAATCCTGAGTCAGGTCCCAAATAAAATATGAGAAAATAGCAATCCAAGGAATGCTTGTGTCGCCTGCGAAGCGGTTTGATCATTATTCTAGAAAGTGGATCAAAATTATTGGTATCAGTAGAAAAGTCTTGTCAAATGAAATTCATTTGAAATATCAGACCTCTTAATTGCAAATTAAAAGATATGGTCTTTCTCAAATTTAAAAAAAAAAGTCAATCATCTAGGTCAAGGTCACTATGTAAAAATTGGCGACAAAAATGTCTCATCATAAGAAATATCAAAGACCTATCACCTACCAATTAAAAGAAATATAAAACCTAATTTCCTAAAAAAGAAGGTCAAATAGCTAGGTCAAGGTCAAAAGGTAAAAAATTATGGTATGTGTAGAAAGGCATTGTTACAAGGAAAAAACATGTGAAATATCAAAGCCCTATCACCAACCAATCAAAAGATATAGACAATTTTACTTTTCTTGAAAAGTAGGTCAAATATCTAGGTCAAGGTCACAGGTCAAATATTATGGTCTGTGTAGAAAGGTCTTGTCACAAGGAATACACATGTGAAATATCAATGCCCTATCACTTACTTATCAAAAGATATATACAATCTTAAGTTTTTTGAAAAGTAGCTCAAATATGTAGGTCAAGGTCAATAGGTCAACAATTATGGTATGTGTAGAAAGGCGTTGTTACAAGGAATACACATGTGAAATATCAAAGCCCTAACACTTACCAATCAAAAGATATAGCGAATCTTATCTTTTTTTCAAAAGTAGGTCAAATATCTAGGTCAAGGTCACTAGGTCAAAAATTATGGTATGTGTAGAAAGGTCTTGCCACAAGGAGTGCATGTATGAAATATCAAAGTCCTAACACTTACCAATCAAAAGATATATACAATCTGAATTTTTTTGAAAAGTAGGTCAAATATCTAGGTCAACAGTAGGTCAAATATCTAGGTAACAAGGTCAAATATTATGGTTTGTGTAGAAAGGTCTTGTCACAAGGAATACACATGTGAAATATCAATGCCCTATCACTTACTTATCAAAAGATATATACAATCTTATGTTTTATGAAAAGTAGGTCAAATATGTAGGTCAAGGTCAATAGGTCAAAAATTATGGTATGTGTAGAAAGGCGTTGTTACAAGGAATACACATGTGAAATATCAAAGCCCTAACACTTAATAATCAAAAGATATAGCGAATCTTATCTTTTCTTAAAAAGTAGGTCAAATATCTAGGTCAAGGTCACAAGGTCAAAAATTATGGTATGTGTAGAAAGGTCTTGCCACAAGGAGTGCATGTGTGAAATATCAAAGTCCTAACACTTATCAATCAAAAGATATATCCATTCTTAATTTTTTTGAAAAGTAGGTCAAAAATGTAGGTCAAGGTCACTAGGTCAAAAATTATGGTATGTGTAGAAAGGTCTTGTCACAAGGAATACACATGTGAAATATCAAAGCCCTCTCACTTACCAATCAAAAGTTATGGGCTGTGACACCCAAAGTGTGACAGACAGACAGACGGACGGACGGACAGACGGACAGACGGACAACGGACAAAGTGATCCCTAAGTGTCGCTATGCTTCGCAGGCGACACAAAAAACTAAATTACAGACTCATCTATGATAATATTGTAAAATTGCAATATCTTTGTTTATTTATAGTTTCTGTCACTTATGTACTCTAAATGCATGTAGATAGGGTAAGAGAAAATAGCCATATACCCATTTTCCAGAATCCTAGGGAACAGGGACTGAAGTAAAATACTGTAATGACATCTAAACTGCAAACCGATAATATTTTGGAATAAATCAATTAACTATTATCCATAAATTCTGGGAAATTAGCTGTCATGATCAGATCACATGTAGTTTAATAGAGAGAAAACAACCACACCCATTTTCTAAGATCCTTGGGGTCAGAGACTCAAACAAAATATGAGGTGGACAACGAGATTACAGACCCATCATATTGCATAAAGAATTTAGTCTCCATTATTTATAGTGTCAGCGCTGTAAGCATAAGATTATATGGAATAATATAAAAGAAAATGGCCACACCCTTTTCCAAGACCCTGGGGGTCATTGGCTCAAACAAAATATCAGGTGCACAACTAGACTACAGACCCATCATATTGCAAAAAGAATTATTTCTCTATCATTAATAGTGAAAGAAGAGCTATCCGGACAAAATTACATAGAATTTAATGACCACGCCCATTTTCTAAGACCCTGGGAGTCAAGGACTGAAACTGAATGTCAGGTGCACAACTAGACCATGGACCAAGTAAAATACAAAAAGAATTAAGTTTCTATCTCTAACAGTTTCAGAGGAGTTGTCCGGACAAGAATTGTTTACGGACAGACGGACAGACAGACAGACGGACAGACGGACGGACGCCGGACGAAGGGTGATCGCATAAGCTCGACTGGTCTGAGACCAGTAGAGCTAAAAATAGACAGGTTGCACGAATTATCCTCACTTAAAGTAAATCAATGAATTAACTCTATGTCCAGTCCTTATTTTTTTCGAGAAAACCTCGATCATTCCGTTATTTTCGTGCATAAAACAAGAAGAAAAAAAAATTGTTTGATATGACTGTCTCTTTCTTGATTTCAACTCAACGTCAAATAGCGCTTTCAACCAAATCGGTCATCTTTGGTTATGATGAGAATAGTCTTTGTTTATTCAAGGTCAAAATAATTCGGGGCAAATTTCAGGGGCCCTGACAACCTCTCCGTCATATTTCTTAACCTCCACCTACCCCCGGCCCCCCTCCCGCGTTAAAAAAGAAAATCGTACTAGAAAAAGCACTCTTTTCCCCGGAACCCCCCCCCCCCCCCCCCCCCCCCACAATCACTCTAAATCAGCTGTTTTGCTCCGTATTCATCCGCTCTGGTCCGTATGCGCGTAAATTATGAGAGTAATCACTTTCTTTTATAAAATCTCAATTCTTTCATAAAAGTTTATCTCCTTCATATCCTTAATTCAAGGTATTTCTCCTTCGAAGTATTGATATTATCTTGTACTAAAGCAGAGCGGTCTTCGTTCTATAAAAAATAGCAATCCAAGGAATGCTTGTGTCGCCTGCGAAGCGGTTTGATTATTATTCTAGAACGTGGATCATATTATTGGTATCAGTAGAAAAGTCTTGTCAAATGAAATTCATTTGAAATATCAGACCTCTTAATTACAGATGAAAAGTTATGGTCTTTCTCAAATTTTCAGAACAGAGTGTCAATCATCTAGGTCAAGGTCACTACGTAAAAATTGGTAACAAAAAGGTCTCATCATAAGAAATATTAAAGACCTATCACCTACCAATTAAAAGATATATACAACCTTAGAAAAGAAGGTCAAATAGCTAGGTCAAGGTCAAAAGGTAAATCAAAGGTCTGAAGGCCCTGAAAGATACTCCACTTAGAATCTGCTGTAACATCTTATTTCACTGTAAGTGTTAATTTGTAATATTTGGTTACACGATATATGCACATGTAAAGTGTTCCTACTTATGAAAAAATCTGGGACAATGAAAGAATTCTGGGACAAAAATTGAAAAATTCCGAGACACATTCCGAGACATTTTTTCTGACTTATCAATAAAATGTTGTCATGTACCTAATCTAGTCTCGTAATCCCGTGTCTCGTAACGTATAAGCATTCAATTTTGCATGCAATAAAGACTCGTCGTTTTTTTTTCCGGGTAGGTCCGTTGAGTTCGTCTAAATTCGATACATCTCCCGAAGAGCGGAATTTCATTGCATTAAAAGTCGAAAGATGTAGGTTCGCATTAAATCACTTCCCAGTTTTATAGCTTACATTTCTCAGCAGTTGTCAGCGCTCATCCTGAACGTCATTTATGATCTCAATAGATTCGGAAATATAACAATTAATTCTTTTAAAAGAGTGTTTACATAATTACCATTTCACGTATATATAAAGAGACCGAAAAAGAGAAGTATACAAACTTATTTTATCAGAAGTATATGCCCATGCGAACAGGCCGGCCTTTTAATATCTCAGCGGCACATGCCCGAGCTGTCAACGGGTACAATTGTTTAACAGTTTCGTTAAAAAATATTTACAATGCGTGAATAAAGTCTAGACATTCATTTTTATTTTGCCACGGACTAGTTCGAACCAATCAGAGAACGTAAATCTCGTCACGTGCACACAGTGTAAATTTCAATAGACCGTCAGCCATTCCGCCATTGCCGTATAAATGAATTCGCATGTAAAAGGAGTCATGAAACGCCAATTTCCTGCAACAAAAAAAAACCTTCTTTGGGCTTGATTTGTTTGAACATATTTCATTTCCACCTCAATGAAATGGGATCAGGTGTTAAGTTTTTACAACATTATTGAGTGCCCTCTCCCTACAATATTGATATAATAAACATAATATAATACAGTCAAGAATGACAGCATGACACATAAAACGTATACCCTAATGTATACTCTCTGATTTAATAGCCGTTATCGTAAAATTATGCGTAACGTCGCGCTTTCAATACTGGACCCAGGTGTGATTACTGAAATATTTAAGTGTTTTAAAGAATTTTTTCCCTTTAGATTGATAAACAGATACATTATCTTCAGCGATCGACTGTTACCCAGAACATGAGGCGCGGCGGGTATTTTTATCAGAAAAAACGTCTCGTCAGCGGAAAATATTATAGCGTGCAGTGATAAATCGGCCTAATATTCATGACGATGTTTAGCCGACAATTACATGATTCTCTTTGAACACCGAAAAAAAAAACAACAACAACAAAATGGCTTTGCCCTTTATGCGATTTGATGTGTAAGTGTGGATCCAGAAGGGGGGGGGGGGGGGGGGGGGGGTGTTCCAGACGACCCCTGGATTAATTTTTTCTATGAATGTACATATTTCATTTTTGCTCTTAAAAAAAACTCGGACTTTAGGACCACCCCTGAAAAAAATCCTGGATCCGCCCATGAACTTTATATGCCTTATTATTTTTTTTACATGATTCATCTTTGTCTGGATACGCGTCCTTGATAAATCGATTTTTTTTTGCGGACCTGTTTAGAACCGTTTGAAATACCAGAACAAGGCGCTAGTATTTTTTTTTTTTTTTGGCATTATATCGGATGTCTTTGGTTGTTTATCTGAAAATCTAATCGTAAATGACTATTATTTTTTCCGATCACATAACTTCATAGGCAATGTACTATACAAGAAGCCATATTTATAGTTTTAAGAGCTACGGAAAGGAGTTGTTTATTTTTATTGAAATATTGAATCTTTACTTGAGACTATATTTGGTTAATGCGTTTGTTTGAAAGAAAGAACACTTCATAAAATAATCAACTACTGGTATCTAAATTAGTGGCAAATGTCGTTATATTCAAAAGAGTCAACTGATTGAACTTTTGTTTAGTACTCGCGGGACAGTAAAAATCGTTTGCCTATATCTATATCAGAGAGAGAGAGAGAGAGAGAGAGAGAGAGAGAGAGAGAGAGAGAGAGAGAGAAAAAACAAATTCATTTTATTTTTCGATAAAGGCCGGTTTCTTTTGACGGTGAAAATGCATAATTCCGATGTTGATTGAAGTTAGTCGTTGGGGGCCAAAAATCTGTACTCATAATCAATCTAAAATTGAAGTTTTTCTCTGATCTACTTTCTACCTTGTAAACAATAACGTATTGATAAACATGCGATTGTCCTGAATTGAAAAAATAAACATATCTTTTACAAAATAGCGATGATACTCATCAAATTCAAATAGCTATGAAATATCCATACTTCTGAAGTCCGTGAGATAATGATTGACAGCTGACCCGAATTGGTAAAAGGCGGGGCTTAGAGTTGTTGAGTCAGACGTTGTTTTAGTATCTGATGAGAACATAGCAGTACGGTGTCGGCATTACAATATAATACGCATTGAAAAATTCAGAATTGTTGCGTATCAATAAATATTTACCTTGCAAGCTAATCACAGAACGTGCGCGCATGAAAGATAATCATTAAATGTCAAACGGTGGGCTGAGCATCGATAGAGCGCAGATATAAAGTAGTCCCAAATCGATAACAATTCAAAAAGATCAAATTTCATCTTGAAAATCTCAACTAATCTTATATTAATTCTATCATTCTATCAAAACAATCGATTCTGATATAAATTTTCCACACGCAAGTTTTGATGTCGAGAAACTGCTGACACAATCTGGAACTATTTCTCCCTGCGCACGCACCGGAAGAGACGGTACCTCGAGACGACATGAGAATTGCGAATACAGTAAGATACTCCTTCAAAAGGAGTATCTTAAAAATTATAGTATGTGTAGAATGGCATTGCTACAAGGAAAATACATGTGAAATATCAAAGCCCTATCACCTACCAATCAAAAGATATAACCAATATTACTTTTCTAGAAAAGTAGATCAAATATCTAGATCAAGGTCAAAAGGTCAAATATTATGGTCTGTGTAGAAAGGTCTTGTCACAAGGAATACACATGTGAAATACCAAAGCCCTATCACTTACCAATCAAAAGATATATCCATTCTTAATTTTTTTGAAAAGTAGGTCAAATATGTAGGTCAAGGTCAATAGGTCAAAAATTATGGTATGTGTAGGAACGTCTTGTCACAAGGAATACACATGTGAAATATCAAAGCCCTATCACTTACCAATCAAAAGATATAGTGAATCTTATCTTTTTTTTCAAAAGTAGGTCAAATATCGAGGTCAAGGTCACAAGGTCAAAAATTATGGTATGTGTAGAAAGGTCTTGCCACAAGGATTGCACATGTGAAATATCAAAGTCCTAACACTTACCAATCAAAAGATATATCCATTTTTAATTTTTTTGAAAAGTAGGTCAAATATGTAGGTCAAGGTCACTAGGTCAAAAATTATGGTATGTGTAGGAAGGTCTTGTCACAAGGAATACACATGTGAAATATCAAAGACCTATCACTTACCAATCAAAAGTTATGGGCTGTGACACCCAAAGTGTGACAGACAGACGGACTGACAGACGGACAGACGGACAACGGACAAAGTGATCCCTAAGTGTCGCTATGCTTCGCAGGCGACACAAAAAGCACTTTTATTGAAAAGTAAAAAAAAAGAGTTCATGGTACTCCATCTTTCAAAAAAAGAACAATATTGTAAAAACAAAACAAAACACAAAACGAAACGAAACGAAAAAAAAAAAAAAAAAAAAAAAGAAAGAAAAAAAAAAAAAAAAAAAACCCGACACCCTCCCCTCCGAAAAAAAAAAAAACCAAAAACAAAATTATACAGAAAAATGAGAGAAAAACTCCTGGGCTAACCTAAGGGCGTAGATCTACATGTATACATTATACGCTTTCAAACATCAAAGAGATATATAATTTCATTTTATATATAACTTCTTTTCTGCAAAAGCGTAATTCTAACATTGTTAGTACTGAATATGAAAAGAAACGAAGAAATGATGTGAAGAAACAAAATACGGAATGATACGGAGAAGCGAAAAAGAGATAATTTCTTCGCTTCTTCGCATCATTTCCTCACTTCAATTTTAAAGGGACGGTGTCCCTGAAAATTAATTGATTTATCAATATTTTGGAATGCAAAAAAAAAAAAAAAATACATTCTCATTTGTATAAATTCAAATTTTCAGGCGAATCTAACGTATACATTCGCAGTTATAAATTTTAAAAAAAGTGATTTTGAATTTGGGGTGCGCAGCTCTAATTAATTTCACTGGCGCCACCTACAATGTATTTAGTTTTTACAATAGAAGTATACGGAGATTTATTTATTAAAGAATCGACAATATTAGGGTCGTTACTTCATCTTTTCAAATAAAGCTTTTTATGGCTCCTTTTTTCCTCTTTCTAGACCCTTTGGAATATATTTTACGTTTTCGATAAAATTTATTTTCAGGTACACTGTATCTTTAAAATTGCTTATATTTTTCGATAATTATCTTCGATAACATTTTTGTTATTTATTCCCAACTATCGATTGCACAATTTTGAACAAAGAGTTTGACCTTGACCTGCGTGTGAAAAGACATGATCAAATCAGTTGTGGTCACAACTCGCCGCACATGTATGCGTATTTCTACGTGTGCAATGATTGAATCTTTGGGATTCCGTATTTTTCGTTCGCATTTTTACACCGCAGAAATTCACTATGATGCAAGTTTTAACTGTCTATATCTCAATACGTAATTATTTGGCATTGGTGGATTTTTGAGATATTTATAAGATCAAAGCAAAGAGTTAAAAGATGAAATTTGATAAAAATCAAACTTCTCTTACAAAAGATATTGGTGCGTGAAAAACGTATAAAATTTTCTCGTTAAACTGATTTTTAATGCATATTTTAACTGTCTATATCTCGATACGTTATTATTTGGCATCGGTAGATTTTTGATATATTTATAAGATTATAACAAAGAGTTGAATGATGAAATTTGAAAAAAAAAATCAAACTTTTCTTATAGAAGTTATTGGTGCGTGAAAAACGTCTAAAACGTCGTTTTTTCGTTAAGCTGATCTTTAATGCATATTTTAACTGTCTATATCTCGATACGTAATTATTTGGCATCGGTGGATTTTTGATATACTTAAGAGATTAAAGCAAAGAGTTTAAAGATGAAATTAGAAAAAAATCAAACTTCTCTTACAGAAGATATTGGTGCGTGAAAAACGTCTAAAACGTCGTTTTCTCACTGAGCTGATTTTGACCTCTTTTTCAAATTACGTTTTTGCTGTCTTTGGAAATTTATTTTTCACACATAATGTTATCATATGATAGAATAAAATGTTATATTTCAATATATCAATAACAATATTTAGTCCAATTTAACTTATACTTTAAATTTTAGAGAAGTATATCAGCGAAAAAGGGATATCTCTACGTCCGTTTTGTAAATTTGGCGGGAAAAATGATGGGGTGGCATATCTCCGTAACCATGGACATTTGAAAGAAAATATTTGACAGAATTACTCCTAGTCATTTATCTATTAGAATAACTTAAAATCATTAAATTTGGTTACTAGGTCATTTGGATCAAATTGCATGGTTTTATGCCGGATTGGCTCTTAATACATATATTAAATAAAGTTCCTCCTCAATGATTAACGCCACTGCCTGACTACATATATTCTAAGGAAATCCCTGTTTGATTAACTATTTATACCGGTACTTTTAGAGTAATTATGATATTAAAGATTTAAGAAGATTTTTTAAGTGTACATGTATGGGAAATATCAGCATGGGAAATTTTGTCTAAGGACGGACGGACAGACAGACCGAGAGGAAACTAAGAGTCCCCTTCGGCGTTGCTGGTAGGGATTAAAAACATGATAAAGTTTGATTACTTGCACAGTTGATCATGTAACTTATATCAAAAGTTACAAATACCAGTAAGCAGTCTATTTAATTAAATCAATTTAATCTAAACTTTTGCATGATTAAGTGGTCAAAATTGTGTTTATTCAGTTTCTGAAGTCATGAGAGTCATGCAGACAGTACTGTCAGTAGGGCCAGGGTGAAAAGAGACAAAAATTGTTTTCAGCCAAAGGGTGACCTAGGACTCCATTACCCGAGGTATTAAAATGATGTTATTTCTACAAAATGAAAATATGTACATGTTGCAAAAACAGAAATAGTCGCCAGGGATGCAAATAGGCACTCGCCAATGCAACTTAAAATTCAGTGTGGACAACCAGAAATGTTTTTCAGAATCTGATGGCCCACTTGGCAAGCCAAAAATTCTGATCATAATTGTTCTAAAATCCTAAATGAAATTACTCAAACTGATTTGATGAAAAAATACAGAGCGCCGACTTCAAACGACTGACTGCAATTACCATTCCAATGTAAAATGTACAAAATGTATTAAATGATATGTATTGAAATGAACAGCATCGGCAGTACCTCACTCCCATTAGAATCAATGTAGCATGAAATCGTCTGCTAATTGATCTTTTGTTCATTACCCAAGCAGCGTGTTTGGGTAGTCACGTGACAACTCACAGAGACAGATTGCAAAGATGTTAGAATGTTACCAAGTATTGTCAAAATAAGTAAAATAAATGTTGATTTTGAGATTTTGGGCCAATTTGCAAAACTGCAATGTGCAACGGGGGTGCATACACATAAATTCCACGCTGAAGTTTTGGTTTTTTTTCGACCCGATATTCGATTTGATCAGTCTGCGTTTCCTCTATTCATGAATCATCTAAGGCCAAACAAAAAAAGTTGTTTGTTTCCTGTAACCCGACCGACCGTCAAAAATCGTGCCGACTCTGATTTTTTTTTTCACCATTTTCCCTACACTGCCTAAAAAGAACCAAAAATCCTTAAAATTAATGCAAGTCGTGCAACCCAGACTCGTCTTTGGAAGCCTCCCGTTCCCTTTATATTTTCTTTCAGACAAGCCGTGATCATAATACGTACTACGTGCATAGCGCCTCTTGTTGTAAATCACTACAGTGAGTACATGTAGTTCACACCTGACCACCAGGTAGATTTAATCCGTTTCACATGAGTGACCAAGTGTTGAGAATTTGAAAGGATTAAAGTGATTATCTTCTCACGTTACTTGTATAGTGTATTGTAACCTGGACATAACCGATGAAGAGCAGACGATTTTTTAAAAGTTTATAAAGACAGATTATTTTAGAAAGAAGGAAAATTGGATGTCATGCAATTTGTTCCGTGATTGGGAAGGCAAACTTGCTTAATGGGACTGGCCCCTTCATCAATAGGCCATTCTCATAAACAATGGGTAATCTTTCTTCACGAAAGGGCCATTCCAAAAAATGATCAATTTTCGAAAAGCTTTGCATATATACGATGTATGTAAATCAGACGTTAGCAAGTTTTTTAAGTCGTGAAAATTCCATATTTACCATTTCCAATGAATAATTTACAGTACATTTTTTTTGCATATATCGCAGAACAACCAAAACCAAACTTCAGCCACCGATCCTGTATTTTTCGTGTCCACGTATGGGCAGCTTTTTTGATACTTGGGAAGAAGGGGGGGGGGGGGGGGGGGGGGGGGTTGACTGCAAGCATTGACATTTCTGTACAAACTCAAAATGACCACGTAAAATTAATGAGTTGGTGACATGATAATTTTACGGAGGAACGCATACACAAGAAGTTAGTACCTTTACGTAGATAAGTTGGAGATTTAAACGAGGATAAAAAAGAACGTCGGAGAAAAATCAATATTGTATCATAATAGCAAAGAACCTTTCGGGTGAGCGGAACAAAAGAATTTGTGCTTCTGACTGGCCATATACAGTAAGCAGCTAGCTGAGATCCACACGCTACTGCTACATTGCAACATAAATACGAGTGGTCAGAACTTTTCTATAGATTAAAAAACCGAAAATGGACATCGTACGATTCGTAGAATAATGCGCACCAGGGCCCAGCGAGTTGCCGATTTTATAGACCATTTTTTATGTCGCATGGTGAATGGCCTTCCCAATGATACTGCAATTTGCAGGAAAATTAGCGTTCTTTTAATCGCACATAATTTCCACAACCAAGACAAGTGTGGACTTCCGGGGGGGGGGGGGGGGGGGGGTCTTCTTTTCTTGCTTTATGTAACGCAACCCCCCCCTGTAAAAAATACATGATTATTCAAATTTCCACAACCTGTCATGAATTTCTCAATCATAAAAGATGACTGATAACTTAAACTTCATGGAATGGGGTTACTGTATGTTCAGATAACAATAATTATAATATTGTTTTGGAATGCAGAGGGAGGGGTTTACTATGTGCATTATACAATTATGGACTTTTCACTAAGTGTATATGATGTGATATTGACTCACTATGAACATGATGAAAATATTGACCGAGACAAAGTCAAGGTCAATATTTTCATAGTGAGTCAATATGACATCATATATACTGAGTTAAAAGTCCATAACTGTTTTATTCTATAATTTCATATATGATTCACTATAAATAACGACGCCATTTGCAGAACTAAGTGAGGGTAATACCAGTCTATTTTTAAACCGTGGTATACGGTGATTTATTTAGGAGCGTCGATGACCTTATCAGCCAATCATGCAAAGAGAGTCGCTATTTATAGTTTATAGAATAATACATATTAGCTCAAAAAGAAAGGTGATAGTCACCAGAGACCCCTACCAACCTCATCTATCCTCCTCCACCCCAAAGAGTATGTATGTATATTAGTCATTTTAAAATTCAATCATGCTGCTCAAGCTTCAGCTTATGTACATTGTACACCACCCACGCAATCTCTAATAACAAACATCTTAAATAGCAGTAAGTTGAGTTCCAGAATCTATAAATAAAATTATAAATGATGGGACTCAACAAAATGTCACAAAAAAATCCTCGACTTATCATTTTCATTTCCCTCCCTCTTGTAGGTGAAGACTTAGAGTGCCTCCATATACAATAAAAACTTAACAAAGTTTCTAAATTGCATCTGCCCTCTGCCCTCTGACCGGAAAAAAAAAAAAAAAGATTTTCCTACCTACCGACCCTCTCAATTTTTGGCATGTTACAGGAAACAAACATATTTTTTTGTTTGGCCTAATCGATGTGCAAGTGTTTAATACCAGAAATATTGGTTGAAATTCACATTTCCTTCAAACTGGACTATAAGTTTATAGCCCGATTGAGCTATAATACCGGTCCTACTATTATAAGCCTAGGGAGAAATTTAAGCCTAGGCATAAGCCCAGGAGCGCCCAGGAAGTTTGGGTGACATTAAGTTAATTTTTTTTTCTATATATGAGTAGATGGGTATTATAGTATGTCACATAAAAAAAATCAATAAAATTAAACGATGTCTAGTGTGTTTCATACGTGTTCAAAGTTGCTCATTTCCTGGGCTTAATTTGAGGAGTTGTTTACACCAAGGAAGGATAACTCTAGTTTCATTTCCCATATGCTGTATAGACTTATGATCCGTGGATGCGTATATTTAATATCAAAGCAAGGGGATACCAATCATTTTATGTAAATTAAAAAAAAAAAATTCTAAAGATATACTTTGCTTTAAATATATACTTTGAATGATGAAAATTTTCGGTACATTTACTTGTACATTTTATTTGCAAGCACTGTGATCAAAAGTCTTTCTACCATATGCATATATTATATAAGAATAATATAAATATATATGAATGAATTATCTGTGTGATGGAAACCAATATTTGGTGGGTGTGTGTGTGTGGGGGGGGGCTTAGTGTTGGATAGGGGGATGTGTTTTATATGTTCAGTGATCTATGAGGGTCAGTGCCTCCTGAGTAAGAAATCGTCAAGTGTGAATGAAGCCATTGATCAACCAATTAATCAATTAACCTGGAACAGGTGTGTTGTACATGGATTGCGTAAGAAGAGCAATTCAAGGCTGTCAGTTAAAGTCAAAGGAAGGAATTTAAAAAGGAATTCTAACTTTGTCTATTCTTTTATTCTCACACAATTATTATTTAATGTGTTACCAAGCATATTTCGATCATTACATTTACAACAATGAATTAAACTTGGCATATGAATACATAACAAATTATAATATAAAATGACACAAGGAAGTATTTTATGTATATATCACACAGCTGTCCTTCTTTTTCACCTAAAGTCCCTACATCCTACAGCCATTTTCACTTGAAATGCATACATCTTGGTCGCCTTATCATTCAGATGTACGCCGTCGTTTAGAAAAATGTTCCATTTGGGGTTCTGCAGTCCACGTATCCTCCAAAAATGAACATTTGAATGAGGAGAATAATGTTTTTCTAAGAAGCTGTTAATCTTGCTCATCTCGGAGTTGTATGTTTCCTTTGTCATGTATCTGGGTTTTGCACGTGGAAATAGACTACCGATTATTACTAATTTCACACTGTCAATCGTTTGTAATTTATCAACTAAGTCCCTAATCCCCTCGACAACGGTGACAACTGTACTATCGGGTGAAATGTCATTTCCCCCACACTGAATAAAAACGGTATCCGGTCTGAAGTTTTCACATTCAATCAACTCATTAGAACGTATAAGTTTTTGAGTAGTAGCACCACGGAGACCAAAATACTTCACATTACACGATGGTAAACCAAGTGATGTATCCAGTGGTATATTATCAGACTTCAAAGATTCCTCAAGTCTAGCGACGAAGCTATGTCCTACTATCGCTATTCTATGAGACATCGTTATTTATGTAGTATTAAGCAGATGGAGTGAAGTCTATAGTCAAGATGTATTTATATAATAAATACTGCTCGAAAAGGCGGAGCTTAATACATCGGTTTTGAAAAGTTTTCCTATCACAATTAACTTATAATCATAATTTTATATTTTGATTGGAGATGGGGAGCGTCATATTAACAGGTTTTAAAAAGGTAGGACATAATTTGGCTGACACAATTATCTTAATTTTTTATTCAGTAACTTGGGGGGGGGGGGGGGGGGGGACAGGGGCGGGGTTGTTTGTAATAATCAGTGTCCAACTGTTTAATTTAGTATTCACTTTATCTAACCGACGGCTTTGACATTAGTCAAATTATTAGGTGAAAAATTCAATTATAATAACCTCCCAAAATTGTGTTAATTAGTTGAGCGAAGTCATGTATATAAATTAACATCAAGCTGTCATAATTACCGTAAGACATTTCACTTTGACGGCGCTTAAATTGAAGGAGATTAGACATTGCCGACAAAATTACCCCAAGCGCAAACCAAGCCCATTTCAAGTATATAGACCCCCAGAGCAAAGATGGTCATCATTCACTTTCTTTTCTCTTCTTAGTAAATGCACATTTACTTTTAGAAAAATCAAAAGGAATAATTTTGAAATCATTTCAGTATTTATAGAATTTGATTGAAAATTTGCATCATGTAAACAATTTTACTGTAAATATCTTTGATTTGTTTTATTTAATAGTCGCTATTTAGTATTTTAGTGCTTTTATTAGACTTTCAATAGTCGCTATCAGTTTTGATATATTTAATTTTTGTTCTCAATTTTTGAGAAATGGCATCTTTTCCTTGTGGGCACTGTTCTAGAGAATGTGATGGGAACAGAAACATCGCTTGCGATAAATGCAACATTTGGTACCATCAAACTTGCGAAAATCTTAGTAAAAAAGATTTTTCTTTTTTGTGTAAGACTCCACTTCAATACATTTGTTCGAATTGTTGTTTGGACAAAAATGGAAATTTTGATTTTGCATTTGGCTTAGAACGTTTGGATCAGAACGACTTAACAATTGACTCAGCAAAGTTAGAAACCATTTTCATGAGATTTTTACCAAAGCAGGTAGAGTCATCAAACACAGACTCCTCTCAATCTCTTATTAAAGATAGCATTGCATCTGAATTTCTTGGAAACAATTCGAACTATTTTGCAGTGGAGACAACAGGCAACGGAAATTGTCTTTTTAATGCCCTTTCTTTAGCTCTTCAAAACAATGAATCACTTTCTCTGGAACTGAGGTTCAGAACTACTTTAGAGATGATTTTACATCGCTCATTTTATGAACGTGACCATTTGCACGACAGACTTTTTGATGTAAGTCCTTCTTACGATGACGCAATGAGAGCGTGTGCGACAAATTTTTCCTTTTCAAATGCCTTTACAATGCATGCTGCTAGCAGTGTCATTGGTAAACCCATTCGATCTGTTTATCCAACATTAAATGGAATTTTAGACAATACTATAGGTATTTTGAACAGGTTTTTCAAACCAAGATCGTCAAATCTACAGAAAAACGAAATTACGATCCTATGGTCAAATTCATCCCCCTTTTCTGGTACAGGAATTTGGACTCCGAATCATTTCGTTTTACTTCTGCCACGATCCAGCAACATTTCTTTCATTGATATTTCGAGCGAAATTGAGTTCCCCACGCTCTCATCCCCTACCCTCAACAAACGGAATCCGACAGACGATTCACTTATTGACGAGACCTTGACACACGATCTGAAAACAGACGAGACAATGACAAACGATCTGAAAACAGACGAGACCTTGACAAACGATCTGAAAACAGACGAGACCTTGACACACGATCTGAAAACAGACGAGACAAAGACAAACGATCTGAAAACAGACGAGACCTTGACACACGAATTTAATGTCACTGAAGATGAAGTTGTCTTTGTGCGCCAACCGTTTAGGAATCCCGATGTCAACGGTTTAGATGGTAAATTTTTGAATTCAGATGAAACATTGAAAGTAATTACCACATTTGATTCTGAAAACGTTCACAAACACGTTCCACAAGGCCACAAAGAGAACGTCTTCTTCCTAGTTGAAAACGCACCAGATAATAAATAGAGATCTTTCGTTGATGATTGTGGGGTGTGGTTCAAAAATTCTAGGAAAACTGCCTACTTTATTAAAAATGAATCAGGTCAACTGAAACCTATTTTCAAAAAGGGAGACAATTTTCTCAGGGAGATTAAGGGGAAGATGGTTCTTTTGGATCCTCAACCATCTTTAGATAAAGTTCTTGTTCTCCAGCGATATTATTCGAAATTGAAAAAAAATCCGATTTATCAAAGACGAGTAAGTTGGTTTGAGCATCTGTCCGGTCACGAAGACAAACTGTCCGTTTCAATATTTGAATATATTGGGGAATATCCTGGGGAAAGCATCCATGGAAATACAAAATCAGATAAAACTTACAAACGACCAACCATTGAACAGAAAAAAATTATTTCGGAGGGTCTCAAACACGGCAAAGCCCCGATTCAAATTTCAAAAGATTTGAATAAGTTTGATCCTGAAAATCTTGTAGACCTAAAAGTAATTCAAAATGCAAAATACAAACGTGACAAGGCAGCCAAACCAAATTCTACGTCTTCAAATAACATCGCAGATGAAGTTCAATCGATTTTGAGCTCACTACCCAACAACACATTTGTTAGGTCTCTTATTGCTAACAATGACGGTAGACCCCCTAACATTGTTTGTTACACTGACGATCAACTGGACGACATGAGACAGTGCATGACGAACGGTGCCATTATTGGCATAGACAGGACATTTAACTTGGGACAATTTTATGTCACCTGTCTTTGTTATCAGCACCCTAACCTCATCCGGCATGGAACTAATACTTCACCCATCATGTTAGGCGCAGTGTTTCTGCACTCCGACGGTTCCTATGCAACCTATTGCGATTTTTTGAGTAAGATAAGATCGGCTTTGGGATTCCATATTCAAACTGAAAAAATTGTCTTTGGCACCGATGAAGAATATGCACTCATTAATGCAATCAAAACAGTTTTTCCAACATCAGAACATATCTTATGTACAAGGCACCTTAAAGAAAATGCACAACGCAATTTGGCCAGTAAAAATGTTGACGAGAAAATCAGAAATCAAATTGTCAATTCCATTTTCGGTCCATGTGGAATCTTGACCACAGAATCTCGAATATCATTTTTGGAGAGAGAGCAAGAAATTTGCGAAAAATTCGGGAATGCAGGTGGTAATTATCTCAAAGAGAAATTACTTCCTACATTAAGAGAAAAAATTTTTCTCCCGAGCATCCGTAACGAAAACATTCCATCAAACTGGAAAAATAATAACTGTGAAAGCATGAATCATAAGATAAAACTTCTAGGAGATTGGAAAATGTCAAAACTTCCAAATTTGATAGAGAGGCTTCTTGAAATTCAAGAAACTCAAGTAATTGAAATTCGTGGTGCGTTGCATGGGCGCGGAAACCTTCACTTAGCTTCACATGCCCAACACTTGCGCATTTGTCACAATGCTTGGCTTGACCTTTCAGATGATCAAAGAAACAAAGTTTTTCGGAAATTTCTTAAATTCAGAATTCAAGATGTTGTAGAATCTTCAGATGGAAAACTTAACATTCCAATCATCGCTCGTATTGCGAAAAAACCAGGTCAAGTTAAGCGTGTGAGATCTGCAAAGACCACCTCTGTACCCAAAAAACCCAAAGTAACAGCATGATTCTATTTTTCATTCTCAGTAACAGCATTCAAAGTATTAATATCACCTACTTTTCATTCTCGGCATGAATCCCCCTCCGCTTGACGGATGTGCTTGGGAACAAGTCTAGGATAATTAAATGTCTTGTATAATTTAAATTGCATTATTTTTCCTTTATAGTAATTTGCATGCCTTCAACTAACCCAATCCAATTCTTAACACCCCTCCCTCCCTTCCCTGAAAATAAACCTCGACCTCTTCCCCCTCCGCTTGACGGATGTGCTTGGGAATAAGTCTAGGGCATTGATTTTAAAATAAAGATATATTGAAAATTCTCATCAAATTCATTATGATTTATTTATTTCTTTAAAAATTTAATAAAAAAAAATGGACCCTTAAGTAGAACCACGTCCACGTCGTTGGGTCTGGAAACATATTCTCAAATTAAGGATATGGCTGAGAGTTCTACAATTTATACAGGTAAATATATTTAGTGATACATGGCATAAATCAAGCAGCAACCCCCCCCCCCCCCCCCCCCACATTACCACAAAAAATATAAACAAATAACAAAAGAATATAAAAACACCCAATTTTATAGCGAGCGAAGCTCGCCCTTATGGTAACGCGTATACACATTTCTTATTGAGAAAATATGCTGAATCGAAGAATGAGAATGTACTACTATGCTTTCAAAAATTTTCGTCCCCTCGCAGACAGAGTTGCTGCGGAGATGCTGGATATTGCCATTTAAATTTTTTTATGACTCAAAGTAGACGTATATGTTATACTCAATTTTTGTTTATAAGTTAAATTTATTGAAAACATTTTTCGTTAATCAGGTAACGATAAAGCATCAACAAGCCGGCGTAACCACGGGAAATCCGACATTTCCGGTTTTAAACGAGACGTTTCGCTCTGATTGCTTTTCTCGTCTCGGGTGGTTTCGTACTGTCAGAAGTCGGAATATGTTTGTTTTTTCTTTTGTCCTTAAGTAATTTATTTTCAGCTAGCCTAAACATTATCAAGTTCTTACAAAATAAAAATGAATTATAAAGAACTATATTTTTAAAGAACCATATTTTAATCCCCCCTTTAAAATGTTCATCTGCAGGTCTAGATCAATTTACAAATGCTTCCGTGTTTCCACTCGCCTTATACTACCTTTTTTGGCAATCATCAAACAGAAAGTTTTGTAAGATAAGATAAACCATCATAGTCAAAATTAAAAAGAAAGATATTTTTTTATTTTATATAATCATATCTATTTTCTCTCCGCTCGCACAAAAAGGCTTTGCCTTGATTCATATTATATGGATAGTACACCGTAGTACCCTAAATATAAACAACAGAACCTTTAACAGGTGAATCGAATCATAAACTAGAGTTATCCTTCTTAGCAGTAAAGTAAGCCCAGGAAATACACAACTTCAAATTGCTATAAAACGTATTAAATCTTGATAGATTTTAATGAAATTTTTTATATGATATTATAACATAATCAATTATCAATATATTAAAAAAAAAAAAAGTTTTCACCCTTTCAGGGCTTCCTGGGCGCTCCTGGGCTTATGCCTAGGCTTAAAATTCCCCTAGGCTTATAATAGTATGACCCTATAATACCGCGATCAATCTACAACAGCCCGAAAGGCTTTGACCTGGATCTGGTAATGGCTTGGATGCCCTCTTGAATATCCCCTTTTTTATATTGACATTTTTGTTTGGGCAATTGAGTTTCCTTGCTGGGTAAGCACACTTTTGGTGTAAGGAAGACAAATGTAGAAAAACAATCACTGGCTGGCGCCGCGCCACTTCTACTGAAATTACTCTGACCAAAACATTCAGAAAAGGATCCATTTCAGAAAGGAAGTCTCAATCCTGTCGTTTCATTTAATTTACATTTTGACAAACAATTATTTCTCTATCTTTTTTGAATAGTTACATTGATTATTGTCGTACCACATTTCTAATGTTGTCCTGTTTTACTTCGTGATCTTCTTGTGAGCACCAAACAAAATGGCTGAAATAGATTTTTCCATTGTGACGTCATAATGTGCACTGACATGAAATTCGCTGTAGCAAAGTAAAGTTTCGGAAAATGCGATCACAAGTTTTATCTTCAGCACCGTGCGTGATACAATAGATTATTTGCAGGTCGTAAAATGAGTATTTGGTCCGCCTATTTTTGATTTCACTCGAAATTCAATCCGCGTCCGGCCTCCATTTTTTTTTCTTTTTCGTTTAAATGTAATGACAAGAAAGGAGGATATATCCAACAAGACATGTGGAGAAATGATGCCGCTCGGCGAAACTCCCATTAAAATCAGTTAGTAGCTTTTCTCCGTTAAATCTTCGTTTTATTTAATTTCTGTTATTAATATTATTTTCAATTTGTTATGTAACGATGATTCATGACCTATTTTCAATTCTATAAGAAAACATAATGATTTATAATAGTAAATAGAGGAAATTTTGTAGAAAGAAGGAATTTTTAAAATACGCGGGAACCGCCAAAATCAATTATCCGAGTAAACGAAGATACCGGACTTCATGTACTTGTTATAAACTTTCAGTCGCGATGCCCGGAACACAAATTATTACACTAGAAACCCAAGAAAACGGACATTGAATTTGCCAAAACTCGCCAAATCATGCTGTCTTCCTATGATATTACTGTACAGCCTATGGGCGGAATCTTACTCTTTTTCAACTCGTGTGGGAACCGCGAATTTAACACGGAAAATAAAGTTTTTGACATCAACTTCTTCAGAAAATAGCGGAGTATTATATCCAATGCCCGCCAACCGTTTAACAATCTTCGTTACAGTGATGCCCATATACGACAATAGTAATTTCAAATCTGGCTGCGAGCCATGACGCGATGTCAGAGTGGCATTATTTCTCCGTATGAACCTGGTTAACATAGGAAGGTCATCCTGGTTCTCGTGACTCTTAATTATTTTAATTTAAAAAGGACCAAGCGGGTTTTTGCCCTTCGATCGCTTTTTGCATAACTCTTACTCCGATAAAAAACCCCAGAGTGTTCGGCTCGTTTAGCTCGCTATTTCAGCTTGCTTTTTGCTTTCTTTGCTTTGTTAATTATACTGATCAATGATACGCTACTTACGTCTTGAGTAATTACTATATATGGGGGGGGGGGGGGGCGGGGGGGGGGGGGGGGGGGGCAGGGGGTTACCACTCTCCCCCTTCCCGCCCTTTCCTCCCTCTTCCCCACTCCCTACCCCCATCCCCTTTCTCTCACCTCCCTCCCCTTTTCTCCCTCCTCCCTTTTCAATCAAAAGTCCAAATACTCAGGTTTATATATATGTGTAAGAGAAAGCTTTGGCGAGCGAATCGAGCCGAAAACTTTTTTTTAGGATGTACTGCAGTATTTCGTGTAATAATTCAATTTAGAGGAAACAGTGAATATTAACATTCAAGAGCAAGATTTTCTTTCAACGAAAATCTTAAATTACAGGGATAATATAGGAAAATTTGGGTCATATAAGGAAAATAGGGTATATGCAAAAATATAGGGATCATAGGAAATATACATGGCTGCTTCGAAGGATGCCTGCAAACTATATATAAGGTACATGTAAACTTTGTAAAGTGGTGGAGGGAGTCTTGTGGGGAGGGTCAAGACAATTGTTTAAACTTAAAGGTGTAAATTGGTGCAAAATTAAAGTTATTTGGGTTATTTCCTTTTTTAACATTGAAAAAATAGACCTGTCTAGATGAAAAACTAAGGTGAGCGAAGCGAGCCTGAAATATTCGAAAATGAATTGAAAATTGCGGCGAGCGAAGCGAGCCTGAAATTTTTTAAGGTATATAAAGATGAATTTCGTGGTAATTTTTCAAATTGAAATTGATTTAAACATATTTTATTCAATTAAATTGAATAGGATTGGGCTACAAGTTGTCTCAACATTAGATTCAGCCCTCTCCTTGTAACAGCAGTAAAACACATAGAATGTCATAAGTGGCATAAAGATAATTATGGAATGTCACATACAATATGATATATTTAAATCAAATTTATTCTTGTGCTGGAGAAATGCGTGTCGAAATGGTGTGTTCGCATGGAAAGGGGGAAGGGATGAGAGAATGGGCAGGAGGGGGGGGGGGGGGTAAGGTGAGATGGGGTTATTAGAGAAGTGAAATAAGAGGAAGAAGACTGAAAAGCCTGTATTAGTTATTACTAAAACCTTTTAGTAGATGCTATGTACTGTTGGACAGCTAGTTGGATATATATGTTATTTAACGTTGTTAATTCATGCTTACCAAAAAGAAGATCTGTTATTGTCAAGGGGAGGAAGTTACGATCAGAAAGAATGATTCTATGATTGTTGTACAGTGGGCAGAATAAGATGTAATGGGAAGCATCTTCAGTGGGGTATCCACAGGAACAAAAAGAAGTAGTAGTTTAATTTACCTTCATGAGATCTGCGTTCAAAGAACTACATGAATTCCTTAGTCTGGTTAGGGAGCAACCATTTGATTTTTATGGGGGGGGGGGGGGGGGGGGGGGGGGCAGGAAGACTTTGCAAAAAAAAATTCCGGATCGAAATTTTAGGGAAAAAAATTTTCCGGCCGGATGGGCCGGCGAAAAAATTTTTCCGGATCATGAAATTGCCCCTCCCCCTCTCTTCCAACCTTTCCACTGCCAAATAAACATTTTTTTGTGTATCATAAACAAAGTATAAAAAAATGGAACAAACTTTACGCAATTTGGAGTGAATAAATAAAATTCAGAAGTCATTAGCACCATATAGCCTGTCTCCGTTGAGTATCATTTCAGTAAACAGATTTTAGGCACCATATGCCATTCAAGAAATTAAAATGAAGTGATCTGCTGGCAAGAGATGAACTCATTGTGTGTTTTATGTTTAATATGGCTGAAAAATCATGCTGAATTAGTTAAACTTTAGAGTAATTTTCAACATTGGAAAATTATTCTAAAAAAAATAATCCGGCCCGAAGGGCCGACGAAAAAAATTTTCCTGCTCTTAAAATGGCCGAAAAAAATTTTCCGGCCGGCAAAAGTCTTCCTGCTCCCCCCCCCCCCCCCCCCCCATAAAAATAAAATGGTTGCTCCCTTAGTAAAATATTTGATTTGCGATCGCCTACAAGATAGTGAGGAGGTACTACGTATCGCTGGTAATTATTATTTGATGCGGTTTTATATTATTGACTGTCGGCTGTGTTTTAACGTTTTCGTCCAATTCATTCCAAAGACGCAAAGACGAAGGAATAAATGATACAAAAGAACTTTGCAAGCGAAGTTGAGGTTGACGATAGTCATTATCATTTCTGAGATTATAAGGTGTGGAGTTAGAAACGCGAGATGGAAGAAGATTTGCTAGGTATTCAGGAGTTTGACCATTTTGTATCTTATAGAAAAGTGATAGCTTTCTTTTTACTCTACGAGTTTTCAAACTTTCCCAACCTGTTTCTAAGAAAAGAGAATTAATGCTAGCAAAAAGAGGAAGACCGGTTACAATGCGAGCTGCTTGATATTGTATTTGTTCAAGAAAATTTGTATCGTATTCGTTGCATCCATCCCAGAGTTCGCATCCATATTCAAGAAGAGGCAAAATGAAAGACAAATATATTTTATTCAAAGACTGTCGACTTAGTATAAATTTTAGTTTCTTTAAGACATTTATTTGTTTTAAGGCTGAATTACCAATATTTTGAATATGTGCGGTCCATTTTCCATCACTACTAAAAGTTATTCCCAGGTGTTTATGAGTGTCTGTACTGTGTATAATGTTGTTTCCAAATCGAATGTTAATATCACTAACTTGTCTATTACTAATAACTAATATTTCTGTTTTTGAAGGGTTGAAAGTTACAAGCCATTTATTTGCCCAGTCTAGAATTGTGTCTAAGTCAGTATCTATGTGTCGTTCAATGTCATTTAGTCGTTTGGAGGAATGTAGTAAAGAAGTGTCGTCAGCAAATAGTCGAGCAAGGCTAATTAAGTTGTCAGCGATATCATTGATGAAAATTAAGAAAAGGAAGGGACCCAAAACCGAACCCTGAGGAACACCCGCATTTGTTTTCCTAAAAGAAGAGACATGATTACTTATAATAACAGCCTGTTCCCTATCTGCTAAATAATTTTTAAGGAAATAATACAAATTACCCGAAAACCCATAATTGTAATTTTGCAAGAAGACCTCGATGCCAAACTTTGTCAAATGCCTTTGAAATGTCGCAGAAAATAAGACAAGTATTTTCGTTCTTTTCTCTATTAAGACAGATATGGTGATATAATTCAATTAATTGATAGGTTGTCGAATGATTTGGTAGGAAGCCTGACTGAAATTCATAAAATAATTTATTATCTAACATATAATTGTGGAGATATTTAAAGATACATCGCTCGAAAACTTTGCCTACAGTACTTAATAAAGATATTGGGCGGTAGTTAGAAGGAATGTGACGGTCATTGCTCTTGAAGAGGGGCATAACAAGTGCTTTCTTCCATAGTGTAGGAAATTGTTTTTCGTTAAGTGACATATTAAACAGAATATAAAGAGGTACCACAACAGTTTCTACAGTGTATTTGAGCATATGGTGACTTATTCCATCATTGCCGTTTGCTTTGCCTAATTTAAGAATTTTAATTATGTCTTTTATATCATCAATCGTAATATGAATATTTGTTATTTGTCTGTCCGTCTTTAGGTCTACGTCCGGAACGTCAATGTCTCTGTCGTCAATTGTAGATACACGAGTAAAGTATTTGTTTAGAAGATCAGCTTTAATATTATCATCAACTTCTATTTCAGAGTTATCTATGTTTAACAGGGGTGGTATGATTTCAGATTTACCCGAGTTTTTGGTTACCCTATGTTTACACTATGTTCCCGGCGACCACGACCGTCACGGCGGCCAAAAACGTAGCACACCGTATGATTTTTGCAGTTTTTATATTGGTGTTCAAGTTCTGTTAGGTCTCGTTACGTTTTCGCACGATCTATCAAGGTATCCGTGACGAACCGCGGCTCCTGAATCCCGGAGACCTAGCTGACGGTGCAATACGTTTCAACCCACGGCTTGTTACGGACGTTTGTACGTTTCCTCACGACCTATCATGTTCTGATAAGGTCCGTCACGGTGTGTTACGATCCAATCAAGTATCACGTCTACCAAGTTCTGTCAAGGCCCACTACGATTACCCGTGACCACCGGGAAAAGGAAACACAAAAAGCTGCATAAAAGGGTTTGGTTTGTTATACTTCTTGTGTGACCGTGCGTACCGTGCCAGGCCGTAGTAGAACTTGAAATAAACCGTAACAAGCCGGGACGTACCGTGACTGAACGTGACGAAACGGCTAACACATTCCTTAGCTCACCTTGAGAAATCGTGGCACACCTTGATAAAACGTGCATCTGCCCTAAAGCAGCCGCAGCTAAACGGGACATAAACTTGACAGACCGTAACTCAACTTCACTAGGATCGTAAGTTGCCGAGTCATATACTTTTGCTTCCCGTTCCGCTACGGACACTGTTCCAAGTTTTAATTGTTACGATCTGTAGCGTTCTGTCACGTTGCGTTGCGTTCGACCCGTTTTGCTACGGTTTCTAAAGTAGGCCATCTGCACCGTGGGCTGCCGTGACAAATGTTTTGACAGTTAAACCATTTGCCCCGTCAGCCCCGGCGACCACGGCTAGTTACGTTTGTCGATCCCGTTCCCCTACGTTGTCTCACGGTCACCACGTTTCGTCCACGGTGGCTTGAAACGTGGAATCCGCGGCCACCAGGAACATAGTGTAAACGGGGGATAAGAGTTCTAACAAGTTTCCAGAATCCTTTTGAGTTTTGGGAAGCCAAATGATCCACAAAACCATCAATATTTTTATAAAATTCTTGTTTTGCAGCCTTTTTTAAATTGTTCACATGATTTCTCTGTTTTTCATAGCTTCCAATGCATGAATTGTTACCATTTTTAACTTTTTTTCGTAATCGATTTCTTTTCCTAATTTCACATCTTAGTGATGAGTTGAGTTGAATTGAGATTATGTATACATGAATGCATAAGACAAGATTATTTATATTTAAGTAATTTCCTTAAATTTTTTTTTTTTGGGTTACTGTTACCCTCTTTCTCTCTCCCTCTTCCCGCCCCTTTTCCCCTTAAGCTTCCTCCCTCCTCCCGCCCCTTTCTCCCGCTCCCTTTTACCCTGTCCATTCCTTCATATATGCTTCATTCATAAATACCGCAGTGTAAAATAAAATCACTGACTTAAATGACCATCGAACAATATGAAAATGCATGGGGTGAGGCAACGCAGCTAGGTTTCCTTTTTTCTGTGGACATTTTTCTTTGAGGCTGAACTTCGGGTTCCCCTTTTCTGAAATCCCAGATCCGCTCTGATACCCCCTTTAAGTTCCGGCTTGATAAGACCTCAACTTATTGTTCTTTTGTCTGTTGTTGTTCAGGACTGCTGACGATGTTTTTTGTTTTTTTTTTTAATATTTGTTCAAGCATTTATAATATGTTTAATTTAGAGCGTTTTTCTCTAGCCCTTTCCATGCATTGACTGACTTAATTTACACTTATGGTTTGAAAATTTGAATTGCTCCTTGAATTTGTTCAGAGGATGATCTGCGAAGAGGTCCAAATCCGTTTTTTACGGTTTTAGAGCCGGTGTAAATGCATAACGAGACATTTTTCTGAAGCGATGGGCAAATGAATATATACTGAAGCAAATGGGTACTTTTTTATTTCTCTTGAATTTGATCATCTTGGATGATCCATCAGTACTTATAGGCTTCTTCATGAAGGAACGTTAACTCAAGATGGTCTTAAAATTCATATGGCAAATGCGCTATTCCAGAGCAAGCTTAAACTACAGGGTCTTCGTTACTACATGTATATTTGTAAACGTCTGACTTTGTCAAAGAGGAAGATACAATGAATTTCTTACAAAGAACGATAAAATCCAATTTCCACAAAGTTATGAGATAGCTTAGAATAGAACCATTCAAAACTTTAATCGTTTTTGACCTTTTTCTGCACGCCTGATGCTATCAAACAAGAGAAAATTACTTACCCCGGTACCTGATCTCATCTTAATTGGAAATTCACTTTTGTTCCTCTGCACACATCATGTGTAACCCACAGGGAAAGCTCGTACCTCACAAACGTGACAAAGTGTGCGTTTGACAGAAAAAGTTGCACGTGTACTTGTGTGAATTATGACAGAAAGGAATTTAGTTGTATTCTATAATATCTATTTTAAAGGACCCTGAATATTTTCTTCTATTCTTTTTTATATCCTATGATCATTACTGATTTTATAATAAATGTTACATCCTGCTTTCCATTTGTCATTTGAATACACGGTACATAAAAATAAATCCTACGCTAACGCAGCAAGACACGCCCGTTGGGATTTTTTTTTCACAACACCAAAATATCTATTTCCCATAACTCCATAAACACAAGTCTGATGAACCTGAAAATCGAAAGGCGGCTTCCTCTTCAAAGTCTGATCACAATGTACAAATATCATGAAAATCTAGTGACGCATATTCAAGTAATTGCGTTCCATGCATCTATATTTTGCCCTTAGCTTAACATGTATGTGTACATATAACCCCCACCCTCCCATTATACATAATTTCTCGATTAATGCGACAAGAAATTAAAAACCCGTCACATATGTCAAAGAACATCCTTTCTTCTTAAAGTATACAAATTTTCAAAACATTTCACCCAAAAGTAGATTTTTGAAGAATTTTTAACTATTTCAATATATTTTCACAGTATTTCAAAATTATAAGTCCCATTACTGCGTAACGACAAATCGGATGAATCTGAAAATCGAAAGGCGGCTTTCTCTTCAAAGTCTGATCACAATGTACAAATATCATGAAAATCTGTTGACGCATATTCAAGTTATTGCGTTCCATGCACCTATATTTTGCCCTTAACTTAACATGCATGTGCATATAACCCCTCCCATTATACATAATTTCTCGATTATGCGGTGCAAAAAAAAAAAAAAAAAAAAAAATTTAAATATATGTCAAAGAACATCCTTTCTTCTTAAAGTATACACATTTTCAAAACATTTCACCCCAAAATAGATTTTTAAAGAATTCTAAGCTATTTCAGTATATTTTCACAGTATTCTAAAGTCACATAACTGCGTAACGACAAATCGAATGAACCAGAAAATCAAAAGGCGGCTTTCTCTTCACAGTCCAATCATAATGTATGAATATCGTGAAAATCCGTCGACGCATATTCAGGTTATTGCGTTCCATAAGCGGACGGACGGACAGACGAACGGACGGACAGACAGACGGACGGACAGACGGACAGACTGACTTCGCAATACCGTAATACGCCCCGTCAAACGACGGGCGTATAATAAAGGCATTTGCCACCAACATGTTTTTTACTTGCTTCGGACTTCGCTTGGCCTTCTTTAATCTTGTTTTGTTCAGAATCTACTACGACATTGCGAAGGTTCTAGAAAGACTATTTCATCACCATCATGAAGGGTTTGCATTCTAGAAACGAAGAAGATTACGGTCAGGGTCGTTGATTTTGAAATGTGGATAAGGATGAGATTCCTTTCACTATCTCAATCATTGTGATTTGCATTACATGCTTGTTTACAATTATATTTCAAACAAATGTTAGATAAAGAGGACTTTAGGTGAACGATGTCATGATGCAATCCGAGTGCACTCTCTTTCTAACTTGCATTCTGATTGTTTAAGCAAAACAGTAAATAGTACATGGCAATACTTTCACATTTCCAATCTTATCTTATTTCACTGTGGCGTATCACGTGATACGCAAATGATATGTTCCATGGGAATCCCCTTTAATTAAACCAAGTAAATACTGTTTAAATCTTCTTTGTATGATTTCACTTTAGGCCTATCATATGGCCATTATCATCAATGATATGATGGTTATCTATTCTGGTCAAGAATAGACTTGTATTCGGAGAACACTTAAACATAATTTTTTCAATGCTCAGCACATGTTATGATATGGTGCACGGACAGATACAAAATTTTCTGTTTAAGTGTTTTCCAAATATACGTCTATTCTTGACCAGAATAAATTACCATCATATAATCAATAATAATGACCACATGATAGGCCTAAAATAAATTCATATAAAGTAGATTTAGACAGTATTTACCTGGTTAAATCAAAGGGGATTCCCGTGGAACATATCATTTGTGTATCACGTGATACACCACAGTGTTATTTTAATGATCAATATTGAAAGATATGTTCTATCATATACATGTATAAGTATATTTCAACAAATAATGTCTCATCGTCGAAGAGACGAAACCAAAATAGTGAAGAGCGAAATTTTAACATAACCTATTTAAAATGTATGCCAAAGAGCCAGGAAATCAGGACAATATCCCTCAGTTTTATAATAATTGATCAAATTTAGAATACGAAAATTTACAGATATATTTCAAATATATACAGAAGCACATTGGAAATTAGGTCAACGATATCCTCGGCGATGTCACCTAAAATACCCAAGCAATTTGATCCCACCTTTTCATTGCATGCTGTGCGTGTTCTTGTTATAGACATATCCTAACGAACTCATGTAAAATGATAGATATTATCCAGTTATGCAAAAGCTTCTCAGAAACGGAACATTTCAAAGACATTTTTTTCATAGGATCCATAAGTGGTGTTCAGCTCTGATAATGAAATACATGTAGTGAAAAATAGGCAACTGAGGTAAATATCTCCAGCGAGACTTCTCAGCACCAACCACAGTGGAACACACCCACAGGATGCAACATACATCCGGCAAAACAACTTGAACAAACAACAGGGGGCAACAAAATCCACATGGAACAACAAACAAATAATCGAAGCAGACGCATCGAAACATGAACATGACGAATACACTTATCAGAAGCACCTATCAGTTATTCAGTCTCAAAGTCGAAACGGCAAGGCAAAATAATTGGAATTACCACTGGAACGGTTGCGAACCTCGGAAAGAACAACATTCCGAAGTGAGACCAGGTACCCGGGGAGAGTCAGCGTTCTCCTGATTGCATATGCAACACACATCGCAATAGCTCCATGAAAACATGCCAAATTCGATGAAAGACAAATGACAATACATAAAATGAGCAAAATACAGTTATATTTATTATTATTTTGATATTCTAGCGAACATGAACAAATAAAATTGATAATGAAGTTCAAACGAAAAAGCAATATTTGTATGTGTAGATATTCTCGTTCACAAAACATGATTTTAGAAACGTTTTCAACAATTACTGATGCCTCCTCTGCGTAACGAAAATAAAGTCAGAGTTCCGATTCTTCAATACTCAAGTTCTTTTTTATAAAACTCAGAGTTTTCTGTGGAGCCGTCTCATACACGTAATATGGAGTTTGAAATGACGTCACAATGGTCTTATTATTCAGGGTTAGGTGAACTTTGACCTCTGTTGTGCGAGGAATGGCATAAGGTGGTACGTCACAATGTATTACCTACAATAAAACATTATCTTTTAGGATGATGGGTAAATAACACAAATATATCTAATATAATAATATGTGTATCTTTCAATTATGAAAAGTGTTTTCAACAGTTTTGTAAATTAATAGAACTGATCATATTCGAAATGTAATTGAAAACAGGAACATGTACAAGTAATACTAGTTTAGGATATTTTTATACATTATATAACTTTTTAGGACACCTTGGTACTTTGTAAAATATTTACATTACTAGTATATTCCCCTTGTTGAACGCCTATTAGGCAACTAGAATTATATTCCAATAACTTGGGTTGCTATTGTGACGTCACGTTCAAGTTTTGCACGTAGGGAAAATTTACCGACGTTCAAATTCATTTGACGCTATTACAGGCAATATGTGCGAAGTGCATACAAATAAAAATGGCAGATATTTAGAATAAATGTAAATATAAGTAATGTCTGTCTTACTTTTGGTGTTCATGGGTGTATAATTCTGGTTGGACACGTGCAAATTTTCCGAGAATCGCTTCAGACAGTCATTTCTCAAATGGTACATAATATCAAACGTGTGTATTTGTTGTATTTGTGAGCAACTGACTAAATTACTTTCAAATATATTTAGGAAGATCGATGCAAAAGAAATATGAACAGTTTCACTATAATACCTCATTGGAACATTGTCTAAGAAATAATCATCTACGAAGAAGAAGAAAATAATCATATTTACTTCATCAAACACATTTACGATTTGCGATTTCTCTTTCCATCCTTTTTTGTCGGAAAACCAAACATCCACTTCTGAAAATAAAACAAAATTAATACAAAGATACCTTTTATAATTACAATGATGGTCGTGGGTTATTCATATGAATATATCATTATCATATTGAAATATACTCATAGTAACAAATTAGTGCACCATATGCGCATTTCTACAAACTATGTGTCGTCAGTGATGTTTGAGGCCGAAAGAGGGGACATCGAAATAATGAATATATGAAGATCCTAATTCGAAACATGACCTTAAACGAATGTCAAAGAGTCAGTTAAGGACAGAGTTATGAGGGAAATACTCCTTTGTTTCAGGTAGTTGAAAAACTCATTTACAGAAGTCGTAATTTTGAAAAGTTGTAGAAAATATGATGCTTCATTCCGGCATACTAGTATACTCTCTAGCTACTAAATAAAAACAATCCAGAAATCTTGAAGTAATTTAATTTAGAATGTACATTTTGCAATCTAATTAGAATTAGACCTAAAGTTATCATGCTCCTTTACTCCGAATGCTACACGGAGCGGATTAAAGGAGCACAATAAAGGTCGAATTTTGATTAGATTGTTTATGTTGTTTGTTTGTTTTTTTTTTCACAAAATCTACCAAGATTACAGCTCAAAGATGAGTCTCTCAAAAATGCTTTTTATTTTGGATCCCTGATCATTACATTTTCAAGCTCAAATTCAACTTTCATCTAAGTATAGGCAATAAAACAGAAACATAAGAAAGAGGAATGATGTGAAATCTCCAACAAGATCATGATGCAGTGACCACAGAACATATACATACAAGAAACATTATAACACTTATCCGTACCAAATGTTGATCATTCTTCATTCAAATGGATAGACAAAAATGACTATATATCCGAGCTTACATTAATATCTACAAATACAAATCGAGAATTCGAAGAATGTTACGCGTCTTCAAATTCATAGCATCATTTAAGAACTGATAAACTTGTGGCATGGACCAGACATGCACGTTTCGGGTACTTAACCCTCGTCAGTGATTGTCACTCCAAACAATGAATTTATGGCCAAAGACTGTGAAAGTTATGCCCAAAAAATACCAAAAAGACGTAGCAGAATGGGTGGGATATGAAATCTGAACTAACCTGTGCCGAGAGGTATTTTGGGTTCTGTGACGATAGTCATTCCTCCTTGGGGATCCGCCCAGGAGAGACCACAGGATGGCAATACCAAAGGTCGAACAAGTACTATATGTATCGTTGGAAATACATCTGAATAATGTAGATTTGAAAATATATATCTATTATATACATGATTTGTGCTTGAATCAAATACAAAGTTTAAAGACAGTGTAATTTTCTGGAAGTGTAATTGAATATTTTAAGTCAGTATTCCATATCGTATGTATTCCATATCGTATGTATTTCATATCGTATTCTACCGAACTGAAGCGGCGGGTGTTGCATGCAAGGGGGAGATGCTTACTCCTGGGCAGCTGTTCCCACTCCCATGTTGGAAGTTCGCTTTTTTTCACGTGGTGGATGTTTTTGTTTGTTTGCTTTGCTTTGTTTTGTTTGTTCACCCTATTTTATCCTATTTTGTATGCCTTCGGTTTATGATTTTCTGAATTGTCGATTTTGTATACTGTCATTATGATTGTATTGATATCTATTGATAATTCATTTAGAATTGATAAAAGATGAAGGTAATTTTCTAATGCGTTTAAAGAAACAATCAACCGAAGCTGATAGGACTTGGCTATGTGTGCCCTTAGGGACTCCTGGTCTACCAGCATTGACGCTCATTTAAGTAAAGTGGTACAATTGTAAACGTCTTCATATTGAATAGCATCATTTAAGAACAGGTAAATTGGCAACATGGACCAGACATGCACGTTTCGGGTACTTAACCCTCGTCAGTGATCCTCAAATCTAAACAATGTAATAAGCCAAAAAAAAATGTGAAAGTTACTATGTCGAAAAAGCGTACCGAAAGACGTAGCAGAATGGGTGGGATATGATGCTACAGGACCCACGTTTTCGAAATTTCAAGAAATTTTGATAACAGAAATTTTAGAATGCGTTGAAGAAACGATCAACCGAAATTGATCGAACTTGGCTACATGTGCCCTCGGGGACTCCTGGTCAACCAGCAGGGACACTCACCAAGTGGTATAATTGTAAACGTCTTCATATTGAATAGCATCATTTAAGAACAGGTAAATTGGCAACATGGACCAGACATGCACGTTTCGGGTACTTAACCCTCGTCAGTGATCCTCAAATCTAAACAATGTAATAAGCCAAAAAAATGTGAAAGTTACTATGTCGAAAAAGCGTACCGAAAGACGTAGCAGA
This sequence comes from Pinctada fucata, assembly GCA_028142955.1. Taxonomy (NCBI): domain Eukaryota; kingdom Metazoa; phylum Mollusca; class Bivalvia; order Pterioida; family Pteriidae; genus Pinctada; species Pinctada fucata. The sequence goes on from AP027103.1 coordinate 39,689,106, forward strand.
ATGGGTGGGATATGATGCTACAGGACCCACGTTTTCGAAATTTCAAGAAATTTTGATAACAGAAATTTTAGAATGCGTTGAAGAAACGATCAACCGAAATTGATCGAACTTGGCTACATGTGCCCTCGGGGACTCCTGGTCCACCAGCAGTGACACTCACCAAGTGGTATAATTGTAAACGTCTTCATATTGAATAGCATCATTTAAGAACAGGTAAATTGGCAACATGGACCAGACATGCACGTTTCGGGTACTTAACCCTCGTCAGTGATCCTCAAATCTAAACAATGTAATAAGCCAAAAAAATGTGAAAGTTACTATGTCGAAAAAGCGTATCGAAAGACGTAGCAGAATGGGTGGGATATGATGCTACAGGACCCACGTTTTCGAAATTTCAAGAAATTTTGATAACAGAAAGTTTAGAATGCCCGTCTTCAAATTCATAGCATCATTTAAGAACAGATAAACTGACAGCATGGACCAGATATGTACATTTCGGGTACTCAACCCTCGCCAGTGATCCTCAGTCTAAACAATGTAATATGATCAAAGAGTTTGACAATTATTATGTTAAAAATGTACCGAAAAACGTAGCATGAGTGGGAGATGATGCTACAGGAGCCACGGTTTAGAAAGTTCAAGTTCTACGGTCGATACGGGGAACTCGTACTATAATATCCCAGAATGGTGAATGATATCCTGTCTTAGACCATTTGAACTATCCAACCACAAACTATAATTGCAATTTCCGAAATGGAAGTAACCGGATGTGATATTTCTGCCGAATTGAAGCGACAGGTGTTGCATGTAAGCAGGAGATGATGACTCTTACTGGGTACCTGGTCTCACTCCTAAATTGGGAGTTCGCTTCTGTCCATGTGGTGGAGGTTTTTGTTTCTTTGCTTTGGTTCCTGTTTTATCCTGCTTTTGTATGCCTTCGGTTTGTGATTTCCAAAATATCGATTTTTTACTGTGTATTGGGATATGATCATTGTCCACATTTGTAATTTGGTAACAGAAATGTTCCAATGCGTTGAAGAGACAGACGATCGAAATTGATCGAAGGTATGTCCAAAAATATGTAAGACGTAGCAGGATGGGTGGATATGATGCTACAGGACCCACATTTCAGAAATTTGGAGAAATTGTTGTAAACAGTAATTTTCGAATGCGATTGAAGAAGCGATCAACCGAAGCTGATCGGACTTGGCTTCATGTGCCCTCGGGGACTCCTGGTCAACCAGCAGTGACATTAACCAAGTACATGTAGTACAAATGTTACATGTCTTCAAATTCATAGCATTCGGTATTTAATATATACGCCAAACTGCCAAAATTTGTTTTTAAGTTACTGAACAATCTACATGGAGAGAGCGTGTAAAATTACATACCTGTCTTCTCGTAGAGGCTCTGGATAATATTGAAAATAGAACAATGAACAGTGTAAATTTCATAAAAAAGATGAATCATATCCAACGCAATAAATTTTCTTATCTTTGATTCGACTTTAAATACCTATTGATATTTGTCTATTTCTTCAGAATGCCGAAGTTAAATGAGTCTTGAAAGCATTGGCATAACATAATACAGCAAATAGAATTAAAATAGAAGTAAAATGAAAAGCAAAATTCCTTAAAATGCAAAAGATTCATATTCAACAGTAGGTATATCTTGATTTTTTCCTTTTCAATAATTTCTAATAATAGATTACTGATATAAAAAACAGGAATTTTAAAAATTTGCATACCTTTTTATATAAAATATTTCTTGAGGTTAGCGTATACAAAAATGGGTTGATTGCTGAATTGATGGGAAGGACACATACAATAATCCAAGCATAAACGCTGTTTGAAATGTCGATGCCGGAGAGTGCAAGAAAACCTGAAATTTATAGACTTTCTTTGACTAAATATTATATCCTTGATAAATTTGAAAACAATTAAAATGACGAAATATTTATTGATGGAAATCTGAAAAGTAATAAGATGCTGAGGTATCAAGGTATGAATGATATGAATAACAGCTATAAACAATTTAAAATGCAAATTATAGTGTTTAGGATATTGAGTGTTAGATAATATAGTTATACCCAAGCAAATTATTGGTATCCAGCAAAGAGTATTACTTATGACTACAGCTGATAAAGACTTTGCTACTGCAATTTCCCGCGCTTTTTTCTTGTCAGCTGGAAGACAGGTTCTGTAATTTCTCAGTTGCTTAAAGATTGCAGCCTGTCCAATTATTATGAAGATATATATAATAAGATTAATGACAATGAAAATGCCGAATCTGTATTCCCAGCCTTGAAAAAGTAAATTCACATTTGTTAGTGGCAAGGACAGACAAACGCTGCAACTTCCGTAGAATTTGTCGTTGAATATATCACTGAATAAAGGAAATGTTGCCAAAAGAGTTGAAAACAACCAGATGCAGATTACGGAATAGACTGTCACCTTTTTGGACTTAAAAACAGTAGAGAATGGATTCCTAAATAATAAGTATCTGTCAATAGTGATAGCTAAGATACAAAGCGTTGATACTTCGCTAGATACGGTAGCAATGACGCCTGCTATCTTGCATACAGCACTAGCTGTCCATTCATCATGGTAGATTCCATAATTCCCTCGTGTACGCAAATCAGTGTACGCTATCATTACGAGGTAAGCACCCATCAATAGATCGGATAAACATAGGGCTGACACTAATATGTCACGTGGTTCCTTGATCCAAGCTCCAAACCTGACCCTGAGAACCATTACATAGAGATTCCCAAACACAGACAGAACAGCCGTGAACCAAATACAGACTTGAAGGAGGCCAATGTTAATCAAGTTAGTGCATGAAGAAAACACATCTATCGGTGAAAGACAATTTCTCTCCTGCACGCTAGTTGGTCTGTAACAACACAACACAAAGTTGTCAACGTACAGAAATTTCAGAAGACCAAGGCCGTCAAACATGTCCTGATCGGGTAGTATATCGTTGCCCCGCAGATCTAATTCCCTCAATTTATGGAAACTTTCGAAAAACTTCGGTCTGATGTAAGTAATTTTATTATTCCTCAAGGACAACTTGATAAGATTTGGAAGCACTTCTTTAGATTTACTTAAATGATTCAAATTGTTATCTTGTAGGTTAAGTTGCTCAAGGACTGTCTGACTCATGAACACATCAAAGTCTAGCTGATTGATGTAGTTCTTGCTGATGTCAAGTATCTTCAAAGAATCCAGATTAAGGAACGATTTTTTATGAAGAACCTGTATCTTATTATTATCAATTTGTAAATTCACAAGATGATTAAGCCCTGAAAAGTAATCTAATCCAATCATGGACAGACTATTAAAACTTAAATTCAAGCTTCGTAAAACAATAAATCCATTGAATGAGTCATAGCTGAGCTTTGATATGTTGTTGTAAGCAAGATCAAGCCACAGCACATTTTGGCAAACGCCAAAGTAGGTAAAATTCGAAAGCTTATTATGACTCAAGTTGAGCATTTTGAGAAAGCACTTAACTGTCCTAACATACAAGTATGGGTCATCGTTTGGTATATGGTTGGTCGATATTGCCGCTTTTGGGGGCCAGCCTGATGAAAGTGTCTCCCATCCCAAATAATTCATTTGACAAAATGTGAGTGATAAGGTGGTCAATGGAAGATCAACATAGATCACTTTAATTGGATTGAAATCAAGATAGAGGAATTCTATATTTGGCAGATATATCGCTGGAATGACTTCAAGATGGTTATGAGATAAATCCAATGTACGTAAAGCAGGGAATAACATTCCCTTTGATAAGCAATCTATGTCTTTCAAATTTGTGTTGGAAACGTTCAAAAATATGAGTAGCATTCGGTACAGTCCACAAAGATTACTGACGATTAGCTGATGTCCTGAAATATCTATATGTGGTATATCAAGAGGAATATTTGGCAAGGAGTCTGACAGACATTTGTATGTTTGTTTCAGACATGTGCAGTGTTTAGGACAAGAGATTCTGCAATCCATCTCGTCGTCTCCGTAGGCACAGTGTGGCTTTCCGTCACAGATTTCTTTCTGTGAAACACATGTGCTGGACATACCCCTGCATTTGAGGGCGCTTGGACACCTCGAAGATGTTGGAACAGTGATATCGTGAAATGAGGTGTTACATGTATCGACCAAGTTCTTTATGAACTTTGAGTATGATTTTGGAATACAGCGGACACTCTTGTTAACAGAACAGAATAATTCGTCCTCATTGCATCTCAGATACTGATCTGAAAAAGAAAATGAAACAGAACAATGACAGAAACCATGAATCTGAACTTCGGAATTTTTATTCATTCCAAGGTTCGCAAACGTTCCTATAGAAAGTCTTATGATTTTGCCTTGCCTTCTCGACTTTGAGACTGAATAACTGATCGGTACTTCTTTAATGTTTATTACAAGTTTGTAAATGGAGGTATATCTATCCTGTATTTCATTAATAAACCAGACAATCGTCTTTTATCTTGGTTATTGCGTATTTGCGGAATACAGAGTCATTTTTCATTTGAGACGGTAAAACTATTTTGACGTCATGAAAATGACATAGTATTCAATTTCAACGGTCATTTCCCAGAGTAGAAGGACCGTTTCCATAGATTTTGATGACGTCATAACTACTCTACGTCAGATACGTAAGTAACTCTGATTTTCGAAAATAGGGAATATTCTAAAGGGAACGAAGTGTTCAGACTCTAGACTGATCCCAGAGGGAGCCTTCAGGAAAAAATATGCAAACCATAGCCATGATTCGGATGTTGAATCCTTACAGCTAAAATGATTCAGAGAGGTAAAAAAAATAATGTGGCGCTAACATGGATCTTTTTTTTATTTTGAAGAGCTTATTATAAAGAATGAGCGAATCCAAATTCCGTTAAAGGGTTTATATGGAGGTGTAATGGGTGATCAAATACCATTGGAAGGATGTTGCAATGAGTCATATTGAGCATAAGCAACTATAAGGAGATAGAGGTAGTCCAACTCGTTACCTTCTAGACGAAGATATCAAACCAATTTTAATGCACCAGACACTTGTTTTGGATAGTAATCAATGCTTCTTCACGTTCTGCGAGACCTCTGGGTAATCGGAAAAGTGGTAGGGTTTTGCGCACGTAATCAAGGATAACCATACCGTCTGCTACACTGACGTGGCAGATGGCCGTTCTAAGCCGGCATCGATTGCCCATTCGTCTCGTTGGTTTATGTTTAGTCATTCATGTTTGATGTTTCTATGTGATTTGGCGGTCATTGTACCATTTCCGTCTCATTCTATGCGTGTCTGCTTTGTGTTTTTGCATTTGATGTTTTGGGGTTTTGCTATTTGTGCTGCAGCAATGTGCTGTTGGAGATCCCCTCCTTTCCTCCACCTCAAAGTGATTTTCAGACACATCCAAATTTATTTTTGTAGCGCCCTCTTGTTTGATGTTTTTAATTTGGTGTATCTACTTTGCAAAGAGTGAGGGGCTTCCAATTTCCTGTAGGGTCCATTAAATAGCATAGTTTAATGAAATCTATGACCAAAATAGCATGGGAAGATAGTTCTAGGATATTAACCTCCTTTACTTTCGATGATATTTTTGAATGAAAAGTTTCCGAAATAGCAAACTAATACGATCAAACATAATCTGATAAAAACATAAACTTTTTAGAATACTTTAAACACTGACTTCTTGTAAGGTTTCGTGAAATCATGAACAGCGGTTGCGGAGGAGAAGTCGAAATGCGTCAACCAATCGGAGCCCTCGGTAGACATGAGTGTTTGTCGACAGATCATTTCGAAAATACAAATCAGTAGAAGACCTTGACTGATGTTTTAGATTCTAATAATAGAAATTTACAAATGACCAAGGATTTTACATTCACAAACTAGTTAAGACTTTCAAGAAATAGTACAAAACTATGGTCAGTTGCTTTTGAAATTTAGGCCCATACAAAGAACAGAGTATATTTCTATGGGTATGTCACAACCTGCCTGTTATAGTGACATTATAAACAAGACAGAAAGGATCAAAGGCAGACAGAATTACCATCAAAATTGCGTCAGAATCATCAAACGCTTTTATACCGTGGATATGATCCTGCTGTCATCAGACAGACACTTGGTTTGGTACTTTACCAATCTACAATCTTGTATCAACGCAATCTTAAAAGCTAAATGACTGTGACGACAGGACTCCATGTCTTCTCTAAAGAGGACTGGACAGCCCCCCCCCCCGACCTGTCCTCTCTGAATGTCCATCTTACTCCTTGGTGATATCATGCATGAGCTCACTCAGCCGACAGAGCACGGACTGCATTCCTACGCCTTCTATTTTTATATCCATTTACATGTCAATGTGTGTGTTGCTCGGGCCCTTGCGTCATCTTGTTTGTATGGTCGTCATAAAGTGAGTAGGTTTATTTACACCACTATTGTGCGTTCTTCGTGACCTCTTGGTAACAACAAAAGTGGGATTGTTATGCACACGTAATCCGGAAAACCACACCTTTTGCTACTGGCGTAGCAGATGGCCGTCCGAACCGGTTGCAAATTGGTTTCGTTGGTTTATGCATGGTCTTTTGTATTCGATATTTCTGTGCTATTTTGGTGTTCCTTGTCCCTTTTGCGTCTCTTGCTGAGGGTGTCATCTCTGTGCTTTTTGCATGGGTCGTTTTGGTGTTTTACTGTGGGTGCTGCAACCGACTGTTGTTGAGATGCCCTCCTTTTTTGAGTAATTGCTTCTTTCCAATTTCGTGAAACTATGAACAGCAGTTGCAAATTTATGTTTGTGAAAAGTTTTAGACGGACGGTCGTATGCCGGACGAAGAGCTATGACTCACTTTGAATCACTAACTGAGTTGTCATAGAATCACAAGGCTCAGAGGACTTTGCGTTTTCCCATGTCAATGAGGTAGTGAAATTCAAACACATGTCATTAATCAGTATTCAAAACTAATAAGGCCATTTCTTTGTTATTTTCTGTTTTGCGTCTTCGTGCTAGTAGGTTTTGAGCCCAAAGTCAGAAAACAAAACAAAATTAAGATAATAGAATCTTTTGCAAATAAAACGTGTTTTCTAGATAAATTGAAGAGAAATGGATTAATTTTAGAAATTTCATGTAAAAATGTAAAAGAACTTCAATGATTCGAGATAATGTATTATGTATCATTATATTTGTATTATTCTTTGGTGACTTAAATCTGTTGATAATCAATTGAAACTAGTTTCTGTCAGATTTCACAGTCACATAATATGAAATTGCAACTTTGTTTTATTGCTTGTTTGTCTTTCTCCCCTGCTGGCTGGTTGCTTTCTCAATTTCAAAAGGACGCAAAGCAGTATAAAAGCAAGAAATGGTCTAATCAATGGGCATATAAAACCAGGATAAATACTAAACTATATCAAAGTGAATTCCCAATGGAGATACGATAAACTTTTATAACGAACGACTACTGGAGTTACATGTGAATTCATTAGCATCATTTTAGGGCAGATAAATTTACAGCATGGACCAGACATGCACGTTTCGGATATTTAAACCTCGTCAGTGATCCTCATATCTAAACAATGTAATATGGCCAATATCTGTGAAAATTATGTCCTAAATATACCGAAAGACGTAGCAATATGGCTCGGATATGATGCTTCAGGATCCAGGTTTTAGAAATTTGAGATGATTTTGTGAACAGAAATTTTCAAGTGCGTTTGAAGAAAAGACCAACTGAAATTGATCGAACTTGGCTACATGTTCTTTTAAAAGTTTGGACCTCAAAGATAACTGATTTTGAATTGGCTGTCACAGTCAGTTCTTACTTTTAAATTGTGAGAAATTTTAAAAATAACTACAAATCACGAGACAATCACATGCGATTTTCTTTTTTGTTTTACTTCGTCTTCAACGTGATGCAGATTTATATTTCTTCAAACAAATTTTCTCACCACAGAAATGATCGTCCACTAAGTCCCGGCAATCCGACCATCCGTTACAAACAGCAGATATTGGTAAACACTGACCGTTGGAACATTTAAATTCTTCTGACGTACAAGTTCTCTCGGATTTCCCTATGACAAAAGAGGATATAATTCAGTAATTTAATTTGCAGTCACATGAATTTTCAATCTTGCAAGAAATTTATTTTAATCTATTCCGAAACAAAGGAGTATCGTATCTCCCTCATGGCATAGTTCTGTCCTTTTCTGCCTCTTTGCAATAGATGTTAAAGGTCTTCAAATTCAAAAGCATCATTTAAGAATAGATAAATTTGCATGAACCAGACATGCACGTTTCGTCAGTGATCCTTAATCTAAACAATGACAAATATGGCTAATGACCATATCACTGCATACAGCACAAAATCGATAATTCAGAAAATCATAAACCGAATGCAAACAAAATCAGGACAAAACAGGAACCAAGGCAAACAAACAAAAAAATGTAATATGGCCAAAGAGTGTGAAAATTATTATGCCCAAAACTGTACCAAAAGACGTAGCAGGATGGGATGGATGTTTAACGTCTTCAAATTCAATAGCATCATTTAAGACCTGACATATTTACAGCATGGATCAGACATGCACATTTCGGGTACTTAACCCTCGTCAGTGATCCTCAGTCTCAACAATGTAATATGACCAAAAAGTATGAAAACTATTATGTCCAAAAATGTATCGAAAGACGTAGCAGAGTGGGTGGGATATGATGCTACACGACCCATGTTTTAGAAATTTCAAGAAATTTTGATAACAGAAAATTATATTATAGTTCATGCTTTGAATTTCGCTCTTCGTATGTATACACGTTTTCACTATCTGGGTTCCCTCGATTCCTTTCGGTAAATATTTCAATATGATAGATGGAGCAAAGTTAAAGCTATCGAAATCATAGTTAGGTTTGAAAAGCGCCATCAGTGTGTTTGCAGTTCTTTTCTCAAAATTCACGATAAGGCATGAGTCAAATATCAACTTACTTTTATGTGGTTCCACCGCATGACATGGTCCGTTCACCATTCTTATATGTAGTATCCTCACAAGAGCACTGGCAGATTTGCCGTTTTTCCATGACATATGAAAACGAAGCCTAAGCTTGAATCGAAAAAGAGAAGAGGTCAATCATAACAGAACTGTTTTTCATCCATATCAGTGATGATGACATCATTTTTACCACCTTCATCAAACAGAGCCTTCATAGTTACAACTGTTTTGTACACATTATCTATGGTAGATATATACATGTAATTTTTAAAGAACTTATTTGATCTGTGTATGATCGCATTTTAGAAGGAATTCACAGAGGATTTATTGCTTTTTTCGCTCGCGCGAGGCATGATTTTGTGCTTTATTGATATCTTCTTAGACTTGCTCAAGTCCTTATATCAAGTAAATTTATGTGAAGAAATAAAATTGCAATTATTAAAACTATAAGCAGTGAGCAATTGGTGGCAGAGATATTATTTTATCATGAAACAGAGGATAAAAGCTCGTTGGTAAAGAGATTTCACTCTATGAATAAAATGTGATTTAAATGTATTTAATTCTGAAATTTATTTGATTTAAGGACAAGTCTCATATCTTCTGTTAGAGCTGAAATACTAGGAAAGGCTCTTTCGCGTTAAAGTTCAATCGGACCATTTCTGTCATTTTTTTCACCAGCATACCGGTAATAAGATTTTGATATCACTGTCGGACAACATTTATAATAAAAACACAAAAGTGATCCGTGTGAATATTAATTAACGTGAATTATGTGACCTCTGGTGTCTCGTTTGATACTTTATGATAAGGTGACTTGGATGATAAGCTAGGAATCATGATTTCCCTTCATTTCCTTTATCCTGACTCGTGCCCCTTTAACCTTTTCTCTCTGAATAAATTATTTCGATATCTTATAAAGCTACCTTATGAAGCTATCAATACTTCCCTCGATTAAAAAAAACCGAATCATCCAACTCCACTGTCAGAAAATACCGTAACCCTCTGGACAGAAAATCATATAAACTGTACACCAGACATATATGATTTGATACTGAAATCTCAACAGAGAAACCTGAAAAATCGTTTCTCAATTAGTGAATGAAACTCAAACACAAAAGGCCGAAATCAGATTCCAAAAATAAAGCCTGTGTTTGTGAAACACGAATGCCCCCGGTGGCATCTTTGTTAGTATGAACACTATTTTCTGTTAAGTACATGTATGTGAGGTCACTGGGTTGAAAGGTCAAAGGTCAAGGTCACGAGATAAAAAAAATTTGGTATCAATGGAAAGGTCTTGTCACAAGGAATACACATGTGAAATATGAAAGCCCTATCACTTACCATTCAAAAGTTATGCCAAATGTTAAAGTTTTTGAAAAGTAGGTCAAAGGTCAAGGTCAAGGTCATGAGGTCAAAAATTTTTGTATCAATGGAAAGGTCTTGTCACAAGGAATACACATGTGAATATGAAAGCCCTATCACTTCCCATTCAAAAGTTATGCCCAATGTTAAAGTTTTGAAAAGTAGGTCAAAGGTCAAGGTCAAGGTCACGAGGTCAACAATTTTGGTATCAATGGAAAGGTCTTGTCACAAGGAGTACACATGTGAAATATGAAAGCCCTATCACTTCCCATTCAAAAGTTATGCCCAATGTTAAAGTTTTTGAAAAGTAGGTCAAAGGTCAAGGTCAAGGTCACGAGGTCAAAAATTTTGGTATCAATGGAAAGGTCTTGTAACAAAGAATACACATGTGAAATATGAAAGCCCTATGGCTTCCCATTCAAAAGTTATGCCCAATGTTAAAGTTTTTGAAAAGAAGGTCAAAGGTCAAGGTCAAGGTTACGAGGTCAACAATTTTGGTATCAATGGAAAGGTCTTGTCACAAGGAATACACATGTGAAATATGAAAGCCCTATCACTTCCCATTCAAAAGTTATGCCCAGTGTTAAAGTTTTTCGGACAAACAGACAGACAAACAGACAAACAGACAAACAGATAAACAGACAAACAGACGGACAGGCCAAAAACTATATGCCCCCGAATCTTTGATTCCGGCCCCCGAATCTTTGATTCCGGGGGCATAATAACAATCGAATCACTTACAAATTCTTGACAAAAATAAAGAACGGAGCTTTCTCACTACAAAGACAATTGTGCCTCATATGAAATTCATGTAAAATTTTCATGAACTTTACGTAAAAGTTCACATGAAACTCATGTGAAACGAGCACAAACATGAAATTTACATGAAATTTTTACATGAAATTCATGTGAAGTTTCTGACATGGATTTTATGTGAATTCAATTTAGCATGGAGATCACATAGAAAAATTAATGTGAAATTTATGTGAAATTCATGTGAAATATTTTTCACATAAATCTTAAGTGAAATATATACATGTATAAATTCTAAATGAATGTTCATGTGAAATTTACACGATGTTCGTTTCATATGAATTACATGTGAGGCACAATTGGCTGTGTAGATATGAAAATAGGACAAACAGGCTGAAACAGTGTTGTAGCCCCATAAAAACACGAAGGATACCTTTATCCAATAAACTTTCTCCAGTGCATTTGTGGGATTCATTGTAGAATGCATTGTAGGTGGCACTGTTGAAAATTCAATAAAAGAAATGAAAACCTTAAACTTACTTTTATGTGTTTTCCCTCTGACGTAGAGATCGTACAATGAGAAATGCAATCGTCACACACTTCGGTCATCTGTAGCTCTTCGCATTTCAAAGACACAAATTCTACGAAAATTGACAGTCCATCATTTTCATAAGTGTCTTTATTTCCAAAATGGACTTTGACGCAAATCTTGTCAATATCATTTGGAACAATGACAATTTTACTCATCAATGTCATCAAACGTTCATTCTGGGAGGAAACAGCCTTCATGGGGATCACAAGATTATCTGGAATTTCGGAAATTGAATTGACTTTCTGAATAAAGAGCTAGCATTGCAAAGGACTTTGTAACTGAAAATATGAGATTTACTTGAATTAAATGAACTCTTTTATGTAGCGTCAAATAATGTAAAATTTATGTAGCGTTAAGTAATGTAAAATGCAAATGTAAATTTGAAATCAGCGTTCATATTTTTTCAATGTTCCATAAGTTCCCAATCCGTTCCTAACCTGAGGGTTGACAGGTAACACTAGGGTTAGGACTTAGGGTTGGCTGGAACTAGCCGCAGAAACGGCCAACGACACTTGGATATTTGATTGGTAGGGGTGTGTTGGCCGCCGGAATCTACATTGAACAAATCCAGAACCCAAATTCAGGTATGGCCGGCACGAATCGGAAAATTTTACTAGGGTTCCAGCAAACCCTAAACCCTAACCCTAGGGTTCCAGCCAACCCTAAGTCATAACCCTAGGGTTCCAGTCAACCCCTAACCCTAGGGTTCCAGCCAACCCTAAGTCCTAACCCTAGGGTTCCAGCCAACCCTAAACCCACACCCTAGGGTTAACAGCCAACTCTAAGCCCTAACCTTAGGGTTCCAGCCAACCCTAAACCCTAACCCTAGGGTTAACAGCCAACTCTAAGCCCTAACCCTAGGGTTCCAGCCAACCCTAAACCCTAACCCTAGGGTTACCAGCCAACCCTAGGCCCTAACCCTATGGCTCCAGCCTAGCCGCGGAATGGCCAACGACACTTGGATATTTGGTTGGTAGGGCCGCGGGAATCTACATTGAACAAATCCGGGACCCAAATTCAGGATTTGGCCGGCACGAATCGGCAAATTTTCCAGGGGATTATTGACTGTGTCTCACTCGAATAGAATAAAACTAAGCGGTCGGCAATCATATATTACATTGTTAAGCTTTAATATCAATGAAACGGCCGGGATTCTACTTGCCTCCGCTTCGCCATGTTTACAGTTTACACACATGCGTCAGGTCAAATATGTGACACCGCGAGGTTGTTTCCATCCATACATATGGGTCGAGATGTCACGAGTTTGACCTGGCGCACGGGTGTAAACTATAAACATGGCGCTTGAATTCGAAGAGACGAAGCGGAGACCAGTACAATTCAGGCCGTATCATTGATATTCAAGCTTAACAAGATAAAATATAATTGCCGATCGTTTAGTTTTATTTTATTCGAGCGAATCGCAGTCAATAATCCCCTGGAAAATTTGCCGATTCGTACCGGACATATCCTGAATTTTGGTCCCGGATTTGTTCAATGTAGATTCCCGCGACAAACACATCCCTACTAACCAAATATCCAAATGTCGTTGGCCGTTTCCGCGGCTAGGCTGGAACCATAGGGTTAAGTCTTAGGGTTGACTGGTAACCCTAGGTTTAGGGTTTAGGGTTGGCTGGAACCTTAGGGTTAGGGCTTAGGGTTGGCTATTAGCCCTAGGGTTAGGGTTTAAGGTTGGCCGGAACCATAGGGTTAGGGTTTAGGGTTGGCTGTAACCCTAGGGTTAGGGTTAAGGGTTGGCTGGAACCCTAGGGTTAGGACTTAGGGTTGACTGGAACCCTAGGGTTAGGGTTTAGGGTTGGCTGGTAACCCTAGGGTTAGGGTTTGGGGTTGGTTGGTACCCTAGGGTTAGGGTTTGGGGTTGGTTGGTAACCCTAGGTTTAGGCTTGAGGGCTGGCTGTAACCCTAGGGTAAGGACTTAAGGTTGGCTGAAATACTAGGGTTAGGCCTAAGGGTTAACTAACTCTAAGTAAGAACCCTTTTGTTCTGGCTTATGGTTAGGATTAGTTAACCCTAAGCTTAGGACTAAGGACTTAGGGTTGACTGTATCCCTAAGTAAGCCTTAGAGTTAACTGTAACCCTAGGGTTAGGGTTTAGGGTTGATTGTAACCCTAGGGTTAGGGCTTAGGATTCAACGTTCTTTTTATTAAATCTATTTTCTCTAGAAATCTAGGGAAAAAAACAGGTTAGGGCTAACCCTAATGTATGCCAAAGAGTCAGTCAAGGAAAGAAGTATGGTTAAGTACCCAAAACGTGCATGTCTTATCCATGCTGAACATTTATCTGTTCTTAAATGATTCTATTTAATTTGAAGACGTTTGACATGTATGACGGTTTCTGAATGTTAAACGTCTTCAATTCAATAGCATCATTTTAAGAATAGATAAATTTTCTGCATGGACCAGACATGCACGTTTCGGGTACTTAACCCTCGTCAGTGATCCTCAATCTAAACAATGTTATATGGCCAAAGACTGTGAAAATTATGTCCAAAAATGTACCGAAAGACAATACAGGATGGGTGGGATATGATGATACAGGATCGAAGTTTTAGAAATTTCAAGAATTTTGGTTACAGAAATATTTTGTTGTATTTAACGAAGATTACGGTATTAAAGTATATTTCAGAGTCAGTGCAGAAAAAAAACCTGTGGTATTTGGAGAAAAATATCATGGGGACTAACAGTTCACACGTATATGCTTTACAGTATTTCGAGCTTCACATGTCTATATCAACATAGAAAGTTAGTATCAATTTTAAAATCCTTCAGAGCAATTGTTTCAGTACATACAATGAATACAAAACAGAAAAGGATGTATATCAATAGAAAAGAGTGAAAGAAAATATAAGCATAAGACTGACATATTCCTAAATACCATTTTCTGTGTATAATATTTCTGTCAGGTACTCCCGATGAAATTCGTCCACAAGGGTATAACCGCAGATGTCATTATCCTCAAATTCGCATCTAATGTCACCAGAAGCCGCTTCCCCTTCACAAAAGAAAATATCCAATATCATCATAGACTTATATATCGTATTCTCACGTGACAAAGAAAAAGAATATATTTATTCAAGGTAAGAATAAAATATGAGTATGAAAAGTCTCTGTTATGGATTACATGTAAATTGGATAAGGATGGAAAATTCCAATAAGACTACCTTGTACTGACTACACCAAACCGCATTAATACAACAAACAATGGATACCAGACAAAACAACAAACAACAGAAGACAACGAGACACACAACAATGTCCACACAAATGGACCAACAAACTTAAAAACTCAATAGATCATTAGTTATTTTGCTTATAAACGAAATTTTACAAAGAATGTAGCTTTACGGAAGTTACACGAAATCTACGATTATACGAAGGACCTCGCATATACCGATACACGTTCCCCAGAATACAGACTACAAGGAGTCATCTTGGACATTTCTACTTTTCGTTTATTTCAAGCAGTTAGATCAGATAAATCAGAGGAGAAAACAAACCGCCCTTTCATTAAAGTAAGATTTGCAAACAAAGGTATTGATAACTTGAATATTGGTCAAATTTTGAATCACAAAACTGTCACAGAAAAAATCCCACCATATTTCAAAAGAAAAGAAACTCCTTGTATTTCCTATAGCTACACACCAACAGTTGCATCTGAAATTTACAATTACAAACGATTCCTGCAGTGTATTGATTTAAGTAATTCCTCACTACATCCACTTCCCTGCGAATGTTCTTCATCGGATTTCAACTACTCTCCTTGTGGACACGTTATTACTGGTGACCTTAGTATAGTCAAGAACGACAAGTTGAGAGAATTGTTAAAAAAGGGTCCCAAATACAGAGAAAGTATGTCCTTTACATGGAACCAAAATGTCAAAATTATCATGGACTCTTGTGAGGAATATGCAAGACGTTGGGCAAAGAAAGAGGATGTACAGCTCGACACCCTTTCCGAATGGATAAAATCAATCAGAGGGTTACTTTTATCTAGAATTAACCGATTAAAATCAACTGTGAACACCAGATTCGTGTCTATATTTAAATACCCTGATGTTATCACAGAACTTACCTACCTCCAAGAACATTATGTCATCACACCAGCGGACAAAGCCTCAAATAATTACACATTTACTTGCAAAAAGTACTATTTCGACAGTCTAGTTAAAGAGTTGGGTTTAAATTCGACACCTGGAAATCCCACTTACACCCCAACAAACCTTTCTGCCTCTGAAATAATAGATAACCACAAATCAGCTCTTGCTTCCTTTGGCTTCGACACTACCAATTTAGATTTAGATTTACCATACTTATACTGCATACCTAAAATGCATAAGAATCCGTACAAACAACGTTTCATCGCTGGTTCCTCAAAATGTTCTACCAAATCTGTATCGATCTTACTCACCAAAGTTTTATCTGAAATCAAATCTGGGCTACAAAAATATTGTTCGACAGTATATTCTCGCAGTGGTATCAACCAGTTGTGGATTTTGAAGAATTCGAAGGAACTTTTAGAACATCTGAAATCCACTCATTTTAGTAGAGTCCATTCGATCAAAGCCTTTGATTTTTCGACACTTTACACTACAATTCCACATTCTAAATTGAAAGAAAGACTCGCAAAAATTATAAGTAATGCGTTTACAAGTAAGAACGGTAATCGCAAATACAAATTTATTGTTGTTAACTATGACAAAACCTACTTTGTAAAAGAAAAGTCAGATTCTGAAAATAAGTACACTGAAACAGACATTATTCAGATGTTAAACTTTCTGATCGACAACATTTTTGTGGTGTTTGGAGGAAAGGTCTTCCAGCAAATTGTCGGAATTCCAATGGGGACCAATTGTGCCCCACTCCTTGCCGACATTTTCCTTTACTCGTACGAAGCTGAATTCATTCAATCGTTGGTCTCTAAAGGGAAAAGATACTTAGCTTCTGACTTTAACTTCACTTACAGATACATAGACGATGTGTTGTCCATCAATAATCCAAAATTCGCGGATTACCTGAGCAGTATCTATCCTTCGGAGCTTGAAGTCAAAGAAACTACAGAGACAAATAATTCAGCATCCTATTTGGACATAATGTTGTCCTACGACACTGATGGTCACATGAACACCTCACTCTATGACAAACGTGACGACTTCAATTTCAGCATTACGAACTTTCCTTTTCTGAGTAGCAACATCCCTTCATCGCCTGCTTATGGCGTGTTCATATCTCAGTTGATACGCTATGCCAGAGCAAGTACCAAATATACGGATTTTGTTCTGAGAGCTAGGCGTCTTTCAGATAAGCTTCTCAGTCAGGGATATGTTTGTGACCGACTAACATCGTCACTGAGGAAGTTCTACGGTCGATATGGGGAACTCGTCATACACTATGATGTCCCACTATCCAGAATGGTGGATGATATTCTGTCATAGACCATTTGAACCATCCAACCAAAGATTGTACTCTATATCTTCCAAAATGGAAGTAACCGGATGTGACAGTTCTATCGAATTGAAGCGACGGGTGTTGCATGCAAGCAGGAGATGCTTACTCTTCCTGGGCACCTGGTCTCACTCTCATATCGGGAGTTCGCTTCTTTTCATATGGTGGAGGTTTTTGTTTTGTTTGCTTTGGTTCCTGTTTTATCCTGATTTTGTATGCCTTCGGTTTCTGATTTTCTGAATTATCGATTTTGCACTGTAGACAGGGATATGGTCATTATCCATATTTGTCATTACATGTCATTTGGCAACAAACTGGTGAAAAAAAGGCTGGGTACATGAATGTTTGATTAACATAAGTGAAAACTTGTTTTAGCAATTAATATTTTCTTCAACAAACATATGATAATATAATGAATTAATGTCATATATCCAAAGATACCACAAAAAGGAATGTGACAGAGCACGGTTTCGTTTCCATTGTTGCAGGTAATGGCAGCCTCCGTTTGGTTCCATCGGCATTCATCTTTACATCCATTAGCTCGTTTACCGTTTGTCAATACTCCGTTTTTCTTTTGTCCTCTGTACTTTGTTCCAAAGATATCATGTCGTTCAAGGCATTCATACTCTGAAGGAAAAATGAATCGAACAAAAAAAGATAAATAAATAAATAACCACTAATTCTTTGATAAGGCGAAAAGAAAATCCCCAAACAGAGCAAAAACAAAACAACAGCAAAGCAACATCTAATTAATACTGGTGTATAGTATCCCGGAATGTTAAAGAAGGGTGAAGTGGAATCCTCTACGTCCTATGGAAATCCTGAGATATGCGTTATGCTCTTTGCATGTCGGTTCGGGGTTTCCATAATGTCCATTTAATCTTATTTCATGGGCACATCTTTCAAAAGTCATGAGTGCTTCTGAAATTACCTCTTTAATAGGGATTATTATCAGAACAACATGCATTCAACAAATAATAAGAGCTGGGTTTTCATCGAATAGGGTTAAGTTTAGAAAATCAACATTAAAGTAAAAAGGCGGGACAATGTTTTTGTAATCTGGTAGAGCGTCAAGAAACAAGAGATCGCACAATATAACAAAATTAATTTGTTCAAACTAATTTCGCGTATCAGATATTTGAGCTAGTTTACCACAGTTGATTTCTTCATCATCACTAAATTCATCAGATCGGCCATCAAATTCACAATCTCCGATACCATCACAGAACTTATCCATAGGTATACATTGGTTATTATTGAAGCAACTGAATTCATTCCCTTTACAATGCCATGATTCTGAAAAAAATTAAAACGATTTATACATGTATAAGTTATATGAAGATGTATGAAATAAAGCAACATCAAAACAGAACAAAATCACAAGTAAAATTGATATGTGTATGTTCGAGGCAGCTTTGAAATTTAAAGCTTTCTCATTATCATGACATAGCGGGTGTTGCATGCAGTAAGGGGACGCTCACTCCTCCCGGACACTTTGTCTTGCTTCCATTCGGGGTTCGCAATTGCCTTGTTAATGTTACACAGCCAATTGTGCCTCACATGAAATTGATATGAAATGAGCATCATGTAAATTTCACATGAAAATTCATGTGAAATTCATATAAATTTTACATAAAATTTATATGAAAAAAAATTCACATGAATTTCATTTTTCTTTGTGCCCTTCATGCAAAATTGACTTTACGCGCAATTCGTGTCAGAAACTTCATATGAATTTCATGTGAAATTTTTCCTGTAAATTTCATGTTCTCGGTCGATTCACATAAATTTCATGTGAATTTTTACGTAAAATTCATGTGAATTTCACATGAATCTCATATGAGGCACAATTGGCTGCGTGTGCCATATTCCCATGGGTCTTTGACTCCTGAACTATGATTGGTACGTCCTTTCTATTTCCAACAGATGAATTCAAAGTTCTTTCATGTGAATATTGGGTCGTTCTCGGTCTCTCATGATTCATGATTCATTTGATTCATTTGATACACAGGAGCTCGATGCCAACAACCCTCAATGACACCCGCCCCTTCCCATATCTCTATACTCAAAGTTCTTGTAGATCGATGACATCGAGCTCCTGTAATTTGATATGTGAAAATTATTAGTACGGTGCGCTTTAACAGTGACACCTACAATGCCTTCTACAATACCTTCCACACTTACACTTGAGATGGTTCATTAGATAAGTTATCCTTCGTATTTCTGTGGGGCTTGTGTCTTTGTCTCTGTCTGTTTGTCCTATTTTCTTTTCGAGAGGGCAAGTTCTGTTTTGTATTTTTCCCCATAATTCGTAAGCATTTCGATTGTTTTTTTTTAAATCTTGTTTCGGATTTCGTGTATGATTTTCATTCACTGATTTCTAGTAGCCTCTTTCCTCAATCTGAGTCAAGCTGCATGATTCTTACTTTTTGGTGGAACAAACAACATGAATTATCATTTTCTTTTTTATAAATATATTCTTTATGAAACAAATGGAAATATGACATCCTTACAATGAAACTGCGGCCGCTTTACTACTAGTTTTTCGGTCTTTCTTGTAAAGACATTCTTTCTCAGGATTCCGTGATTCTTGCAATTTGGTACATGGCAAGAAGCGATTAATATATGTAAGAGACCACTAGCTTAGAAATGGAAATTATAATTTAAAAAATCAAAATCTTTAATGGCTTAACTCCTGAAGGTTTAGTAAGAAAAAAATATATTGTTAGAGCAAGTGACCATATTTCGCCGCATTTTTCGTATATTTCCAAGAAATTTTCCATACTTAGAGGCGAATTCAATGATTTGTATTGCTAAAATATAATTTAACTCCATTCTCGATAGAAATACTACAAAAATAATCTATTTTACTCAGTTTACTGTTTCCTAATAAAACGTCAAACTATTTCGTTTCCATGTTTCTGGGGGTGACCATATTTCGCCGTTTTTGTTGATAAGTATCTTATTTGTACACAAAACGGACAAAATTATGATTTTTTTTCTTTGGAAATCTTTTGTCACTACTACTTCTAAGAAATTATCCCCGATAATGGGTTTTGTTTCCGTGATAATTTAGGATGTTTACGTCCAAAATTGGGTGTTTTCATTAATTTTCCTCATTTTATGGTATTTTTCATCACAATTGAGCGCAAGAGATGTAACAATATATCAAAACATGACTGCTACGGTCATATTTGATAGGATATAGAAAAATAAACTTTACAAACAATTCCGATAACTAACAAGAAGCAACTAATAATGAAACGGCGAAATATGGTCACCGGCGAAATATGGTTCCTTGCTCTACATTGCTATAGGATGTGATTATCCAAACAATTTAAAAAAAAAATGCCGGATCGAGCTACGTTATGGTAATGATTGCTACGGATGTAATTTTTTTTTCTGGATCCGTGGCCCGATCCGTGAAAGTGTGAAGGGGCTTTTCCTCCTGCTACAAGAGAGAGAGAGAGAGAGAGAGAGAGAGAGAGAGAGTGTCCCTATAAATACTGCACTTTACATGATAAGGTATAAATTAAGTTACTCACTGTACTCTTGATACTTTCTCGAATTTGACGAATGGATTATGTCCACGAGAATGAAAAGAAAAATTATTAAAACTGAAGCTATCGGTAACATTGTTGACTTTATCGACATGGTGCTGATGGTGGACTAAAATTTCATCGTGAAAGCCATGCAATTCGTAAATGGGAATTTTTACTGACATCAGAATCCATTCCCTTCAGGTATCGAACAATTAACAAATTGAAGTCCTTAATAATATGATTCCAATTTATATAATGGTGAAATGCCATATGATTTTGTAAAATGCATAATGCTAGAAGCTAAACTCGGAATTCATACAATCACTTTCAATAGCAAATTCACGCCAAGTAGTGCGTTAGTTTTCCAGGTTCGTAAACTTTGGTTTAGGGTCATATCACGGTAGATTCGACTATCAAATATACAAAAATACTACATCTAGTAGTGAATTTTTTTCTTTGTTTTTGCCGCATTCAAAATGTATCTAATTCAAATTTCTAAGGCGGACATTTTCGGTCCTCGCAGAACTAAATAATGACAAGGAAAACGCCAATTTTCTATCAGGACGGTATTGTGCGCTATTCCATGTTGATCGAAATCTAGGGTTCTTTCGGCTCGAATCATCCAAACTCCATCGGCATCCTAATTGGTACTGTGACTTTATTTCGTCTAGTGATATTAGGCACGGTCCATTTGATATTCTGAGGGGAGGGGGCTTGGGGTTTTTTTCATTTGAAAAAAAATAATTTCGCTGAATTTTGTTTTAAAAAAATACAAATTTGCTTATCGTGTGTCAGCAAAAAAAAAATTATCAAATATTCTTGCTCTTACAAGTAATCTGAATTTGAATAATTACCATAAAATTTGGCTTAAAGTTCCTAAAAATTTTCCGGCTCGCTTCAAAGCCACAGTTTTCAATTTAATATGTCAAAAATGTTTTGGTTCACTTCGCTCGTCTTAGTTATTCTATCAAAACATTATTTTACTTTCTAATAAGAACAGACGCCACGGACAAGATAACGGTTTAGTTTAGTTTAAACATATTTTATTGCATTAAAAAGCAAATGGATTGGAAACAAGTTTTCAAACTTACGAGTTCCTCTCCAATAACAGAAAGAATTAAACAATTGCATGCAATGTGACGACAGAATAACACAAAATGATTTGATAAACAATACAAAATGAAAATGAATATGATGAACAAAAATATGGACAAGACATACATTGAAAGATGAGGCTAAATACAGGTGGAAACATGAAATGTATGGTACATGAATAATATGATCAAAACAACTGTGGATAAGACAGAAATACATGTAGGCTATAGCAAGTTACAGATGGAAAATCGAGATGTTTGATAGATCTTTTAATAAGATAAAAATACTGCTTTTTTCGAATAAAAAAAAATGTATGTGGACTGAGTGTTAGTATGAACATATAGGGTTGAAAAATATCAATCAACAAAACATGACAAATTCAGGCAAATAAATGAATGAGTGAATTTATGACAATGAATGAGCAAGAAAGTAAATGGATGAATGAACGTATTAAACAAACGGATGAATGAATTCACGATAATGAATGAATAAGCAAAAAGAATGAATGAATATAAACAAATAAATGAATGAATGATTGAATAAATACATGATCGAATGAATGAATGAATGAATAAATATATGAATGAATGAATGAATGAATGAATCAGAATTTAAATGATTGAACAGTGAAACGGAGATGTGCAACTGGACAGGTCTTGCTTGGTCAATATGTTTGACAGGCTATATATATATATATATATAAAGAATGTAAATCATAACTCGAATCTTTTACTGTTAGAGATGAATCGTTGGACTTTTTGTGCTAATATCTCGTTGTTTTCTTTTGAAGTATTACTACAACCATACAGAATAGTGTCAATATTATAAGGGATACCGAGCTCGCAAAATGAGTGTATAAGACTATTTCTAGACGATCTGTATTTGTTGCAGTGAAGAAAAAAATGATTAACGTCCTCTTTATAATAACCACAATCACATTGCATAGTAGGTGATAGGTTAACACGGAATAGGTCAAAGTTTAATCTGCTACAGCGATGGCGAAGTTGAGTATGTACTATATTTTCCTTTCTTTTACCAAATTCAATGAACGTCGAAACTTTATTAATACTATTTGAATTTTCTCGAATTTTTCTCTTAAATTTACCGATTGTATCAGAATTCCTTATATCATCAGATAGAGAATTCCATTTTAAGCAAGCAGAGGGAAAGAAAGAATTTTTATATACGTTAAGTCGTGTGCGCGGCAAGCGAATATTAGAGTTATTTCGTAAGTTATATGGAGTTTCTTCGCTAATATTTGCTGGTAATAGATCCAATAGATATTGTGGAGCAAGTCCGCTTTGAATTTTATATAAAAGTATTAACTTCCTGTGTTCTCTTCTATTTTTTAAAGTATCAAGACCAGTTTCATAGTATAAAGAACTATGAGAACAGTAAGAGGGGAGTCCTGTTATGATTCTCGCGGCCTCAATTTGGAATTTTTCAAGTCGATCCGAGTCAAATTTTGATATACCATCCCACACTTCAGAAGCGTATTCAAAGTGGGGCCGAATATAAGTTACATAGATTTTAGAAAGAGTTCGCCTATTCAGAATAAATTTGAGTTTACGTAGTATTGCAATATGTTTCGAGACTCGACCTATTATACTGTCTATATGCGCATTCCATTTGGCATTGTGTGAGAAAATTAAACCACGATGTTTATGGATTTGGACTGGATTTATCAAAGTGTCGCTGAAGGAAAAGGATAAGTTTTCAATACTCCGAGAGTTTGCTCCAAATACTACAATCTTAGTTTTGAGGGGATTGAAATTAACCAACCACTTCATCCCCCAATCATAAATTTTATCAAGATCATCATTACTTTTTATTTCCATATCAGTTAAAGATGTTGAAGATTTTCCGGCTCGCTTCAAAGCCACAGTTTTCAATTTAATATGTCAAAAAATGTTTTGGTTCACTTCGCTCGTCTTAGTTATTCTATCAAAACATTATTTTACTTTCTAATAAGAACAGACGCCACGGACAAGATAACGGTTTACACAGCTTCATAAAAATACGAAGGATTTCTTTCCTAGTGAGCATTGAATCTCCAGAGTCTAGTGCAAGTACGGAATGCAATGTAGGTTGCGCTGTTAAAAGCGGTGCCGTATTAATACACAATTTTTCGATCTTCTTAGAAAGCACAAAATGTCCGAGTCAACATCTTTTGCAATCTTCCATGTTACGTTCCTTGATGACAAAAAGTATCTCCGTCCTGCACCGCGACGTCATAGGTTCCTTTCACTGGCGGAATGCGATAAAACCCTTGGTGCACCGAGATGAAGTTTTTGAAAGAGAGTGCATCTTTTGTATTCCAATGAGAAGTGCGCAAAAATTGCCTACCTCGGATATTTTTTGTCAGCAATTATAAATTTCGGCAAGTGGCATATTAGCACAGTAACTGTTGATATCATATGAATCATGTTCAGATTTGATGCATGTTATAGTATTAAGAAGGACCAAAAATGGAAACTTAAATGTTAAACGTCTTTAAATTCAATAGCATCATTTAAGACCAGATGAATTTACAGCATGGGCCAGACATGCACGTTTCGGGTACTTAACCTTCGTCAGTGATCCTCAGACTAAACTGTGACAATGTAATATGGCCAAAAAAGTGTGAAATTATTGTGTCCAAAAATGTACCGAACGATGTAGCAAAATGGGTGGGATATGACGCTACAGGACCCACGTTTTAGGAATTTCAAGAAATTTTGTAACAGAAAATTCCAAATGAGTTGAAGAGACAGGGGATCAAACGAAGTTGATCGAACTTGGCTACATGTGCCCTCGGGGACTCCTGGTCTACCAGCAGTGACACTCACCAAGTGGTACAAATGTTTAACGTCTTCAAATTCATTAGCATCATTTTAGAGCAGATAAATTTACAGCATGGAACAGACATGCATGTTTCGGATATTAAACCCTCGTCAGTGATCCTCAATCTAAACAATGTAATATGGCCAAAATCTGTGAAAAATATGTCCTAAAAATACCGAAAGACGTAGCAAGATGGCTGGGATATGATGCTACAGGACCCATGTTTTAGAAATATGAGAAAATTATGTAAACAGAAATTTTCAAATGTGTTCGAAGAAACGACCAACCGACCAACCAACTAATTAACTAACTAACAAACAAGCAAACTAACTAACTAACCGACTAACTAACTAACTAACGAACGAACGAACGAACGAACGAACGAACGAACGAACTAACTAACTAACTAACTAACTAACTAACTAACTAACTAACTAACTAACTAACTAACTAACTAACTAACTAACTAACTAACTAAGAGTCCCTTCGGAGTTGCCGATAGGGGCAGGGGCGGATCCAGAACCTCAACCGCCGGGGGAGGGGGGCACATACTATTTTTCATGGGAATCACTTGCGAGGCCCGAAGGGCCTAGTGGGGGAGGGTATGGGAGGGGTTTCCCCCTCCCTTAGGTGAGAAAATTTTGAAAAATATTTAGCAATTTTGTGGCATCTGAAGTGTATTTGAACTGAATTTAGAAGGGATTAGTCGCGCATTATTCAGTCAGTGTCAACGATTATTAAGTTAGTATATTTTAATAAATTTCGACAATATCTGATGCTGTATTGTTTTTGCACGACATGCAGAAGTCAACTTGTTCAGGATTTTCTAAGGAAAGAGCGGATCAAGAAACGTTTTGAAAGGGCAGGGAGGTCAGCCCATGGGGGGGGGGGGGGGGGGGGGGGGGGCGGGGTTCCAGCCTAGCTAATATTCACTTAAAGGCTAGGAAAAAATCAGCAATTTTGCAAGTTTCAGGCGGAACCTTACCCCCTAACCATCACCTTATATCTGCGCTCGTTTGTTAATTTTTGTAAGCTGAAGAAAACAAGTAAATGATAAATTCCTTGAAAAACGAGAGATCACGGACTACCCCATACTCTGCATCGTCCAGATGGAAAGGTATAATTATTTATTGGTAATTCGATTATAAAAATAATGAAAACATGCATTTTTGGCTCTTTACAAAATTCTTGGAAGTAGTCGTTCCGAACCTGGCCAAAACTTTTATTATTTCAACTGTTCATTTTAAAAAGACTGATAATTACCATTAAAAAAAAAAGATCTTTAAATTGTCTATTTTATAGAAGGTTACTTTAGTTTAGTTATTATGCATCCTTCCCGACTTTGTAATCTATCCCGGAGAAAATTTAGGAAAATTTATTTAATTCGGTAGTTTCTGGGATGTTTTGGGGCTATTTCTGACTAATTTCATAGACTGTTTGAAGAAACAGTAGTTTAATGCCATAAGTGCCCCTTCGTTGGGCACTGCCGGGGGGGGGGGGGGGGGGGGGGGAGGGCACGTGCCCCCGTGCCGCCCCGGCTGAATCCGCCACTGAGGGGACTTATAAATAAATAAATAAATAAATAAATAAATAAATAAATAAATAAATAAATAAATAAATAAATAAATAAATAAATAAAAATAAAAATAAAAATAAAAATAAAAATAAAAATAAATAGATAAATAAGTAAATAAATATATAAATAAATAAATTAATAAATATAACATTAATAAAATTGTTTAATCAGCCTGTTCAATTGATTCATTTTTCGTGATTTATTTTTGAAATTGATGATAAGATGGAATCACGTATATGTAATGACCAATACCGATTTTCTCCTTTATAAGGAGATATCTATGGAACTTGTAACGATATATGTAATTGGTTCATAAATTTGAAGGTCATTTCGGATAACCAATCAAAAGAAGCGTTACATATTGTAGGCACCTGATCACTACGAAAACATGGCAGCGAACTCAGACGAGGAGCAAAGCTTGAAAGAATGCGAGAATTATGTGCAAAAACATAATGTCCAACAAATTCTTAAGGATTGCATCGTGCAACTGTGTATCAACAGACCTGACAACCCCATCGTCTTCCTCAGGGAACACTTTGAACGTCTAGAAAAAGTGAGTAATTATATCAATTTTTCACGTAAAAAAGAAATAAGAAATACACAATATACTGCACTGTGCCATTGATAAATGAAGACTGACTGCAAACAAGCAAATAATAGACTGCATGTAGTTATTAACGAGTTAATTAAATTGAAACAAGAGAATTGATGGAAGGAGAGGATGCACTCCCATGGCAGACTTGTGAAACTATTCTGCTGTATCGGTGTACTATGTACATGTACAGCTCAATTCGGAAATTGGAATATTGAAGTTTTGTCTGCTATGTCTGCAAATTTGCCGATTAAAATTTATACAGGGGGATAGATCTCTAACTCTCATAACTAACGGTGTACATGTAAGTTATAGAGAATGCAGCTCTCTAAGTGAACTCCAATGTTTACTAAAAGTGCAGGATCAGTGGCAGATTCAGGGGGGTGTGGAGGGGGTGTCTGCACCTTTCAAATATGTAATGATCGTGATTGACACCTACTGACAGCCCTTTGCTGAAGCTGAAGTTCTTGAAAGTTGTGAGAAGATAATAAGTAAAAGTAACTGTTCTTTTCAGAAAATGTAACCGAAAAAAAAAAAAAAATAAATAAAAAATACAATGTGAATGCAAATTGCCTAAAAAAAAACCCCCAAAAACCCTGGCCGTATATATATGCAGTGATATCACTAAAATTATTTAGTTACTACTATTTTGCGTAACCGTTTGCTTGTTTGTACACGGAGACTTGGCCCTGAAGAGACGCATGTTGGTATCCCGAGGAACTGCCTAAAAAGACAGATGGTCTATTGAAACCCCTTACATGTATTTATCCACTTAATGTTCATTCAAACTTTCATACTATGACATGTAAATCTTGTCTTGAAAAAAGCAGTTCTGGTTCTTTTACGTATATGTCTGCATATGCGTACCAAGAAGAGCAGTCCTGATTTGAAATAAAAATTCCAGCTATCCCGTCCTTATTTTTCAATTGAATGAAAGTATGCATTCCTGAAGATTGAAATACTTAGCTGTGCTAAGCCTATTTTTATATAAAAAATGAAAAATTATATTATGTTTGTGATCTGAGCATTTTCGAAGGGGGGGGGGGGGGATGAGAAATCAGTTAGAATAACTTTATTTAGATATCTCGTCCAAAAGACATGGTTGGGGAAACTTGGTTATTTAAAAGGTATCAGCCCATGACTGGCAAGTCTTCAATTCTGACATTGTGAGTTGAAAATTTAGGAACTCAAGTTTGAAAAACTTTGTACCAGAAGATGGCTATTTTTATATATTTTGTCATAGCGGTACTATATCTGCTCCATTAACAAGTCATTTTCATGTTGCCTGCAATCTTAGAGCGATATGTAGGGATGTACTCTATATTATCCAACATCCATCTGTCTTGCTGTCTGTCTTGAAGCCATGAACTTTTCTGGAAGAATTTATGTACTGAACTACATGTAGGTTCTTTATACAAGTATTTACATTGTGCTAAGGTTATGTATCTTAAACTTAATATAATGATTGCTGTAAGATTTCCAGTGCTCTCAGGCGAGCAATGTGATGCATGGGTCTGTCCCGCAGCCAATGTCACAGGTATAGTGTCCAGACAAACACTTTGTTTATCTTCTTTAACTGTAATCGTGGTACATGTATTAGTAGGCTTTGATATTTCACATGAAGCAAGAGCTTTCCTTCGATATCATGATTTTTATTCCCCATGTAATCAAAGATTCAGGGGCATATGCCATAAAGTTTTTTTCTAGTAAGTCCCTAAAAACTTTAACTTTGGCCGTAACCTTTGAATGATTCATGTTTCACATGTGCATTACTTGTAGCTAATTACCATAGCCATACTTGTGACAAGAACTTTCCATGGACACCAAATCATGACCTTGACCTAGGAGTTTGACCTATCTTTGAAAAACAAAACTTTAACCTTGGCCATACTTTTGAATGGTAGGTGATACTGCTTTCATATTTCACATGTGTATTCCTTGTGGCAATGCCACAAAACCTAAGATACCAAATTTTTTACCCTGTGACTTTGACCTCAGAGTATGACCTACTGCTATTTTACTGACCAAGGTGCTGACAGAGACGTTGGTATTTCACAAACACGTTTTTTTTTACATGTATTTACCTTGACCTTTGAGTATGACCTTCTTTTGAAAAACTGTAACCTTGGCCATAGCTAGGATTTTCCATATTTCAAATGTGCATTCCTTGTGACAAGACCTTTCCTGTTCCATGAATACCAAGTTATGACCTTGTTAACTTGACCTTGGAGTTTTACCTTCTTTTGAAAAACAAAACTCTAACCTTAACAATAACTTATGAATGGTAGGTGATAGAGCTTTCACATATAACATGTGTATTCCTTGTGGCAAGACCTCATTCTTACTAAAATTTTTACCTTTGTTTTTTTTTATCCCAAATAAAAAAAAAAACAAGGTCAAAATTTTGGCAACAATGAGGTCTTTTGGATTTGGGATGAAAAATTTAACTTTGTGACCTTGAACTCGGAATTTGACCTTTTTGTGTCGCCTGCGAAGCGTAGCGACACTTAGGCATCACTTTGTCCTTTGTCTGTCTGTCCGTCCGTCTGTCTGTCTGTCTGTCTGTCTGTTGCACTTGGATGTCACACCCTATTAAAGTGATTCCTGAGTGTCGCTATGTTTCGCAGGCGACACATGCATTCCTTGGAATGATTTTTTTGTGTAACAGCTGTTTCAATGACACAGTGAGCCCTTGGGGTATAACAGAAAGATATTTCATTTTCTGCTAATTGATTTTGATTCCTTTGAAGACAGAAACTTTGAATGATAGATGGTGATTGTTTAAGTCTTGTTTAAGTCTTGTCATCTGCATTTATACTTGTTGGTTCAATAGAACCATTTAGAAAGCTCCTTGAATTTTGAGAGCATACAACATGTATACAGTGCAAAGCGTAATATCCTCATTCTATATGTATTGTATAGAATTTCCTTTACTACAGAACACTTAAAGATACAAATTGTATTTCAAGTGCATACAGTTTCATATTGTATTTCTTTTCCATTATACATTTCCTATCTGTGAAATCTTAAAAGAAAGGAAATACTGTTTTTAGCTTTCTATGAACCACATCGTAACATACATACATGTACTCTATATATTGAAAAAGGACCAAGAGGCTAATACAATCTTGACATCGTGATCTTTTTGCCTGCAAATATGACCTATTTCCTTTATTAGATAGAAAAAAAGGTAAAATAAATCATCATGTTGGAAAGACAATGAATGTAAGGTGTTTTTAAAAGAGCCATCTCTGTTACAATTATGATCTTCGATGCCCGAGCAAAAAAGAAAATGCCCTAAAGATACATTTAGATGCGAATGATTCAAAGATTTCTAACGTTCTCCGGGTCCCTATCGAAATACATAAACTGTAGTAGAAATAGCAAGAAACAAGAAGACTAGTGTATGTTTGAAAAAGATCTTAAAAAGAAACAGAAATACGTAAATTTTCAGTAACGTTTTTTGCTTGCAGTAAGACTGTCGGCTTGTCTGTTAGTATTTTGTTGGTCCGTTTGTTATTCTGTCTAAAACCTTTAACTCGCGCATACTACATGTAGTAACCTCTGAATGTTCATTGATACCAAGATTTTCCTTTTCGACCTTGACCGTCTTTGGAGTCTAACAAAAGTAGCTGCCGATGGGTGCATAGTGCTCACAAACACTCACAAACACATCTTGTCTGTTATACTTTTACGGAAAACACAGGCTGGTCTCCATGTTCGAACAGAAACACAGCCCCCCCCCCCCAAAAAAAGCAAAAAAAAAAAAAAAAAAAAAAGCAGAAAAAAAGGAAAAAAAAAAAAACTAGATCCTCGATCAACCCAATGCAACCTCTGGGATCATTATCAGTAATTGAAAACATTTGAGATAACGATTTATAATCTATCCTCATCTCAGGTGTGCGATTTACCAGAGTGAACTATCAAAGGAGCATACGGAATTAATAAGTGGTTTCTATTCCAAGACCAGAAGAGCTTTCAAAGCATCACTTGTGTTTTTCTTACCAAAACGATAGGCAAAACTATGAAGAAAACATGCGAGGGTTACAGATGTAAATAGCTAATTAAACAGATAAAAGATAAAATCCTCTGAGGAACCAAAAAGGGGAAATCAAACGTAAAAATTAATTTTTTTCTGTAGACTTTATCTCAAAATTATGCTAGGATTAACCATGCCAATTTTTAAAAGGATAAAGAGATATTGAATTTAAAGCATTTGCATAATTTGAGTAATGAGGGATCTATTTATTTATTTTTTGATTTTATTGATATTTTAATCATATTGATAAAAATGAAAAAGAAAAATGATTCAACCGTACTCCTTTATCTCTACCCCACTCCTAATTTCAATTGAAACTGAGGAGCTTCTTTAATTTTTGTCTTCACGCGTGTAGACAAAAATTGAAGAAGCTCCTCAGTTTCCATTGAAATTACCTCACTCCCACCCCCACCTGATTATTGATGAAGATACAAAATTCTAAATGATTAAATGATTGAATATGATTGTTTATCTACAGAAACAAACCAGATACAGTACATCTTGTATACATAAATATGTTGTTGATTGAAAATGTTACAGTAACTGCAGAATGCTTTCATAGTCTTTGAAACATACATGCACGTAGGTCATATTCGTACATAGCGAGTTATTACCGGTATGTGGGTAGAGGTGATGATTTTCACTATACTTACCGGTGCTGACCTAGTTTAGGAATTTGTTGATTTCACAGCTTTCACGCAAAACAAATTATGGAAAGGAGCAAGAAATCGGGTCGCGAACCTAGAACTTAACGCAAAAAAGTAAAGAAAAAAAAAATATCGAAAAATAGAAAAGAGTGTCGTGAACTTTGAACTGATAGGTTAACTTGATATACCTTACATAAAACGGTAACTGCTGAGTTTCTCATTTATGGTTAATCCCAAAGCTTTTAAGAATCTATCAGTCTGTCAGAATATTGGCATGTTTTTGGAGGAAAGGTTACACAGGAAAATATAACCTCGCGAATGAAGCCAGATGATTTCTGGAAATGCATCAATAATAAATGAAAAAGATTGAATGGAAATGATCATGATGGGGGTTTCCGTGATGGTGATGGTATTTTAGCGTTACGGGGGATGAGAAAAACAGTTCTCACTTTTTTCACCTGGTAGTAAAGAAAGGTTACAAGTCTCACTAATTCGATGGACCGGATACCGATGCTCTGTTAATGTTCGGGGAGGTTAGTTCGTTAGCCAGCCTCCCGCCCGCCTGCGCTCAGGTTTTATGAATGTTTTGTATTTTGTGCTCATTAACGATCACTTGAAGTCGTAAATTAGAGGAATTTAGTGTCATTGAGCATTGTGATAAAAACAGACTTTTATCATTAGCAGAAGCCAGACAACTGTTTTAACTAAGTGCATCACGGAATCTAAATGTATTGTATAGATGGGAGAAACTAACAGTGTCCCGGTGCATCGATGATTTGAAGTAAAAGTGTATTAAAACTAATTGGCAAAATCTGCTTAGGATCATTAACAAAGAAATGTTGAAATTTCTATTCTAAAACGAGTTTGAAACGAATTCTTCAACAAAATGTTGCAGGTAAGGATTTTTGTTTAAGTTACAAAATTACATTGTTGAAGTGTAATTATAAAGAAAATCCAATCAAATATCCCGGTTTTTCACTGGGATTGGACATGGGGAGGGGGGGGGCATACTGGTGTAGAATTAGTCCCACGCTTTGTCTATGTATGTTACTAATGATAATTTGGTACCTGTCTTCACATTTAGCAAATTTAAGAGTCAAGTTCAAGGTCCCTCGGGAGTTCGAGAAGGTCAGAACATTGTAATATTTTTATTTAGCCTACTCGGTCCGAAATGAGCATTATTTATCAACTGTACATACCCTTGTTAGATTAAAAAAACACTTTCAAGGAAAAGAAAGAAAAAATAAAGAAAACTTGGAGATTAGAAACATCAGAATGACACGGATTAAACATCATGGTGTATTTAGCTTACGTGGTCCAATATGAGTGGTTTTTTTTAAATACATGATGCTATTGAATTTGAAGACGTTTAACATACATGTATATACTTTCCGTCACAAGATTGTAGAAAAAAAAACTAGAAAGAAAAAAAAGGTAAATTACAGACTAGAAACTACTTTGAAGGGAAAGGTTGGTATACGATATATGTCGATCTCAATCAGATTAAAAGCTTCTTGTATTTCGTATTGCAGATCTTGAGTACATGTTAGGGAATGAGTACCTTAATTCACAACTTTTGGACACAATTAGGGCAAATCCAAAGCTTGACTGAAAATGCTAAGTCCGTCTTTGTGAAAGTCTTTTAAATTGATCGAGAGGGAATTAAGTGGATGAAACATTAAAAGGCTATTAACATAGAAAATATTACCCAAACTTCTCTGTATAACAAATAATCATAATAACATGGAGTACTAAAAGCTAGGTATGCATGATCGAAACTTCTTTTTCTAAGTTCCTTCATTTTGATGTGTATATTTATAAGCCGTACAATTTTTTACTGTTTATCTTTAGACAATGAAAAGGGTACCGATCTAGAATGTCTTTCATTCTGTACTTTGGACGGAAGTCTTATTTTGATTTCCCGGGCACTCACGGAATTCAAATTCTTAAACAAATATTGAATCGAAATATTTAGATTCATAATAATGTCCCAAAATCGAAAATTTAGAACGAGCCTGTTCACTTTTAAAGTTGTACATGTGTAAGTTGTGTTGTTTGTAATAGTCAAAAGTTCGAAATTGAAATATGAATAACGAACAAGCAGAGATAGCCGAGGGTGAGGGACAAGTACAAAATCATGTGAGTAGCATTGCTATATTTGTGTACTCTCAGAGTACCGTACGAGTCAGTGGCGTAGCTAGGAAAAAATAAGGTGGATGCATTTCATGACGCAGGGGACATGGAAACCCCAAAAAAATACAAAAAAAAAAAAACTGCCTCAGGACATTGCCCTTGAGGCCGAATGGGTACTTTACTTTTTAGTACTTTTGTAGCTCGATAAGAACTTTGACGCTAAATTTTGGATAAAAGGTGGATAGCTATGCCACTGGGAGTAGGCGTAGGATGGCAGTAGTGTTTGTATGTTTTGACTTCTGAAAGCTCTCATATTTTCCCATCTGCCAATAATATGAATAGCTCTGAGTTTATGACCCATTCAGCTACATGCGGTGCACTCTGGGTGCGAAGATGCTTGCTGCCAATGCCAAAGGTCGACCGTAACTTGTAAGCAATATGTGGCAGTAAATAAACAGTTTTTAGGGAACTCTTACGTCTTCGGTGTTTTGAAAAGATAGTTGTCTTTGATAAGTGAAATTCGCATATGTTTTATATGCATATCTTCATATTTTTTTTTGCTAAATAAAAATCACGATTAGTTGCTTTCGTTATGCAAGCGACATAACTCTTGCGTACCTGTTGATATCACTAAAGTCGATTTAGAGGTTAATTATTCAGTAATTTTAAATGATCTCTTGTTTCTAGCACAATGAATATTGACAAAAAGATAAGATTATAAGGGCACCTTCTGTACACAAATCTTTAAGAAGCTTGTATAATTAATATTTCTTGTGTGCGGACGAGGTATGGGGAGTTGTCAAAGCAGGGTGAGTGTCATGTATTACAGAAAATACAACATGTATTGATATAAGAAATTATATAATGTATTGTGATGGCAGAATACATGCGATCGCATCTTTATCATGGTCTTATTTCAAATTAATTTATCTCAGTGACTGACCTCTTTTGCATGCGGGGACACAAGTTACGTTTGTCCGTCCGCCTTTCAAAGTGTTGTCAATTTAAAACATATAATACTAGTAACGTTTGAATGGTTTGTGTTAGGGCTTTCATGTTTCTTATGTGTTTGTCTTGTAACAAGACTTTTCTCCTGACTGACTTTGAGTTTGACCTTACTTTAATAGACTCCAAGAGGCGGGGACCACAATGATTCTTTGAATTTTCTTTTTGTGTCGCCTGCGAAGCATAGCGACACTTAGGGATCATTTTGTCCGTTGTCCGTCTGTCTGTCTGTCACACTTGGATGTCACACCCTATATAAAAGTGATTCCTGTTTGTCGTAATGTTTCGCAGGCGACACATGCATTCCTTGGAATGATTTTTGTTTTAAATCACTTTAGCATTGTTCTTGTATTGGGAAGTTTGAAATATTTATGCATCTTATGTATATAAAACCATAGTATTTAACATTTTGTTTTAAGCCCCGAAGATTTTCTGAAAGGTACCCTTCCATCAGGCAAGAGAACACACACACACGCATTATCAATAGGGACAGAGATAAAAAAGGAGAAATAAAAAAACTGAACAAAATTTTAAGTGAGCCGGGCATTTTACTAGTAATATATATGTATTGAATAATTGAGATGGATTTAGAAAATTCTTGTCTTAAAGATACTCTAAAAGGATTTTTTTGATTTGAAATGTAGTTTTGAATGTTTCTTGATATCAAAATGCTAGATGTAAGATGTTTGTGTGTGCGTTTATTTCTAAAAAATCTCGAAACCCTCCAGCGGACGTAAAACAATATTTACATACCGCAGGGATGAAAATTCGTTGAAATTGTCAGGGGCCAAGTGGGCTCCCAAGTCAATAAATTTAGGTGCCCACATAAAAAACAATTAGCCCACATCAAAATGTACCCAAAATAATATTTTTAAATTTAAGCCCCCCCCCCTTTTTTTTCTCCTTCTCAGTATTAATTCATGGCCATCGTACAGGTACATGTACGAAATGAAGGCCAAAAATGAGAGAGAGACCATTGTACATGTTGATTTCATTTGACGACGTTGATATGTTGAATGTCATTTGAGGTCAGCGCTCTTTATTTTCCAACACCGTTCTTTCATCAAATCAGTTAAAGTAACTTTCATTTTCCGCGTAAATTTCACTTAAGATTTAAAATGTATCTATATATTTTAGATATTAAAGTAGGGTTTTGATTTCGGTCGTCTCATGCACAAGTACCTTTAAATAAATCAATAAAGTTATAACATATTTCATGTACGTATATGTCAGTCTCCAGACAGTTACTTTGTGCGCTTTTGAAAACGTTGGATGAAGTTTTGGTATACTGATTTAAAATTACGGTGTGTCTTTACAAGGAAATAAGGGAGATCTATTCATTTTCCGTGTGAAAGCAAACCGAAAATTTGTCAAATAACCATGAGTTTTTGTTTCACAACGTCAGTTACGGCAACTACGAAACAAGAAAACAATTATGATCGGAATTTTATGGTCGCAAAGTGGGCGATCAGAAAAACATTTTTGGTAGTCCACAGTGAATTTTTAGTCGCATTGGCGAGTGGGCGAGTGCTTACTTGCATCCCTGTCATACCATGGCCTAATGATATGTATTTAGGAGTGCCAGTCCGAAACATCTTTGTGTATTTTGGAATATTTTGCTGAATAAAGAAGGGATATACGAGAAGATGGTATTTTGGGTTTCCCTCGATTACAAGAACTTTTAGAACGTAGCTCATTTACTGATGCTGTATTACTGATTGTACATATAAGACAAAGCACTAATGCTTAATGGCCAAACTTGAAAAAATATCCATTAATCATTATGCTATACGTTGATAAACTTATTCATCAAATGCCTTATATGACCTACTGTAAGGCAGCTTCTAGGCATCTTTGGTCAAATTCCAATTTAATGATCAAACTCTAATATCAGGCTGAGTAGAAATGATGAATGTTCCAAAGGCTTTTGTGTGCAGCAACATGTGCGTATCTAGAACAATTTCCTGGGGATGGGGGTGACCCGTGTTCAACCAGATTCTCCTGCAGATGATTTTGAGAGAAAATATACGATTAAATGGGTGAAATATGACAATTAGGCAAATTACAGAGGCCATGGTTGTTCTTGGCCCCCATTACCACTCTCTATGTCTGCATGTGATCGATGGTTAGTCTGGGGAACTCGTCATACACTATGATGTCCCACTCTCCAGAATGGCGGATGGTATTCTGTCACAGACCATTTGAACCATCCAACCAAAGATTGTACTCTATGTCTTCCGAAATGGAAGTAACCGGATGTGACATTTCTACCGAATTCAGAGGGCGGTTGTTGCATGCAAGCAGGAGATGCTTACTCTTCCTGGACACCTGGTCTCACTCCTATGTCGGGAGTTCGCTTCTTTTCATATGGTCGTGGCTTTTGTTTGTTTGTTGTGGTTCCTGTTTTGTGCTGATTTTGTATGCCTTCGGTTTCTGATTTTCTGAATTATCGATTTTGTGCTGTATACAGGGATTTAGTCGTTATCCTTATTTGTCACTGTAAGCACTGACCCTTTTCTGCTTGATTTCAATTCGAAAACATGCATGCACTTCATTTGTAACAAAACTGATGCGATATTGTTCGTCATTCCGAAAACGTCACGCCTTCTGTTTCCAGACAATAATTAACTCAAGGACTTTTCATCCTAAAGTGTATATGGATCATGAAAGGGAACCACTTCCTGTGTTTTGGGTCAATACGTTATTCCGTCTTTTCGTTGGCGTATGCTTGTGTTCGATTTGGAACGGTATTTGACGTATAATCATTATGACATAATAACATTTCTACATCGGTTTTGTAGCGTACTGTCCCTTTAATTTAACGTTGGTTTCCATAGAATTTGAGGACGTCACAATAGGTTTACGTCATATAAGGGGAAGGAACTCTGTTTATAACGAAAATCCCGAGTAGGGCGACCTCTTTCTTCCTTTTCATATATGCAAATTGCTACCTTGGGAACATTTTCTAATCTCTTGACACATCTTTCTATCGCGTCTAAACATCACCCCAAGGACCTCTAAGCGACTGTAGTGTCCGAATAGGCTCACCAGAATTAATGTACAGGACACATGATTTTACCTACCGCTGCCATTCATTAGTCTATCATTATTTCATATAACTATTGATTACTATTGCATTTCATCTTCATAATGGACGCTTCATGACATAAATGCATGATATATGGAGCAAAATTTCATCTGAGAAATCTTTCATTAACAGAAATCGTTCATTAACGTCTCAGGTACTACGCGAACGTGCGATTGCTGACGAACGTTCTTGTCATATATTCTCAGCTCTCCCCCCAGTCCCAACAAGAAATCAATGTTTCCTCATCAGCGTTAAGCCAATACGACAAGAAGCGCAAAGGAATTAATGACACCTTGATAACTAATCTTGTTCTGTGTTTCCGTAACGGCTAGTTTATCTGTCAGAGCCCCACGGTATGAAGTCCAGGACTTCTTTTATATTTTTGCTTCTTCTGGATGTGCCCTCCTTTCGGTAAATCAACCCGTCGTCTAGCAAATGCCCGTCAGATGATTGGCTAGATAAAGTGTTCATTTGGGGATCTGGCGACACCACGAAATAGCAATTCAATTTACTGGAGGAATGAAAATCTCTAGAAGTCATCGCTAAATTGTTTTCTATTGCTATGATTAACAATGCTATTTGTTCATATGTATTTTTGTTCCCAGTTGTTCATTTCCTAATGTGTCGTTTTCTACTAGCCTGTCTGCTTGCTTTTATTTTCTGTGCAAGGCCAAGGACTTTTGCATTTATTAATTGCCTGAAGGCAAAGCTTACAATAAGTACTTGATGCATTTTAAAATTTGGTTATATGAATTATGATTCACTGAGAGTTTTTTGAATCCTAGAAAAAGAAGAAGAAAAACAGTAGAGCCGATAAATTAACTCGATAGTTTGAGAGAGAGAGAGAGAGAGAGAGAGAGAGAGAGAGAGAGAGAGCATGATCAAATACCCGTATTCACGGATAGACTCGAAATAAAAGAGTTCAAGCAAACAAAATTCAAAATTCAAAAACGAATCAAAACGCAAATTAAAAATCCAATAACAGAAAAAAAACCAAATTGATATTAATTAATATTTCGGAGAGAAAAATTAAGGATGGAATGATGCATGAGTAAATCGATGTTGTGATGTACAGAGCTTCAGTACATTTGTATCTTGAGAATAATGTTCGTGCCAGCGTTGCGTGATAAAACCCCCCAGGTGAAAGAATCAAACTAGCTTCCTATCTTTTCAAATTACTCTTCATCGCATTGACGAATTGATTTGACATCTTCGATTTTTTCGTCAGATTATTACCACACTTTCAGTCAAAATCAATATGGCATTGCGCTTGGACAATGAACTGCTTCAAGCCACAAGTTGTATACTAGTTAGTATTAGTTAGAAGTAGCTCACAAAAACCTGACTGTGATCTTAAAACTTATTTTGAATTTTTTTTTTCATGTAAATTAATATTAAACAAACGTTTGAGTGTGAGTTTTTGATCAAGTACGCTTTCACCTTTGTCTTAGCACACCAATGGCTCAGGCTACACTTTTATTACCGGTCCAGTGTTTCCCGTAATTTGTGTTGTCCTAGTTGCTCATGTATGTTAAATCCTTGGGGGGGGGGGGGTGTTTAGAAATTCAATACTTACTAAATTTTTCTTTTGTTTTTTGGCTTGTCGGTTATATTTCTCTGTTTGTTTGTTCTTTAAAAGTAAAAGAATCAGTTTGAATCATTCGTATTTTCAAATTTTTGATATAATATAAAATTACCTTGTGACCTTGGAGCTTTTTCCACTTCTGAAAAACTTTTAAAAGTCTTTGCCATAACTCTTTAGATTGGTACCAAAATTGACCTTTGTGTAGAGCTTTCAAATTTCACATACATGTAGTAACGTTCCGGAGTATTCGTCGTGATTTTTGACTACGATTGCGATGATTGCAACTTTGCACTTTGACCTACTTTTAAGACTACAGCTTTTATTCTAGGGGACATTCATATTTCACAAACCCATCACGTGGCCTTATATGTTGGTCATATACTCAAGTATTTACCTATTCATTTATTCTTGGTTAAAAAAATACAAATCTAGTCTATCTCAGAAATAGGTGTGAGGTGGGTGGTGCTCAATAAAGAAATGTCATCTCTGTTGAAAAGGTCATCGTGTCAACCATAGTGTAGCGACAGTTTTCGTGTAGGAGCATCCCAGCTGATGATAACATAGTAACAAATTAGCATATACAAATTTAATGAGCCCAGGTAAACCTGTTCTATGAATACACATTAACTCACTCACAATTGTCGGAGGCCTGGAGGCTACATTTACTAGTATCTGATGCCATCCGCTGTCAGAGACAGTTGATGTTTACGTTCTTTATTCCCAAAGTTTGCCTACGCTCAGCTTGGGTTTAATTATTCTCATCATTTCTCATTGTGTTCTGTAACCAGTTTAACTCACTAACTGTTAAAGCTGGAGGGAATATTACTATTCCAATAACCGACAAATGTACTGTCGTCTTCTCCATTTACGCCGAGGGGATTAACGCGGAGGGCTTTAGATAGATGACATAGTTCTGTAATAAGCTAGTGAGGAAAATCCTTGATATCACATACATTCAATGCTGAATGCAGGTTGGCAAGAAGACTAATGTTTTCATAGGAACTTAGTTTTGCTTTGGTAATACACCCATCACTCGATTACGATGCACTACAAGTACATGGAGTTGATAAACTGATCTATAGAAGTGTTGTAGAAACCCCAGATGTCGATCGTATACTGAATATATAGAATTTGATCGGGATTTTCTACTTTATTGGCATTTTGTTTTTGTATGGAATACCATTACTGTGAATAATGGGCAATAAGATCAGGAGACTGTTACCAGGCGGATCCAAGGAGGACGCCGAGGGAGGGGTAGAGGGGACCTACAGTGCCAAACCCTCTGAAGGTGAAACACAGGGAGGGTCCGTCGAAACACAGGGAGAGCCCGTCGAAACACAGGGAGGGTCCGTAACCCAACAAGATCAGCCCAAAGAAGATGGGATGGAGGAGAACAAGCCCCAGGGTGAAGAAAAGGCGGCACCTGATGTTTCTCCTTCAGAAGCTGATAAATCTGTGATAGCAAAAGGAGGAGATACCCCCGTGCAAGATTCCCCCGTACAAGTTTCTGATAATAGCACAGACAAACATGAAGCAGATAGCATCAAGGTATGCGTTAGTGACGACAGTCAGAAAGAGATCATAAATCGTGAAAGTGAAGCCTCCTCCTCCAAACCCGATAGTGAAGGTGATAATGGGTCCACGGACGCAGTGGAGGGGAACACCGTCAGTAAATCTGACCCTGAACCAGCCCAAACGCAGGTGAGAAGGTCACTTTACCTTGTAAGTACAAATTGTACTCGTAAGCAAAGTACAGGTCACATGAGAAAAGACCATCTAAATGTACTCGTATAAGTAAAGTACAGGTCACCCGAGAGACAAGTTATTGTTTTGTCCGAATCTTTAGACATTGGCTTACCTTTGAACATACTAGTAATGAATTGCAATAGACGATCGTCGTGCCATATTTATTATGATAAAAAATGAAGTTCTCTGGACTGGAAAGTTTAATCATCACACTTTGTACCCTTTAGGGGATTGCTCTTTTATGTATTGAATCTTCTTCTTGATTTGGGGGATTGCAAGCAGTTCTGGTCGATTGATTAATAATGTCCGTCCCGGTGTCCGTCTGTCCAACATTTTGATGAAAGTCTTGCTGTCAATAGCTATAATGGGTAGAGAAACCTATATGTTACCTATGACAGAACCTTTCGTTTTAACTTTTATATAACTTATGACCTTGACCATTGACATTTACGCACTTTTAAAAGTATATTTCATCTGACAAAGATTCCATATACAGATTTAAATATAGACACGATTCGTTTGTGAAATGAAATGCTTCTGTTTGTAGCACTCTTTTGTTGTAGGCTAATGCATCTTCTTTGCAAGGTTAAGGCCATATAAAGTCAAACCTTCTTGTAATTACACAGAATATGCACTTAAGGAATATGAAAGACAAATTACTTACCATTCAAGGTTATGCGCAAGGTAATAACAAAAAACAACATGCCCACGATCTACGATTATAAGCTTAACAGCCGAGAAAGGTAACATTCTTTATTTTGTAGTTGGTGTTTTACAAGGACCAATGATCAGATGAGATTTTGCGGTCGCCTCCTCAGAGGTGGCTTTTATGTCAGTTTTCTTGCGAGGACAAAAAGTTTGTCAGAGAAAATACCAAAATGTTATCGGTCCTTATGGAGAAATATCAAGTCTCGTAAAATTGGTTCATTTGTGAGAAGAAGTCAAAATTCAGGATATTTTAAACCCTACCCCCCCCCCCCCCCCCCCCCCCCCCCCCCCCCCCCCCCACGCGAGGATCGACAGTGTCGTGTCTGTCAGTCTTGTCTGTATTTTAGTTTGTCTGTCCGATACTTAATCTTGTGCATAGTCTTAACTTTCATATTGCTGACAAAGGCCCCCTTTTTGTAGCGAAGGCCTTACTTTGAGCAAAACCTGACCTTGCTTGACGTTGACTTGGCCTACGTACATTTTCATTGTAAAAACACATCTTGTTCCTATACAGAACATAAGACGCGGCGATACATTTCTGAAAGGACATGCCTGCCCAAACATTAACCTGGTTCAGTGAAAAAAAATCAACCTTTGCGATACTACATGCTAAGAGACTATTTGAATTCAAAGGGCGGGGTAACTATTTGTTCGACTTGAAGCGGGACTTCATAAAATTCAATAGATATTAGGACTTATTATTAGGCGATTTTTGATAGAACATTATAGTATGATACTGTCGTCCAGTGTGTCTGTCCGTCTGTCTTTCCTATGTATCCTTGTGGTCAGTCTTAGGAAGTCCATGTATGTATGTCCCGAAGTATCAACATAACAAGAAGAAAATGGTTTTGATGTTCAATGTCGGATCACAGGTCAAATTTATACATGTACAAATGAAGGTAATAAAACAAGTCAAACTGTGGGCAAAGTATAGACATCATCAGTTACGAGGGTTGATTGATATGTTGTGAGGCTCGGTTTTCACGGATGCAGAAGTTATCGGTATTCTGCCGATAGATTATCTCCAAAAAGGACAAACAATCAATGGCTACACTAAGCTTCACTTCTGACACAGTTACGGGAAAATATTAAACTTAAGCGCCGCGGAAATCTCACTTGTTAAAGGTGTGTTGTTCCATCAGGACAATGCTCCTGC
Source organism: Pinctada fucata (assembly GCA_028142955.1). Classification (NCBI taxonomy): domain Eukaryota; kingdom Metazoa; phylum Mollusca; class Bivalvia; order Pterioida; family Pteriidae; genus Pinctada; species Pinctada fucata. The sequence continues at coordinate 39,731,983 of AP027103.1, forward strand.
ACACAAGGGCTGCCATTCATGTTTGTGTCTTTAATTTGATTGAACATCCGATTTATTCACCTGATCTTGTTCCATCAGACTTTCATCTATTCCCAAAATGGAAAGCATCTATTTCTGGCACCCACTTTCAGTCCGATGATGACGTCATACTTGCAGTGGATGGCTTTTTGACCAGTCAAGATAGGGAGTTCATTGAGACCCTTAAACGCCGATTGCAAAAGTGTTTAGATCCTGAAAGGGATTATGTAGAAAATGATGCAAAATGTCTGATAAAATTCAAATTCTTCAATGCGAGGCTCACATCATCTGCCCTTCTCACATAAATGGCTATATTTTGCTTCATATACATATGTACGTTGTACTATCATCAAACTTTCATGAATGGTCAAGCATGATGGGACAAGGTCACATTTTTATTAAGATCAAGGTCACATTTAAGATCAAGGTCACATACGATAGGATCACTTGTTCTCGATCAGGCTAGTACACGACTTCTGTGGTTCATATGAACAAAAATTATTTTGAAGACACAAATGCCGTTTTAGATAGATTCTCGTTTATGACTTTCTTTCTCGACGTACGACATATTGGTTACTTGCATCACGACCATTTGTCACGTTATTTGAAAACGACTCCTCGATACTTGATTGATTTATCATAATGACTCGTAAGCCCGGATTAACGGAAATAGCATTTCCTTCATTAGGAGTAATAAATTTGTGTAAGTATAAGTGCGCATCAGAGTCATTTTACTTGGGGTAGAGTTGTTACACTAGATACCGTAAACATAGTTAACTTACATAACGTGTAAGATGCTATAAACTACGTACTGACGAAATTGTATTTTTTTGACGAATTGACGATAATTGGTACTGACGAAAATAGAGCTATTTACAGTATATTTGTTCAAATATAGGTTAAGTAATAATGTATAGTAATTTTCTATTGTAACCGGTGTTTGGGAAGGCCGGGATTTTTTTGTGTGCGAAGTACGAGCAATTTCTGAAGAAAGTGCACAGACTTCCGAGTTCCATAGGTTGTAGCGTATTGTCCCTGTCCTTTCCAATAACTTCTCTAACTCTATGGAAAAGAGGGACGGTGACAGGATGGATAGGTTTCATAAGCATTCTATACATGTATTGCACTGACATGTTTCCAAATGTTGTCATAATCCTTACAATCTTCTTACCATCGCAATGTATTTAGCACTGTTCAAGAACGGGAATGTCGCTTGTGGCATGTTTGAACCCTAAGTACATGACCTTGGCCTTAAAGTGACCTTGACCTATATTGGATGCTGAGTCTCATCAAGCTTTACCATCCCTGCAATTTTGAAAGTTGTATGATGTATATCTAGTAAGTTGAAAGTGCGACTACCAGACAGATAGACAGACAGATTTCGGACGGACGCCGGACAAAGTGATCCCTATATCATGTATATGTCGCTCTTGTGTAGCAGCCGAATTATTCAAAGCCGTCTGTCATGCACGCCCCCCCCCCCCCAATGTCAATAAATGTAAAGATCTTTCGGTGCTGATGCTATACGTAACAGTGCAATTTGCTTTCAATTTTGGTAACAAAAGAAAGCCCAGCCGTAAGCGTTGCGTTCCGTTGCGTGCCGATTCATGAAGTCTGAATTGCTTGTCTCTAATAATATTTCCATAGATCTCTATAAAGATTGACACGAAGCCTTTCCTAACTAACATGATTTCAGCATTTACAGAAATACAGAGGGAGAATCGATAGACATTTTACAGATATCTTACCACCGCTAGAGATTTATTTCCTGTCTTTCAAAAAATGACACAATTGGGACACGCATCGATGGTCCTCTATATTGATCAAGTTTTGGTATTCTTTGAATTCGATTATTTTGGAATTTCAGCCGAGTTGCAAAACTCTGCTTTTGATTTGATGAAGGATAAAGGAGGAAGGGGAGGAATGTGTCAACAAAGTGCTCTACTATCTTTATTTTATCAACCGATTTCAATAAATTTCATATATATATTAATGAACTATAGACGAACGCAAATGGTTTTAGGGTCAGTAGGTCAAGGTTAAAATAGATCAGCGTGATGCTGCAACTCAGTATATTGCATTAATTCATATTGCATCAATGCTTCTTGTTAAATTTTGCAAGCTCAGATCCATATTGTATAGTAGAGCGTCCCCCGGGAATTCTGAATTTCTCTCGTACAAATGTAATTGTGCTGCTCCGCCTCTGAAAATGTTCAGATATTAGAATGAAGAGGGGGGACCCAATAATATGATGAGGTTAACAGAATTTCATCGAGACAGGTCGAGATGGTAGATCAATAATTTGCAAATTTACATCATTTTATGTACATCTGTTTGATATTATTACATGCAGAATATCAATTTGTAATCAAAACGTCAGTCTATCAATGTTAGTCGTAATTGAGACATTGATATTCAATGGAAGAATAGTTGTTTATCCATGGATATGTTTGACATTGGGTGTATTTCTGTCTCTGTCGTAGGTCCGTCTATTTTTTAATCTCGGTCTACGCCTACCTAAATTCTATGTCATTTTCAAACCCATACATGTATACGATATCTGTACTTCTGCAGCCTATTTCACAAAAATACGAACAGGATTTCAGGAGTTTTAGAAATTTTAGATTGCTCATTTCTACTATCTTACTTTAATCTGAGAAGTTTTGTTTTTTAATGTATATTCAGTATGTAGAAATGATAATAGAAACCAAGATACAATCTGACTAGAAAACATTTTAAGTTACTTTAAGACGAAAGTTACGAAAATTCCATTGTAAGAACATATTTCCGTCGCCATTTTCGTACAGCATTCGATCAATCATTATATGTTATGTACATCTGTCTGTCTGTCAGTCTGTTCACTTCCGAAATCATAAAATTAGTGAAAATTACTGACAAGACTTTTAGCCACTGATGTGTGTTTTCTAGAGTTTTTAATGTATAGATTTAGTGTATTTGGTCTGCACTGCATGCATAACCGAAAGAATTGTGCAAACAAACACTTTATCTTTCACTTATACCGGTATTTTGAATGTTAGTTTGTCTGTCGTTTGCTCCTTTAGACTCAATGGTCTTAGTTGTTCATATGCTCGGTCCGAAACTATCGAGACCTTTGCGCGTAAAACACCCAATGTGATGTGATTAACATGGCCTTGGTGCCTTTACAGCAGTGCAATATGAAATTTGTCCATCACGAGCAGCGATGCTGTATTTCCGCTGAGATTTTATGTTGGCCTCGCTGCATAGTACAACATTGATTTTCCAGGACATTTGTTGGCATTAGATTCCTAAAATCCTTCCTGTAAGTGAATGATTGAAGCAAACTTTGATAGAGTGTCTGTGCCCAAGTGGTTGAAACAAAATGTGAAGTTGAGCAATGAAAGCTTTTCTCCCCATTGATTTGATTCCGACGTTTTGTCGTACTAGACGGTGTCATTTGGAAAAAAAAGCTTGACATGTTATTGACAATTTAGATATTCACCTGCTTCAGAAATAGTGTAATGAAGTTTGACAGTATGTCCGTATGTCCTTTCTGTAAACAAAAAATATGACAATGATATTTCGTATTGCTTTATTTGTGTCTTTGGTCCGTTATAGAGGTACTTACCATCATCACATGATTATAGGTTTTCATGATAATCTTAAGAATAAGCGATACAGTTACCAAGCCCCTAAACTCGAAGCCAAAGGCTGTAAACTCTTTGCTTCCTCTCATTCTGTCTGTTCGTCAGTCCGTTCTTGTAACGTTAAGACTAATGAATACATTTACAATAACAAACTATGCTATGCTTCTCTATTGAAAACCAAGCAGCCCCTCTGGTTGGGAGTTTCCTTCGATCAAATGACCCCTGATACCATCTGATAAGAAAAGGGAAAACAAAGGAGTTGTACAAGTACAAGTGCATTTTCTTTACCTTACAATGTTTTGTCTTGATGTCAATTTATGTAGGATTGCATCGCACTCAAGTATGAAGTGAACGGATTACATTACGCCAAGCTCTTTATAAGTCTGAAAAGAAATTCAAGAGCATATATACATTGTACGTTTTAATGATCAAAAGATTTCAATCATCGATGGGTAAAGTAGAATATAGGTTTTAAAGTTCTCTCAAGAGCTAGGACGACAAAAACGCTTTCATCTCAAAGATTAGCTATATCGTCTGATGGTGCAAGTTTCCCTATACCCGACAGACGATCCTTTCTTTCCAATTCCCAAGTATCAACAGAGAGCATTAAAAGGGGAAAACGAGGCAAAAAAATCTTAAATAGCGGTTTAAAAATGTAGTGCGTGAAGAAATAATGTACATATATATATTATTGATAGTGCTTTGATATCGATTCTCGGGTAATCAAATTCTTGTATAGTACCCTAATTATACCATCCTTCGTCTTTGGTATACATCGGGATTTATATCCTTATTTATTAAATGATCAGGATTTATGACCGATTTTGCTTATTTCTGATTGGCGGAGACGCTGTTTGATATGTACCTCAGAGTGAGTTGACCGCTTACGCTCCAAAGCTGTCTATTCTGGATTAGCGAGTGCGTTACCAGCGCATGCGTTGATTTTTGTAGTGTTGGATCTTTGACTTCGCGTATCATTACAATGCAAATGTTAATAAAATCCTGATAATTTAATATGGCTTCGGTCAACCAATACCTGACCAGGTCTGTATAGTCACGAGTAGACCTCATCAAAAGTCAATAATTGTATAAAGTAAACCTACGAAAAAGATAAACGTGGCAAACTCGAACATGTTGGAAACACTCTCAGAAAACGTCACAAAATGAAAAGTTTGAGGATAAGACGCCATTCCATTGATGGGTCAGAGGTCAAGGTCACAGAGATGGTCACAAATAAAATCATGTACTAAATACAGGGTCATTTTAGTCTTATGATGACAGAATAAAGGCTGTAGCTCATTTTCAAGGTCAGAGTTCAAAGTCACTGATATGATAAAACCAATATTGCAATTATAAAATTAGTGTGTCTTGTAAGAAATCATTACTTATTGCATCAAGGTCGGAAAAAAATCGTAATGTTTTTGTTGGGATACTCAAAATATTAATCAATACAGCAAGGAAAGGAAAATACATTTGGTTTTCAAGATCTAAGGTCAATATCAAAAGTATTCTATTTTTAGCTCACCGGGACGAAAATGTCATATATTATATATACCCTCGGCGTCATTGCCGTCGTCGTCGTTCTTAAGGGCTATATATCTTGAACTATAAGGGCTAGGGCTTTATATTTCATTTGTAGATACTTTGTGACAAGACCTTTCTTTGTGACCATGATCTTTGACCTATTGACCTTGGGCTTTGACCTACTTTTCAAAAACTTTATTCCTTAACCGTGGTTATTTCTCTTTAGCTCTAAGGGATAGGGCTCTGATATTTCAAATGTAGATACCATATTATTAGACCTTTCATTTGAGATCATGGTATTTGATCTAGTGACCTTGACCTCGGAGTCTGACCTACTTTAAAAAAAACAACTTTAATCTGGGCTATTTTCTCTTGAACTATAAGGGATAGGGCTTTGTTATTTCACACTTAAAGATACCTTGTGACGAGGCATATCATTTGAGACCATGACCTTTGACCTTTACCTTTGACCTACTTTTCAATTACTCGTGCATTGTATCTGTAGCGCTCTCTAATGGTTGTGTTTATTTTGAACGATAATAGTAAGAAAAAAATCATGACGGGCATATGTCACGCCGTCCACAGTACCCTCTTTACTTGATTTCTCTTTAATCTGAGAACAAAGGTAATGTCATTTGAAGTGACTTTTTAATATTGAGATTCAGCCTTCTTTCGTACGAATTTATGTCTTTGTGTGAAAAAAAAAAATCAAAGTGGATAATGGAATCATTTCCATATATATGAAGGAATGCAAATTTGGATATGGAAAGTATCGAAGACACCGCACTAAATATCCGCTCTAATTATCTCACTGTCGTGTAACGGAGGAAACACGCTGCTTCAATATTGCTTTCTGTTGCCGTGATCAAATAGAAACAACAAGACCTCTGTATTTACGAATCAGGCGGGAAATTGTTAGGTCAGGGAAGTCAGAGCCCTGGAAACTCTTTCTTTCTTGTCTTTACATACTGATGGCTCTGCATATGGTAATGAGGGCCTTAACCATTACCAATCGCCCTCTTTATGTTCGCATGCATGTCTTTAGCATTAGCTCTTTGAAAAAATAGATAATTTCAGGCCATTTCCATTTATCATATATCATTAAATACAGAAAGACCACGATGATATTCTGTCTGATAAATTTATTTTGTATGGGAAGATGCTATTGGAAATGGTTGATAAGACCGTCTCTGTAGCGCTTCTTTCACGGAACAATTCGGGACATTAGGGATTTATGTTTTTGGTCAATGACGAAAGAACTGTCTTCGACGAAGAGATGTTATTTATACAAGATTTGATATACGGCATAATGATCAAGATTGGTTCCTAACAAAGTGTCTAGTTCCCAGGACCAGATCTCGTACCGACTAGTCATCACTGTTAGGGTGGTTGATTGTGGATTTTCAATTGTTTATCTTGTTTTACTTCGTTGGAGAACAGGATAGTCCCAAAGGAAATACCGTGAAATGATAATGTCCGTATTCGTATGATTAAATGAATCAATTTTGTCCTTATCGAACATGGATGAGCGAAGTGAGCAGAAAGATAACAATTTAAGAGAGGTAAGTTATCTGTTATTTCGTCGCTGAATATGACTCTTACAAAGAAAATTAGTTGATTAGCGCACCTGTTTACAATATTTTCGGTCGATTGGCGTCAGCATCTGGACGAGAATTACTTGGTCTTTTAATTTAATTATGACGTAATTCTGTTGAATGTTTCAGCTGCTAGAATTGATTGGATCAGACGAGCTTAATGAGAAATTTGACTTCGTTAGCAAATGCAAAAGTTGTGGCGAATGTTCGAATACTATACTGCATTATTTGATTGATAAAAATCCATGCTTCTGTTGGGAAAGTTCCTATTCAGTCTGAATATCGATCGGAATATATCTTTTACATGTTCATGTAGTAACAGAGAAAAGTTCAAGTTAATCCTATTGTTTCAAATTAGTAACACGTGTAAGTATCTGTATTCTTGTTTGCAGCCAGATTTGCATGTGTTTATAGACTTTTCTTATTCATACATGTATCAAGCATTAAAATCACAATCTTGGCGATTTTACTTGTTGTATGTGAATTTTTGCTCACAAGGACGAAAGTCCGAAAAGCTAATGCCATACTTTCTGCGTACCAACATCGTTGTCGTTGCAGTCCATACACAAAACTTTAAATTGGGATATGCCTCTTGAACTGTCAGGGATAGCTTTGATATTTCATGCGTAGACTTCTTTTGACGAGATCTTTCATTTGGACCTTGGCGTTTGACGTGGTGACCATCGGTTCTTTCGGGATCTTTGGCCTAATTTTCAAGAAAAAATATTAACCTGGGCTAGATGTTTGGAACTGTGATTGATAGACTGCCATCATGGTATTTTATGCATAGACTCTTTTTCTGTGTAATGTATGCATGGCTGTGGTGGTTGAAAATTGTGACTAAGGACGTATATTTTGACATTTTATTTTTCGTTTGATACATTTTATAATTTAGAATCTGTTTAATCCATTTGCTTCCATGCCATGTTTTGATTGCGTTCGTGTGTCAATTTTAAAAATCTTTTTATGCATTATATGTGTATAATAAAAAAAAAATGCAAATGCAACTCTAGTTACCTTATTTTAACATAAAGCAGGTCTCAATAAGTGTGATATCAGACCCGCAACCAGGAAATAAATGTGTGTGCTCCTTTTGATAACCTTCCTACATCTAAGGTATCTTATTACAGGGTGGCCACGGACTCTGGAAAACAGGGACAATGCTGAATTAAAATTCCCAGCAGGGAAAAATCGGGGAATTTTATTCACTTAATGTTAAAAAATAGCAAGTACCAGATGGAATTGACAATTAATTAATATACATTTGAACAAAGAAATAAGACATTTTATTGCTGATGAATTGTCTTAAAAATTTTCTGGCTCGCTTCGTTCGCGAATAGAAACTTTGAATGCAAAATTAAGATAATTAAACAATTTTATAGAAAGCGAGAAAGTACATTACATATTTGAACATAAATGTGTAAAATAGACTAGTATTTGTGTGCATTTTGTCAGGGAAAATCTTGTACGAGTCAGGGAAAATCATGGAAATTTCAGGGAATTTCATTTCTCAAAATCTGTGGCCACCCTGTATTAAATACGTAGGAATGTTTATTTATTTTTACATATATTTTTTTGAATACATTTAAATCCTTATATGGATTCAATTGAACTTATAAGTCTGATATTATGGTCTTTGTTATTTCTTTTCCAACACATTTGAAAATAAGAGAATAATGTTGGTTTAGGAATTCGGCTGTGAAAAAGATGTAAAGAGAGCAAATACATCGTGACATGAAGTTGTTCCCTACAAGAGTAGATGTACAAATGTTTGTGAAAAGCCACTTTTACTCTGTGCCAAGTACAAATGATTTGATGCCCTAAACCAATGATTTCTCGGACTCCGTCTGTCTGTCCGCATCCACCCGTCTCTTTGAATTCTGCAATAGTTTATTCTTCACATCTCCATTGGTTTAATGTCAAAGTTCAGGGTCGGATAGATTTTATTAACTCTGACTGACTGATACTGTTGGGATATCTGCTCTTTGATTCCTCTTCAGATTGTTTTTGCTGTTCTGTGGAACCTCTTAACTCACGGTGGGTGATCTCACAACACAAAACATTTATCTAAAATTTCGTGTAATACAGATTATTATACAGATTATTTTTCACAAAAAGAGGAATGTGATGGCTACGAGTTTTATCCAAAATAAGAGAAGTAATATCTTTTTGTAAAGCTGAAAAACGATCGGCGTGATTCATGTAGATGAAAGTGAATGTAGAACGCCGATCGTGTTTGTGCGATATAAAAAGCTAATATCCACCTTATTTTGTATGCAAACGCATAGTTGATGCATTATTATACTGCATCACATTCCCCTTTTTGCAATAAATTATCTGCTATTATATAGAAAAAGCCATTGTTCTGCGTTGCGAGATGCAAGTCAATCAGAATATATAAATTTTTCATGTCCAAATGATAGGTCCTATTATTTGATACCGATATGTATGGGACACATTCTTTTGTTTTTCCTTTTTGTCTGTCTGTCTGTCCGTACGGTATCGGTCTGTGCATATATCTTATGAACGGCAATTACTAGTACTCGAAAAAAATTTTGATAGCTAGAGCTTTTTTGAGCAATTGGAACTTTTTTTAAGTCGTTGGTGCTTTACTTCTTTTCGTATGAATATTTCTCCTTGCCTCATGTAGGGGTCAAACGATCAAAGATCTAGCAGATCCCACAGATATTATTAGTTATACAGTGTTTTACAGGGGGGATACAGAAATATATTGGGTCGATGAAAAAAGCTGTATTGGGCGAGGCGAAGCCGAGCCCAATACAACATTTTTCATCGACCCAATATATTTTTGTTTAACGAATTTATCCCACCGATGGCTTTTGGTTTGTGTATGTTACGTCAACATACTTTAAAGCATCTCGATGACGTCAAAAGAGTAAAGCGTCATTGTAGAAGCAGGATATTAAAATAATATCCTGTCAGTACCATAATACAACATAATATTGGGTTCTTCTCGACCAATCAGATTGCAAGAAATTTGCCAGAGGTGGGATAAATGACTTATTTTAATATCCTGCTTCTACAAAGACGCTTTACGCTTTTGACGTCACCGAGATGCTTTAAAATATGTTGACGTAACATACACAAGCCAAAAGCCATCGGTGGGATAAATTCGTTATACAGTGTTTTACAGGGGGGCTACAAAAATATATTTTCGCCTCGCCCAATACAACTTTTATCATCGACCCAATATATTTCTGTATCCCCCCTGTAAAACACTGTATAACTAATAATACCTTTACAGGTTTTGTTTAGATGAGATACAGTTTGCTTCTCATTGTCGCATTAGCAAATCCGATTTTGTGTCGCTTTAAAACGATCTCAATATTCATTACATTCTCAGTTTATGTGCGGTTTTTTTTATATCGTATCGATCTCATATTATATGTACGTAAGATGGTCTTCTACTTGACTACACAAGTGATACAAAATCGTTTAATGTACACAATTTGTTGCCATATTGGCTAAATTAGCGTTTCTAAGTAACCAAAGGGGATTATTTATACACTAAATTGGTAGCTCGAGCTAGCCACATTTATATCAGTAAATATATAACATTAGTAGTTCTGCATTTATATGACAGGGGACTAGACAAGATAAAGCCCTGAATCTTTTTCACAAGGGAAAAGTCCAACCCGTAAACAAAAAGTACCAGTGCGTGCAGGACTTTTTTTCAGGGACCGTGCGCCATATATCACAAACGCTACGAATGAAGCCTTGCGATTTTGATAGCTCTACGCGATTTGTGACTTTTGTAAGAAAGCCCTCTGGGAATATGTTTCATTCTATAAAGAGTTTTTGATTCCCTCTGTAGCTGAAATCGATAGAGGTTCCCAGTTTATGTCAAAAATGATAAATGAACATACCTAAATGGCAAAATTATTTGGTCTTGATAAAGATGTATCTCCGAACAAAGAGGGATAACTCTAAGTTATCTGTGGTAAATTTGATTACTCTCGATGTTAATGGAGAACTTTACCATGATATTAACAATGTATTAGGCATTCATGAACTAAAAGCCAATGCAAATGCTATGAGCTTTAAATGACTGAAAAGATTAAATAAAAAGAAGTAAAAAATTTCCCCCTTCGCTCGTTACTCTTTTGACTTTTAGATCCGACCATACTTCGTCTCGGACAATTTGATTTTTAAACCAGGTGAACGGCTTTTGTCAGATCTCGAATTTTTGTTCAAATGTCATACTTTGATGCCATTTCTTTGATGTAATACTTCTGAAAAATTTATTTACCTCTTAGTTCACTAATATACATGTAAAGTAGGGTCAATTTCTAACATGCAAGTTGATGTGACTCATGATTGCATATACATGTAGATATAAAACCTTAATTCGAATGTACGGGATGCGGGACCATTTTGGTCCTCTTTTTGTGTCGCCTACGAAGCATAGCAACACTTAGGGATCACTTTGTCCGTTGTCCGTCTGTCTGTCACACTTGGATGTCACACCCTATAAAGGTGATTCCTGAGTGTCGCTATATTTCGCAGGCGACACATGCATTCCTTGGAATGTTTTTAGTCCCCTACCGGCAACGCCGAAGGGGACTCTTAGTTTCCTCTCGGTCTGTCTGTCCGTCCGTCAGTCTGTCCGTCTGTCCCTCCGTCTGTCCGTCTGTCCGAATATCAGTTTTCCGGACTTTTTTCTGCAACGGATGGAGATATTCAGATGAAATTTGATACACAGCTTGGTCTTGGATAGATACAGAGCAAGTTTGACTTTCGTCACGCTTGACCAATTTTTCGAGGAGTTATGCCCCTTGATGACTTGGAAAATTCTTTTTTTGTCAGTTTTCCGGATTTTTTTCTGCAACGGATGGAGATATTCAGATGAAATTTGATACACAGCTTGGTCTTGGATAGTTACAGAGCAAGTTTGACTTTCGTCACGCTTGACCTATTTTTCGAGGAGTTATGCCCCTTGATGACTTGGAAAATTCTGTTTTGGTTAGTTTTCCGGGCTTTTTTCTGCAACAGATGGAGATATTCAGATGAAATTTGATACACAGCTTGGTCTTGGATAGATACAGAGCAAGTTTGAAATTCGTCACGCTTAACCTATTTTTCGAGGAGTTATGCCCCTTGATGACTTGGAAAATTCAGTTTTTGTCAGTTTTCCGGACTTTTTTCTGCAACGGATGGAGATATTCAGATGAAATTTGATACACAGCTTGGTCTTGGATAGTTACAGAGCAAGTTTGACTTTCGTCACGCTTGACCTATTTTTCGAGGAGTTATGCCCCTTGATGACTTGGAAAATTCTGTTTTGGTCAGTTGTCCGGACTTTTTTCTGCAACAGATGGAGATATTCAGATGTAATTGTACACAGCTTGATCTTGGATAGTTACAGAGCAAGTTTGACTTTCCTCACGCTTGACCTATTCTTCGAGGAGTTATGCCCCTTGATGTCTTGGAAAATTAAGTTTTTGTCAGTTTTCCGGACTTTTTTCTGCAACAGATGGAGATATTCAGATGAAATTTAATACACAGCTTGGTCTTGGATAGTTACAGAGCAAGTTTGACAGTCGTTACCCTTAACCTTTTTTCGAGGAGTTATGTCCCTTGATGACTGGGAAAATTCAGTTTTTGTCAGTTTTCCGGACTTTTGTCTGCGACATATAGTAATATTCAGGTGAAAATTTGATACATAGCTTGGTCTTGGATAGTTACAGAGCAAGTTTAACTTTCGTCACGCTCGACCTATTTTTCGAGGAGTTATGTCCCTTGATGACTTGGAAAATTCAATTTTTGTCAATTTTCCGGACTTTTTCCTGCAACAAAGAAAGATATTCAGGTGAAATTTGATACTCAGCTTAGTCTTGGATAGTTACAGGGCAAATTCGACTTTTGTCACGCTTGACCTATTTTTCGAGGAGTTATGCCCCTTGATGACTTGCATAATTCAGTTTTGTCAGTTTTCCAGACTTTTTTCTGCAACAAATAGTGATATTCAGGTAAAATTTGACACTCAGCTTAGTCTTGGATAGTTACAGTGCAAGTTCAACTTTCGTCACGCTTGACCTCTTTTTCGAATCGATAAAGCAGATAAACCTCAGAACTGAGCTGCACAAACAGTAAGTTTAATTAAAACTCATGTTTAATTGAAGAGTAATTCATAGGCAGAGTTGCAGGACATAAATATATGCCGCCGGTAGGGGACTTATATCGCTCAGCGATCATAACATTTTTTATATTATAGAGAGTACTGTAAGCACGTCTTTTCTCTTAATTTGTCAGGAGCAGAAAACCAAGAGTAAATCAGCGACTCCTCCAAGCGATGAAAGGGAGGATGAGATTGCCTTCACTCCTCCCCACCCCATGATGAAACAGAGGAACAGGAGGGGTGCGGTCAGTGCTGAAGTGTACAAAGAGGAGGATGCCGCGCAGTATGTCAAAAAGGTACGATGACGTTCCTTGACAACACCTGTCTACCTTGAATTAAGGTAGAGTGTCCCTCAGGTCAGAATTGCTGGTAATTTTTTGCCGGGATACCCTATTTTTTCTCTTCATAATTTTGTTCAGATTATCAAACTGATATCGGTTTGGGAAAAGAAACTTTTATAATTACATTTTATCACCCCTAAAAAGGGATTTTTCTTACTTTTCCCATAGGGTCCGATGTTAAATTTCAAACGGCTTAAGTTCTCCGTGTGATCATGCAACCACGAATTATATTATGTTTGTATTTCATGTTTAACGTAAGCTTTGAATATATGGAATTGAAAATATTGTAAAAGTTGTTATTTTGGAAAAATAAGCATCTGAGACCTTCAGATTATATGTAAATACTTTGGAAAAGTAAATTATGTTGTATGTCCCTGCTTCAAGAAATCCGTCATTCCGTCACACTTTCCGTTGCCAAATAAATACTCTAAGCAAACTATGTACATGTATTATATGTTTGAGGAGCCAAAGTTCAAAGAATAGACTGCGGATAACCCAATAACGTAATGACGTATCCAAACCAAACTGTTAATTGAGTCAAAGGTCGACATCACGGGAAAGAAGACCAGACCAAGGATAACTCAATCCAGGACTATGCGAGAACGATCAAGGGAGAGAGAGAGAGAGTACATGTAAAAAGAGAGAGTACATTTAAACACTAGATACACTTCATAGAACAAATATTCTGCTTATTTGGAAGGAAGTAGATTAGACAGTTTTATCGATACAGACTAGGCCTGTGTTGTAAATTATGGTAATTTTATAATGATTCGATCTATGGCTAGCGTAGGTAGCACCTTTATCTGCTCCCTGACACATGGGTCTTTATTTTGCCTTGTCCGTCGCATTGCAGCTTTCGTGGCCCCGTAATCGGAGATTTGATCTGTCCGTTTGTAAACTTTTAATTTTAGTCATAACTAAAAGGTTCCTTGTGACAAGACCTCTTCTTTACCAAATATCGTTAGACGAGTTGCATAACTCGGCTCTTACTTTGATGCGAGATGAATGGACGGTCGTCGACAATTGGTTTATGGACCAGAAGTCCCATTTCAATGAAACTTGGTGCGTCTTTTGAGATGAAAAGGTCAAATGTCAATGTCTAAATGTTTTCCGGTTGATCGAAAATGTTTTCCGGGTCATTACTGAATATCGTCATGAATTTTGCTAGGAATGTTCCCCTATTGATTTTGAGGTCAAATGTAAAGGTCATAGGACTTTGGTGATTGAAAATAGTTTCAATATCATAACTTAGTGTGTACTGCTCCTATCATCATGAAACTTGCTAGAAATGTTCTCCACGACTCAAGGGTGTGTTCTATTAATTTTTAAATCAACAGGTCAAAGGTCAGGTGACTTTGTTGACTGAAAATGATTTTCAGATCATAACTTGGTTCTTTGGACCATAGACTGAAAAAAAATTGCTTTTAGTATGGGGCACAAATCTGCACAAATAGTAAAAATGCATTATTCACTCTTTGAGCTTATGGCATCGACATTGGAGTTTGACCTTCTGTTGAAAAGTTTTAATCTTTGTCATAAATCTTGAATGATAAGAAATACGGCTTTCATTTCCATTATGACGACACCTTCCTATTTATACTAGAAGATGGCGATCTTGTGATCTTGATCTTTGAATTTAACCCAGTTTTGAAAAATTTTAACCTTTGCCATTATTCACACGTGAATTCCTTGCTGCGAGACCTTTTGATTTTGACCTTGTGACCTTGGCCTTTACAGATGAAGTTGGTCTATCTGTTTTCGAACATTTTCTTCTGATTGGAGCCTGAGTGTAACATGTAACAAATCAATTCGACTTCAAGATGTAATATTCATCAATACTCAAATGTGATTAACGAATAAAACGATGAAATCTTCTTTAATTTCTGTATACTATAACCTACTTTTGCAAATACATGTAACTGGTATCCATACAGCCCTATTAATAGTGGAATAGCCAGACATCACGAATGAAAACTAAAAAAAAAGTATTTGACGCCTTCATGACAAATCAGTGAAGCAGGTCCCAGGATCATTTGTTATTTTGAATTTTTCTGTTGGTTCAACTCTATGGTCATTCTTTTTCAAAATTTACAAAATGTGTGGTACAGGTCTTTTATGAATCTATGAAATTCAGAAGAACCAATTAACCAGGGATAGGCTCACTTTTAAAGTATTTACGACCCGACCCATCAGATATTACACCGTTGGAAATGAAAATGAACCAATGCAGAAATCTTATCTACATAACTCCGAAGGCAGCTAAATTTCGTGGATTTTTATAGCTAATTCACCAAGTTCTTGATTTTTGTTCTCCAACAAAGGTTAGAGGTTTACATTTATAGCGGTGAAAACGACAGGCAGTAATTATTGTCTCGCGCTCCGTTGCTCAATCTCCTTCTGATTTCCATTTTGCAGTAAAATGAACGCAACATTAGCGCGCTCAGGCAATATGAATTAGTTGATAATTAATTATTTCTCGGGCTTATCTTTTTTCATTCGTTGAGTATTTTTTAGTTCTTAAATCAGACAATCTTCCACGTTGAAAGTTAAATAGAGTTATATATCACCGCATCAAAAGATGTCGGCCGTACTTCTGAAAAAGAACACTTTGTGATCTTTCGGAAACAGGTGACTTTGTAAATGCCTAACAATTTCAACGTTTGACCAACTCCACAAAAAGTACAAACAACCACTATTTGACAATAGAAGTCAGCACAGGGATTTATCACGCTAATACCGTTTGCTGTATTTACTATATATATGTGTTACACATATATATAGTAAATACAGCAAACGGTATTAGCGTGATAAATCCCTGTGGAAGGCAGCACTTGCCGTTTTCGTCAATAGTGTAGTAATCAGGATTCTTACTGACTGTCGGGTAACTTGCCATTTCTTAGGTGTTTCGGAAGCGAACAAGTTCAGTTCAAAGTACAAATACCACGTTATTCTTTTATTATTAATCTCTCAACACTACCTGTCTTTTGGCCAACAAATTCTTTGCAAAAGCATTTGAACCATTTTGAATTAAGACTAGACAGAGGTGGGGTACAAAATCAAGGGTTTCAGAAAGTTTCATATTAGCATTGCGTTTCAGATTGTACATGTATGTGTATGTCTGTGTGTGTGGCCGTAACCTTTTGTACACGTTTCAATCAAAAGTATCCAATCCAGAATAGTAACACTTTCACTAATGTTTGCTATGGAGGGAGGGTGACTTTTATTGACTTTTAAGGTCAGAGGTCAAGGTCGCTGTGGCTGTTGTAGATATCAAAACTGTACGTACTAGTACTAGATATCATTTAAAAGACGAGTAGAATTCAGTGAAGATCATGGAGTCAAACTCAAATATTTGTCAAATGGAAAGGATAGGTCGAGGTCACAGAGCATACGAAATGAGTATTTTAGAATACAAAAGAAAGTAATGGAGATAGATCATCAAATTGTCCACAAAAAATTGTTATAAGAGCTGGATAGGCAATACAAAAATGGTCGCTTTAGGTCCTTGAATGATGGATTTCTGTACAAAAAAAGTGCAACGAGCAGAAGTCAGATTCATTCAACTACAAGTAGAAAAGGCCAGGGGAGCAAAGTATACGAACATTCAACAAGGGAATATATAAAATAAAATACCCCCCCCCCCCCGCAAAAAAAAAAAAAAAAATAAATAAATAAATAAATAGAAAATACTAGAGCAAAGGCCATTTCTTTTACAAAGTCTTCGGTATTATAATTGTATGGCCACCTTCTTTCAAGAGACCATTTTGGTGTCTATGTGAAGTAGTGTAATAATGTTGCCAAAGGGAAACATTTAAGTAATGACTGTCTTACTTTGGGTGTTCATGGGTGTATAATTCTGGTTGGTCACGTGCAAATTCCGTGAATCGCGAAGCGATTCTCGGAAAATTTGCACGTGTCCAACCAGAATTATACTGCCATGAACACCCAAAGTAAGACAGGCATTACTTATATTTCCATTTGTACTAAATATCAGACTACCCGTTTAGGATTAATAATGAGTCTATTGCATGTTATAACGTTAAAAGTATCTGAACGTTGGTAAATTCTCCGTACTTTCAAAACTAAAGCGTGACGTCATAGTAGGCAACCAGAGTTATAGTTTATAAATCCGTTTGCCTAACGGACGCTTAACATGGGGATTCCTCTGTAATGGAAATATTAGGAAATGTCCTTCCAGCTTGATCGCTATACTGTGAAACTCCAAATATCGAACATAGTCATGTAGTCAATTTCTTCTCCTTGGCATTTTGACTTTTGAAGATTTTCAATTGTCAATGAAGTGTTAGATCTTTTTGAAAAAGATATTGAAAGATATACGAATTGAGAAAGTTCTTCTATAAGTTATGCATTAAGTTAATGTACTTTATCATCTGTATGTATCGATTGACCATGTCAAGAAATTCAATCATCTTGACCGCAAAACTTGTTTCGGGCTCCACACCAACAAACAAGCATTTTCTTGTCTGACATTTGGAGTGAAACATCAGACCCCACTTTTCACAATTCTTGATAATTCCATCAATATACATCAATATACATGTAGTAAATGCATTAGCCTGATTCCCTTTCATCCCGGGGATAGATTCAATAATATTACATCTTGGTCCCTTCCCCTGCCCTTTCTCTCCATCCCTCGTTATGTTCCGGCACCATAGTAATGAAATTTTTTAAGAAAATCGGGCGTCTGATGGAAATGAATTGGATTGACCACGTCACTCAATATTAAGGCAATAGAGAAAATAAGTGATCAATGAAATTACGGTTGGTGAGCTTAGCGACTTGTCACTCGATTCGTGGGAGGAGTTATGTCTTTTATCAAACGCTGATCCCAATATTTTGATATATATAAGACAAAATTTCCCGAAAGCCCACAGAAATTCGAATCCCACACTTGATTTTTGAATTTTCTTAGAATTTTCTTTCTCCGAACATCGCAGATTTCGAGAAATTAAAGGTTAAACCATGGAAAAACTACGAGAATTTACCGAGGAGCAATTACAGAATTTCACAATGCCTGAGGTTTGTAGCAAAACAATGATTAAGATGTTTATTTTAAGATTTAAAATAGAAAATGTTTAATTACCAATGATTTTGTATTTTTTGCTTTAGGTGGTGCCTAAAGACTATAAAACCATGGCAGCCTTGTCGAAAGCTATATCCAGGAATGTTCTTTTCTCTCATTTAGACGACAATGAACGAAGGTAGGCTGGGACTTTTTCATAATTTTCTCCTCCCCTCGAATTACTCATAAGGAGTGAGATGTGAAATTTACCCGTACTTTGGCCTTATGTGTAGATTTTATTTTAAACCTTTTGTTTTTAGAAATTGTATTATGAAACACAGGTGCAGGTCTAGAAAAGAATTTAATGTTAGAGGGGCATTTTTGAAAGCGATATCGAAATTTTAGGCTAAATTGGGTGTATAATAAATAACCTTTAGGATTACGATGCATTTTCTGTAGACTGTCAGGAAATAACCAGTTAAATCCGCCACTGATTTTCAATTAATTTGGATGCTATTGTTTTACAGTGATATTTTCGATGCCATGTTTCCTGTTCACCGCCATGCAGGGGAAGTGATCATTCAGCAGGGTACGTATTTGTAATTCATTTTCTTTTAGAAAGCTTTTTATGTAAGTGCTTATATATTCAGCCTGGGAAATTGATCGCATGCTGTTATAACTGAAGTAATTTGCTGTAGAAGCTTTTTTGTAATTCACCACAATCTTCTCAAGTTGATGATTTTCTTACTAAATTAATTCTATGTCGTCTGATGTAATATTTTTAAAAACAAAAAAAATGTTCTATCACTCACTTTCTCATATTTGTGTATCAAAAGTCGCATGTATTGTTGTTGGTTTGAAATTTTCATTTTGAAATGAACTCTTTTCTTTCGACTGTCGTTTCAAGTTTTTCTAACGTATACTTACAACGACATATTTGCCATGCTTTGCTCCGAAAAGATTAAAAAAAAATGTAATTTTTATTTTGCATTCAGAAGTAATCATCAAAGTGAATAAAAATTGTGTGTGAATTACAACTTATAAATCATGTTTACGTTTGAATAACTTAAGGTAAAATTCACAATTTTTCAAAAACTATAAAACGATTTTTTTCATATATTAATCATTCGACATCTTGATTTTATACTACGCCACCCTTTTTATAGAATTTATGAAAATTGAAAATGATAAATCACTAAGAAGAAACAGAAATGGCTCTTTGGTCGTTTTGTTAAACCCAGTGCATCTAGTAAAAAAAAAAAAAATAAAAATAGCCAAAACGAAAAGAAAAAAAAAAAAAAAAAATGAAATAAAAAGAAGAAACTACAGTTCGATCTTTTTATTTTATTTCTTTATATTTCATATTTGTTTTCTTATACTCGCTTTTGCTTTGCTTTATGAACATTTTTAAAATTCGGTTGACAGGATTGCAGTATAACAGTCAAGCAAAGCACGGCATATGTTGTCTGCATTATGATTGTCGGATGTGTGTAACAGGCATGTGAGACGTGTGCTATTTGAACGTGTAACTGACATGTGTGCAAATTTGCACGTCGTGAATGATTTGTCACCGATGCACACATTATGTGAAGTGATTGGCACGACCTTGCGTTATTTTGGATCCACATTGTCATATTTATAAACCATAATACTTTTATCACTAAAAGCGTTTTCACCCATTTTATAATTCACAACTATACTATCCCATTCCACTCAACAATGATCGCACAATGGCTATGATTTACTGAAGATTCAGAACAACCCCCACCCCAACCCCCTCGAGAAGGGAAGGAAAGTAGGTAGAGAAAAGGGGGCATATGTTTGTCCATTCGAGGGTTGCTTGAATTTTTAATAAAGCATAGCCAGTGGCTTTAGTTTCATATCCCTGAATTATGATATTTGGTTTAAGATATACATAGATGATATGTTGCCCAAACATTTTAAAAACATATAAATACACATAACAGTTACTTTTACAGCAGCGATGTCCGTTCGCTCGTTCGTCTGATAGGTTCACCTTCAAGAAATTACAAACTTTAAAAATTATCTAAGATGCATTTCATAAACATGGAGAAGTCGTGTTGAGATACACCCACTGAAAGAAAATGTTGACATTTAAACGCCAAATTCAATTATCTGGGTTTCTGCGAATTTTGTATCATATTATCTCTCGAAGATGTCAGAATTTCTCTTCTGATACAAATGCCAAAGTCGAAAAGAAATTCATGATTATACCCCCATAGACGATGTTTATTGAAAGGGGGGGGGGGGGGTTATACAAATCGCCATGCCCATCTGTCCGTCTGGTTATGAAGTTTTGAAAGCAGGTGATTGGTAGGCCTTTCATTTCCTCATAAGAGTACAAGGTTTGGATTCTATGACTTTTGACCTAGTGACCTTTGCCTTGAATTCTTACCTTGTAATAATTTTCGGTTAAAACTTGCAAATTGGATGCATCTTTGGTCAAAGTTTCGTAAATTGACCTTGACTTAATTTTTCAACATGAACGATTTGAGTGTCGAGAGTCAGCAAGTTCCTTTCAACTATTATCTTTGAAACTTTGTGGACATTTACTAACTGGACCAAGAATGAAAGCTGTAATTTATTTTGGGGTCAATAGGTCAATTGCAAGGTCATGACGGGAAGAGACGTAGTGACTTTCGCAGTTTCATTTAGATGATTGATCCTTTGTCTTGTTTTATAGGATTTTACTCTACCGCCTCACGGACAATTATGATGTAATTAAACTCCTATATGAAAAGATCACGATTCCCTAGGAAATAAATAATAGATCATGAATCCCTAGGAAATAAATAATAGATCATGAATCCTTAGGAAATAAATGAATAGATCATGAATCCCTAGGAAATAAATGAATAGATCATGAATCCCTAGGAAATAAATGAATAGATCATGAATCCCTAGGAAATGAATAATAGATCATGAATCCCTAGGAAATAAATGAATAGATCATGAATCCCTAGGAATAGATCATGAATCCCTAGGAAATAAATGAATAGATCATGAATCCCTAGGAAATAAATAATAGATCATGAATCCCTAGAAAATAAATGAATAGATCATGAATCCCTAGGGAATAAATAATAGATCATGAATCCCTATAGGAAATAAATGAATAGATCATGAATCCCTAGGAAATAAATAATTGATCTTGAATCCCTAGAAAATAAATGAATAGATCATGAATCCCTAGGGAATAAATAATAGATCATGAATCCCTATAGGAAATAAATGAATAGATCATGAATCCCTAGGAAATAAATAATTGATCTTGAATCCCTAGGATATAAATAATAGATCATGAATCCCTAGAAAATAAATGAATAGACTACGAATCTTTAGGATATAAATGAAAAGGTCATGAATCACTAGGAAATAACTACTGAATCATTAACGGATTATGCAATGCCCTATTATTATTTCCACAAAATAGAATTTCTATCCATCTTCCATGACCAGCTCTGGGTTTCCAAGTCTTTTGTAATCCCACCTTTAGAATCTTGCCGAGAGGATATCTCTTTTTAAAGTTGAGTTGTGTTCAACCCACGTGTTTTAGAGACTCAGCAGAATAGAAATGTCGTGTAAAATCGATTTCAGATTTAATTCTATTGTGACAAACTAGGTGGAAGGATTTTGCTAGAAGAAATTTTCAATCGTTCGATCTTTCAGGGAGCAACAAGTTTATTGTGATTTATTTTCATTAGCTATTGTTTTTAGCTCACCAAAGTCGTTGCATGATGATCTAAAGTCGGTGTTTTTGAGATAATTAAAACGGATAATTATCCGGATACATGATTATCTGTAGAAATCTCTGGTTCTTGAGCACTTTTAACCCTTCGCCTGAAAATCTGTCAAACCATTTCTTACAAAACAATAAAAAAAATCTTTACACCCCCTCCCCTCATTCAAGAAAATGTGACAGTGACTGAGGGTACACACCTAATAATTTATCAGAAATATTAAATTAACAAAAAGTTCAAAACAGTAAAAAGGTAAAAACGGTAGAAAATTGATCTAGATTAAGATATTAAAATCGTATGCAAATATGAAAATCTAGGAATAAATTAGGAACTATTAGATAATTATTGTTACGAATTAAAACACCCATATAAGGTTATTAACAAGATTTCACATGATGTCTTTTAGAGCATTGACAGAATAGAATCAAATTCAATAATGATAAATTGTATATATTATTCAGGTGATGAGGGGGACAACTTCTACGTCATCGACCAGGGAGAAGTTGATGTAAGTATATTCAAACTTTAAAAAAAGTAATACACTTTTTTCAAGACGATGTTGCATATTGCATGCCTTTCTCATTGTAACAGGGGTTCGGTCTTTTCGTTCCCATCTCATTTGGGACGGTATCTGACGTAAATTGATTGTGACGTCATCAAATTCTATGGGAACAAGCATAAAATTTCAAGGAAAACATGCAATTGATGATGTCCGTCCGTCCGTCTGCCGTCAACATTTTGGTTAAAGTTTCTGGTTGAAGCAAAATCTAAGGAACTGTATGCAGTAGAAAATGTAGGTTGCCCATGACAAGACCTTTCAATGTGCCGTAACACTTGATCTAGTGACCTTGACCTTGGACTTTGACCTAGTTAAAAAATTTTGTTAAAGTTTCTGGTTGAAGCAAAATCTAAGGAACTGTATGCAGAAGAAACTAGAATATTATACATGTAGATTGCCCATGACAAGACCTTTCAATTTCTGCCGTAACATTTAACCTAGTGACCTTGACCTAGGTAAAGATTTTGGTTACGTTTCTGGTTGAAGCAAAATCTCGGGAACTATAAATACAGTAGAAACATAATATTATACAGGTAGGTTGCCTCTGAGCAGACCTTTCAATTTATGCCGTAATATTTGACCTAGTGACCTTGACCCAGTTAGTGACAAAAACTTACAACTTTAGCGGTGTGTTATTTAATTTGTTCGAACAGAGGACAAGTTGTTACCCGAAGCTGAAGTCCGAGCATTAAAATTTGAAAGTTTCGGTTAGGGCAACATTTTGTCTGAAGGTCCAACAAATCATACGCTACCCGAAAATTTCCAAGACGATAATGCTTTGTTAACTACTACGTCACTAATGATGTAAAACTACTACGTCACTAATGATGTGACATGTAGCAGTCATATTTATCATGGGAATATAGACGAACCGGTGGTCCAAGATCGATTAAAAACATTTAGAAATGTTGACTGCTAAGTTTAAACATTATTTACTGGACAATTTCTTGCTTACAATATACATTGTAATTATACTGACTTGGGTTTTGATATGAGAACAACATGTGACTTATTGCCGAGTTGTTTGACCTCAATACAAACTTGAAAACGTTTCCTGAGCTTCATGTTGTCTAAATCAAATGTTGCCCCGAAATATTAAGTATTTTCCGCTTAGACGACACCAATAAATGTCAGTTAAATTAAATTTTGCACAATTTGACCTACATAAAAGAAAATCAAATTAAGCTAATCCTATTCCACGCCTTCGTAACGTGCGATTTCTTCTGAAGATTTTCCGCAAATTGTTGCGTAATTTACAAATAAGACCAAAATTTGCATGTCAAATTTGATCAAGGAACGTTAATCAATCTATATACGGAGGTGAAGAATCCTGATAAATGAAGGGCATGCCGAGATTCTCCGTATCTTATTGCGCATATTGAATACATCTACAGGATCTTAGAGTTTTAATACTGTTTATAAGGTTTCTTTTTTCCCGCTATCAGTGGAACCAGATATGCTTTCCTTTAGCTAGAGGGTTTCAATCATTTACACAAACATTTACAAGGGGAGATTGATTTGTGACAGAATATCAACAAACGTCCGGGTTGAGATATAATTCACCATCTTGATACGAAGTATATTACATCATTTTTGAAGAAAATTACATTGATGCTCTGATGAGTATAAAGAAAGTGTACAATAACTAGATATTGCTTAAGGTATTAGATGTATAATGAAGGGAATCATGTCCAAAATAATGAAATTATGTGTATGATTTTTAGCCGAGTTGCAAAACTCGGCTCTTAATTTGATGTGAGACGGGCGGGCGGGCGGGCGGGAGGGCGTCAACAATTGGTTTCCGGACTATAAGTCAACTACGAAGGAGGCTATAACAATGAAACTTCATACACTTACTCACCATTAGTCAAGGATGAGCCCTATTGATTTTGGGGTCAAAAGGTCAAAGGTCAAGGTCACAGGACTCAGATGATTGAAAATGGTTTCCGGACCATATTTCAGCCTGTATTGCACCTATAATCATGAAACTTGCCAGAAATGTTTCCCTTGAATCAAGGATGAGGCCTATTGATTTTGGGATCAAAAGGTCAAAGGTCAAGGTCACAGGACTCGGATGATTGAAAATGGTTTCCGGACCATATTTCAGCCTGTATTGCACCTATAATCATGTAACTTGCCAGAAATGTTTCCCTTGAATCAAGGATGAGGCCTATTGATTTTGGGGTCAAAAGGTCAAAGGTCAAGGTCACAGGACTCGGATGATTGAAAATGGTTTCCGGACCATATTTCAGCCTGTATTGCACCTATAATCATGAAACTTGCCAGAAATGTTTCCCTTGAATCAAGGATGAGGCCTATTGATTTTGGGGTCAAAAGGTCAAAGGTCAAGGTCACAGGTCTCGGATGATTGAAAATGGTTTCCGGACCATATTTCAGCCTGTATTGCACCTATAATCATGTAACTTGCCAGAAATGTTTCCTGTGAATAGGAAATGACCACTTTTGATTTTGGGGTCCAAAGGTCAAAGGTCAAGGTCACAGGACTCTGATGATTGAAAATGGTTTCCTGGCCATATTTTAGCCTGTATTGCACCTAAAGTCATGAAACTTGCCAATAATGATTCCCATGAATCAAGAATGACCCCTATTGATTTTGGGGTCAAAAGGTCAAAGGTCAAGGTCACAGGACTCCGATGATTGAAAGTGGTTTCCGGACCATATTTCAGCCTGTATTGCAATTATAATCATGAAGCTTGCCAGAAATGTTTCCCATGGATCAAGGATGACCACTATCAATTTTGGGGTTAAAAGGTCAAAGGTCAAGGTCACAGGACTAAGATGATTAAAAATGGTTTCCCGACTGAATTTGAGCCTGTATTGCACCTATAATCATGTAACTTGCCAGAAATGTTTCCAGTGAATAGAAAATGACCACTTTTGATTTAGGGGTCAAAGGGTCAAAGATCAAGGTCACAGGACTTAGGTAATTGAAAATGGTTTCCGGACCATATTAGAGCCTGTATTGCACCTATAATCATGGATCTTGTCAGAAATATTTCCCATGAATCAAGGATGATTCCTGATGATTTTGGGGTCAAAAGGTCAAAGGTCAAACTCGCAGGACTCTGATGAATGAAGATGGTTTCTGAATCATAAATGAATGAGTATCAACCTGAAATGTGCCAGTAATGTTTCCCATCTGCCAAGATCATAATCAATTCATGTACATTACAAGTCTGCACATTCATACTTATATTACAGTTTTGCAACTCGGCACTTTGCATCTTTGATGCATTTAAAGCTTATTTTCATATTTCCCTATCGCTTTTGATGTTGCACAAACTTTATACTATAATGATAGGTATCGGAAAAAAGGATTTTTAAATAGGGTCATTTTTAAGAGTTATCTCCCCTTGATGGAGAAAACTTTGAAAATCATTTGCGAAAGATCTAAATGGTGAATTCAGGATTTTTTCGTGAATTTTGATAAATATCAATTTTAGAAATTTTTCATTAATCCATATTTGAGCCCCCATCAGTTAGTTATTTCCATAGAGTTCAATTTAAACTCTAAGGGTCGATAACTCTTACAGGAACTGACTTTCTCAATACATTTTTAGCTCGCCGGGACGAATGTCCGGAGAGCTATTGTCATACCCCCGGTGTCGGCGTCTGCGTTGGCGTTGGCGTCTGCGTGCGCGTGCACAAAAACTTTAACCTTGCTTATAACTTTTAAACCAATACAGATTGGGCTTTCATATTTCACATGTGCATTCCTTGTGACAAGACCTTTCCATGGATACCAAAATTTTTGACTTGTGACCTTGACCTTGGAGATTGACCTACTTTTGAAAAACTTTAACCTTGGCCATATTTTTTGAATGGTAAGTGATAGGGCTTTGATATTTCACATGTGTATTCATTGTAACAAGACGTTTCCATGGATACCAAAATTTTTGACCTTGTGACCTTGACCTTGGAGATGATTGACCTACTTTTGAAAAACTTTAACCTTGGCCATATTTTTGAATGGTAAGTGACAGGGCTTTGATATTTCACATGTGTATTCCTTGTGACAAGACGTTTCCATGGATACCAAAATTTTTGACCTTGTGACCTTGACCTTGGAGACGATTGACCTTCTTTTGAAAAACTTTAACCTTGGCCATATTTTTTGAATGGTAAGTGATAGGGCTTTCATATTTCACATGTGCATTCCTTGTGACAAGACCTTTCCATGGATACCAAAATTTTTGACCTTGTGACCTTGACCTTGGAGATTGACCTACTTTTGAAAAACTTTAACCTTGGCCATATTTTTTGAATGGTAAGTGATAGGGCTTTGATATTTCACATGTGTATTCCTTGTGACAAGACGTTTCCATGGATACCAAAATTTTTGACCTTGTGACCTTGACCTTGGAGATGATTGACCTACTTTTGAAAAACTTTAACCTTGGCCATATTTTTTGAATGGTAAGTGATAGGGCTTTGATATTTCACATGTGTATTCCTTGTGACAAGACGTTTCCATGGATACCAAAATTTTTGACCTTGTGACCTTGACCTTGGAGATGATTGACCTACTTTTGAAAAACTTTAACCTTGGCCATATTTTTTGAATGGTAAGTGACAGGGCTTTGATATTTCACATGTGTATTCCTTGTGACAAGACGTTTCCATGGATACCAAAATTTTTGACCTTGTGACCTTGACCTTGGAGACGATTGACCTACTTTTGAAAAACTTTAACCTTGGCCATATTTTTTGAATGGTAAGTGATAGGGCTTTGATATTTCATATGTGTATTCCTTGTGACAAGACGTTTCCATGGATACCAAAATTTTTGACCTTGTGACCTTGACCTTGGAGATGATTGACCTACTTTTGAAAAACTTTAACCTTGGCCATATTTTTTAATTGGTAAGTGATAGGGCTTTGATATTTCACATGTGCATTCCTTGTGATAAGACCTTTTTTATTGTTGTTGTTGCAATTTACATATGGTTGCCACCGGCGAGCTATGTTGTCATTCTGACAAGTCTGGTTATATTATTACTATGTCATAAGTTAAGAATTCCAAACTCAATGAATGGGTGAACCAATGATCCCTCATAGAAATATAAATGCAAAGGACGTGTCGCTGTTAGAAATTAGGAACATTCACTCTTTATAAGTCAAAGATAATTGAAATTCAACAAACTTGTAAACTAATAAATCAATCGTATTACATGTACTTATCAAAGTTATGATACATTAGAATAATACTCTTTACGTGGTACTCTAATAGGATGATACAGCCTTGAACTAGCGTAGATTTTCGAAAGAGTTGCACACTGACCAACTCTGATGAAGGGCTTCTTGATGAAACTTGGCCATGCCCCTTCAGAGAAGACGGGGCCTATTTATTCACATATTTGTCTAATACCATTGTCATGTTACAATGATTAGACATGCCTCATGTTAATAAAGCAAATTGGCGATTGGTGATACCTTTGTACATCCTAGTAAGTGGTCAGGTTTCACTCAAATTGTCGATCCGGATAAGAACACCGTATTGTATGCTTGCAGTGAATGGAGTCCATTGTGTTTCAGCGTCATCGTGTTCATCTATCGTGTCTATTTTGCTATATTTTCATGTTTTGCTCACATGATTTGCATTTTCGTGTTTACCTCAAGGCGTTTTAAGAATTCCATCAAATGTAGTATCATAGAACAAATTTTATAGGAGCAGACGACATGCAGTAATTGAATAGAAAATGGTGAAATGTAGCATTCAAATAATCAATACCAAATTATCAGTGTTCGACATCAGACTTAGACTGTAAGTCCTGCGTGAAGTGAAATGATAATTCCTGTCCGTGATGTAATGCTTTAATTTCCAATTCTCAATTTGATTGGATTGTCAGTGACTTTTCAATTAAACTTGATTGATGCTTCAAAAGCATAAAATTCTGCTTTGTTGATAGAAAAACTGGATTCGTCTAGTATAAATGTAGCCGAATGCTTTAGCCAAATGCAATATTCTCTTAGCTTAATTCAATAACAAACTAGCTACCGCTGCATGCAAACCTAATAGATCATTTGAAAGCCTTACAGATTTCAAGCTTCAAGTAAGTTTTGAGTCCGAGTTATTTGACAGTTGATTAAAGTGGATTACCAGACGAGAAGAAACAATGTACAGAATCCATCATGCTAGTTATTAGCAACTTTTTATGCTCCATTATCGAAGATCGACAAACATATCGACTTGGTTTTGTCTGTCTGTCCGTCCTTCCAAAGCGTAAACATTGCATATGCGAATCGTATATGAAAGGGCTGTCATAGTCAAGATGGTTTTGGTACAAGGGCTTGACCTTGTAACCATGATCCCAGCCTACACCAAAAGATAGCCTCTGGGCTTTCACAAACACATCTTGTTGATATTTTAAGGTCTGAAATAAAATGCATCTCCTTTATAAGATTTATTTGATACATTAATGTACCCCCCCCCCTAAAAAAAACCCCACAACAATTAAAGCAAAGAACAAAATTATATAACTGTTTTGTTATTTTTGTAGGTTTTTGTAAATGATGAGCATGTGACAACAATAGGAGAGGGAGGGAGCTTTGGTGAATTAGCATTAATCTATGGAACACCTAGAGCTGCCACCGTCAAGGTAATATCTTCTATGAAAACAGAGTACTGATGATTATTTTTCTCATCATTAAGTATATTTCAATGTTTCAAAAGCTATCAAATAAGTATTTTACTCAATAAATATCAAGTTTTACATGGAGTATATTTCAGACTAATTGTTGAATTATATGGTGAAAAATTGATACAATGTTAAATTCTATACACACAGGCGAAAGGTGATGTTAAACTATGGGGAATTGATAGGGACAGTTATAGACGAATTCTAATGGTAAGTAGACGACAGCAGTTGTAACAAATGAACAGGTATCAATCCCCCCCCCCCCTTCATCATTACTAAAATTATAATATCCTCAAAACAAAGTTATTAGAATTGATATCTAAGCGACACTGCTCTTATGTTTTCAATTTTGGACATATGGAGTGGATGAACCCTATTGATTTTCAGTGTCAAAGTTCAAGGTCATAGTTGAAAATTAGAGAAATTCTCGTGAACACACTAATGGGCAAATTAAACCCTTCAGTCAAGAAACACCAAAGTTTCTACAAATATTGGCCATAGGGGACGAGAAAGTTGTGTGAACACTTTCCCTATTTGTTCCCTGCTTTTGTGAAAGCATTAATTGCTCTTTGAATGTTGTCTGTGATTGAAAATGTGAAGAAGTCATTGAAAAGTCACGGAATGTGAGAGCAGAAATTTTGTACAAACCATGAGATTATTAGAAAATTTCAAAGTATGAGAAAATTTCAAGGAATACCTTTACATTCAGTGCTATGTGTTTTTAAGGTATCCGTTGTACAATTGAGTCATTTTACATAACGTTTTAATCATCTCCATTGTAAAGTATGGTAAATTTTATGCCTGGTAAGGTACTATAAACTATATATTTTCTGAAAGGTAATGATGCCCTGAGTTCAGATATAAGACTCCCAGGTCTTAAAAATCAAAGGGGAAAAACTCTTGTACAACTTTGTTATTTTGCATATGTTATACAGAGAAAATAGACAATTTCAATGCTTCATAAGTTATTCCCCTTTGTTTTTCTGGCCTTAAAATTATTATTTCTGAGAGGTGGGTTTTATAACCTTTCAGAAAATATATGGTTTATAGTACCTTACTAGGCATGGAAAAATGCCCTATTGTACATCAGATACCTTAAATCAATTTTGTATTGAAAAACACCCTGAAGATACCAACAAATTTTCTCAATTAGAAATACTTCAAAACTTCTTTGGAGGTAATCAAGTCCGTGTGTGATGACACTCTTCTGCAAATTGATGCTCTGATAACGAACTAATCAAACCTGCAATGGAATAGAAGTGATTTAAACACTATAATAAGAATTACATTTCCTCAAGCAAAGTATAACAAATTCAGGACTTGATTGAAAGAAATAAGTAATTTTCAGCAACATCAGAAGAAAAGAAATTGGCATGAGTCTGTTTCATTTCCTGGTATGTTCGAAGATGTGATCTAAATTAACTGCATCAGGCTATTTATAGATACTAATCACGTTCGATGAATTCTTAATAGGATACTGCATATAGATGAGATCAAATGAATCTTTCTGTAGCCAACTTGTGATATGTCTTAAAATTCACCTCATCAAAGGAAAAGGGACAGATGAAAAAAGACTCGAAAGGAAATTGAATTTCGATAGAATTGAATGAAAGTCAAAATTTCAAAGTTATCTATTTGATGAAGATCATATGATAAAAGCATTAACGAAAAAAAAAAGTGAACAGTGAATTACAGATAGTACTGATATAAAAATGGAGAAATTTATTTTCTGACAAAGAAATAGCCAAAGATTCAACTGTCTTCTGCTGTGATTATCTTTGTTTCTTCATTTTCCTTTCACTATTCATTTTACTTTGAATTCATCTTTATTACAATTTGCTTTCAATCAATAAATCTGCCAAAATGTAACATTTTCACTTTCTTTTTCAGGGTAGCACTATAAGAAAACGGAAGATGTATGAAGAATTCTTAGGAAAAGTTTCAATATTAGGTAATATTATATGAAGCTCAAGACATACACCCTTTAATTGTTAAAGGTTACCACATGTGTAGCAATAAAAATGTTTTTTGTCTTTAGTGCGCTTAAACATGACTCTTGTGTAGGAGACAAATTGACATCACAGCATTGTACAGTCTCTTATACAGAGGGAGCTGATTTACTTTCTGCTTCTCCCTCACTGATACTGACCTGCAAGGCTAAAGGACCTGTAACGATAAGGTGTAAAATCTGCCCCAAAATAATGAAATTTCAAAGTACTTCATTTCTTTAAGGTATCCGTTGTACAATAGAGTCGTTTTACATAACGTTTTAATCATGTCCATTGTAAAGTATGGTAAATTTTATGCCTGGTAAGGTACTATAAACTATATATTTTCTGAAAGGTAATGATGCTCCGAGTACAGATATAAGACTCCCAGGTCTTAAAACTCAAAGGGGAAAAACTCTTGTATAACTTTGTCATTTTGCATAGGTTATATAGGGAAAATAGATAATTTAAATGCTTCACCAGTTATTCCCCTTTATTTTTCTGACCCCAAAATTATTTTTTTTGAGCAGTTGGCATTATAACCTTTCAGAAAATATATAGTTTATAGTACCTTACCAGGCATGGAAAAATGCCCTATTGTACATCGGATACCTTAATCAAATTTTGAAATATTTTAAAAGAAATAACCCCTTCAAAATCTGGAGAAAATTTTTCATAAAAATTGCTCTAATAGAGAGATATTTGAGTATAATTGTGCTTATTTTGTATAGAAATCAATGAAAATCGGAAAAGTTTTCATAAAATATAATTCCCCCCCCCCCCCCCCCCCTGAGACTCAACACCACTTCTACCTAAGATGTATTTTCATAATACAATTTTTCTGTAAAGTGGTGTTGTGTTCCAAAGGGGGAACAATTGTCAATTTACGAAAATGCGATTGGGTGGGTAGGGGCGAAGGAAAGATTTGAAATTAACAGAGAATAAGTAATTGGCATTTGATTCACTTTCAGCAAATAATTAACTTCTTTATTAATAGTTTCGAATTAATCAATTTTCAACAAAAATTATTCGTTGTGCTTTACTTTTTCACTAACAAACTCCTTTATTTTACTTTTGGGCATTGATAGTTCAACAACCCCTCACAATAAAAGTTAACAATATTAGCATTGACGACTGAAGTACCACTAACCAGTCAATCTTAGAAAAATGCTCAAAACTTCCTCGGTAACATTCACAAAGTATTTTGAAAATGTAATAATGGTAAATGTAAAAGAAATATGATTTTATATACTGAAAAAAAGCTGATTCAAACTATTTGTATAACGGAGGCGTTGTTAATTGTACAATATAAGTGAGAGTGGGTGTTCGATTATATATCTCTGGCCACATATTTATGGTTTGATATATCCAGAATGTAATATTTGGAGAAAATCATATTTTAGCAGGATGTTTCTCATTGAATCTTCTCATAGTACTTCATTTTGACTTTTCAATCAACAAAAGCGACCGATTTTTAGAAAAATTTCAACATTTTACTCGTATTATTTATATCTTAAAAAAAAAACCCACCCTCACTTCTAAGTAGAAATATAGGTTATTTCTCATTATTATATCAACAAAACTACTATATTTGATTAAAGATACTTGAAATGAAATGTTTACATATGCCCATTCATTTGAATAGAATTTACACTGATTATGGTTTGAACTATGACGTCATAGTAACTTGGCTTGATTTGAACTATGATGGTATGTAGTAACAGAGCGTTAGCAACGAATTTTTATTTGGAATGTGATTATACTGTGATAACCTACAATGGATCCGGGAATTATGTTTCTCATTAATGCGCTAACGTGCATTATGGAACATAATTCCTGGATCCATTGTAGGTTATCACAGTATAATCACATTCCAAAAGACAGTTATTCTATATATAATTTCATGTACAGGACACATTTTTTAAAAATAATACTGGTTGAGCTGGTATTGCAAGTAAAACTTGGACAGATTACGGCTCTTGACGTTACAGGTCCTTAAAATACTCTTTTTAAGACATTAGGGGTATAATACTCTACTTCGGGTTGTTTTGATAACAGAAAAATTAAATACCATGAAGATTGCCGAAGACGCACAACTTCGGCAATGAATACATTTTCATGGTGAGTTGAATGAAACATTAAAAGATTTAAAATATCTAAAATTATGTAAGATATAGAAGTACATGATTTCTAGCTTTTCGACAATATTGTTATTATACCCCTAATACCTTAAAATATTTTGTGATTATGAGGTCATTTAAAGCAATTAAAGAACCTTTGTTCCTCAAAGGGCAATAACTGACCCTTTCGAACACGGGAAAATTTGAGAAATTCCATGACGTCAGAAGGCAATTTGGATGTTTGACCGAGGTTCGAAGCTTGTTTGTCCTTTTGCATTTTTTTCCCTCAATCGGAAGGGTTAATTCTCATAGGTCAATTATGACAGCCACAGTCATTTTTTTTAGTGTTTCATCTCATGATAGCTTTACTGCAAGTTTCATTGTATCATGCATAATTGTTAATAGGGAAAAGTCAAGCCTTATCATTTTACATTCTGTCTTTTTCTTCCAATATGAGGGAATCAAATATAATAACAGTCAGCAAATTGCCCTGTCCCAGGGACAGAGCAATTTGCTTATCATTTTAGACAAACACGATTCTCTCTTTTCGAAATACAGAGTTACTTTCCATTTGTGCAGGTATCTGACGTCAACACATTGTGACGTCATCAATTTTTATGGAAACCAGCATAAAATTCAGGGAAACAGAGGTACAAATATGATGTTTACAAAGGAATTTAATGACATTAAAGTGCTTTTACATCAAATACCTGCCTAAATTGAACGTAGGCCTGTAAAATCGAAAAGACAGAATGGAAATGTATCGTCCCTTTTGATTCAATGTTTTGAATGTTTATTTTACAGATAACTTAGACAAATGGGAGCGTTTGACCGTTGCTGATGCTTTAGAACCTGTCCAGTTCGAGGACGGTCAAGAAATTGTCCGTCAGGGCGAACCAGGGGATGATTTCTTTATAATAACAGAGGTATGTGTGAAATATCATCCAAGTTTGAAAACCTGAAATCTAGATTCAAATACTGAACACTGTTCAAATCACATTCAAATAAATGTAGAAGCAGATTTCTTGTGCAAAGAATCATATGTAGCATTGATTCAAAAACACTTATTTTTGACTTTAAATCATGAAACTATGAACTTTGAAACTATGAAATTTCAAAAAATATGAAACTTTAAAAAAAATATGAATCTTTGAAATTATGCCTTTATTATCGAAGAATTTCTTATTATGAATTGTGATTACAGGGTCAAGCTGCTGTCTTACAGAAACGCTCAGAGAATGAGGAGCCTGTTGAAGTGGGTCGTCTCTCAACCTCCGATTACTTTGGTAAGATAGACACAGTCTTCAAAGTAAAGTTTGCTACTATCAAAAAATTATTAATGGAGATTCGTAGTACAAGCTCCTCTTCTCCAATACCAAATTTTTGAATGAATGATATATGCTGGAGTCTAGAATCAATATTCTCTAAACCAAGTTTAAGTACTTAAGTTTGGAAACATAATATTTTTTTTCGTTTGGCGACATACCATTTTTTGTAAGTTTGGCTACATGTATTTAGAATTGAAACTGATTGAAATAATTTGGTCTACATTTCATCATCTTCTGAAAAAAGAAAAAGTATTTCCATTGCGAATGAACATACATGTCTCGAAAGAATGACTTGAGGAACAGTTTAAGAATAATTCTTATACGTTCTGTTTTTCTGATACATTCTGTTTGAATTATGGAGTTATCTCTCTTGGTGTACAGTAGTATTACAATGTAATTTGAACTCATGTATGCAAGAAAAGGAGCTATTAAGATAAGGGCTATTAAGCCCTGAAAGTTATCGATTGTTTCTCTTGTGCTGTCCTTCGATTTTAGAAAAAAAGTGGTTAGGATACATAGATAAAGTATTAAAAGATTCCTAGTAGATGTTTTATTTAAATAGATTTGGTGAAAGATGTAATTATTCGGATTGAAGGGGTTAGGGGCACTGATAATAGAAAACATCAGATATCGAGCGAAAAATAAAACCAAACCCCATTATTTTAAACAAATTTGATGTTTATTAATATGCCTCTGAACCTTTTCATGTCAAAATTGGATAAAAGAAATGAACTTTGAAGACAGTATATCAATAAAATCGGCAAAATCCACAATGCTGAAACTGACGAACTATTTAATTTCGTACATATTAGCCACTTATGTAGCTTTCAGGCTCGAAATACATACCAAGTAGAAATAACAGTTAAATATTTGTTCAGAACACACATTGAATAGATTGTTCCATGACATTAAAAGAAAAAAATGCAATTTTGATAAATTTTTCCACTCTTAAGGACTAATTCTAAAATAATAATACATCCCCTCTTTTTCGTTTTTTGCCGGTGGAACATTGTTCCCTTCTCCCTCAGAACCCCACTTGACCAGAAAATGTGTTTTATTGATATACACCTTTGGTGAGAGTGGCATTCTGAAGCAAGGGGGGAACAATGTTGTATAAAATAATTTCCATTTTCCATTGATTTCTATATAAATAAGGCTTACTTTGGTCTTATTTTGAATAAATTATCCCATTCGAAAGAAGTTTCATAGTGTACCAAGTAACATGTCATTTCTACCAAAAAAATTCTCAAATTTTGCATTTTGAAATTTCGACTTTTCAGGGCAGATTTTATGCTTTATCTTAATTAACAGCTCCTTATGCACCTCATCAGTGTTCTTCAGTGAAGAATGAAATAAGATGAAGAAAGAAAAGATTATCATTTGCATGTACATGTGTATTACACCCTCACCTTACCCTTTTATTTTACAGGTGAAATTGCTTTACTGCTGGACCGTCCCAGAGCTGCTACAGTGGTGTCTAGAGGACCTCTTAAATGTGTTAAACTTGATCGTGCTAGATTTGAACGCGTGTTGGGACCTTGCTCAGATATCTTAAAAAGAAACATTTCGCAATACAATAGTTTTGTTTCGTTGTCTGTATGAGTTACCTCCCCATTTTAAGGCTCGATCCACCCATTCTATTCGCATGCCCCAGCATTCTGTAGACTAGATGCAATTTGCCATCATTGTGAAAAAAAGCGAATCTCAAATACTCTATGTTGTTCCTGTTGTAGAAATTCCTAAGTCAGATATTAGATATTTATTCAGAATGTGACACAAAAGTATTTGATGCATGTGATAATCAGTGATAGACTGTTATGGCTGATATTTTATTATGATTAATGATTAGTGTGATCGACAATTAACGAAAAATCTAATCATGAACTGATAAAAAGTGCTATCTGGACTTTGTATAATGAACACTGATTTCGTATTATTTCTTAGGGTTACTTGAATCTATTGAACATTTTATTGTCAAATTCAAGAAATTTTCGTGAAAATAGAGTCTGGTAATCTATTTGTTTGATGAATGAGAAAGGGCAATTATTTTGTTATTTGAATATATATATTATAATAATGAATTCATTTGACAGTATGTTTTAATTTAATTCTACAATTTTTGTTTTTGAAAATATTTGAAAACTGCACTTAGTACAGGTTATCTTTCTTTGATCAGATTTGCATGTACTTTTGTAGATATTATATGTTAAAGGAATTACTCAAGGTCAATAATTTTTTAATACCTTTTTTGAATCAATTTAATAATTTTAAGATAGAATTTGAAAAAAAAAAGATTTTGTACACAGAATTTATTACGGGAGACATTTTGATTAATTTGTTGAAATGACAATTTTCTAGGGATTTTTACCCTCTTTTACATAATTATTACTAGTAGATCTCAAATATAAAAAAAATCTATAAATTCTAGTCACTTTATTTAGTCGTTATGAAATCAATTAATTTATGACAAGATAAAAGTATTTAACCAGAGGTGAAGAAAAAGAAAAGAAATTAAAACGTAAATTTTAATTTGACATAGTAAAATTTCTTTGTGGAGTATTAATTTTGATTGACTTCTACCCTATAGTGCTAACAGGATTTCAACACAGAAAAATATTGATGTACTATTAATTTGTCTTGCTGGTACAGTATCGTGAAAGCTGCAGATTTGTTGTGCTATTATTCAAATCTACAGCATTGAAGCATGGAAGTGATTAGTGGTGGATTGTAAACGTTTTGATTTTTTTTTTCGGTGTGTCATGGAAAGTTGAGGTGCTCAGTTACTCCCCATAGATGTTGTCTTATTGTTTTAGGCCTACTTTAACTCAAAGCAACTGCCGCTAATCGTATGTTTTTAGCCGTTATAGTTGCATTATCGGAAACAAAAGAAGCCCTGCTTATCCATCTCTGGTAGATCTTGCTACAAAGTATAAGTAATATCTTTTATGTGTCAATTTCAGATTTGAAGTTAGTTGAATTCAAACTTTCGTAGTTTGTACAGGTCATAAAATGTCATGGAATCATTCGACCCTTTTACTATCTGAAGTATACGACTCTCAGTGCAAATGTACCAAAATCTAATGCGCATTAGAATGTGTCGTGTGAACGCAATGCAAATCTAATTCGCATTAGAATAAAGCGCATCAAATCTAATGCAAATTAGATTTAATGCGCACTCATGTGAACAGGGCATCAATGATCTGGGTCCTAGCTAATACTTGTGATGATGTTTGTTATTTTGATGGGAGGGGACGGATGGTTGCTGCAGACATAATTCCGTGGCTTTCTGACTTGGAGAAGATTTGAAATTGCTCCATCGTGTCTGATGGTCAGTATCTTTTCTTATTAGGAATTAAAACTAGAGGACAAGTATGAAATGCGATTTCGTATTTAAGATGACAATTTCAGATAAGCATTGCCAAAACATTCAAAAGTTTGTTTCACATAAAAGAAAGATTTTATACTGTATAAGAAAAAGAAATATGAGATAAAATACTTTCAGAAAAGTTTGTATTGATATTCAAAACTCAGCTGATGACAAACACATTTTTGACGTGTATTTTTGCATAGCGCCGTATATTTTGTACAACTTGACTTAGCTTCCATACATGATATTATGCAGTTAATTTTCTTTCATTTACCTTCTTACTGATAGGCTTAAGTGTTTTGTATGTGTTAATTTTTTTCTTAATCTGAAATTTCATTTTGATATACATTTTTTGTTGAACAAGCCTAAAAAAAATTTCTAACATCCGTCTTTGCATGTGTTATGATTTTTTGCCGTATTTAGATATCTTCATTAAAAAGTCAACTTTTTATTTCTTGTTTTTGTAGGGGTCAGTTAACCTCAATAAGTATTCTTCTTTTGTCTTCTATTTTTTTTCTTTTTTTTTTTCATTTTGAAGATACTCAGAGTTTATTTTTTTCATGGTCAAAATCACCATTGATTTGAGTACAATATTAATCTTATTGTCAAAAGACAGCAAGTGTGAATGACGATAGTTGGTGAATATCTTCTTGTGATTGATGAATTTATTGATAAGTATGTTGCAATGTTGATAAATTGATACGAGTTCCAATCTAGCAAATTTGACGAAGAGTTTCACACTCTGGCAAAAAAAAAAAAGAATAGCTAGCGTGAAGAAACGGTATGCCAGACCCTGGAACTGTACAGGTCTGCATAGGATTTTAATGTAGTGAATATTAATTATTCTTATTGTTAATGATTAAATTATTCAATGGGTAATGAAGGAAATTATGCCAAAAACATTGAGATTAGATGCATTTTTCACAAAATTTTTGACCAATCGGTATTTGATGTCCAGTCATACTGTTGAAAAATTTAAGGAAAATTAACTTTTTCCCTTAGAGTTCAATGTAAAGTGTAAGGGCCCACAACCCATAAAGTAACCAATTCCCAATTACTTCTCATTACCCATTGAATACCTTAAGAGGAACCTGTAGTCTTAAACACCCCCTCTATCAAATCATCCAGCTTCTATCAATTTACCAATGCACGTAACTTGAGAACTTCAAGGAACTCGTATAAAATGAAGTTATCAACTTCAAAAAAGGAATTGTTGATCAACTATAGTCCTTCACACTAGGCCAGAGTTAACTGTGAAAGAAAAAGAATCAAGAGTAAATTGACTACATGTATTTTTTACATGGTCTCGGTGTCGTAATATTTTTCTGGTCATTCGTCCATGTGATGGAAAATAAGTCGCATAAAATATATTTTTTCTTCGTGTAGATTGTATGTTAAATGCAATACAATTATGATACCATTTGTTTAAATTATGTACATGTATGTTATAATGAAGTTTGTTGCATTTTCATAGATACTAATATATAATGATAATAAATTGTGAAATACACAAATTTTGTATGCTTAGTTGTTTTGGTGACTTTAATATTCTTTAATACAGAAATTTCTGTCTCTGTTGCCTGCAACACAAGAGCAATATATTGGGATAATTTTGTACCGCATCCGTCTGTCTGTCGTGTGAACAGTGCATTTTCAGTATCCTCAATCAAACAAATAGAAATAAAAGGACATTCTTGTCAAGAAATGTCTACAGCGTCTGGTAGTCACACTTTCAAAAATGTCTATTACTTCATTGATATGCATTATATTTCAACCAAACTTGCAGGAATGATAAATCATGATGAGACACACTACACCCAATGAGGATCAAGGTCAACTGCAAGGTCAAGGTCACATTTAGAGTCAAACATGCAGCAGACGACGTACTTGTTCTGCAAGTTTTTTTTTCTTAATCAAAGGTCTAGTACATTTCAACCTTAATAGCGGGGCTTGTCCTGTCATTTGACTGGATGTATTATGTTAAATTATACATTTCTTGTGATATGAGCTAAACTCTTAGCATAGGCCATGCCTTTTATATGCTGTACATGAGGGCTAATTCTGGGTACACTTAATTCTGAAGGGATGATGATAGTGTGCCATGACCTTGATTAAAGGTCTTACATTAGAGGTCAAGGTCGGTGTAGACCTCATGGTTAAAGATTTGTCTGGGTCATATTTTATTACTGCTTGCATAGATTTGAATAATACTTCAAAGGACTGTTGCCTTCGACTTAAAGATGTGTCATGACCTTGAACTAAGGTAGTAGGTCAATGATAAAAGTCACAATGCACTCTCTTGAGTATAGTCTGTTTTGGTTTCTCACTTTCTGCGCGGATTTAGATGCTGGGTTATTTCATGAACCCAAGGATATGTCATGACCTGATCAATAAAAAATTTGACATTTTTTGGGCATTGATTTTAAAAATAGTTCTAGCACAGAATCTAAGGGTCAAGACCTTGAACTGAAATCCCTTAATGGATAAACTTTGTCATGGCATTTTTTTTTTCATTTCAGATTTGCTTTTTCGAATCTTAGGATGCAGCTTGACCTTGAATTAATGTTAAAAGTCAAGGTCAAAGTGCACGTGGTAGTAAAGTGGTACAAAGGAGTTTTGCAGATTATTTCATCATTCCTTTACCACGATGTGCACGATTTTATTTTGTATAAGCATGCTCCAAAGTTTTAAACATTTCATGTGAAAGACGTATTATTTAGAAACTTGCATCAAACAAATAATCAAGGATATTTTTGTTTTGAAATGTCTGTTCAAAGCAAAAATCTGTAATTCTGAAAAGTTGAAAAAGTAATGCATTCATTAACCTTAATTGACGATAGCCGAATTACGTCACATTGTGAACACACCCGATGATATGTTTCCCGCCCAAATGCTTCCCTGTTTGCCCGAACATGTTAATGAATTAAATATACACTAACATGTTATAAATGCGTTTCTTTTGATGGATAATTACTTGCATTGGGAAAACAGGAAGTTTTTGTAGAAGCACAAAAATCGAGTCGATTTATGTTATAGTTTCTGCATAGAAAAGTAGATTGGCAGAGGTGAAAAGCACTTTAAATATTTTGAGAGAATTATAATCTTCTTCAGCTGTTTGAAGAGACGAGATAGAAGGGATGGATTTCAACAACTTCATGATGTTCAAACGAAAACAAAACCATATTGCATTTGTCATTGTCGGATATGTGTACATTTGTATAAGTTTAATTTTCGTCTTGATAACATATTGAAATTGATTAATATTCTATTTCTCGGCCCAAAAATTATAAATACAAGATATTACTCCCTATTACATACAATATCTGATTTCTTGATCGTTTTGTTACCCAAGGAATAAGACATCAATATTATGATTATCTTGATACACGTACATACTTTGAAATTTATCTGAAATGCACTTCATTTCAGTTAATATTATTAAATCATTGCCGATAATTTAATGGTTTCACCTAGTTTGTCCATCTGTCTGTCTGTCTGTCAACGGACACAAATTTGATTTCCATACCATAAATCGAGTAAGTCTTATATCTGCAGTAATGAAACTTCACATAAAGTTTATCCATAAAGACCGAATTGAGGATTACTATTGAATTTGAGGCCAAAAGTCAATGGTCAAGGTCAAAACTTAGCTTGTATGGAAACAGCAATAAACAGCAGTTCCCAACATACCCCCCCCCCCCCTCCAAAAAGCATTGAACTATAATGATGAAACTTCTTACACAGATTTTGGCGTCTATAGATCAAAGGTGAAGG
Organism: Pinctada fucata; assembly: GCA_028142955.1. NCBI lineage: Eukaryota > Metazoa > Mollusca > Bivalvia > Pterioida > Pteriidae > Pinctada > Pinctada fucata. The sequence goes on from AP027103.1 coordinate 39,773,805, forward strand.
TCATCTTTGCATGTACTGAAAACAGTGTTTCCGCACCACAACTTCTACGGTGATGTAACGTTCAAAGATCAAGTCTGTTGGAATACATGTATGGAGAACAGCGTATCCACAAAAGTACTCAACTATTGTAGATCTACACTTTATATATATGGATGACTTGATTTTGATGTCAAAAAGTCAAAGGTGAAGGTCAAACTTCTAATGTATGTAAATAAGAGTTTATGCACTATTAAGCTTCAGTGATAAAAATTCACACACAGATTGCCCATGGTCAAAAGGGGAGTTTCTACTCTTCATTTTTTGAGTGAAAAGGTCAAGGTCAAACTGGGCGTGAAATGGAAAGGGTGTTTTCATGGGTTGTATTATCTAATACTATTGTCTTCCTGGATATAAGTATTTGGCAGATTTTATAATAAATAAACATATCCAGAAAGATACTATTGCTGGAAGCCTTTCTATCCTTGTATCACAGTTCTGGTTATTACATGTATAAAAGAAATTCAACGTATTGTTAATTGTTGGCATGTCTTTTTTCATTTGCAAAATAATCGACTCATATGATGTACGAGTATTGGATATTAGAATGAAGCAATGAGCGCATTCCACGGGGAATGATACAATGATGTATCAAGTTTTTGTTATCTGCCTACTTCATCTGTAAAATGTGTGTAGAGAGCAGTGGAAAGGGGTTTCCCTGAAACCGTATACTTTCTTCATCAATATTTCAAACGCCAATGACAGCATTATGCTTTCCTGAGCGCCAAATACCATCTATCTTTCAAACAATACCCAGGATACAAAAACACGATTAATATAACGATAACTTTGCACGAAAACAAATTATAAATTGTTAAGGTAACAAGAGATATACAGATTTTGAAATAGACTGCACTTTTGTTAAAGATTATATGTAACCATATCCCAAAATTTGAAATTGTTTTGTAACGAATACGAATTTTAGTTAAAGGTCATGTGCAAAGGTTTCATAGTCATCTCATTTTTTTCTAGTTCTGTTGATAAAGCACAGTCATCTAAAATAACACATTCCAATTTTTCATTCGACTTATATCCGTCCCGCTTAGCAAATAAACGTCCTGTATCGAAAACTTAAAAAGCCTGCTTGGGTTACCTCCCGTAGCGATGACGATAGGTACTCCGTGTATAAGTGCAGTGGCGGATTCAGGGGTGCGGAGGGGGGGGGGGGGCGTTCATTTTTGTATTGTGACATATTTCTTGTCTCCTACATGAAAGAATATCCGAAAATTATGTCAACATGCGAATTATTATGTCAACGTGCAAGTTACTAAGTCAACATGCAATTTATTGTGCTAATATTTCGAAATGCGACTTATTTCTAATGACAAGCAAGATAATGATGTTGACTTGCTCACTATAACTTGAATAGGTTTTATGCAACGACAGCAGCAAATGCTTTGGATAATAAGTCTTTGCATTGTGGCCATCCTGTTCACAAAAAAGGAAGGGGGCTTATTTTCATACTTTTCAACTTCTCAAGATGCGTTAAACGCAATTAAAATATTTGGTAAGTATGAAAAAAAAAAAAAAAACAACTAATTATTCCCTACTAGCCTTGTTGTTTTTCGCCAAGATCTATCACAAAGTGATGCCACTCTAGGCAAAACGGAACTACAGGGACTACCCTCCTTTGACAAACATCTTCAGAATCGAAGCATATTGGTATATTGACAAACCGAAAGCAGAACAATTGTGTTGAGAAATGACACTGTAAGTTGTTTATTGTTGGAATTATTTTGGCAGCTGTTCAAAGGTATTAGTATGATTAAGTTCTGCATGTACTCCCTTTTTAGTAACTAAGCTGATGAGAAAAGCTTAGAGTCTTTTTCATATATATGCTAATGTACCTTGTTCTCAAATGAGCGATAAAGGACAACTTGGACCTCTTGTTTTGTATGTGAGGATGTGTGTGTGTCGGTGTGTGAGGAACTCTACAAGCTGTCCCGACATGCAACGGCCAATGACAATATTCCCCATCAAAGATTTGTGAAAAGAGTTTATCATGACGTCAAAACAAGTTTCGGTTAGCAGAGAATCTCTCTTGCTCTTTTTGAATATCTTTTAATTCAATTTCCATGATGCTTTTATTTTCATTCTAGATATGACATCATATGACAAAAAATTGGAACAAATACCAGTTACGCAGCTACCATGTATGTTTGTATAATATTTAAAGCATCTACATTTTAGAACAGATTTCGAACAAGCACACAAATTATTCTAGAGCATTTTCGCAGAGTTTTCGGGGATTTCGTCCCCTATATCCCGGGCTAAAGCACCTTCTGATGTCTCAGTCGAAACGCTGCATCATAGAAAATATGAAATAAAGAAATCGCTGCATCCCTATAATTTTGCCCTACCTATTCCAATGGATACATATGTAAACTATGTAAACTTGTTCTAGAGATACTGTTACAGATGACCAAAAGTGAATTAAATAGAACTCCAAACCACTTCAGTTTTCTTTGTTTTTGAGGGACTAAAAAAAAAAAAAAAGAAGGAGGGAGGGGGTGTATTCATACTAAGTTTTAATTCTTTTAAGATGAGTCATCATATACTGGAAGACTGGAACTACACGCTTATGAAACTTCTTTTTTTTTTTTTTTTTTATAGGAAATTTTTAAAACAGCATTAAACCCAGCCTAAGTAATTCAGAGGTTTATCATGTATATTACCCGCCTGTAACAAATATGGAGAAGTGCTTTCATCTCTTAAATGTGATGCAATCTTTATTAAATGTAAACTTTTATCATCTTTATATAACTCTCGATAAAGTAATGTTTGTCAAAGTAGACATAATATTTAGAGACGTTAGCTACTTCAGACTCTCAAATTTCGGCATAAAAAAATGTTTTACATTTTTTAGAAGATGCATTTCATATAAAGTACATTTTGAAATGAATCATAAACTTATTACAATAATTATATTACATTGTTTTATGTATAAAATGTAGAGATCTCGTTGTCGATTTCAGTAAACATAAAATAAATAGGAATTTATAATTTGGATTCAATGCATCATGAAAAAAGGTCCTTGTATGCAACTCTTCACGATCTATTAAATGTTATAAATACTCGAGCATATCTTAAGGAGAACCAGTCCACAGACATATTTTTCAACATAAATTTGTTTTGCAGTTTCTTTTTTTGGTGTATAATACTGACAAAGTGGATGTATTTTAGAAAAGTAAATTCAAATTTAATGCACTTGACACCCGTTCAAGTCATTCTAATTGTACTGCACTAAAATGGAACATAATGATAATTCTGGAGCTTCATTAGGCGAGCGGAAAAAAAAAGAAAAAAAATCCAGTAAAGCGAACCATATCCATGGGCGGATCCAGGAATTTTTTCCGGGGGGGGGGGGGGTTCCTAAAGTCCGAATTTTTTGAAGAGCAAAAAAAAAAAAAAAAAAAAAAAAAAAAACGCAAACGGAAGAAAATAAAGCTATTGATTGATGATTGTCAGTTCTGTTTCTAAGTGTTGAAGCTTCTACATATTCATTCTACGGCCGGGTTAGCGCAGTGGTAGCGCGCTCGCTTCTCACCTCTAAAGTTCCGGGATCGAATCTCAGATTCTTCAGAGGGTCGTATGTGGCAGGGTAGGTGGTCCCCCACCCAGGCCTCTGCAGTGGGTTTTTCTCCGGGTTCTCCGGTTTCCTCCTGCTCCTTGGACCCCCTCACGCCAACATCTGAGCCAACGTGAGACATTTATATAAGTTGTGTTACTTGTTTGTTAAACGTTGTAAATTAAATAAAGTTTAAATTTTATTTTTTTTACATATCCATTCTAATAAATGGTATGATATGAAGTATTTTCAGGTTTTCTTTAATTTTGTATCCTTTTTTTTTCATACATTCTTCATTTCAAAATGATTTTCATGGTTTATATTTACTTTTACCTCTTGTTACAATGATCATGATCTAAAAATGTAGGTAAACTACCAAAATCCTGAATGATCAAAACATAATTTAGATTTTGATTGCAGCTTAACTAAGTGCAGGACAGGACAAATTTCATGGAATTGACAATCCCTTTATCTATTATTGTGAAAACAAACTGGTTAATTCTATTAAACGAAACTTTTAATATAATTCGCTTTTCTATCTTTTGATACATACAGTCATACTCCTTTTAATTATACATGCAAATGCCTCTACAACCGTGAAACTCATTCCAAATACGAAGAAATATTTCAATAGTGACAAATGCATGACAGTTTTGCCATTTCGGATAATTTATAATAGATGCTATATACCTGATGGGTTCCGGAAGGGCCAGGGAGCTTTTGTTTGGTCGTTGCCATGGCACCCCGTCAGGACCGTTTTACACCAAGATTGTCAATGCGCAGTTGGAAACCCTAAGCCAATCCAGACTCAGGTAAGTTCGCTCTTCATCAAAATATTACATCTTTTTCTCCGTATTTGTACATTTTATCATTAAAACAAATTTTACTTAAACCATGATGATCGAATTTTACTTAAATTTAAAGTAAGGAAAATAGTAGAATGATTGTGATTTTTAATAGAAGTTGGTGAAACTTTTATAAAATTAGAAATATGATAGGCAGTGATCTTCTTTAAATACTTTCAAATTATTTTCAAAATTAATATAAATGATGCCTTGAAAATAAAACATCAATATTTTAGTGAAAAGAAATATCCATTCTTTGAACTTTTCTTCCTTGTTTGTCTATTTGATGCTTCGCATAGTAGTTTAAACAAATACACAGATTTCTTTATCAAACCAGTAGTATCCCAACTCGTAAATAAGACTTAGAAAATTGAGATAAGATACTCAGTGGTATTTAACCTGACCACTTTAATTTAAAAAAAAGTAACATTATGACAAAGTGACCAATTTTATGGATGGACTCAAGTTCCTGTCCCTTGACAAAACAAATTGAATCCTTTGCAGAGGAACGAAATGTTCCTTTCCTAAATGCACATGATTATTTAATTCTTATGTTTATACTTTCAAGCACACAGTGTTTCATCTCCTATTCCAAAATGTTTGGAAAAACTGAAACGGACATTAAATGTTACGGACATAGTTCAGTTCTGAAATGACGGTATATATAAGATTCTTATATCGAAACGACAAGGATATAATTTAATACGATTGCCACGAATGTAATATGCCAATATCAAAACTCAATTTATGTAATCAATTATGCTGCGCACTTACTAGAATTAAAAAATGATCGCTGTATCTTGACAGAAATGATAGGTGCTTTTTATTTAAATATAAATTGGTTCTTTAACATGGTAGTATTTAGCACGACGACGTGCAATAAAGATCAGTCTCTATGAAGGACTTTATCCAGAAATTTTTATACAGTAGTCTCTGATGTAAGACTGTTTTTCAATGGTAATTCGAATAAATACACCATTTGCTACTTGCGTGGCAGATGGTCGTCCTAACTCGGCACCGACTGTCCATTGGTCTCGGTGGTCTATGCGTGTGTATTCTTTCTATGTCGTCTATGTTGAGGTCTATGTTGTATCAGTTAAAGAAGATCCTGACGATAATCCCAACAGCACTCACAATAGAACACACAATTGAGCATCGACGGAACCCTAGCAAGCTAGAGGTGGGACCAGGTGCTCGGGAGGTGTAAGCATCCCTTGTTTGGCTAGCCGCACCCGCCGTCGATGTTCATGCACGAAAATGAAAACAATATCTAAAATATATGCACAGTATGACGTTATGTCTATATAGATATGTCGTATGTCTCTTTTTACGTCTCTTGTTGTGTTTGTCTACTCTGTGTTTGTCTACTCTGTGTTTGTCTACTCTGTGTTTGTCTACTCTGTGCTTGTCTGCTCTGTGTTTGTCTACTCTGTGCTTGTCTACTCTGTGCTTGTCTACTCTGTGTTTGTCTACTCTGTGTTTGTCTACTCTGTGTTTGTCTACTCTGTGTTTATCTACTCTATGCTTGTCTACTCTGTGCTTGTCTACTCTGTGTTTGTCTACTCTGTGCTTGTCTACTCTGTGCTTGTCTACTCTGTGTTTGTTTACTCTGTGCTTGTCTACTCTGTGCTTGTCTACTCTGTGTTTGTCTACTCTGTGCTTGTCTACTCTGTGCTTCTCTACTCTGTGTTTGTCTACTCTTACAATAGGATTTCATTGTTTGATATGCGTTCATGATCAGTACCTGTATAACTAAAAGGATACCGTTACATGTAAGGGGGGGGGGGAGGAGGCGGACAGGGGGTACCTCTCTCCCCCTCCCACCCCTAACCTCCCCTCCTTTTCACCCTTCCCTTACCTCCCCCCTCCCGACCCCCTTCCTCTGTCCCTCCCTCCGCCCCTTTTCTCCCTCATCCCGCCCCTTCCCCCTCCCTTTCACCATGTCCATCCCCTTATGTATCCAAAAACTTCATTGTTCATATAAACATTACGCAAGCATCCAATATCCTGGTTGCAAAAAGCAATAGATTATGACGAGGACCTACAACGTTACGTCAGAAAACTTGATGAATACTAGTATCAAATGATTAAATTATGTCGCTTTATCTGTAAGATTTCGACAAGCATCCTTGCATGAACTGTAGGGAAATATAATTGTTTCCGCAATGTTCCCAAAATTAATCGTAAACTTACGCAAATATACGCCGGTCAGTGGCGTAGCTAACATGTATACTTGTATGCTAAAGCATTCATATTTTAGAAGAAATATCGAAAAAAAAAAAAAACCACTAAAATAAGTCTTTTCAATTGAGATTTTTTAGAGCATTTCATTACATGGCTACTGTCAACATAAAATATTTGTGAGTTGTGAATCAAAAATATTTATTTTGTAAGTAGCCAAAATAAATATGTTTTCAGAGAGTTTTCAGAGGCTTCGAACGTCACCTTTGTCCCGAACTAGACATCTGCTGATCATGAGGTCTCACTAAACGCCCTGAATCATGTTTAGCATCCATTTCATTTTGCTCCAGCTACGCCAATGACTAGTATGCGTACTTTATAGAAAATTTATATTATTTCAGCAGACATATAGTTTTACTAAATGATCAATAACACATGAAAGAATGAAGAAGAACGCGGGAACTAGAAATGTCACTACCCGAAGCTTTGTGTGGATTGATAATCTCCATGCATACCTGCTAATAAAGTATTGATAACAGTTTGATTCAAATTTTCAGGAATATAATACAACTTAGCATACAATTTGATATATGTGTGTGGGTACCTACATGAATAATTCAGTAAAACAAAGCCATTTATTGCCTCTGCGTACAAACTTGGATTGCAGTTAGATCTACACAAATGATAGCCGACTTTCATCCCCCTTACACCCCCGCCCCCACTAAATTGTTCCTGCATTCAAACTATGAAAGTATTAAAAAGGAAACATTTAAAGTTAAATATCATTTTATCAGTCAGTCTATTTTTTGGGGGGGGGGGGGGGGACCGGAACACCACCAGCGCTACTAATTAAACTCATTTGTATGTTTATTTCTACAAAAAGGGACTAAGATACGAGATACGTTATTTTGAAACCACGATGCCCCAGAATGGCAGATAAGATCGGTCAAATATCAAGGTCATATTCACAAGGTCACTCTTTGTTATTACAACTTTTAAGTTGATTGGAGCACACCAAAATAATGACGAGAAATATTGTAATGCTGGAGGAAAAGTCACAATTAAGTCTTTTCACTAGGGATTATAAAGCATTTTAAAGATGTGAATTCAGAAAAAAAAAATGAAATTTGATGAAATTTTCAGCGAAGCGAAAAAGGAAGAACATGACGTAAGACCAATGATATTTTGTTCGTTATGAACAAAACATGCAAATTATATAAGGGTGCATTTATGAATATGCATGTTCAAGATCTTATCTCCAAGAAGTCAGAAATAAAATTTATTGTTCATGGTAAACATAATGGCTTCTACAACAAAACTGAAGAGAATTGTCAAAGAATAATCGTAACTCGATAAGCATCAACGAGAAAACATATTTGACAATATTGGTGATAAAAGATTGTTTTACGCATCAATATTCATTTTATGACAATTTCTTGTTATTTTGTCGATAAAATCGTCGTTTTATTTCAAGATTGCCCTTACGACCGATCCCCTCCACCATCCACGGAATAAGAGTACCTTCTGATCAATGGTTCCCATTTGAATCGCATTCAAGACGTCCCTAATCAATTGTTTTATAAGACATGGCCACAAAAGAAATTCCCAGTTGGTGATCATTATTTTAATTAGCATTTTACATGCAATTTATGTCTTGCATAGTTAATTTTTGTCCCGTATCCGATTGACTTCATGTATCCTGATGTTGGAGCATGGGCGGACCTAGATTTTTTTTCCGAGGTGGGGGAGTGGGGCACAACCCATCAGGAAAAAAAGGGGGGGGGGGCAGTTTTATGCTTTTGAAGAACTATATTGTATATTTAAAAATAGAAAAAAATCATTATTTCTAATAATTTCCAAAAAAGGGGGGGGGGGGTGGTTAAGGGTTCCTGACCCCCGTCTACCTCAGTCTAGATCCGCGCTTGGTGGAGGGAATCAACAGACCACGGCAACAACCGCTCTTGTCGTGTGGATCTATTGGACAATGATAATTGATTGTCAATTTTTGCCATGTTCATCGGGCTGATATTTTCTGGAACCATTGTCGGTGTCTTTTTTTTTACGTAAAGTCCTCTGAATATCAATTGTTTCAAGGTCAATAAAACCATTAATATTGATTAACTGCTAACACTCAAACAATTATAAGCTAAGTACTACATTTGAACACCTAACCACGTCATGCACGACATTATCTTGGGCTAATTAACTCTTAACTTGTTAAGTTATTTGGTCAAAATTGCGATATCTTTTTCTTGTTTTCCAATTCCATTATGATAATTGCGCTTTCGCCACCTTTTTGAGTGAAGCAACACCAGACCACCTCCCTTCCCCCGGTAAAACAAAGTAAAATCAAAACAAAATAACAAAACAAAAACAAAACAAAACGAAAGAAAAAAAAATAAATAAAAATTAATAAATAAACCAAACAAAAACAAACCACAATTCTCTCCCCCCCCCCCCAAAAAAAAATGACCAAACATGCATATTTGACCTACATTTGGTGAAGTATGGATGAGTAAATCTTCCATCGCCGCTTCGGATCATCTTGTGTAGTCTGTTTGATGTCTCGTTTGCTGTTCCTTGTCTCTTGCTGTGTGTGTCTTCTCTGTATTTTCACTTGGGGTGTCTGGTGTGTTGCTGTTTGTGCTGCAACCGAGTCTTGTTGGAGATCCCCTCCTTTCTTTTCATCTTTATTCGTCGCATCACATCAAGCATGTACATGCATACCTGTATAAAAATGTAATACATAACAGGCCTGTTTCAATGGAAAATCAATACTTACTTCAAAAAATAAAAGCGATTTTCTTTTTTGACGTCATCACGCCATGACGCGTGTTCCTTATCTTCAAAAACATCAAATAATTCTGCGAAATTCATCGATAAAACAACTATATGTCGTAATAATGCATTTTATATGATACATTATACGTTATAAGTTATTGATCTACAACAACTTTCTATTTGTTTTCCAAATTTGGAAGAACATGACCGTTTTCTGTAACACCCGATTGTCAAACCTCCGGATTTATTTCTAGAGTATGACTCGTTTTTCCCCCACTAGAAATCGGAGGAAAACAGTAATTGAAACCTCAAGCAAAGTCATAAAATTCTAATCGAGACCGCCACGTATTTTGCTCATGTTGAGTAGCATCTCCGCTTGTTCGTGCACGTTATCGATTTCTCATTTTAGAAAGCATTTAATATGCTGATGGTTGGAGATGGGATTTTTAAAAAACGATATGCAAAACGTGCTAAAATAAATGGAGTTTTAGACGTTATATAATTTCAGCTATGTTCTCCGGCGAATTTGATCATCAAAGATAAAGAGATAATTGACGCTTTAAACTTTTAACGTATTTTTTTTAATACAATTGGACCAAAATACGTAGGACAGAGTCTGGGCAAACCTATTTTGGAATGTAGTTGAGGTTTTGACGATTGAATCGTAAACTGTAGGCAAAGGACAGATGACAATTCAATTTGAAAGCTTCTTTAATGAAAATACATACAAACATTTACAATGTTATCAGTTTATATTTACATTACTAGTAGATTCCCCATGTTGAACGCCCATTAGGCAACTAGAATTATATTCCAATAACTTGGGTTGCTATTGTGACGTCACGTTCAAGTATTGCATGTAGGGAGAATTTACCAAAGTTAAGATACATTTGACGCTGTTACAAGCAAAATGTGCGATGTTCATGCAAATAAAAATGACCGATAATTAGAATAAATGTAAATATAAGTAATGACTGTCTTACTTTTGGTGCTCATGGATGTATAATTCTGGTTGGACACGTGCAAATTTTCCGAGAATCGCTTCTTAAGAAGACAACTTTCATCCACATTTCCCTTTCTAGATAAACGCACTGGATGCGAGGCAATATCAATCACGACACCATCATATATGTAACAAACAGTCGACCGCAACAACATAGTCCTTCCGTAGTCTTGTCCCATAATGCCTTGCACTGCGTTTCTGGGCAAGGCATCATGGGACAAGACGAGATCTCCCGATGAAAGTTGTTTTATGAGTTTATACGTAAATGGGTCGATGGAGCGATAATGAACACCTTATAAATGTGTGTAGGGTGTGGGGATTGTAATGCGGTGTTGGTGTTTGTAAAGGTTTTTCATTTTTTAGCTCGCCGGGACGAAAAAGTCCGGAGAGCTAACGCCATACCCTCGGCGTCGTTGTCGTTGTCGTCATCGTCGTCGTCCGTAGACATTACTTTAACCTGGACTATATCTCTTGAACTATAAGGGCTATAATGTCTGTGCGTCATGTTGACGGTTATATGGTAAGCATGGCGTACGTACTTGAAGGGATGTCTGTGCGTCATATTGACGGTATTATGGTATGCATGGCGTACGTACTTGTAGGAATGTATGTGCGTCGTGTTGACGGTATTAATGGTATGCATGACGTAAGTACTTGTAGGAATGTCTGTGTGTCATATTGACGGTAATATGGTATGCCTGGCGTACGTACTTGTAGGGATGTATTCGCGTCATGTTGACGTTATTTATGGTATGCATGACGTACGTACTTGTAGGAATGTATGTACGTCATATTGACGGTAATATGGTATACATTGCATACGTACTTGTAGGAATGTATGTGCGTCGTGTTGAAAGTATTTATGGTATGCATGACGTACGTACTTGTAGGAATGTCTGTACGTCATATTTTTGGTAATATGGTATGCATGACGTACGTACTTGTAGGAATGTATGTGCATCATGTTGACGGTATTTATGGTATGCATGACGTACGTACGTGTAGGAATGTCTGAGCGTCATATTGACGGTAATGTTGATGATATTTATTGTATGCATTATGTACGTACTTGTAGGAATGTCTGTGCGTCATATTGACGGTAATATGGTATGCATGGCGTACGTACGTGTAGGAATGTCTGTGCGTCATGCTGACGTTGATATGGTATGCATGGCGTACGTACGTGTAGCAATGTCTGTGCGTCATGTTGACGGTAATATGGTACGTACGTGTAGGAATGTCTGTGCGTCATATTTTTGGTAATATGGTATGTATGGTGTACCTACTTGTAGGAATGTCTGTGCGTCATGTTGATGGTAATATGGTATGCATGGCGTACGTATTTGTAGGAATGTCTGTGTGTTATGTTAACGGTAATATGGTACGTATGTGTAGGAACATTTTTACTATGTCTGTGCGTCATGTTGACGGTAATATGGTATGCATGGCGTATGTACTTGTAGGAATGTCTGTGCGTCATGTTGACGGTAATATGGTATGTATGGCGTACGTACTTGTAGGAATGTCTGTGCGTCATGTTGACGGTAATATAGTATGTATGGCGTACCTACTTGTAGGAATGTCTGTGCGTCATGTTGACGGTAATATGGTATGTATGGCGTACCTACTTGTAGGAATGTCTGTGCGTCATGTTTATGGTATTTATGGTATGCATGGCGTACGTATTTGTAGGAACGTCTGTGTGTTGTGTTGACGGTAATATGGTACGTACGTGTAGGAATGTCTGTGCGTCATATTTTTGGTAATATGGTATGCATGGCGTACGTACGTGTAGGAATGTCTGTGCGTCATATTTTTGGTAATATGGTATGCATGGCGTACGTACTTGTAGGAATGTCTGTGCGTCATGTTGACGGTAATATGGTATGCATGGCGTAAGTTCTTGTAGGAATGTCAAATCGTTATGTTATAGGACAAGAGAACTGGTAACAAAAGAATAATGGTCAATAATGATTTGCGCACATTCTTTTCGTCATTTAGTTTATCTATGTACAGCGATATTGGAGTGGTCCACTTATTCTGAGTATCTGATAAGGATGTTTTATTAACATCAATATTGTTCCCAAGGGATGAATTTTCTAAAATATATGTAAACACGACCCCGCCTTACTTCCAAGAAAGAACAAATATTAACATATGTTGACAAATTCCGTTTTTCTCATGTTTCAGCTTGTAATTAAAATCAGAAGGAAGATGAAAGAAAACGTGCATTTCAAAGGAGTTAGGGATGCAACTTTTAGTGAATTTAAACATCTTTGATACTTTGATTGAAGAGCAATTAGGTTGAGAATTTAAAGTTCACTTTAAGATTAATTCTTACAGGCGAGGCCAATCACCATAATTATGAACGCAAGATTGCGTAAATTAAAGACGTAAATAGAAGTAAAATAAAGTATTTAATTTGATTTAATCATGAAATAGCAGATTTATTTATAGTTTATGTAATAAATGTGACATAGGGCAACCGAATGTGTGTCTTTAAATATCAGAATTTGGTTAAAAATCCGTGCAACCCCAGTGAACTAAACTTCCCCATTGTCCCGTCAGCCCGCAATATACACGCTGCCTCACTTCCGGTTATAATTCCTACCGTATACAAATTTTCCGGAAAACATCGATCATTTCGATATTGTGAATCTCCGGATGACAATACATTAATTACCCCCTAGCAGTCTTGTGTCCGTTTGTTATTTTGTATTTTGTGTGTATATACTCGTATATGTGTGTCTGGATAAAATGCGAAGAATTTTTTTTTGGGTGGGGGTTACAATGTCCAGTCTTCTATTAAAGTCACTTTTTTCAATTAGAAGATAAGGTTGCTCTACAACGAACACATAGGTACCATGTTGATTGCTTTATATATCAGTTTCAGCGTCAAGTTACTTCCTTATTTGCCATACTTTTTCAACATTCCCCTTCAGCTTACCCCAGGAAATTAAACATTAATATATTGAATTTCTTATCTGACACCCCCAGGCTAAATTGAGGAAACATTTAGCAGGTAATGATAAAATATTGAATATACTCCCTTGGTGCCTGGCTGATTGCTTTATTTTGCTCTTGAGCTCCGAAACCATATAAATTCTGGAGATTTGTAGTTTAATTAAGCAATAAATTGAAACGCGCAAAACCTATTATGATCATGCAAAAAGGAACAGAGTGCGTTAAAAATCCCGTAAAGATAAGAAGTCTAAATGATTCCGTATCATCTACCTGAAATGAAAAGTTTTAAACGAGCAAAAACTTGAAAATTTGTGGCAAAAATTTATGTACATATCGATAAAAGTTCTTAATCGTGAAGCAACAAGAAAAACAACAAGCAAAATTTGATGTTGCAAATATCTATATTTATCCCGCCTCTGGCAAATTTCTTGCAATCTGATTGGTCGAGAAGAACCAAATATTATGTTGTATTATTTTACTAACAGGATATTATTTTAATATCCTGCTTCTACTAAGACGCTTTATGCTTTTGACGTCACCAAAATGCTTTAAAATATGTTGACGTAACATACACAAACCAAAAGCCATCAGCGGGATAAATTCGTTATACAGTGTTTTACAGGGGAGATACAAAAATATATTGGGTCGATGAAAAAAGTTGTATTGGGCTCGGCTTCGCCTCGCCCAATACAACTTTTTTCATCGACCCAATATATTTCTGTATCCCCCCTGTAAAACACTGTATAACTAATAATGTATTGATAAAACTTCTTACTTGTGAAGAAACACCCCCTCCCCCCAATTGAAACGGGCAAGAACTTGAGAAAATTTTGTTGTTGCAAATACTTATACATATCGATAAAACTTCCTCATCGTGAAGCGACAAGAAAAACATTATTCTACTGGTTTAATTTTACAAGACATCAATATGCTACACTCCCTTTACCTTCGATGTGTTGCAAAAGTCTCCATCCGTCTGTTTGTTACCATTTTCTCGTATAATGCGTGCTTGTTCCGCTGTGATAACTACAATGTCGTCATGTTTTTTATGTCTGTATGTGTGTCGTTGTTTGTGGATGTCTTACGATTGTTCTCGTTGTCTCCGTCTGTTTGTTTCCTTGTTCTTATCTGTGTGCGTTCCGCTGTGATCACTATAACGTCGTCACGTTTTTATGTTTGTTCTTGTTTGTGTATGTCTAACGATTGTTCTCGTTGTTTCCGTCTGTTTGTTTCCTTGTTCTTATCTGTGTCTGTTCCGCTGTGATCACTACAATGTCGTCACGTTTTTATGTCTGCATGTGTGTCGTTGTTTGTGTATGTCTAACGAATGTTCTCGTTGTTTCAGTTTGTTTGTTTCCTTGTTCTTACCTCTGTGTGTTCCACTGTGATCACTACAATGTCATGACGTTTTTATGTTTGTTCTTGTTTGTGTATGTCTAACGATTGTTCTCGTTGTCTCCGTCTGTTTGTTCCCATTTTCCTGTCTCATATGAGTGTGTGTGTTCCGCTGTGATCACTGTAGTGTCATCATGTTGGAGATCTCCTCCTGAGCTTGTAATCATACGTGTGAGTTCCGCTGTGATCACTACAATGTCGTCATGTTAGGGATCTCCTCCTTATCTTTCTGTTGGTCAGTATTTTGATTTTTTCTTATCTAATGTCAAGGAAGTTAGGGGACAACCATTTGATCAGAGTGGGCAGGGACTGGCACTATCTGAAATAAATATTCTGACCCACAAAATGTTGAAAATAGATCATTTGACACTCTTCGTTAGAGAGCCGACATCTGTTCAAATTCCTAAAGTTTCGGCTCGCTTCGATCGCCATACACTGAAACAATTTCAGCTTGCTCCACGAGGAACAGGGCGAAAATTTTTAGGCTCGCTTCGCTTGCCTTATACTAAAAAAAAATTCGCGCTTGCTCCGCACGCCCTTCCATGAGATTTCATATAATGTGTTATTTACACATACAAATAATTCTATGACATTGTATTACAATTGCAAGCATGAGTTAAAGAAGATCCTGACGATAATCTCAACAGCACTCACAATAGAGCACAAAATTAAACATCGACGGACCCCTAGCAAGCTAGAGGTGGGACCAGGTGCTCGGGAGGAGTAAGCATCCCCTGTTGGCTAGCCGCACCCGCCGTCGATATTAATGAAGCATGGAAATGAAAATATTTTAAAATTTATGCACTGTCTGACGTTATGTCTATAAAACAAAATTGCTTTTTATTTTTAAAGCTTTAAGCCTTATAGTAGGAATGCACGTCTAAAGTACATTACACACCATCTACCTGCTTTTGTACTTGACATGGCAAAAACTCTCTTGTGCTGTGAAAATTTTTAGAATATGCAGGTGATATATGTACATATCATATGTATATAGATTAATTGTACATGAATAGTGCCCAGAAAGTCTTGCACTTTGTATATAATTGATGGGAATTACTAAGTAGTTGAAATTCTCAGTGTGTCAGACGGTCTGTACATTCTTATTTTGTTTTGTTTTTGTTTTTATTTTTGTTTTTTGCTTGTCATGTCATTGTTGGAGGTTGAAAATAAATATTCTGACCTTGAGTTATTGGGAAAAAAATCCGGACGGCTCTGCGTTGAAATAAAAAATCTGACCCGAAAGAAAGCCCCCCCCCCCCCTCTCCTCAGGATCAAATGGTCGTCCTCTGGTTTGTAAATGCAAAAGTAATGAAAATTATTTATAAATACATATACAATTTCGAATACTCTGTTCATTACACATTTTATCACATGATACACCCGTTATGCAGTTTCATAAAGCCATTTCATAAATATAACACGTTACATATCGCTCTGCTTGAATGCGATTGGTCAAGTTTGGAACCTAATCACATAAACCTTGACAAATGTGACCTTTCATATATCGGTCAACTGTTAAATTCAGAACCGGAGTTAATTAATATCAATGATTGAAATTGTTGTTTTTGAATTAATTCTTGCATTAAAATACCATTCAAAATTGAAATACGAACAGAATATCTATACGATGGGGACACTACTTCTCATGGCGTAGCAGACGACTTCTTGATAACGGCGTGGTTCGCCTCTATAGTTCTCGGAAACGTTAGAAATACACATTTTTAGGCAATATCATGTGATAAAAAGAATCTCAAATGAATTTTCATTTCATACGATGTATTATGAAACGAGTTGTGTGTTTTATATCCCCGAGCCTTGATATAAAACACACAACTCGTTTCATAATACATCGTATGAAATGAAAATTCATTTGAGATCCTATATACTAGTATATCGGTCGACTATGAGCGGGAAAAGTATGGATTTTTGACAAAATTTATGCTTTTTGCTGTAACATGAAGCAGTGCAACGGTCTCGGACCGTAAACTCTCTGCAGATAATTGCATGAAAACTCATCGTGAGGACATTAAGGAAAGAATAGAATATATTCTATCATGCTACAGGGACCTAATTGCTCAGTCAACTCATTTACAGATCAATATGCCAGGACGAACTGATATGTCCTTAAAATGATAATTGAAAAGTGAATAAAAACAGAATTTCCTGCTTTGTTAAGTTTAGTCATTTAGAAAGTAACACAAACAACGTTCAGAAACGTCAAAGAATCTTAGTTTACACTAAAACGAAATAAGTGCAACAAAACTAATTGCACCAACGCATTTTTTAAAAGATATATTACTTCATATTGCTTAAATCTTTGATGCTCATATGAAGTCGGTCAAAATAATGATATTGTTACGGTGACACCAATCTGAAAACAAGCGAATGATAGAAACTAAATTAAAATTTGAGCTCTTAATCGATCACTCTACATGTGTTCTACACTAACGTTCTTGTAAAACTTGGAAAAAAGTCCAGTGTTAGTAGGGTAAGGGCACTTGTTTAGATCTTAGAAACGAGAAGAAAACTTGATGGACAGACTGTCATATTGACAGACGGACGACGGATATGAAGGAATGAAAACAACTCACTAGAGTCCTACGTCCAGGTGAGCTAAATCAAATTAGCCTATTTTTGAGATTGAGGTATTTCCTTGATAAGACAATATATTTTCCCTATTGGATGTACATTTTTTTACGGTCATCATATTTCAAAGTGTAAAGGAAACTGCATTGAATTTCTTTCAGACTACATTCATTGAAGGGAGCTCGTACTGCATAGTAACAATGCGCTTCGCCAATTTAGTGTTCGTTTCCATCACAACAGGTAAGAGACCAATTAATGTTAATTCAACAACTTAAAAGAGAGAAAGAAACCATAAGTAATTGCTGTAACGTTTGATTTATATTTTGATTAATAATACGGAAGTGTTCCAGTTGTACCTTCTTGAAGAAAATGTCAAACCAATTCTATTGCACCAGACACGTGTTTCGGACAGTTAATCCTAATCAGTGGTACTTGTTATTATTAATTCCCGAAGTGATTTTCAGATACTGCCAAATCTATAGTTACAAATATCAGGACCTGAATATGGAATACGATTAAAGCTACAAAATGGTAATAACACAAAAAGAACGACTGAATTTCATAAAAAGTGTCATTTTTGAAAATTTCTGGATTTTTCTTTTATTTTAAATGTACGTTACAGTATGATACGTATTTCAGGAAAATTTGGACAAAGAAATCAAACAAATTTGTTATCAAAGTTTATATATGTAATATATGTACTAATACACAAAAAGAAGTGTTTTTCGTACTTGAACATCCAAAAATTAGATTTAATGTATAAGGAATGAAACAGATAAACGAAGAGAAAAAAAAATTTAATCTTCACAAATTTTACATTGCTGTCATATATGTCTTTATAATTCTAATATTGGGTTCATATTCGTTCCAACTGTTTCTTGTATTCTTTTGTTACTCATTTTATGTACAGAAACCATACAATTCACTTTGAAGTTAGATTTCTGACGAAAACAAAGTTTTGATCGTCTTCTACTGATTATGTTGACAGGTTTCCTCTGCCTTTTGGAGGAAATTGCATGCAGTACTAGTACAGTATCAAGCACAGGTCTGTAGCCACCTTAACTGACATTTTGTTTTTATAAGCCTATAATCGACCTGTTCTAAAGATTTGTTGTCCATTTTACCTTTAGTATACTATTCCATGGGAATATAAACAAAATTAAAATCTTAATTGATTTATAATGAAATATTATGCTTTCTCTGTTTTTGTCCATGGGGTTTTGGACGACAGCATTCACAGTTAAAGTGAAGGGTGTCGAAAGCAAACAGTAGATACTTATTCGCCACGGGTACCTGATATAATCTTCATGGGAGATTCGCTTTTGCTCTTGCAGGATGTTTTGGTTGTTTTATTTTGCTTTTTGCATTGTGGTATTGGCGTGAAAAAAGTTCTACATCATGATCTTGTTTTGAAGTATTCAAAACACATACACAAACCCGCATAAAGACACTTCCACAAAAACTTTGATTCACGTAAAAACTTAACACCCCCCCTCCAAGTTCACGCTAAAAGAGCCATGGGTAAAACCCAACAGATGTCCCAATAAAACACTAAGGGCAATGGATAGAACTCCTGATAGACAGCAGCATAAAGACAGTAGCAGAAGATAAACTGACAAACGGAACACCACAGACAACACATAAACTGAAGTAACATTGAATCACGAAACACCAACGAAAGAACATGTACTCAAGATACACGGAGACACGAAACATTCAATACAACACATCAGTTGAAGATACATTAAAGCATGAAATACCAAGGACATCACATCAATTGAAGATACATTGAAGCACAAAACACGAAGGACAACACATCAATTGAAGAAACATTGAAATTCGAAACACAAAGGACAACACATCGATTGAAAACATTAAAGCTCGGATTATCAAGGACAACACATCAATTGCTGATATCAATCAAAGATACATTGCTGCTCGAAACACAAAGGACAACACATTAATTAAAGATATATTGAAGCACGAAACACCAAGAGCAACACATGAAATAAAGATACATTGAATTACGAAACACCAAAACCAATGCATCAACTGAAGATACATTTAGGAACGAAACACCAAGGTCAACACATCAACTGAAGATACATTTAGGAACGAAACACCAAGGTCAACACATCAACTGAAGATACATTTAGGAACGAAACACCAAGGTCAACACATCAACTGAAGATACATTTAGGAACGAAACACCAAGGTCAACACATCAACTGAAGATACATTTAGGAACGAAACACCAAGGTCAACACATCAACTGAAGATACATTTAGGAACGAAACACCAAGGTCAACACATCAACTGAAGATACATTTAGGAACGAAACACCAAGGTCAACACATCAACTGAAGATACATTTAGGAACGAAACACCAAGGTCAACACATCAACTGAAGATACATTTAGGAACGAAACACCAAGGTCAACACATCAACTGAAGATACATTTAGGAACGAAACACCAAGGTCAACACATCAATTAAATATTAATTAAAGCACGAAACTTCCAGGAAAACATATCAGTTGATCATACATAGAATTCTGAAATACAAAGGACACAACAGTTGATGATACATTGAAGCACAAAACATGAAGGACAACACATCAATTGAAGATATATTGAAGCTAGAAACACCAAGGACAACACAACAATTAAAGATACATTGAAGCTCGAAACGCCAAGGACAACACATCAATTGAAGATAAATTGAAATTCGAAACACAAAGGACAACATCTCAATTAAAGATACATGTACATTGAAATTCAAAGCACAAAGGACAACACATCAATTGAAGATACATTGAAGCTCGAAAAAAAGGACACCACATCAATTGAAGATACATTGAGGCTCGAAACACAAAGGACAACACATCAATTAAAGATACATTGAAGCACCAAAAACTCAGGACAACACAACAATTGAAGATACATTGGAGCTAGAAACTCCCAGGACAACAGATCAATTAATGATACATTGAATCACGTAACACAAAGGACAACACATCAATTAAAGATATATTGAAGCTCGAAACGCCAAGGACAACATATAAAATGAAGATACATTGAAGCACGAAAACCAAGGATAACACATCAATGAAAGATACATTGAAGCACAAAACACACAGGACAACACAACAATTGAAGATACATTGAGGCTCGAAACAAAAAGAACAACAGATAAAATGAAGATACATTGAATTATGAAACACCAAGGACAACAAATAAATTGAAAACATTTAAGCTCGGATTATAAAGGACAATATATTAATTGCTGATACATTAAAGCTCGAAAAATCAAGAACAACATATCAATTGAAGAAACATTGATTTTCGAATCACAAAGAACAACACATCAATTGAAGATACATTGAAGCACCAAAAACCCAGGACGACACATCAACTGAGGATACATTGAAGCTTGAAATACCAAAGACAACACATTAGTTGAAGATACATTAAAGCTTGAAACACCAAGGACAACACATCAATCGAAGAAACATTGAAACTAGAAACACCAAGGACATCACATCAATTGAAAATACATTAAAGCTAGAAACACAAAGGACAACACATCCATTGAAGATTTTTTGAAGCCCCAAAAACCCAGGATGACACATCAATTGAGGATACATTGAAGTTCGAAATACCAAGCACAACACATTAGTTGAAGATACATTGAAGCTTGAAACACCAAGGACAACACATCAATTGAAGATACATTGAAGCTTGAAACACCAAGGACAATACATCAATTGAAGATACATTGAAGCTTGAAACACCAAGGACAACCTATCAATTGAAAATAAATTAAAGCTAGAAACACTAAGGACAAGACATCAATTGAAGATACATTGAAGCTAGAAACACAAAGGACAACACATCAATTGAATATACAATGTACATTGAAGCTAGAAACACAAACACTAAGAACTAAACATCACTTGAAGATACATTAAAGCACGAAACACAAAGGACAACACATCAATTGAAGATACATCGAAGCTCGAAACACAAAGGACAACACATCAATTGAAGATACATGTACATTGAAACACAAAAAATCCAGGACGACACATCAATTGGGATACATTGAAGCTCGAAACACAAAGGACAACACATCAATTGAAGATACATTGAAGGCTTTGAAGCTAGAAACACCAAGGACAACACATCAATTGAAAATACACTGATGCTAAAACACCAAGGGCAACACATCAATTGAATATACATTGAAGCTAGAAACATCAAGGACAACACATCAATTGAAGATACATTGAAGCTCGAAACACAAATGAGAACACATCAATTGAAGATACGTTTAAGCTAGAAACACCAAGGACAATACATCAATTAAAGATACATTGAAGCAAGAAATACCAAGGACAACACATCAATTGAAGATACATTGAAGCTCGAATCACCAAGGACAATACATCAATTGAAAATACATTGAAGCTAGAAACACAAACACTAAGGACTGCATATCAATTGAAAATACATTGAAGCACGAAACATCAAGGACAACACATCAATAGATGATATATTGAATCACGAAACTTCAAGGACAACACATCAATTGAAGATACTTTAAAGTTCGAAACACCAAGGACGACACGCCAATTGAAGATACATTGAAGTTTGAAACACCAAGGACAACACATCAATTAAAGATACTTTAAAGTTCAAAACATCAAGGACAACACATCAATTGAAGATACATTGAAGCTTGAAACACCAAGGACATCACATCAATTGAAGATACATTGAAGCTTGAAACACCAAGGACATCACATCAATTGAAGATACATTGAAGCACGAAACACAAACACTAAGGAATGCATATCAATTGAAAATACATTGAAGCACGAAACACCAAGGACAACACATCAATTGATGATACATTGAAGCTTGAAACACCAAGGACATCACATCAATTGAAGATACATTAAAGCTTGAAACACCAAGGACATCACATCAATTGAAGATACATTGAAGCTTGAAACACCAAGGACAACACATCAATTGAAAATACATTGAAGTTCGAAACACAAAGGACAACACATCAATTTTTTAAGATACATGTACATTAAAACACCAAAAATCCAGGACAATACATCAATTGGAATACATTGAAGCTAGAAACACTAAGGACAACACATCAATTGAAGATACATTGAAGCTAGAAACATCAAGGACGACACATCAATTGAAGATACATTGAAGCTCGAAACACAAATGAGAACACATCAATTTTTTAAGATACATGTACATTGAAACACCAAAAATCCAGGAAAACACATCAATTGGAATACATTGAAGCTAGAAACACTAAGGACAACACATCAATTGAAGATACGTTGAAGCTAGAAACATCAAGGACGACACATCAATTGAAGATACATTGAAGCTCGAAACACAAATAAGAACACATCAATTGAAGATACATTGAAACACCAAAAACCCAGGACAACACATCAATTAAGGATACATCGAAGCTAGAAACACCAAGGACAACACATCAATTGAAGATACATTGACGCTAAAAACACCAAGGACAACACAACAATTGAATATACATTGAAGCTAGAAACATCAAGGACGACACATCAATTGAAGATACATGTACATTGAAGCTCGAAACACAAATGAGAACACACCAGTTGAAGATACATTGAAACACCAAAAACCCAGGACAACACATTAATTGAGGATACATCGAAGCTAGAAACACCAAGGACAACACATCAATTAGAGATACATTGAAGCACGAAACACAAAGGACAACACATCAATTAGAGATACACTGAAGAACGAAATACCAAGGACGACATATCAATTGAAGGTACATTGAAGCACGAAATACCAAGGACAACACATCAATTGAAGATACATTGAAGCTCGATTCACCAAGGACAACACATCAATTGAGGATGCATTGAAGCATGAAACATCAAGGACAACACATTAATTGAAGATACATGAAAGCACGAAACACCAAGGACAACACATCAATTAGAGATACATTGAAGAACGAAATACCAAGGACGACATATCAATTGAAGGTACATTGAAGCACGAAATACCAAGGACAACACATCAATTGAAGATACATTGAAGCACCAAAAACCCAGGACGACACATCAACTGAGGATACATTGAAGCTTGAAATACCAAAGACAACACATTAGTTGAAGATACATTAAAGCTTGAAACACCAAGGACAACACATCAATCGAAGAAACATTGAAGCTAGAAACACCAAGGACATCACATCAATTGAAAATACATTAAAGCTAGAAACACAAAGGACAACACATCAATTGAAGATACACTGAAGCTCGAATCACAAAGGACAACACATCCATTGAAGATTTTTTGAAGCCCCAAAAACCCAGGATGACACATCAATTGAGGATACATTGAAGTTCGAAATACCAAGCACAACACATTAGTTGAAGATACATTGAAGCTTGAAACACCAAGGACAACACATCAATTGAAGATACATTGAAGCTTGAAACACCAAGGACAATACATCAATTGAAGATACATTGAAGCTTGAAACACCAAGGACAACCTATCAATTGAAAATAAATTAAAGCTAGAAACACTAAGGACAAGACATCAATTGAAGATACATTGAAGCTAGAAACACAAAGGACAACACATCAATTGAATATACAATGTACATTGAAGCTAGAAACACAAACACTAAGAACTAAACATCACTTGAAGATACATTAAAGCACGAAACACAAAGGACAACACATCAATTGAAGATACATCGAAGCTCGAAACACAAAGGACAACACATCAATTGAAGATACATGTACATTGAAACACAAAAAATCCAGGACGACACATCAATTGGGATACATTGAAGCTCGAAACACAAAGGACAACACATCAATTGAAGATACATTGAAGGCTTTGAAGCTAGAAACACCAAGGACAACACATCAATTGAAAATACACTGATGCTAAAACACCAAGGGCAACACATCAATTGAATATACATTGAAGCTAGAAACATCAAGGACAACACATCAATTGAAGATACATTGAAGCTCGAAACACAAATGAGAACACATCAATTGAAGATACGTTTAAGCTAGAAACACCAAGGACAATACATCAATTAAAGATACATTGAAGCAAGAAATACCAAGGACAACACATCAATTGAAGATACATTGAAGCTCGAATCACCAAGGACAATACATCAATTGAAAATACATTGAAGCTAGAAACACAAACACTAAGGACTGCATATCAATTGAAAATACATTGAAGCACGAAACATCAAGGACAACACATCAATGATGATATATTGAATCACGAAACTTCAAGGACAACACATCAATTGAAGATACTTTAAAGTTCGAAACACCAAGGACGACACGCCAATTGAAGATACATTGAAGTTTGAAACACCAAGGACAACACATCAATTAAAGATACTTTAAAGTTCAAAACATCAAGGACAACACATCAATTGAAGATACATTGAAGCTTGAAACACCAAGGACATCACATCAATTGAAGATACATTGAAGCTTGAAACACCAAGGACATCACATCAATTGAAGATACATTGAAGCACGAAACACAAACACTAAGGAATGCATATCAATTGAAAATACATTGAAGCACGAAACACCAAGGACAACACATCAATTGATGATACATTGAAGCTTGAAACACCAAGGACATCACATCAATTGAAGATACATTAAAGCTTGAAACACCAAGGACATCACATCAATTGAAGATACATTGAAGCTTGAAACACCAAGGACAACACATCAATTGAAAATACATTCAAGTTCGAAACACAAAGGACAACACATCAATTTTTTAAGATACATGTACATTAAAACACCAAAAATCCAGGACAATACATCAATTGGAATACATTGAAGCTAGAAACACTAAGGACAACACATCAATTGAAGATACATTGAAGCTAGAAACATCAAGGACGACACATCAATTGAAGATACATTGAAGCTCGAAACACAAATGAGAACACATCAATTTTTTAAGATACATGTACATTGAAACACCAAAAATCCAGGAAAACACATCAATTGGAATACATTGAAGCTAGAAACACTAAGGACAACACATCAATTGAAGATACGTTGAAGCTAGAAACATCAAGGACGACACATCAATTGAAGATACATTGAAGCTCGAAACACAAATAAGAACACATCAATTGAAGATACATTGAAACACCAAAAACCCAGGACAACACATCAATTAAGGATACATCGAAGCTAGAAACACCAAGGACAACACATCAATTGAAGATACATTGACGCTAAAAACACCAAGGACAACACAACAATTGAATATACATTGAAGCTAGAAACATCAAGGACGACACATCAATTGAAGATACATGTACATTGAAGCTCGAAACACAAATGAGAACACACCAGTTGAAGATACATTGAAACACCAAAAACCCAGGACAACACATTAATTGAGGATACATCGAAGCTAGAAACACCAAGGACAACACATCAATTAGAGATACATTGAAGCACGAAACACAAAGGACAACACATCAATTAGAGATACACTGAAGAACGAAATACCAAGGACGACATATCAATTGAAGGTACATTGAAGCACGAAATACCAAGGACAACACATCAATTGAAGATACATTGAAGCTCGATTCACCAAGGACAACACATCAATTGAGGATGCATTGAAGCATGAAACATCAAGGACAACACATTAATTGAAGATACATGAAAGCACGAAACACCAAGGACAACACATCAATTAGAGATACATTGAAGAACGAAATACCAAGGACGACATATCAATTGAAGGTACATTGAAGCACGAAATACCAAGGACAACACATCAATTGAAGATACATTGAAGCACCAAAAACCCAGGACGACACATCAACTGAGGATACATTGAAGCTTGAAATACCAAAGACAACACATTAGTTGAAGATACATTAAAGCTTGAAACACCAAGGACAACACATCAATCGAAGAAACATTGAAGCTAGAAACACCAAGGACATCACATCAATTGAAAATACATTAAAGCTAGAAACACAAAGGACAACACATCAATTGAAGATACACTGAAGCTCGAATCACAAAGGACAACACATCCATTGAAGATTTTTTGAAGCCCCAAAAACCCAGGATGACACATCAATTGAGGATACATTGAAGTTCGAAATACCAAGCACAACACATTAGTTGAAGATACATTGAAGCTTGAAACACCAAGGACAACACATCAATTGAAGATACATTGAAGCTTGAAACACCAAGGACAATACATCAATTGAAGATACATTGAAGCTTGAAACACCAAGGACAACCTATCAATTGAAAATAAATTAAAGCTAGAAACACTAAGGACAAGACATCAATTGAAGATACATTGAAGCTAGAAACACAAAGGACAACACATCAATTGAATATACAATGTACATTGAAGCTAGAAACACAAACACTAAGAACTAAACATCACTTGAAGATACATTAAAGCACGAAACACAAAGGACAACACATCAATTGAAGATACATCGAAGCTCGAAACACAAAGGACAACACAACAATTGAAGATACATGTACATTGAAACACAAAAAATCCAGGACGACACATCAATTGGGATACATTGAAGCTCGAAACACAAAGGACAACACATCAATTGAAGATACATTGAAGGCTTTGAAGCTAGAAACACCAAGGACAACACATCAATTGAAAATACACTGATGCTAAAACACCAAGGGCAACACATCAATTGAATATACATTGAAGCTAGAAACATCAAGGACAACACATCAATTGAAGATACATTGAAGCTCGAAACACAAATGAGAACACATCAATTGAAGATACGTTTAAGCTAGAAACACCAAGGACAATACATCAATTAAAGATACATTGAAGCAAGAAATACCAAGGACAACACATCAATTGAAGATACATTGAAGCTCGAATCACCAAGGACAATACATCAATTGAAAATACATTGAAGCTAGAAACACAAACACTAAGGACTGCATATCAATTGAAAATACATTGAAGCACGAAACATCAAGGACAACACATCAATAGATGATATATTGAATCACGAAACTTCAAGGACAACACATCAATTGAAGATACTTTAAAGTTCGAAACACCAAGGACGACACGCCAATTGAAGATACATTGAAGTTTGAAACACCAAGGACAACACATCAATTAAAGATACTTTAAAGTTCAAAACATCAAGGACAACACATCAATTGAAGATACATTGAAGCTTGAAACACCAAGGACATCACATCAATTGAAGATACATTGAAGCTTGAAACACCAAGGACATCACATCAATTGAAGATACATTGAAGCACGAAACACAAACACTAAGGAATGCATATCAATTGAAAATACATTGAAGCACGAAACACCAAGGACAACACATCAATTGATGATACATTGAAGCTTGAAACACCAAGGACATCACATCAATTGAAGATACATTAAAGCTTGAAACACCAAGGACATCACATCAATTGAAGATACATTGAAGCTTGAAACACCAAGGACAACACATCAATTGAAAATACATTGAAGTTCGAAACACAAAGGACAACACATCAATTTTTTAAGATACATGTACATTAAAACACCAAAAATCCAGGACAATACATCAATTGGAATACATTGAAGCTAGAAACACTAAGGACAACACATCAATTGAAGATACATTGAAGCTAGAAACATCAAGGACGACACATCAATTGAAGATACATTGAAGCTCGAAACACAAATGAGAACACATCAATTTTTTAAGATACATGTACATTGAAACACCAAAAATCCAGGAAAACACATCAATTGGAATACATTGAAGCTAGAAACACTAAGGACAACACATCAATTGAAGATACGTTGAAGCTAGAAACATCAAGGACGACACATCAATTGAAGATACATTGAAGCTCGAAACACAAATGAGAACACATCAATTGAAGATACATTGAAACACCAAAAACCCAGGACAACACATCAATTAAGGATACATCGAAGCTAGAAACACCAAGGACAACACATCAATTGAAGATACATTGACGCTAAAAACACCAAGGACAACACAACAATTGAATATACATTGAAGCTAGAAACATCAAGGACGACACATCAATTGAAGATACATGTACATTGAAGCTCGAAACACAAATGAGAACACACCAGTTGAAGATACATTGAAACACGAAAAACCCAGGACAACACATTAATTGAGGATACATCGAAGCTAGAAACACCAAGGACAACACATCAATTAGAGATACATTGAAGCACGAAACACAAAGGACAACACATCAATTAGAGATACACTGAAGAACGAAATACCAAGGACGACATATCAATTGAAGGTACATTGAAGCACGAAATACCAAGGACAACACATCAATTGAAGATACATTGAAGCTCGATTCACCAAGGACAACACATCAATTGAGGATGCATTGAAGCATGAAACATCAAGGACAACACATTAATTGAAGATACATGAAAGCACGAAACACCAAGGACAACACATCAATTAGAGATACATTGAAGAACGAAATACCAAGGACGACATATCAATTGAAGGTACATTGAAGCACGAAATACCAAGGACAACACATCAATTAAAGATACATTGAAGCTCGATTCACCAAGGACAACACATCAATTGAGGATGCATTGAAGCACGAAACATCAAGGACAACACATTAATTGAAGATACATGAAAGCACGAAACATCAAGGACAACACATCAATTGAAGATACTTTAAACTTCGAAACACCAAGGACGACACACCAATTGAAGATACATTGAAGTTTGAAACACCAAGGACAACACATCAATTGACGATACATGTACATTGAAATTAGAAACACCAAGGACATTATATCAATTATTAACAATTAAAGATACATTGAATCACGAAACACCAAGGACATTATATCAATTATTAACAATTAAAGATACACGTGAAACACTTAGAATTTTACATTAAATGAAAATACAAAGAAACGCATAACAACAAGGGTAACACTGACCAACACAGAGCTGAGTTGTGTTGATTTTGGTTATACGCATATAAAATTATGGACATATTTGACTTGCTAATGGTGACGTTATAAACAGGGCGAGTACTGCATGAACGCTTGAATTGAATTTTAAAAAATATCTGTCGTGTTGGCAGGTCGGCGTTATATGACTCGAGGAGTCCGACCAATGTTCACTATGGACGGACGAGTATGAAATTTAATTAGGAGGCAATGTCAGAGCCCGTTATGGTGTCCAGTCAGCAATGTAGATCATTGTGCAACTTGTTAAGAAAACAAATATTTCTTCTTTATTAGATATTACATCAATAAGCACTGACAGTATGGATATGAGCACTGATATTTCGACAATGATGAGCACAGAAAGTTCATCAATGATGATCACGGACAGTACAACAACAATAAGCACAGAGAGTACAACAACAACGAGCACAGATAGTACAACAACAATGAGCACAGATAGTACAACAACAACGAGCACAGAGAGTACAACAACAATGAGCACGGAGAGTACAACAACAATGAGTACAGACAGTACAACAACAATGAGTACAACGACTCAAACGACAACGGAGGCAACCACAACAATGGTATGTGTTTTGTTATTTGATCTATATCATAATAAAAATATCTGATAGTCTTAAGGGAAACAAGAATTTTATAATCGAGGAAATTAATCTGGAAATTCATACAAAGGATTTACAGGTAACAAGACGGAACTTAAATGATACGTCCTATGTTAAGATGCTAATTCCGTTGAAAAACATCCTGCAATGAAACGAAGCTCATGCCTTTTTTCAGAAAATACGTGGGGACATTCTTTTAAAATAATAAAGTAAGAATGAAGTTGGTTGGATAAACGAAACAAAACTTTATAAAAAGAAATTTATTAGATGAAAAAATATGTCTTAAAATAGTGAATTTATGCTTAAAGGAGAGTATACTGAGATGGGACTATTTTTCAGTCACTGTCTTGCTTGAAGATGGCCTCGTGATATTCCATCCTTGAAATATAACTTGCAAATAATCTGAGATAAGCTTTCTTTCTTTTTTTTTTACTATTTCCATCATTGAATCTGATCTAAAACAACCATGGGCATTCTGAAATAACCTTTAGCTGATGTTGTATGGCAGACAAATTAACTTTGCTTGTTTTTCATTTGATGAAAAAATTTTTTTTACAGCCTACCGAGTATTCATGTCATAATCATACATGTGATAATAGTGGTTGCCTGGTCTCAGACATCAGTAACTCCAGCATAACTGTGGATAACTGTACTACTACGGGACAATGTTACGTAAGTTTTTTCCTGTAATACTGCGAAGAACAACTGTAAAAATAATTAAGTTTAATTTAGTTTAATCTGTAGAATGACGTCAGAAAAAATGAAGCAAATTGATCTTTTCTTCACCAATTGATGAAAAAAGAGATGTTTACCAATTGAAAAATAAAGCACAACTTGTCTGATCGAAAATAAAGCACAACTTGTCTAATTGGAAATAAAGTACAACTAGTCTGATTGGAAATAAAGCACAACTTGTCTTATTGGAAATAAAGCACAACTTGTTTGATTGGAAATAAAGCACAACTTGTCTGATTGGAAATAAAGCACAACTTGTCTGATTGGAAATAAAGCACAACTTGTTTGATTGGAAATAAAACACAACTTGTCTAATTGGAAATAAAGCACAACTAGTCTGATTGGAAATAAAGCACAACTAAGTCTTGTTTGATTGGAAATAAAGCACAACTTGTCTGATTGGAAATAAAGCACAACTTGTTTGATTGGAAATAAAGCACAACTTGTCTGATTGGAAATAAAGCACAACTTGTCTGATTGGAAATAAAGCACAATTTGTTTGATTGGAAATAAAGCACAACTTGTCTAATTGGAAATAAAGCACAACTAGTCTGATTGGAAATAAAGCACAACTAAGTCTTGTTTGATTGGAAATAAATCACAACTTGTCCCTCTTACGATGTGAATTGATTTTGTTGTTGTTGTAGATATCAAGGTTCTCCAATACGACGTTCACGGTGGTATCAGCAGGGTGTGACTGCCCCGACCTCTCATCCGATTACGGAAAGTACTGCTGTACCGGGAATGACTGTAACGAAAATGAGAATTCCATCGGTGGTAGTGATAACGGAGCAGGGACGTTTGTCGCCGGGATTTTAAGCTTTACGATTCCAACGTTGATGGTCTCAATAACCCTAATGATAGGTCAATAGCATTATACTCAAACGTGTATAAAGATACAGTCACGGAAAAATAAGGGATCGCCAAATATCCGATGTCACACTTGTTGGTCGATTTGAAAATTATGACGTCATATTCAAAATACATGTTTATAAGCATTGTATAACAGGTTATTGTTTATGACGACATACGGTAAAAGTTCTCTTGACACCAGGTGCCATGTCGGATATTTGTAGATCCAGCAATTTCGGAAACAGAAATTAAAAAAAAATGTAACAATACTAACGAAGGTTCCTCGAACCTGATGTTCGATCTTAAATTACTTTTTATACCTTATAAACAACATTTTACTAATAAACTACTAACAAAGTTTCTATGAACAGAGTTGCACATGGGCAGATCTAGATTTTTTTCCAGGTGTGGGTTGAGGGGTTCCAGTCGTCCGTGACGGAAGGGGGAGGGGTTCTACATGTAGTCTATGATTTAAAAAAAAATCATACGTACAACAGGAAAAATAAAACAGTACTTCGGCAAATTTAATGAGGGGGGGGGGGGCTAACATCCTCTCCCCGTTTCCTAGATTCGCGCTTAAGAATGAGGTAATTTATATAAGTGTTTTTTTTTCAATAACTCTGTTAAAAGAACATTCGAAGTATTTCGCAACTTTTAAAAGAAGGAGGTTACAAAAGGGCACTTACATATCAGAGAAAACAGTCACCCATTTGATCTGTGATATCAATGTGTAATTGTTGTTTTAATCATGTGTTTGAGTATATTACATTTTATTTTTCTATAATGCATTATATCCAAAATATAAAACGATTTTGTACAGATGTGTGTTCCATACAGTTTTTTTCTTGTTTTAAATTTGGTCATATATATATATATATTGATTGCTGCTATTTCTTTTTAAAGGATATGGTTCTTTTAAGTTTTTAAGGAATTCGTATCAATCTTCATATCTTGAAACTTTGTGTTATCATAACCCTTGAAGATATGATAATGTCTAGCTCTAGTATTCTTTTAACAAAATACTAATACTAGTAGTTAATTTTACTCAATTTTCTTATAAATGTCGATTTAATGAACTTGAAATATATGTAAGATTTCAGAGAAAATAAATAGTTAAATACTCCCTATCCGTTCCTGATGAGAGAGTGTAAAGATTCATTTTCAGGCTAATTATGACGTTTCTTCTGTAAAATCGTCAGTATCAAGATTATATAAATATATATATATTACAACAAAGTTGAAGTGGGAAAAAAAGATGTTAAAGAGAACACTAGCTGTTTCTTTTTCTTATTATTTGGGGGACAAGCGTGCAAAAATCATTAGACTTAATCTTTGACTTTTAATCTAAGAAAATTCTTCATAAACGAAAGGGTGCAATATTTTGAAATTTTTTATGAATTCTTCATAAATTCTTCATAAATGAAAGTGTGCAGTATTTTCAAATTTCATTAACTTTCTCGGTAATATATGTATGTATGTATACATGCGTAATTTTTGTATTCTCTTAAGACCAATATATATGGATTTATTTTATAATGCTGCAAGTAATCTGCTATGATCTATTTTGAATTTCAATGAGAGATTTCGTTTTTTTTCAAATAAGTATTATTTCATGGATGAATGATTTTGAGAAATTTTAATCATTGCTGAATATTCGGATAAATTAGCATCCCTATGATATCTTTGTATAAGACGTCCGTATTTCAAAATAAATTACACGAGTTTGAAAAAGTCTCTATGAGATTTGTTTTGATTTTCATGCATGCATGCTTCGGGTAAAATTGTTTTTCAACATAATTTTGTTGGCGTATTATCATAATTTCAGGATAAACATTTCAGCAACCGATTAAATATTACATATCCTTTTACACGTACCTTTAAATATACCTTGCACAAAGGCGGATCTAGAAATATTTTCAAGAGAGGTCCAGGCCGTCGGGGGTGGGGTGGGGGATTGAGTTATCCAGCCCATGGTTTTGAACAAAAATTATACTTAAAGTTGGGTAAAATCGGCAGCCTTCCTGAACACCCCGTACTTCGTCTAGTATAAGTTTTCATCTACACGGCTTTTGTTCCGACATGTTCACGTGTTTACGTATGAAGTGACGTCATAATTTGTACAGAGATTGACGGGATGAACTTAATGATGAATATTCATGAATGGTTATAATTATATTGAATATGTAAAACTATTGATTTTACGAGAATGGTGTGTGATGTAGTAAAACTAGCATCTTTTAAAATAATTTTGTACAAAATTGATAGAATTGAGTTTATGAAATGTAAATATAGACTTCGAAGTGAAACGCAACAGTATTTTTACGTCGAGAGTCCGATGTTTAAGTTGTTCTTGGCTTGAGTCCAAATCAGTGATGAGATTTACATGTAGCTAGAATTTTGTGAATATTCTAATGCAGCGTTGGAATAACGTCAAAGTTCGTTGGTTGTTTGCTCCTTATTGCCACAAAGCGAGTCTCAGAACATATACTCGTAGGTAACGTTGATTCTAATGCACTCCGTTTGTAACGCGCATTCTGATTGGCTAAGCGATTAAAAAACTGCAAGGGGATTCACGTTTCACTGCAGATTTTGCTATGACGTTATGCGTTGCTATGGCGACGTCGTTAAAAGCAGACGTTTTCTAGCTTCTTACTGACCAAAGCATTAGAATAGGGTTACCATACTGATGTTTTACAAAAACTGACAGGGTATCGGCGAATCCCCTGTCAGAAATATCCATTTTACCGCTCGACTGACGCCTCGCTGTAAAACTCAATTTCTGACAGGGGATTCGCCGATACCCTGTCAGTTTTTGTAAAACACACGCATGGTAACCCCTAATTACGTCATATTTCACAACTAATTATTAGCATTTCTCTGTAACAATTTTAACAATTTCGTCACGCATGGTCTCCGATTTTCATGAAAATTCACACATAAGTAGGGATCAATGAAAAAAGGTAAAATTCACGAGAATAGAATGAGTTAAAGAAGATCTTGACGACAATCTCAGCAGCACTCACACTAGAGCACAAGTTTGAGCATCGAATGACCCATAGCAAGCTAGAGGTGGGAAAAGGTGCCCGGGAGGAGTAAGCATCCCCTGTTTGGCTAGCCGCACCCGCCGTCGATGTTCACGCGTGTAAATGAAAACAATATCTAAAATACATGTACATTTACTGAGTAAGGCCATGTCTATATAGAAAGTGCTATGGCGACCAAGTCGGGGAAATATTCAAAACACTTAATGTCAAACCCCTCGCGGGGAACTTCTTTACGGGCTCCACACGGCAAAGGACATAAGTGTGACATAAATGAGTTAAAGAAGATCCTGACGACAATCTCTACAACACTCACATCAGCGCACAAATTTGAGCACCGACGGACCCCTAGCAAGCTAGAGGTGGGACAAGGTGCCCGGGAGGAGTAAGCATCCCCTGTTTGGCTAGCCGCACCCGCCGTCGATGTTCACGCATGTAAATGAAAACAATATCTTAAATACATGTACATGCACTGAGTAAGGCCATGTCTATATAGAAAGTGCTATGGCGACCAAGTCGGGGAAAATATTCAAAACACTTAATGTCAAACCCCTCGCGGGGAACTTCTATACGGGCTCAACACGGCAAAGGGCATAAGTGTGACGTAAATGAGTTAAAGAAGATCCTGTCGACAATCTCAACAGCACTCACATTAGAGCACAAAGGAGCTGTTAAGATAAGGGCTTGATTTAGCCCTGAAATCACTCGATTATTTCTCGTGCGCTGTCCTTCTATTTCAGGTAAAAAGTGGTCGAGATTAAAATATAAAGTATTAGAAGATTCTTAGTAGGTAATTAATTTAGATAGATTTGGTGAAAGATTTTATAATTACGGGTTGAATAGGTAACGGTGCGGATGAGAGAAAACGTCAAATATCGAGCGAAAATTCCCCAAAAAAGCATTAGTTTACACAAATTTGATGTTTATTATACTTCTCTACCTTTTAATGTCAAACTTGGATAAGAAAAATTAACCTTGATGTTATTATATCAATGTAATCGGCAAAAATCGCAATCCGGAACCTGAAAAACGGTTATATTTCGTATTTATCTGCCACATATGTAGCTTTCAGGCGCGAAATATGCACAGTGTAGAAATAGACAACTTTCTTGTTCATTTCCTTCCTAACGGTTAATCATTTGATCGGAACACACTCTGAATAGATTGTTACATGATATTAAAAGAAAAAATGGCAATTCTAATTTATTTTACCACTCTAAATACTGATTCTAAAATAGTCATCCATCCCCCCTTTTTTTCGTTTTTCGCCTGTGGGACATTGTTCCCCCCCCCTCGGTTCAGAACCCCACTTGGCCAGAAAATTTGTTTTATTGATATACGCCTTTGGTGAAAGTGGCATTCTGAACCGAGGGGGGGAACAATGTTGTAGAAAAACTTTTCCGTTTTCCATTGATTTCTATAGGAAAAACGCTTATTTTGACCCAAAAATCGGTCTTATTTTGAATAATTTATCCAACCTGACAGAAGATTCATAACTGGACCAAGTAACTTCTTATTTTTACCGAAAATTTTTCTCAATTTTTGCATTTTGAAATTTCGACTTTTCAGGGCAGATTTTACGCCTTATCTTAACAGCTCCTTTGACCACCGACGGACCCCTAGCAAGCAAGAGTTGGGAACAGGTGCCCGGGATGAGTAAGCATCCCCTGTTTGGCTAGCCGCACCCGCCGTCGTTGTTCACGCACGTACATACATCGGTACAAGATAAGACAATGATTTTAATCTGTATAATACTTGATTCTTTCCCTCTAGATGGCAATTATCACGTTTTATATATGAAAAACAAAAAGATGTTGATAAAGTCAGAAGTTCTACATGTAACGTCCGTATTTACATTTTGTGTATGTGATTATAATGATTGTTATGGTGAAGTGAATGAGTGTTACCATACATGAATAAATTGAATGAAATCTATGATTTTCCCTATTGTTTTTAATTGTATGACGAACTATAATTTCTGTCTTATACATGCAGGATGTTTTCCTCAACCCCCCCTCTCTAGATCCGCGCTTGCGCAAACTAAATTACATGTCAAGTGAATGGATGCAATAGTGAAATTTCCTTTTACGATAAATTTGACAAAAGTCGTGAATCATTCCACATGGAAATTGCATGTTTCGAATATAGAAATGTGGCATATCTTTTAAATATATATAATGTTACGGACTCAGTGACAGTGAAAATTAGGAAATGAAATTGATAGAAATTTTACCGACATCGGATGGTTTCAGTCTCCCATGAATATAAATAGGATGATTAAAAGGTTGTAAGTACAGGTATTTCAGATAAAAAATATTCACGTTTTCTAAATGCAAAATTTAATGGGAATTTAGAAATCGAAATAAAGCGGTATCACTGACATACAATGTTCCAATCACGATGTGTCGCGCCCTTAATATAAATATTTTTATCTTTTTTGTCTCATGTTCAGTGTCCGTAACATTGTTGGATTTCATCTTATTTGAAAATGATCTGTATGCATTAATTTCAATTATAGTTAGGTATAACATCAGTTATTTTAATTTCCTCAAACGTTCTCAACATGAAGTCAGCCAGTTTCATAAGATTGGAATTAGTTAACACAGTGGCAATAATTCAGTGATGAAAGACCTGAAAATTAGGTTTAAAATCTATGTGCCCATATCTGAGCGTATACATTTGAGAACTTTCGATTTGGTACCAAAGTCTCAAATACACAATTTTTCGGCCACTTGGCCTTTATCAAATTGATAAAGGCCAAGTAGGCCGAAAATTTGTGTATCTGAGTGTTTGTATAGATAAAGATAAGACAACGGTCAATAGCATAAAGAATGAGGTCTCCGATAGAGGTAAATAATAATTCAAATGGCGACCGCCACATAATTTACAATAAATCGAAACAAAATCAATGCATATTATATTCTTTCTGTTTACGGGTGCTAAATTCATCCTCTCTTTTTGATATGACAGATGCAAAATAACCAGATGAAATGTAACAAAAGATTTATCTGGGGGTCAGTTGATTATGTGGCGGCCGCCAGATAGATTAAGTGGCGGCCGCAGATATTTAAGTGGCGGCCGCAGATATTTAAGTGGCGGCCGCTACTTAATTTATCTGGCGGCCGTCACTTAATATATCTGGCGGCCGCCACTTAATTCATCTGGCGGCCGCCACTTAATTTATCTGGCAGCCGCCACATGATTATCTGGCGGCCGCCACTTTATTATCTGGCGGCCCCCACATAATTAAGTGGCGGTTGCCAGATAAATTAAGTGGCGGCCGCCAGATAATTATGTCGCCAGATAATTATGTCGCCAGATAAATCATGTGGCGGCCGCCAGATAAATTATGTGGCAGCCACCAGATAAATTATAATTCATACCTGACATACCCCCCCCCCCCCCCTAGAATTTTGCAAAATATTGTGAAAACGATAATTTTCCATCTACATAATGAATAAATATTACTACATGTATAAACATTTATTAAGTTATGTTACTTCACATAATTAATGTTTTCTTTTATCAATTAAAGATTCACTTTTAGACTTCGAAGTAAATTTTACGCGATTCCGAAGTCACGAAGAAAGAAAAAAAAAAAAAACGAAGTAGAAGAAGGCTGAAAAGCAGTTGCTTCCTCTAACAGGGCTCCGACCTGGACTCGCTGGCAGGGACCTGACTGGAGTGTTGAATAACTCTAGCGCATGTCGTTAAAAACAAGGAGCTTCTTCAGTAAAAAATTAAAAGTTAAAAATTAAAAGGTTAAAACTATGTACAGGAAAGTGATGGTTTACTCATGGGGGGTCATTTTATTGTCAATATTGAAATATATGTTCTTTTTTTTTTTTTTTTTTTTAATTTTTATTCTGTTTTTAGCATTTTTAAGTAAACAATATGATGATATACATATGATTTCAATAAGTTCATTCACACTCTTTTGCTCACAGATCCATACATCCTATAGATTAATATGCCATGAAATTAATTAATTAATATAGATTATAGTGCTTAGTCAAGAAAGCGAAAGCTTCCCCATTTGTTTATGTACTTGTCAATATTAAATTTTTTCATATATATATACTTCTCATATTTCCTATATTGAATAAGTTCCCGTTTAAAACCATCTGTAGAGGGTAAAGCATTTCTCATTTTTTGTCTGTAAATATGATATTTTGCCAATGTGACTATTAATGTAAGAATTTTCATATGTAAAAACATTCCAAATAGTATATTCTCAATAGTAAAATCTATATCAATATTCAGTTTCTCTGTAATCCATGTTGATATCTGCCCTCGAAAAGATCTCACATATGAACACTCGTAAAAAAGGTGGCTTATGTTTTCTGTTTCGAGGACGCAAAAAGAACATTTATCGGATTCTTTAATTCCTATCTTAAATAAGTAAGAGTTTGTACTAATGATCCTATGTAAAATCCTATAATTGAACCAAAGCAACTTAACATCTTTAGTAAGATAATGTAGAAGAGAATAACAATTGTCCCACCACGTTATATCTGTTTCAATATTTAGATCGTTCTCCCATTTAAGCTCACTTTTTGGTTTTACATACATTCTTTTTATAAATATTTCGTACAGTGATTTTGTTCCCTTTTTCTCCTTTCTAATTTTTGTAATTGAGGATGGAGTGAAAGGTATGTTCACAGCGTAATCATTGAATTCAGATAGGTTAACTTTTCTTTTTGATATACACGTTAGAATACCATAGTAAATTGTGAATGGGATATTAAGAGAGTATTTAATCTGAAATGCATTAAAGGACAATAACTCACAATTCACATCAATCAGGTCGTAGACATATCTTATTCCTTTCTCGTACATTAATTTATTAAAAAGTGGTTTGTTTTCAATTACGAACATTTCATTATACCATAGTGGTTGGAATAACAGATTGTCCTCGTCTACAAGCGACTTAAAAGTATAAAGAGAATTGAAGACATCGCCCCAAAACTTATTTTTATTCGATTCTGAAATTCTTTATATATGCATTTCCAAATTGCCAAAAAGACCCCCAATCAATGTTAATTAATAACTTAAGACTTTCTGTTAGGAGATGGATCCATGAGGCATTTTCACAAACTAAAATTCTTCTTATCCAGGTCAATTTCAGGCTATTTAAAAAAAATTCTATATGTATCATTTTAAGTCCTCCCTTCTCGTAGTTTTGAATAATAGTTTTCCTAGCTATTCTGTCTACCTTTCCTCCCCAAACATAACCATATAATATCTTTTCCATATCTTTAATGAAGAAATATATGTTCTATAGTACCAATTTTGTTCTACTAGACACGTGTTTCGGAAATTTTAATCCTCGTCAGTAGTACTTCATGCCAAACAGTTTAAATAAAGCCAAAATGGCAAGAGGAAATCAAAGCTCTGTTTTGTATATGGCGCCAGGAAAATTCACTTTCAATTGGCTTTATTTAAACTGTTTGACAATATAATGACACCCCCCCCCCCCCCCCCATGAGTAAACCATCATTTGCCTGTACATAGTTTAACCTTTAATTTTTAAATTTTTAACTGAAGAAGCTCCTTGTTTTTAACGACATGCGCTAGAGATGCGCTCCAGTCAGGAGTTCAACTCTAATACAGGAAGAAGAAATGGCATTTTTCTAGTCCTTGAATTAATTCTTAAAAAGTATTCATATTTTCTTTAACCCCTTATCATATTAATTCCATAATATTATGAATGTAAGATATATTTTAAAGATTAAATGAAAACACATTTTTATTCATCACAACAAACGTTACCAGTTGGGGCCCCATTGGAAATAAGCCCTAGGGCTTTTATTTAACTAGTCATGTGGATATATTCGCTAAAAATTGAAAATTGAATAATATTACTGATAGGGATGCCAAATATGTAAAAGTTTTTTGCACTGTTTTTCGACACAGATTTTATTTGTATATGTATATATGTTATTGACATTGTTTTACCGAATAAATATCTATTTATCTCCATCAACTGATCAAAGGAACGCAACTCTGTGAGAGTGGTACCGTTATCGGTTTACTTTTATCGTGCAGCTCGCGGTATCCAGCTTTCATTTCACACATCCCGCGATTTTTTGTGTTGATTATGTCGTCTAAAGAATCATCATCTTCGTCTTCATGCAAGCTGAAGAGAGGGTATCCACGATCTTCTGCGAGACAAGTATCGTCTTCGTCTTCCTCTCCATTCGAACAGGGACACAGTTATCTGAGTGAAAAGGGTGTACCAAAATTTGCAGCACTTTGGAAAAAGCAACATTTACAAAACTTAGAAATTGTTTACAATGACAGTCCCTCATCAATGACAGATATACTCGATATTGTAAAAAAGCAGGTTATGGATTTGAACATGGACACATTACCTGAGATAGCTCAGAAACTAAAAGAATTAACAAAACTTATTTTCGATTTTTCGTTTAACTTTAATGATCCTATAAATTCTGAGATTAATCTAAGGAAATGGAGATGTGAGATGGAAAGGACGTGTAGAAACTTTGAGTCTATTGTGACTGATTTCAAGAGCCAAAACAATGATTTGCTGCAAAACGGAATAAACGAAAGGTGCTTTTTACTTTACTGATTACTGTGATGAATGCCAAAGAAAAAGCCACTGAGGCATGCCAAGAGCCACACTCATACTAGATGCTTGGATCCACAGGCACCAGCTAGATTCCTAGAAAAAGAGTAGAAACTCCTGCTATATGCATTTTTATTTTGTTGTATCCCGTCTTTTAGAGCATGACAGCTCTCGATCGATCATGTTGTAAAGACAAAAACGCCATCCATCCCCCTTACCCCACAATTACTCTAAATACCATGAAATTGAATCAAAACCTACATTTCTTCTCCAGTTTTGCTCGTACCCTGTGAGACAGCCTATGTGAGACATAGAAATTTAAACTCATGACACTCCACATGGGAAAAGACGAAATTTCCGTCACTCGTGTAAATTTTTATGTCTCACTCAGTAGATCGTGATAGAACCTATTAATCTTTTTGTTAGAGGCAAGGATGATAACTTGCACAAACATGCTGCATGTGCGAAGAATAGCGTAAAGTGTAGGTTTCTGAATAAGTATTAAGATGGCCACTGTTTGCAAAGTGAAACTAATCACCCTGATTACATGAAAAGTTCAATTAATATTTTGAGTATCTTTATTTTTTAAGGTAGATTTATTTTATAATGAATGAAACTAGGTACAATGATGAATAAGGAAGATCGCAAATACTTCTAACGAGGACTATACGAATGTTCTCGCGCACTCTTCGATTGTCTCCATTATGTTATGACGTCATCAATTTACTAGGG
Organism: Pinctada fucata; assembly: GCA_028142955.1. Classification (NCBI taxonomy): domain Eukaryota; kingdom Metazoa; phylum Mollusca; class Bivalvia; order Pterioida; family Pteriidae; genus Pinctada; species Pinctada fucata. The sequence continues at coordinate 39,815,855 of AP027103.1, forward strand.
CAGAAAAGGTGCCCAAGTTTTGAACAATGGTTTAGGTAGGTGACTAAATGAAAAATCAGAACGGACATGCTGCACGCGCTGTATTTGCGATATTGCGTATTGTTATTGCATACTCAGGATTTTAGTTATAAAGAGTTACTTCCTGTTTGGGGCGGTATACGACGTACACCTATTGTGACGTCATCAAATTCTATGGAAACCAACGCTAAATTCAGGGAAAGCACGCCACAAAACCGATGTTTGTATAGAAATTTTATTATGTCGTAAAATGGTAATGCTTTTACATCCAATGTTGCCTAAATCCAACACAAGCATACACCAACGAAAAGACGGAATTGCCCTTTGCATGTCTTGGCTAATCCTTGGCATTCATTTGTTCCTTTTTATTCATTACGGTACATATAACATAATGGCTGCATGAATTTACAGGTAACAGTGGCAGCTCTTTTAGCTAGCTTATACTGAAGTTATACATATTTTCATTTTTTCCAATCATCATGATCAGAGATAAAGTAATGTAAAATATATAATCTTCAAAAGAAGAAACGCATATAACAATATTACAATGTATTATTATTCTTCAATATGCACAAGCTATTGATTATGTGACCTTATTTGTTTACATTAATGATGGTATAGAGATAGGACAAGCAGTTTAGGGCTTAATTACGATTTTTTGATTATCATAAAATCTCTTTTTAGGTAAAAACATGAAATTTTGAATTTTCGATTTTTTATGTTTTTTTGCATTTTACATGTTTATGAGGAATTTGAATTTTGCCCAAGTCAAAGTTCATTGATGCCCATAAAAAAAATTGGACTTTAATTTCTTCGGGTCACTTCCGCTTTAATGCAATGCATGCTTACAATGTCCGATGCCATGCGTTTGAACATTGCGACGTGATCGAATGACTCCCATATGTGAGTATAAATACTCAGTAAAGTTCAAGGATCAAAAAGTCAAATTTAGAAGATTTTTCTCCTTATGAAACAAATTTCTCTCGATAAAACTGATGCGCAAATTCAAGGAATGCGACGAACCCTGGATGACGTCCTAGAATAAAACTTCATTATGCGTAGTAATGCCGCCAAATGTTATGAGATTATCGCTGTTAAGTATGGTGTATCCGTTGGTTAATCGAATCAAAACATTTTCAAATGATATGGAAAACAAGCGCATACGGATCTCCGAAAAATACACAATTTGGCCTCTAAAAGAACATCGAGGGCATATTGTTTTTGTGTCATTTTAACTAATATTTAAAAACATTAAAGAAGTTCTCGTTGAAAGCTTAGGGTCTGAAAATACCATTTTGTACATTTGGTTTGATTTTGTCTATTAAAATGATAAATGTGATTATTTTATATGTGCACTAAGGATAAAATGAACAAATACTATGCGTTTCTTTTTTTGATGAGTATATTAAATGTCTTCAAATGAGAATATTTCTCTAATTTTTAGCTCGCCAGGACGAAAAAGTCTGGAGAGCTAATGCCATACCCTTGGCGTCGTTGTCGTCATCGTTGTCGTTGTCGTCGTCGTCCGTAGACAAAACTTTAACCTGGGCTATATCTCTTGAACTATAAGGGGTAGGGTTTTTATATTTCACATGTAGATACCTTGTGATGAGACCTTTCATTTGAGACCATGACATTTGACCTAGTGACCTTGACCTTGGACTTTGACCTACTTTTCAAAAACTTTAACCTGGTTTCTGACAAAAACTTGTATAGGCGAGCTATGTAATCTTTGATTACCCTATGTTTCTTAAAACTAGGTTCTTATATTGATGAAAATTGAGAAATATAACTAGACTTCTAGAAATTCTAAAAGGATTTAGTATTATTGTTAATGAACATTTGGTGATCTTGTTTGATCGTCATATATTATGTATTTTACAGAGTATTCCAGACCTGGGTAACATATGCATCAGAATTTCTTGCATACTTGAGGATATTCACTGTGAGGCATGAAATGCTTGAAATCCGGACAGGGACTTTCAAACAACTGTTTTCGCATTTCACTAGGTTGTGTCTCCTTGTACCTGAGTAAGTTCATGTAATTAATGTCTAGGGCATGGAATTTAAGGTACATGTATGAGGGGTATAATAACCATATTGTCAAAAAGCCCGAAATTCTGTACTTCCATATCATACATATATTTAGATATTTGATATTTTTTTAATGTTTCATTCAACTCACCATGAAAATGTATGGTCCCGTACATTGCCGAAGTTGTGTGTCTCTGGCTAACTTCGTGGTATTTGATTTTTGTTATTAAAATAACCAGAAGTAGACTATTATACCCCTAATGCCTTAAGCTCTCTCAGAGATGTACTGTAAATCAAAGGTCAGGGTGACACATGGGACTACCATATGTCTGTCGACTCCTTGTAAACTAAATTTTTCTCTGTCTTGTTAACCTTTTTTGCAGTTTTGAATTGATAGAATATGGTTTCATGCTTTCAAGGTTATATAGCCTTGTAGTTAGAATATTTCACAACATTTTCAGTTTTCAAAGTGTTTTGCAGATCTTAAACTGAATTTGAATACAGACTTCTATAAGCATATAATGCTAGCTCTTGTATTTCAATTAATTTCTACATACATTCATTTTCAGAAATGGTGATTCTTTGATGTCAACTTGTAAAGTAAAGGGGAAAACTGTGTCCGGTATGCCAGATGTCCGATTTCCTTGTTATCAAAATGGGGACGAAAAAACAATCAAAATTGTTACCATGGCTGAAGTAAGTTAAAACTGATATTAACTTGAATTAACTAAATGTTGACTATTAAAAGCAAAACCATGCATGCAACTTTTAATTCTTTACCTTGGAATTCTACTAATTTACCAACTTATTTATATAAATCTTTACTGTATATATAGGTTAAACACAGTGATGCCTGGAGAGGGAACAGAGACAGTTTCCATATAGAGAATCTTACAGATGATGTCCTTGGACAGCATGGAGCAGAACTGCTATTGGAATATTACAGATCTTTATTCCGGTCGGCACTCTCCGGTCTTATTTGCATCGGGACAAAGGTATCTATAATTTATCTCATGTTGTATTTGATTGAGAAGCAAAATTAATTTTTTTTCAAAGCAGAAACGACATGTAGGGGGGTCGCTCTGTCAGTCTGGCCATGCGTAATGTACTATTCACAGTGCATAACTCATATAAGGGACTATTATGTACTTGATGCACATTATACTTCAATCAAATTTACAGTGATGTCAGTGTGATATAACCCAACAACCTATAAGGTCATGGTTATTCGTAATTTCAAGGTCAATGCTTAACTGGGTTGATTTGAGTAAATACGTTAACTGGCTCTAATGGATGGTTATGGGGTAGGGTAGGGGGGGGGGGGGTTAATTGTGAATTAAAAAGGGGATTTTTGTAGGACACCATTGGATATCACACTTCACTTACCTGTGAGGATAAATAAAACCATGTTCAAGGTTGACCTCATTGTAGTATAATGTAACACAAAGGAGGGGATCTCCAACAACACCAGGTTGCAGCACCCACAGCAAAACCCCAAAACAACCAAATGCAAAAACACAGAGCAGACAAGTACAGAAAGAGACGCAAAAGGGACAAGGAACGTCAACACACAACACAGAAACATCACACACAAAGGACTACACATAAACCAACCATGCAAAGACCACATGAATGTTGTGTAAAGCAATGCAACCGATAGAGAATCATTAAATCCTCCATAAATCCAGTGTGGAGAGGTTGAACCGAATTGATTTTGGATCTCAAGGGTCAGAGGTCAAGGTCATCATGGATTTAGTGTATAAACCTTGTTTACTTATAGAAAAGCATTGCTCTTATCAAGATGTGGGGATAAAAATACCTGACATATATGTTTGTCATGAGAGAGAATGATAATGTGTTTTGATGTTTGATTATTTGTTATTCATTTTTTCATTATTATTCCCTAATTGAGCTTTTAACATTTTCAGAATTTTGTACTGATTCCAGAATCCTTGAAGTATTAGAAAATGATCTTTTTCTTCTTGAAAATTTGTGAAACAGATTTTGAACTTTTAAGGAGGGATTCAACACCAAGATGGCGGCGGCATTATTTGTTTTTCTCACTTCCTAGGAAAAGTACAGTCCTTACTTCCTTAAAACATTTGATACACTGATTGATATACATATTTGAGTATTCTGATGAAGTTTGAATAATTTCCGACGTAATTTGAAGAAATTATAGCGATTTTCAAAATTGTGGATTTTGGGAGTTTTATCCATGAGCCAACCACGACGTCATTTCGACGTTATTGGGGGAAAATGGCGTCACAGACGATCGCATTCAAAATGCCATTAAAAACATTAATACAAAACGTATTGCATTGAAACTTTACATGTATAAAATAGAAAATTCAATTTTTATTTTAGTGAATTCGTTGACCAATTTACAAAACAAGGAAGCGGATGTTACTTCATTGAAAATGGACGAATTTGGAAGAAAAAAATTGGAAAATAAAAAGCTTCGTAAAATTTTTATCCCAAATTTAATTTTTCTCGTTTAATCATGAAATCATCTCTGTACATTGTTGATCATTCTTTTAGTTTCTGACAAGGATTGATCCACAGGATTCGTAATAATCACCTATCAACTACAGTCAATTGGCTCGAAATTGCAATTTTTTTGAGCGACTGTGTCATCTATTATTCTAGTATCCTGCCTTTGTTTATGACACAATTCATTTAATCTTTTCCTTATGTAAGAGCAATACATTTATGAATATTTTAGATGTTAAATCAAAATTAATTACCAATAGCATTAAGAGAACCGGAATGACACTTTTAATATTATGACGTCATCAAGAAATTCACGGATACGTTGAAAAATGCATATTTCAAAGTCTCATAGAAATTTTTCCTGTGGATAGAATCAAATGTAAATTTGTATGATGAAGGACAGACAAGAAATGAATAATTTCAGAAATTTTGAGAAAAATTGAATTAGGCGTCAAAGTGTTCAATACCTCCTTAAGAGGAGAATGGTAAAGGCTAAACCACTCTAGAAACCATTTGTATAAAAGTCTAGTAATATTTGAATGACTTACAGACCTGAAGTTTTAAGAGTTTGTATTAATTCCTCTAATCTTGTCTATTTTCAGTTGATATTCACCATCCTGGAGATAGATGGCATGAAATATGGACAAGTGCAAGCTGATAACGTAGAGGGAATTAATAGTAAATCAACAATTATGTACACTAAACCGTACGACTATATGGATAGTTGTGACAGAAACGACATTTTGAATCTTTTCTTTTGGTTTGGATTTGTACAGCATAATGCATACAAGTCATTTATACCTTCTTAGTTTTATAGAAGTCATGTGATACCATCTGAGTTAATCAGATGATGCTGTTTATTTTAAGTAACTGACATAAAAGCCACAAATGAAAAGTTTACATTACAGTTACTGTGATTTCTTTGTCTCCTTATGAAAATATCAAGATGTATTGTTTTTCCATTTGACAATCTCCAGACTAAATGTTATATAATATTTTGTATGTATACATGTACATGAGCTATGGGATTGATGGATATGTGAACAGTTTATGATGAGACCTATCATTTGGTACTTTGAACTTTTTACCTTGACCTTATTCATGTAGTTTGACCTCCTTTTTAGAAATTTGGCTGTTGTTAAATTTTACAAGTTAAAGTTATATGTAGTGCCTATCATAATTGGTAAATGTCTAATGATTATGACATGGCCTTTCAAAATTTTCTTTTTTTTGTATGAAAACCAATATTTTCCTATACTTATTCAATAAAATTGATTAAACATGTACATGTATACTGTGTGTCGCATTCTATTGTAAAAAGTTCAGGAGCTATATGTATCATCAAAGATGGGATCATAAATAGGGAACACAGGCATATATTGTATGATATGTATTTTCTATTCGGGATTTTTGTTATACAGAGTTACTTCCCATTCTGGACGGTATATGACGTAAACCTATTGTGACGTCATCAAATTCTATGGAAACCAACGTTAAATTTAAGAGAAAGTACGCTACAAAACCGATGTCTCTATAGAATTATGTCTCCCCCCCAACGGGGAGGAGACATATTGGTTTTGCCTTCATCGTCCGTCTGTCTGTCCGTCTGTCTGCCTGTCCGTCTGTCCGTCTGTCACACATCGTGTCCGGGCTATATCTCCTGAACCGTTTGCCCGATCACTTTCATATTTTAGTATGTTGTTGTTTATGACCCGAAGGTTTCACATCACCTTGACCCAAGGTCATGTGACCAAGGTCAAGGTCGCTTACTACATTTTTAAAGAAATTATAAATACATTCCTGTCCGGGCTATATCTCTTGAACCGTTTGCCGGATCACTTTCATATTTTAGTATGTTGTTGCTTACATTCCAAAGATTTCACATCACCTTGACCATAGGTCATGTGACCAAGGTCAAGGTCACTTAGTCAATTTTTAATGAAATTATGCATACATTCCTGTCCGGGCTAGATCTCTTGAACCGTTTGCCGGATCACTTTCATATTTAAGTATGTTGTTGCTTATGACCCGAAGGTTTAACATCACCTTGACCCAAGGTCATGTGACCAAGGTCAAGGTCATGTAGTACAATTTTAATGAAATTATGCATACATTCATGTCCAAGCTAGATCTCTTGAACCATTTGCCGGATCACTTTCATATTTTAGTATGTTGTTGCTTATGACCTGAAAGTTTTGCATTACATTGACCCAAGGTCATGTGACCAAGGTCAAGCTCACTTACTGCATGTTTAAAGAAATTATGAATACATTCCTGTCCGGGCTATATCTCTTGAACCGTTTGCCGGATCACTTTCATATTTTAGTATGTTTTTGCTTATGACCCAAAGATTTCACATCACCTTGACCCAAGGTTATGTGACCAAGGTCAAGGTCACTTAGTGCATTTTTAATGAAATTATGCTTACATTCATGTCCAGGCTAGATCTCTTGAACCATTTGCCGGATCACTATCATATTTTAGTATGTTGTTGCTTATGATCTGAAGGTTTTGCATCACCTTGACCCAAGGTCATGTGACCAAGGTCAAGGTCATGTAGTACAATTTTAATGAAATTGTACATGCATTCCTGTTCGGGCTATATCTCTTAAACCGTTTGCACGATCGCTTTATATTTTAGTATGTTGTTGCTTATGACCCGAAGGTACACATCATGTTGACTCAAGATCATGTGACCAAGGTCAAGGTCAATTAGTATACATGTATTTTAAATGAATTTGTATTTGTTATGTGTATTATGTCCAGGCTTAATCTTTTGAATTGTAATCGGATCATTTGATATTTTAGTATGATGGTGCTGATGACCCAAAGGTTTCACACCACCTTGATCCAAGGTCATATTACTAAGGTCAGGGTCAAATATTACATTTTTTAATGAAATTGTAAATCCTATTGAGTCTGGACTATATCTGTGGAATCGTATACTGGATCGCTCTGACACTTTAGAATGCTGTTGCTCAGGATTGGAAGGTTTCTTATCATCTTGACCCAAGGTCAAGATCATTTAGTTCTTTTTAATGAAATTGTACGTACTAATCTTGTCTGGGCTATATCTGCTGAACCCTTCTTACAATTGTTTTCATATTTTAATACGTTGTTCATACTTGCCATAATTTTTCGGAGTTTTGTCGTTGCAAAGAGGGACAAAAAGAGGGACAAATCATCAAAATGCGGGACAAATATAACGCCAATGAGGGACATAAAGAGGGACACTTTTAAGAGGTTGAACTTCAGATATTGCAATCCAAATTGCACTAGATCATTGCCCTCTGCAAACGAAAGAACGTCAGAGTAAAAAATAAATCTTTATTAACGCGCGCCGTATACGTAGATGGCCCCTGGTCGGACGCATTTCTAAAAGTGGCGCTTCAGTGAACTTTTCTATCCTATTTAATTTTTCTCTGTGAAAGTTTTAAAAGTCTTTTACTCCATTGTTCACGTTTTATATTCACAACTTTCTGAACATAAGTATTAAACATCTGCGCTGTTGCCTGCGTTGACGTTGACGATTTAAATGAAATACACAATCGATAACTTAGCGACTCGGGTATTGTAAAACGACACTAAGCAAACGTACTTTGATTGATACTGAGATTTTTTTTTTTGACGTGATAATAATAAAGAGCATATTATAGTTACCTTTAGAGCGTTCCATGGTTGCCGTATTTTCTTTTTTTTTAATTTTGTTTACAGATTTTACATCACGTGTCGTTGTTTCTTCTCATAAAAATAAATTCATATCTTGGCTTACATAAATTATATCACTCGAACATCGTATAACTATTGCTTTATTTATTTCAATGCTCGAATTGTTTTTTGAGCTAAAAAAAATACCAACATGAGAAAGGCTGCATGAATGTATTTAGCGATTGTGGGACAGCCGACCTTTAATCAACCTATTACTATCAAAACATAGGTCGATTATCGGCTGATTACTGTAAATGGCTATATAGCGTAGATAATTGGAAACGCTTAAATAAACAATGAAAGTTTAAGAAAAGACGGAACGACTGAAATCGACAAAGAATAATATTACCATGATGACGCCAATTTTTTTTTTTTTTTTTAATGAAAGGTCAAAAATGCGGGATTTTCCGTGTCCCGGCCGGGACAGATATTTTCGGTCGAAAATGCGGGACATTTTTTGTCCCGGCCGGGACAAAGGCAAGTATGGTTGTTTCTCAGGACTAAATGTTTCTTATCACATTGTCCCAAGGTCACATGATTAAGGTCACTTCTTACTTTGGTAATGAAATTGTATATGCTAATCATGTCCAGGCTGAAATTGTTATGCTTATCATGTTTAGGCTTTATATTTTGAATCGTGTATCCAATCACTAATTCAGTTTTTTGTTACGCATGATCCATACAATGTATTTTTCAGATCCCCTATATCCAAGGTCATGTGACCTAAGTCAATTTCACTAAATATGAAATTGTATATGCTAGTCATGTTTGGGCTTTACCTCAAACAATACAATGAATCACTTTCATGTTTGAGTATGATGTTGCCCATGACTCAAAGGTTTCACATCATCTTGGCCCAAGGTCAAAGTAACTTAGAGGGAGGGGGGAGACATCTGTTTTTTTCTGAAAAACATTTGATTTAATTTCATTATGTCATAATGCTTTTACATCGGAAACCGTCCGAAGCATACACTAACGAAAAGACGGAATAAGATCAAATGTTTAGATATGCTATTTCTGATATAAAAGTAAACATGTACAAAATGATCTCCACCAATTCATATTTATTGGAACAGAAAGAAAAAGAAAAGTGAAGACCAAAACACATACAGACGGAATATTCAAATATTACACAAAGCGCATAGACCATGTATTGGGTAACCACTGCAGACTAAGGAGGACAATTCACAACAGCACTGACAAATAGTGTGGTCATTGGAATTAAGCCTTATATCAAAGGAAAATGTTCTCAAAAGTCCTTTGAATATTTTTTTTTCAATATTCATAAATTAGACCATAATGTATGCCCTAAATTCTTAATAAGGTTCATCTTTTGTGTCATACATTAAATCGAAGCATCAACTTCGATTTAATGTACGACACAAAAGGACAATTTGAATAATGAACCCTATTACGAATTTAGGGCATGCATTATGGTCTAATTTATGAATATTGAACAAAATCAAAGCACTGAAGGTACTGAGCGAATAGCTAAATATCAGAATATGACATTGAATCATTTATGCTGTATGTCATCAAACTTTCCTTCGTAGACAAGTTTATGCAAGTATAGAATAATACCGAAATTCTAATCCATAATTGTGTCATTAGAATTAAAAGATGACCGTCCTCGAACTAGCATATTCAAAAGCGTCAATACTATTGGCCGACCCAGAGCTAGGGTTGACAAAGGGGGTAGGGAAAATAAGTACAGTAAACTTCGTATATAACGAAGCCAAGGGGACCATTGGTCCAAATTCGTTATAGCCATATTTCGTTACATGCATTTTTGTGCAAAATACACATATATAGTAAGGCAATGAAAACTGAGAGATCAAACGTTTATTTTTATACTGAATGAGAACAGATGATGTATATACATACAACAGAATACTGGACATTAAAATAACCATTTTTGAATTACAAGTGCGGGTTAGTCATTGGTCAGAACATTTTTTTTTTCGAGACGGTGAACACTTCCTTCATACGCCTGTCGTAAATTTTCCAGATTTTTTAAAGCTCGCACTCAGTTTTGCTTTGTGGAATATAAAATTTTAAGCAATATCTTATTCTGACTGTCCTATTCAACCTCGTTTAAAATTGATATTTAGTCCCTGTAAGAGGACTTCTGCAGGGACTTTCATTTTACTTCATTACAAGCAGAATTACGCTATAAACCTAATCGTTATAGGTGAAATTTACTGTATAGTGGAAGAGGAGAATTGGTTGTCGAGCAATCTGAGACAATCTCTAACAAATAATTCCTGGAATTCTATAAAGATCAAATGAAAAAAAAAATTCCTTGAATTTTTTAAAATATGGAATAAAAAATAAGTTGCATTTCATTTTAAAAAGCCTCCGGATTCTGGTTCCTTAGTGTTATTAGAGTTTTTCTTTTCATACAGAACTGTATCGGTCAATTAAAGGAGTTTACCCAGTTAGAGGCTTTCATGGAGTCCTATGTAGAAAAATTTATAGACCTGGTATGACATATAATGAAGACAGACGCGTGTGTGTGTATGAGAGAGAGAGAGAGAGAGAGAGAGAATCATGTACTGGTAGTGTATTACGTTCAATTTTTGAGAAAAAAAATTAAAAGGCATTCAAGGTCTGTATTTTGAATTTCATTAAGTTTGTACGTCATTGATACATTCTTCTTCATTTCCAATCTTAAATTTTAAACTCCATACGTATATTCTCGTTGTGTGGAATGCTTCAATCCCCATAAACTGAAGACGTTTATTAAGTTAATTTTAAAAGTCTACGCATGACGTGGGGTAGCCGTAATGATTATCTTCTAATCAAAAGCTTGCTCGTATATGTCAAAGCTTAAGGTCAAGGTCACTAGGTAAAAAGTCTTATTGCCATATTTGAGAAAGAACTTTTTGATATATAAACAACTAATACGTATCTTCTCGATTTTTTTTAGACTTGGATCGAAATTTAGAAAGGGTAAAAATGATTCTAAATATCTTGGTGTTTTTAATTTACTTTCTGAAAATGATATGAAAACTGGCGAGGGTAACAAGCTTAAAAAAAATTAAGAAATAAAGAATAAATAGTGTCTAAATTCAGTATTCTTTAACAGTTTTATTTTACAAAGCGGCGAGCGGCGCAAGTCGGTAAGTTTTTGATTATCTGTATATACAATGTGTTAATATTTTTCCGCGGCTTTTTTTTTTACACAAAGTCTCTAGAAAATGATATGGTGTACGTAACATTGATCAAATAATTTTTCTCAATTTTTTTAAACGTCGGACTTTCTAAAACGGTACGTCTACCCTAGAAATAGTTTACGATGAATATAATGTAGTTGTATCCCCTCTCTCTCACTCTCTCTCTTACTTCACATCAGGAACTTACGTATGTATACGTGCCTGTTCAGATGTTCAATATTCGGTCCAACATAAAAAGGACAGGGGATTGGATCAGCACAGCTACTTATAATTAGTTATGAAACGTATCTCCGATTAGTATCGGGTACATCGTATACATAAATATACCTTACTCGTCAACGAGCCGTAATGCTTTGGCCCCTCCCTCATCAATGAAATAAACACATATCCACGCATGTACATTGCTCTATTTATCGTGCTTACATGATTATATCCCTGTCCACTAAAGCAGATAGTGTTACAGCTTGATTCTAAAGTAAACAGAGTTACATCGTTTATACATAGAAGCAGCATCGGCCCTTCACTTTCTCCGGCAGAAGATTTAATACGTCACGATGCTGAAACACTGTGATTTGATTGGTTCGTGTTTCAAATTATACATGTATGGAATTGGGGCTCTCAAGCGTGAAAAATTTCAGGTGATCACTTAGAGCTATTCGCTCAAAAATGGATTTTTGCAAAGTTGTACGTTAAAGCTGACACACCTCATATACAGTTACAATGGCCTTGACCTACATGTTGTGGATAATAATATAAATTCATGCTTCGATTTTCTTCTCAAAATTTGAAAAACAAATTGTTTTGAATCGACCTTGTTGGTGCTGCTTTGACAGAAGCAAGCTCGTCTTCTTTTGCCCAAAGAGTCCGAATAACTTTCAGAGAGAATTTTCGAGGACTTAATTACGCTGATGAGGTTTTAATACAGGTTGTTGCAGAGTCATGTTTTCTCAGTGGGTCAAAGAACAACTTTAGAGGAAATGTTGGTAGGTAACTCTGGCAGTGCCAGCTACTGGTGCCAAGTATGTCTTCCATGAACCAAGTCACGATAAAGGTGTCAATATCCTCATGGATACATACATGCTGTTTTTAAGGATAGCGTCGAATTTGAGTAGAAAAGTCCAGGTTTTGTAAAATTTCGATTTCCGAAACTTTGGCCCAAGAAAACTAATCTATTGAAATTAGATTAAGACAGCAGCGGAAAAAAGAGAATGACTATGGACGTTATCCAATATACATCTTATAAATACTATTGCAAATACATACTCACATACTGCATCCTCGCTAAAGCTTTGCCATAACTCGAAGTTTCCTTGTTATTTTAATATATTACATAACCAGGATGTAACGTCGATTCTGATTGGCTGAGGCGTGAGTCATTATTTTCCGATAATGACCGCTGACGGAAGATAATGACTCGGTGTGGTATTTGTCCTGATTTCAGTATTTACGATAAAAATTAAAATAGTTATTTTGTTTAATTTTAAAAGTTTAGATACACTTTTCACAAAAAAAAGAAAAATTAATTCAGCAGCATGGTAAATTCTTGATAAAAAATGATATGTTCATATTGCTTTGAATCATTATTTTAATCATATATACATGTATTCTTAAGATTCGTTATATAATATATATATAATATATATATTTGCAATATCGACCTCGGCCTTCGGCCTCGGTCAATATTACAAACCTCATCGGGTCATTATAATGACATAATGACCTTGACCAAGTCCATATTTGTATAATAATTACAAGTAATAGAAATAATTTTAATCACATGCTTTAATTGAAATTAAATTGAATTGATATAATCTAAAATGTCAGAGACAATTGTACAGATTGTGAACACAACAAAGTTTGAAATGTACTACAATAAAAACAATTTAAATTTCTTTAAATTTCTAAAACGTGGGTCCTATAGCTTCATATCCCACCCATTCTGTTACGTCTTTCGGTACATTTTGGACATAATAACTTTCAAACTCTTTGGCATATTACATTGTTTATGTCTGGTCCATGCTGAAAATTTATCTGTTCTTAAATGATGCTATTGAATTTGAGGACGTTTAACATTATATGCACTTACATTCTTTCTATAATTTTACAATTTTATGGATATACAAAATGTGTATTCATTTCATATGTTACAGTGCATTATTAAAAAAGATTCACTGTACATTTGTAAATTCATCTTTACATATCATGTGGAGATTTGATTTTGCGGAATATTGTTTCATACATAATTCAGTACACACAAATCAATGACATCATCACAACAAGTAGACACTAATGAGAACACGTCTCCCTTTCTATATGAAAAGATGATTAATATTTCTGATGGATAAAGTTTCTTTATCAATCCCACTTCTGACACCATATTTTGTGCGTCGTACTTTATACAATAATTCGGTACACATAAATCACTGACGTCATCACAACTAGCAGGCACTTTAGATGAAATGTATAACAAATATGGTCTTGAAGTCAATATACATAGAGGAGAAATCTATTAATAAACAACAATACCTTATATTCATGTTAATTACTGCAAGAGTGGTTTGAAACTTAAAAGTGACCAATGCCAAATATGCATGGGGTTGCCTAATCGCTTTGAAGTTGTTAAGAACATAAGGCATTAAAATTACCCTTAAACCAAGTGTTATGCGAAACTGAACTGGGTTGGTAAGAGTTCATTCGTCTTTGACATAATTAAATTTTGGAATTGTGAAATGTAATTATGAATTTAATGTACCTTTGATTTGCTGTCATTTGAAGAAAACTTTTTTTTGCAATAATACGGAAGTGTCCCAACTCTTTACCTTCTAGAAAAAAAAATTCAAACCAATTTTAATACACACCAAACACATGTTTCGGATAGTAAATCCTCATCAGTGGTACTTATTTAATGTATTTACTTTGCAGAATGTGTCGATTCAGTAGCACAGTAAAATGAAATCTATGACCAAAATAACATTGGAGGGATGGTGCTAAGATGACAAATATGGATGTTATTGTCTTTCTGGATATTTTTATTTATTATAAAAATCTGCCATTATATTCTAAGGGAATTATGTACATATGTATATCAATGTGGCAATGAGTTGTGCACGGAATACCATTATATGTTCATAAAGCATTATCATAAAAAAAATATGCATATCGAAATCCAGAGAATGATGACCATGCTGAATGGATCTGAGTACAACTGCCGGGAGTATTTGGCTTTATCTTGACTTGGTCTCCCTTGTACAGCTTTCTGATGATTATCTGACTACCTGAATTATCAGATGATCCACCCCAATTCCATGATATCATTTCCACATTAACTAACATAACGGTCGTGCATTCTGTCCCTTGAATTATAACAAGCGTCCAGTGGAGCATGTAAACACCTGTAGATGGCGCTCTGAAGGTACCCGATATCTTGTCGTAACCATTGCCGACGTTGATTGAAATTGATTGGAAATTGATTATACCCGAGGACGACAGCTTGGCATTTTTGACACTGAATGCAATGTCATCTCTTCCTTGAAAAGAAATTATCGCAAGTGACATTTTATTCAACATCTGTATGAAAAAAGTAAATCCAATTTACGACATCACAAATTCAATTAGTTATGTCACTAATTCAGTTATTTCATAATGCCTTTTTGTCCGTCTGTCACAAACCCCTAAATATTTTAAAACATACATTACAATAAATCAAGGATCAAGTTCGATGCGATGGGAATGTAGGTTCCGAATAATGAATCCTCTTGATCTCAGTGATACTATATGCTAAGATGATTTTGAGGAGAAGTTGAGAATGTGAAAAGTGATTCTGAGGAACCAAAGTAACTGAGCAGCTCCAAATCTTCAGAAGCGTAACCACTGGAGGGTCGGTTCAAGGTAGTTCACTTCCTATATATAGTTTGATGATAATTTAGAATTGAGAGACAGTTTTTCAAGTGATGGTGTTAAGAAATGAACAACTGATGGGGTCTAAGAAAAACTTCTTGCCTGGCACCAAAGATGAAAGGTAAGTAATTGAAAAGAAACCCAGTAACACTTTAAACACTCAGACGCGGGGGCAACGTTACCAGCAGGTAGTTAAAAGAAAGATGTATAAGCAAATAAAAACAACGAAGAACAAGACAAGAGGATAAATTGCTACACCTACTTTGATTGCTCACAGTGTGGTTGGTACTCGGCTGTATATTAATCAGTTTCTCTGTTAAATCCTCCATTTCTCTCTCTTTCTCTCCTCCTGTCGGATATCCCGGGCAAGCATACTTGCTCTTCTATCAAAAGTTGTATTCAATACCAATAATTTGGTATTCAATGTTTTTAACGAATCTGTTTGCGTTGCAAGATCGAATCTAATGTCGGCGGTCGTTCTGTAGATAGCGTTTACTTCATTTTCCATATTAGATATCAGTTTGTTCTGCAGCCAATTTCACGAAAATTCTTACGAACGATTTTCATACGTAAGTATAAAAATTTTCCTAAACTCGATGGCGTCGGGTTTACTTGTCGTTAATGAAAGCTGGTCAAAATATTTAGAGAGAATGACTTTTTGTGTCTTGTTTGAAAATGACCTTATGAAACCAGTCAATCACACGTAAGTCTCATTTTTAATCAATGCTAAATGGTCGACACACATCAATAACTTACAAGAATTAATTTTTAAATGAAATTCAAATGTACTTTTTCGAGAGATTGAAAAGTAAACTTAATTGCGGATGATAATGCATGCATACAACATACATTTTTTGTACATAGTAGATACGCATCTGGAAATTAAACATGTTTAAATTAAAGATTTCAAAGGTCCAGAAATCGCGCATGCGCATAAGCACAGGAAGCTTCCGTTTCTATGCATTAGAATACTTACGAAAAATATTACGGAAATAATTTTAAGAATTTTCTTAGAGAGTTACGAACGCGTTTGTGAAATTGTCATAAGTATTTTCGTAAGAAATACGTAAGTACGTTTACTTAAGAAAATACTTAGGAATATTCGAGAAATTGGCTGCTGGTCTTGGATCGTTTGAACTAAATCCATTCTGTGGATAATTTCATCTTTCAACAGCTCATGTAATGTCTTTGGTTCCTCTTGTAACATGTCACATCTTGCAAGGTATTGTGACGGAACTTCTGAGGCTATTAACACTTGTGCGTAAACTTTGTGGACTAGGTAAATAAGTGATACACAAAATATCTTTCTTAGTGCCATTCCTGAGCATAGGAAAATAATGAACATCTGCCTTTTCCTATATATGCTATAAAACGATACATATTACTCCGGAGATGATCACGCCTCGAATATGACGTACTCAAATGTAAATTATTTCCTTTAAACAAAAGGCCCAAGATGGCTACAATCGATTGCTCACATGAAAACTACATTAACTAGGCATATCAAAAAGAAGAAGTTTGTCAAAGGAAAAAAATAACCTGACATTGAAGTGGAACAAAAAATATCAACACTTCTTAAGTCATTTCTCTAGATCATCCTAATGCTTTCAGTTTGTCGATATGTGCCTTCATTCTGAAAAAAAGAAGTTTATCAAAGGTTTACCCCCGTGACCTACTTTTACATGTGGCGGTGCCACCTGTTGACGGATCCGGACGAAAAACAACAACACTTGAAGGGGACCATTAGTACTTCATACTTACCAAGTTTCATAAAAATCCCTTCAGCCGTTCTGCAGAAGAAATCAAAAATGTAATAAACATCACGACGGACAGACGACGGACGGCACGCGATGACAATAGCTTACTTGAGCTTCGCTCAGGTGAGCTAAAAAGCATATAATATATGATAAACATGATGTAAAGTTTAGGCCATTTCTTGTTTTTATTCTGTTTTGCGTCCTTTTGAATTTGAGAAACCTACCAGCCAGCCAGGGAGAAAAACAAACAAACGTATTAAACAAAGTTGCAATTTCATATTATGTGACTGTGTGCATGTTTCATTTGATCATCTTGACATATTTTAGTGAAAAAAAGAATGATAGACAATAAGTCATTGTAGTACTTTTATATTTTTACATGAAATATAAAGAAATATACAATTTTTCTGAAAATTTTGTAAAAACACACATTTAATTTGCAAAACATCTTTTATTTTAAATTTGTTTTCTTTTATGACTTCGGGCTCAAAACCTACCAGCACGAGGACGCAAAACAGAAAATAACAAAGAAATGGCCTTATAAGAATTTCAGTTATCTCCAATTTAAGAATAGGGACGAGTGATTGTTTGTAGATCTTTTAGAATATCTCACTGGCTGTGGCAAAAGAAATTGTGTTGGCTTCATTGTTGGTATATTACCTAAGCCTGTTGATATACTACATGTGTATCTATGTCCATAGACAGCATTTATATTATATATACCGGGTTAGGTATCTCATATGAAAATCACTTTGGCTTGGAATACTACCGATAATGCCGTGTTAATGACCCTACACTGCAGGAAATTTGGATGATCTAGAGAAAAGAAGCGTTATATTCTTGGTTCCACTCCGAAGTCAAGTCAAGTCTCACTCTCATATCGGGAGTCCGCTTCTTTTCATGTGGTGGAGGTTTTTGTTTGTTTGATTTGGTTTCTGTTTTATCCTGATTTTGTATGCCTTCGGTTTCTGATTTTCTGAATTATCGATTTTGTGATGTATACAGGGATATGGTCATTATCCATCTTTGTCACTTTTTCTTGTTTGATATGCTTAGTAAAGGTACATTTGATGAGAGTGATCTTGGTCCTTTGTTGGTATGCGAGTGTATCTCAATGTGATACAGATCAAGTTTGAGTTTGGTTCTGATTGACCTACTTTTACAAGAGTTATCGCCCTTGGATTTAACAAATTTCATGAAATTCTCAGTTTTCCGGACTTTTCTTCCACGGTATTGCTGAAATTGAAATATTTTCTCATATGTGAATACATCTTAGTGTTATACAGATTAATTGGAGTTTGGTTTCGATTGACCAATCTTTGCAAGAGTTATTGCCCTTGCACTTTGCAAATTTCATGAAATTATCAGTTTCCCTGTCTTTTTTCCATGTTATTGTAGATATTGAAAAAAAATGTGAATACATCTTAGTGTTATACAGATCAAAATTGAGATTGGTTTGATTGTCTCATTTCTACAGGAGTTATGGCCCCTGGACTTTGTCATGATTGCAAATTTTATGAAATTCTCAGTTTTCCGGACTCTTCTTGGCTGTTGTTGCAGATATTGAACCGACTTTTGGTACGTGGATACATTAAAGTATGATACAGATCAAGTTGAAGTTGGGTTTTGATTTACCTATTTTTACAAAAGTTATGACCCCTTAGCAAATTTCAAGAAATTTTCTGTTTTCCATACCTTTTCTTATGTTTAACGTCTTCAAATTCATTATCATCATTTTAGAGCAGATAAATTTACAGCATCGACCAGAAATGCACGCTTTAGATAATAAACCCTCGTCAGTGATCCCCAATCTAAAAAATGTAATATGACCAAACTCTGGTTGCAGAGTTAGGATACTTTGTGTTCATCTTTATGAACTACGCATATGTTGCGTTTTAAGTAGACAACAGGGAGAACATATACCTTAAAACTTGCAAAATATATAATCAATTGTCAATAAAATATATTTCAGTCAGTGGTATTTTTATTCCATCAAAGAGGGCTTAGAAACAGGGAATTTTTGCTTCTTATTTCGTTAGATATTGATATAAGTTACAAAGATGAAATATTTTTTTTTCTTTTATGCGTGGTATCATATGATCCTTAGGTACTTTTATAAAAGGTTTTTTATAGAGTGACCTAGACTATATATCTTACTTGAGCTTCGCTCAGGTGAGCTAAAAAGCATAATATATATTATAAACATGGTGTAAAGTCTATAAGAATTTCAGTTATGTTCAAGAATAGGGACGCGTGATTGTTTGTATATCTTTTAGAATATCTCACTGGCTGTGGCAAAAGAAATTGTGTTGGCTTAATTGTTGGTATATAACCTTAGCCTGTTGACATGCTATCTATGTCCATGGACAATTTCAAACCAATTTTCTGCACTAGACACGTGTTTCGAATATTAATAGCCATTCTCTGTAAGGACCAAAATCGTCCGGCACGGCATAACATGGATTTTGATGATTTTCGGTATAATGGGTATATATTAAGTACTGACCATGAAAATAACACTTTTAAGCCAATGTGACCTATGGTTGCCATGGTAACGAGGTCATTCTATTTATAGCACTTTTGGGACCATGAAATAAGCCAGCTCCGGAGACTTCGTTGCCATGGATACCACTGTAACAGCTTGTTCATCTCTTTATATTCTATTCTTCATTACTTCCATTCTTACTTAGTACACTTAGATATGTGATATTTATAACAGGAAGCTTATTGTATTAAGCCAAAATAAGTCAAAATGAAGCGAAAAATAGAGGTGAAAATAAGGGCCAATTTAGTGTGTTTTGACCATTTTCAATCTTAAATATCACAAAAGGCACCAATAGGAGACTAGTGATTTTCATCGATGGAAATGTATGTTTATTGACAAATACAATGAACGAAAAATTGGAGTGGGTATGTAAGAGTTTTACCTAAATTATGTCGTCAAAGACCGTTGTCATGGCAACATTAGACGTTTTTGCTTGTTTCATATTATCTTTGAAATTGATTTTATTCCTCTTTAGAGTTACATAAGATTGTCAAAATGTATGCATGTATAGATATGACTTATATCTTTTACATAAGAACAATTAAAATGTTCAAGGTCATTGGCTTGATGTTCAAGGTCATTTATACTTTGAGACTCAAATTTTGCATAAAATATTGATTTTTTAATTTTTTTGTTACCGATTTTAGTGATTTTTTTTATCAAAATATTTTCATAGGTCATATATATTATGAAAGCACATGAATATAAGAAAGACAAATCTTAGAATTTATTGAATTGTAGCAATTCAATTGGAAAATATTTTTCTGTCAAAAAACAAGAAAAATACAGATTTCGTCCCTTTTTTATCAAAATACTCACCAAGAATTTAGATATTCGAAGATGTGAAGAAACGTAATCAATAGTTCTAAGAAATAAGTGATACATTTATCATTTTATGGCAAATAACTGTTAAGTTCAATATTTCAAGATTTCTAAATTATTGACACCTTCATTTTATGAAAAATCAGGATTTTTCGTCAAATCTGGTCACTTAAAGTTTAATGACCTTGAAAATTCAGTGGGTGACCTTGAAATATTTTCAAGGTCATTTTTATATCAAAACGCCTCTGATAGATGTATACATGAACTTCTGTTCCAATATCATGCGTAGATAGTTTGATAGAGGTTGTGTTTAAATTCATCGTATTGAAACCTTTCAGCCGATTGTTGCCATAGCAACTTAATTTGATGCTGCTTTAAGGACAAATTAGCCCAATTAATTTTTTATATTCATGTAGAGTTCAAAGATGATACTAATTGAATAACTAGAATTTGGACTTCAAAAATTGGTGCTTTTATGAAATTTTCAACTTTGTAAAACAGTAAAAACATGCAAAAAATGGTCTTTGAGTGCCCAAAACAAAGCCTTTTGATACCCTGTTTTGGCCCAATTTTTCATCTTGTATACATAAGGCATCCGAGATGAATGTAAAAAACTTTACAAATATGCATAATAATAAGGATTAAAAGAAAATAATCAAAGCAATTTAAGATTTAAAATGTACCTGTTTCCATGGTAACGAAGCCTACAAATATGCCTTGCCCTATAGATTTTCCCGATTTTTGAAACTTCAGACACGGTTACCATGGCAACGACAACCTTTTTGAAAAAAAAAAACTGGGGTTGACTTACATACTAGTACTTCATATTGAACTTCCATACCAAAAATCTCAAAAATCAATGACATGCCGTGCCAACATGTTTTGAAATTCTTTGGTTCTTACAGAGAATTGCTGTTAAATTCTCATCAGTGATGCATCCAGCACTTTGGCTTGGAGTTACTACCACCAATGCTATTTTGCCACTGAACAGACCCTACACTACAGGAAATTTGGAGTCGCGCACTGTTTTGCGGATAAAATTTACAAAAAAAAAAAAAATCAAACTAGAGGGCGCCTCTAAAATGAATTTGGCTGTGTCTAAAAACCACTTTGGCTTGAAGGACCACTAATGAGGATTTACTATATTACTCATTCATTCATGCAACTGTTGATATCAATGAAGGGCACTTTCCCGATAAAGCTAGCCTGCTGGGGAGACAGTTCTTCCCAAGCATTTTCCTTCTCAGGGTAGCTTCGTTCACGAAGCTTATACATCTGTGCTAGTTCTATTCGGAGTATCCGCTGTTGGCCGCTATCATAACATGTTTCAACTGCTACTTCTGATGGTGGTATCCTTTCAATCCAACATGACGTCAGTCCATCAGTCCTGCAGAATGAAAGTACCTTTTTGAATTTTTTGTATACCAACTTCATAGGTTTGTTCCCTCCACTACTTTCCGGTTCACTATTTGTGTAACGAAGCATATTGCGGATCACGATGCGCCTTAGAGACGAAGATGCAGAAATATCTTCGAACACTATGGTTCGAAACATTGCCACATGGATCAACGAGTCACCAATGAGTCATCCAGAGGTCTTGCCATGGACCCCAAAGTCACAACACAGCCACCAAATTGATGAAAGGGCATGAAGTCAAGCGCAAATGACCACGTACATTTCTGATGAAGCTAGCCTACCGGGAGGCAGTTTATGTTGTTTATACTCCCAAGCTCACACTTAGTAATAATGAGATTAATTATATTTTGACAAGTCCTTTAAATGTCCATATCCAAAAAGAACATAAGTTTGTCAAATAAAACATACTATTCTATTAAGAATATTTTCAATGCACTTGACTTCATACCCCTTATAAGCTTTGAACTTTTCTAAAAGAGTGCACTTTGTGTTTGAATTGTAAACGTTCTCTCTGATTGACGATTTCAAAGATGTTCCAATTTATAAGCCTTTACAAGTATTAATGTCTGCGATGGATTTACCATCAGCTTTAGACTGCTCCTTTTTCATACATGTTTTTTTCCTCAAATACTAGTATTTCAAGTTGAACATGATGAAATTAGCCTAAGATTTTTCCATTTAATACCCCTCCCCCGGCCTCTAAATCGGCCTGGGTGGTTCTCGCCTCAAATTAAATTCAATTAATATAGATACAAGTATTGCTTGGGGGTAACATCTAAATCAAGAACTTGCGAACTTTATAATGCTCAGGTCATCTCCTGTAAAGGTCCCTTTTCAATGAGAGTATTGAGAAATATAATGTCAGTCAAATCTATACGTCATCTTACTTCTTTTCCATAATTTACAGTAAAAATATCTATATATCCGTACATAAAATTGTCTTAAAGAAAGTGGAGGCTGAACAAGAACCTCTGGGTCGAAACCTCTCAGGTCTGAACAAGAAAAGGGCCGAAACCTCTAGTAATCATTTTTACCGTCACCTTCTTCGGACTGATGAAGGATACAAAATAAAAAATATCGAAAAATCAAACACGGACACCCTGACGTTTTAGGAGTTATCGATCTAACCCGAGGGATCCTCTACCTTAAACACAGCCAAAAATCAATTTTAGTAGCGCCCTCCGGTTATATATTTTGGAGATTAAATTTGTGCATTTACTTTGAGAGAGTACGCGGCTCATTATTTCTTGCACAGGAACCTGTCGTTTTAATAGAGAAAATAAATCATTGTTCACTCCCTCATGTCTCTGTGTTAATATCACAATTTTCTCCAGGAATGAAACAAAATCGAAAAATTCTAGACATCGATTTTCCCAACATAACTTTGCCAATATATCGTCTACATGGGATACGACAAACGAATTGCGACTTCCAACACTTAAAATGATATATCATGTTATAAAAACAACAAACATTACTTACAATAACACAGGCAGATAGATGCTTTAGCTCCTTTTACATGGACAATGTTCCCTCTTGATTACACTGTTTTCTCCAACGCCATTAGACATCAACTTCCTGTGTGCAGAATGAATTGAACATCTCCCGCCTCTTATTAGGAGCACTGTTCGAAAACGTAGCTGTATGTTGGAATTTTTACACAACAAGAGACAAGGAACAACTGATGGAACAAAGGTGACACTACAACACAGTGAAGTTAGAGTATGAGAATGTATTATTTCAATATGTCTTAATCGTCATACATGTATCTGTCCTGTAAAATTAGTTAAACAGATTCACATCGAAGAAATACCGTGGATATGATCCAAATTTCACCAGACGAACACTAAGCATGGTACTTGACCAATCTACAGTTTTGTACCAGCGCATTCTTAAGACTTGCACTTTGACTGACTGTGACGACGGGACTCCATGACGGGCCTTGTCCAAGCCAGGGCCCGACCTGTCCTCTCTGAATGTAAGTCGGACTCCTCGGGTGATAACATACATGTGCTCGTTACAGCCGGTATCGTATAGAGAACCTTCCCCCATAGAGACTCTTCCCCCCGGAAGGTTTTCTATATAGAGACTCTTCCCCCCCCAGAAGGTTTTCTATATAGAGAATCATCCCCGACGGAAGGTTTTCTATATAGAAAAATCATCCCCCAGGGGGAAGGTTCCCTATATAGAAAACGTTCCCCATTATAGAAAATCTCCCCCCCCCCCCAATTCCGGAAAACCATACGGATTTTTGATATCGTCTTTGGTTTATGACTTTCTACCTTGCAATATACACGATAGATCCATTGAAATTTAAAGATATTGGTATTTCAAATAGAATTTAAAATGTTTTCGAGGATTCTTTTGGTACATTTTAGGACATAATAATTTTACGTCTTTTGGTACATTTTAGGACATAATAATTTTCACAGACCTTGGCCATACTTCATTATTTAGATTGAGGATCACTGATGAGGGTTAAAGAACCGAAACATGCATGTCTGGTCCATACTGCAAAATCTGCTTTTAAATGATGCTTATATGAATTTGAAGACGTTTAACGCTTTAAATTGAGGGATAATATCTATCCATATGAAACACCAAACGAAAAATTAAGATCGAATTGAGTTTTATCCTCCTCATATGTTTTTGTGGAAGGAGTTAATAGCCAGATCCTTGGAGTTCCATGTGAAATGGAAACATCAAATGTTTCTAAATATATTTTTTCTGTGATTAATATGTTTAGAGTACAAGATTTAAAAACCGTATTAGTTCAAAATATTAGATTAATGAATATACAATCACTCATACATGTATACAAAATAAATATATAAATAAAATGAAATAAAATAAAAATAAATTTATTCGACTTCATGTTTTTTTGGGGGTTTTACGCGTGACATTGTTCCGAAGTGTTTCGTCAAGTTTATGTCTTTTTAAACAAGAAAATTAATATGCTAATGTGGCAGACGGTCGATCTTAGTCGGCACCTTTTGTCCATTAGTCTTGTTCATTTTTGTGTGGTCTTATGTGTATGGTATTTCGATGTCGTATTTTGTGTTAACTGTCCCTTTTGTGCTTGTCTACTCTATGTTTACGCAAAGGGATAGTAAGAGCTTCAACCGAGTCTTGTTGCAGATCCCGCCCTTTCTTGCAAACAGCACATCACACAAATTTCGTTGAATTGATGGGTTCTGTGATATAAAGGTATTTTCTTTAGTTTTTGTCAGAATTTTCGCATAGAATTGATCTCCCCGATGATCGGCATATATCTGCAGTTCTGGCGGCCGATATGGAGAACAGCGGAACAGTTTGCTTACAATTAGCTCAGTATTTCTATCTAAATGATAAACACTTTCTCTTGAAGAAGGAGTACATATTTTAATAACATGTGTTTGGCTAATTCAAATCTTAACCTCGAATTTCTTACGTTTTGAATTTCAATTATGAACTGTGAATCAGAAATTGTCTAAATTCGGAGGGACATTTTCTAAAGTGAAGAACATTACCCCTGTCAATCCTATACAGTTTGTCTCTGGTTCTCTAAATAAAGTGAAAGTCAAACAAAGAACGGTATTGGGGGAAGCTTTTCTATGGTAACAAAGGGGGAAGGTTCTCTATATAGAAAAACTTCTCCCAGGGGGGAAGCTTCTTTATTATAGAAAACCTTCCGGGGGAAGGATCTCTATGGGGGAAGCTTTACTATATGACAGCGGCAAAGCACGGACTGTATTACGTACGCCCTCTTTTTATATCCATTTACATATTCATCTGTGCTGCCTGGGCCCCTGCGTTTTGATGTGATGTTTTTGTGTGTTAATCTGACAGTGAGGAGGTTGTTTTACACCACAATTGTACGTTCTTTGAGACCTCTGGATAGTCGGATAGGTGAAAGGGTTGTGCGCACGTAATCCAGGATAACCACACCATTTGCTACTTGTGTGTTTATATGTCGTATGCCTCTTTTAAGTGTTTTCGTGTGCTCGTCTTTGTGTTTTCGCATTGGGTGTTTAGACATATACAGTGCATGTATTTAATATATTTTCATTTTCGTGCGTGAACATCGACGGCGGGTGCGGCTAGCCAACAGGGGATGCTTACTCCTCCCGGGCACCTGATCCCACCTCTAGCTTGTTAGGGGTCCGTCGATGCTCCATTTGGTGCTCTATTGTGAGTGCTGTTGAGATTATCGTCAGGATCTTCTTTAACTCATTTGTGTCACACTTATGCCCTTTGCCGTATGGAGCTCATAAAAAAGTTCCCCGCGAGGGGTTTGACAGTAAGTGTTTTGAATTTTTTTCCCTGACATTGTCGCCATAGCACTTTCTATATAGACAGAACCATAGACAGTGCATGTATTTCATATATTTTCATTTTCGTGCGTGAACATCGACGGCGGGTGCGGCTAGCCAACAGGGGATGCTTACTCCTCCCGGGCACCTGATCCTACCTCTAGCTTGCTAGGGGTCCGTCGATGCTCCATTTGGTGCTCTATTGTGAGTGCTGTTGAGATTATCGTCAGGATCTTCTTTAACTCCTTGGTGTTTTGCTGTTGGGGCTGCAGCAGAGTATGGTTGGAGATCCCTTCCTTTCTTTTAAAGCAAAAGTGTACCAGAGAATCCATAATAATATGTGAATTGGCTGACTGATTCCCTTATTTATAAAAAAAATATTATGCAGGGAAAAAGTTTAGTCTTAGTGGAAACTTGTCTCTCCATACTTATATTATAAATAAACACAACCCCAATCGTTGCTGTTGTTTAATATTTATTAAAAATAAGTGGGTTTGTTTGTTCATACGAATATATCAAAATTATGCTTTATTAAAATTCAACTGCATGAGTATACTCAGTTGAAGAAGAGAGACAGTACAAGTACATGACTGATGCAAGACAAGAATATAAGTATAACAGATAGATATCAAACTTAATAACCTAATGCGCGTCCAGCACGCATTTAATGAAAGTCGTAATTTGAAATACTTGCAACATTCTAAATCTTCTATAAAGCAACATAAAATCAACGGAAAATTGAGAATTGAAGGGGTATGTATCAATCAGAATCATTAGTTGAACGAATCGATGCTCATTCCTACTCATAACAAGTCCTTTAAGTAATCCTGCCAAATATACCATTTACCAATTTTTCCTCTGAATGAATGTGAATGTTCCATGCTAACTTGATGTAAAGTTGCGATGAGATCGTATTGAAGACTATTTCACTTACAAACTTGAGAGAGAGAGAGAGAGAGAGAGAGAGAGAGAGAGAGAGAGAGAGAGAGAGAGAGAGAGAGAGCGATTATCCTAATACATTCCTGCACATAAGATATCAACTCATATACATGTACTGCTTTTTATCAACAGAAATAAACGTTATCTGTAAAACGTAACATTAATTTTAAATTACTCTGAATTTCTTTAGGCAAACAACAATAATTATTACCAAGTAAATTCTAAACTTCCGTCGTCTCTAGATTATCATATTCACATCCATTATTATGGTAACTATAATCAATAGAAGAGACACTATTTCGATTTTTATCATTGTCAAATTGTTGTAATGCTAAAGTTAGTGGATCACGGTCATCGTCTGCATCCTCTCCAAACATGTCCATAGTTACCTCCCTTATCTCTTCTTCCATATGGTCACGTGGTGTCTCTACTGCCTTGCTTTCGTCTACGTCATTTTGGTCCAATGAATTGAGACTGAAAAATGAGGATATCATTAATCTGACTTCGTTTAGCACAGTGTCCAGATATTCATAAAAATCAGGCAAGGGTGAGGGTATAAGAGTGACGCATATAAATCTTTGCTGATTTTTTCATTCCTGTTTTGAGACATAATAATGTGCGTCTCTACTAAATTTCAAGTAGATGATGCTGAAGTAAAAATAATTTAATATCAGGTTTGAAAGGAAAATGTGTGGCGGAATTTTGTCCTCACTGTATATAGTTCCAAAAAATTCTTACTACACTACGGAAGCCAGTTCGTGCCATGTTATATTTTTTTACTATCTCGTAGTTAAGAGAATCTTTTCTCGCAGTTAAGAGAAAACTTTCTCGTAATTACGAGAAACTTTTCTCGTAGTAACGAGAAACTTTTCTCGAAGTTACGAGAAAAAATTCCCGTAGTTACGAGAAATGTTTCTCGTAGTTACGAGAAACTTTTCTCGTAGTTACGAAAAACATTTCTCGTAATTACGAATAGTTTTTCTCGTAGTTACGGGAAAGAAATCTCGTAGTTACGAGAAATACTGCGTTCGAATTTTTTCTCGTAACTACGAGAAAAGTTTCTCGTAACTACGAGAAAAAGTTTCTCGTAACTACGAGAAACGTTTTTCGTAGGTACGAGAAAAGTTTCTCGTAACTACGAGAAAAGTTTCTCGTAACTACGAGAAAAGTTTCTCGTAACTACGAGAAACGTTTCTTGTAACTACGAGAAAAGTTTCTCGAAACTACGAGAAAAGTTTCTCGTAACTACAAGATATGTTTCTCGTAACTACGAGAATTTTTTCCTCGTTACGGTAACTACGAGAATTTTTTTCTCGTAACTACGAGAATTTTTTCTCGTAACTACGAGAAACGTTTCTCGTAACTACGAGATAGTAAAAAATATAACATGGCACGAACTGGCTTCCGTACTACACCTTCATGTATATCTTTCTTCACAATTCGAATGCTTTTATATTGAATATCATTCAAAATCTAGTGCATTTTATCTTCATCGTTCATTACTATAAGAATTAAAAGAAAATAAAACTATGATCGCTGAGCGATATAAGTACCCCACCGGCAAAAATTTATGTCCTTCAACTATGCCGAGAACTCATCAATTAAACATGAACTTAATATCCGTGCAGCTCAGTTCTGAAATAAGAAAACTGAGGATTTATCTCCTTTATCGATGAAAGTCGAACTTGGTCTGTACCTATCCAAGACTAAGCTATGTATCACATTTCACCTGAATATCTCTATTTGTTGCGGAAAAAGTCCGGAAAATTGACAAAAACTGAATTATGCAAGTCATCAGGGGGCATAACTCCTCGAAAAATAGGTCAAGCGTAATGAATGTGGAACTTGCTCTGTAACTATCCAAGACTAAGTTGTGTATCACATTTCACTTGAATATCTCTATTTGTTGCAGAAAAAAGTCCGGAAAACCGAATTTTGCAAGTCACCAAGGGGCACTACTCCTAAAAAATAGGTCAAGTGTGACGAAAGTCGAACTTGCTCTGTAACTATCCAAGATCAAGCTGTGTATCAAATTTCACTTGTATATCTCTATGTGACTAAAAAAAGAAAATTGGACAGACGGACTGACAGACCGACGGACAACGGACAGACCGAGAGGAAACTAAGAGTCTCCTTCGGCAATGCCGGTAGGGGACTAAAAAGCATAACGAAACTATACACAAGTCGCTGTACATGTACTTGACAAAGTGTAAAAGGAAAACTGCTTCCAAAAATCAGGCTCCGGGAATAAACTAGTCAAATTCAGCGCAGCAAATGAACACGTTTCAGAAATACCTGTTAGAGTCGCTGATATCATCTAGGTTGTCCATGCTCTTTCTGACTTCATCCTCTTTGTTCAGAAGCGGATTCGCTCTAGATGAGGAGAAAAAAAAGTTCAGGACAATGTTGTAAGTATCTTAAAATCAGTATCGCTTATATTAAGTAATCTTGATAGTTTTTTTTCAAAATGATTTTATTTTACTACATCTACATTTTTTCATTATTGACATTATTGCTCTTTTCCCCATTCTTACTCACGTTGCTGAAAATTTGTTGCTGCCTGGTAAACTCAAATTATTGTTTTCTTCTTTTAATTTAGCTGAAAAAGAGAAGATGATTTTTTATGAGGTCAATTATATCACATAGAACATTTTTAACTGCATTGATTTTATGAAATGCGTTTTTCATGCCACGCCTAAAGTAGACAGTCGATTGTGTAATACTATTTCGAAAAAAAAAAAAAAAAAACATTGAGAGAGCCTGATACGATTTCTTCCTGTTATTTTTTGATAACTGAAATATGCTATGTCAAAGAAATATAACTCTTTAAAAAAAAACTTATGTGTACAATTTCTTGTACTTTGCCTGTAAAGATTTTGCTAACCCTATGTATGTAGCTATAACTTACATTTGCTATGTGCCTCTGCAGCTCTCAGACGTCTCTTGTATCTACAAAAAATGAAAATATTCAAAACACAAAAATATGATATACAAATGAATACAGAGATATGATGAGAATCCTGATTATTCCCTCACCCCTTAATTGCATCATGAGCATTTTAAACACATATTCTAATATGACTTGATGAATGAGCAAAAAAAAAAAAAATTCTTTTTGCTTATTCATTCATTATCGTGAATTCATTCATCCGTTTGTTTAATACGTTCATTTATCCATTTACGTTCTTGCTCAATCATTATCATAAATTCATTCATTCATTTATTTGCCTGAATTTGTCACGTCTTATTGATTGATATTTTTCAACCCTATATGTTCATACTAACACTCAGTCCACATACATTTTTTTTATTTGAAAAAAGCAGTATTTTTATCTTATTAAAAGGTCTATCAAACATCTCGATTTTCCATCTGTAACTTGCTATAGCCTACATGTATTTCTGTCTTATCCACAGTTGTGTTGATCATATTATTCATGTACCATACATTTCATGTTTCCACCTGTATTTAGCCTCATTTTTCCATGTATGTCTTGTCCATATTTTTGTTCATCATATTCATTTTCATTTTGTATTGTTTATCAAATCATTTTGTGTTATTCTGTCGTCACATTACATGCAGTTGTTTAATTCTGTCTGTTATTGGAGAGGAACTCGTAAGTTTGAAAACTTTTTTTCCAATCCATTTGCTTTTTAATAAGATAAAATATGTTTAAACCAAAAAAAAAACTATGACTTGATTCTTCCGGGCTCTATTCTCCAATATAGGCCCTATAGCGATAAGCCACGCCTACCCATTTTCTGAAAGCAGATAAACCGGCATTAACTGGTTTTACCAAGAATCTAGGACTAAGTTTGGTCATCATTAGAATAGAAATAAAAAATGACAAGCCGGGCTCTATTGTCTCATAATGCCCTCGCGTCCTCAGCCAATCACATTTATGACCTCGCCGCTGACGCGGCTCGGTCATAAATGTGATTGGCTGAGGACGCTCGGGCATTATGAGACAATAGAGCCCGGATTGTCATGTTTTATTTCTTAAATATAAGATTGATGAAGCGATTGTAATACTACAGGAATGTCCATCATTTATTCATTATCATGATTATACGTACTTGGATGATGTTCTAATGTAGAAAACGATGACGATGATCAAAACGAGGAAGAGGAGAGCAATAGCGGCCATAAAGTAATATTTCTGGTCGATATCAGTAGAAGTTGCCTGTGCATCCGTTGTTTGTAATGCCTGAATAAAAGAATTCTCTGTCATGTTTAAGTTCAATCTATAAATCTGATTGATTTTACACTTTCGATACTTCCCCGCATCCCCATTCTCAAAATCATTTAGTTTTGGATGATCTGAAATATGCCAACGACAGAAAAATCGCTGATACATGCCCTTTACAATTTAAGTAGGCATGTACATGTACGTTGTCCATGAATTTTTCATTTGATTTCTATGGCTTCTACTTTGCATTTCGCCTATTTTGCTATTCATTTAT
Organism: Pinctada fucata; assembly: GCA_028142955.1. Taxonomy (NCBI): domain Eukaryota; kingdom Metazoa; phylum Mollusca; class Bivalvia; order Pterioida; family Pteriidae; genus Pinctada; species Pinctada fucata. The sequence continues at coordinate 39,847,413 of AP027103.1, forward strand.
TCTTTAAAATGAACAATCTAAATTCATCCTATCTTATTGTAATTGTGCTTTATTTATCTAAAACGTACCTGCATTTTCTGAATCCCAAATTTTTTTGCGTCATTCAATGCTTTCAAGTCTGGTCCGTATTCGTCTATCAAACTACAAAAGCAAATGCATTAGTACTTGGAACGTATTAATAGGGAATACATTTATATATTTATAGGAGAGAAAGATTGAGAGAGAATGAGGAGAGAGAGAGAGTATTAATCTTTATTTTGAGAAACGCTTGTCCAACTTACGAATCTATTTCCTTGCTTTCTAGGATTCTATCGTTATCAGCAGGATCAGTGACATAGAATCTAAGATCGGATCTGAAGAATAAAGGAGAAATATGGCTGTATTTCCAAGCTACATGTATCTAAATTAATAATATGATTCTTTTATTCCTTTCTTACTCTATATTCTCTTAAACACATTTAAGATTTATTTGTCAACAATTCATTCATCCATTAAGATAGTTTTTTAAAATGATTTTTCCTTTTTATAAAGCTTATGGATTTGTCAAAGAATCTATATTATTCATTTTAGTTCTGTTATTATTCAATTTCAAAAATAATCTTAATATTGAGTCTGAAAAACATTAAAATATTCCAAATATGGTTTCTATCATTTTATCTACTTACTGCCTATAAGAGTTAGAGCAGTTACTTACGAATCAGTTAGTGCAGTCCCTTGCTGTATGTGAGCAGCCAAAGTCACATAAACAAAGTTGTGTTTTGTCAAATCACTAAGACTCCTAAAAGATGAGAAAACCTTACAACAGAGATCATTGCAAAAGAGTCTTTTAGTATCATTACTAAGAATTCTTTAGTTTTCATCAACGAAACTTTATTGGAATCACTCCTTATTCCATACCGAACATTTGCGGATGTTATGTTAAATATAATGTATGGGAAAGGAGCAGTAATTGTATGTCCTTATCATGACATTGTTATGGAAATCTCCCAAGTGTATGACTAATGCAGATGGGTGTTTTTTCTTTAGGAAATATAAAAAAATCTTGAATATTCTTTCATTCCAACGTTTGAAACATTTATAGTTTTTTTCCTCCAGGGACGGTATCTGACGTAAACGCATTATGACGTAATAAAATTCCTACAAAATCGTCTTTTTTCAAGCATGTTTCCCTGAATTTGATGCTTGTTCCAATAGAATTGGATGACGTAACAATCAATATACGTCAGCTTCCGGTCCAAGTAAGAAGGGAACGAAAAGACCGAATATAGCATGTCTGCGTCAGTTTGCATCTTGTATTTGAAACAAATCAATTCGTTCACGCAATACCAGGTGTTCCTGCATTGCAAAATCCTATCATTCTACATTTATAATTTGTGGATACATCACAATTAGCTTTTCAGAACTTACTCCAGAATTTCGTCTTTTTCTTGATTCACCTTTGAAGTGTTCCCTGTGACAAACATTATTCCTAGTTGGGAATCTCCGATCAGATTAATCTACAAACAGAATTAAAAGAAATTTCGAAATCATAATAGCCAAAAATGCTGATGAATCTGAGAAATTATTATCGCATTACATATGATTAAAACGAATGATCGCCCTCTACTTTTATATCCATTTTCATATCCATCTGTGTGTTCCCCGGGCCTCATGTTGTCTTATTTGTATGGTCATCTTACAGCGAGGGGGTTATTTTCCGACACTATTGTGTATTCTTCGAGACCTCTTGGTAACCGGAAAAGTGAGAGGGTTATGCGAACGTAATCCGGATAACTACATCATTTGCTACTGACGTAGCGGATGGCTGTCCTAAGTCGGCCCCGATTGCCAGTCTGTCTCGTTGGTTTATATGTGGTCTTATGTGTTTGGTGTTTCTGTGTTGTTTTCGGTGTTTCTTAACGTTTTGTGACTCTTGCTGTACATGTCAACTCTTGTTTTTTTTTTGCATGGATTGTTTTGGTGATTTGCTGTGGGTGATGCAACCGAGTGTTGTTGGGGATCCCCCCTTTCTTTACTAATAACTAAACATTTGATATCCTAGCTACACATAAATTCTGTCATTACTACTATGGAAAACAACGAATAAAATTTCACCTGTGCAGTAAGAGATACTTCAACTTCGAAAACATTACAAAGTCAGATATGAAAGTTTCGGACATATCAAATCCTAATCAGAGACGTATAATTCTGGAATATAAACAAAAGGTACATGGCCGAGTGAAAGATAAAGCTGATAAAGTAATCAGAAAAGTAATTCGAAGGCCGATGACTGTTCTGTGTCGTTATGGATAGAAGAGTAAACCAGACTTTGGGATCCTAAACTTTTCTTGATGATGCATCTTATTTCAACTAACATACCTCACTTGTCTAGAAATATATTCTCAACTTTTGCCTATACATGAATCTTATGCTACAAAATATATATGGGAATGTAAGTCACACTACCCAGTAGGCGATGCTTTCATATTCGGAAGGAGAATCAAGGGGTTTCTTGCGACATCAATAATTCCTTTTCATTGTTTGTCCAGACATGATCTATCTTATGTTTTAAAGTCTATTTTGGACAAACCTTGACTCTGGTTGTATCGTTTCCGGCGGTGTCATTGCTCAAAATCCTGAGGATAAAGAATCCTCTCATATCCGCTGTAAATTGCATGTTACTTCGGACCTTTCCATCCGTGTCTACACATATAGCGTGCAGTTGACCATCTTTACACTTAGTAGTTATTGTTACTTTTTTAACCTGACTCTTGAATTCTTTTGGCTCTGTAGATATATTTAACATATAGAATTCGTGTTTAGAGTTGACTAGGGTGTCCGGATCTGGTAAGACGTACTCCTGTCAAGAGAAAATACCGATCTATTGATTGGAACATCATTATTGAGAAGGAGAATTTTCAGATTTCATGAAAACTGCTAGGTCGAAATTGAACTGAAATCTTCAGTTCAGAACTATTTGCTAATGCATGGTCTATTTGTATTAAGATACCCTTAAAGACGCCACATAAACTATTTAATGTTAACCTCCCCTAAAATATATAAGACATTCAACAAAATGGAATAAGCATTGAAAGAACAGTTAACATTATCAGAATCCCCTGTAGGGATATTCAACTTCCGCACTTATTTTGTGAATTGTAGATTCTGAATCTGTAGAACGTTTTTGTGCCGATTTGGTATTTCTAAACTCTTTCTTCCTACTTTAACCACATCTGTATGTAACATTCTAAGAAATTATGCATAAGTCTTACTGTTAAATCAAGTATGGTTCCATTAAAAGTTTTGTCTCGAAGAATACTGGAGGAGAAGGACTTCTTTCTGAATTCTGGAGGATTGTCATTTTCATCATTTATTTTTACGATGAGATTCATTGAAGTAACATTCCTTGGCTTTAACTCCAGTTTGCATTGTTCATGTATATCCCCTGCTGTATTTGTTACATCAGTTGCTGTTATAGTTAAATTAATCGTGTGTAATTTTTCTCTGTCAAGTTCAGAAATTAAAATAACTTTACCGGAATCCCTATCCACGGTAAAATTAGATGCGTAAGGTGATGAATCTGAAAAATAAAAGAGAAACTATCATAAATAAGTCTTTTTGAAATATAGAGTTGTTTCTCATTAATTTTGTGCATTTATCTAAATTTAAGTAATTGTGACGTCATCAACTTTTATTGAATCAATCGTGAAAATTCAAGCAAATGGGCTATGCAAATATGAAAATTGTAAAAGAATTTCATAAGGATGCAATGCTTTCAAGTAGCTTACCGTCACAAATGTGCTAGCTCAATAGAAAGACGGAATCTATGAAGAAATTGCAATCGTATATTTGTACGTAATTTGGATCATACCATGTAATTGGAGAAAAAAATTAACATCTCACCATCTAAAGAATATGCTATCTTTGAGTTGGTGTCGTTGTCGTAAGCCTTAACTGTTCCCACCACTATGTTCTTTGTGTTTTCATTTACAGATACATTTTTACGCCGCTCTTGTTCACTGAATTCTGGGGGATTGTCATTGACATCAATGACCTTGATCTGGATGGCTTTTGTTGACGTCCTGGGCTTCGGTATACCGTGATCTTGTATTCTTATCGTAACCTTAAAGGTAAAAATCATGTCTCGAGATTTGTAATGGCGTTCGAAAAGAAATCATTGGTTATAAACAAATCCATATTGAACATGTTGAAGAATATGTGTTTTCTGGGAATAGGGGAACTATAAGGTTTACGTAGTGACAGTTGAGGTCAAACTCAAAAATAGAAAATACTATAATGTAACATGAACGAGTAATATGTCCCACCGCCTTGTGGATACTTTCATATTATTTCTGTTATTTGGCATGACATAATGTTTGCGATCAAACAAAACTGAAATGCAAAAGAAACCTGTATTTTGAAACAGGTGGCTCTTCGTGCATTTCGATTGTTGTTGTTTTATCGTACGTTTGGAATCATGGTCAAAGTAGCTATAGAGAAACAGATAAAGCAATGTGGTGGGACAATTTTATGTTTTTACATACATAAAATTTTACATTTAAAAAAAAAATGTAAGGAAATTATAGAAGATCCATATACAATGTTAACATTAAAGTATTTCACAAAGAGACCGTAACAAAACTTGACGCACCGTGTAGCCAATCAGTTTCTCACTATCAAGTTGATTTTGGAGAATTACACTACCATTATCATTGTCAATGAGAAAGGGAGGGAGGCTAAATCCAAAAGAACCATTTGTATATTCAAAGCTGTACGATATACGTCCGTTCTCTCCATGGTCCTTGTCAGTAGCATTTATAATCGTCACTAAAGTTCCTATTTTGGCACACTGAAAAAAAAAACAATCAACTCATGGCATGGCCAATCTTTATTAGAAAAAAAAAGAATTTGAACTATCATCAAGATGAATATGTGACTCTCAAATGCAATGAAAAGATAATAAATCTTTAACTCACCTCAAAAATACCAAATTCTCCATCACCATTTTGAAAATCAAATTTTGGGTCATTGTTATTCGTATCTCGTATCTCAACGAATACATCAATTGTGTTATTCAGTGGTGGAATACCGTGATCTGTCGCTATTATTTCTAATTTGAATAATACTACGTTGTCAAGGAAGCTGCCATTGGTCAGTATGCGGCCAGAATCGGGGTCAATTACGAAAAGGTCAGAGCTGTTACTTCCTGATCCAAGAAGATATGTAACATGTCCACTTTCTCCTTCGTCGGGATCAGAGGTTCCGACAGTAAGCACAGTGGTTCCAATCGGAACCGTTTCTAGGATCTTTGTTCGGTTTTCATATGAGCCAAACGTTGGTGCGTTGTCGTTTACATCAAGAACGTACACCTTAACATCCGTGGTGTTGACATTTTGTAACTTGACATCAGATGGATTGTCTCTGGCCTGTATCTTTATATTGATAATTTTATCTTTTCCTGTGATACTCTCTCTGTCTATGTTTCCGGTAACTTTCAATTCCCCCTAAATGTCAAGAATTTGATTACATCTCTATTAAAAGTGTTAACGTTGGTGGTAATTGCGTACTGTATACATGTACTTTACACTTTGTTTGTGTGTGGTCATCTGACAGTGAGGAGGTTGTTTTACACCACAATTGTACGTTTTTCGATACTTCTGGGTAATCGTAAAATTGGGAGGGTTGTGCGCACGTAATCCAGGATAACCATACCTTCTGCTATTTCCGTGGCAAATGGCCGTCCTAAGTCGGCACCGGTTGCCCATTGGTCTCGTTGGTTTATGTGCAGTCCTTTGTGTTTGATGTTTCTGTGTTGTGCGTTGACGTTCCTTGTCCCTTACGCGTTTCTTTGTGCTTGTATGCTTTGTGTTTTTGCATTGGGTGTTTTGGGGTTTTGTTGTGGGTGCTACAACCTGGTGTTGTTGGAGATCCCCTCCTTTGTTTTATCATTATTACAAATGTGGTCGTGTTCTTTATTTAATTTCATTTTTATATTTTGTCTTAATAGTTTGAATGACAGCTAACATGATAGAAATCCAGATGTTGTTTGTACCATAAGATACAAAATCATTTCCAAAAAAGAAAAAAAATCTAATTGGACATCAGTATCAAAGAATTGAAAAGAAGTAAAAATTACATGTATATTCGCAACTTTCGAAAACAAGAGTTACTTCCCATTTGATACGGTATCTGACGTAGACTGATTATGACGTCATTAAATTTTAAGGAAACAGTGCTAAAAGTCTGGGAAATGACGGTATAAGATCGACGTTACCATACCATTTTCATGACGTCACAATGGTTTTACGTCAGATACCGTCTGTAAGGGAAAAACTCTGTATTCCGCAAATACCCAATAGAAACACTTACTGTTGTTTCATCGACTTCGAAATTCTGAATGACGATTTGATCTGTAGATACGATATGGTATGAAATCAATGCGTTGTTCCCAATGTCATTATCACGTGCCAGCACAGTACCGATCACGTGACCTTTGGTTGTGTAGTTGCCTTCTGTGATGTTGAACTGGAATGTGTTATTAAGGAAGAAAGGTGTGTTGTCATTTGCATCGAGAACATTTATCTCCACCGTGACTGTTGCAGTGTTGACAGAATCAGTAGCTGTTACCTCTAGCATGAGAGTGTCATTCTTTTCACGATCTATTTTTGTGGGCTTTTTCAATATTATTTTCCCTGCAAGACCAACAAAGGCGTTTATTGACTCATTCATATTTTCTAACATTTAACGCCATCCCACCAATGTTTTTGGCCACAATTTTCATTTGATAAAGCCTCTGAATACACCTTACACACAATTTTGAGCTTCTCGCGCCTAAAAGTTTGAAAGTAAAGCGGCACTACACAAGATTATTTATGAAATACCACTGATGAGGATTCATTCCTCGAATCATGCATGTCTGTTGTACATTATATTGAATTAATTTTTTTATCAGAGTTGGGACAATTCATTTTTTCTCAATTACTCTATTCGAAAGTATCGATCCTCTTGCAATATAACCCTCCCTGCCATTTTGCATGTATGTACATTTGTATTTTTTGGTGGTTAGATGTCTTTGCTTTAGTCGTTGCATAACCCCTAAGGTGTTCCATAATATCCAGCTGGACTGTAGTTTTTAGTTTTCAGGATTTAATGATGATATTTTTTTTAAATATGTTAATCATCTTTAGCTTGAACTATACAAAAACCAACAGACAGACTGTAGATAACTTTTAAATTATAATTATGTTTATTTAAAAGATAAAAAGTAATTTTAGAAAGCCCCTTCAATCATTTTAAAGTTTTGAGCAATCATTTCAACGTTTTTAAAAGAAATATTTTAGCGAGAATCTTACCTTCTCGATGGTCAATTTGGAAAGCATTGAAAGGATTTACAGATAGGCTGTAGGAGATTTTTCTATTTTTGGCTGTAATGTCGTGATCAGTAGCTTGGACAGTGGTCACTATAGCTCCCTTCACAGCACTTTCTGATAGGTTGGCAAACAGTGTTTCCTTGTCAAAAGCCGGTGGCTCGTCGTTAACATCCTCCAGCATTATAGTTAATTTTGCTACAAGACGCGTAAGAACTGTTTATACTTTTCTTCTATTGAAAATTTTGTGAAAAAAGGATGAATAAGCAAGATAGGAATAGTCAAATCTTGAAAATCTTAAATAGTAGAATTTAAGCAAAGAATATTCTCACAAAGAAAGCAAAAATGCGGTAAACATGATTAGGAAACGTATAATACAATACGTTACCTATGTCATACTGTGGAGTGTTCAGTTTTCCATTTACATCCGTTACATTCAGCGTTAAAATGACTTGTGTCGCCGTTTCAGCATCCAGTTTCGAGGTCACATAAACCGATCCATTGAATTCATTAATTTGAAAATAGTGCTACAAAAGTTTGTTCACATATAAATCGAAACATTGTTACACTAATTTCGTTTTCTCATGATTCTAAGAAAAAATACTCGCGTTAAACTATGTTACTGCAAGATTGTTGCCATATTTCGTTTGCATTAAAAAGATGCTATCCGATTTGATTTGTTGTTCAAATAAGATTTTCTAAATAAGTTATTCATTCAAAAAAAATCTATATGATTCATACCTCAACAAGACTCTCATTGATTTTCTTGTTTTCAAAATCAAATGCTTCTATCTCTTTTATTTTGTACATTAGACTATAATCCAAATCTGCATCACGTGCCCCACACGTGACAAACGACGTTCCAATTGGTAAATTTTCTTTTATCTTGGTACTGAAGATGTCTTCATCGAACTTTGGTTTCTCATCATTTACGTCATCGATGTCAACGGAAACAAACGTCGTCCCTGTTAGTTGAGGATCACCTTTGTCGATTGCGATAATTGTTAGATTGTATGATGGTATCGTTTCTCTGTCAAACTTTGCATTTAGTTCCACTTTTATATATCCGGTACTACTGTCAATTCTAAATTTATCTGACCCTTTCTGTATGAAATACGATAGGTCGTTATTCGGTTTTGCGGCATCTCCATCCGTCGCAATAACGCTTGTAACGTTATCGCCTAAAACATAAATGTTCCATAAAGAAACCGATTTTATGTAAGAGAGAACAAGACCCATTCTTTTGAAAAATACATCTACTTAAGAAAAAAGTTTGCAGCATATATTTTCCTTAACATTTTCTTACTGATTTACTCCACAAACTGAAATTACCTGTCGAAATTCATTCAGCTCACTCTAATTTTCATAGTATAACAAATCTTTCATTCATAATCATATTACTTTTTTTTTACAATAATAGCAACGTTAAAACATATCTTACCTGGCGTTGAATCCTCTGGTATATTAGCATGGGTCAGATTTACAGTAAACTTCGGTATATTATCATTTTCATCCTGTAATATGACACATTTTGGTCAGAATCTCAATCATTTGAAAATTTAGAATTAGACATCTTAAACATAAAATAATGCAAAAAATGGAAATGAAACTTTATACCATTTTTCGAGTAAATATCTTAGCTATACTTACGATAACTGTAACATCAAGAGTTGTAGTTCCTGTCAAAGACGGTTCGCCATAATCAACAGCGGTAATACAAACAGATATCCTTGTAGTATTCTGTTGTGTCAAAGCTTTATAATCTACAGGCGTTATTACTGATATTTGTCCTGTTGTGCCGTTTGCTTTGAAATGATCATGAACCAAAGATGGGGACACCTTTTCTATGCCATATTTGAAAAACGAGTTGTTTGTTTTTCTTTCATCGTTGTCGGTTGCCTAGTTTTTGAAAAAGAAAAAAACGTAAAGGACATAAAAACTGACATATTCACAACAAGGACAATATTACTCCAACACTGATACATGTGTGAATGACCGACAAATATTAGTGTGGTGATAAAGGGATATCAAATAGAATACACGTGTTTAAAACACAATATCATTTTATTGTTCGAAGTATTGAAAGTATCGTAGGCTATGACCATACAAAACACCGAATTTGTTACAGTTAGGCTATTACCATACAAAACACCGAATTTGTTACAGTTAGGCTATTACCATACAAAACACCGAATTTGTTACAGTTAGGCTATAACCATACAAAACACCGAATTTGTTACATTTAGGCTATAACCATACAAAACACCGAGTTTGTTACAGTTAGGCTATAACCATACAAAACATCGAATTTGTTACAGTTAGGCTATAGCCATACAAAACACCGAATTTGTTATAGTTAGGCTATAGCCATACAAAACACCGAATTTGTTACATTTAGGCTATAGCCATACAAAACACCGAATTTGTTACAGTAAGGCTATAACCATACAAAACACCGAATTTGTTACAGTTACCGTTTTCTTACTTTCCTGTTTTCCGCTCGACTGAAGTGAAGAGAGTTGCTTGCAAGCAGGAAACGTTTACGCCGCTTCCATGATACTTAATCTCAACTCCATTGTAGAATCACTTTTTTATGAAAAATTTTTGATTCTTTTGTAAGGTTTTACAAAATTTTGGGCTTTAAATTTGAATTTTATCAACTCATAAGTCGAATACCATCTCCCGAATCAAAATGAGAAGTTTTGTCAACACATGTATATTCATTACATCATACAAGCTGTTGATTTCCTAGAAATCCTTCAACATATAATAAAATGTCACCAAAGACAAAATGTATTGCTTTGCCGTTTTTATACGTACTCTGACGATTAACTTGCCGTTGGAAAAATTACGGGAGTTTTCTTTGAGTGACGCCGTATAGATGGGTCGCTCAAACATTGGTTCATTGTCATTAATATCTAGGAGATTGATCTGAATGGAGACAGTTGTCCGTCTGCTTCCTCCGTCTTCTGCAATGGCCGTTAGGTAATAGACATCTTTGATTTCTCTATCTAATGTTGTATTATCTCCATTTGTATAAAGGATGCCTGTTTGAGGGTCTATTCTAAATCTGTGAACAAAGAAACGGAGGAAAATCCTAAAGGTTTCAGCAATAATCTTTGAACGAAAAGTAAACAATTAAGGTATCCGATGTACAATAGGGCATTTTTCCATGCCTGGTAAGGCACTATAAACTATATATTTTCTGAAAGGTTATAATGCCCACTGCTCAGAAATACTAATTTTGGGGCCAGAAAAACAAAGGGGAATTACTGCTAATCATTTAAATTGTCTATTTTCTCTATATAACATATGCAAAATAACAAAGTTGTACAAGATATTTTCCCCTTTGATTTTTAAGATCTGAGAGCCTAATGTCTATACTCAGGGCATCATTACCTTTCAGAAAATATATAGTTTATAGTACCTTACCAGGCATAAATTTTATCATACTTTACAATGGAGATTACTAAAACGCTATGATAAATGACTCAATTGTACAACGAATACCTTAAACAAGTTTACATACTAAAAGTTCATGTTATTGGAGCACTCTTTGATTGTTATTGGCTGTTTAGAATCAATGAAATATATTGTCTTTTGATCTTTGAAAAAAAAAAACAACTTTTGATTGAATTCAGCATTATTGGATAAATATTTCGTTTTGATAAAATTCAATGCTTGATCCACCTAAACAATGTTTAATGTGCGAAAATTAGTCAGAAATATTATAAATGTCTGCTTGAAGTATATTTATGTCTAGAAATCAATTACGATAATAAAATTCATACTTTCCGTTCCCTCCTCTCAGCATAAATGATATGGTTCCATATTTACCACTGTCTTCGTCCGTGGCCTAGAAAATTACCGGTTTTAAAATGTTGAAGAATTATTAAGATAAAGTAAAAGAAGAACTTTATTCAAGTGACGGCTTAAGGAATATATATCTTATTAGACACATAAAAAATGTTTCTGAAATATTATGTATTAGCATGAAATAAAATATATTAGCAACAAAGAAGTGTATCTTTTCTAGAATACTCACATTAATGTGACCGATTCCCGTATCATTCGTGGCATCTTCAGTTACGTTGAAGCGGTATTCATTTTTTGCGAATATAGGATCGTTATCATTAACGTCAATAATGTTGATGTCAACATCACAGGAGGCCGACCAATTCTCTGATGTGTCTATTTCTGTTGCTACAACCTGATGAAAATATGACAAGGAATTTATGTCATAAGTTTCATTATCATTACATGAGTTGATTGTTGTATATCATTCATCATACTCAATAGTCAACATATGCTATTTTGTAAGATAGGGAAAATAGAAAACATAGATCCTATATCGTGGCTTTCTTTAATCCAATTAAAGAGATATCTACTTCTTTTACAGAACTCTTTGATTTACCAATTGGAGATGTCCCTTTCAACGAGCAATATAACAAAATAAAAAGCTGTCTAATACGATTAAAGGGCTTTCTATAAGAATTGTGGAGCTCTTTAATTGAATTACAGAGGTCTGAAAATAAATTGAAGAGCTAATTGAATTTAAGAGCTCTCTAACTACAACAATCGGCTAAGTATACATTAGAGAGCTCTCCAATTCTTTTATACACCTCTGTAATTTAATTGAAGAACCCTTTAATTCTTTAAAAAAAGCTCTTTAATTTATTGAGGTGATCTCTAAGTATTTGAGCTTCTTTTAATTTAACTTTCCATACCCATTTTCTAAGAATGAGTCTCATGTCTTTGAAATACATGCATACCTTACATCTGTGTGTAGATGATACTATAACAATTTTTGAAGAACTATTGAATTTAGATATAATGTGCTTATTTACCTTAATGCTCATGTTTTTCGTTGTTTCATAATCAAATCTGAAAGTGTTTGATAGTCGTATCAATATATCTCCACTACCATATATCTCCGATGGTGTCGCTTCTAGGAAATTACACGATGTTCCATTGTCAAACTGTACAGTTAGGTTCAGATGACTGTTCCTACCCTTGGAAAGTAAATAAAGCATATTGCTAAATGGATAAAACTCATAACTTTGGAGTGGGTATTTTGACATCGTAATTTTTTTTTGCTATTTTGTCATTTCATCAAAAAATATGATCAAAATTAAAGGAGGTTAACATCTTAGCACCATCCCTCCTACGCTATTTTGAACGTAGATTTTATTTGGATATGCTACTGAATCGACCCTACAGGAAATTTGGAGCCGTGCATTCTCTGCAAAGTAAATGCACAGATTTAAATTAAGAAAATATAACTAGAGGGCGCTACTAAAACGAATTTTGGCTGTGTCTGAAAATCACTTTGACTGGAAGCATCACTGATGAGGATTTTAAAATATCCGAAAAAAGTGTCTTGTGCATAATTAATTGGTTTGAAATTTTATTCAGTCACTCTCGTACCATTGTTGTGTTTCTAGTTGTCCCTGTTATTTCGTTTAGATTGTTTCATTACGGAAATGGTTTACAGGGAATTACATAAAACTGAAACTTTTACTCTACGTAATGTCATATTCTTTTTGTGCCTCGAGCGTCACTGATGCGAAATTTTCTTGTAATGCGCATATGGTGCACTGAAATTTTATGATAGAATATATATTTCAATATTGACAGATTATCATATTCGAATACTATTCTATATCTATTAGCATACTATGGCTTAATAAAAATACTTCATACCTTATAAATGTGTGTCTGTATTTTTTTTTTCTGTTAGTCATTTTAACTTATTATATCTCGTGTACAAATTCGAAAATCTGTGTTCTATTTGTTAAAGTTCACGTTCCTTTGTAGAATATAACAAGTTTTGGCCTTAGTCATCTAGCTTCCACATAGAACAGAATTACCTGATCTTTATCCTGAAGTTTTATACCAGAACCGTTTATAGTAATTGGGATACTAGCAGTGCCTTCCATGACATGAGCATCGTAGTGTGAGGAATTGAACTCAGGTTTGTTGTCATTAACATCCTCAACGTTTATAGTAATAAGGGTAGTAGATGTATTTTGTCCATACTGAGTGACGTTGTCTCCGACTTCATAGGCCTGAAAGATGAACGATTGATAGCACGAGATGCATATTTGAATAGTTTTGTATGGCTTTATTTAAACTTTGCATTTGGTTAATTTTATGAGACAAATGATCACACATTTGCAAATGAATATAGATGGATCTAACTACTAACTGTAACATTTATTAAGCAATATCCACCAAGATCTTTAAGGACGCCCTCATCTCTATCTAGTTTTTTTGCAGCCGTCACACTGCCATCTGTGGTATTGATTTGAAACAGGTTCCGACAGCTACCTTCTGAAAAAAATGCAATCATATTATAACATCATGAACACATGGCTAAAAAATAGTTAAAAACGGAATATGAACTATAGAATTACAATAGGTGACCACTGTTTATATATATGATTCCACTCAAGAAGAATTCATAATTTCAGACGGTTGCTCTTCGTTATAGAGAATGAAGAATATTTTCAGATCTTTATTTTCTGTTGAAATAAATAATTTCTTTTCTGATTGATGACCAATGACATGCCTTCTCTTGATCTCTTCACGGTTTGCACGTACCATTTTCAAATCTGTATTCTATCTGGTTTGGCACTCCTGTATCCCCGTCTGACGCCTTTACTTTAAGAATTTCACCCTTAAATGATTTATATTGATTTTAGATAAAGAAGAAAATACTCCAATTAGACGAACTATAATTAACATCTTTTATGTTACTGACGCATAAACCTAATCAAGCGTCTCAAAGAATAACATAACATTGACTGAAATTGAATATTGTCATTTATTGAAAATGACGCATGAGTTTAGAAAACATGACAAATTATGATAATAACATATGAAAGAAGTGACGCAATCTTAAATCAATTTCAGTCCAAATAGTTCATTTCTCGATGTAGCAAAATTTAACCTGATATGCGTCAAAGTAAAGATTGGGGTTTAACAAAATCCTCTTAACATGTGGAGAAGTAAACGTGAAGTACATAAATCATGACAATCACAAATTTACTCACATAAATACAAGTGAAGGTTAAACAATTATAAATCAAATATCATGTCACAAAGATGAAGAAGACGAAAAGAAATGAGCGGAAAGAGAAAATTTATAACAGTAATCATTGTTATAAAGTTAAAGGTGCTAGGGGAGGGAGGTGGGAAATTTCCGTGAAAATACTTCAAATTTACAAACAGATATATAGTTGTCGTCGAGACGCTAGATGAAAACAGAATGATGCACGCGCATCGTAAGACCATGTAGAATTTTAAATGGGGTTCAATAAGGGGTGTATGCGAACATAAAACATTTTATATAAGATATAAAGTGGTTTTTATGTTACTGACGCATAAACCTAATCAAGCGTCTCAAAGAATAACATAACATTGACTGAAATTGAATATTGTCATTTATTGAAAATGACGCATGAGTTTAGAAAACATGACAAATTATGATAATAACATATGAAAGAAGTGACGCAATCTTAAATCAATTTCAGTCCAAATAGTTCATTTCTCGATGTAGCAAAATTTAACCTGAAATGCGTCAAAGTAAAGATTGGGGTTTAACAAAATCCTCCAAAGGAGAGCGTTTCGCAACGAATTACGTAGGAACGCGAACCCCCCAATCTTCAACACTTACTGATTATGTACATATAATGTCACAATGACTAGCTAAGTTCGGACTACAATTAGACCAGAAGCCCTTGTCTCCATGATCTGGATAAGTCAATATTTCTAATACTGGTAAACTAACATATTTACATGACAACAGAGCGAATAATATTTTGGCACAGGAGCCCTTGTCTCCATGACCTGTATTGTAATGAAATTGGTCAGAAGCCCTTGTCTCCATGACCTGTAACCATGTAACGTAGCGATAATTGATCAGAAGCCTATGTCTCCATGACCTGTAACATAATGATAATTGATCAGAAGCCCTTGTCTCCATGACCTGTATTGTAATGAAATTGGTCAGAAGCCCTTGTCTCCATGACCTGTAAGCGTTATGGATGGTATCCTTATATATTTTTTGAATGCGTTTGAATGCCATCGACCCATGAGTTGAATGTTTTCGTCCGATACACCCATTGCAGCCGCAGTTGTTGCTGCACCGATCCGAAAGCTGTGACCTTTATAGAGTTTGCAGTCAAGATTTGCCCACAGTAGAGATAATCGCAAATGTTTGTTAAAATAATTGTAAGTAACAGGTGATCAATCCAGAAAAATTAACAAAGGACCCGGTGAATTGTCTCGTATGCTGCAATATTTGAACAGGGCTTCAACTGGACAGCAATCTGAGGAAGATGTGGATTTGATCAGCAGTGTAGGCGGAGATTTTCCTGTTGAATGTTTGAACGAATCAAATGTCAGTTCCAGACTAGATGGTTTATCGGAATCGTTATTGTAAAGAAAAACAATGTTTTCCCGTTTAATACAGTGAGTAGAATGACCGTTTTTAAGCGTTATTTCACCAATTCGTAGAAACGCGTGAAAAGCTATTTAATACATAGCTTTAATTAGAACTTGACTGAAAAAAGAATTGCAAACGAAGGGTATTGATTTGACCAGCTCCCATAGTATTTTTGATGTAATGGGCAAGCGCTTGTCACAAATTTTCTGAGATTTTTGATAGCCATTCAGCATCTTTCTAAGCACAAAGTTGTGTAATATATCATGCTGACCGTGTAGATTTGCTAGGAAGCCTAAAGCTGAAACGTAGGTTTGAACAGTCGATGGAGCTAAGCCTAGTTCAAAGCAATGTGCCACGAAAAGTGCCACTTTGTCACATGATATATCCTTGGGCCCGATTTCTTGTCCTCTGGCAATCATTTGTATGAAAGCTACGTATCGTTGATAAACAGCAGTATATGCCTTTTGTGTTGAATCTGATAATGAATGTTGAATAAGATGTGAAGCTGTCGCTGTTAGCTTATCAATGGT
Source organism: Pinctada fucata (assembly GCA_028142955.1). Lineage (NCBI taxonomy): Eukaryota > Metazoa > Mollusca > Bivalvia > Pterioida > Pteriidae > Pinctada > Pinctada fucata. The sequence goes on from AP027103.1 coordinate 39,863,738, forward strand.
TCCGTTTGGACTGGAGTTGAATCCCTGTCCATGTGAGGGTACAGCTGCTTGAATTGTAGAATCTGCAAACGGGAAAGTTTATCAGCTGCGACATTTTGAATACCTGGGATATGACGAGCACGAAAAAGCAGGTTATTCTGCAAAACGGAAATGACTAAACGACGTACTAGTTTCATAATTGATTTATCTTTGCTAGATTGATTATTGATTATGTGGACTACTGCCATGTTATCAGAGTAAAAATTGACTTTAGAGATGGCCATATCTTTCGCAAAAGGTTCGATAGCAATCACGATCGGAAACAGTTCTTTAATGGTAATATGCGCTGATGACCAGGAATCGTCCCATTTTCCATAAAACCATTTGTTTTGAAAAACTCCTCCAAAACCTGCGTTACTAGCATCGGTAAAAAGATTAAGGCTCTCTGATGATTCCCATTTATCTTCGAGTAAAAGGGATGTGCCGTTGAAATGATTTATGAAAATTGACCATGCATGTAAGTCCGCTTTCGCTTCTTGCGTTAATCGTCGCACGTAGAACGGTTTTGTAAGGCCGATTGTCAAGTCTATGAGTCTACGCAAAAACGCTCTTCCCGGACTCACTACAGCGCAAGCAAAGTTTAAAAGGCCAATTAGAGATTGTAATTGCCTGAGTGTTAATTTTTTCGAATTTAAAGCTCCAGTGATGGCCGTTCGGATTTTAGTAAGTTTCTCTTCAGGGAGTCTTATTTCTAGCTTTATGGTATCAATTTCCAACCCTAAGAATACTAGCTTTGTAGTAGGATAAACCGTTTTGGGGTGTTTTATTGGAATCTTTATCTCCTCGCAAATTGTTAGGAAGTGACGTAATGATCTATGGCATGCATCCGAATCGGGTCTTCCCAAGAAAAGGAAGTCATCGAGAACGTGGACACATCCTTCAGTTTTGAAATGCGTTTCCATGACCCAGTGCAGAGCGTTGCTAAATTTCTCAAAAAGGTTACAAGAGAAACTAAGACCAAAAGGCAATGTTTTGTCATAATAAAATTTGTTTTCGAAATAGAAGCCTAAAAGTTCGTAGTCATTTGGGTGTACAGGGATCAGTTTGAAAGCATGTTCGATATCTGTTTTCGCCATGAGCGAACCCCTACCCAATTTGGATATAATAGCAAGAGCCGATTTGATAGACTGGTATTGAACCGAAGTATATGTATCGGGGATACCATCGTTGATAGAATCCCCATCGGGATATGACAAATGGTGTATTACTCTAAATTCACCGGGTTCTTTTTTCGGGACAACGCCTAAGGGTGACACTTGAATGTTCGCGAAAGGTTTGTCGTGAAAAGGGCCTGAGGCCCGTCCGTTTGAAATTTCCTTAAGAATTGCTTTACGTATTATGTCCGGGTTGTCCGTAGCGGATTTTAGATTTTTAGAAAAACGGAATTTCCGACACCCTTAGAATGGAATTTTAAAGCCGAAATTGAAACCTCGAAGTAAATAATCTTTTAAAGTGTCGTCATAACCAGTTAACCAAAATTTCAAAGCTGCAGTATCAATGGGAGTAACGTCCGAAATAGGTTCATTTGGTTGGGGGAGGTTTCCTGACATCAGTTTTTGTCGTTGGTGTTGATCCAGATTTTCCTAATTGGATTGATTTAGGTTTAACTCCTTGTTTGCTACGAAAACAAGTTTTCCTTGGGTGTTTTCCTCTGCACTTTTGGCATGTATGCGAATATTTACAGTCTTCCCTACTGCATGATCCGGTATTGTTGTAATCGTAACAGTACGGTCTGGATTGGGGAAAGCCACGAAAATTGGAGGAATCCGGTGTTTTCATCGTATTCAGCTTGCTGTGTAGAGCTGATCCTAACGCCATTTGGTACAATACGGCGTTTATTTGTTCCCATGGCATCTCACTGGGGTTAATTGCCCTCCACTCCCTGAAGTTTCTATTGTAGGATAGGGCTGCAGCTAACTAAGCTTGTTCTGCTAATTTTGATATGATGTTAGCATATTTCATCAGGTTAATGGCTGCTTCCGGCTTCTTTTCACAATAAAGACCAACATATATGTGGAAAGCAACGGTCCAATTATTTAGGGAGGAAAATTTGGTTTGGCTTGGCTTGGCTTTTACCAAGGATACCGTACCGTCCTTTTCCACAAGTTTAAAATGCTCCTCCTGGTCAGACTGTAGTAACGAACCCAGCTCTATGTACTCCTCTGCCCATATTTTTGCCTTGATTTTGTTGTCGACCCCTACCCCCAGGGGCCTAGAAATACTCTGTTTGGTCGGGTTTGGTGGTACCGTACCTGTTAAAGCTTGCAAAGCAAGGGTCTGTGGTGCGGCTGGTGCTAATATTGAAGAAGTAGAGGGCTGGCTCTCCGTCATAGATTGGACCACTGTTGCTGAAGTTGCTTGTGGTGTTGTGTGCGCAGGCGAGGGGGCTTCCAGCTGTGTTGTGCTTGCTATATTTGCTTCGTTCCCTGTAACTTGCATTTCCTGTACCACTGACCGGACTACAGTTTGTAGTTCCTGTCGGATGCAGTCTTTTATAGTGTTGATCATTGCTGCGTCCGGGCCTCTTGGGGTGGCTGTGGCTTGGTTAGCGGTTTGTTTATTGGCTATGCGCCTAGAGCGTTTAGGAGGAGGTTCCATATTTCCTAAAATGTTTCAAATAAAACTGTTATTGCTTGTCAAATTATCATTGCTCGTTATTCGAATATCTTATTTAGCTACAACGTCAACTATTTACGTTATAGAGAACATGATTATTAGCATTACCTGTAATATTGTTATATTCATTTTTTTTTATTCATTTTGTTATTTTTTTAATTAATAGCTTATGCGCCAAATGTTGTAAAGTAGTTTATGAATATGACGCTTGTCAAGAATTTATCGGATTATTGAAAACCGTAATATGTAAGGACAATTTTATTTTTGTGTTTTAGGAATGAGATCTATGGTAAATTGAGTATGCGGATAGGTGTATTAAAATAGAAATTGTAGGATTGGATTAGTTTAAAATTAATACCATTCCTAGGTTCAGTTTGATCTTTATATAGTTCAAATGTACTTTTAAAAAATCGTCTTGATTTAAACTCACATGAGAGAAAACTACAGCTATTACTGGAAGATATAAATTGTATGTGCTCAGATTTTCTTTCTCCGTGCAACGTTCTGTTTTAATGGTAACCAGATGTTGGGTGTATCATCGTTAGGTAAGAGTAAATACTCTCATAAAAATGCTTACGACAGCTATTACTGGAAGATATAAATTTTTAGATAAAAATTTTCTTTGTCCACGCAAAATTGTGCTTCAACAGTATCCAGATACTGAAGTAAGACGAGCATATTTTCCCACGACCTACTTACGTATGTTGTATCGGATAACTGGTAAACAGTGTAAATAACTAGTAGGACATAAAAAATATAGACTTTATCATTACTTTATGGTTATATCGTCGCACCAGTACATGAATCATGTTTTTTTTTAATATAAATACATTGTAAATTGGGAATACGGATGCGTGATATTAAATAGTAGTCTGGTTTGACAACGGTCAATAAAATCGAATTTAATAATGAAGTTAATTTTTGTCTCTTTAAGTCAAAAGTACTGTACTGATCATAGTACTTAGCTCCAATATCATATGGTACCGAAAGTAGTACCAAGCCAAGAGGAGCTAATCATAATATGGTACTGAACATAGTACCGAACCGCACTACCTATGGTACTGAACATAGTACCAAGCCGAGATTGGTTCAAATAGTATTATGATTTGTACTTAACATCTGTCTTGTTGACTCAAACGTAATGTACTGATCATAGTACTCAGCTCCAATATCATATGGTACCGAAAGTAGTACCAAGCCAAGAGGAACTAATCATAATATGGTACTGAACATAGTACCGAACCGCACTACCTATGGTACTGAACATAGTACCAAGCCGAGATTGGTTCAAATAGAATTATGATTTGTACTTAACATCTGTCTTGTTGACTCAAACGTAATATACTGATCGTAGTACTTAGCTCCAATATCATATGGTACCGAAAGTAGTATTAAGTCAAGAGGAGCTAATCATTTGGTACTGAACATAGTACCGAACCGCACTACCTATGGTACTGAAAATAGTACCAAGCCGAGATTGGTTCAAAAATTATAGAGGCTTGTACTTTACATGGTACTGAACATGACATCATTTGAAAATGGATATATCAATTAAAAAACTGAAACATACTAGTTTATGTCTGGCACTAAACATATAGTGCTGAAACGTAATTGAATAAATAATGATTTATACTCAATTTTGTATTCTCCTTATACCTAGCGTGCGTACTTTAACTGTCATAGCGATTTGTTAAGCAATTGTTCGTTAACATTTAACGTGTGTTGTGAACTTTTATCTAAACCAAACCAAATTATCTGATGTAGGATTTATAGGAACATAGAAACTGTGATTTACTGCGTAGATTTAAGATATATTAATAATGATTTAAGTTGCTATTAGCACGTCCGAGGTCTTATAATAAACGAGTGAAAGGGAGTCTGGGATAAGGGAAAATAGAATTAAAAGTGAGGAAATGATAGATATAGGATAGATACATATGTATATAAATACAGATCTAACATGCACAAAAGTGAGTTGTGTCGCAGAATTAGATATATAATGTGAAAGAAAACAAAAGGATATGAATATTGTCCATGGTATGAGAAAGGATACCGGGTCGGCACTGCTAGTAAAATTTTACTTCACCGAATTTAAGATAGCGCCTCGCACATTTTTGTAATACTTAAAAAGTCCAAGGTTATTAAAATGGACACCGTCATCATAAATTGGCTTCTTCGATTTTTTCATCCCTGAGATAGTCCAGTAATCGATTCGAGGGTGGTCCATAACTGCCTGCTTCAACTCCCGGTTAAACGCAAGTACGAGATCGTTATATACCCGGATTGACAAACGGCGGGTTCGGGTCCTCGGCATGAGTTGTAGGATCGTTGTACGGTTCAAGTTGTACCGCTGCATCAACATTGAACAAAGGGACACTAATTTGTAGCAAAGCGTATGACAGCAATCTTCTGTTGCGTCGCGTTTGTCCAGATCATTCCCTCCGATGTGAATAATAAGGGCGGTTGGTTTACGGGCGCTGATTTCCATCTCCACTCGTCTGACGTGGCTGGAGAGTTCCAAACGACCACCGCATATACCAAATAAATGACAATCTATGGGTGGATGAAAGTTAAAATCCATAAATCCACGTTGCTCCATGAAAGATTTAAGGCGATTGACGTGGGAACTTCCGACGAACAGAACTTTGTCAGCCATTGATATATAGTTGTTTGTTGTTTTTTTTTATTGGACGGAAAAGCAGTCAAAAATGGAAATGCAGCAAAAATAGCATTGAAAAATTATAATTCCAAAGTAAAATTACCTTTGAAAAGACGTACAACAAAATAATGTCAATAACAATCCAGATTTAATGTCAATAATAATCCAAATTTCCGTGAAAATACTTCAAATTTACAAACAGATATATAGTTGTCGTCGAGACGCTAGATGAAAACAGAATGATGCACGCGCATCGTAAGACCATGTAGAATTTTAAATGGGGTTCAATAAGGGGTGTATGCGAACATAAAACATTTTATATAAGATATAAAGTGGTTTTTACATCACAGAAAAACTGGCACTTAATGCAAACTGAAAAGTTTTACGTGTATTAACATCAATATTTATTACTAAAGCATACCAATGCAGACGAATTTTCCTGAATATAACGTAGGTATGGTAATCCTTGAAAAAATGGAGGCTTGTCTTGTACATCTTTAATCTTTATAAGAACATCAGCCGTAGTGCTTTTGTTGTAATAATCCTTGAATTAAGAAAAGTATTAGATGTGAGAATCATGGGAATTATTTGGGTTTACAATCTATCTTATAGGAAATGGGATAAATATATGTAGTATAACTAAATTTCTAGTATTCTAGACATGTTCTTTAGTTCTACATTCCAAAGATGTCATGGATGCCCACGTTATGGCTATTTAAAATCCGAACATTGGAAGCAATATTAACAAATCAATGCATAGAGTGAAAAAAATAAAACATTCAATCATCGTCTATATCAAATTCAAAAGCAATACATCTAACTCTTCGTATATTCTAGAAAAAAAAACTATTCTTACAGCAGCCGTGACTGTATATTGGTAAAAACTCAGCGTCTCATAGTCTAGGTTATGTTGAATTTCCATTATGCCTGAATAAATACCTATTGAGAAAGCTCCACTATATAAAGCTTTTGCCTAAAATGATATAGGAAAATGATTAATTTTTCTTTAATTGTTTGATTAATAAAACGTTAATTATTATGATTACATTAAATTGTACGTTACATTACATATCATATTCGTATCGCTTTTTGCGATATCGTGGTCCAGAAATTACGTTGAAAGAATATGCAATTGGAAGCAAACTGCATTGAAACAAATATATGAGATAGTCATTAAAGGTATAAAGGTGAAGATCTTGTTTTCAAAATTTTAAAATTGGGCAAATCACGATAATGTTGAGTTCAACCTAAATGAAATTATACGCTATAAAATTTTTAATTCTATAAAAGAACATGTAGGAATTAGAATTATATCCTTCTTATCATTTATAAAAACTTATAAATTAGCAAATATCAAAGAAAAATAGATATACGTACAACCAATTTTAACTAATAAAAATTATAAGAATACTCACTTGACCTGATGGCTTTGAATATAAAAGTAAATGATATTAGGTCATCACAAGTTGCAGCTTAAAATTAATTATTTCAATTCAAATGTAATGAAAGCTGTCGTGAAGAGACAGTTCGATCATATTTTTAAAAATGTGCTGACATCTCTTATGTTAAGAATTGATCATATATAATTAATGTAGAAAGTATTTATGACACTAGAAGACACGGTAGCGAATCGCGTGATATACAAATAATTATTTACATTGGAACCCCCTTCAATTAAACAGGTAAACACTGACTAAATCTACCGTTTACGAATTTTAAGAACACATAAACAGATCTTTTTGTATTTACGTGTGCACTATACCATAACATTTAAAATAGATTAGAAAAAAATCAGTTCAAGTGTTCTCTCTATATACCTATACTCATGACCAGAATAGATAACAATCATATAAATGATAATGATGCTCACATGATAGACCTTATATAGTTTGATATAAAGTAGATTTATAGAGTGTTTACAGTGTTTAATCGAAGGAGATTCCCGTGCAAGAGATTAGTTGCATATCACGTGATACGCTGCCGTAAAAATACAAGATATACATAACATACAAAGGGCTAAACATTCTGCAAAGAAGCAAAATCTCACTCCACAATAGAGCAAGTAAAATTCTGGTGCTCGGGAACAGCAAGCATATCCTGAATGCTAGCAAATTCAATAGCTTTAGTCGTAGGGTAAAAGGTCAAATTCATTGTAAATAAGAGGGACAGGCCACACTTAACAAGGTGGTATTAGATGCTTCTTTAAAATGTATATAGGGCTGGTGTTTAGCCTCATACGTGTGTTGTATATTTCAATGACAACTAAAACAACATCGTAATGCGACACTGTAGAGATTGATAAAACTACAAGACAATAAACGTGATAGAAAAAAGATACATTATTCAGATTGGCGGATGCTTACTGTGAGATAGTACCGGACTTGGCCACCCAGTCCATTATCTCTGTCTATTGCTTTAATTGATGCATCTATTGTTGTATTTACATCTGCATTCTGTAATGAAAATGTGATGTTGTTAAGACAAGGGAACTATTTGAAAGTTCTCATGCTTATACAGTCTTCATGAAAACGTTTTTTGACCAGTCAGGCTAGTTGAGTTCCGAAATCTACTATCCACCAAAATGTCCAGTAGCCATTGAAGAAAAAAGACCCATCGTTTCTTCAGATAGGCCGTTAAGTTGGCCAAAATTTAGACATATGGAGTATACATAAGAATCGAACTAAGTTAAACCACCATCCGATCCTTTCTCCTAAGCGGATGTCATCGGTCCGTGCTCACGTTTTACATCGCACACGTCATTATCAATAGACTCAATATCACAATGAATTCTTGAAATTCTTGGTATAAATATCTTTTTAATATACAAAAAATTGACAGAGAAAGAAAAAATATAAGAACTTATTTGTATCATACACGCTTTAAGGATGATTGTTGATTGTGACTGTGCATGGTCATTACCTAATACCTATATACGGTAAGATATATCATTTTCGTACGAATCTATTCATTTCAATGTTAAGTTAAGATCTAATTGTTCTATTGAACATGTTATACTCGCATTTTAGTCGTTACCGTAAAATATCGTGTCACAACACGAAGAAAACAACACACTGTAGTCTTCATCGTGTACATTGGGTCAGTTTCTTAATCAACAGATTCTACAGGAAAATGTTATTTCCTTTTGAACATGTTCATGAAATAAATAAACATTTCATACTTAACAAGCGATAGAAATTGATACATTTTTACAGAAAGTAAGTTTCGATTTTTACCTTAAGTATATGAGGCGAGAAATCGCCGGCTGTCAGCTCTTAAATAAGAACGCAGTCACTAGCCAGTCGGGCTAGTTCAGCAAATTTTTGTAGCCCGACGAAATATCTAGTAGCCAGGGCAGTCGGGCTAGTGAGTTTTGACGAAGACTGCTTATAGTACAATAATGTCGAAGGGTTCCAACTCTCTACCTTCTTGAAGAAAATTCTAAACCAATTTACATGCACCAGACACCTGTTTCGAATATTAAATTCTCATCAGTGATGCTTTCAGCGGAGCCACTAAAAATAATTTCAGTAGCGCCCTCTTTAATTTTTTGAAGTAAGATTTTTACATTTACATTACAGAGAGCGCGCGGCTCCAAATTTCCTGTAGGGTCGATCCAGTAGCATATCCAAACAAAATCTATGTTCAAAATAGCATTGGAGGGATGGTGATAAGATGTTGAACTCCTTTAATTTCAATGATATCTATCGGTGAAATGGCTAGTTTCCGAAATAGCAAAAAATATGTATGATGTCACATTGATAAAAGGCAAAAACAAAGCTTCTTTCAGGTGACAGAGCTGGAAAGAAGTAATTAATACACTTGACAAACACCAGGCAACGGGAACGATTTTAACTTCTCCACACTGCAACGTGAAATAAGTGTCTATATTAATAATGTCGAAGGGTTCCAGCTCTCTACCTTCTTTAAGAAAATTCCAAACCAATTTACATACACCAGACACGTGTTTCGAATATTAAATTCTAATTATTTACACGCAACTGAATATTCCCTATACAAAGGAATAAAAAACAAAGGAAGGGGTCTCCAACAACACCAGGTTGCAGCACCCACAGCAAAACAGAAAGCACCATAAAAAGAACTTATTTCATAGTTTTGGTACAATGCTGTCGATATCAATCAGCATGATCAGAAACCTTTTATTTCTTAGTTATGCTGACATATTGAAAAACATTAAGTAAATTATCGCCTTATTTACCCTCTAGTGTCTGAAGGTACTCCATTTGAAAGAAACTTTGGTGTAGTCAAGTTTACGTCCCTTACTTTAAATTGCATTTATATGCTTTTGAAACTGTGAGGGTTGTGCACATTTGATTCGAATGAATACAGACTTTGGTATTTTTACAGCAAATGTTCTTTAGTATTTCGATATGTTATTATTTTTCTTTAATGTTTTTATAATTGTTCATTGGTCTTATTCCTGAATCATTAATCTTTTGCCAGCATTTTCTTTTTTTTTTTGCCGGCTTAATTTGGATGATCACTGGCTGTCATTTTTTCCGCCTCATATTTTCATATAACCAGAAGGGAGTAGATCTCCAACAAGACCCCGTTGCAGCATCAACAGCAAAACACCAAAACACCCAATGCAAAAACACAAAAGACGAGTACAGCACGAGACGGAAAAGAGACTCACGACATGTAAACATCAAACACGAAAGACTACACATAAACCGACGAGACCAATGGGCAACCGGTGCCGACTTTGGACGGCCATTTGTCACACAAGTAGCAAATGGTGTGGTTATCCTGGATTACGTCCGCACAAGGGTTAAATACCCGAAACGTGCATGTCTGGCCCATGTTGCCAATTTATCTGTTCTTAAATGATGCTATTCAATATGAAGACGTTTACACCTATCACTTCTCCAATTACCCAGAGGTCTCGAAGAACGTACAGCTGTGGTGTAAAACAACCTCCTCACTGTAAGATGACCTCACACAAACAAGACCGCGAAACGTAGAGTCCGCAGAAACACAAATGAATATGTAAATGGATATAAAAAGAGGGCATGCGTAATACAGTCCGTGCTCTACGGCTCTGCCAGCTGTAGCGAGCTCATGTATGTAATCACCCGAGGAGTCCGACTGACATTCAGAGAGGAAAGGGGGCCGGGGCCCTGTCTTCTCTAAAGAGGTTTGGACAGTGCCCGTCATGGAGTCCCGTCGTCACAGTCAGTCAGAGTGCAAGTCTCAATGATGCGCTTGTACAAGACTGTAGATTGGTCAAGTACCAAGCCTAGTGTCCGTCTGGTGACATTAGGATCATATCCACGGTATAAAAGGCGTTTGATGATTCTGACGCATTTTCGATGGTTATGCTGCCTACCTTTGATCCTTCTAATTTTGTTTATCATATCACCATAAAAGACAGGTTGTGTAATACCCAAAGTAATGTGCTCTGTTGCGTGTATAGATCCGAATTTTAAAAGAAGTTGACTGTAATTTTTGTAAAATTTCCAGAAAGTCTTAACTAGTTTTTGAAAGCGGAAACCTTGACCTAAAAGTTTTTTTTGGTAATTTGTAAATTTCTACTGTGAAAATCCAAAATATTAGTACATGCTCTAGCGTACCGGATGAGCTGTGATATGTAAATGCCCTATGACGGTAATCTTGGAACATCACCGTCAAGCCAGGGGAAATTTACTATGTTGAATCCAAAATCATCCCTTTTGTCATATACACTTGTATGAATCTTTCCGTTTACAATTTTGATATTTAGGTCCAAAAATGGTGTTTCTGTATTTGTAATGTTTTCCTTGTTAAGTGTTAATTCTTGTGGATAAATTTCATTCTTATATAATTCAAAAGCAGGATTGTCAATGGTTAGAATATCATCCAGATACCTAGAAGTATTATTGAAACAGTTCAGATCATCAAATTTTCTTTGCTTTTGAAGATTTTGGATAAATTCTTTTTCATAAGTGTATAAAACTAAATCTGCAACAAGAGGCGCACAGTTAGTACCCATAGAAATTCCTACAACCTGCTTTTATAGATCCTCACCAAATCTAACATAAATATTGTCCAAGAGGAAGGAAAAGGCACTACACAGGTCACTACATGTCCATGATTTGTATGATTTGTAGTCTGTCGAGGAAAAGAAACCCTTCGATTCAGATGTACAAATGTAAGTTTTCCGCTCTCGATGAAAACACCATTTAATGAGCTTAGATAATCGATCATTAATTTTGTCATGAGGAAGTGTGGTGTACATATAAGAGAAGTCGTATGAAGAAATCGTATTGGCTTGGAAATTTCCATATTTCATTTTGTCAATCACATCCCCTGAATTCTTAATTGACCAAAATAAATTTACATCGTTCCTGTTCAGAACCGTTTCACAATATCTAGTTATGTGTTCTTTAATAGCAGTAGGTGCTGACGCCAGATTCCCATACAAAATTGTAGTTGAGCAGTTACTAGAATTAGCAATAAATCGAAATTTGTAAGGAGACTTGTGCAGTTTCGGTATGCAATATAGTGTTGGGAGATCCAATTTAGAAATAGAGATATTGAATGAAGACAGTTCACTGTTATGCTTGCTTAAAATGTTAGATGCACTTTAATTGCTTTTGATATATGTATTAGTGGACGAAAGTTCTGAAACCAAAGTTGATATGTAGTAACGTTTTCAAATGATAATGGTGTTGTTGTCTGTTTTATCAGCTGGTGCAAAGACATGTTTTTCATGTAATTTATCATGAAATATCTTTCTGATTTGGAAGGTGGATTTTGAAAAAGATGAGGGTTTTGATGGAAGTTATCTATTCGAATATCCGTTATATCTAAAATGAGGTTTTTCCATTCATTCAGAGCATGCGGTTCGACTCCTTCTGATTTACACCATCTTTTCGTATAATTATCTAAGGCTTCCGTAAACACCTCACGGCATTTGACAAAATCTATCTTGGATGGGATTCTCTACTTAGGTCCTTTTTTAAGAATACCACGGAGCTGTCTGTCTTGGATAATTGAAAAGTCACCTGTAACAATATGGCCAGCTGGTTTGTAGAGATATTTAGAAGTTGCACATTCTCAAGAAGCAGGACACGATTCAAGTATGTCAGAATCCGATGTAACTTATAGTTAAAAACAAAGTTTCGAATAGGTTTCTTGTACTTATAACAAATAAGAGGTGGCTCTAAATTTTCAAAATATTGAGGAATGGTACTTTGTACGCGATGATCCCGAAAAATATCAGAGATGTTTAGAAGATCAAAACCTTTGTTAATAAACGGGATTTTTATGAATCGTCTTTTAGGGGATGTGTTTTTCACAATAGGATAAAGTTTATACTGTGCGAATGAGACAATGATATTAAGTCTGAATCAGTCACTGTTTCTTAAGAATGCAACCTCTACTTCATCCAAGATAGATTTCAAGTGCATAACTGGTATTGACGACAGAGCATGTAACAGCTCGTGTCTGCCGCCATTGCGTGCTATAGTAAGTAAATCGTTGAGAGAGCGGTAGATTCTGGATCGTTTTCTTTTTTGTCTGTTTTGTCTTTTCCCGTGCGACCTGTATTTTCTTTTAGTGTTTGGGCGAATTGAAAAGATGTTGATATTGGTAGAAGCTGAGGAAATGTTTCCTTGTCCATAGATTAGATCGTTTAAACCAAGAGGGTACGCAGTCTGAAGTTTGGTGATCCAGGCAAGTTCAGCTTGTAGTCGGCGTTTTTTAATTTCGGTCTTACTTTCATTTTTACGTTTTGGAAAAGTCTGAACTGGGGTAATGGTGATATCCGAAATAGAATGATTATATTTGACAAAGTGATTATAAAGAAAGTTTCTGTGTTTTTGTTGACGCGAGGTTCTGATCTTATAAGAATGGTTCCTAAAACGAGATTTTAAAGGTTGGCCTGTCTCACCTACATATTGTGCGCCACATCCCCTGGCATTTCAAGTCATAACGTAAATAAGATCTTGAGACGATCAATCGATGTCTTGGTCTACCTCGATTTTGAATTTCTGCCCATTTATACTAGATGTTATTGTGGAGTCGCATTTGATGAGGAGACACATAGATCATCTTCTACTATTGCACTTTGAAATAATTGAGTACCCAGATACGGTATGGGCAATTAAGAACATTTACATGGTGTTACTTATAAAGATCGTAGGCTATGGTTTTATCTTTCACTAACAATAAGGAACAATTTCGATTTTCTATGATTGTTCTATATTGAAGAAATTATAAACTGGTAAACATTTCAGTACATAGAGAAATTACAGTTTTTCATCCTGATACATGTTAAACATTCCTCGTTACTTAATCTTTGGAACTGGATGTTTTCTTTTTCGATTATCCTTCAGATGGTAAAAATGGTGTTAAGGCAAAATTGTATTAAAGAAAAAGAAATGTTCGAATACCGATAATTTCGCTACCTTTTAGACATTAAATTTTTAAATGTCGGTGTATCATACATACATACACGAGTTCAAATCGGTGGTAATGTACAATGTAAGCTTACATGATCTAGAGAGATAAGCGGCATCCGATCTTGAATTCCTTCAAGCCTCAAAAAGCTTTTTCGTAAAAAAAGATCAATTCCAAATTTTGCGAAGGGTCTACTCAGAGGCTTAATTGCCAGAGCAAGTACCAAATATACGGATCTTTTTTCTGAGAGCTAGGTGTCTTTCAGATAAGCTTCTCAGTCAGGGATATGTTTGTGACCGACTAACATCGTCACTGAGGAAGTTCTACGGTCGATATGGGGAACTCGTCATACACTATGATGTCCCACTCTCCAGAATGGTGGATGATATTCTGTCATAGACCATTTGAACCATCCAACCAAAGATAGTACTCCATGTCTTCCGAAATTGAAGTAACCGGGTGTGACAGTTCTACCGAATTGAAGCGGCGGGTGTTTCATGCAAGCAGGAGATGCTTACTCTTCCTGGGCACCTGGTCTCTCTCCCATATCGGGAGTTCGCTTCTTTTTATGTGGTGGAGGTTTTTGTTTGTTTGCTTTGGTTCCTGTGTTATCCTGATTTTGTATGCCTTCGGTTTCTGATTTTCTGAATTATCGGTTTTGTGCTGTAATCAGGGATATGGTCATTATCCATATTTGTCATTAATACAAAACATTGCAGTCTAAAACGAATTACATTTAGACATCTTTAAACCAGAACTTTTCTTATTTTTTCCAGTAGAGTACTATGTGAAAGTTTGGATGATCTAATTCAAAAGATAGGGATATTTTTATACAGCTTCGTTGTTTAATGATTGACATGGAAACATGACAGACATTTAAATAAGAAAATATCAGCATTAACAATAAATTGGATTTAGGTTTTATGAGAAAAATGTATTATTACCTCAGGTATCTCGCACTGATATGGAAGATTTTGAAAAACTGGTGCCTCGTCATTAACGTCTGTTACAAAGATGTTGAAATCTTTGGTAGCCTGATTAGATGGAAAGAGAACAGTTTTGTAATGCCGAGAAAAACATCTGATCTTTCATAAATTAAATGAAGATTAAGGTGAAAATAATAAAAGTAAATAACTAAAATGGGGAAGAAGTAGAAAAAAAGTATACAAGGTCTATCTTAAATTAATCTGATTAAAAACAATTTGAAAGAACGAGTATCCAATTTTAAAGATATACTGTTTGTGAAAATCACTTCGTCTGCTACTTGCGTGGCAGATGACCGTCCTAAGTCGGCACTGGTTTCGTTGGTTTATGTGTGATATTTGTGTTTCATGTTTATATGGTGTGAGATGGTGTTCCTTGTCCCTATTGCGTCTCTTTCATAGGAGGTATGCTCTGTGTTTTTGCATTGGGTGTTTTTGGGGTTTTACTATTAGTGCTGCAACCGAGTGATGTTGGAGATCACATCCGTGCTTGAATACTCACAGGTATACATCCTCTGCAGTCTAGACAATCACAAGCTTTTATAATAACTGTTCTCTGAGGTAATGTCTGAAAATAAGAGTATGTTCTTATAAAGATAAGTATGCTGGATCATGAAGAAAGCGTGAGCGTAAAGAATGTTTGGAAATGATGATGAAATATTGGTTGCTTAGCAAGCGTTGTCAAGTTCAGATAAATCAGATAGAAAGTATAATCCGTAACATTCTTGACAACATTTCAAACAAATTTCAATCAACAGACTCATATTTCGGATCAGTGGTACTTCAAGCCAAATGAGTTAAAGAAGATCCTGACCATAATCTCAACAGCACTCACAACAGAGCACCAAATTGAGCATCGACGGACCCCTAGGAAGCTAGAGGTGGGACCAGGTGCCCGGGAGGAGTAAGCATCCCCTGTTGGCTAGCCGCATCCGTCGTCGATGTTCATCCATGAAAATGAAAACAATAAGAAACATGAACTAGGAGGAGAGTTATCGGTCATAACCAAGGTAGACGCGTTTAACTCTGCTTAGAAAAGAATTGCGATTTATAGCTTTATAAGAAAGCTTTTGAGTGTATAAAGTGTGGGATTTATTTATCGTGTGAATAGAGAAGATTCTCTGAGTTGTTAAAAAACTTTTGTCTGTGGATTTAATGCTTTTGCAGTATTGTTTACAAAATATTCAATAGTAAACAATCATTCGACACAGTGAGTGAGTTATCATGGCTAGAACAGATAGGTCAGATAAAACCAATAGACCATCACCGATGGTTGATCAACCAGGACGGGGTATTAATTATATGGAACAAATGAAAACATACCATTAGCAGTTCGCTAATTTCTCAATGCCGGAGACTGGGCTTTGACGCGTTTAAATACGTCTGATAAAAACAAAACGGCGAATATTTCGAATTCTAATACAGGTAGTTCTGTATCCGTCGTGGAGCACTCATACTCTGAGGTTGTGGGTGAAAAAAATTATCCCCCGGGGTATGGAACTGCAAAGCCTTTTTAAGCGAACAAGATGTCTTCGGTCAAAGAAAACCAGATTCATCTGCTTGGATTAAACACCAAGAAATCTATCTGAGCCTCGGGGAAGTTATTCCGCCAGAATTATAAGCGGAATACAGAGAACCGGCCGTTTTTGGCGTATTTACGTAGACAACGTCGAAGATAGGGCAACGTTGCTAACCAGTTGCATCAACAATAGAGGTAAAACTTTATTTCTTATTCCGGAAAATTCTAGTACACCAAAGTTTGACCCCGAAATAACTACAAAACTTCGCATTTCAAATGTACCTCTGTCGGCCGATGATGGCCAGATAAAGAGGACTGTTGAAAATAAAAATTGCAAGGTTCTAGAGATTTACATAGAGAAACTGAGAGTTAATAATAAGTTGACAAACTGCGATACTGGAGATAGGTGTGTTGTATGTTGAGAAATTACAGAAAGATCTACCAAAATTTCTTAAAGTTGGCAAATATAACGCCTCTTTATGGTACTATGGTCAACCCAAAGAGGTTGAAGATATTAGATCGGGTAGGCCTAAAGTGTGCGTTAAATGCAAAAATGATGGTCATCTTGCCAGTGAATGTGTAATTGGTTGGGTCTGTGACTTCTGTGGTCAGACGGGTCACAAAAGGGATGAATGTACAGCTACTGAAAAGGTAGATGAGAATGGTACAGAAAGTGATGACAGTAACACAGACGAGGAACAGGTTAAGGACGATGATTCACAGAAAAACATCAATAGCACAAACCCCAAGCAAAAGGTAAAACAAAAACAGAAACAAAAGAAAGGTAAAGTAGAGGGCGCAGGATATATCGAGCGTTTTGTTATAGCTGCAAAAGAGCAATCAAAGGGAACCCCTGTAAGGTCAAGGGACAGAAGTCTGTCTAAACAGAGAACCCCGCCTTCGCCAAACGAGGGTATAGAGAGAAAGAAAAATAAAGAGGTGAAATGAGAACCAAGATTTACTGAAGAACTTAAACTGTCTGACCTTGAACTGTCAAGGTATCAGAAATAAGGAAAAACGTTTAAGAGTTTATGAATATACATGTATTAAAACACAGAAATTTGGTATTGCTTTTTTGCAAGAAACACATTTTATTGTCGATATGAATGAACAATTGCAGTTAGAATGTAGAGAATTTTGTCACGCACTTCATGTCTATGGAAAGTCTAATAGTAAAGGAGTATCTATAATCATTTCTAGAAATTTGGATTACAAAATAATTGACTCAAAACATGACAATGAAGGGAGGTCGCTGATGATAAACATTGAAATAAATGGAAAATATTTTACTTTAAACCTCGTATATGCACCAAACGATGAAAAGGAAAGAAATGTTTTCTTTGAAAAGATAACAAATGAGTTGGATGAATTTAAACAAGGTTCAGTAATAATCGGCGGTGATTTTAATGAAGTTTTAGACAAAGGGGATAGAAGAAGTAGAAATAATACTAGAATAATAAGAAAATACTTACAAAATTGATCAAAACTAACAAACTTACAGATGTTTGGAGGGTACAAAACCTAAAGAAACAACAATTTACATGGCGAAGAAAAACTTTTAATGAGGCAAGCAGAATATACTTCTTTTTAGTAAGTAATGACATAATCAATATCCGGTTGTGTGACGTAAGACCTGCGCAAATTAAGTACACAGACCATATGACTGTTTACATGACAATTACGCTTGACAAAAGGGACAATAAGGGTAATGGACTATGGAAACTGAATAATAGTATCTTGAATGATGAAAGATATGTAGAAATGATTGAAAAACTTATTTTTAATCTAATTGAACAAAACAAAGAATTAAAGTTGAATCATGCGAAATTTTGGGACTATTGCAAATCTCATATAAAATACTATTCTATTAAATTCTGCAAAGAAAGATCACTCTCAAGAAGTAATGAAATAGAAATTACAGAGCAAGAATTGAAAAGAGAGATAGAAATATGCGACAGGAATTCAACAGGATTTGACAATGACAGAATTCAATTACTGGAAAATAAATTAAAATCTTTGTACGAAGCAAAAGCAAAAGGTGCACAGGTTAGATCGAGAATCAGATGGGTGGAAGAGGGAAAGCGAAATACTAAGTACTTTTTGAGGATAGCAATCCCTGTGATGGAGAACTTACGTTACAAGAATGTAAATTATCTGTTAATATGATGAAATTGAATAAAAGTCCGGGTGCCGATGGATTATCAGCTGAATTTTACAAAAAGTTTTGGCCCATTATTCAAGCTACAGTCGTAAAATCGCTGAATTATGCTTACAGTGAAGGTGAAATGAGTGATTCGCAGAATCTTGGAGTTGTTTCATTGATTTTCAAAAAGGGTGACCCGTTAAATCTTAGTAATTGGAGGCCTATTACTTTATTAAAAACTGATCACAGGATAGCAGGTTAAAACGAATAATGGAAAAAATAATTGATTCTGACCAAAACGGATACATTAATAAAAGATTTATCGTCAAGTGCAAGATATTATTGATTTTTCAGAAAAATTCAACATTGATTCGTGTATTTTGTTCCTTGATTTCAAAAAAGCGTTTGATACGGTGGAATGGAACTTCATGATTGGGGCTTTACGAAAATTTGGATTTGGAGATTCTTTCATAGGGTGGATACAAACGTTATACAAAAACATTACGGGGTGTGTAAAAATAACAATTGGGTGACTGAGACATATAAAATATCAAGAGGAATTAGACAGGGGTGTCCCCTATCCTGTCTGATCTTTGTAATATCTGTGGAACTCTTGGCATGTAGAATAAGGTCTGACATTCGAATACACGTGTAAAAGTGAAGGCAAAAATGAAAAAATTAGCCAGCTGGCTGACGATATTACCCTCTTTTTAAGATTGCTAGACGTTAAGAGAGCCCGTACTATTGTGGAGGAGTTTGGAAAATACTCTGGATTGGAATTAAATTTGCAAAAGACCGAAGGTATTTACTTGGGGAAAAATAAAGGTAAAGATTCGTTTTTCGAAGGAATTAAATGGGTAAATAGAGTAAAATCACTAGGTATTATGTTCGGTACACATAAAAAAGTGTGTAGTAACCTTAACTGGGAGGAAAAGATAGCTTCTATAGATAAGTTATTACAAAAATTGGAAAAAGAGAAAAAATCACCTGTATTGGAAGAATTGTTGTTTTATTATATAAAAAAGCACATACATCGCTTCCGTTCTAAGTATAGATAAGCCAAAAATTAAAGAACTAGAAAAGATAATATTTGAATTTTTCTGGCAGAATAAACCCGAAAAGGTCAAAAGGTCAGTCATGATTAATAGTTTTGAAAAGGGCGGATTAAAAGTAAGAGATATAGAGTCTAATATACACATGTTAAGAATAGCATGGGTGAAAAGATTAACAGAGGTGGAAAATTATACCCTCACTGTATTTTGAAAAATTTGGACAAAATTTTTTGATATTCAAAATGAACAATGATAATACATCAAGTTTGACTGATTTTGAGAGTATTCCAGAGTTTTATAGAATGATTATTGAGTCTTGGCCAAAGCTAAAATAGTTTAAGTCCAATTTTCTTACACGGTCCGAAATAAGAAAACAAATTATCCGGGGAAATGTCTACTTTACCAAAACTTGATTGCTTCCGGCTTCATATATATTAATG
The DNA here is from genome assembly GCA_028142955.1 of Pinctada fucata. Taxonomy (NCBI): domain Eukaryota; kingdom Metazoa; phylum Mollusca; class Bivalvia; order Pterioida; family Pteriidae; genus Pinctada; species Pinctada fucata. The sequence goes on from AP027103.1 coordinate 39,883,589, forward strand.
ATATTATAGATGAAAATGGAAATATTGCTGAAAATATGATACATGAAAACCTTAAAGATAAAAGAAAATGGATCTCAGAAGCATATACTTTAAAACAAGTGTTTCCTTCTGAATGGATAAATATATTGAGATAGTGTCATGAAACTATCAGAATAAATGTCGATTTAAAAATTGAAGAACCGAATACAAAAAGAATTCTGAAACTAAATGAAACTGATAACAAAATGATATACAAGTTCTTTACATTTCATAAGGAAACTATTAGTTATTGTTTTGACGTATGGAAAAATAAACTGAATGTTGATAGTCTTGTTCTAGGTAAACATATGTTTTCCTTTGTGTTTAATGAATTAGTTGAAGCAGACGAAAAGATATTTAGATGGAAGCTCTTTCATAACATTTTACCAAGCCAAGTATTGTTAACGAGATGGAAAATAATAGATAATAGTAGATGTTTTGTTTGTAAGGTTGTAGATGATTGCGGTTATTATTTCATAGGATGTTCATGTCTAGATAGTTTATGGAATCTAATAATATTATTATGCTTCCAGTGAGTTTCTTCTGTGATAGGTTCTTCTCTACCATATTGTGACGGAGAACGGTTTAGGTGTACATCATCACCTTTCCAAGTGTGCTCTATCACCCTAATAGTGCACCCCTGTCTTTCCACAGTAGTGTTCTTGACATTATGTAATGCTGACCTGCTTATATATACAGACATGTCATTTTCATACAAGATATTTAATTAAATGTGTTTGCATACCCAAGCAAATGTTCCTAGATATTTATTTTTTCCTTTAAAATTAATGCCAAATTTATGTTGCTATATTTTTTTCTTGTTAAATTTTGCATATATTAAACGACCACACTATATATCTTTTACAGTCAAAGAGGGGTATCTCCAGAATATGTTTGTCTGTAACACAGGGTTTTTGAAAGAGAGGTTACTCGTGCAATCAATGTTCATAACATATACAACATGTATCTTGAAAACGTTTTCTACGAAGGGAATGCCAGGTATACAAATTTGTTGCTGTATATTATCAAAGATCAGTAACCATTAAAAAGAGTGTCCCTCTGTCTGTATACCAGTAATGATGGTAGAAGAAGGCAAAGACTATCAAAAAGCAGTCTGTGAAAAAAATAAGTGTTTGTCAGACGCAGTATGAAATGAATCAATGGATGTATACTATCTAAAACAGTCAGCATAATAATAACAATAGTGTTAGGTTTAGTGTTCACTATGCCGAAATAGTAGTCAGGGTTCTGGCACATACTGCACTCCCCTTCGGCATAGTGAACACTAAACCTAACACTATTATATAAATATACTAATAAAAGTAGGGTATCACAAAAATTTTAGAAATCTTAGAAATATTGTATTTGGTTACAAAATAGATAAAGAGGAAAATCATTATCTTAACATAATTTTATCAACAATAGGATTTACAATAAATAAATGGTTCCATATTAGCAATATGAGGAGATATAAATGTGACGCTATCATCATTTTCAGAAAGGAAATAGAACAGAAATGTTACTACAGAAATATACTTGAATACATTTCTGAGAAGGTTCATAGAACATCTCCAGTGAATCATAGTTTTCCTCTTTCTATCAAACATGCACAAACACTAACGTATATACATGTGTATGCTATGTATATTTTTGTAAATTCGTTTTTCTTTCATTTTTTTTCAGGTGCCGTTATCAACTACACAAATGTATATAAGATGTTCATAATGTTAATAATAATATCAATGTTAATATTTCGAAATAAAAGAGAAAAATGATGCTGCGATTGATACATAGGCTCAGATAAGATATATAACGCATAATAATTTAAAGATATATTATATGCAATGCACGTAACAATCCACCACTGTATACACACAGATACTAACATTACTCATACCTAACATTAAATTATATTTGAATCTACGTTTATATCTAATCAGCAGATATATGTTGTTATCGAAAAATGTCAGCTTGTTAGCTCATAGGCATACAAGCGATGTAGAGCCTCTAATATCTGAGCACCTAAAAAAAAACAAAAAAAAAAAAAAAACATGAACTACACTGTCCGAGGCCCTCTCTATATAGAAAATGCTATGGCGATCATGTCAGGGAAAATATTCAAAACACTTACTGTCAAACCCCTCGCGGGGAACTTTTTAAGAGCTCCACACGGCAAAGGGCATACGTGTGACACAAATGAGTTAAAGAAGATCCTGACGATGATCTCAACAGCACTCACAATAGAGCACCAAATTGAGCATCGACGGACCCCTAGGAAGCTAGAGGTGGGACCAGGTACCCGGGAGGAGTAAGCATCCCCTGTTGGCTAGCCGCATCCGCCGTCGATGTTCATGCACGAAAATGAAAACAATAGAAACATGAACTGCATTGTCCGAGGCCATCTCTAAATAGAAAGTGCTATGGTGATCATGTCGGGGAAAATATTCAAAACACTTACTCTGTTACTGTCAAACCCCTCGCGGGGAACTTTTCTAAGAGCTCCATACGTGATTTTCAGGAGCGCCCGCTATTTTGAAAGTTAACAACATAAATAATGTCCACAATGTTATCACTATCAACATGAGTACCTGTACCAATCAATTTCAATTTTCTGATAGATCAAACCATAATTCTATATATATCCATCATTTTGGTGAATTGAGTACATACTTTTTACAAATATTAGTAAAATTCTGTGTACAATCGTAGAGAAGTAAAAATGTGTACGACTTGGAGGATCGAGAGAAGATGCTATATATAGGTTTTCACTCAATCATGTGAGAGGTGCAAAGTGGTTCACGTAGTCAGATCCATAATTTTCATTTCGTTCGGAAAACGTTGTCGAACAACTAAAATTTGATAGAATATCGATTTTTCAATTGCTTCCTATAAGGTATTTTAGTAACGATTGACAAGGGGAAGTCGAATTAGCATACCAACTGGCTTTAATCTTCTCCAAAAACAAATTTGGCGAGGAGGAAACTCTCTTTGTATTTCTTGCAGTAGCGTAAAATGCCAACGCCAATCAGATATATTGCCGTATTTCGTTGTTAATGAAAAATAAACATTCTGGCATTCGGTAGAAAAAGAACCTAAAGAATTTAGAAATTCTACACATATGTTGCGGAGGAGTCTCAAATGTGTCGGAGTGTCCATCACGATCCATATCGGGCAATACTATTTCGTCCGAGAACCTTTAATCCATTCTTTTTATAGAAAAGCATCTATATGCTCTATTTACCTGTCTATAATTGTTTGATTTCATGAATCTTAAATGACAAAACTAAATGTGCTCTGTGACTTCCATAGCTTAAGGGAAGAACTGTTCATTTTTATCTCATCACAAATATCCTGGAGCTGTAAATAGACGATATTCGTATGTCTGTCCATTGACATTTTTTTTACTATGCAACTGAATAAATGTCATATTTTCTCACAGTATTTATGAAAGTCGTTGTTTTTTCTCAAATACAAGAAATAATCCTCATATGCATGTAGCTTGTACAACTCTCAAGAGCATTATACTATCATTGAAAAACTTGAACCAAAGAACTTATTTCAACACATTTTCTTTATTTTGACTTCAAAATATCCATACTCTTAATTACTGATAATTAGATACTTACCTCTCTATCAAGACTTCCATTTAGTTTTATTTCAGCTATGGTTGTTAAACCTGATGATATTGTGTTTATTTTGACAAGATCTTGTGTGTCTTTGTTTGCACTCATGATATATACGGCTTTGTTGTTTCTTCCATTTGCTGTAACACGCGTGATGACCGTCCCTGAAGCAAACCATGAATGTTTGAGAAATGGAAAGTATTTTTTCTGTTATCAAAAAAATGGAAGTTATCAGGATTTTAAAACTTTCTAATCAGATTAGATGTTTGATGCGTTTTCAAAAACATTGTATCCTTGTATGTTTTTAGATTTGAAAAGTCGCATTACTAAACCAATGTGCATTCTTCTAAAGGGGTAGGGGCAAAATCGACCAATATTGTCCCCCCTCCCCCATTATTTTTTTTAGCTATTTTCAAATATTGTTTTCTTTCTGTTTTTTATCTTGCAAATAAGGGTAGAGATATTTTTTTTATTGAAATTGAATGGAAAATAGATATTATCAATTCATATGAGTGTTAATTCATGCCCAAATTACCCACTTCTACCGAAATTAGTAGTAAAATGATAACGACAAGATTTCAACATTATAGTTTATAGTATATATAGAGCAAGCGCATGTAATAAAGTTGAAATTTCCATGTACATTCAGAATATAAAAAGGAATGTCCCATATGAGTTTGAACTTGATACATGCCCTTTCTCTGGGGCTTACAATTGTAGGTATGTTTGTCCCTTGCTTAAAATCTGAATTTCTAATGTGAGGACATAGAGCTCAATTTTCAATCATTTTGCCCAAAAAGATAGAGTTTTCAAGAAATCAAATAAATTTGTCCTTTTTTGTTAACAGGAAGGAAGGTAAGGGATCTCCAACAAGACCCTGTTGCAGTATCAACAGCAAAACACCAATACACCCGATGCAAAAACACAAAAGACGATCATAGTATGAGACGAAAAAGAGACATACGACATGTAAACATCAAACACAAAAGACTACACATAAACCGACGAGACCAATGGGCAACCGGTGCCGACTTTGGACGGCCATTTGCCACGCGAGTAGCAAATGGTGTGGTTATTCTGGATAACGTGCGCAGAACCCTCTCACTTCTCCAATTACCCAAAGGTCTCGAAGAACGTACAATTCTGGTGTAAAACAACCTCCTCACTGTAAGATGACCTCACACAAACAAGACCACAAAACGTAGAGGCCCAGCAACACAGATTGATATGTAAATGAATATAAAAAGAGGGCGTACGTAATACAGTCCGTGCTCTGCCGGCTGTAGCGAGCTCATGTATGTAATCACCCGAGGAGTCCGACTGACATTCAGAGAGGACAGGTGGTCGGGGCCCTGTCTTCTCTAAAGAGGTTTGGACAGGGCCCGTCATGGAGTCCCGTCGTCACAGTCAGTCAGAGTGCATGTCTCAAGGATGCGCTGGTACAAGACTGTAGATTGGTCAAGTACCAAGCCTAGTGTCCGTCTGGTGACATTAGGATCATATCCACGGTATAAAAGGCGTTTGATGATTCTGACGCATTTTTGATGGTTATGCTGCCTACATTGATCCTTCTAATTTTGTTTATCATATCACCATAAAAGACAGGTTGTGTAATACCCAAAGTAATGTACGCTGTTGCGTGTATAGATCCGAATTTTAAAAGAAGCTGACTGTAATTATTGTAAAATTTCCAGAAAGTCTTTTATTAGTTTATGAAAACAGAAACCTTGACCTAAAAGTTTCTGACTGTAAGTGTTTTGAATATACTTCCCTGACATTGTCGCCATAGCACTTTCTATATAGACATAACGTCAGAGAGTGCATGAAGTTTTTATATTTTCATTTCTATGCTTCATAAACATCGACGGCGGGTGCGGCTAGCCAACAGGGGATGCTTACTCCTCCCGGGCACCTGGTCCCACCTCTAGCTTGCTAGGGGTCCGTCGATGTTTTATTTTGCGCTCTATTGTGAGTGCTGTTGAGATTATCGTCAGGATCTTCTTTAACTCATTGGTAATTTGTAAAGGACAAGGGGCGTTTTGGGCTTAAAATGGCCGATGTCGGAAAATGAATTAAATTTATTGTGGACATAGAGGGCGTCCTCCTCTGTTATTTGGTATATGAATTATAGGAATCGGACAATGTTTATAAAGCATTCAAATAAAGCATTCAAAGTATCCTTGGTGTGACGTTGACGTCGCACTTCTGACGCCTTTTTCGCTATTTGACGTTGTCACAAATCGCTCTCATGTATATAAATTTTCAGCAATGTTTGATAAACCAATACGTATTTTTGGTCTTTGTTTTCCTGAATTTTTGTATTACTTGTATCTTTAATCCTTTAATCTTTAATGTGTCCATACATTCATATATACATGTACGTTTGTTTTCACTTACTATATACAATTTCATATTAGCGGATAAAGAAGGGGGCGTGATGGACGCACACTCTTGAGCAGAGAAAGGGTTAATATACAAAAAAAGTTGACATTTAGTTCCGACTATTAACGCTGTTCAAACCAAGTATTTTGAAACGATTCCAGGGTCTAATAGCAATTTTTCAGATTGCTTTTGTTTAAAATATGAAAAGTGTTTAAATAATTTTCGTACGGGAGGAGGTATTCTTCGCCCCATTAAACAACTTCCAGACGCCTAGACGTTTGGTTAATGAGCAACCCTTTCACTGAAAATTCTGTATCCGCCCCTTGATGAGGTTGAAGTATCCATTCCTCATGAAATAATATAAAAATATTATGCGACATGGGGCATACATTTTAAACAAATGAATACGTCATACATGCATAAAAAGTCGTATTTTGAATTCATTATAAATGTAAGATTACGTGCACTGGAAATAAAAAGACATTTGGATGTGACAAATGTTTGAAGTTCACTTGAGTTAAACGTTCAAATGAGTTTTACGTAGCCAACCGTCTGTCTGTCCGTCCGTATACCCGTTTACATTCTTCATTTTCTTCCGCACAGAATTTCGGGAACCCTTATAGGAACTTAGGAGGCATTAATGGTCCATTACCAAGTTTGTATTTTCAAGTGAGGGCAGTGAAAAAAGGATATTATTAACCGATATATTTTGATTTTTTTTTCTTTGCATCACAATACAAAAAACACATACTCACGGTCATCTACATAGTTTACATAACAGTCGATTAAAATGCTAGCAGTGACGTATGTATAGCCGTTCGCCCGCAGTGCCAAAAGACATGTGCTTTGAAAGCAAACTACTGTTTCCATAAAAAGATATTTGAAAGTACACTCCAGAAACCACCGATTTGAGTAAATTTTCCAAAATCTTCTCAATCTACAGCATTGACACATATCGTACGGTGTTCCGTTGGGTAGTTCGCTTCTTCTCGTAAACACATTGTGACGCGAAGTTATACAATACGAAGAAGCGAAGTTGAGAAGAAGCGAGGCGGAGAAGGAGCGAAGACAAGATGAAGCGAAGTTACGATGCGAAGAAGTGAAGTTACGATGAGAAGATCAGAACTTCGCTTCTTCGCATCGTGACTTTGCTTCTTCGCATATTCATTTCAATCGCGAAGAAGCGATGTCCCTAACGGAACACCATAATATCGGAATGTTGACGTTTCCTGATCTGAGGGATGATATTTGATGAACCAGGAATATGCATAAACAAGCTCAAACACAGATATTTCTTTACCAAATATTCGATATAAATATCTAGAAAATTGACAAATTTTTAAAATTGTTTAGAATTTTAGGATCGTGAAATCTTTATTAAAACTGTTTTTGCCAGATTTAGGCAAAACATAATAATATTCCAGTGGAAATTGGGCCGCATTTCGGCAAAAATGCATTGCTTGATTGGCAATCCTGGTATAAGAAGTCCAGCCCCATGACAATAATTTTTCAAAAATGCATGTTTACAATAAAAATCGACTAATTTTCGCAAGCGAATCAACTTTGGCGCCTAGACAAAATGACGTCAAGTTTCGGAATCGCTAATATTAATGACAGATCTTAATCTATATATACACAAAACATAAAAAACACAACAATGGCTTATGAAATTGCTGTAAAACCACGGCCAAATAGGGGGCATATCGCCCCTTGTCCTTTATACTGTGAAAATCCAAAATATCAGTGCATGCTCTAGCGTACCGGATGAGCTGTGATATTTAAATGCTGTGTATAAAAATAAATCTGCAACAAGAGGCGCACAGTTAGTACCCATAGGAATTCCTACAACCTGTTTGTATAGATCCTCACCAAATCTAACATAAATATTGTCCAAGAGGAAGGACAAAGCACTACACAGGTCACTACATGTCCATTATTTGTATGATTTGTAGTCTGTCGAGGAAAAGAAACCCTTCGATTCAGATGTACAAATGTAAGTTTTCCGCTCTCGATCAAAACACCATTTAATGAGTTTAGATTAACGAATACTAATTTTGTCATGAGGAAGTGTGGTGTACATATTAGAGAAGTCGTATGAAGAAATCGTATTGGCTTGGAAATTTCCATATTTCATTTTGTCAATCACATCCCCTGAATTCTGAATAGACCAAAATAAATTTACATCGTTCCTGTTTAGAACCATTTCACAATATCTAGTTACGTGTTCTTTAATAGCAGTAAGAGCTGATGTCAGATTTCTAGACAAAATTGTAGTGGAGCAGCTACTAGAATTAGCAATAAATCGAAATTTGTAAGGAGACTTGTGCAGTTTCGGTATGCAATAAAGTGTTGGAAGATCCAATTTAGAAATAGAGATATTGAATGAAGACAGTTCACTGTCATGCTTGCTTAAAATGTTAGATGCACTTTCATTGCTTTTGATATACAGGTATGTGTTAGTAGACGAAAGTTCCGAAACCAAAGTTGATATGTAGTAACGTTTTCAAATGATAATGGTGTTGTTGGCTGCTTTATCAGATATATTTTTCGTGTAAGATACTAAGTTTTAATTTGAAATATCTTTCTAATTTGTAAGGTGGATTTTGAAAAAGATGAGGGTTTTTGTGGAAGTTATCAATTCGAATATCCGTTATATCTAAAATGAGGTTTTTCCAGTCATTCAGAGCATGCGGTTCGACTCCTTCTGATTTACATCATCTTTTCGTATAATTATCTAAGGCTTCCGTAAGCACCTCACGGCATTTGACAAAATCTATCTTGGATGGGATTCTATACTTAGGTCCCTACCGCTGAGCTGTCTGTCTTGGATAATTGAAAAGTCACCTGTAACAATATGGCCAGCTGGTTTGTAGAGATATTTAGAAGATGCACATTCTCAAGAAGCAGGACACGATTCAAGTATGTCAGGATCCGATGTAACTTTATTATAGTTAAAAACTAAGTTTCGAATAGGTTTCTTGTACTTGTAACAAATAAGAGGTGGTTCTAAATTTTCAAAATATTGAGGGATGGTACTTTGTATGCGATGATCCCGAAAAATATTAGAGATGTTTAGAAGATCAAAACCTTTGTTAATAAACGGAATTTTTATGAATCGTCTTTTAGAGGGGTGTTTTTCACAATGAGATAAAGTTTATACTGTGCGAATGAGACGATGATATAAGTCTGAATCAATCAGTGTTTCTTAAGAATGCAACCTCTGCTTCATCCAAGATAGATTTCAAGTGCATAACTGGTATTGACGACAGAGGATGTAAAAGCTCATGTCTGCCGCCATTGCGTGCTATAGTAAGTAAATAATTGAGAGAGCGGTAGATTCTGGATCGTTTTCTTTGTTGCTGTTTCTTCTTTTCTCGTGCGATTTGCATTTTCTTTTAGTGTTTGGGCGAATTGAAAAGATGTTGATATTGGTAGAAGCTGAGGAAATGTTCCCTTGTCCATAGGTTTGATCGTTTCAACCAAGAGGGTACGCAGTCTCACGTTTGGTGATCCAGGCAAGTTCAGCTTGTATTCGGCGTTTTTTAATTTCGGTCTTACTTTTATTCTTACGTTTTCGAAAAGTTTGAACTGGGGTAATAGTGATATCAGAAATAGAATGATTATATTTAACAAAGTGATTATAAAGAAAGTTTCTGTGTTTTTGTTGACGTGAGGTTCTGATCTTATAAGAATGGTTCCTAAAACGAGATTTTAAAGGTTGGCATTTCAAGTCATAACGTAAATAAGATCTTGAAACGATCAATCGATGTCTTGGTCTACCTTGATGTTGAATTTCTGCCCATTTATACTAGATGTTATTGTGGAGTCGTATTTGATGAGGAGACACATAGATCACCTTCTACTATTGCACTTTGAGATAATTGAGAACCCTCTGTGTCTGTTGTTGAATGTAGAGCCTGCGGATGGAGTAGTGCGTGAAATACAACTGTGGGGTCTAGATTTGAAAGGTGATAAGAGTACTCTTGGTGAGGAAAAAGTTTTTTACTGTTGAATGTCGATGATGGTAAAGTGACTGTAGTGACAGAGGGTAATCCCAAGGGGGTTAGTTTAATACGAGGCGATAATGCAATGATGCGATAATGGAAGAAAAGTGAATTAGAGTCCTACGTAGAAGACACTACAACAAAGCTAAGCTAGAGAACGTAATGAAATTAAAACACTTCAAACATCAGGTCGCGGGGAATTACTTTACCAACTCCACACTGCAACACGAAATAGGTGTAGATATAAAAGAAGGGAGGGGATTTCCAACAAGACCCTGTTGCAGCATCAACAGCAAAACATCAATACACCCGATGCAAAAGACGATCATAGTATAAGACAAAAAAGAGACATACGACATGTAAACATCAAACACAAAAGACTACACATAAAACGACGAGACCAATGGGCGACCGGTGTCGACTTTGGACGGTCATTTGTCATGCGAGTAGCAAATGGCGTGGTTATCCTGGATTACGTGCGCAGAACCCTCTCACTCTTCCAATTACCCAAAGGTCTCGAAGAACGTACAATTGTGGTGTAAAGCAACCTCCTCACTGTAAAATGACCTCACACAAACAAGACCGCAAAACGCAGAGGCCCCAGCAACACAGATGGATATGTAAATGAATATAAAAAGAGGGCGTGCGTAATACAGTCCGTGCTCTGCCGGCTGTAGCGAGCTCATGTATGTAATCACCCGAGGAGTAAGACTGACATTCAGAGAGGACAGGTGATCGGGGCCCGTCTTCTCTATAGGTTACAATAGCATAAACCTTTGACCTCAAAAACTAGTGTTCTACACCCAAAAGCTGGCGTCATTTACTGACTAAATAGAAATGGCTTATATAGAAAGTGATATATCAAAAGAAAGATCATGTCCTGTTGATTTCATTGGTACTAAATGATATATACCTTTCCGATACTATTGTCACTCTGAAAACGAAAGTGAAAGTGAAAATAGGGAAATTTTGACATGTCATTTAGATGGACTTTGGTCCCATTTTGACCATTGTTCCAAATTTTTTCTTAAAATGAAAAGTATGCTGATTTGAAGGCAATATCTGTCTAAATAATATATGAAATTTATTTAGGGATTTGCCGCTCCGTTTTTGAGAAATCCCCAATACACCACGAAGAACCGAATTTCACACGTCCCCATTATGAGCCCCTCGCCGGAAATCACCTCTACGTTGTGACTCCTTCCAGTTTTATTTTTATATGCATATCCAAAAATAGAACCCATGAAAATCTTACAAAAATCTTACAGAATCTAATGATACCTTAAAATTTGCCTTCATTTTCATTATCATACACACTTTAGCGATATCAGCCTCTGACTCTTTATTTAAAGAAAATTGACCGGGGCCAAATCAGCTTCGAGGCTATAGGGTTTACACTATTAAAACCATAGAGGTTTTGACAGGGCCCGTCATGGAGTCCCGTCGTCACAGTCAGCCAGAGTGCAAGTCTCAATGATGCGCTGGTACAAGACTGTAGATTGGTCAAGTACCAAGCCTAGTGTCCGTCTGGTGACATAGGAAGCATAATGAATAATAATAGAACATTTTTAGAAATTTTGATCGGGGCCAAAAATTGTCACTTTTGCCCCTACCCCTTTTAGAATCCCTTCAGTTGTGTATATAGGGGAATCACTTTCAGTGTAAAGTCCGATCTAAAGCATTTCATCTACTAATCAATTAGTTTTTAATAAATACAATTTGTTCATTCAAAACTTTCAATAGTGGAAATTAACTTGATACCATACCTTTAGTCGAATTCTCTGGTATGTTGGCATAAGGTTTATCAAATGTGATTGTTGGCGGATTGCTGGTAGCGTCTACAAACAGACATGCGTTTTTGGAGGTGTAATAGTGCTTTCATATTACTAGATCAAAGAATATTCAATATATTACTCGGCCATGTGTTACGGCGACGTTAAATACAACAACATTTCGAATGCAAAAAATTGTTTAGTGCTTATACTAAATAAAGATCCGAAGAAATGTTAAACTGGAATAAAAAACTTTATTTCCCCATTATTGCTAATGACTGGTTATTCAAATATTTGCAACATTTTCTAATTAGTTGATCAATGGGGATGGTTGTTTGACAGAATTGCACAATGGACGTTTGAGAAATAAAACGAAGAAAACTGTAGAGAAGGTATCTTACCACCATATTTACTGCTAACAAGGATGTAGATACTTAACGTCAGAATAAACGATTTCTGGCCTTTGTCTGAACACCTCATACTTTGTATCCTATAACGGCAAAGATCATAAATCTTACATGTGAAAATATGATAACTTCAATTAAAAGGAGTGGGATGGGTGTACGAAGGCAAATTACATGTAATACAGGAAGGAATGTGGGGAAAGGAGTAAACTTCAATTTCTTACAAGTATATCTAAGTTATCTTCTTAATCCTGGACATGATAATGTTTTATGATTCTTTACAACATAAAATTATTATTTACCATTACCACTTTATGTCTATCTTAAAACAATGAATTTATCAAATGATAGGTAAATCAAGATATACATACATGTGAAAGATTATATGTTCGAACATATGAGAATACAACTTACGAGATTATTTATCCTCAAATTATAGAAAACATTAATATTATAACGATTTCAGAAGACTAACATGCCGAGATATGTGTCATCTAAACATAGTTGTGTGATTAGAGCCTTCCTGTTCAAGATAATCGAAGTATTTGTTATCGGTAAGTCACGTGACTGATAACAGCATGGTCGATATGAACTTGCAAGTTCAATTGATTTTCCTAAAAACTCCTACTTGAATATTTTCATATCGGGATACCTTGGTCGTTAAGATTTTTTCCATAAATACGTATATCATCAGTTCCCTTGTAAATGAACGGAGGGATCGTTTATGTCTTTTTGAAAAAAAATTACAGATATGTCGTTCTCGACACAAAAACATTTAATGAAAAATAATTTAAACATTTTTCTAATGAAAAGAGAAAAACAAAAGGTAGCCGGAAATTTCTCTTAGATAGTCATACAAACACTTATATGACTTAGAGAATTCAAAAAATCTTTCTTCTTCTATGTTTTAAAAAATATATATGTGCGGAAATGCTGTATAAATCGAAAGTAAAAGTTAATAGGTATAACTAAACACATTTATAACATCGCACTGATTTTCCGATAAAAAGGTTAAACTTTATCTATTTTACAACTTTAAACAAATAACTTATAAGTTGTACAATTTATACTACTGCCTAACGCTGGCTCAAATGTTGACGTTAGGGGGTCCTTGGAGAGGTAGGGAGTCGGAGTACTCGGAGAAAGACCTCTTGTGACCATATTAGCGGCCCATACCCTTTAATATAAATGAGTTAAAGAAGATCCTGACGACAATCGCAACAACACTCCCAATAGAGCACAAAATTGAGAATGGACGGATTCCTAGCAAGCTAGAGGTTGGAACAAAAGACCCTTTTGCCGAACCTATATATATACAGAATTTTGAACATGACACAATTGTGTAAGTCTCCATTAACAAGTAATCGCAAACCCCGGAGAGGAAGGCAGGACCATGTGCGTGGGAGGAGTGAGTGTCATCAAAATTTAGATATAGAGGTTAATAACACTCTGGCACCATCCTTCCAATAGTTTTTGACAAATTTTCTCTGTTTTAAAAAATACGATTCCGAATAGACCCTATAGGAAATTTGAACCCTACCTCTCTTAGCAAAATAGGTACTTGAACATGTACCTGAAATTTTAAAAGATACATCAGACGATTCCTCATCAGTGTTGCTTCCAGCCAACGAGCTTTTCATAAGCAGCCAAAATTCATTTCAGTAGCGCCCTCTCGTTTCATTTTTTAAATCTAAATTTGTGCATTTACTTTACAGAGAGTGCGCGGCTCCTTTCCTGCAGGGTCTACTCAGATGCATATAAAATATATATATATGTCTCCTCCCCGTTGGGGGGACATAAATCTATGTTCAAACAAGCATTAGAGGATGGTGCAAAGATAAAGGATTGATTAATACACTTATCAAACTAGAATAATTTTGACTTATATAAGTACTATTGATGAGGATTACACATGTAGCCAAGATCGATCAACTCTTCAACGCATTCGAAAATTTCTGTTATCAAAATTTCTTGAAATTTCTCAAACGTGGGTCCTGTAGCATCATATCCCACCCATCCTGCTACGTCTTTCGATACATTTTGGAGATAATAAAACAAAGGAGGGGATCTCCAACAACACCAGGTTGCAGCACCCACAGCAAAACCCCAAAACATCCAATGCAAAAACACAAAGCAGACAAGCACAGAAAGAGAAGAATGAGGGACAACGAACGTCAACGCACAACACAGAAACATCAAACACAAAGGACTACACATAAACCAACGAGACCAATGGGCAACCGGTGCCGACTTAGGACGGCCATCTGCCACGGAGATAGCAGAAGGTGTGGTTGCCCTGGATTACGTGCGCACAACCCTCCCACTTTTCCGACCACCCAGAGGTCTCGAAGAACGTACAATTGTGGTGTAAAACAACCTCCTCACTGTCAGATGACCACACACTAACAAGACCGCAAAACGCAGGGGCCCAGGCAACACAGATGAATAGGTAAATGGATATCAAAAGAGGGCGTAGCGAGCTCATGTATGTTATCACCCGATGAGTCCGACTGACATTCAGAGAGGACAGGTGGTCCGGGCCCTGTCTTATCTAAAGAGGTTTGGACAGGGCCCGTCATAGAGCCCCGTCGTCACAGTCAGTCAGAGTGCAAGTTTTAAGAATGCGCTGGTCCAAGACTGTATATTGGTCAAGTACCAAGCCTAGTGTCCGTCTGGTGACATTAGGATCATATCTGACGTATTTTCGATAGTGATGTTGTCTATCTTTGATCCTTCTTATATTTTTAATTATGTCACCATAAAATGCAGGTTGTAAAATACCCAGAGTAATATACTCTGTTGCCTGTATTCGTCCGAATTTCAGAAGAAGTTGACAATAATTTTTGTAAAATTTCCAGAAAGTCTGTACTAGTTTGTGAAAGCGAAAACCTTGTCCCAAAGGTTTCTTGGTAATTTGAAAATTTCTACTATGAAAATCCAAAACATCAGTACATGCTCTAACATACCGGATGAGCTGTGAAATATAGATACCATAGGACGGTAATCTAGGAACATCACCGTCAAGCCAGGGGAAATTTACTATGTTAAATCCAAAATCATATCTTTTGTCATACAAACTTGTATTGATATCTGCATTAACAATTTTGATATCTTCTTTAACTCATTTGTATCACACTTATGCCCTTTGCCGTGTGGAGCTCGTAAAAAAGTTCCCCGCGAGGGGTTCGACAGTAGATGTTTTGAATATACTTCTCTGACATTGTCGCCATAGCACTTTCTATATAGACATAACGTCAGACAGTGCATGAAGTTTTTATATTTTCATTTCCATGCTTCATAAACATCGACGGCGGGTGCGGCTAGCCAACAGGGGATGCTTACTCCTCCCGGGCACCTGGTCCCACCTCTGGCTTGCCAGGGGTCCGTCGATGTTTAATTTTGCGCTCTATTGTGAGTGCCGTTGAGATTATCGTCAGGATCTTCTTTAACTCATTTGTGTCACACTTATGCCCTTTGCCGTGTGGAGCTCGTAAAAAAGTTCCCCGCGAGGGGTTTGACAGTAAGTGTTTTGAATATACTTCCCTGACATTGTCGCCATAGCACTTTCTATATAGACATAACGTCAGACAGTGCATGAAGTTTTTATATTTTCATTTCCATGCTTCATAAACATCGACGGCGGGTGCGGCTAGCCAACAGGGGATGCTTACTCCTCCCGGGCACCTGGTCCCACCTCTGGCTTGCCAGGGGTCCGTCGATGTTTAATTTTGCGCTCTATTGTGAGTGCCGTTGAGATTACCGTCAGGATCTTCTTTAACTCATTTGTGTCACACTTATGCCCTTTGCCGTGTGGAGCTCGTAAAAAAGTTCCCCGCGAGGGGTTTGACAGTAAGTGTTTTGAATATACTTCCCTGACATTGTCGCCATAGCACTTTCTATATAGACATAACGTCAGACAGTGCATGAAGTTTTTATATTTTCATTTCCATGCTTCATAAACATCGACGGCGGGTGCGGCTAGCCAACAGGGGATGCTTACTCCTCCCGGGCACCTGGTCCCACCTCTGGCTTGCCAGGGGTCCGTCGATGTTTAATTTTGCGCTCTATTGTGAGTGCCGTTGAGATTATCGTCAGGATCTTCTTTAACTCATTTGTGTCACACTTATGCCCTTTGCCGTGTGGAGCTCGTAAAAAAGTTCCCCGCGAGGGGTTTGACAGTAAGTGTTTTGAATATACTTCCCTGACATTGTCGCCATAGCACTTTCTATATAGACATAACGTCAGACAGTGCATGAAGTTTTTATATTTTCATTTCCATGCTTCATAAACATCGACGGCGGGTGCGGCTAGCCAACAGGGGATGCTTACTCCTCCCGGGCACCTGGTCCCACCTCTGGCTTGCCAGGGGTCCGTCGATGTTTAATTTTGCGCTCTATTGTGAGTGCCGTTGAGATTATCGTCAGGATCTTCTTTAACTCATTAGGTCCAAAAATGGTGTTTCTGTGTTTGAAACGTTTGCCTTGTTTAGAATCAGTTCTTGTGGATAAATAACATTTTTATACTTTTCAAAAACAGGATTGTCGATAGTAAGAATATCATCTAGGTACCTAGAAGTACCAATGAAAACATTTCACATCATTATGTTGTCTTTGCTTTTGAAGATTTTGGATGAATTCCTTTTCATACGTGTATAAAAATAAATCTGCAACAAGAGGCGCACAATTAGTACCCATAGGAATCCCTACAACTTGCTTGTAGAGTTTCTCACCAAATCTTACATAAATATTGTCCAAAAGGAAGGACAAGGCAATACACAGGTCACCACATGTCCATGATTTGAATGATTTGTAATCTGTGGCGGAAAAGAAACCCTTCGATTCAGATGTACAAATATAAGTTTTCCCCTCTCGATCAAAACACCATTTAATGAGTTTGGAAAGTCGATCATTTATTTTGTCGTGCGGAAGCGTGGTGTACATATCAGAAAAGTCGTATGAAGATATGGCATTTGCTTCAAAATTTCTTGATTTCATTTTGTCAATCACATCCTCTGAATTTTTAATAGACCAAAAGAAGTTTACACCATTCCTGTTCATGACAGTTTAACAGTATTTTGCCACGTGTTCCTTTATAGCCGTGAGTGCTGAGGTCAGATTTCTAGACAAAATTGTAGTTGAACAGTTGCTAGAATTAGCAATGTATAGAAACTTGTAAGGAGACTTGTGAAGTTTTGGTATACAGTATATTGTAGGGAGATCCAATTTAGAAATAGGGATGATAAAAGAAGAAATTTCACTGTTATGTTTGTTCAAAATATTGGGAACACTTTCATTGCTTTCGATATAAGTATTAGTAGAGGACATCCGAAACTAAAGTTGATATGTATTAGCGTTTTCAAATAATTATGGTGTTGTTGGCTGCTTAGTCTGCAGGCTCGAAGACCTATTTTTCATGTAAATTACGTAACTTGGATTTGAAATATCTTTCAGATTCAGAACTTGGATTTTCAAAAAGATGAGGTATCTATTCGAATATCGGTAATATCCAAAATGAGGCTTTTCCAGTCATTCAGATCATGCGATTCGACTCCTTCCGATTTACACCATCGTTTGGTATAGTTATCTAAAGGTTCCTTTGGCACTTCGCGACATTTAATAAAATCTATCTTGGATGGGATTCTATACTTAGGTCCTTTTTTGAGAAGATAACGGAGCTGCCTGTCTTTGATAATTGAAAAGTCACCTGTAATAATATGACCAGCTGGTTTATAAAGATTTTTTGGCTATATTACAATGTTTAGATTGAGGATCATTGACGAGGGTTAAGCCAATGTTGGCAATGGTCAACTTTAAGGTCAAGATAAAACATGAGACAGGCAACATAGCTGTTCTTGTCAGTCTACATGTAATTTCGCCACATATTTAAATGAGATATGAATAACAGTAGAATCATCCTCAGTGATGAATCAGTATATCACATTTTGACAGTCCTGGATGTTAAGATTATGGGCAAATTGTTTCGCTTCTCGGCATATAACTTGAATGTATAAATGGGATATAATTTAGAACTTTGTACGCAACACAAATGGTCATGTTAAGAGATTAATACCAGGAAAACATAGATGCCAAGTACATTACAGATGACTTAATTTGTTCATGAAGGTGACTTTCCTGTACTAGAGTTATCTTTCTTAAACTGATCATTAGCAAGGGTTCAAAACATCTTACATTGATCTCTTTCAAAAGAAATATCACGTCTCATATACTAATAAGTGATCTTCAATTTAAACAATGTAATATCCTCAAAAAGTGTGAAAATTATTATGTCCAAAAATGTATCGAAAGACAATCAAATACAAGTACTTGTTCGTTCTGAAATATAAACATTTAACACCGGGCTTCGGTGCTAGGGGGGATGTAGGAATTATCCCCGAAGTAGGTCCCTAATTCTCGTGCACTTCTGTTGTGCTATCAGGGACCGGGCCAGACTCTCTCTATTTAGTCTGCCCGTCAAAGATACGATAGGAGTCTTATCCTGCTCCTTTTATATCCAATATGATAGTAGAACAATACGTCTCTGGTAATGTACGCTGAGATGCGTGTAATAATGATACAAATGCTGGTCAACAATGAGAGTAACAACTTTAATTGAATTCCGAATTGTAGAGTGGATAGTGCTAGTTCAACGTCTAGCTCCAAACTGACGATACAAAGCATAAAACATGTATATAAAGATTAGCATGTCAATTTACATGAAACGAATGATTAACAATTATGCCAGGAGGAGAATTATTTACACAGAGGATTAAAGGGATTAACTTAACAATAGAAAGATTTGAATAGATACGAGAGTTGATGCCTCAGGCCGTATAGTATTTTAACGTGTCACTACATGAAAGGGAAAGTAATAAAAGCAATGTCAACAATATGTCTAAGATCTGTAACTTTGTGAAGCCGATAGAAAAGTAATTTTGATATGTTGAACTACAATCTCAATCAAACATTTAAAATGAATAAATGTACAAATTACGTCCAATTTGTTCTCGGTCACAGTATTCTCCTCCTCCCGTTAAATGCGTCCTCGCATTTGGTTTCAATAAAATCTGCCGCGTCCTCTGTAATTTTTGTGGTTCGGACGGTTACCATGGTTACGATTTTGATGCACATGGTTGGAATTTTGTCGAATAAGGTCCAGTTGGAAATTTATTGTCGCTTCTAGTTCCCGAATTTTTTCTCTGCACACCTCTTCTGTTTGTTCCCGAAGACGTTTTTCCTTTTCTGCAAATTTCTTTTCACTTTCTAATTTTTCACAGTGTTCGTTCTGCATTTCATGATATCTCTCTGTTATAAAATCAATAAAGCTACATTTACTGTCCAACTGAACTTGTAATTCCCGAATTGTCGCTGACGTTTGTTCCGTATTTCCGAATCGTTTCAGTTTTTCACTAGCTTCGTTTTCGCGTTTTGTCACGGATTCCAAATTTTCTTTCAGTTCCTTGTTTAAGTTTTCGAATGTCGATAATTTCTTCTGCATTTCATTCTCGCGTTTTTGAAAATCACGTACTTCCTTTTTTAAATCATCGTTTTCTTCTTTTGAAGTTTCAAGATTTTCCGATAGTGTTCTAATATGCTTGTCCTGTTCTTTTTTTTACACATTTCAAGCTTCTGTTTTACGATTTTTAATTCGATTTTTAAAGCACTGCAGTTGGTAACTGTTTCCTGAAAAGCTGTTGGTCTATGGGAAGAAAATGGCAACTCACGCATGATATTTTTCCTCATGAAATACTCGGAAATTCGTCTTGAATCTCTGTCTTTCTTGCCTTTTGACTTTGCCTTCTCAGAATTTTCATCGCTTGATTTCGACTGGGTTTGTTTTTGCGAATAACAAACTCGTCCGTAATGTCCGATTCTATGACACTTAAAACATTTTCTGTCGCGTGCAAAACAGTTTTTCGTAAAATGTGTTAGTCCACAGCGTCCACACGTTGGTTCTTGACGAGGGGCATATGTCCACTGTCTTCATTGTGGTCGCAAATTGAACTCCATGTTGCGTACAGCATTCATCGATCCATTTGCGTTGGTTTGGGGAATTTCGCTCTCTTGGCAGCTCGAGGTACGTACAGGATCTGTGTTGAGCTAAGAAGTCAACACGCCGGATTCTTCCACCAATTTAACACCGGGCTTCGGTGCTAGGGGGGATGTAGGAATTATCCCCGAAGTAGGTCCCTAATTCTCGTGCACTTCTGTTGTGCTATCAGGGACCGGGCCAGACTCTCTCTATTTAGTCTGCCCGTCAAAGATACGATAGGAGTCTTATCCTGCTCCTTTTATATCCAATATGATAGTAGAACAATACGTCTCTGGTAATGTACGCTGAGATGCGTGTAATAATGATACAAATGCTGGTCAACAATGAGAGTAACAACTTTAATTGAATTCCGAATTGTAGAGTGGATAGTGCTAGTTCAACGTCTAGCTCCAAACTGACGATACAAAGCATAAAACATGTATATAAAGATTAGCATGTCAATTTACATGAAACGAATGATTAACAATTATGCCAGGAGGAGAATTATTTACACAGAGGATTAAAGGGATTAACTTAACAATAGAAAGATTTGAATAGATACGAGAGTTGATGCCTCAGGCCGTATAGTATTTTAACGTGTCACTACATGAAAGGGAAAGTAATAAAAGCAATGTCAACAATATGTCTAAGATCTGTAACTTTGTGAAGCCGATAGAAAAGTAATTTTGATATGTTGAACTACAATCTCAATCAAACATTTAAAATGAATAAATGTACAAATTACGTCCAATTTGTTCTCGGTCACAAACATACAAAAACAATTTGAATTGATTTACTAGCAGTAGACTTTTAAGGCCACAACAAATTAATTTAATGTTCTTTGGATTTCCCGCACCATATTTTTCAAAATTCAAAAAATAATATTATAAAAATAAAATGCTCGCCCGCACCAATAAATTTCTGGCTCAAGAATTTTTTTGGGTCGGTTCTGATTTCTGCAAATTTTAAAGCTTCCTGAAGTCTCAGATTGAACAAATTTCGAAGAAAATGATACATTTTTGTGTTTGACAAATTTCGTTGGGAGCAACTTTGTTGTCCCATATACATGGCACTGAAAGTCAAGGAGGGGATATGTTCGAAAGTTGTTTCCGTACTGCTATGTGCCAGGCTTCCTAGTCACCAGATTCCTATGGGGATTCCTTTGTGAGTGCGGAAAACATCAGAAATGTATTATTTCATTCGCTCGCACCTTAAAAGCTGCAATACTTAAAAAAAATAAAATAATTATATTTTAGCTCGCTCGCACCCTTTTCTTCACAAAAAAATCCAAAGAACATTCAATTTGGTATGGCCTAATGTACCATATCGCAATGAAACGGTTATAAAATGACGTAATTTTTCCTTCAGTTTTTCTTCTTTAAAGGAAGTAGGGGATCTCCAAAAGGATTCAGTTTTGACACCCTCAGTAAAACATCTAATCGAGAAAACACACAGGGGATAAGCATAAACAAAAGAAATTAGGAAGATAAAACAATAAACCTAAAAACACCGAACACAAAAGACTCTACAAGAACCAACTATATCCATGGGCAATGACGGCCATCTACTACACAATCACTTGGGCATTTAATGAAGTACCACTGATGAGGATTTACTGTCCGAAACACGTGTTGCATTAAAATTGGTTTGAAATTTTCTCCAAGTAATTTCAAGATAAGCTTTTTATGAATAGAATGAAATCTTTATAGTTGTCTTCTCTGTTTTGTGACTTCTGCAACCAATTTCTCACTTCTTATAGTTTTAAAAGGGGCATTTCTTTTCTTCTTGAAAAAATTAATAAATAATTACAATTCTCTTCATAAAGCTTTACTTGATCTAAGCAGTTGAGCAAATCTAGGATGCCTTATCTCACGTGAGCAAACTTTTCCATATGTATAAGATAATCATGATTTAGATTTAAACTTTATCTATTTTACAACGTTCAACAAGCAAGTTACACAACTTATACCAATTTCTCACGTTGGCTCAGATGTTGGTGTGAGGGGGTCCACGGAGTAGGAGGAAACCGGAGTGCCCGGAGAAAAACCCTGCAGAGGCCTGGGTGGGGGACCACCTACCCTCCCACATAAGACACCTCGCCGAATCTGGGATTCGAGCCCGGGACCTTAGAGGTAAGATGCGAGCGCGCTATCACTGCGCTAACCCGACCTAGAAGATTTGAAGACAGAATCATAGGATCGGCACTTACATTTTACATGTATCATTAATAAAACTTCGCTTCTTGAATTTTATCACATTGTAAAACTTTCATTTTCTGACATGAGTATTTATTTACAACCTTCTTGACAGCTCCTTTCTTTATAGATCGATCGATGGAAATCTATACTTTTGTACTCCCAATCCAGTCTTATCAGTCATGTGACCATGCATTGCCTTATAAATTCACAATAATCTTTTATGATACGGAAGTTCGATTCGCATTCGTTTTTATTTATATAAAAGGGCGAGGATATCATATGACTTGAGAATTTCTGTGAATTATAATGTGAAATTTGCTCCTGATGATGTTCAGAAGGAAATGTAAGTAATTGAGAGTTGATATAATAAGATTCTTTTATTTCAAAATTTACTATTTATAATACTGATTAATAATTAGAAAATTTTGGAAATGTCTAAATATTATTAATCATCATATAGATTTGAATGTTTATAGCATATTTTAGAATATTATTTCATTAAAAAAAGAATAGCACATACTCAGCCATTTGACGGTCTTAGCAATAAGTATATTTCTTGTCTCTTTCCTTTTCGAATATTTTTAGACTATAGCATCGCTTCCTTTCTTTTTATATTGCAATTCATATATAAATTTCTAGATTTATTCTTTGAACTTTATTCTCTTCTTCATTTTTCTTTATGTTTTAATTCATTTATTTTTCATTGAATCGAAGATAAAAGTCTCAATTTTGAAAATAACCAGAACGGAAAAAATCGGAAGCATATACATGTACTTCTTCATATTATTACACACGTTCTCTTACGGTATGTTACAAAGAACATTGGATATTGACCTTATCAAAATAAAATGGAGGATACAATCTGCTATCAGTTACGTTTATTTACACGTTTCAATAGAACACAGTTGTTTCGATAGTCAAACATTACAATCAAAACAAATTGGCTGGGCGGATTACCTAGGGTAATACGGGTAATTTGGCCTCAAAGCCGTGTAACTTAGGTACTTATGATTCAAATATCCAAGGTACGAGAGAATGTCATAGACATGACTGGTCATAAATTGTTTTGTTACATGTATAAGACATTGTCGTTCTAGACCTATAGGTGTATACCTTGTCTAAAATTGGCATAAATCTGCATCGGAAATAAAAGGGGTATAGAATGCCAATTTTCTTTTCAGAAATATCACCTTCTACCAGCAGAGCTGATAGAAGATTCTGAAATGTCTTCAATTTTTCTCGTTATGCAGAAATAGTTTCTTTTTCTCTCCTTTCTTTTAGATCTGTCAGCTAGTCTTTATTTGTAGGTCTGTCTTATTGAAGCGAAAGGACTATAAACAAGTGTAGTTATAACATGTTTTTTTTTTTAATTAGTTAAAGAATATGCTTGAGATATGTATGCCATATATTCACATCGCAATTCATCACTCCACTCTGAATCAACACTATTTTCTAAATCGAATGATAATATGCGCAGTGTTTGAGTAATTGATTGAAACTTGATGCTACGGCAGATAACAGCTTTGAAAAGATTTAAACAGATGTTTTCTACCTTTTGTACTGAAATCAATTACTATTTTCTCACACATGCAGCACCATTAGCCTTTTATTGTCATGGTTTTCTGTTTGTATGTTAGGACATTCGAAATTCACACTCTAGTCAACATTTTACGTGTAAGCTTGTCCTTTGATGCAACATTGGCGGCAAAGTTGAAGGACTATTTTCATTACTTAAATAACCATTCAAAAATAGAGAATCTGAACTTATAATATTAATTTAATTGTATCATTGATTCATGTCCATGTATATAATTCAACACAACATTGTTCCTTCGTTCTATTTCAGAATGGACCATCTCAGTACATCCCAGCTCGTAGTTTTGACAGCATTGTTTACAGTGACATCAGGTAACAAATTTTTTCATCTTCAGAATTTTTATCCTTGTTTTTAAATATTGTTGGCTTGCAGACTCAGAGAGAGAGAAATTTTTCAGATTACAAATTCGGTAACTACTTCATTAATGCCTTTCATGTGTCAGTGAAAAGATTTTCAGTGAAGTTTTTGTGCATTGTTTCTTGTTCTGTTCTTGGTCTCTGTATTTCTATTGTCTTTGCTTGTTGGTGTGTTCGATTGCTTGTTACTATGCTTATGAGTTGATTGTCCAAGTCAGAATCAACTTACATATTTTGAGTTTGGGAAGTAATACAAAAATAACAATCTTTTAATACCTAGATCCACTGTTATATCCATATTCTATCGACAGAATACAACATTTAGATTATATTGATTCAAAATGCTCTGGAAGTTTTATTTTCCGAGGTTTCAATACGGGAACCATACTCAGGCAGCAATTATTCTAAATCTGTTCATGTCTAAATATACACCAACAACCATACAAACTTTGTAGTTAGCCGTCTTGTCTTGGCACAAGTTGACCATTGGTCTCGTTATGTGTAGGCCTTTGTGTTAAATGTCTTGGTGTCGTCATTGATGTTTAGTCTTCCTTATTCCTTTGGTGTGTCTTGTTGTGCTTTTCAGCTTTTGTTATTGGGTCTTTCGTTTTTAATTTTGTTGAGGGTGCTGCATCCTTGTCCTGTAACAGATTTCCTCCTTCATTCTAAAATAATATACTGAGATAAGATTATACATAGAATATATTATTTATATGACGATTAATTTTGTTGCACAGCATGCATCTTTCAATGAAATATATTGTTGATCTAAGGATCAATGATACCTCCGCCCGGCATATTTTACATATAAGTTTGAAGGTGCACAATTCAACACAAAATTGAGGAACATGACCCTTTATTTGAACTTGACCTGTATTTCTAAATGTAAAGCTATATCTAAGAAATAAATATATTCCCTGTTACAGTTTTCATTGAAATGTCAGGCAAGCACAAAATATTGTTTTTTTCCTAGTTTGAAGGGGCACAACTCTGCATAAAATTGAGCCATATTCAAACCTTATATGTAATTTTTGGTTTAATAGCTACATTCAAGAGATGAATTTATTATCTGTATCAGTTGTCCTTCTAATGTCCAGAAACCACAAAATTTTGAATTTTTCTAAGTTTCAAGGGGCATAACTCTGCACGTAATTGAGGGACAAGAATAAAATGACACAATCAGGCTTTTTTAAATATCGCAATGACCTTTTTACATAATGTAAATTGATAAGCTACATCAGTAATCGGTTAAAATATAGGATGTTCGATCATAGGTAGTGTTTTAAGTTTAGGTCCATATGTATGTGGTACAAATCAACATTTGAAATTCATTTCTGAAGGTAGCAATGGTGAAGCGAGATATTTGCCCTTGTAACTTTTTTCACAATCCAAGTATACGGAAATCTGTTTCGGAAGATAGGTTTGGGGGTTTATCTGAGCACAATTTGAAACAGAAAAATTTTGCAAAATTTTGAAGACATTTAAGGGCAGTAAAACTGACGTTGGCAGGGTCCAAAGAAAGTTTTCTCTGTCTGCTTGTTCCCATTTTCTCGTCACATGCATGTTTGTTCGATCGTGATCTTTTCACTGATTACCATATCTATAGTAGATTCATGTGGTTACAGTCATTTTGAAATATTCTATTACAGGAACAACTTCGTACCCTCCCACAATTCATTTCTCTTCGTCTTACATACAATTCCCAGAAAATGCTACAAATGGTGAGTAAATAAGAGTTTTGAAGTTTTCCTATTCACCGATTTAAATTCAGAAGGTAAAAAGGCCATTTTAAGGAAAAAGAAGAGATGCTTTGAAGTAACGAATTAGGATTCTCCAAGATTAATGTTCGACATCACACCTACTGGCAGACTTTATTATAATGACGTCATTATGAATGACTCGTCAAACAATGACTCGACGGGCTTTTGATTATAACGACATTATATTTATAACGATGTTGGACGAGAATTTTCAAGGGTTCTCTATACATTAAAATTTAACAAATCTAATATTTTTCACTCTCATTTGATTTCACTGATAAACTTGCAGTACAAGTAGGTGAAATATCGAGTGAAAAGAATTGGACAAATACTGTTATTTTCAATAGACGTAAGCTTCCCCAATTCTTTCTATTGATTTAAACTTTTTCGTCTTTTGACTAAGCGTTCAGTCTATGTACGATTTTTTTTAACTTTTATATTAGACAAGTGCAAAGTAAATCTTTTATAGATTATTCGCTATTTCCGAAAACCAGAGTTACTTCCCATTTGAGACGGTATCTGAAGACTGATTATGCCGTCATCAAATTCTATTTAAACAGTCCTAAAAGTCTGGGAAATGACGGTGTAAAATCGACGTTACCATACCATTTTCACGACGTCACAATGGTTTTACGTCATATACCGTCTGTAAGGGGAAAAAAATCTGTATTCCGCAAAGACTCAATACGTACATAATGAATTTTGTTAAATGATATATTCAGACGATGGAATGTATATATTTTTCAGAAGACTCGAATTTTAGCATATCTAACATGTGTTTATAATAGGGAGCTTGAGATTTCCTACTTGTATCTTGTGCGTGTACACGGAGTCTGATCCACTATTGTGACGTCATCATTAATTGCGTTTGACGTCATCTTTCACAAGGTCCATGTCGCCAGTGAACGTGTAAAGTGCGAGATACACGTACATTGTGTAGGTCTTTACTTCATGTAGGTCTTTACTTCAAGATATGTCACCCCTTTATTCTGTTCAATAGCATAAAAAGCCTGGCATTTCATTTAAAGTGATTTCAAGTTCCTATTTCAATATAGATTCAAGTTCATTAAGATTTTTAAACAAGTACGCGTAGTGGTCTTTGAAAGAAAGCTCAACAATAGTAACGTGTAGTTCAACTTGTACACTACTGTCCGCGCGGCTCACTTCGGAAACTGGATAAACGCGATTTTGACTATTTCATCATGCAGAACTTTGAATAAAATTGATACCATTCAGTAGATCTCGCTTAGTCCTAAATTTTGGTATAAGTTATATGATAGTCAGTGCGAGTAATCAAAATTAATAGGCAAAACAAATTTTAGATGGGTCATTTCCCATGCTAATTTTTCCCGTGACGTTGTGACGCTCTCCATAGGCTCAATGTTAAACTCAACGACGTCACGCTGAAATTTAACATTGAAAACGCCCCATCTAAAATTTATATTGTCTGTATAATTTGATTGCATAAACCCTCGACCATGTAACATATACCAAAATTTACGACTAACCGAGATCTATTCAATGATATAGATTTTATCTTAATTTTTGCATGACATTGTTATCAAAATCGCGTTTATCCAGTTTCCGAAGTGAGCCGCGCGGACAGTAGACGTACCCGTACAAGATAAACATAGGAAATCTCAACCTCTCTAATACACGGTGTAGCATCACGTGACTTTAGTTGGTGAAACCACGAATAAATAAAAAGCTCAGTTAAAGGAAAGAAAACAGGAACTCCAACAATTGCTTTGATAAAATGTTATCTTTTCATAGCCTATATCCTTGTCTAAAATGGTACTTTTACTATTTTGGAATCGCTAGTAAGTAAAACGCCGTTGTTTTTACAAACATTGTGACAATAGCTGTAGATATTTTCGTGGAAACCACCACAACATCGTGTTTAACATATTTCAACCATGATGTTCCTTTTGTCAGAATGTTTGTAAAAACTACAATGGTTTCTTGATTGACAAACAAAGAATCATCAAAATATCATCTGTTATAAGGACATCGGCTATGAAAAGATAAAATTGAATCAAAACAAGCATCACAGTACCTGTTTTCTTAATTCCTCCAAACGAACAGTATGTCTCCATTTTGTGTTCGTGGTTTCACCAACTTAAGTCATGTGATGCTAAACAGTGTAATATAACTCTGAATTTCTGTTTGTTTTTGACAGGAACGTTATTATTAACGTTAAGTGCAGTAAGTCGAAATAACAAAAACCTTGAAATAGAAATTGGCGACGACGGAACAAAAGAACTTGTCTGGATCACTCAGACTCCTATTGGAACAACAAGAAATGCATCTGTATTTCTTCTTGGCGAACTTGATGCTGATAGGGTACGTTTATAGTCATTATGCAAACTCTATTTATCTTTATTATCATTATTCATCTCCCTCAGGCACAGATCTAGCCTTAGTTTGCTCATTTGCATACGGTTGAGGTAATGTTTAGAATTTCGCTCTCCCTTTATTCACTAAAATTTGTATTGTAGATGAGCGTATTGCAAATATCACTTTGATTTCATGATCTATCTTATACTAGTATTATAATTTAAAAAATTATGAAATCTCAATGGTGTTCTTGCGTCGTATATTTAGTTTCAAAAATTACTATGACTGATATCGGACGGTAGGAATTCAAAAATAATGCATAAGTAATATGAATTTAATTCGCTTAAATCTTAATCTGAATTGTCCACTATGTCAACAAACAAAGAGCTGGATTTCATACTTGTATTTCTGCTCCAACCCATTGCATTTTCTAGGAATATCATCTTAATATGCGTTAAAACTGTGCTCGAATAATGCACCAAATTTATTCGACGTTCATTTCTTCCTTTTATCTTATCCGATGTACAATAGGGCATTTTTCATGCCTGGTAAGGTACTTTAAACTATATATTTTCTGAAAAGTTATAATGTCCACTGCTTAGAAATAATAATTTTGGGCCATGTAAAACAAAGGGGAATAACTGATGAAGAATTTAAATTGTCTATTTTCTCTATATAACATATGCAAAATAACAAAGTTGTACAAGAGTTTTTCTACTTTGATTTTTAAGACCTGGGAGTCTTATATCTGTACTCAAGGCATCATTACCTTTCAGAAAATATATAGTTTATAGTGCCTTTAAGTTACCAGGCATAAAATTTACCATACCTTACAATGGAGACGATAAAAACGCTAAGTAAAATGACTCAATCGTACAACAGATACCTTAAACAAGGTAAGAAGGAAAGAATCAGAAATGACAACGCATAAACATAAGCCATTAGATGAAATCTATAGATTATTAGTCCCCTACCGGCAACGCCGAAGGGGACTCTTAGTTTCCTCTCGGTCTGTCTGTCTGTCCGTCTGTCCGTCTGTCCCATTTTCAGTTTTCCGGACTTTTTTTCGCTGTTGTTGCATATATTGAACTCATTTTTGGTATGTGGATATATCTCAATGTGATACAGATCAAGTTTGAGTTTGCTTTCGATTGACCCAATTTTACAAGAGTTATGGCCCATGGACTTAGCAAATTTTATGAAAGTTTCAGTTTTCCGGACTTTTTTCTGCTGTTGTTGCATATATTGAACTCATTTTTGGTATGTGGATATATCTCAATGTGATACAGATCAAGTTTGAGTTTGCTTTCGATTGACCCAATTTTACAAGAGTTATGGCCCTTGGACTTAGCAAATTTTATGAAAGTTCAGTTTTCCGGACTTTTTTCCGCTGTTGTTGCATATATTGAACTCATTTTTGGGTATGTTTATATATCTCAATGTGATACAGATCAAGTTTGAGTTTTCTTTCGATTGACCTAATTTTACAAGAGTTATGGCGTTTGGACTTAGCAAATTTTATGAAAATTTCAGTTTTCCGGACTTTTTTCCGCTGTTGTTGCATATATTGAACTCATTTTTGGTATGTGGATATATCTCAATGTGATATAGATCAAGTTTGAGTTTGATTTCCATTGACCTAATTTTACAAGAGTTATGGCCCTTGGACTTGGCAAATTTTATGAAAGTTCAGTTTTCCGGACTTTTTTCCGCTGTTGTTGCATATATTGAACTCATTTTTGGTATATGGATATATCTCAATAGGATACAGATCAAGTTTGAGTTTGCTTTAGATTCACCTATTTTTACAAGAGTTATGGCCCTTGGACTTAGCAAATATTATGAAAATTTCAGTTTCTGGACTTTTCTTTGGTAAATGAATACATCTCAGTGTGATACAGACCAAGTTTGAGTTTGGTTTCCATTGGCCTATTTTTACAAGAGTTATGGCCCTTGGACTTAGCAAATTTTATGAAAATTTCAGTTTTCCGGACTTTTTTCCGCTGTTGTTGCATATATTGAACTCATTTTTGGGTATGTTTATATATCTCAATGTGATACAGATCAAGTTTGAGTTTGCTTTCGATTGACCTAATTTTACAAGAGTTATGGCCCTTGGACTTAGCAAATTTTATGAAAATTTCAGTTTTCCGGACTTTTTTCCGCTGTTGTTGCATATATTGAACTCATTTTTGGTATGTGGATATATCTCAATGTGATATAGATCAAGTTTGAGTTTGATTTCCATTGACCTAATTTTACAAGAGTTATGGCCCTTGGACTTGGCAAATTTTATGAAAATTCAGTTTTCCGGACTTTTTTCCGCTGTTGTTGCATATATTGAACTCATTTTTGGGTAT
The DNA here is from genome assembly GCA_028142955.1 of Pinctada fucata. NCBI lineage: Eukaryota > Metazoa > Mollusca > Bivalvia > Pterioida > Pteriidae > Pinctada > Pinctada fucata. Next base: position 39,914,428 of record AP027103.1, read on the forward strand.
GTTTATATATCTCAATGTGATACAGATCAAGTTTGAGTTTTCTTTCGATTGACCTAATTTTACAAGAGTTATGGCCCTTGGACTTAGCAAATTTTATGAAAATTTCAGTTTTCCGGACTTTTTTCCGCTGTTGTTGGATAAATTGAACTCATTTTTGGTATATGGATATATCTCAATAGGATACAGATCAAGTTTGAGTTTGCTTTAGATTCACCTATTTTTACAAGAGTTATGACCCTTGGACTTAGCAAATTTTATGAAAATTTCAGTTTCTGGACTTTTCTTTGGTAAATGAATACATCTCAGTGTGATACAGACCAAGTTTGAGTTTGGTTTCCATTGGCCTATTTTTACAAGAGTTATGGCCCTTGGACTTAGCAAATTTCATGAAATTTTTAGTTTCCCGGACTTTTTCATGCATGTTATTGTAGATCATGAGCTGATTTTTTGTATGTGAATACATTATAGTGTGATGCAGATTTGAGTTTAATTTAGATTGACTAATTTTCACAAGAGTTATGGCCCTAGGACTTAGCAAATTTTGTGAATTCAGTTTCCCAGACTTTTCTTGGCTGTTGTTGCAGAAGATGAAATGATGAACAGAGATGCAAGTCATAAATTTATGCCGCCGGTAGGGGACTTATATCGCACAGCGATCATTGCATTATTCATTTTAGAACACATTTCTTCATATTTGATAAGATGATCAATTACCATTTGATTATTATTTTCTTTGCTTTTTTTTCTTCTATATTCAGGAATGCATTTATTATATACTATTATAAAACCATACCTTTTTTCTTGACCAGGGTTTGACTGAACATAAGCTGTACTTCAGAGCCTTCGAAGATCCAAATACTGAGGTAATGCTCTTAAATCTTATGAATTGCATACTATTACACAAGAAAACTTGAGTTTACTACAATATATATGCACAACCAATGTAATTCCCTGAGATGTTACAATGGAAATAAACGTGCTGCATTCGTGTATTAACACTCGTGACGTCACAATGCATAAGATCTAAAGAAACATGCCGCAACGGCTGTTCTAACCTGCAAACTGAACCCGCGGTGAGATAAATTTTAACATCTCACTAAAAAGCAATTTCAGAAAACAAGAATGAAATAGACAACTATGGTGCATATACATATAAATAGAATAAATGTCATAATTTGTGTTTTGTTACTGGTATACAACGCGCATTACATGTACGATAAATGCACTTGCTGTGTGCTGTATACCAGTAACAAAACACAAATTAAGACACTTATTCTCTATAAACCAATCATAAGATATCATAAGATACAGATATTTATGATGCCATAGCCTAGCATATTGAACAATCTCAGTTTAACGCATTTTTTTCCTGAAATATTGTTATATAAGGTAAGTTTTGAGTTCGATATCTTCTTTCCGTAAATGCGCTGAATGAAAATGGATTCTGGAATTATTGCTAGCATTACTTTTCCTGTTCATAAGATGCATGATGTATACCTTCTCTACAGTTTGATAAATTATCCAAAAACCATCAGACAAACTAAATAATTATCAAAAGAATCATTATAGTAATATCGTATTATATATAGAGAATAAGTGTCTTAATTTGTGTTTTGTTGCGGGTGTTAAACACATCAAGTGCATTTATCGTATATGTAATGTGCGTTAGTGCATTTCATGCGATAAATGTACTTGCTGTGTGTTGCATACCCGTAATAAAACACAAATTATGACATTTATTCTATATATATGTACCATAATTGTCTATTTCATTCTCGTTTTCTGAAACCGCATTTTCTGGGTAAAAGGGTGACGTTAAAATTCAGTTCACCGGGTTCCGTTTGAAGGTTAGAACAGCCGTCGCGGCATGTTTCTCATTACCCCAGTTCAGACTTTTCCAAAACGTAAAAATGAAAGTAAGACCGAAATTAAAAAACGCCGACTACAAGCTGAACTTACCTGGATCACCAAACTTCAGACTGCGTACCCTCTTGGTTTAAACGATCAAATTTATGGACAAGGAAACATTTCCTCAGCTTCTACCAATATCAACATCTTTTCAATTCGCCCAAACACTAAAAGGAAATACAGGTCACACGGGAAAAGACGAAACAGACAAAAAAGAAAACGATCCAGAATATACCGCTCTCTCAACGATTTACTTACTATAGCACGCAATGGCGGAAGACATGAGCTGTTACATGCTCTGTCGTCAATACCAGTTATGCACTTGAAATCTATCTTGGATGAAGCAGAGGTTGCATTCTTAAGAAACACTGACTGATTCAGACTTAATATCATTGTCTCATTCGCACAGTATAAACTTTATCCTATTGTGAAAAACACCTCACCTAAAAGACGATTCATAAAAATCCCGTTTATTAACAAAGGTTTTGATCTTCTAAACATCTCTAATATTTTTCGGGATCATCGCGTACAAAGTACCATTCCTCAATATTTTGAAAATTTAGAGCCACCTCTTATTTGTACAAGAAACCTATTCGAAACTTTGTTTTTAACTATAATAAAGTTACAACGGATCCTGACATACTTGAATCGTGTCCTGCTTCTTGAGAATGTGCAACTTCTAAATATCTCTACAAACCAGCTGGCCATGTTGTTACAGGTGACTTTTCAATTATCCAAGACAGACAGCTCCGTGGTCTTCTTATAAAAGGACCTAAGTATAGAATCCCATCCAAGATCGATTTTGTCAAATGCCGTGAAGTGCTTACGGAAGCCTTAGATAATTATACGAAAAGATGGTGTAAATCAGAAGGAGTCGAACCGCATGCTCTGAATGACTGGAAAAACCTCATTTTAGATATAACGGATATTCGAATAGATAACTTCCATAAAAACCCTCATCTTTTTCAAAATCCACGTTCCAAATCAGAAAGATATTTCAAATCCAAACTAAGTAAATTACATGAAAAATATGTCTTTGCACCAGCTGATAAAGCAGCCAACAACACCATTATCATTTGAAAACGTTACTACATATCAACTTTGATTTCGGAACTTTCGTCTACTAATACATATATCAAAAGCAATGAAAGTGCATCTAACATTTTAGGCAAGCATAACAGTGAACTGTCTTCATTCAATATCTCTATTTCTAAATTGGATCTTCCAACACTATATTGCATACCGAAACTGCACAAGTCTCCTTACAAATTTCGATTTATTGCTAATTCTAGTAACTGCTCCACTACAATTTTGTCTAGAAATCTGACGTCAGCACTTACTGCTATTAAAGAACACATAACTAGATATTGTGAAACGGTTCTAAACAGGAACGATGTAAATTTATTTTGGTCTATTAAGAATTCAGGGGATGTGATTGAAAAATGAAATCTGGAAATTTCCAAGCCAATACGATTTCTTCATACGACTTCTCTAATATGTACACCACACTTCCTCATGACAAAATTAATGATCGTTTATCTAATCTCATTAAATGGTGTTTTGATCGAGAGCGAAAAACTTACATTTGTACATCTGAATCGAAGGGTTTCTTTTCCTCGACAGACTACAAATCATACAAATCATGGACATGTAGTGACCTGTGTAATGCCTTGTCCTTCCTCTTGGACAATATTTATGTTAGATTTGGTGAGGATCTATACAAGCAAGTTGTAGGAATTCCTATGGGTACTAACTGTGCGCCTCTTGTTGCAGATTTATTTTTATACACTTATGAAAAAGAATTTATCCAAAATCTTCAAAAGCAAAGAAAATTTGATGAGCTGAAATGTTTCAATAATACTTCTAGGTATCTGGATGATATTCTAACCATTGACAATCCTGCTTTTGAATTATATAAGAATGAAATTTATCCACAAGAATTAACCCTTAACAAGGCAAACCTTTCAAATACAGAAACACCCTTTTTGGACCTAAATATCAAAATTGTAAACGGAAAGATTCATACAAGTGTATATGACAAAAGGGATGATTTTGGATTCAACATAGTAAATTTCCCTTGGCTTGACGGTGATGTTCCAAGATTACCGTCATACGGCATTTACATATCACAGCTCATCCGGTACGCTAGAGCATGTACTGATATATTGGATTTTCACAGAAGAAATTTACAAATTACCAAAAAACTTTTAGGTCAAGGTTTCCGCTTTCATAAACTAGTTAAGACTTTCTGGAAATTTTACAAAAATTACAGTCAACTTCTTTTAAAATTTGGATCTATACATGCAACAGAGTACATTACTATGGGTATTACACAACCTGTCTTTTATGGTAATATGATAAACAAAATAAAGAGGATCAAAGGTAGGTAGCATAACCATCGAAAATGCGTCAGAATCATCAAACGCCTTTTATACCGTGGATATGATCCTAATGTCACCAGACGGACACTAGGCTTGGTACTTGACCAATCTACAGTCTTGTACAAGCGCATCCTTGAGACTTGCACTCTGACTGACTTTGACGACGGGACTCCATGACGGGCCCTGTCCAAACCTCTTTAGAGAAGACAGGGCCCCGACCACCTGTCCTCTCTGAATGTCAGTCGGACTCCTCGGGTGATTGCATACATGAGCTCGCTACAGCCGGCAGAGCACGGACTGTATAACGCATGCCCTCTTTTTATATCCATTTACATATTCATCTGTGTCTCTGGGGCCTCTGCGTTTTGCGGTCTTGTTTGTGTGATGTCATCTTACAGTGAGGAGGTTGTTTTACACCACAATTGTACGTTCTTCGAGACCTCTGGGTAATTGGAGAAGTGAGAGGGTTGTGCGCACGTAATCCAGGATAACCACACCATTTGCTACTTGCGTGACAGATGACCGTCCAAAGTCGGCACCGGTTACCCATTGGTCTCGTCGGTTTATGTGTAGTCTTTTGTGTTTGATGTTTACATGTCGTGTGTCTCTTTTCCGTCTCGTGCTGTACTCGTCTTTTGTGTTTTTGCATCGGGTGTTTTGGTGTTTTACTGTTGATGCTGCAACGGGGTCTTGTTGGAGATCTCCTCCCTTCTTTTTAAGATCTTATGCATTGTGACGTCACGAGTGTTAATACATAGAATGCAGCACGTTTCTTTTAATAGTTGCATCTCAGGGAATTACATTGGTTGTGCATATATATACAATTTGAGGAAGTATCTTTTCCTCGAGAGCTCAATCCCTCCTGAAAAATGTACTACTCATTTTAAGGAATACACACTCGCATCTGAGGGGTTTCATGGAATCAAGGAAGACGGAGTCATTCCCTACATTTACAAGTTCATGATCGACTTTATGTATAGAACAAACCCATAATATATCATCTGTCTCTCTCTTTTCATCAATAAATTGCGAAAGCAACAATTTTGAAGATGATTCTTTTTGTCATTTTATCGATCATTAATTCGTCATATATTGTTAAGAACTGTTTATGACTTACAATTCTTCTATTACATATACAAATTAAGTTTATAGAATAGAATTTATTAATTACACACTTTTACATGCTTCCCTACAAGGCAAACGTAAGTGTAATCATTTAACATTCCTTTCTTTAACATTATTACCCATGTTTCTTCATCATCGCGAAGAGCTTTTATTTGATATGAAATATTAAATACTTTCTGCTTATGAAGAACTACAATATTTTTATCAATTTATATAGATGGTTGTTGATTTTTTTAGCCGGTTCCAGTTATGTGTGTCGACGTTTATGTTTTTATGTTTCTTCCCTATTATTATTATAAACACTTATTTCATGTTGCAGTGTGGAGCATTTAAAATCGTTCCCCGTGACCTAATGTTTAGAAGTGTATTAATAACTTCTTTCCAGCTCTGTCGCCTGAAAGAAGCTTTGTTTTGGTCCTTTATCGATTCGACATCATAGATATTGTTTGCTATTTCGAAAACTTGTCACCCATTCAAAACTATTACCGAAATTAAAGGAGGTTAACATCTTAGCACCATCCCTCCAATTTTGAACATATATTTCATTTGAATATGCTACTGAATCGACCCTACAGGAAATTTGGAGCCGCGCACTCTCTGTAAAGTAAATGTACAAATCTAAATTCAAAACATTAAAGTTGGCGCTACTGAAATGAATTTTGGTGGCTCCGCTGGAAGCATCACTGATGAGAATTAATATTCGAAACACGTGTCTATTGGAGAAAAAAATAAGTTTGGAATTTTCTTCATGACGGTATAGAGTTGGAACACTTCCCTATTGCATTTAAGGTAGTCGATCCATAACTAAAGAATGGATAGTGCGCAAGTAACTTTTCCATCACATTACAATTTGTCACATTGATAAATAAACAAATATTGACATCAATATAACAAAAGTCTACTACAGTGCGATTAAGGGATTCCTGAAAATAGTGGCATCGAAATTTTATGAATTTAAATTCGAGAAAACCTCATCAATGTATATATTTTTGTAAAGGTCTTTCCAAGACGGTCATTTTGAAATTTATTGCAATAAAATCGGACCTGAAACAGTTCAACAAACAAAAAGAACTTTGATGACCAAAGTAAATTGATTGTGTGTGAATTTATTTCTAAGCATAATTTTAGAGTATTGTAGTCGTGTTTGATATCAATTGAATCAGAATGAAGTCCTGCAGATGAAATTGAAAAGAAAATGACAAAAAAAGTTTTTATAAACAATTTGTATTTTACAGCTGAGTTTGTCGGCACATCAAAGGTTTACCGATTGTTGTCGAATATTAGTATACCATTTGCATATCATAAGTCATCGACAAATAACGTAATTTTGAGCGGAATAAGGCAGTTATCGGTTTACTTCCTTTAATTTCGTTTTAGTTTTTTTTTCTATGTATTTATGAATAAAGTTCGCTGATGTTGTCGGTTGTGGTGTTTTGTTGATGTTTCGGGTTGTTTCGTGTGATGTTTTTGTTGTTGATTATGTTGTTGGCTAGCCAACAGGGGATGCTTACTCCTCCCGGGCACCTGGTCCCACCTCTAGCTTGCTAGGGGTCCGTCGATGTTTAATTTTGTGCTCTATTGTGAGTGCTGTCGGGATTATCGTCAGGATCTTCTTTAACTCATGTTACCATGGATTCTTTTTTTTTGGGGGGGGGAGACCTTTTTTATTTATTTATTTTTTTTTTTTGTAAACGCATTATTTTGTTCACATTTGAAATTAATTTCTCATTTGATTAAGGCAATAAACCATGTGTTTACGAATCTCACTATTACGATTTTTTGCAGACGATTCGCTATATCAGTCTCTTTGTATTGGACGTTAACGATGAATATCCGGAATTTAAGAACGAGCCTTATCAACAGTACATAGATGAGGTAACCACAATTATTTGTGTTTAAAAGATTGTACCTCCGGTCCAAAATCGGGGAAAGGTGTGCATTGATCCCCCATGCTTTCTTATCATATCATTGCACATTGGGTAACGCTAATACAGGTTTCAAATATATTTTAGATTAAAAATGTTTCTACAAAGTAAAAAATGTGTATTTTTGAATTTTTCCATTGGGTGTAATGTTTAAGTTTTGGGTAATTCGTATTTATAGACGATAAAGATATCCCTCCTGTCTATGGTCTATTTGAAAATTAAAGTTTTATAAAAGGTTCAAAGATGATAAACACGAAAATTCCTAAAAAGTTATCAGAGGGAAAATATAAGCGCACACGACCAGAGGTACGAGTTTCCTTAAACAGGTGTGTGTATTATATATATTTGCCAATTGAAATTATGAAATAAAAGGGGTTTTTTTATTTACTAGTACCTTTATTTATTTTTTTGCTTATTTATGTATAGATTTGATTTCGATCTTCTGTTTTTTTTTTTTTTTGTTGTTGTTGCAAGATGTAAACTGATCCTTCTCAGGAAGATGAAAATTTATCTTTTTCTTTTCTTTCTTCTTATTTTCATCTTGGACATTGTTAATAAGTATAACAATGATCAATTTTGATTTTGATCTGAAGCATTTGGTACATGTAAGTATTACATAGTCTTCAGAAGATTAAATAGATTTTCTTCTCTGGGTAAAGTCATTTCCGTCAGCATTTTGTACGTTCAGGACTTTAATGAATATGAAAGGATCAATGGCTTTATATTTTGTCTGTTTTCGAATTTCGATGCAGAAATTAAACACTGGTCTATTATGATACCATGACAATATTTTTGTTTTTAAGAAGAAAGCTTTTTTTGCACCAGAATTGACACAGTGAGATTGACTTCACGTAGAGAAGATGTGTTTAGATACAAAATTACCTATGTTTAGTTGAACTGAAATGTGATTCTAATGAGAGCTAGTATAGACATCCGTTATTGACAAATTGTAACTATCATTTATTTTTTCATTTCTACGTGATGCTATTCTTCGAGAATGAATTTGTCGATTTGCTTCTGCCTTTAATTCAAAAGGTAGAACTTTTTAATGGATATAACAATTTGAGCTCTGAAAGTTGAGAAGTCCTTTTTCAAATTACTGCATGACATAAGAAGGAAATATGCCAGAGGGATGAAGTAAAAACACTCTTCTTAACAGATTCATGTATATGTTGAATTTCAGCACTTGGCGAAAGCCAAATTGAATGCTCCTCAACGACAATATTTTGATTTCGACTTTTTTTTCATTTTTATCATTCACTTTTGTTCAAACTCTTGCACGTAGTGTTACATCATATTTACTATGCACTGAGTTTATGCACAATAATAACTATTTAAAGCGATATTAATAACACTTTGTCTTTAGACTTATTTAGTGGTATCAAATTATATATTAAGATGTGTGTATCGCTATATGTAGTATTTGTGTGAAGGTGGAGTGAGTTTTGTGCCTCTTACAGTTAAGATAGATTTTTGGAAATGTTCCTTTCGGTCAGCAATTTTTGGTAAAATGCAGGGCCTTCTTGACTTTATACCCACAAGAATTATAAGATAGCACTTTTGTTAAGTATTGAATAGAGATATTTCGATAATGAAAGATTGGATTAGAAGTTACTTTTTTTCAAAACAGAACCAAGCGTTGAATACAGTATTGAACTTCAAAATCTTAGCCACAGACAGAGACAGGGGGACAGGAGGCCAAATTTACTATTCAATGCAAGTAAGGAGTCATTACATTCTTCTTTGTATAAAATATTTCTTATTTACGGGGTATTTTTACTACTAGACAAGAGAAATAAGATCTCATCTGTTGCCTTCAATGCGAAATTGTTATTCTCTTGCTTCTCTCTATATATGTTCATATTCTACCAAACACTACAAGTAAATCTCTTTGACTTGCAATTTCTACTTATTCTAGGCATCTGGTCAGGTGAGTATGTGTAATAATTCCATTTGATATGATCTCGTCTTTTATAATTAAAAAAATAAAACAAATTCAAATCATCTGCAGTACGCAATTTTAAGTTCAGTTGTATAGGACAAAGCAGAGGTTGTGCAAACATGCCTTAGTGACGTCATTCATGTCACCGATTCTAATTATCAAACGAAGTTTTGCGCACAACCATGTTTCGCTTATCCTGCGAATAAACATTTTATAACACAAAAATGGCGTTACTGGTGCATGACAATCTATAGTTGTTTTCCAGACCTGAGCATAACACTGTAATACAACGGTGATTGTTTAAACAAAGAGCCCCAACAATATAAAATAACTCTTTCCAAATCAGTTATGTAATATATTATATATAAGAATCTTAATTTTAAATGAAAATATAATATGAATGGGGAAGGCTTTGTGAATTTTAGGCTGCCGAAACATACGAAGGTGTATTTGAAATTAACAGAATAAATGCAAGCCTAACATTAAATATGGAGCTAGACTATGAAACAACAAATTTTTACCAATACAACGTAACGGCAACAGTGAGTATATCTTTTTCGTACAACATTTAAAAAACGAATTGTCTCAAACTTAGGATTTTGACGTTATTTTCCTTTTGAGGAAGAAATTTTAAATTGATCTTGCGATGAGCTAAAATCATCGAGTGAAATAAAATTTTGTTAATCAGCCTATACCAAAGGGTAAACCCTAAGTTTACCAAATTTTTTTGGTCGTTTTTTGTGTCGCCTGCGAAGCATAGCGACACTTATTCAATTTTAATAATGTGTGTCCGCAATATTTCACAATTTGAGCTTACCTTTCGGAATCATCGAAACATTCATCTTTCGCTATTATTTCATCCGATACTCCTAATCACACTAAATACACATTACACTGTATTTTGCTCTTTGTAGGTGACTTATCTAAAAAAAGTTCTATTCTTGTAGGATGGTTACGGATTGAACACCAGCACTAACCTTCTTATTCGGGTCCGTGATGTTCAGGATACTCCGCCATTTTTCCAAGGACTTCCTTATCTTCCTGTAATCACAGAAAATATTACATTGGTAAGGCAATTCTTGAAGTTAACAAAGATAGCATAAGTGCACCATTTATATTTGGAGTCGATCCACTCTTTGTATCCTTTTCAAATGCTAATTTTTCTTTGATTTTGTTTAGAAATTCTCGTACGGTTCTCAAATTCCGAGAGAAAAAATGTTTAACAATAGTTCATTCGTCACATACATCTTTTTAGATAGAATTGATACAAGTGACGAATGAAATATTGTTCAACATTTTTTTCTCTCGGAAACTGAGAGAAATCAAAGAAAAATAAGCATGTGAAGAAGATACATAGCATGTAGAATAGTATTGTAGTATTCTGCTGACCTATTTAGCAAATTACAAGAAAAATAGCTGATAATCAACACTCTCAAATCAGCAAACACAATCTGCATTCGAAATTTTCCGTTACCAAATTTCTTGAAATTTCTAAAACGTGGGTCCTGTAGCATAATACATATATTAAGGATCACTGACGAAGTACCCGAAACGTGCATGTCTGGTCCATGCTGCAAATTCACCTGTTCTTAAATGATGCTATTGAATTTGAAGACGTTTAACACTAACTTGTTACTTGTGTCCTTCCACTACAGCATGTTATGCATTAATCAGGAACATTTTATCTCTTATTCAGAACACAGTGTTAACACGTCGTGTAGTCGCCATAGACGGTGACAGGGGAATACCAAATGATGTAGAATATGGCATAGTCGATGGTATGGTTAATTTTATACTAGATATAGTAAATAGGATGTATGTGTACCTTTTCAATTATCTTTAAATTTTGATTATCATGAATATTACGGTATTCTAAAGTTGTTGGGATATCAATGATATCTTGATAGCAATTAAACAATTATACCATTCTCTAGAGACGGATGAGTGCAGTTCATTGTTCGGCATAGATAATAAAACAGGGGACGTATATCCAAAAGCGCCAATTGACGTGGATGACGGTATACTGAGAGAGAAGGGAGGTTTTTGTACTGTAACAATTCAGGTACACTGTCATTGAATACCATTAATTTCAAGATACAAGTTATCTATTCAAATAAGATGGTAAACGTTCCTTTTTAAGGAATTCCTGCAGTATTTGTGTCCCGCGTTGACTTTACATAATGTTATATGTACCATTTGTTGAAAACTTTATTCCGCACATATGATACATTTACAACTGGAATTTCCAGCATTATTTCAACCAAATCGTACAACTGCAATTTCAAGACTTGATAATTAAGTACCGAACGAACCAAAATACAAAATACGATTAGATGATTTCTAATATGCACTCTTATTAATGTTCTTGATAGGCTAAGGAGATAGCATCTTCCAATACACAACACGGGAATGACATCTCTAATACTACGATGACTATAACAGTATTGGACATAAATGACAATGGACCAGAATTTTATAAGCCAAGCTATAACGCCACAGTACAGGAGAATATCACAGGAATACCTCTCACAATCGTCGGACATACAGGAATTGATATCATGGACATAGACTACGTTAGTATATTTGTGAAAAAAGATAAAATTTGATCTTCGACAAAATAGCTAACTTGAACATGATTAGCATGTCTTTGTCACTAATCATCAATTTCACTGAATTGTTTTGAAATTGAAAAAGAACATGTCTCCATTCAGTCCAGTCCCCCTTTTCCCTTTGTTTCGAAGAGATAAGCACACAATGGCAAAAATTGGATTTAATCAAAAGATATTATGATACCGGAAGTATTTTTACGTCTTTCTGTTACTTTATGGGTTAATTTATACTTCGATTTGATCATGATTCTATTGATTGCAGACATCTGAAAACAATACATTTGACGTCAAAGTGTTCCACAATGGAACGGTATACTACGATCTTGTTCCAACTCCAAGGGTTATTTTCTCTAGTGGAAATGTTCAACTGCGTCTGAATCAGTCATTTACAGAAGGATATGATTTCGAAACAAAAAGGGAATATGTATTCCAGGTGATCACCTTCCATAAATTTTACACCGTCTTTCAGTATTTATGGTTTTTTTTAGCAATTTGACAAGTCCATATTTCTACGAAATTAGGGAATAACTAGTTTCTGACGTTTTGTCTGAAATGCTGATTTTACGGTCACAAAATGAGTTTTCTTGGCGATACGTTAGCGGAGCCAGAAAAACGGATGTTTGCACATTTACCGTCCGCAAACATAACGTCAGTATCTAGTTATTCCCATTCTAATGCAATCTATATTTTGTGAATATAAGGCTAAATGGGACGTTAGCAAAGTCGAAGTCTAGTATGTTCTCGTTTTACAGCTGTAACTAAGGAACAAACAACCAATGAAAATCGACGTTATAGTGATGTTTCTTTAGAATGCATATTTAAGAGTGACGTAAAATGAAGGAAGAAATACTAGTTTTCGTGTTATATCGTCACATCCTCTTTGAGAATCATAAATGCAATTTAGATAAAGTCAATAAATAGATAAAATCAGAAAAAAAAGAAAAAGTACCCAACAAGAATATATGTTTACATGCAAATATTCATTTGTATGTTGACAAAAGCAAGTTGCATGAGGACATATATTTTGATGAATAATAATCGTCATGTCTACGTAAGCGATTAACAGAAGTATTTCACCATATCTTAATGATTTCATGAATTACAACATTTGTCTTCAGATTGTAGCCACCGAGACGAAGACGAAACAATCCAGGTCCTCCACATGTACCGTCTACCTAACTATTGAAGATGTTAATGATAATGATCCAGTTTTTAACCAATCAGAATTTCACATCTTTGTGAAGGAAAACAGAGATAACAACTTTACAATAACAAGTATTACGGTAAAAGAACCTTTATTTCCATATAAAAATTGTTATATCTTTCCTCATTTTCATACATCATTCCAATGATAAATACATTCAAACATCATATTTTATACCCCTGTAAAAAATCTTTTCAAATAAATTGATTTTCAGCTTCTTGTTCTTTCAAAGAGTTAAATCGATGGCATAAATGAGTTAATATTGGGGAAAATTTATTCAAGATAAAATAAAAAAAAACCAGATAAAGCATATGCATTCTCAAAAATGTAAATAATGTACCAAGTAGATGTTTTTGTCTTTCTTTTGAATTCTATAATAAATGATACATATTCTTCGAAGGCTTCAGATTTGGATACAGGAGAATATGGTGAAATTACTTACTCATTAAAAGGAGCAGAAGGAAAGTAAGTTTTTTATCCAATAAAGAAAGTTAATGATTAAATATTTTACATAGATTTTTAATGACATGTAAAACAAATGGAATGGAATGTATTAGAGAAAAGGATAGATAGATTGACAAAAACCATTTCCTGTGCTGTTTTAACCAAGCTATCTTTTTTTTGAAGATTTGATATCAATCCAAAAACTGGAACCATCTATTCGGTATACAATAGGAGAGTTCATACAGACGGCTATCCTTTAGATAGAGAGAAAAAAGATGTGTATTACTTAACCCTACAGGCTGAGGACGGGGGTAGAAGAAGAACCGCTGTCTCTGTGGTCATAACTCTAACTGATGAAAATGATAATCCACCCCACTTCCTACAAAGCAGATATGTTGTATCATTGCAAGAAGAGAGTGACATGTTCTCAACAAGTCCGTTTTATGTAAATGTAAGCTTTAATGTTGATTTTATTTATCAAAGGTTTAAATTGACCTTTATTTAAATGAAACTTTGTATTTACTAGAGTCTATGATCGAATTTGTATAGTGAATTGACGTCTATAAAACTACGATATTAATTTTATCATTTATCGAATTTTGAATGATAATACAACGATATTTATCATCCTTTAAAATGTGATTTCACGTCGTTTAGTTAGTTTATTTGCTTCCCTTTTACCTGAATTGAAAAAAACTTTCAGAACTACTGACATACAGTCAAACCTGTCCTTGCGGTCACTCGTTTTCTACGCTCACTTTTTACTCCTCCCAACACGATTTGCTATATAAATGTACCTTAATCAACGGCCACTCTCGTAACGCGGCCAGCGGTCAACAAAATTTTGACCGAAATTGCTTCCTAACTGTTTTCAGCGGCCATTTTTGGCAGTAAAAAAGTAAATATGTCTCTTTGAATAATGGATATTTACTAGTAGAAATATTGATTTTAATGCATTTATTGCACGGATATGCATAATCATAAACATATCGTTTTATTTGTTCAATAAGAGATCAAAAATACACCGTACTTGCACCTTAGAGAGTATGATCAGTTTGGTTACTTATATCGCCAACCTGGAATGAAAGGCCACCTGTCTTAAGCAGTCAGGTGTGGTTTTTCCAAAACTGACCGTCTATTACAGGTTTAACTGTAGTTTGTCCCTTATCTCATCTTAAACGTTCTGTTACATTTTCTCTTTTTAAAATCTAATTTAGGCATCTGATAATGACGATGCATTAACCAACAACTCCAAAGTGCGTTTCTTACTGTCAAATGAATCTGACATGCCAACAAGCTTTGTAATAGGAGAGGAGACTGGAATTATCACAGTGAACAAGTCCGTAGATTATGAAGCAATCCAGACACAAAACAAAACGGAATTGTCATTGATTGTGATTGCATATGATCTTGGAAGTCCACAATTATCATCAAGTGTCACCGTTTCAGTTCTCGTGACTGTAAGTTTTATTTCATTTCTCATTTATTTTCTTATCTTCCATTTTCCATTTATCAACATTTTAGAGGCTTTTAGCCTATCGACTCTTTGAAATTTTTCATAAAGTGTAAGTAAACTGCTACTGATCACCTGTATTCACTCTTATAGAAGGAAATTTTGCCTATGGTGCTCTTAATCGTTACGAAAGAACATATTTTCAATATTGATATTCATCAAACTAGGTTGGTATCTCTACTAGAGCTGCAACGATTCACCGCGGTGCACCGAAAATCGCGATTCTTAGCTCCGAATCGAATCGCGAGTCGTAGTGGTCAGAAACGATTCGAGTCGAACAGTCTAAATAACGCAGGATTCCCAATAAGAATGATTTAGAATTAAAGGTGAATCTTTCAAGTGCATTTTACCTAGCAATTCGTAAGGAAATAAAGGGTCAGAGGAAATTCGAACCGGCGACTTCTACCGCATTTCAACGAGTGCTACCCCAAATGGAAAATTGCCTCTTTTAAAGTATTTTACCTATGCACTTCTTTGTGCAAACTGGTTAGTTATCATGTATCTTTTGTACACAGTATCGAATTTATATTTCTGTGGAGAAGGGGTGTCTTTGAATAATATATCCACATGATACTTAAATATGTATATCATACATGAACTGGGGGTTTTATGCTTTTTTTTAGATTGAGATGGAGTTTTCAATCAAATTTCGCTCATCATATATTCACTACTAGAAAATTCTCTGTTTCGGCTTCGAGCATTACTTATCAGTTATTTCATTATTCACAACAAAAATTTAAAAAGATCCTGACGACAATCTCAACAGCAATCACAATAGAGCACCAAATTGAGCATCGACGAATCCCTAGTGAGCTAGAGGTGGGACCAGGTGCCCGGGAGGAGTAAGCATCCCCTGTTTGGCTGGCCGCATCCTCCGTCGATGTTCACGCACGAAAATGAAAAAAAATATATATATCTATAAAGCATGCACTGTCTTAGGTAATGTCTATATAGAAAGTGCTATGGCGACTATGTCAGTGAAAACATTTAAAACAATTGCTTAAATCAAAGTCATAACAAAAATACTAGATACTTTCATTGATGAGTATGTAGAAGTGTAAATGATTTTGTATAATGTATTGCACTAACATTCTAAGCAAGTATGCGTGTTGGATTGTTTATGTTTTGCATAAAATACATTCTACATTCAATGTTATGAACAGGACATCAACGACAATGCACCAAACTTTAGAAACGATTCCTACCTAGCAACTATTCCAGAAGATACAACATCAGGTAATTGTAACTTTTTTTTGGAATTTGAATCTCTGGTAAATGTTCAATGGTAATTCCATACACTACATTTTTCAAGATACAGAACAAAATGGGCAAGGCTTTAACAAATAGAGATAAAGTACAATTTTAAAGAATTCAACTCTTGATAATTCAAATTCCGCAAGCGCATAGATGTCGCTTCACCGATTATAATAAGCTGATGTGTACACATCCATAATTAAATGATTATTCAAGATGATTTTTTGTATGTACTCAGGTTTCCCCGTGACGTTTGTATCTGCCTATGATGAGGACGGTATGCCTCCGAACAACGAATTCGCTTTCTTCATTGAGACTGGAGGATCTGATAGATTCCGAGTCAACGGAACTTCGGGACTTATCTTTGTCGAAGTTGGAGCCAAATTTGACCGTGAGACACAGTCTGAGTATAACTTGACTGTCATAGCCATAGACAAAGGAGTGCCACAGAAGACTGGCACCACTTCGGTGTTTGTCACCATTTCTGATGTAAATGATGCTGTTCCATCGTTTTTGGCTTCCCCCTACACTGCCACTGTATGGGAGAATACATCTGTGTTGACAAATATAGCAAACTGTACAGCTGTTGACGAGGACTTGAATCCTAACCTGAAGTATTCAATCAAAGAAATACGCGCCTATGACATTGACAGGACACTCGTCGAGGTAAGCAGACATACAGCTTAGTTTTTCATAGTCCAATTTGCTTAAAGTTCGACCTGTTACATAACATCTACGCGACATACTCCAAAACTGCATAATCGGGCTTTTTTTTCAGGATAGACTGTCACAACACATTTTTCCACAGTTTGTCCATATTGAAATATCTTGTTTTGCACTTAAATTTCAATATTCACGCGTGTATCTAATCTTCCTGAAACTTCAGATCGGCAAGTTGTAAAAGGACAGACAAGATTTCGTCGCCCTATATATCGCCGCGTGCGTTTATCCTTTGAAAAAATAAGTGATATCTCAATCTTATTCAGAGTGTACCTTTCTTGTGACAAGACCTCTTCTATGATACATAACTTTGACATCGTGACCCTGACCTTGACTGGACGGAGTATACAAAGATAGCTGCCGACAAGGGCATAGTGTTTTACGAACAGATCTTGGTTTTTTATCTGTAAATCATTCAAAGTTATTCCGCGGGATATTTCAGCCTTGAAACCATTGGTCAATTGTTTTTGGTAGGATTATTTCGGAATAGACGAGATTTCCGGAGAAGTGTTTATCAAATCAAAACTGGATGCAGAAATCGCAGTAGAGGTCAATCTGATTCTGGAAGTCGAGGATACAAATGGCGTCATAAACACTCCGCAAAATGCATCAGGTATTGCTTGCCTTTTTTAGATAAGGTTTTGGAACTACATTGATGTAAAATAGTTTTCCTTTAGTCTCATTTTTTGCTGTAAATGTTCGTTTGACTATGATGTTAGCAAATGGAAAACCTCCAGCAATCACTGGTGTAAAGCAGATGCACGTACCATCGGGTACCTACATCCCGTAATGGCGACAGGTGATGCCGATTCGTATGTTTACATCCTTCAATATCAATAATTTACACAGTTCGTGTTTGATTTGTACAATTAACGTGAAGATGATGTTTAGATCAAGAAATGGTAATATGCATATGATCATAAAATCGATTTAAAACACTATTTTTCAACCGAATCAAAATGACTATGATGAAGGTACCGGGCTTTCCTTCAATTAGGTACCACAAACCATTCCTCAAACACTGGTACCTACTTCCTTTCCTAATCTTAACACACATTGTACATTTATATCATACAAGCAATTATGAAATTGCTTAATCTCCAGCATTTATCCATACATAATCTTCAAGTTGAGTGTACAAATCCAACATGAACTGTATTATTTGTTGATACTGAAGGATGTAAACATACGAATCGGCGTCGCCTGTCGCCATGACGGGATGTAGGTATCCGATGGTACGAGCATCTGCTTTACACCAGTGCAAATGGCGCACTGTTTAAACTATTCTAGGTTTTAATACCGTATAATCAGAATTTTTCGCTAGTATCAAATTTCGCGATTTGGTAGTCAAATATGGTGTCTTTATTTTCGCGAGTACAATTTTTCGCGATTCCTTAATTACAAACAAATGTATACATATGCGTGGTGTGTTTTGTATCTTTTGTAATTGAAGTTTTAGGTATTCCTATCATAAGAATATAATCAATTAACTTCTCTTCATGTTTAATCGGAAAAGGTGAAGAATGATAGATAAGAACAACATTTATCTGATATACCAATTTATGTTATACCATACCAAACTTAGTTTTTTGCGATAATAATTTTTCGCGATTCAAGATCACTCGCAAATATAGCGAAAACTATTATCTCGAAAAAATTTCTGGTTATACGGTAGAAGTTCAGAGGCAACAGAATCGGACGCTTCTTTTTTCCAAGAAAGAATAAGAGCAATAGTGAACGATTTAAGTAAAATCGTCGATGTTTTCAATATAGGATGAAAATATCTTACAAACGTTGCAATTTGTGTATGTCCTAAAAGAAAAGAATTGCATTACTTAGAAGTTGAAATTGTTTCCTTGTCCGAATATGTACAAAAATGTACATTGTACAATGCAAACTATTGTAAATGGATGTCTGGTTTTGGCGTTCAACAACAATGGCGAGCAATGCCTATCCATCTATCCTTGAATGAAAGTCAAACCCCATACCCAAAATCAGAAACCAAAAATTAGAAACCAATACCGAAAAAAACAACAAAAAGCTTACCACTTTTTGAAAAGAAATATTTAACAGAACTTCCTCTATGCTTTACCTGAAATAATGCAAAATACAAGAAGATATTGATAATTTAAGGGTTGCTTAAAAATTAGTCTAAAATATACTTTCAAACCAATTCCTTAACACATAAATACGCACCAACAGGAATGCTGACCATCAACATAGATGACGTCAATGATGAGCCGCCCGTGTTTGATGAACAGTTATACAGAGGAAATCTGCATGAGAATGCCGTGATTGGCACAATCATAGTGACTGTATCAGCCACAGATAGGGACATCAGGTCTGAACACAAACAGATACGGTATAAAATCGGACAAGATCCTTATGATGCTTTCGATGTGGATACAGAGAAAGGTATTTGAAATTCGAAATAATCGCAAATTTCTGTTTACTTCAGATACTTTTCTTAATCTAGCCTTCAACAAATGGCGTATATTTATTCATTAACCATGGAATGACGTAGTAAATCCCATAGTGACGTCATATGCATACAATGAAATAAAGATATTTGTAAGAGATTTGTCGGAGTTTGTGGAAGTTTGAATTACACCATTCGTATCGAAAATACATTTAATGTACATTATTTCGTCGGTCAGCGAAGAAAAGATATATATTCATCTTTATTCGAATATACATCTTTAGCATCAACTTCAAACATCAAATGATAGTTCTTTTAACCAGGAACAGTACAGCTATCAAAGTCTGGAGCAATTGACAGAAAATCAACACAACGTGTAACAATAACAGTTCTAGCAAGCGATGGTGTCCATACAAACACGGCATCTGTTTTGGTATGTTCTTAAATTATCTGAAAGACCTCAATATGTAATAACACAGAGAAATCATATCTACTAAAACTTCAGAAAAAACAAAAATGGAAAAAAATCAAGATACAACGCTTTATATAGCTCACTTGCATGGGTGGCAGAGAATATGAAAATGTATAAGAAAATAGAACCTTTTGCTTGTAGTCTTACATGTATATGATTTCGGATAAACAAAAAAAAATAAACAAGAGCTGAGGGAAAGATCTTGTGAAAAAAATGCGCGGTCATCGTGGGGGGGGGGGTATTCAAAAATGTGAGAGTCAATCAGAGCGAAGGTTGCAATATTTCTTTTTTAATCAGTTGATGGAAAATTAATTGTCTCCCATGCAGTGTAGCTCTATTAAAAAAATGTATAAGTATTTATGACACGATATAAAAAAAGGTGCATATTTTGCAAACCATAAATCTGAGAAATTGATTTTTGATTTCAATGTATTTTCTTTCTAATATCAATTTGTAAACATCCAAAGGGACAAATTCTAGAATATGGGAGCTTAAACTTGTTTTGATATTGAGATGGAGGTCATAACTTTTGAATGGAAAGATATAAGGCTTTCACATTTCACATGTGTATTCCTTGTTACAAGACCTTTCCATTGGTACCAAATTTTTTGACCTCGTGACCTTGATTGATGGAATTAGCCTGCTTTGTCATATAGCTTTATGTTTGCTTTGGATATTCCATCAAAAACGATTGTTTCAAGTCTCCATCATTGTACTTATGCACGCAAATCAGAAAATAATGAAAATGAATATTCTTTGATACCGAAATGCTAGTTTCATAAACGTTATCAGAGTGTAAGAATGATATAGACTCCATTTTACTTTACTGTTCATTATATGAGCATTTGTTGATATTGGTGCAGCTCTGTCGCCTAAAAGACGTTTTATTTCGCACTAAATCAGTTTAACATTATACATTTTATTTGGCTATTTCAGAAACTTGTCATTTCATCCAAAAATATTATCGAAATTGAAGGAGGTTAACATCTTAGCACCATCCTCGCAATGCTATTTTGAACCTAGATTTTATTTGGATATGCTACTGAATCAACCCTACAAGAAATTTTGAACCGCGTACTGTTTGTAAAGTAAATACTCAAATTTAAATTCTAAGAATAAAACCAGACTGCGCTAGTGAAATGTAATTGGACGGCTTATGAAAAACTCTGGCTGGAAGCATCACTAATGAGAATTCAATATTCGAAACACGTGTCTGGTGCATAATAAATTGGTTTGAAATTTTCTTCAAGAAGGTCTTCTGCATTTCCCATGTTGAACTCCAATTAGGCAACTAGAACTATATTCCAATAATCGGATTGCTTATTGTGAAATCACGTCCATGTTTTGAAAGTAGGGAAAATTTAACAACGTAAGATCTAGAATACCGTTGACACTGTAAATCGCTGTATAAGCGATGTTCGTGCAAAAAAGTGTGTCTAATGTTGCGCAAAAGTAAAATAATATATCAGAAATGACCGTCTTACTTTTGGTGTTCATGGGTTTATAATTCTGTTTGACACACGTTTAAAAGAAGTTAGTTCTAAGTAAAAGAAGTCAGAAAATTTTACCCTCGACACCTTTTTTTCAAACGAAAATTTATACGTAATGTGCAGTATGACAAAAATGTTATATGGTTCCAGAAGGTAATATGGTCAGACATACCTTGTCTGAAATTAAATTGAAGTAAATCTGGGTCGGGCACCATAAATTAAGAATTGAGGTCTGAATTTCAATAACCGTTAGTAGCATTTCAAAATCAGTCATGACTTGCAATTATTCAGTAAATTTGTTTAGTTTCAGAGTTGAATAGAAAGGAAGAACTCAATGTTTGAAAAAAAATCACTGCTTTGTCATATATCGTGTTTGAGAATTTAACTATAAGTCAATTCGGTCATTTCGAAATAGAGAGTTACTTCCCATTTGTGCAGGTATTTGACGTCGAAGCATTGTGACGTCATCAAATTCTTTGGAAACTAGCATGAAATTCATGGAAACAGGGTTACATAAATGACGTTTTCAAAGGAATTTTAATGACATCACAATACTTTTACGTCAGATACCTGCACAAATCGAACGTAGGACTGTAAAATCGAAAAGACAGAATTCTTAGTCCATGGTGCCGGGCCCAGACCAGAGTACCCGTTTGGAACCATAACGTATAGTGTTGTGCTTACAGGGAGAAGTCGAACATGAATAAGAAATCACTGCCCTTTGAACTCATACTGGTATACCGATCGGCTCGAAAAACACAGACTTGAATAGTAACTTCAGTAATTGCTCCTCTTAGTTTCATGATACTTTGTATGGAATTTGCGGAGCATAAGTAGAAAATATGCCAGCCAACAGCAGCTTAATTATCGATTTCATTCGTTTCATCTGGTCAAGGACCGATCGTAAATAAATATTATATTGCTATATATATTGCAGGTAACTTTAATAGACCAGACCCAACTTGGAGAAATGATAATAGACGAACATATAGATGAAGTGAATAACGTAAAGGACCAATTATTTAAGTATGCTCTTCTCCGTTTTAAATTATAGCAAAATAAGCAGTTTTAATTGTGCAAACTTTTGTTTTAAATGGTCGAGTATCTGAAATAAAAACGTCGAGTATTACTAGTTATATACCTGTTCCCATCACAGATGTAGGACTATGTAAATTTTGCTTCATACCTTGAATATTTGGGTATTTTTCTTAATTCGGTTATTGTTATTTTTTGCCCATGGAAAGTCGATTAATATATCATGTAAAATCTTTACATTAACAATGTTATATAGAACACCTTTTTGTATATTGTCTTTCAGAGAAATGGATGCACTTACGGGGAAAACATTCCATTACATTACTGTAGAAGCTGATTCAAGCAATATCCAAAGGTCATAACCTTTTAAAGCGTTTTCCTTTTATTCACCAGTCGTGAGTCACACTGCGTGGTTTCGTCTGGTGTTTCTGTCTGATAATCTTTGTTTTAGTTCTTGTCTTTATTAGTCTATTCCTAATTCCTTATGGAAAATTTGAGTTCCACTTAACATCAACACAACATAACCTCAGACAGGGCATGTATTTTATATATTGTCATCATTTTCGTGCATGAACATCGACGGCGGGTGCGGCTAGCCAACAGGGAATGCTTACTCCCTTGCTGGGGATCAGTCGATGCTCTATTTGGTGCTCTGTTGGTAGTGTTGTTGAGATTATCGTCATGATCTTCTTTGGCTCACAACAAAATTGTTTTTAAATGGCAACAAATAGTCAAGGGAAAAACAATAAGAATTGTGTTCTAGCAGAACCGAAATACAGCATAGAGTATGTGGGCACGTATTGTACCATGTTACGTGGTAATCTTTTTCATCATTTAATGTTACCCATATTTCTTTTAAACACTTTTAATTTAATCATGTGCTTGTCTTAGAAATAAGGGACAACGTATCGGTTATCATAATTTTTTTTTTCGTTTCGTATGATTTATTTTGATTCGTTGCATTTCGTCTTTAATTGCTTACATAGTCTCAATAAACATGCCTTTATCTACACTATTTTATATTTGGATATCCTCTGTAATAAATGAATCATTTGCCTTCTTCTAGATCCAGAATCTTATTCTATATCACAGATCCAGCTAGGAATAATTCAATTTTAGAAGGAAATGAAATTGACAGGTACCTATTTTTTTTTTTTTTATAAAGATAGATTGATATACTTTAAAGGAGAAAATCATGTTAAAAATTATTTAAAAGATGAAAATTAACTATTTTCAATATCTTCTAATTTTGAAAATACATATTCAGAAATGGAAGAGATTATCTTTAAAAGAAATTAAAGTATGATTATGTGGAATGACTTCTTTTTTTCATGTGAAATCTAGATTGGTTGATATATATGGCAACAGAATTCTGAGTATCAACGATAGAATAATTCAAATTCAGGTAAGAATCTTTATTCAATTTGCTATTGCAGTGGCGGATTTAGAGAGGGGCGGTTGGTCCAGGCCCCCCTTTTCACCCAAAATGTTGATTCAGAATACTCTTTATATTATATACGTGTATGGATGACTGAATTAGAAAAATGAAAAATTCATATCTTAAATTTTTTCGCCTCGCTAGGCTCGCCGGTCTGACTATAAACTAAAGTAAATGTATCGAGAAACTCTATATCTTGTACATGCAGTTGGAATGAACCCCCCCCCCCCATTTCTTAAATAGATCATCAGTCTTGAGACTCACGTTTTTACGTCTTCGATCCTTTTTTTCTTTTTTTTTTTCTTTTAGATGTCAGTTTTTCCGTGAACAATTTACTTCGAGCTGAAACCTTGCCCCCCCCCCTTTTTTCTGAAATCCTAGATCCTCTACTGTATTGCACATTCGGTTTTTTTTTCTGTCTCTATTTTTTTGTAAAAATGTCCCTGTGAAGTGAAGGTTCGTCAATACTAAAAAATATTTTTCTACCATTTCGTACTACTAACACAGTAGGTGACCACCCTTGCACTATTTTTTTTTGGGGGGGGGGCACATTTTCCCATTTTATTACGCTTCTGAGAAGACCTCACATAATTTTTCATTGTACACTCGTAAAAAGAAAGATACCTGGAATTTATGAATTAAACGAGAGAACGCAACAAAGGAATATCCGTAATATACACGTCTAATGGTAGCGAATCACGTAATATTCATGGGAATCCCCTTCTATCAAACAAGTTTAATACTGTCTAAATATACCTTATATGAATTTATTTTAGGCCTATCATACAAGCTCCATTATCACTTATATGATGATCATCTATTCTGGTCAAGAATAGAGGTATTTCTAAAGAACGGCTAAACAGATTTTTTTTATTTACGAGCACCATATCATAAAAAAAGAAAAAGAAATTTTTCCATTTGAATGTTCTCTAAGTATACCTTTATTCTTGACCAGAAATGATCACACTATTTTTAAATGATAACGATTCTCATATGATAGGCCTAAAACACTTCCATATAAAGTAGATTTAGACAGTATTTACGTGGTTTAACCGAAGGGGATTCCCGTGCAAAAGATTATTTGTATATCACGTGATTCGCTTCCGTGATGTCTGTTGCCCCACATTTGGACATTCATGCCGTTGTTCAGAAGGCTGCTCCATGACAGCATAGTTTTGGACACGCTATTCTTTTTTTTAAATCTAAAACAATCCACATATTCTCTTTCCCTCACAAAGGCGTATAAGAGAGAGGAAGAGGAGGCAGGTTTCCAGTTAAAGTCTACCTACGTTATGGCCGCTGTCATAGTCCTTCTAGTGTTGGTCCTCTCCATCATTATCTACTTTTACATAAACACTTCATCAAAGTAAGTATGGATCATCCACACCCAGCTTGCAAAGAACGAATTATTTTCTTTCACAGGGAGTTGTAAAGTTACAAGCAAGTTTGAAATTTGCGCCTTTTGATTTGTTAAAAATATTCTCCTGCGTTTTTCAACAAGTTTTACTATACTTACACTTACACTTTCACACTCTTTAGCCATATTGCATTGTTTTAGAATTGAGAATCCCTGACGAGGGTTAAGTACCCGAACGTGCATGTTTGGTCCATGCTGCAAATTTATCTGTTCTTAAATGATGCTTTTTGATTTTAAGACGTTTAACATTGTTTTCATCCAGCTGTAAAAGGGGATTTTTTACTTATAAATTACAGGTATAAAAGAAGGTTAAAGGCGGCAACGGTTTCAACCTCGGGTGAGTTTAAACAGAAAAATAAAACGATTTGTTCCTTGTAACAAGGAGGTTCTTCATTATTTAAGTACGGGCATCTTACAGCTGCCGCGCGTCTGAAGACAATACGGGGTTAGGATGTTGACAATCGTACGGCACCTTCTGTAGTCTTCCGGCAGTCGTACAATAATTGCATATTCTTTTCAATCGTATATGTTCAGAAATCATACACTCAGTGTATCTTGGGGCAAGAAAAGCACGAAAACAGAAACAAGAAACATGCCAGCAAAACCATCATGAACTGTTTCCGTATGTCAAGATTTTTTGGATCATCATGTACATTCTAAGAATGTAGCGCCCTGTATTTTAATGTGTTAGTTGTGACGCCAACTTAAACAAAAATGTTTTTTTCCTCTCGTGATACCATTGTTTATCCTGAAGGTTGGGAGGATTTTTGCGCGTACTATGTATAACAATGCAATTTGTTATTACATAGCATATCCTCCTTTCGGAACAGACATTATTATACCCATTTATGGGTTATCATTTGTGCATGTCTGCTTTGATACGTTGTTGATGTTAGTGATCATTTGGATCTCGCGCTTTCGGTTTATTTGCAATTTTACAGGTGCGTTCCAATGCGTTTGGTGCAAAGACCAAATTAATCTTGTTATGTTTATTTTCCATATCCACGTTGCCATCTACCGGAATTGACAAAGATATATAGAAGCTGTTTAACTCATCTTAACAATTTATCATAGCATCGTCCGTCTATCCGTTGTAAATTTATTTACCATTTTCGTACAACCATTTTTGTGAAATTTTGGAGACATTTAAGAAAATATGTAGTCAAGGCTTTCAACCACTAAAGTTGTGTTCAACCGATCAGTCAAAGAAGACTGTTACCCATGGTCCTGATTAGCTGTTCAAATCAAATTCTGCTTATCCAGTGCAAGAGCTACATTTGCTTTTTTCAAACGCCTACTTGTTGAAATTCTATACAATCATTTACTTGCATGAAACTTACCTTTTCGACTTTTGGATTCGTCGTGTGACTCTCAATAGCAGTTCGGCAAATTCTCTGGACAGACGTGTAACCTTCGTACGGCAGTCTTGCGTGCTGTACCATGTCCGCAAATAATAATAATCGACGTACGTCAGTCGCATGGCTGCCCTACGGCAGTCCTAGTAGTTCGTACGGCTGAGAATTCTTGAAGCTTCAAATATCTTATTGCCCGTTCGGCAGTCGCACGAGCTTCGCATTGCTGCCGGATGACCACTTAGACCGCTGCAGTCTACTGCAAAACTACCTGTGATCTGTCAGCGGCAGCCAAGCTCTCAAAAAGACGTACGACCGAAAAATTGTACGGCTGATGTGAAACAGGCTTAAGATAGCATTCATGAGTAGCTCTACTGAGAATAGTAGCATAAATAGACATTTATTTAATGTTTATCTACTTGAAATCTGCATTTTTTTTATAAGTATCTGTCGTTCTGATGAATCCTATTTTGTTAGAGTGATAAAGGAATCTCTAATCTTTGACAGATACTACTATACCCCCATGGATGTTATCTGTAAAAGATCAATTTCTATTTCAGCTGAGAAAGATGCGACAGCAGTAAATTTACCAGGGAGTAATGTTTATTCAGCAACGTAAGTAACTCTTCAATTGGCTTGTACGTTTTATTTGTATATGTTGTGTTCTTTTTCGAGCTGAGGTGACAAATTTGTGTCGCAATCCTCTCGTTTCTATGTTGTTTTTTTTTAATCAGACAGCTCAAGCAAGTTTTTTGCTCATTCTCAGTTGTATGCAACAAAATCATCATGATAGATATGAGCAACCAAACATTATTTTATGCAATTGAATTCAAAATAGTCACTTAAAAAATATTGATTTTTTACAGAGCCAATCCGCTTCTTGATAAGGAAGACGAAGTACAAAGAACAATTGATACCAATAGCTATACAGGAAGGTTTGTGTTTTCTCATTTATATGTTTGTATTTGTACAAGTACAATAACTACGCAAGCAAAGGGATTTGTGACCATGAAAATATAAATTTAATATGTTACTAGTATACGTAACTCTCTATCCTATCTAAAGAAACACATAAACAGAGTGAAGATGCTTTGAAAAACTTCTTCTAAAGGACCAAAATGCTATTCAACAAATTGAAACACCAGAATGATTTAAAAAGAAAGGTGCTGTTATATCTCGTTCCTTTCCAAAGTACATTTCACGTGATTTGACGTATTCCTGCATTTTCAATTCTAAGCATTTCATTACGAACTTTGCTCCGAGACTAAAACAACAATTAAGCAGATATAACAATTCATTGTCAAAATACTTGAATCACGAGAAATATTGTTTTCTTAAGAATTGTGGTTTCTTTCAGTGATGACGATTTGGATGAGAATGATGTAGGTGATGATAAGCCCCCACAGTATGAAGAATTTGAAGAGAAAGAGGTTCACATGGACATATATGAGGAAACAAAAGAAACAGTTGACCCACTGTCTTTGGCTCTTCAAGGTTTTGAACGAGCCAGAAATGATAAGAATAAACTTTTAATGAATGGCAACAGTATAAGCAATGGCTTCGTTAATCCTTCCTACACAAAGGACGATAATTATGAATCAACAGATATATAGATTTATTCTACATGCAATCTTAACAGAAGTTCATCAAAATCATTTTATAAGTGACCGATATAGAGCTATGACGAAGCTTCATTTAATTTTTTTTACCAATCTATCATCTCATTATCATAGTGCCAAAATGTACATTTCTTATATGACTTTATATTTCACGCCATAGTCATTGTATGCATTTTGTTTTTTTAAATGTCAAAATTTGTCATGACGTTAATCATGCATGTATATGTGCTTAATTAATTTCTTTTTATTTTACTTCGTTCATAAAAATTATAGCATCATTTTGTTCTTAAGATACCATATCAAGCCATCGATTTAGCGATCTATGTTCTATTAAAGCCATGAAAAAATGTTTTTTTTTTTTTACATCTCGACCTTTTTCTAAAAGGTACCCTCCCGCACGGCTTGAAAAAAAAAACATGATCAATATGAAGGACTTTGGAAAGGAAGACTGAAAACATGAAAGAAAAATATATTTCTTTAAGTGGGATTAATAATTCTGACTTTACGTTTAAGAAAAATTACGTTTCTCTTTTGATATTAATTATAGAATAGGCATTTAATGTCATTCAATATATTCACCTGAAAATAAATGCACATTTGTATATGCTTTTTCTGAGAAATTCTCCTAAAAGGTACCCGCACGTGAAACAAAAAATGTGATAACTATGGCCTGAAATACTTATGCTTGAAAAATCCATAATCACTGTAATATCATCTCTTATTTTATTTTTGATCCGCTATAAATATCACATTCAAAAATCAGCGATCATATTATGCGTGTTTCCTTCATTTAAAATAAAGTTTTTATCTTTCATCAATATGTTTTATTCAGAAATATTAAATGATCTAAAGCGAAGATTGTGAGTCCTTGTTTTTTTTTTTCATTTTTAAAGAAAAAAATTATTTGAAATAATTGTATTTTGTAAAACATGTTGGTTCTACCATTCCACGTCTCTATCAAACATTTAAGACTTCTGTAATTGAGTTGAATAGACAACTAGTATATGTATTTCAGCTTATGTATAGTTCAGCGACATGAAAAAAAGTTATAGAAAGATTACAGACAAAAGATCAGGTACCAAATGGACAAGTACAAGTAATTCTATAAAGCCCCTCTCCCATTTTCCCTTCCTACTCTCTGGGTAAATGAAAGTAGCCCCCTCCCAATTTCCTTAATTCGCAGCACAGGGCAGGGAATAATCGTCCTTGTTTTCACATAAGGCGTATATAAGTGACTTACAGGACTGTCCTTCGCCACTGTTTGGTGGGGAAATGCAGGGGGGTGGCTTCTTGAAATTATAAAACGTGGGTCCTGTAGCATCATATCAAACTCATCCTGCTACGTCTTTTGGTACATTTTTGACAAAGTAAATTTCACACTCTTTGGTCATACATGTATTACATTTTTTTATATTGAAGATCACTGACGAGGTTATGTACCCGAAAAGTGCATGTCTGGTCCGTTCTGCAAATCTATATCTGTTCTTAAATGATGCTATTGAATTTGAAAGCTTAAACATTGTTAATATTTTATTTGCGTTTTTCTTACCTTTATGGTGATAAAAAGAATTTCTCGAGACCTACCAAACAGTTTGATTTCAAATACAGCTATGAAGATACACATAATATACAGATAGTTTTCTAGATCAGTTTTAATCTTTGTGTCTCGATCTAGCTTTCTGTCGCATCTTACTACGTCTTTCGGTATATTTAGGAAATTATTTTCACAGAGTATGGCCATATTTCATTGCTTATATTGAGGATCACTGACGAGGGTTAACTATTCGAAACGTGCATGTCTGGTCCATGCTGTAAATTTCTCTGCTCTAAAATGATGGCAATGAATATGAAGACGTTAAACAAAATCTAAATCACTATGAAGGAAGTTAAAAGGATACTTTGTTCTCAGAAAAGAACTATTTTAGACAAAATGTTTTGTCAGGGATGAGTTTATGAACGTCTGAAATGTCTTGGTCATAACATCGTACGGCGTCTCATTACCTAGAATGCTGAAAGATATTTAAGAAATGACAACTACTTAGTCGTGGTTTATTGTCCAGTAATTCTCCGACTTTTTGCTACGACGAGAATTACTAGAAATTAAACTATGGTTAGGTATTTGTTAGTTCTATTTTTATGAATTCTAATTATAGCTTGCAAGTATTGTTTCTACAGTAGTTTTCACATACTGAACCGTTTTCAGAAAATCAATTAAAAAGAAGACGCGTGTTATCCGAGAGGAAATGTGTTGTAGAATAATCTCTAGACGACTTCTATATTACATGCAATGTATATTGGATACTGAATACACCTATCTTGTCTTATAGTGAGGTGTGAAATACCAAATTTGATATATGAAGTTCCTCAAATGATAGTCAGCACAGTGTGTGTGTGTGTGTGTGTGTGTGTGTGTGTGTGAGGGTGTGTGTGTGTGTGTGTGTGTGTGTAACTAGCAAGTAGTAGATGCTTACTCTCTCAGAGTATCTGATTTCATCTTATTTGGGAGTTCCGTTTGCTGCTTTTACTTTGCAGAATACTTAGGGAATAACTAGCTTCTGACGTTATGTTTGCGGACGTTAAATGCTGATTTTATGGTCGCAAAGTTAGTTTTTATGGCGACGCGTTAGCGGAGCCAGAAAAACGAATGTTTGCGCCGTAAAATCAGCATTTACCGTTCGCAAAGATAACGTCAGTATCTAGTTATTCCCATTTTAATGCATTCTATATTTTTTATTAATATAAAGCGAAATGTGACGTTAGCAACGTCAAAGCCTGGTATGTTATCGTTTTACAGCCGTAACTAGGGAGCAAACATCCTATGAAATTCGACGTTAAAGCGACATTGCATTAGAATAAAGTTTTTTATATTCGCTTTGTATTCTTCATGGTTTTGTATACCTATGTTCAAGATTTTTTGATTCCGTGGGTTTTTTCCGTGTTTACGATTTTTAGATTCCGTGTTTACGATTTTTGGATTCTGATATTTAGTTCTGCTGTTTGACTGTAGATAAATTATGCTTCGTCATTGGCTATATCAAAATTGAAATGTTGTTGAAGGCTATGAGTATAGAAATACCCATCTGAGGCAGAAATGAGAGTTTATCTAAGAAAACAGATTTTAATTCATTTTAAATAATAAGAATATGTACAAATGAAAAGAAGTTATAACTACATTTGATGAACAACAGTAAAAATTGACTGTAGATGGATAAAATTCCAACTAACAAAACACGGTATGCACATACAAAGCTATGACATTTCTTAGATATACGGTCACTTTATTATGTGTCAGATAATAAATACCTGCAAAGACTTTTAATTTTCTGTTTTTTTTTTTTTTTTGTTTGCCCAATTTGAAAAAAATGATGTAAGTGATTATACTGTATTTGAGTATGTATTTTTCCAATAATTTCACTCTATGAATAATGACAGAAAAGTAACTGAAGTGATTGATAGCAAACAAATATGTATGGATATTTTCGTGATGCATATAATGTAATATAATGTAAAACTTCACAATTAATGGCACTAAGTAGGACCCTTTGTCTTGGAAAACTAATAACAGAGTTTTTGCTAGCTACCTGCACGATTAGTTTTCTTTTAATTTCACTACCAAAAACAAAGAAAAACATTTTTACAGTATAATAGTCAGTTTTAAAGGGTTTTTTTTTTTTGCTTTTCAAAATTGAACATAGAAATATTATCTCCCCCTTTCAAAAATAATTTTGTAATTGAACGATATTCAATGGGTGGTCCTCGTGATTTCTTTTACATAAATATAAAACCATAACAATGTAA
Organism: Pinctada fucata; assembly: GCA_028142955.1. Lineage (NCBI taxonomy): Eukaryota > Metazoa > Mollusca > Bivalvia > Pterioida > Pteriidae > Pinctada > Pinctada fucata. Next base: position 39,946,493 of record AP027103.1, read on the forward strand.
GGGCACCATCATAACAGCTATATATGGACATTATACATAAACAACAAAATGCACATCGTCAACATCTGTCAACTGTATCACTTGTAAAACAAATATATTATACATATGCTAATACCTGGCCACACGACTGGATTAAAATAATGGATTTCTATCATAAACAAAGGATCAACTCATATAGATCTTTAACATCAAGCTACATAGCAAATAACTTAGAACTAAAACATCCCGTTGAAATATAAAATATAAATTTCTTGACACAAAGATATTTGATTATTGATTTTTATAATCAGGAGTGTCTTTATAAATTCCAAAGACATCAGTTTACCTTTACTCTTTATCAATTTGACTAAGACATCTTAGACATTTTATTCATCTTATTTATCTATCTCCACAATTTATAGCCGCATTCTGTATCCAAAATAAAAACAGATGAATTTCAATTTTGAATAACTAGCTGTTGAGTCAGTCCATATCTATCAATGATATAACAGGTGTCAGACGCTTGATTATATAAAGTCTGTGATTTAGACATTTTCACTGGAGATCCTTTTATGATATAATACCTAGCTAACTATGGAATGATCATATCAATATATCCATAAATATATCTCGAACTATTTGTCAGAAAGTATGATGGAAGCTTGATCACAGAAAATTCGTCAAAAGGAAGTGAAACATAGACATTAATCAAAAATTGAACATTTTGTGCGCTGTATAGTATATTTGGCAAACTTCTGCTAAAACCCTTTGTGTCAAATAGAGTTTATTTCTTTATTGCAAATGAGAATTAATCTAATAGCCCTATTATGTAAAATGATCAAAATGCATGAAAATACATCGATGAATATTCACTTATCAAGCTTTAAATATCTCCATGGTTTGAGAAATGGGATTCTGAGATGTAAACTAAATTCATCTATTTAGCAAATGAAAATAAGTAAAATGAAACTGGTCTACAACTATACTGGATGAATAAATGCACACTGGTAATGCTCCATCTTTTACATTTTCATTTGTCTTCTTCCATATCATTCTGTATTTTACATCATAAATGACTGATGACATATGGTTGATGCCAGCACAATGTAGGCCATGTCCGTTTCATGTAGATTGCACTTGACATTATCACATGATCACTGCTAGACCTGTGTCTCTCCTTCCACGGCATTCCCATTATGGATATGTTCATCGTGGTAATTATTATATAACAAAGGATCCTTATGCGTAGAATCTGTGTCATCACGTGGGTTTGATGTGATATTTATGCCATCCTGAAAAAGGAAGATTTACTTTAGATTATAATGAATGACTTAGGTATGATACGAAGAGTGTCAGAAAAGGATTCGTAGAGCAGCTGTGTTAAACTGGATATCTTTATACATTATTATATATTGCTACTTAATATAACATATAAACCAATGGTCTAGTCAGTATACATATTCTTGCAAAGAATAGAAAAGCAAAGAAACTCGAAAATTGCAGTAAATTAAAAGTTCCCGAATTAGAGGAATTAAGATGACTTGTGTGATATATTTTGTTTGAATTTTGGAATTATCTTTCTTGATATACAGTGGAACTGAATATATAGTCATTGCAATGTAATAAATTGTAATTGAAAATCTGTACTGCATGGCTACAAGAAAGTTTTCGACCCGGAAATGTCCTTAAATGCTAGAGAAATTAACCCCATAATGATCAAAGTTCATAAAAACGCCCATCCAACACTAGAAAAAAATTGTCAGCTGATCTTAAACATGGAAAAAAGCACCCATGAAGATGACCAACTGATTGATTGGTCAGATAATTATCACCTCTGTGGAGACCATGATGTTCAATGATTGACTTAAAACGATTAATGACATATTTAAGTGAACAAGCAGGAAATTCTTACTCTTCCCAGGCACCTGATCTCACCTATTTTGGAGATTCACTTTTGATCCTTTGCAGAATGTTTTAATTACTTTTAAGGTTGTGTATGCTCGCTGTTTATGGTGTTTGAACTCTGCTTTTTAAGTTTTGTGTTTGACTGTCACTCATTGATACATGAGTATTTGAAAACATCAAAGTATCTGCTACATAGATCCCACAAAACATCAATATGCAAGATCGCTTTAAAAAGCTTCAATAAAATAAGGATCTTGCTTCTATTTACTTGTATAACGAGCACCCACAAAGGTTTCATGAACATTAAGTAACAGTGCAAAAGCGAGATCCCCTTAGCAAAAAGAAATGGAAAATTTCCATTTATTTTTCATTTGTTTTGCATTGATTAACCATTTTGCATTTATATTCCATTTTATTTTCATTTATCTATTGAAACATTATTCACTCTGACCATTTTCAAATCCATTTCTTTTCCATTTCTAGAAAAAATGGTGTTGAATAGACCATATTTTCTTTTCATTTACTCATCAAATGAAAATGAAAGATTCTTATACATTAACAGATTTTCATTTTATTTTCATTTCTTTTCTGTGAAATGGTTTCAAAAATGAATAAAACTACTGTATGAAGAAAGAAAGGCCACATTTCTTTTTCATTTATCTAAAAATGCAAAAGAAATGGTTTCTTTTAGAGATTTTACTTGTTTATCAGCTTTTGACCAATGGATTTAAATGTTGCATTGTAAATGTACCAATAAGATGCTCCCTCTCAAAAGCTTAAACACAGAACTTCTGGCTCCAACTTTTACATTCAAAACTGGTTTCTGGAACATGTGCAGTGCATTCAACTTGAGATTATACTTTGGCATGTGTACTTAATGATTGCAAATTATTACAAGGTAAGGCATATATAAATACTTTGAATACTTGCATGATTTAGTCCATCAACAATTCATCCTTGAACATTACAGTTTAACTGTTATAAGTCAATATGTATGCAGTCTGAATTTCCTTTAGTTTTGATACGACATGGTACATATAATAAAAATTTATACAGCATACACTTTTAGTACAGGTATAATAGTACAGCATCAGCTGCATCTTAATGAAAAAAAATATTGAATGATTTTTGTAAATTATTGGAATTTTTATTTTTTCTGAACTTTATTACTCATGAGCTCTAGATCTAGATATAAACTTTGAATCATCTTGAATATAAACTTAATTAAATCATTATCAAATAAAGTTTCAATCAAAATATTCAAATAAAATATTTTTCAACCTTCAGTACCTAATGAACCCTGAATGGATATAGTAAATGACAGTTTAAAATCTTAAAAATACCCAGTACAAATTAAATTTAAATATATTATCAATTTATTTAGTAGATTGATTGACTGCTTGTTGCAAAATTGTTGCTTCTTTTTTGTTTTCAATTTCTATTGTAATTGATAACATGTGATTAGATACCTTTACATCTAATAATTTATTTGAAATCATGGTAACTTAGGATCATTCTTATGAAAGTTTAATATTTGATGGCCTGTAAATATAGGCACTTTTTAAAATAACTTCACTTCCATTTCTCTGATGTCATCATAAAAATGATTTATGCAAATGAGCATTTTTAGACCATTTTCTTTCCATTTATCTATGACGTCATAAAAATGGTCTAGCTCATTTAAAGTTTTCGCGCTGTGGCAATGGAATTCGAATGAAAAGTAAATGTTGAATGAAAATCAAATGGTTTTTGAATGGTTTTCTCTATTCAAATTAGTATTGGCTATATACTGCATTACTAATTTGCATAAACCAAATGAAAATGAAATGAAAAGTAAATGGTTAGAATAAAAATGAATTCTAAATGAAAACTAAATTGATTTCATTTTGCTAAGGGGAATTTATTCCAGGGACCGAAACTGGAGTTGAATTTATTACTGGAATCTAGAAACGAAAAGATTCTTGACTCAACCCTCAAAAGAAATTCAAAACACAACTGTTAGCTGGTTAAGTCGTGTCCTACGTATTTTGGAATTCAAGAGAAGTTTTTGTTTGTAATTTCAAATCTGGAGAAATTGAAGTCTATTAAGCAGATCTTGTAAAAGCGGTGGAAATGACAGGAAGAGCATTGTCAGTGTAAAGTCACATTGTATTAAGAAAAACATAAAATTGAATTTAATATGATATGAACATGACATGATACCAGTAATTGACTCACCATAAAAGGGACATCTGTATTAATTCCACCGTTTCGGCTTCGTTCTGCTTCTTTCGCCTTTTCTTTTTCTTTCCGTCTTTTATATCTTTGAATGAAATATATAGATTCTTTTTAGAATTAACAACATATGGTCGCTACGGGGATATAAAAGCATATCAGATGATCAGTGACATCGTGGATTGCGATTTGATGGATGTCATTACAGCCAAACAAGGATTTACCTGACATGTACATCAATATGTACATCGAGACAATAACCGAATTTGACAAGTTTTCATGGACCTGTTGTGACGGGTGTTGCATGCAATCAGGAGACGCTGACTCTCCCCGGGCACCAGGCCCATATAATTCATTCCTAGGTTCGCAGCTGTTTCAATGAAATATTCTAATGATTTTGCCTTGCCTTCTCGACTTTGCGACTGAATAACTGATAGGTTCTTCTTTGATGTTTATCTAAAAATATTCACTGCATCATCCATACCTATAAACTCTCTGGGTTTGAAGATGCTGTAAAATTCATAATTATATGTTACCTTTATTCAAAGCAAATAAATTTTCTCAAAAGCAGATACACATGAATTGATATTCAATTCAAAATACCTTCTATGATAAACTACAATAAGTAGGAGAACAGTGACAAAAAGAGTAGCTGCTACAGCACTGGCCGCGATACCCGCCGTAGCTATATTACTGTCCCTCTCTCCTGAAACACAAGTAAATGTAAACTTACAAAAAACATATAAAGATGGTCATTGCATTGTTGTACGATATCTATTTATTTTAATTTAAGAAAAACGCCATAAATATTTACGAGTGCTATTTTCTTAGTATGGTAGAGTATATTTAGCACCTTTCCTAAGGCAACATAAATTGTACTTGAATCAAAGTCACCTTGACTCTATGATACCATTACATCGGTCACCTGTTTTCATGCATCAATAATTCAAAATCTACACCCAGACATGTTGGATAAAGGGTAAAATTTCATAACATACGGTTTACAGCGGGACTCAAACAATAGAATTCCCTCCATTCTGAGAATTCATTGTCCCAAACATCCATGTCTGGTGAACCAAATTTGGAATTTTTATGTCTAGAAGTTGCTCACTGTCAGCGGGGTTGTAAACTTATTTTTATTATAAGAATAAATGAAAACTTTGAAACAGCGATAGAAATATACTCACTTTGGAATATTATGTTTGGATCCAAATATTCGCATCTTTTGCCAGCATAATCTTTTTGACATCTATAGAATGAAAAACAAAGAGGGTTATTTTTCAAAAGAAAAAAAAGGAATTAGAAAAAAATAACAAAAATCACCTTTAAAATTAGAAAAAAATTAAAATGACGCAATATTTGTCCAAAAAGCAAGAAACGTATTGCTATGGATATATATGAACCAAATAAATTTAAATGAGACTTACATGCATATTGTAGTTCTGACACCTAATTCCAAAACAAAGCAGGTTCCGCCATTCAGACAGCCTTGTGATGTGGTCTCATTTGCAGTACAGTTTTGTCGGTGGTGCGCAGGACTAGCGGTGGTATATGGTGAAGGTGTTGTGGGGGATGGGGTCGCTGGGGTACGTCCACAACCCTCTGGAAAGGGAAAAAACATATACATTTTCATTGACATTAATAAACATTATAATAGAACAAAATCTAAAATGTATAGCATGCTGCTTTCAGGAGCCATTAGACAATATTCAGTTTATATGTTCTTAAACATATCATAACATAAATGTACAAGTTTGGCCATTCAGGGATTTTTCAAACGTACGTCTTTTGTATTTTGACATGGTTTTTGGCTTTTATCATAATTCTTTCTTATAAGCCTTTTTGTTCAAGATATTAAATAAAATGGTGAACAGTTGGAAAGACAAAGCCTTGCAATCACTCGAATAAAAACATTAAAAAATTACAACCCCCCCCCCCCCACACACACACACATAATAATCATAAACAATCACAAAGCATGTCGAACTCGCACTAGTAGCTTTTCAAGATGCAACTAGATATCAGTTACCACCTCAACCTTTCCTGGTAAAAACGAAACTTAACAATATAAAACAGACATACGGACCAAAAGAAATCAATTAGTCTGATTTTTCGGATTGAAGGCTAAATAGGAAAACTGTCAACTTTTCATGAATATCAATTAAAAATCGTTTTAATTTTAATCAAAAGTCTTTTTTTTTTCTTTTTTTTTTAAACACCACAGACTTGTAAATAATACACAGACAAGGACATTTTTGTATATAACACAGAACATAGATGCGTATATGTTGGCTGACCAATGGTCCTAGTGAGGTTCGAACCAGGAACCTTTCGGTCACTGATCCGACACCCTATCCACTAGACCACGGCGCCGACCAATCAAAAGTCGTTGTATGTTTGTATAAAAAATGTTTTCATTTCAATTAATGCATTTTAAAACATGTCTCATAGAAGCCTCTAGAGCTGATCATAGAGGCCTTTTCAGGCCATCAGATAATTTCCCGTGATTATACATACCCCGACATTTCACATGTTTCAAAGAAAATCCTTTAACTATACATCCAAACAAGAAAATAAAACAAACTTGTATGTTTAACTTCATCACGTTCATCATGATCTATCTGTCATGTCATCAATCAAAAATCATCAAATTTTCTGATTTAAGTGTTTAAAAAGAGAATTTGTACCTACGCAATTCGTGGGTGTAATATTTGATATTTTCCAGTAAGCCAATTATCAGAGTCAGTTATGCCTTCAAGATGATTTGCTAAGTAGATCAAAACATGATCCGGTTTCGACGCGAGTACTTCAAAAGGGGGAAAATACGCGATCATATTTTACATTCTTTGTCGTGGTTGCGTGTTGAAAAGTAGTCGAGTTCTAGTAAGTAAAGTTTTAATTTCTTGCTAGAACAAACAATGTTAGATGAAATTTATAGTTAAGTCAAGTATTACCATCCCTGACTGACAAATAATGTATGGAGTACCTACAATCCTCCTTCGCATCAAGAAATTCTTCTATACTGCATATGAATTCCTAATGTAATAATACGGAAGTGTTCCAACTCTATACCTTCTTGAAGAAATTTTCAGACACGGCCAAACTTTTCAGTATTTCAGGGAAGAAAACACAGGACGACTTCTTGCAATAAATATTCATCCCTTCCCAAGGTGTATTCATATTGATAAGCTATTCCAGAGCAAGCTAAAATTACATACATGTACTTCGTTCTGATGGCAGGGTGACTAACTGAGAAATACTATACCATCTTGGAGGATATATTTGTGAGCGATTGACTTTGTCACTGTTTGACGAAACAATGAAAATATAAATCACTTCAGTATTAGGTTAGAACCATCGAAAAACATCGAATTTGACGCATTGATCGGTTTTTACCCTTTCTGTACTTCTTAATAATACAGAAGTGTTCCAACTCTATACCGTCTTGAAGAAAATTTAAAACCAGTTTTCATGCACAAAGACACGTGTTTAGAATATTAAATTCTCATCAGTGTTGCTTCAAGCCAAAGTGTTTTTCATAAGCCGACTTTCATAAGTATTTAAAAATGCAATGATCGCTGTGCGATATAAGTCCCCTACCGGCGGCATAAATTTATGACTTGCATCTCTGTTCATCAGTTCATCTTCTGCAACAACAGCCAAGAAAAGTCTGGGAAACTGAATTCACGAAATTTGCTAAGTCCAATGGCCATAACTCTTGTGAAAATTAGTCAGTCTAAATTAAACTCAAATCTGCATCACACTATAATGTATTCACATACAAAAAATCAGGCATGAAAAAGTCCGGGAAACTAAAAATTTCATGAAATTTGCTAAGTCCAAGGGCCATAACTCTTGTAAAAATAGGCCAATGGAAACCAAACTCAAACTTGGTCTGTATCACACTGAGATGTCTTCATTTACCAAAAATCAGTGCATTATTTGCAATAGAACCAAAGAAAAGTCCGGAAACTGAAATTTTCATAAAATTTGCTAAGTCCAAGGGCCATAACTCTTGTAAAACTAGATGAATCTAAAGCAAACTCAAACTTGACCTGTATCCCATTGAGATATATCCACATACCAAAAATGAGTTCAATTTATCGAACAACAGCGGAAAAAAGTCCGGAAAACTGAAATTTTCATAAAATTTGCTAAGTCCAAGGGCCATAACTCTTGTAAAATTAGGTCAATCGAAAGCAAACTCAAACTTGATCTGTATCACATTGAGATATATCCACATACCAAAAATGAGTTCAATATATGCAACTACAGCGGAAAAAAGTCCGGAAAACTGAGATTTCATAAAATTTGCTAAGTCCAAGGGCCATAACTCTTGTAAAATTAGGTCAATCAAAAGCAAACTCAAACTTGATCTGTATCACATTGAGATATATCCACATACCAAAAATGAGTTCAATATATGCAACAACAGCGGAAGAAAGTCCGGAAAACTGAAACGTTCATAAAATTTGCTAAGTCCAAGGGCCATAACTCTTGTAAAATTAGGTCAATCGAAAGCAAACTCAAACTTGATCTGTATCACATTGAGATATATCCACATACCAAAAATGAGTTCAATATATGCAACAACACCGAAAAAAGTCCGGAAAACTGAAAATGGGACAGACGGACAGACGGACGGACAGACAGACAGACCGAGAGGAAACTAAGAGTCCCCTTCGGCGTTGCCGGTAGGGGACTAATAAGCCGCCCAAATTTATTTCACTAGCGGCCTCTGGTTTTCTTTTGTGCATTTACTTTACAGAGAGTGTGCGGCTCCAAATTCCTTGTATGGTCGATTTAGTAGCATATCCAAATAAAATCTATGTTCAAAATGGTCTTGGAGGGATGGTGCTAAGGTGTTAACCTCCTTTAATTTCGATGATATTTTTCGATGAAATGACATGTTTCTTTGCGGAATATTCTAGCTCCGTTACTTTTCATGTTTCTGTATACTCACTGATAGTGATTTTTTGAATTCTGATTTCATTTTGTTTGACTGATAGAAACTTTGACTGATAGAAACTGTGACTGATAGAAACTATGACTGATAGAAATTTTGACTGATAGAAACTGTGACTGATAGAAACTTTGACTGATAGAAACTATGACTGATAGAAATTGTGACTGAAAGAGAATATGACTGATAAAAATATGACTGATAGAAACTATGACTGATAGAAACTATGACTGATAGAAACTATGACTGATAGAAACTTTGACTGATAGAGACTTTGACTGATAGAGACTTTGACTAATAGAAACTATGAATGATGGAAACTATGACTGATAGAAACTTTGACTGATAGAAACTTTGACTGATAGAAACTGTGACTGATAGAAACTATTACTGATAGAAACTATGACTGATAGAAATTCTGACTGATAGCGAACATGACTGATAAAAAATATGACTGATAGAAACTATGACTGATAGAAACTATGACTGATAGAAACTTTGACTGATAGAAACTTTGACTGATAGAAACTATGAGTGAAAGAAACTTTGACTGATAGAAACTATGACTGATAGAAACTATGACTGATAAAGAACATGACTGATAGAAACTATGGCTGATAGAAACTTTGATTGATAGAAACTATGAAAGATAGAGACTATGAATGATAGAAATAATTTACCTTTTAATGTTGTATTTCATTTCACACCACCACAAATAATGTCTCTTTAATTACTAGGCATTATTTTGAAACAGAAAAAAAAATCAGAAAACAGTTCGCAGACTCAATTCAATATTTTCATTTTAGATATTTGTCTGAAATATAGGACAGTAGAAGGTATCCTTTAAAGGAAACAGCAACAACAGAAAGTACAAATATCGCATTATAATTCCTTCGATAAAGTTTCAAGCTGTCTAAAGTGATTCCAATGTGACGTTGCCTTTTATTTACTAACTTGATGATAATGAATATGAGTTTCGATGTGAAATTTCACTGTAAAGCTGTCGCAGTATTTACATAAGAGAAATTCGTCCTCTGGGGAAATCACAATCCTTGTCTAATATTTGGCTCGTGCTGGCTTTTATAGACCCTCCGTCGGCTTTGTGAGATCAATGATGATTGGTAGACAAATCAGGAGGGATTTTCATCTGACCAATTAAGCAATTTGTCACTTCCCGGATTTTTATGAGTAAGTGCCTTTCACTGATCTGATAGTTAACCCAAAGAGCATCGATTCTGATGAGGTAATCAATATAGTTTGCTGCATGTACACTTAGTTGTTTGATCATATGAATGTATAAAATGACTTTAAATGAGAAAACACGGTTCCCTCTCCCTTGAGCTGAAGTATACCCTATTCTTAACCCTTGAGGTTTGGAGACGCGCTCTCTTTGCATAAAGATTAATTTTAAAAATATAACCAGAGGGCGCTACTAAAATGAATTTTGGCTGTGTCTAAAAATCACTTAAGATGGAAGCATCACTGATTAGTATACTAGTATCCGAAAAACGTGTCTGGTGCATAATAAATTGGTTTGAAATTTTCTTCGGGAAGGTAAAGAGTTGGAACACTATGTTATTTTGGTCATACATTATATTTAAATATGCTACTGAATCGACCCTACAGGAAATTGGAGCCGCACTTTCTTTGCAAAATAGATACAGATCAAACTAAAGAGCGCTACTACTACTGCATGTCTTCAAATTCATAAAGTAAATTAGGTTGCATCTTAAAATCACATTGGCTTGAAGTATCACTGATGAGGATTTACTTTTCCAAACATGCGGCTGGTGCATAAAAAATGGTTTGAAATTTTCTTCAAGAAGGGAACGAGTTGGAAGACTTCCATCTTCTTTTAAAAAGCTTGATCATCCACCTTGTGTATTTTTATAACCCAATTCTCGGTGCCTACACTTGTCTCATTTTCCATATCTAGAATGTTTGGTTATGCATTGTTCGTGGTTATTTACACTTTTGTATGCGGCCTATTGACTAATTTTTGGATTCTGATTTTGGGTTTGACTTTCACAACCTCATGTATGTTGTTACCACCAGAACTCTTGCCACATTAAATGTGTCTGTGATACCCTTTTCCGAAATGAAATTCAAGGTATACACTTTTGTGACAGACGCCGGGACCAATGGTAGGACAGAGGGTGCACGTTGACAACCATCAGAATCTTTGATCGACCAGCTATTAGTATACATGCATATTTAAAGAGAAAAGAAAAGTAATTCCTCAATTCTTTGATGAAAGAGGAGGGGGTCGTCCTTTTGTCTAATCATCTGTTTGCTCTAACATGCTCTAAAATGGAACTAGTTCAATTTGGACGTATTCAGTTTCCTTAAATTTATAGACTGAAACCCTCAACCCCCCCCCCCCTCCCTGACCGAGCTGAATCCTCGCCGCCCTGATTTTTTTCTTTCTCATGGAATCGTGGATCCATATACCTTACCTATATAAGATAGAAGTGTTGATATGATCGTCAGAAGACACACTGGATTAAAGCACATACTTCACATCGGGAGATTCGGTGGTTGAGATGAAACATTTAATCTGAAATGTAAACAGAAAATGTGTAATGAACATGGTTTGACGTGTTTACTCTTCATCCAATGTTAAATTGAATCCTAGATTAGAATCCCCGATAAAAAATACAATGTACATGTAAGATATCTTTTCTTTATTTGATTTGGTAGACATGTTAGTAACGTATTTGTTATACAAGCAGTGCGATCCGCAGGGGAAATATTCCATGAATGAAAAATTTGCTTGATGACACCTACGTCATTAACCAATTAAAGTCAGTTATATACATTTTCCCCAGAAATATGATTTACATGTACGTCTTTTTTTAGTCGAAAAAGTATATACACGCAGTATCCATTCCCTCGAGATTGTTTATAAATCCTTGCTCTAAACTACTTCAACGTTGACGACAAAAGTAATGAGCATGATGAAGGAATGACATACACAGTCAAACATTTCTATTTTCTCGCTAGGTCGACCATATTATATCGTTTATACAAGAAGTTACATTTCATAGAAAATACAAATATCGTGGCAACCTTAATTCTTATATATACATGTATATACAATATTATATTCACATGAAAACTGAGATACAAAGACCCATTTTATTTAAAGGTGTTAAAGTAAAAATTCCTTTGATGTACGTGTCATTCAAATGAAAAATAGCTGTGTTTTCATGAGAATATTTGTTTAAAGACTACTTGCATTAAAAAACATAAAGTGGAGAATGAGGAAAATTGATTAAACACACCCAAAATAAGGAGGATTGTCAATTGTAAACACAAAGGCACATCCTTCTCGATATTTTTTTTCTCTTACCTTAAAACAGAAATAACAGTTACTATACAATCAAGTTACCTTTGACCGGAAGTACATAATCCTTGATTAATATCTCTCTTTGACATCCCTTGCATGATAATAACAATACCAAAATACATGTACCATAGAAATATACAAAATATTCAACCTGAAGGATGTCCATATTAGACTTAAATGCACCGATGCGCCATGTGTTTTACAACGTCATCTCGCTTGGCTGCTCTTTGAAACCATGGGAAAATCTCATGTATTATTTATCATACAGAAGAAGCCTTTATACAAAATCTGAATAGTCAGGCTGTGTAATTTCTGGCTGTTTAAAAAAAAGACATGTATTCCAGATTTTGGAGAAGACAATACCATCATCAACAAAGGCAAGAAAAATAATAAAACAAACAAAAGGTCAAGTCAGCATTCATTGTCCAGCATGGTGGAGGTTTTTGTTTATTTGCTTTGGTTCCTGTTTTATCCTGATTTTGTATGCCTTCGGTTTCTGATTTTCTGAATTGTCGATTTTGTGCTGTATACAGGGATATGGTCATTATCCATATTTGTCATGCTACAGCAGACAAGAACAGTCTGAACAAAAAAGAAGAAAAAAGGTTGGCAAGTCATTTCGCTGTAGACAGACTACCGATCACCTTGGGTACTTTTTGGTCTGAATGTTTGATGTTGAAATGAAGAGAAAATAAAATTGATGTTGTGACGAATCAAATGCCAAACGTCTTCGAATTCAATAGCTTCATTTATAAACGGATAAATTTGCAGCACGGACCAGACATGCACGTTTCGGGCACTCAACCCTCGTCAGTGATCCCCAATCCAAACAATGAAATATGGCCAAAGAGAGTGAAAATTATTATGTCAAAAAAGTACCGAAAGATGTAGCAGGATGGGTGGGATAGGATGCTACAGGACCCATGCCTTAGAAATTTCAAGAATTTTAGTACCAGAAAATTTTGAATGCGTCAAACTCGAACTTGGCTACATGTGCCCTCGGGGACTTCTGGTCATTTTCAGCAAAGGCAGACAAATTAATTTCAACTGTACGCCGCCATTGGCAAGTTGGAATATAATAACCAAACATAATACCACAACATATAGCTATAACATTTATAATAAGCACTTCCAGGATTTAAACACGTTAAACGTACCATTACATAGGACCATTCAGTTCCCAGAATTAAAAGTGACGCTGAATACATATTGTATAAGGAAGCCTTTTCTGCTGATTTCGGTTAATTGTCGTAATCAGATATGTCACACTTTTGCAGTTTCCGAAATCAATTATTAACGTCCGCTTGTTTAAGTTACAGACTATATTGTAAAGAAATATGATTATGAAAACATTGTGACATTTAGAGTAACATTTTTTTCTTGATAAAAGAATTATTACAAGTGTCTGGTGCATTAAAATTGGTTTGAATGGGGTTTTTTTTTAAAAGAAGGTAGATTGATACACTTCCATCTTATCATAAAAACATAAATTTCTTTTGCAGTGTGGAGTGGTTAAATTCGTTCCCCGTGATTGAATTTCAAAGTGTAATAATTACTTCTTTCCAGCTCTGTCGCGTGAAAGAAGCTTTGTTTTGGTCTTTTGTCAATTTGACATCATATACTATTTTACTATTTCGGAACTTGTCATTTCATCCAAAAATGTCATCGAAAGTTTATAATGGTTGTAACACCTTAGCACCATCCCTCAAATGCTATTTTGGTCATTGATTTTATTTAACAATGCAACTGAATCAACCCTACAGGAAATTTGGAGCCGCGCACTCTATGTAAAGTAAACGGATAAATCTACTTCCGGGTTGAATCCCTGCGAGGAACAAAGCATACATCCGAACCTTAGAAGATAGGTCTGTGAGTTCACCAAATATAAACGGTCACGGTCATGGTCATTGTCGGGGTAACTATGATTTGTTTTCTTTTATTTAGAAACTCATAAAAAATCTATTTATTGTAAAAATGATGTATAACTGTGTCAAATATCAGAGAAATGCTTTTGATCTTTCATACATGTATATACTTTTTAAATGCATTGACGAGAAACGTTCCACCATCCGAGTTCATAACTAATTATTTTTAGAAAATTTTACAAAAAATGCACGTTTTTTATTTACATATTACATGCGAGATTTATAAGACATTTGACACCAAATAGGGGTGCATTAATGAATGCTGCTCGGGGAGAATCCATTAGTTTCGCTGATTGTTTTATTATCATTATTATTATTATTTATTATTGATTGGGGGATTCAGTTTTTCCTTTGTATGGCATTTCAAAATAACTAGAAGTACAGGCGTCATGTGATGTTCCCTTACTACAATTTTACTACGTCCTCTCGCTTGAATGCGTATTTGAAAAGCCAAGGGAGAAATAATATTTCATTAATTATTCAAATGAAAACCGTCAATATAAGCTGAATATAGTCAGTCGGGGTACATTCAAATTATGATTTTGTATTATATTTACATGTACTTAAAACCTGTCGCCTTTATTCCCAAACAACGTAAATTACACAGCAAGAACAATGCAAAAGAACAGAGCAGTATCAGGTGTGCATCGGATATGAGGACTAATAAAGAGTCTATTTCATGTGGTTTGAGGTTAATTGATGTAATGGGAGCTAAAAATATTTTTTGAATTCTAAATTTTCATGAATTATTAACGTCTGCTCGCCATTTATGTAACAAACAGACAGAAAATTATTAAAATTTCCTTTTTTAAACAACCTTGACAATGATGTTGAAAAGAACGACGTGACAAATCTAACATCACCAACAACTGCCGTCGCTAGAACGTCTCCATCTATAATGAAGGTTTTATTCTATCATAGTTTTACATGTATTAAGATTTTGTTCAATTTGTTTTAAATTATCAATTTATTCTAAAACTGTTCACACCCAGTGACTGAATTTTATATCTCAAATAAATTATTAATGTTTGAAATTTTCGACTTGGGCACATATCGATAGTTTGGTTTTTGAATATGAAACCTAGTAACTTGACGCGATAATCATACTACATTTTTGTAATAACAAAGGGGAGCCCCTAAATTGGCTTTGCAATTTTCCCGAAAATCAAACTGGGAGGGGGGGGTGCATTTTGTTTCGTTTTATTTTGTTTTGTTTCGGTCGTTGTTGTTAGGTTGTTTTTTTTGGGGGGGGGGGGGTTACTCTATTTACGGGTTTTTGAACATTTCGGTCTAATTGGTTTTGTTAAGTTTTGTTTTGTTTTGTTTTGTTTTGTTTTGTTTTGCTTCTTTTTCTTTGTGTATTTTGATGTATCTTTTGCTTTTTCATTGTGTAAGTTGTTTTAGGGGGAGGGTATCTTTTTCGTATCTTCTTTGTCTTTGTTTTGTTTTGGGTTTTTTTCCCCTTTGTATCCCCCCCCCCTTTTTTTTTTTTGTTTGGGGGTTCTTTTTACGTAGCCGACAACTCAGTTTTTGCACAAAATAACGTCAAGTCACCATTGGTTCTTCATGTGGTCAATCAAGTACAAACAAAATAAAACTTGAAACATCTATCGAAGCCTCCAGTCAAACACTCATCTTAATTAATATCAAGGGTCAGTTTTGTCTTTTTGATACTATCATCATTTTATGAAGCGAGACGTAATAAATCAGGCAAAGATTGTCAATTTTATGTTACATTGAGTATAATGGAATGTGTTTTTAAAAAACATTTGGCATATATAAGTTTTCAAATAATTACAAGCACTGTACGTCTTCAAGTTGCAATGTGTAATTTTTGTTATTCAAATTAAATTCATTTTTCCTCTTTTAAAATAGCCGATACTAGTAATTTTGATCGAGTTGCAATGTATGCATGTATTCATATTTTTTCTCCAGAAACAGGAGAAACGCTCTGATTGGAGCTGTGTATTTATGTCCCAATTATCTGAACATGTATTTATACTAGTGATCTATTGAATCATGTCTTTATATACCATACCTATTTGTAGCTCGTCAAGAACAACAAGCATCGAAGAAGCGAACACTCTGTTTTATGTCGTGATCTATGATGGTACACTAATTAGATCAAGAGGTATTCCATTAAGTCAGCTCACGGTTTATTACTTTACCTACACACGCTATCATTTACTCGTGTACTGTACATTCCTCTGAACCATCTGCTTTGTTATATTGATCTAGAATTGTTAGCAAGATCATGGACGGATCTGTAACTTTTTCCAAGGGGAGTGTCTTGTCCGTTAAAGGAAGGGGGGGGGGGGGGTGGTCTAGCCCATTATCGAATTTGTAAAAATAAAATTCGTGAAAACGGGGAAAAGGGGGACGTTTTGGCAAATGACCATCCCATCCCCTAGATCCGCAATCCGCGCTAAAGATTAACGTAAAAAAGAAATGTGTTTGCTTTCCCTTTGTAGTGAAACGCATAAAAGTACAGGCAATGTATGCAAGATTAATCATTTGTGCAACTTTTTATGGTACTGAAAGGGATTTTTGTCCCTAAGCATGAAGGGTGCAAAAATCAATCAAGCATATTACATACAAAAAGTACTAAATACCTTGAAATAACAAACGACTGCAAATTAATGGATTTAATTCCTTTCTCACTCTTGTTGAATAATATGCGGCATTTAAAAGTTTGAACTAATAGTCATAATTAAATTTCCCATTTCAAAGTCATACAGTCTCTTTCACGTGGATTGGTATTGAAATCGAAATCAAATCGAAACAGAAAACTGAGGGGAAAGAAAAGATGTCAAATGACACAATAATGTACTGACCAGCTCCAATATTTCTGTGGTAAATGCGTATCCATTTTCCTCAGTCCTCTAACTGCGAAAAGATTTTGAATTTTTTCGTGTAAATGTGAAATGATGTGGAATTTTTCACTTATCCCCTTATCATATTTCTAAACAAATACTGCACCCAACCTTTCCGTATCGTCTTGATTTACCCATATTAAGCGGGTAAATTGGATTATAAAACGTGACCATACTAGAAAACTGGGTCAAAAGCTCGTTCGGTATGTTTACTATCGGGTTTCATGTTTGGTAACCTTTGTTTAGTCACCCCAATGGAATTAATTTTGGTCCCCCTGAAACGTTTATTAAAGTTCCTTTACATTTAAAACTTTCATTGAGAGAAAATACCGAAATTCACGCGAAATATACCCTTTTAGATTGACGGTATAGTGGTTTTTCTCGAACTTCAAAAGTTGCATTCCAAACATATTTTTCATTATTTTTGATGGAGAATACTCTTTTTAAGATTTTTTTAAAATTGTACTGGAGACACTCATCTAAAATTTCGTGTCAAATTTCCCAAGTATATTCAGATCATGTATAAGTATATATGGGATCGCCACACGCAAAATACATTCTTCATCTTATAAATATGCTGTGTTATTGGATCATACATCACATGTGTTACAAATATAGCCTTACGATCGACATTTTTGGAGTAAATGTGATAAATCGATGATAAAAATATAGAAATATACAAGATACTGACCTTTTTACGGTATGAACTACATTGATACATGTATATCCACAATCATCATCACCTGTAATTGAAGTATTTTTTTCCTCTGGGAAGCTAATCCTTAACACACCTGTACACAGGTTTAAACTTTTAACAAGGCCAGACTTAAACGACACAACGGCCCATGCATGACGTCTTTTCCCTTATCAGCGATGGCAAACGAGATAGAGTTATACATTCATAATATTACAGGGTTTTATTGTTTGTTTGGACATACTTTAAACCCTTGAAATGTAAACTTTATAGTCATACAAACAAAGCTTTCATTTCGGACCTAGTACATCCCTATCTATGGACACGGTCCAGTTACCAAGAGACAGATAGTTTACCTTAAGTAACTCGGACAAGAGCCTACTAATTGATAAGTAGATTAATTGTCCTAGATTGGACGGTGTCACTCAAGGATCATAATTGGGAGCATGCTTGTACAAATAACAACACGTAAAATGACTCAAACTTGTCTGCAGGTAAAATTCCTTTCAATAGATTTTATCAAAGAAATGATAATATGTACATGTGTGGGCGTGAGACACCACATGTGTAAAACCGCAACTATTCCATTCACAAAGTTTGCGTAATTTCGGGCTTTAAAAAGTTATTTTCAATCGCATTTATTTGAATTAGTCACAGAAAGAAAAAATATACCACCTTTTACCTTAGGTGTGCACCATAAAGTGCTCAAATATTTACAATATATATATATCACTTGTATATGATACATGTACTATCATTATTATTAAATTTTAAAAGCCTGACTTCGTAATGGATATTTCCTGACAAATTCCAATGCTCTTATCTCTTGCGCAATGGCAATGTGATTTATGAAAAAAATAATTGAATGAATGTAAGTTACCCAATCAAGCTTTACATTGACGCCTTTTCATAATCGCCACCCATGGCCATAGCAGTTATATTTTACTTTTGAATTTTAAAAAATCAAAACATTTAATATGTCCGTTGCATAGTTGTTCATGGAAGTAATTCTAATGTAACAAAAGAATCTTTGTATGTGTGTTCCAATAGAAATGCTTATGAGTGGCAGGCTTTGAAATTTCTGATCCCACATCCCTATGTACAGGGCATGTAATTTAGTCGCGTGCATTTAGTAGCGCCACCTACAATAAATTCCGTTCTTACACTGGGTTCTATAGAGATAGTGTTGTCCGTCGTGTTTCTATATGGTGTTGTTTTATTGTCTCCGTCCGTTTGTCCGCATTTTCTTTTCTCGTACTGCTGATCACTGATTCCTTTAAAATACATTTCTTGATACATTAGAAACAACATATTCACGCTTAAAAAATATGAGGATGGGTACTTTAAAAGAATACAAATGCTATTTTTATAAAAATAGAAAAAGAATCAATGTATGGGGGTAAGGGACGAGAATTCTAATCCCTAAAATGTTTTCCAGTATGGGAATAAGCATAGGTTATATCATTGGAACTCTTAATCAAAAATGTTATGATACGTCTCCTACCGGCGGCATATATTTATGTCCTGCAACTCTGCCTATAAAGAACTCGTCAATTAAACATGAGTTTGAATTAAACTTACTGTCTGTGCAGCTCAGTTCTGAGGTTTTATATCCTTTATCGATTCGAAAAAGAGGTCAAGTTTGACGAAAGTTGAACTTGCTCTGTAACTATCGAAGACTAAGCTGAGTATCAAATTTTACCTGAGTATCTCTATTTGTTGCAGGAAAAAGTCTGGAAAACTAACAAAAACTGAATTTTGCAAGTGATCAAGGGGAATAACTCCTCGAAAAATAGGTCAAGCGTGACAAAAGTCGAACTTGCTCTGTAACTATCAAAGACTTAGCTGAGTATCAAATTTCACCTGAATATCTCTTTTTGTTGCAGGAAAAAGTCCGGAAAACCGACAAAAACTGAATTTTCCAAATCATCAAGGGGCATAATCCTCGAAAAATAGGCCAAGCGTGAAGAAGGTTGAACTTGCTCTGTAACTATCCAAGACTAAGCTGTGTATTAAATTTCACCTGAATTCCTCTATTTGTTGCAGAAAAAAAGTCCGGAAAACTGACAAAAACTGAATTTCGCAAGTCACCAAGGGGCGTAACTCCTCGAAAGATAGGTCAAGCGTGACGAAAGTCGAACTTGCTCTGTAACTACCCAAGACCAAGCTGTGTATCAAATTTCACTTGAATATCTGTTTACGTTGCAGAAAAAGTCTGGAAAACTGAAAATTGGACAGACGGACTTACGGACTTACGGTTAGACAGACGGACAGACCGAGAGGAAACTAAGAGTCCCCTTCGGCGTTGCCGGTTGAGGACTAATAAGCCGGAGTTCCTTAAACTGCTATACCTCACCATATTATAGGAGTGTAACGATATACCGCGGTTCGGTATATCGCGGTATAAAGTTCACGGTTCGGTACACGGTACAGCCAGGTCGCGTATCACGGTATTTTTCAAATCCGTTTTTCGTTTAAAATCGACTCGTTTATTTCCGAATCTTTAGTCTGAATTTGTTTACATTAACTATGATGGCGGCGCCCGAGTACATCGATCCTTCGTCAAACTTGAATGAAACAGATAGAGAGCTGTTTAGGCTTTCCTTTTGCACAGAGAATAAGCTAGCATGAATGAAAACCGATAACTAGCACTGCTTTAAATTTGAATTTTGATGACACGTCTTACGAGGCGGAAAACATGCATCATGACCCACCAAACAGCCAAAACAAAAGCAACGTACGTTGTGCAGTTGTAATATTGGATCAACATTTTTTTATGCTCATGAGCTAATATATTGAAAAGTAAAGTGCTGACATTTTTAAGTTGATTTCTATGTTCTTATTCTGTTTCTGGGTTTTACTAAAAGATTAATTTTCCATTATAGTACCTTTTGTAATTGCAGGATAACTGATAATTAATATTCTCTCTGCATAATCAGAAGCAAAATGGCATTGTCTAAATGAATTTAAGCATTTTCTGTACATACAGCAAAGTACTGATAGCATATTTGCCAACGCAATTTGTTATTTTTATTAATTCCGAAACTTAATTGTTCACTTGAGTCTGTATCGCGATACGTATCGTATCGTGAGGCTGTATCGCGATACGTATCGTATCGTGAGGTGTGCGTATCGTTACATCCCTACCATATTACGGCCTTGTTATGGATCCAAAAAGCAATAGTTATAAATAGGTTATCTTATAATTGATAATGATTATCTGTTGATCAGATATGGCTAAATAGACACTACAGGATCCTCATTTTTCAATTTCCATTCACATTTATTTAACGTAATTAGCAAATGCAGTGTACATTTAAACTTTAAATGCATAAGACTTGGACCCGAAATATTTTTATTTTCAAATAGACAACGATTGTATAAAGTGCATGCACTTTTAACTGATGGGTATATTATCTTTAACATTAATCTATTTTGGACAGAATTAGAAAAACAAAAGGCTTTTATAAAGAGTATTGGCAATGTTTGTGTGTGTTTGACATAAGTCAGGTAATGCCGATAACATATAGTGTCGATTCCACCTGTAATGTCTGTTACAGTAAGTGTATCATGACACCCCTTCTACGCTCCTGTCTCGTTAGTAAATAGTTTACTGATACCGATCATAAAACAAATATAAGTACTTTCACTTGTACTCTTATATTAGCACTCAACACAATATGTACATGTAGTACAGCCAGAAACTTGTGGTAGAAAAAAACTATAAAAAAAGAGGGGGAGGGGGGTTACGGAAAAATTCAAATATCGATCCGCTTTCATGTTTTCCAAAGTTACATTTCACCTCCACGCGAAATCACTACTCACGACTCTCTGTGAAATAATATTCAAATCCATTCAGAAAGTTTAAAAAAAGCTATGGCCAGATACAAATTTGAATAAGCTAACCATAACAATCATTTACGGTGTGGTTAAAACATTGACGGTGTAGTGAACACAGCGGAAAACACACGTTTGTGAAAGGAAAGTGGAGATGGAATCAACACATATCGAAAAATACCACACGAAGAAACAGAAGATTACACCAAAACGACTTACAAACAAGACAAATACCATGAGAGGTACTTTAGAAAAAAATATTTAAATGCAAGAGGATGCATGAATAAAATAGATAGATGAATAAGACATTCTAACATCAAAAGAATCCAAGTTTTACGATACATTGATAAAAAGAATTAAATGATAGACAAATATTTTAATTACGTACCACAATAGCAGTGTAACGGACAATATATAGGAACCTTGGTTGACATAGCCGATATTGAGTACAACGCACAATTGCATTACTATTCCACTTGATCCAAGAATTCACATCAAAGTCTAAAGTTCTGTGTAAAGATCCTTCTATCTCAACAAATATACATATAGATCTATCAATGAATCAGTGTCTGTCACATCTAGGAATACCAACACGTGATAATCTAATAGGACTACGAAATAACATCCTTCTAACTAGCGCCGATCGACCGTCCCCGGACGGGCCGGGGGAACCACTTGTTGAGGGGATGAATCAAGAACGGGCATTCTGCCATTTCTGTACCATCAAGGATATAGCCAAGAAATATTAGATTTAGTGATATAAAGGAATGCAAGTTGAAAGTTTCACAATAAATGTTATCTCTGAGACAATAAATCACGGCTTGTTATGTCCGAAGTAATGATACTCCAGATGAGGTGTAGTTATATCAATGTGCTTTTGATATGTCTACAGCTTGTAATAATATTTTCCTCAGTCTGTACGTAGTTAGAGGAAATATTGATGATGCAGAAACTGTAACAATACTATATTTTCTTCATAGAATATTTGTTGTATTACACAAGTGAAACGATATTGCTTTATCTAGATTTTATTTTTTGACTTGAATCACAATAAGCAATGTCCACGAAAAACAACACATCGAGATACAAACGAACAATGCATGTTAACGCCACATCAAATATGACATACAGACAAAAAAATCAATTTCTGATTTAAGACTAATACATGTATTTACTACTTTGATAACAAATTGGTTATCCGGATTGCGTGCCGACAACCCGGAACTTACTCGGATACACAGATGCCTCAGCAAGCGTACATTCAAAACACGTTCAAAGATGACGAGGAAGGAAACCCATTGCGGCAAGACTTTTCAAACATACTTAGAAACTGTATCTTAAAATCGAAGCTGTACTTGGGAGAGATACTTATAGGTGAGTGGTGACTAACAATACAGACAAATACTCATTACAATTCCAAAAGAAATATGCATTTGCAGTGTTGTATGTTCATAAATATATGCAGATATCTATAGATCCTGCAGCCTAAAATATCTGACAGAGAGACCCATCAAATTCATACAAAATGCCTATCCTGCAATGCATATTAGAACTGACGAGAGACAGATATGCAAGTACAATCCCCGTGCATTAGATGTCTGTTACATAATAAATCATCGATATTTCAGTGGAAAATTGACACTGTTTGTCAGTTTGTTATGATTTGCTGATGCAATTTTGAAACTGTTCAGATGATGCATACTGTACCAATTATTTGTGATTTTTGTTATTTTCTACATCAAAGCGCATTGTCTGAAATAATTGTTTCCTTGGGGTACAATAATCATTTAGGAATGTAGAATCAGAGACATTGTACAGTATCGATAACACTCAGCAAATCAGAAATGCACTCTCAGCTGATAGGCAGAAAGAATCACGGTGTGAG
This sequence comes from Pinctada fucata, assembly GCA_028142955.1. NCBI lineage: Eukaryota > Metazoa > Mollusca > Bivalvia > Pterioida > Pteriidae > Pinctada > Pinctada fucata. Next base: position 39,970,117 of record AP027103.1, read on the forward strand.
TGTGGGCAGGAATAAATCATTGAGGAGTCTAAATCAGACAAGACAGATCTCCAAGTTCTGTGATTATGTCATGAAAACAAATATGTAAACTTAAAATGGAAAGAGTCCGTCAAAAATTGTATTTTTATATCGATTCTAAGTTTAAGTCAACTTTAAGATTAGCAAAAATTCTTAGAAATGAGCCGTTGTCAAAATTTTAATTGTAAGTGTAGTACAATCTTATCGAGTGGTAATAATAATTAACAAAGTGCTCTCAATAATTACTATTGCTTCTTCTGGCTTCGATAATGGTATTGATAAAACTAATATACTAGAAGATGAATGAATTAAACTTCAGCGGAAAAAAACTCATCCAATCATCGTAATCATTTTTATGGATATTAGAGAGAAACATGTCTTATTGACAGAAACATACAAACTCATAATTTTGCATCAGATGAGCATTTCTTCGGGTTATGTTACTGACAGCCGAGAAAGAAGTTTTATATTACAAATGCTACCTAAAATGTATGCAAGAGATCCTGCTAATGATAGAACTATGCATGAGGGGTATAGCTTTAGATTAATATGAATGTTTAACGTCTTCAAATTCATTAGCATCATTTTAGAGCAAATTACCAAATGTAGTCAAAGAAACTAAAAGTGTATATTTTAAGTAAGTATTGCTCCATGACATTGGAAAACTAGACAAAGAGTGTCTTCGAGGCCTAACACTTCGATCAACAACAGATGAACTTTAAAAATAAGGACCAGACCTACTACAATTCTTTTCAGATGCGCATTTCAATATTTCCAGATTCGCATTTCAACAAGTCATGTCTCATCGGTAATGCTTGATACCGAATAAGGTAGTACCAAAGAAGTTTATTCCAGTACAGAAGGAAGTGCTCATTTCGTCCTCTGTTTCATAGAACTTTGCGTGTACATGGATGAGTAAAATGGACGAGAAGAAGAATCTTACGACTTTGTGTTCATGAAGCAGAAATATTTCTTTAATGAACCAAGCCGTGAGTCAGTATAGATTGTCAGGAATTCCTATATGGGCTAGTAAGTTAGTACGCAATGCCCTATTTTCGCATTATACCATATGTACTACTGTACATGGATCAATAATGCGGATGGAATAAATGGTGAAACAGCAACTTAAAATATAGACTATCCATAGTGGTTATCATAACTGGATAAGTTTTGTACTATCTATGAGGTTCAATCATTTTAAATAACATGTCTGGTCCATGCTGTAAATTAATCTGCTTTCAAATGATGCTAACGAATTTGGAGACGTTTAACATTTGTACCACTTGGTGAGTGTCACTGCTGGTGGACCAGGAGCATGTAGCCAAGTTCGATCAATTTCGATTGGTCGTTTTGTACTATCTATGAGGTTCAATCATTTAAAATAACATGTCTGGTCCATGCTGTAAATTAATCTGCTTTCAATTGATGCTAACGAATTTGGAGACGTTTAACATTTGTACCACTTGGTGAGTGTCACTGCTGGTGGACCAGGAGCATGTAGCCAAGTTCGATCAATTTCGATTGGTCGTTTCTTCAAACGCATTCGAAAATGTCTGTTACAAAAGTTCCTAAGTTTCCGAAACCTGAGTCCTGTAGCATCATATCCCAGCCATCTTGCTACATCTTTCGGTATATTTTGGACATAATTTTCATAGATTTCGGCCTTGTTTCAATGTTTAGATTTAGGATCACTGACGAGGATTAAATGCCCGAAACGTGCATGTCTGGTCCATGCTGTAAATTAATCTACTTTTAAATGATGCTAAGGAATTTTGAGACGTTTAACATTGTAAGGTGCACTAAATTCAACAACCTTTCCTGGCAGAAACAGACCAAGGGCACCTCGTTTTCTTTATAAGCATTTTCGTTTTACATTTTTGCGGCCCTAGATTGAGCGTTGCATAGTAAACAACAATTTAAAGGATTTTCATTAAAACTGATGAACCTTTTTTCAAAGTAAGATAAAGATAATAAAAAAAAACCTCTATCTGACTTATGCCACAGAGATACATTATCTTGGCGGCAAAGTTATATTTGATAATCCGTCTTATTCAAAGCTACCCTTTCATCTAAATAGGAGGTTAGTTAACGACCTTGCAATATCTCTCCAATTGTTTTAACCAAATTTTTTTTTCATTTGACACTATGTTACAGCAGACCCTACGTACAATTTGGATCCGCCCACTCTTGACAAAAAAATCTGAATTTAAAAAATTAAACAAAGGAGCACCACTAAATATTGTTTTTGGCTTAAAGTGTCACTGATGAGAACTTCACTGGAGAACCACCGATGAGAACTTTATTAAAGTATCAATGATGAGAACTTTATTAAGTATCACTGATAAGTACTTTGTTGGAGTACCACTGATGAGACCTTTATTAAAGTACAACTGATGATAACTTTATTAAGTATCACTGATGATAACTTTATTAAGTACCACTGATTAGAACTTAATTCATTTACCACTGATGATAACCTGATTAAATTACTGCTGATCATAACTTAATGCAAGTACCCCTGATCAAAACTTAATTCAAGTACCACTGATCAGAAATTTATTCATGTACCACTGATGAGAACTTTTTCTAAAACATTCATGTCTGGTTCACAGAATTAATGTCTACTATCTACAAGTTTTTCTTTGTTAAGTGTCAGCGGGCGGGTAGGTTTTCATGGTATTGTTTGAAAACAAAAACAGTCTCTCTCCATATGTCTCGAACACTATTGACTGTTTTTCACGGCAGATGTGTAGTCCCAAAATACTAGGCAACATGATACTTAACTAAAATGACTCAAAAATATCATTTTATGCAACTTTCTTTGCTTCCTTACAATGACATGTTTTTGTTTGTTTGCTTTGGTTCCTGTTTTAATCTGATTTTGTATGCCTTCGGTTTCTGATTTTCTGAATGATCGATTTTGTGCTGTTTACAGGGATATGGTCATTATCCATATTTGTCATGCTACTCTCTTGGATATTTCTTATGTTTTCTATAGATATACCGTCTCTCTGTTATTCCGATAGATAGATTTCCATTGCTGGACCTGATGCTTACACAGCCAATTGTGCCTCACATGAAATTCATATGAAATGAGCATCATGTAAATTTCACATAAAAATTCATATGAAATTAGCATCATGTAAATTTCACATGAAATTAATATGAAATGAGCATCATGTAACTTTCACACGAAAATTCATGTGAAATTCATATAAATTTTACATAAAATTTATGTGCAAAAAAATTCACATGAATTTTACATGAATTTACTTCACATGAATGTGTACATGAATTTTTCTTTGTGACCTTCATGCAAAATTGACTTTACACGCAATTCGTGTCAGAAACTTCACATGAAATTCATGTGAAATCTTTCATATAAATTTCATGTTCCTGTTCCATTCACATAAATTTCATGTGAACTTTTACGTAAAATTCATGTGAATTTCACATGAATTTCATTGGAGGCACAATTGGCTGTGTTTAACAAAGAAAAACAGGTATAGCACCATTTACAGGACAAACAAGCGCCACAAACAATACGACATTGAAAAAGAGAGATACGGCGGGGATCTCTAACGTTACGACACTGCAAAGACCACAACGAAACACACGAGAGAATAAAAGGGGGGGGGGGGTAGATGAAGACAACGAGAACATTAACATCACATCAATAAAACACTACTGACATCACTAAGTATGTACTAGTATTATATGAACAATTCCTACAGATTCAGAGTATAAAAACGAAAATATTATAGGTGGTGGTGTCTTTAGAATGAATTAATGCAGCACCGCGCAAATTCAGAATAGTTCAAAATGATGTCGTAGTTTGATGTAATGGATCTTCCAAAGTATATTCTGACTGCGTTGAACCAACTTAGTGGTTGTATTCTGACGATGAATCAGTTAATACATGTAATTACTCATATAAAACCCAAAATTCAGAATCCAAAAACAGTTACTTTTACATTGATTGCCAAAATCTAATATAGATGCTGGCTATAGTGTATTTAGCACAGAAGACTTCCGACAATACATTCATAAACAAAGCAACAAACAATTAAAGACAATGAAACTACTCCTTCATAATTCCCAATTTTCGAAAAACAGAGTTACTTCCCGTTTGGGACGATATCTGACGTAGACTGAATATGACGTCTTCAAATTCTATGGAAACGATCCTAAAACTATAAAATCGACTTTATCATACCATTTTCATGCCGTCATAATAGTTTTACGTCAGAAACAGTCTCAAATGGGAGATAAACCTGTTTTCCACAAAGACTCAATAGAATTTCATTGAAACAAAAAGAAAAATAACATGTAAAATGAGGAAGACCAAGAGCATTACAGATGACATCAATACATTGGAAAATAGCAATGAACAGCCATACACATTTCCTTCATTTTATAGAGTTATTTTATCCATGTACGTTGATATGATGTTTTCATATTCGTAGTATCTTTTAAACATTTTCTGTATCTTTAATTTTATAGAATAATTTTTAAGTTTATGGAAACACAGACACGATCATGACATATACTGCTTGCAAACTTTAAAGTGAGCGAGAGTTAATTGATAGTTAATGAAAACGAACATTCCTGCTTCGTTTTTCGGTACATTTTTGGACCATATGGTCATATTGCATTACTTGGATTGAGGATCACTGACGAGGATAAAGTACCCGAAACGTGCATGCCTGGGCATGCTGTAAATTTATCTGTTCTTAAATGATGCTATCGAATTTGAAGACGTTTAACATTAAAGGATGTTGGAGTTGTGTTGTAAAAATAAAATGCCGAAACAACAGTTCAGGAGTACTGACCATCGATGAAGACATAAGTAGAAGTTATTTCGGAAACGATAAGGAGATTAAGAATGGACAAATTTATCTATAAGTCCAAATTTCCTATCAATTACAATGGAGATATTGTAACAGACAGGAAAATGGACATAAACGAAAAGTAAATTTAACTTTGCGAGCAAAAATTGTTCATTTTATAGCTTGAAATCATATCATAGACTTGAACACATAGCCCGAAATCATATGATATTCGTACAAGACTTGTTAACTACTAGTATATCTCGAGACGACAGGAGAATTACGTCATGTCCAAACATCCTAAAAGAGTAAGAGGAAAATATAAGTTGAAATTTTTATTATATGTCAACGTTTAACAAGCAATTAAGTTACACAATTTATATTAAGGTTTCAAGCTGGTATAGATGTTGGCATGAGGGGTCCTTGGAGCAAGAGGAAGCTGAAAACCTCATTAAACCAGGTTGGCGTCAACCATACCTCTCTACATGATAATACGGAAGTGTTCCGACACGTGTAGTGTTTCGGATAGAAAATCCACATCAGTGATTGATTCTTCCAGTCAATGTGATTTTCAGGTACAGCCAAAATTCATTTCAGTAGTGCCCTCTGGTTTTATTTTTTTTGTATTTACTTTGCAAATAGTGCGCGACTCCAAATTTCCTGTAGGATCGATTCAGTAGCATAGATAGATAAAATCTATGACAAAATAGCATTGGAGGGAAGGTGCTCAGATGTTAACCTCCTTTAATTTCGATGATACTTTTGGATGAAATGACAAGTTCCGAAATAGCAAAATAATATATATGATGTCAAATTGATAAGGGCCAACCTTCTCATCGAATCTAGGATTCGAATTTAGATGTAAAAAGCGAGCGCGCTTTAATTATAAATATCCGCTCAGTGTATCTCTCGCATACTCTCTAGCATCACTCACTTTTTTATGAAAATCTCATTACTTTTGTATATATTTGAATATAAGGCTCTTCAATATGTTGAAGACCCTAAACTCTTCAAGTCGGACACAATGTATTTAGATAAAACACATTGATGATGTACATTTTTTTTTTTTTGTATATCTTCATTTCTTACTAGTGTCCTATGACATATTTAACATTTCAATATGTCATAGGACACTAGTAAAAGCATTAGCCATTTGTTTAACAACAATGAAGCTCAAACATGACACTTCCATTTTCCAACACAAATATGGGTAATTCAAAGTATAGCCAAAGCATCTGTCGTTTTTTTTTTTTTTGTTTTTTTTTTTTTGAGAGAGAGACAATTTTCACAACTCAGGTTGAAATTATGAATATCAATTAAGAGAATAAGATATTTATTTGTACGCAGTAACATTTTATCATTTAATATGTGTGTCATGCATTATTTAAAAATGTTTCGAATAACATTTAGAAGAATTTTCTATTTTCATCCAACATTCGTGAAATTATGAAATTGATGTTATTAGCATTGAAATCCATACATCCACGGAGACAGAGTACAATATGATCGTTTCAACGAGAATCATAAAAGACATGAATATTTGATGATCCAGCGTACGGTAAGCTTGAGATACCTGCTAGTCGGATTTAAGGTCAATGTAACAGGGCAAATCGTAGCGACACCCCTACTGTGTCTCTTGTCACCATGCTCTGGAGCTTTATCATTTATATTCATGAGATTTGGCGCCTGCAATTGCGCAGAAAGTTCACACTGTCCGCCATTATGAGATGACATTTCGCCATAACGACATTGGTAATCTGCTATCATTTCTTTGTAGGAAAAATACGACAAACAACCTAATGCTACCTACATGTACCACTACTTTTAAATTTTAATTCCTGAAAGTATATCAAATTTAGCAAGCTCGGCTAAGTACATCAGTGCATATGATCATTTAATCGAGTTTTGTCAAAACTGCAAAACATTCGTTAATCAAAAGACGATCTATATAAAGGTGTGTATATATAAGATGTATAAATAGTCAAATAATTCGCTTAATTTTAAAGTAGAGAATCAGGTCACCATATCGGAAAGATTTGAAATAATAATAATTTTTTTAAAAAGGATTAAAACACGTTTATAAAATCAAGCATCGCCCAATTGTTTTCTTTTTTTTTTAGTCATGGTTTGCTTATTTGCAAATAAAAATAAATAAAAATTTCCACAAAAAAAAACTTAGAATACTCTTTATCAAAAATAATATACCAATTTTCTCTCTTCCAATATTGCAGAATGATTAAAGTAAAAAGTAATATTATGGAACACCCGGTATATTACGTAAACAATGGCCACATGCAACTTTCTTCTAAGAATAAGCGCTCAACAAAATATCAGGTGAAAACTTACTAAGGAGATACACTCAGTGAATAACCCTTCTTAACAAATGAAGATTCTCCAAGAAATTTGGATATGTTCGCTTAACAAAATTCAGAAATGAAGCAAGCCACACTAAATTACTCTTTCAACTTTTATTGTTCTATACCTTACCATGCACTTGTGAGGAACATCCATGTCTAGTGCATTTGGTTCATTTTTGTGTCCAAGAAGTTTTGGAAACTTCGTCTGTCTTTATCGTTTAAATAGTTTCAAACACGTTACTCTTTCAACTTTGTATCAATATACATAGAACAAAATTTCCACCGTGGACACCCTTTTTCTTAAAAAAAATCATAGGGACATAGCAACTAAAAAGAATTATCTCATACTTACAGTTAAAGGCACTGCTGTTACCATCAGATATGTATCAAATCATGAGATTCCTCGTACAATGTCAGTAATATCATCATATAATCGTTTTCCATGTCTTTTATATCTGCAATATATGATTATTAGAAACATCTAATTTATAGTTTCTCTCCATTGAGTATTGAACAATTACGAATAAATCAAAGCATGATGAATTCGAAGTTGATAATTTGATATGAAAAGAAAATACCAACATGCTTCACAACTTGATTGAGATATGATAACATTCATTGATTAGATGGTTATCGTAATCTGGCTTTCCTATCACGTGCGCCTAAATTGACAAGCATTTCCAATACAATCAAATTATACCATAAAACATCTCCATTTCTGCATTTCAACTCAATTAGCGAATCAAACATGTCCTTATTTCTCAGAAGCTAATATACAACAGTGAATCATAGGGTTTTTCCAAGACTCCTTTTTTGTAAGTGATCGGGATTTCTCCCACCATCACGGTTCATACGCTGAACTGACGACGTTGGGATTCAATCCTCCATCACCAATACCGTACCACAATACCTTTCCGATAATTGATCAGTGGAGCGTGATAAGTGAACGCTTGAGTGATACGAGGCCGCTTGATCATACAGATTACATTGGTATTTACCATACCTGGACGCAATCTGGTGGCAGGCCACATGTCATACGCTAAAACCGTTTTGCGAACTTTTCTTTTATGTAAATTATATTTGATTACTGCATTTCAATAAATGTCCTAATGCTGCGAAACACTTTAGGTTGTTAGATCATTTATCTTGTTTCCTTTTTGTTGATCGTAGCGTGGAAAAGGGAATAACATAGTGGAAAGAGAGATATGATGAAGATCTACTTATTCTAATTATGTGAAACTATACTTACTCCACACTAGCACTGTTTGTGTTGTGTTAGTTGTGTTAGCATTGTTCTTAGTGAGTGGTCAAATGTTTTTCTCAAAATATTTTCATGCTGTTATTTCTTGGGTTCGTTCTTTTGGTATTAGTATTGGAGTGATCAACTAGTTTAGGTATAATGTCAAAAAATTAAAATTGCGCACATTCAAATCTGAAACTGTGTACAAAGCAATTTTAGATCTACAACCACACCATTTGATATTGATATGTATCGGCTCTTGGGACATATCAGTCAATTTAGTACACCATATGCGCCTTTCAACAAACAATGTGTTATCAGTAATGCTCAAGGCCGAAAGAGAGGAAATACAAAAAATAAATATGTGAGGAGCAAAATTCTAAAAAGACCTTAAATGTATGACAAAGAGCCAGCTAATGATAGAGTAAAACGCCTTGAGGGAGGTACTCCTTGGTTTAAGAATAATTGCTCAAATTTAGTATAATAAAATTCGCAACTGTATTTCGAGATAACCTAGAAATACAGTAAAACTAGGTATGTTTGATTAAATGATGTCTTTGTTTTGAGTTTTTTAAGGGTGTGTCACTGTGATGTACCTTTTACTGATTGAAGTATAATGTACACAAAACTGCTTAAAGTAGATTTACGAAATACTGATGAGGATATAAGATCCGAATTTTATTCCTAAAGGATTTTTAAAATATCCGAAACATGTATATATGTCAGTGTGCATCATCACTTCTTTCCAGGTCTGTCATATGTGTTATTTTGCTATTTCGGAAACTTAATTGTCATTTCAACCAAAAATAACATCCAAATAAACGGACGTTACCTCTAAGCACCATCCGTCCGATGCTATTTTGGTAATATATATGCATAACTATATATTGTAATTCCCTGAGATGAAACTATGGAAAGGGACGTGTTTGTATTTCGCATGAAAACGCTCGTGACACAACAGTACATAAGATCTGAAGAAGCATGCTAGTTACATCCGCGGTGACCTGAATTTTAACGCTACCTTTTTACTTAGAAAAACGCGATTTCAGAAAACAAGAATGAAACCGACAACAGTGGTACATATATATAGAATAAATGACCTAATTTGTGTTTTGTTACGGGTGTGCAACACACAGCAAGTGCATTTATCGCATGAAATGCGCTACGTACATTACATGAACGATAGATGCACAAACTTGCTGTTTGTTGAACTAACTTACTGTGTGGGTGCTATTGAAATGAATTTTGGCTGTGTCTAAAAATCACTTTCGCTGGAAGTATCACTGATTAGGATTTGATATCCGAAACACGTGTCTGGTACACAATACTAGTAAATTGGTTTAAAATTTTCTTCGGGAAGGTATAGAGTTGGAACACTTCAGTATTATTGCATATCTTTAACAAAACAGAAATTAATTGGTACTGAATCGATCCTACAAAAAAATTGGAGTCGTACGCTCTCTGTAAAGTAAATGCAAATTCAAATTCAAAAAAATAAAACCAGAGGGCGTTATTGAAATACATTTGCCTGTGTCAGAAAATCACTGCGACATTCAATAAGTATCACATAAGTCCGAGGCGCATTTCTGGTGCATAACGGTTGGTTTGAGGTTTTCTTCAAAGGGGTGGAGGGTTTGAACACTTCAGTATTATTATCATATTCAACTTATTTCCATTTGCAGTCTTGATCCCCTTGACTTGATATTTTAAAAAGTGTAAAAATTACTTCTCTCCAGCTCTGTCGCATGAGGGGGGGATCTTTGTTTTGGCCCTATATCAATTTGACGTCATATATGTTATTTTGCAATTTTGGGAACTTGTCATTTCATCAAATTAAAGGGAGTTTACATCTTAGCACCATCCCTAAAATGCTATTTTGGTCATCCAGAAGGCGTTGCTAAAATACATTTGGGTATGCCGGAAAATCGTGACATTTAATAAGTTCCACTGATGACGATTTACTGCCCGAGGTGCGTGTATGGTTCATTAGGGTTGGTTTGAGGTTTTATTCGGGAGGTATAGAGCGTATTATTATTCGAACATTTTTTTTTTCGAAAAGGCTGTTTTATGTTAGTCCAGCTGAATCCTGCAAATAATCGCAAGAATTGTGCAAATTGTCAGGAATTCATGGAACTTGGCAAAATCGTGCTTTAGGTCATTCTTTATTATGTTAGCAACGAACCCACCTATAGTAATCAAAATGATCGCTATTTTCAAGATGACCGCCATTTTGATGACAAAAGTGTCATTATTCACTTGATAAATATTTTTTTATCGTTTATGTTAGGACTATTTGAATATTATTCATGAAATGTTACAATCTTCATTTCTGATTGACAGGTTTTCATAGAGCTTTTGCGACGGGTGTTGCTTGCAATCAGGAGACGCTGACTCTTCCTGCCCACCTGGTCTCATTTCGGAATGTTATTCAAATGGATTCAAATTGTTCGAATAGAAATTCTAATGATTTTGTCTTGCTTTGAGACTGAATAAATGATAGGTACTTACCCGGTATTTGATGTTTATTTTCAATCATCAAGACGTCAACATTAACCGTGATCAGCGGAGATGCGCTTCATCATTTTTTTTTTTTAGTTTTCCTTTTATCTCTTCGTATTTGTCTATATGTTGGTGTTGTAGTCTTTGGTTTGTCCTTTTGGAGTCACTGCAATGATGTCTTGCTAGATTTTTACTCCTTTATTATAATGATAATACAAAGTGTACATATAAGGTCTATTAATCACATGATACATCCTTTATTCAGTTACATAAAGCCATTTCATAAATGAATGTTATGATAACACGTTACATATCGCTCTGCTTGAATTTCGAACCAAATCACATAAACTTTGACAAGTGTGACCTTTCAAATATCGGTCATTTCTTTAGTTCAGACGCGGATTCAATATCAATTATTAAAATTGTTGTTGTTGAATTGATTATTGCATTAAAATACTAAACAAATTTAAAACATTTTTCTCTTACGCACAGAATATCTAAACCATGGGGGAACTACTTCTCATGGCGTAGCAGACGACTTCTAGACCACGGAGTGGTTCGTCTCTAGTTCTCAGAAACGTCGATTTCAAGTTAGAAATACACATTTTTAGGCAAAAAATGTGATGAAAAGAATCTCAAATGAATTTTCATTTCATACGATGTATTATGAAACTCGTTGTACGTTTCATATCCCCGAGCCTTAAAACACACAACCCGTTTCATAATACATTGTATGAAATGAAAATTCATTTGAGATTCTATATATTAACTAATGAAAATCAAAGGACTGAAGGCCCTGAAAGATACTCCACTTAGAATTTGCTTTAACATCTTATTTCACTGCAAGTGTTGATGTTGTAATATTTGGATACACTATATATGCACATGTAAAGTGTTCATACTTATGCTAGGTACTACAATGTGTTATACTAATAATTACATTGATGAAAAAATCTGGGACAATGAAAGAATTCTGGGACAAAAATTGAAAAATTCAGAGACACATTCCGAGACATTTTTATCTGACTTATTAATAAAATGTTGCCATGTTGTCATGTACCTAATCTAGTCTCGTAATCCCCGTGTGTCATGACGTATAAGCATTAAATTTTGCATGCAATAAAGACTCGTCGTTTTTTTCCGGGTAGGTCCGTTGAGTTGGTCTAAATTCGATACATCTCCCGAAGAGCGGAATTTCATTGCATGAAAAGTCGAAAGATGTAGGTTAGCATTAAATCACTTCCCAGTTTTATAGCTTACGTTTCTCAGCGGTTGTCGGCGCTCATCCTGATTCGAACGTCATTATGATCTCAATCGATTCGGAAATATAACAATTAATTCTTTTAGAATAGTGTTTGCATAATTAGCATTTCACGTCTAGAAAAAGAGACTGACAAAGAAAAGTATACAAACTTATTTTATCAGAAGTATATGCCCACATGCGAACAGATGGGCCTTTTAATTTCTCAGCGGCACGCGCCCGAGCTGTCAACGGGTACAATTGTTTTACATATAAGGTCGGTAAACTCCGTACGGCGGCTTCGCCTAGCATACCAAGCAGACCGCTCATACCGCTACGCCACGGTGACAACCCTAAAAAGAGTTGTTCCTATGACGTCCATATGAATACGGCCCACTCAGCACACACCGGAAGTGAAGAATTCGTTGTTGTTTTGAATTTGATTGCACTTGGGCTGATCCGAGGCAGTGGACCCTGTCCTTTATCAACCAGCGGACTCCCAAATAGGTGCAGATGTTATATATAAGGTCGGTAAACTCCGAACTGCGGCTTCGCCTAGCACACCAAGCAGACCGCTCATACCGCTACGCCACGGTGACAACCCTAAAAAGAGTTGTTCCTATGACGTCAATATGAATACGGCCCACTCAGCACACACCGGAAGTGAAGAATTCGTTGTTGTTTTGAATTTGATTGCATTTGGGCTGATCCGAGGCAGTGGACCCTGTCCTTTATCAACCAGCGGACTCCCAAATAGGTGCAGATGTTATATATAAGGTCGGTAAACTCCGTACGGCGGCTTCGCCTAGCATACCAAGCAGACCGCTCATACCGCTACGCCACGGTGACAACCCTAAAAAGAGTTCTTCCTATGACGTCCATATGAATACGGCCCACTCAGCACACACCGGAAGTGAAGAATTCGTTGTTTTGAATTTGATTGCACTTGGGCTGATCCGAGGCAGTGGACCCTGTCCTTTATCAACCAGCGGACTCCCAAATAGGTGCAGATGTTATATATAAGGTCGGTAAACTCCGTACGGCGGCTTCGCCTAGCATACCAAGCAGACCGCTCATACTGCTACGCCACGGTGACAACCCTAAAAAGAGTTGTTCCTATGACGTCAATATGAATACGGCCCACTCAGTACACACCGGAAGTGAAGAATTCGTTGTTGTTTTGAATTTGATTGCACTTGGGCTGATCCAAGGCAGTGGACCCTGTCCTTTATCAACCAGCGGACTCCCAAATAGGTGTAGATGTTATATATAAGGTCGGTAAACTCCGTGCGGCGGCTTCGCCTAGCATACCAAGCAGACCGCTCATACCGCTACGCCACGGTGACAACCCTAAAAAGAGTTGTTCCTATGACGTCCATATGAATACGGCCCACTCAGCACACACCGGAAGTGAAGAATTCGTTGTTGTTTTGAATTTGATTGCACTTGGGCTGATCCGAGGCAGTGGACCCTGTCCTTTATCAACCAGCGGACTCCAAAATAGGTGTCAGATGTTATATAAAAGGTCGGTAAACTCCGTACGGCGGCTTCGCCTAGCATACCAAGCAGACCGCTCATACCGCTACGCCACGGTGACAACCCTAAAAAAGCAGTCAAATTCAAGACAACAACGAATTCTTCACTTCCGGTGTGTGCTGAGTGGGCCGTATTCATATGGACGTCATAGGAACAACTCTTTTTAGGGTTGTCACCGTGGCGTAGCGGTATGAGCGGTCTGCTTGGTATGCTAGGCGAAGCCGCCGTACGGAGTTTACCGACCTTATATATAACATCTGCACCTATTTGGGAGTCCGCTGGTTGATAAAGGACAGGGTCCACTGCCTCGGATCAGCCCAAGTGCAATCAAATTCAAAACAACAACGAATTCTTCACTTCCGGTGTGTGCTGAGTGGGCCGTATTCATATGCCTATTGGACGTCATAGGAACAACTCTTTTTAGGGTTGTCACCGTGGCGTAGCGGTATGAGCGGTCTGCTTGGTATGCTAGGCGAAGCCGCCGTACGGAGTTTACCGACCTTATATATAACATCTGCACCTATTTGGGAGTCCGCTGGTTGATAAAGGACAGGGTCCACTGCCTCGGATCAGCCCAAGTGCAATCAAATTCAAAACAACAACGAATTCTTCACTTCCGGTGTGTGCTGAGTGGGCCGTATTCATCTGGACGTCATAGGAACAACTCATTTTAGGGTTGTCACCGTGGCGTAGCGGTATGAGCGGTCTGCTTGGTATGCTAGGCGAAGCCGCCGTACGGAGTTTACCGACCTTATATATAACATCTGCACCTATTTGGGAGTCCGCTGATTGATAAAGGACAGGGTCCACTGCCTCGGATCAGCCCAAGTGCAATCAAATTCAAAACAACAACGAATTCTTCACTTCCGGTGTGTGCTGAGTGGGCCGTATTCATATGGACGTCATAGGAACAACTCTTTTTAGGGTTGTCACCGTGGCGTAGCGGTATGAGCGGTCTGCTTGGTATGCTAGGCGAAGCCGCCGTACGGAGTTTACCGACCTTATATATAACATCTGCACCTATTTGGGAGTCCGCTGGTTGATAAAGGACAGGGTCCACTGCCTCGGATCGGCCCAAGTGTAATCAAATTCAAAACAACAACGAATTCTTCACTTCCGGTGTGTGCTGAGTGGGCCGTATTCATATGGACGTCATAGGAACAACTCTTTTTAGGGTTGTCACCGTGGCGTAGCGGTATGAGCGGTCTGCTTGGTATGCTAGGCGAAGCCGCCGTACGGAGTTTACCGACCTTATATATAACATCTGCACCTATTTGGGAGTCCGCTGGTTGATAAAGGACAGGGTCCACTGCCTCGGATTAGCCCAAGTGCAATCAAATTCAAAACAACAACGAATTCTTCACTTCCGGTGTGTGCTGAGTGGGCCGTATTCATATGGACGTCATAGGAACAACTCTTTTTAGGGTTGTCACCGTGGCGTAGCGGTATGAGCGGTCTGCTTGGTATGCTAGGCGAAGCCGCCGTACGGAGTTTACCGACCTTATATATAACATCTGCACCTATTTGGGAGTCCGCTGGTTGATAAAGGACAGGGTCCACTGTCTCGGATCAGCCCAAGTGCAATCAAATTCAAAACAACAACGAATTCTTCACTTCCGGTGTGTGCTGAGTGGGCCGTATTCATATGGACGTCATAGGAACAACTCTTTTTAGGGTTGTCACCGTGGCGTAGCGGTATGAGCGGTCTGCTTGGTATGCTAGGCGAAGCCGCCGTACGGAGTTTACCGACCTTATATATAACATCTGCACCTATTTGGGAGTCCGCTGGTTGATAAAGGACAGGGTCCACTGCCTCGGATCGGCCCAAGTGTAATCAAATTCAAAACAACAACGAATTCTTCACTTCCGGTGTGTGCTGAGTGGGCCGTATTCATATGGACGTCATAGGAACAACTCTTTTTAGGGTTGTCACCGTGGCGTAGCGGTATGAGCGGTCTGCTTGGTATGCTAGGCGAAGCCGCCGTACGGAGTTTACCGACCTTATATATAACATCTGCACCTAATTGGGAGTCCGCTGGTTGATAAAGGACAGGGTCCACTGCCTCGGATTAGCCCAAGTGCAATCAAATTCAAAACAACAACGAATTCTTCACTTCCGGTGTGTGCTGAGTGGGCCGTATTCATATGGACGTCATAGGAACAACTCTTTTTAGGGTTGTCACCGTGGCGTAGCGGTATGAGCGGTCTGCTTGGTATGCTAGGCGAAGCCGCCGTACGGAGTTTACCGACCTTATATATAACATCTGCACCTATTTGGGAGTCCGCTGGTTGATAAAGGACAGGGTCCACTGCCTCGGATCAGCCCAAGTGCAATCAAATTCAAAACAACAACGAATTCTTCACTTCCGGTGTGTGCTGAGTGGGCCGTATTCATATGGACGTCATAGGAACAACTCTTTTTAGGGTTGTCACCGTGGCGTAGCGGTATGAGCGGTCTGCTTGGTATGCTAGGCGAAGCCGCCGTACGGAGTTTACCGACCTTATATATAACATCTGCACCTATTTGGGAGTCCGCTGTTTGATAAAGGACAGGGTCCACTGCCTCGGATCAGCCCAAGTGCAATCAAATTCAAAACAACAACGAATTCTTCACTTCCGGTGTGTGTTGAGTGGGCCGTATTCATCTGGACGTCATAGGAACAACTCTTTTTAGGGTTGTCACCGTGGCGTAGCGGTATGAGCGGTCTGCTTGGTATGCTAGGCGAAGCCGCCGTACGGAGTTTACCGACCTTATATATAACATCTGCACCTATTTGGGAGTCCGCTGGTTGATAAAGGACAGGGTCCACTGCCTCGGATCAGCCCAAGTGCAATCAAATTCAAAACAACAACGAATTGTTTTACAGTTTCGTTAAAAAATATTTACAATGCGTGAATAAAGTCTAGACATTCATTTTTATTTTTCCACGGACTAGTTCGAACCAAATCTCGTCACGTGCACGCAGTCTAAATTTCTGTAGACCGTCAACAATTCCGCCATTGCCGTATAAATGAATTCGCATGTAAAAGGAGTCATGAAACGCCAATTTCGTGCAACAACAAAAAAAAAACCTCCTTTGGGCTTGATAAACCCGACAAATCTCTGTAGACCCTAATGTATACCCGCTGATTAGCCGTTATCGTAAAATTATGCGTAAATCATGCTTTCAATACTTGACCCAGGTGTGATTACTGAAATATTTAAGTTTTTAAAGAATTTTTTTCCTTTAGATTGATAAACAGACACATTATCTTCAGCGATCGACTGTTACCCGGGACATGAGGCGCGGCGGGTATTTTTATCAGAAAAAAAGTCTCGTCAGCGAAAAAATCAAAATGGCTTTGCTCTTTATGCGATTTGATGTGTAAGTGTGGATCCAGAAAAGGGGGGGGGGGGGGTCCAGACCACCCCTGGATTATTTTTTTTAGAATTTACATACATGTATGTAATTTTTGTTCTGAAAAAAAAACTCGGACTTTAGGACCACCCCTGAAAAAATTCTGGATCCGCCCATGAACTTTATATGCCTTATTATTATTTTTTTACATGATACATCTTTGTCTGGATGATGATAAATCGTTTTGTTTTTTTTTTTTGCGGACCTGTTCAGAACCGTTTGAAATACCAGAACAAGGCGCTAGCATTTTTTGGCATTATATCGGATGTCTTTGTTTATCTGAAAATCTAATCGTAAATGACTATTATTTTTTCCGATCACATGACTTCATAAGAAATGTACTATACAAGAAGCCATATTTATAGTTTTAAGAGCTACGGAAAGGAGTTGTATATTTTTATTAAAATGTTGACTCTTTACTTGAGACTATATTTGGTTAATGCGTTTGTTTGAAAAAAAGAACACTTGGAAAATAATTGGAAAAAAGAAACTAATTAATGAACACATGAACATTTTATAAAATAATCAACTACTTGTATCTAAATTAGTGGCACATGTCGTTATATTCGTCTTCTCGCTCTCGCGGGACAGTAAAAATCGTTTGCCTATATGTATATCAGAGAGAGAGAGAGAGAGAGAGAGAGAGAGAGAGAGAGAGAGAGAGAGAGAGAGAGAGAGAGAGAACAAAATTCATTTTATTTTTCGATAAAGGCCGGTTTGTTTTGACGGTGAAAATGCATAATTCCGATGTTGATTGAAGTTATTCGTTGGGGGCCAAACATCTTTTCTCATAATAAATTTCAAACTGAAGTTTTTCTCTGATCTACTTTCTACCTTGTAAACAATAACGTATTGATAAACATATAATTTTCCTAAATTGAAAAAATAAACATATCTTTTACAAAATAGCGATAATACTCATCAAATTCAAATAGCTATGAAATATCCATACTTCTGAAATCCGTGAGATAATGATTGACAGCTGACCTGAATCGGTAAAAGGCGGGGCTTATAGAGTTGGGCCTTTTTATACTTAAGAAAAAAATTAGTTGTTGTGTCAGATGTTGTTTTAGTATCTGATGAGAACATATCAGTACTGTGTCGGCATTACAATATAATACGTATTGAAAAATTCAGAATTGTTGCGTATCAATAAATATTTACCTTGCAAGGTAATCACAGAACGCGCGCGCATGAATGTCAAACGATGGGCGGAGCATGTTCGATCGATAGAGCGCAGATGTAAAGTAGTCCCAAGTCGATAACAATTCAAAAAATATCAAATTTCATCTTGAAAATCTCAACTCATCTTATTTTAATTCTATCATTCTATCAAAACAATCGATTCTGATATAAAATTTCCACATGCAAGTTTTAATGTCGAGAAACTGCTGACACAATCTGGAACTATTTCTCGCTGCGCACGCACCGGAAGACGGTACCTCGAGACGACATGAGAATCGCGAATACAGTAAGATACTCCTTCACGGTACCTCGAGACGACATGAGAATCGCGAATACAGTAAGATACTCCTTCAAAAGGAGTACCTTAAAAATTGTAGTATTCCTATTCGGAACCTTTTTGAACAAAATTTTAAACCATTTTAATGCACCAGATACGTGTTTCGGATAGTAAATCCTCATCAGTGGTACTTCAAGCCACAGTGATTTTCAGTAGCGCCCTCTAGTAAGACTAGTTTGCGTGTCTACATGAGTAACATAATAAAATAAAATCTATTCCCAAAGAGCATTGAAGGGATTGTGCTACAGGATATTAAAGTTACAACTAACGTCGTTAATCTCAGTTATATATATCTCATACCTTCTGGGGAGCAGTATCAGCAAACATACATCTTATAAATATATCTTCATTCTTTCCTCGTATCATGTTGAACTATAGCAAATGTTGTTTAAACAGAGTACTCTTTACAAATTTATACGTAGTGAAACTATTGAACGAAGGGTATAGATTTGTATACAACTGTGTATGACTTTAAATTGCCACTACAATTTTTTTTCAAAGTTTGGGGGACTCTGTCAAAACATATTGTAACATTTCGTTGTATTCCATTTTGGAAGATATTTTAGGTTAGAACCATTCAAAACATCTTTAACATATTAACAGGAATTACCGAAGTTGACTTTTTGCTGCACGTGGTCTTTAGAAGTGACAGGTGTTGCTAAAAAAAACCAGGAGATGCTAATGCCCTGTTCACACGGGTGCGCATTAAATCTAATTCGCATTAGATTTGATGCGCTTTATTCTAATGCGAATTAGATTCGCATTGCGTTCACACGACACAATCTAATGCGCATTAGATTTTGGTACATTTGCACTGAGAGCAGTATACTTTAGATAGTAAAAGGGTCGAATGCATGCCTGTATATTGTTTTGCTCTTAATAATGCATGCATTGCATGACGTCATTGTGAGATAAAATGACGTCATAATATAATGTTACTCTACGTAAGTTAAGAGACGCAGTACAGTTACTTTGAGGGTTCATTGTGAATGAAATCAAATATTTTTACCTTTTATTCTATGTTTCGAGGTCCAAGGGTGATTAAAAGTGTCCAGTTATGATGGAAATGCACTGTAGAATTCTAGTAAATCATATACGCATGCGCCAGATTTAATGCGAATTAGATTCGCTTTGCGTTCACACGGCAAAATCTAATGCGCATTAAATCTAATGCGAATTAAACTAATGCGCATTAGATTCCTCGTGTGAACGCAGCTAAAATCTAATGCGCATTAAATTCGATTTAATGCGCATTAAACCCGTCGTGTAAACAGGGCATTACTCTCCCCGACACCTGCATGATCTCATCTCCATTGGGGATTCACTTTTGCTACTAATGCAGAAACGTTTGAGTTCACTGTCTTTGTTGTGGAAATATTTTCTATGTTTCTTTCTCTTTGTCGGTGTTGTAGTGTTCACTGCATGCGTATGTTATTGTAGACATGTATTTCGTAAAATTTTGCAGATTCCCGTGACAAGTAATTATTGTGTTCAGCATGCTTTGGGATATTTACATCTTGTTTATCTCTTTATTCAATTTATGCAAAATAGAACCACATGCAATAAATTTTGGTTACTTCTTGATCAATGTTTTAAATTATTTATCAAACTCAACCAGGATGTGAATCTCATCTAGACCCGAACATCAGAAATAGTGAAATATTCCCACCCCAATATAGTAACATCTATCGTAAAGACAGAGACCTTGTTGAAGGTGGAGTATTCATTTCAGTTAAAGATAAATTTTTAACATCAGAAATTCAAACAACATCTGACTGTGAAGTAACCTGGGCTTCTCTTAACATACAGGGCAGTAAACAGTTAGTTGTAGGCCCATACTACCGTAGCCCATCAAGTAAAGTAGACAAACATCTGGATAACTCCCTACTCACACTAACAGCAGTTAACAGCAATCATACCCCACACATTATTCTGGGGGAAGATTTTAATCTACCAAGTATAGACTGGGAAAATAATGAAATAAACAACAAACCCCAATACGGTAAAACACCAAATGAAACCATGATCAACATCTCTGCAGATCACAATCTTTAGCAAGTGGTGAAAGATCCAACTAGGGAAAAAATACACTTGACCTACTTTTCACGAACAACCCAGGTCTAATCCAAAATGTTACAGTACACCCTGGCATGATCAGTGACCACCAAATTGTTATAACAGACATCAATTTAATAGCAACAACATGTACGAAAAAATAGCAATCAAAGGAATGCTTGTGTCGCCTGCGAAGTGGATTTTTTTTTATTGAAATAAGGTCAAATATCAAGGGCAAGGTCACTAGGTCAAAAATTATGGAATGTTTAGAAAGGTCTTTTCATAAGGAATACAAATGTGAAATATCAAACCCTATCACTCACCAATCAAAAGATATAGCCAATATAAGATTTTTTTAAAAGTAGGTCAAATATTTAGGTCAAGGTCACAAGGTCAAAAATTATAGTATGTGTAGAAATGCTTGTCACAGGGAATACACATGTGAAATATCAAAGCCCTATTACTTACCAATCTAAAGATATAGCCAATCTTAGATTTTTTTTTAAAAGTAGGTCAAATATCTAGGTCAAGGTCACGAGGTCAAAAATTATGGTATGCGTAGAAAGGTCTTGTCCCAAAGATTCCACATGTGAAATAACAAAGCCCCATCACTTACCAATCAAGAGATATAGCCAATCTTAGATTTTTTGAAAAGTAGGTCAAATATCTAGGTCAAGGTCACGAGGTCAAAAATTTTGATATGTGTAGAAAGGTCTTGTCTCAAGGAATACACATGTGAAATATCAAAGCCCTATCACTAACCAATGAAAAGTTATGGGGTGTGACACCCAAAGTGTGACAGACAGACAGACGGACGGACGGACGGACGGACGGACTGACTGACTGACAGACGGACAACGGACAAAGTGATCACTAAGTATCGCTATGCTTCGCAGGCGACACAAAAACCAAGGAAAGTATATTTATACAAAAAGGCAGACATGAATAGCTTGAAAATTGAAATCAAAACATCACTAAACAACAGACTACAAAACATCAAACCTGAACACACTGTAGAAAACAACTGGAACTTCATTAAAACAACCATCATTAAAACTGTAGATACACACATTCCACAAAACAACCATCATTAAAGCTGCAGATACACACATTCCACAAAACAACCATCATTAAAGCTGCAGATACACACATTCCACAAAACAACCATCATTAAAACTGCAGATACACACATTCCACAAAACAACCATCATTAAAGCTGCAGATACACACATTACACAAAACAACCATCATTAAAGCTGCAGATACACACATTCCACAAAACAACCATCATTAAAGCTGCAGATACACACATTCCAAAAAAAAAACAACAATCATTAAAGCTGCAGATACACACATTCCACAAAAAAACAGTAAATGGCAAGCATCAGGTTCCATGGATCAATCAATCCGGCCATCAAAAGAATGATTAGACAAAGACAGCGTCGTTACAATGCAGCTAAGAAACATAACACCCCAGAAAATTGGAAAAATTATAGAGAAATCAGAAACAAAGTTAGACAGTCACTCACAGATGCACATGCCAATTACATCAGGGGTATACTTATAAACCCCGAAACAGACCACGAAAAAACATCAATGGGCAAATTTTTTTGGCAATATGTCAAGTCCAGAAAACAAGAGGCCCAAGGGGGCCACATCGCTCACCTGAGTCACAAAGGGTTAAAAGTCACAAAAATACTTCTACAGATCAAAGCCCTTGACAGCCATATTTGTTGACCTATCGACAAGAAAAACACAAACTTGAGTACTTGAGACCTTGAGTACTTCCTTCCTGTAAAGTTTCATGAAATTCTGTGCAGCGGTTGCAGAGGAGATGTCGAAAATATGTCAGCCAATCAGAGCCCTCTGCGGCCATATTTGTTGACCGATCGGCACGAAAAACACAAACTTGGTTGAGGACCTTGAGTACTTCCTTCCTGTAAAGTTTCGTGAAATTCTGTGCAGCAGTTGCAGAGGAGATGTCAAAAATGTGTCAGCCAATCAGAGCCCTCGGCGGCCATATTTGTTAACCAATCAGCACGAAAAAACACAAACGTGTTGGAGGACCTTGAATACTTCCTTCCTGTAAAGTTTCATGAAATTCTGTGCAGCGGTTGCAGAGGAGATGTAGAAAATGTGTCGGCCAATCAGAGCCCTCGGCGGCCATATTTGTTGACCGATCGGCACGAAAAACACAAACTTGGTAGAGGACCTTGAGTACTTTCTTCCTGTAAAGTTTCATGAAATTCTGTGCAGCGGTTGCAGAGGAGATGTCGAAAATGTGTCAGCCAATCAGAGCCCTCGGCATCCATATTTGTTGACCAATCAGCACGAAAAAACACAAACGTGTTGGAGGACCTTGAATACTTCCTTCCTGTAAAGTTTCATGAAATTCTGTGCAGCGGTTGCAGAGGAGATGTAGAAAATGTGTCGGCCAATCAGAGCCCTCGGCTGCCATATTTGTTGACCGATCGGCACGAAAAACACAAACTTGGTAGAGGCCTTGAGTACTTCCTTCCTGTAAAGTTTCATGAAATTCTGTGCAGCGGTTGCAGAGGAGATGTCGAAAATGTGTCAGCCAATCAGAGCCCTTGGCGGCCATATTTGTTGACCGATCGGCACGAAAAACACAAACTTGGTAGAGGACCTTGAGTACTTCCTTCCTGTAAAGTTTCATGAAATTCTGTGCAGCGGTTGCAGAGGAGATGTCGAAAATGTGTCAGCCAATCAGAGCCCTCGGTGGCCATATTTGTTGACCGATCGGCAATAAAAACACAAACTTGGTAGAGGACCTTGAGTACTTCCTTCCTGTAAAGTTTCATGAAATTCTTTGCAGCGGTTGCAGAGGAGATGTCGAAAATGTGTCAGCCAATCAGAGCCCTTGGCGGCCATATTTGTTGACCGATCGGCACGAAAAACACAAACTTGGTAGAGGACCTTGAGCACTTCCTTCCTGTAAAGTTTCATGAAATTCTGTGAAGCGGTTGCAGAGGAGATGTCGAAAATGTTAAAAGTTTACGCCAGACGGACGACGACGACGACGACGACGGACGGACGACGGACGGCGCGCTATGACAATAGCTCACTTGAGCTTCGCTCAGGTGAGCTAAAAAGACTCAGTCTATATTAATTCCTTGAAAGATCGATCATGAAGGAAATGAAATCATCGATGGTAAGGGTAAGGCAGAATTACTTAACCAACAGTATGACAGTGTATTTACCAATGAGGATCTTAGTTCTATACCACATCTTGGAACTAGCAATATACCAGACATTGCACCTCTACATGTAACTGTCAAGGGTGTCAGCCTCCTACTAAAGAAACTGGACACATCAAAAGCTACAGGCCCTGACTTAATACCAACAAAAATATTAAAAGAATCAGCCGACGAAATAGCACCATTTCTTACACACATCTACAACCAATCACTAAGAACTGGAGAATGAGAAGTGCCATCAGACTGGAAGCTAAGCTAACATCACAGCTATATATAAGTAAGGAGATAAATCTTGTGAAACACAGCTGATCAATACAGACAGCTTGCAGACAGGAAACAACGAGTCTGCCTGGATGGAGATGAAAGCGGCTTTACACCTGTCCGCTCTGAGGTTCCCCAAGGAACAGTGCTCGGACCTCTGTGCTTCCTATTGTACATCAATGACATAGGTGAATCTTCGTCATCAGTACTCCGTCTCTTTGCAGATGATTCATTGCTGTACAGAACCATACAGGGTCCAGGGTCATGCGTTCGACTCCAAAAAGATCTTGACAGTCTACACAGCCAATGGTGCCTCACATGAAATTCGTATGAAATGAGCATCATGTAAATTTCACATGAAAGTTCATGTAAAATTCATATATATTTCACATAAAATTTATGTGAAAAATATTTCTCATGAATTTCACATAAATTTCCTTCACATGAATTTCACATGAATTTTTCTAAGTGACCTTCACAGGAAACTGAATTCACATAACATTCATGTGAAAATCTTCACATGAATTTCATGTGAAAAATTTCATGTGAATTTCATGTTCGTGCTCGTTTCACATAAATTTCATGTGAACTTTCATGTAAAGTTCATGTAAATTTCACATGAATTTCATATGAGGCACAATTGGCTGTGTAGTAGAATGGTCCAAGAAGTGGCAAATGACATATTCCACTCCGCCAAATCCCTAGTGCGTCCAGACCTTGAATATGCCTCCGCAGTCTAGGATCCATATCGCAAATCCCAAATGACCAACTGGAACGGATTCAACATAACTTACCCGCATAGAGTGGAACAATTTAAGCTACCTGAGGATGTGATCCTATCTCCTTAAACTGAAGTATTCAGGGTGTGGGTGTGGGATAAGTTGATGTAAATTCCTGGAATCTGTTTTTATCCTTTTTAACTTTTAAATTTTTTATAGATTTTAAACCTGTGTGTGCTGGTCTGCGCGCAGTATTTCCGCAAAGTGGATTCCGACTGCGGATTATATACATAGAAGTAGAAGTAGAACAAGTCAACAAAAGAGACGGTTCCAACGTCTTCTGAAAAAAGGAGAGACAAACACAGTATATACTACAAAACTGGTGGTTTACAATACAAATTATAAAAAAAAAATATAATTATGTACCGAAACGTCTTTTTGATGTACCGACGTGTTCTATAGTTCAGTTCAGTTCAGTTTCTAGGAAATCCCTCCTTTGACTAAGGAACACCCGAGTAGGTAAAAGGATAGACCAAATAAAAAATAGAAGATATAAAACTAAGGAGGGGATAGGTACAGAGTAAGAAGTAGAAAGAAGGGTAAAAACTTACGTTAAACAAGGACTTATAATCTGTTTATAAGTCCTTGCGTTAAAATAGATAAAAATTAATGGTCCTAGTGTTATGGTGTACTTGTGAGTTTGTGATAACAAGAACTTCTGTACATTTCGCTAAAAAAGGGATTTTAGTCTTTACATATTTATACCTATTTAAGACTTCTGAGCTGGATAAAATAATAAAAAAAAAATATCATAGTGGGTCTTGTATCATATTATGTAAAAGATTAATATTATTATTATATTAAGCAGGGGTAAAATGACGACGGATTTTGAGTAAAAGGGATGCTATTTAACAATATGGGTAGGGGGGGTTACTATATACATTGGGGTTTACACTGTACTTTGAAATCTGTCTTTTTTTTTTTACTGGTAGACTGTATATTATGTATACGTTAAACATTTTGTTCCGAAACGTCTCTTGTTCACTATTGTACCGAAACGTCCTTGTACCGGAATGTCCAGCTTCTGATGTGCTTTCAAAATGGGGAATTGTGCTGAAAAGAAAAGCCCAAGACCAACTAAGCCCTTTGAAAGGGATTCCATTACCCAAACTACAACTAACAATTTAATTGTACATCCAAAGTCCAATCCAATCGTTTATTTTGATGTTGCAATAACCAGAATGAAGAAGCCAATCGGAAGAGTTGTAATCGAGGTCAGAGGAAATTCTACGTACTGTATTACTACTGTCCGCGCAGCTCAGAAATAGGAAAATTGAAGTTTTCTCTACTTTGTTGGCAAATTTTGCGATTGAAATTTATATAGGGGGATACATCGCGAACTCTCATAACTAACGGTGTATGACGTGTACCTACGACTAATACGCTCACAGAGAAAGAAAATAGTTTTAGAAAGGGAGTTTTTTATGTTAAAAAAACCGAATCGAAATCTGTGTACATTTATGATTTATCTGTTTTACAATGTACACTATCTGAAATAGAATATTCTTGGTACTACAGGTGTCTATATGCCTTTATTCGCCTTCATTTGAAGCAAATTTTTGCTTGTTTTCTCAATTTGTTTGTGTAAGATTTTTCCCAATTTCTACCAAATGTCGCTATTTTTCCCAATTTTGAAGGCCCAGGCCCCTGGAATCAAAGGGTAAAAAACCCCTGCTCAGTTTCAAATGCGTGCTTCATAAAAGTGTGTGGGGAAAATCGGCGATCAGAGCTCGTTGTGTATCTTTTGATTATTGGTGTATTTTCCACTGCCCATCCAAAAATAAAGCATGTGTATTGAAATGAAACATACATTTGTTGAATCCTACCTGAAAATGTGAAAAATAATCCATTTAAACCATGTTTAAAACAAATATACTATAATATAGTGGAATCATGGCGGATGATTTTGCAGAGATTACTGCTGGTAGATAACATGGCAGAAACATGGTTTAAATGGATTATTTTTCACATTTATTTTACTCGTGACCCACCAGAATTATACACCTATGAACCACAGGCACCAGATTCCTAGAGAGAAAACTATAACCCATCTAAAACGCCCTTTCTCTTCTCTTTATCCTTTTACAAGGCATGACAGCTCCCATGTTTTAAATCGAATCGAAACCTACACTTTACCGTTAGCGGCAAGGATGACAACTCAAACTTACATACTGCGCATGCTAAGAATAACGTAAAGTGTAGGTTTCGACTCCATTTCATGTTTTTGGATTAATTGCGGCTAAATGCAAGTATAATCAATGACAAGTAGGTTACGATCGTGAAGAAAAATATCTGTAGAAAATAATGATATATAGCTTAAAGTGCCTCTACATTGTATGATTTTATTTTATCTCTCCATCAATTATGATATAACATGCTATTTGCCGAAAACGCGAACTCTCTAGCCCTAAGATGAAAGGAGATATTTGTTACATCTTATCTTGATTAACATTTGACCACCTGCGATCGCCGGTCTCCGGCGCTCTCTGCGGTCAGACGTCGTAAGTGAAACACATAGATGCAGTAGCTATCACTAACGCGTAAATCCTAGCGAACGGAATGAGGTGAAACGTTTTTGAAATATATCAGAATAGAATATTTTTTTTTATAATTTCGGTAAAAAAAATGCCTAGAGGTGACAGAGGAGGAAAAAGTACAGGAATCGGGGAAAGATGCGTGGCTGCAAACTGTGGTAACACACGCGCAGATGGGGTGTCTATGTTCAGATTTCGTACTGTTAAAGAAACAAATAGGTATAAGATATGGACCAATTTTGTGAGAACAAAGCGTAAGGACTGGACCCCAACTTATCATTCAGTCCTATGCTCTGCGCATTTCGAAGACAAGTGGTTGTCGTTCCGCTATCGTTTTGAGAAAGACAACATGGAGTCCAGAAAAAGGAAGTGCAGACTAATCGAAGATGCAGTTCCAACAATTCACGCTAAACCCCCCGACCAACCGGCTGCAGAGGGAAATTCGATGCCAATGGAGGATCAAGATTGTGTACAAGACAATGTCACTCAATCAGAACAATCAGTGGTGAAATCAACGCATCCTGGATTAAATATTTTGTCTGGAAAAGAAAAATCTGATTATCAGGACTCCCCACCCAAAAAGATAAGGAGAGCTTATGCAAAGAGAGAAGCAGCAAGGGTAAGATATATATCTGATTTATTTACTAGACCATGGCGCCGACCAAAAGTTTCTTTTCGTAGACAAAATATATGTAGTCCTAAATTCGATTTATTTTGCAAAAAATAAGACATGGTAAAAATTCATTTTTGTAACTTTATGTCGGCCCCCCCCCCCCCCAACCATTTAGTTTTCTATATGGATTACATTTTTTAAATGACTTTTCTTTAATTAATAATATTAGAATTAATGAAAATATATCTTATAACATATATTGAAGTAAACTAAAGATTTTTATTTATTTTTCGAGGGCGGATGTTAATCCTGATCCTTCCCGATTTTTCGCATATCAAGACCCGCACATGTTTAAGTCAATCTTATTTGTATTTGTTTACTTTTCAAGAGCAATGAAGTTGGAGGAAGCGTCCAAATGGAGAAAGAAGGATTGAGACGGAGTATGCTGCAACTACAAAGCAAAAACATCAAAATTGACACATTTGTGTCAGACAGACATCCTCAAATTAATAAGTGGGTGAGAGAGAACATGGAGGGCACCACCCATTATTTTGATGTTTGGCATGTTGCGAAAGGTAAAAGATCTCTTTTTTCATTACTAAAAGACCAATTATATGTAAATATTTCTAGTTTCTTCATGCCAGTCCATAATCTTTTTTCAATGTGATTTTCTTTCTATAATTCAAAGGGTTGAAGAAGAAACTATTCGCTTTGTCGCAACAAAAGGAGTGCTCTGATCTCAAACGATGGATTAAAAGTATAATTAACCATCTATACTGGGTTGCTGCGACATCCAAGGGCGAAACAGACCAGATGATGCTGGCAAAGTGGAAATCCATACTAAATCATGTTGCTAACATACATACAGGCCACAGCAATTTATTTCCTTCGTGTCAGCATGGTCCATTGGAGGGTGCAGACAGACAGAAAAAATGGCTCAAACCTGGTACGTTAACTAGCATTTTGTACCTTGACCGATTAATTTTTTTATTGGCAATTTTACATTTATTAATGTTTCAGTAAAAATGCAACTTTTACTGTAGGAACAAAGGCTTATGAAAAGCTTCAAGACATTGTGACCTCGCGTTAGTTACTCAAGGACATCCCTCGTCTGTCTCATGGAGATGTTCAAACATCAGCAATAGAGGGATATCATTCTGTTATAAACCATTTTGCCCCCAAGATGTTGTCGTTCTCATACCATGGGATGTTCTGCAGGTATATATAAATACACGTATCTTAATTCATTCAAAGAATTTATATCAATGTATTGGTACAAGTACACAAACTTTTCTCAGCATTAAAACGAGAAAAAATGTAAAGATATTTTTCATATTTTTTTCAGACATGTATTAGCAGCTTTACATTTCAACGAAAATAATAACAGGAGTCAAGCCACAACTGTAGATGGGAGTCTGAAATACAAAATTGTATTTCCAAAATACAAAAGAGGTGAAAGCATCGTAAGGAAGATTCCAGTTGAAAGCACTTATGGTGAGAAACAAATGAAATACATAAAAAGTAAATGTCCAAAAGTTTATTCATTTACCTATGTATAATATTCCTCAAATCAAATCAACGTACATTTAATCAAGTAGATAAAACACTATTAATAATTTCTCATTGTAAATGTACAGTTTGTCTATTTACATTTTTAGAATACGTAGACTCCCTCATGAAAATTGTATTTGGACTGGCCCCAGTGTCTCGTATGAACAAGTCCAGAGTGGCGAGAGTGCAGCTGTACATAGACACCCCACCCCCTCTTTGCAGCAAGTATGACAGACCAGATAAAGCTGAGGCTGTGGAACGAATGGCCAGTAGGTTCATTCAGACGCGTCAAGGAAACCAACATACTCCTGGTTTGGATCAGGGAACGTCCTCCTGATCTTGTTAACCACACACGCCGGGAGAATGACTCTTATGTTGCGACCCAAATATTGCCAGCAAAATCTAACAAACTGTCTGTATGCAACATATCTGTTCCTTCTGTAAAAAAAAATTGTTGTCTTGTTATGAATGATTTGTTGGAATGTTTCATTTAAGTTCAATGACCAAATTTCATTAAATTTCAATGCAGAGTGTACAAACAAACTTACTCGTGACTTCCTTCTGGTTTTTCACCGTAATGGTGTCTGTAGCCATAATATGCTACTCTCAAAACAAAAGGATCAAGGCAGATGGATCCAAATCCTGGATGTTCTATGATGCATCTCTTCCGTACTTCCGTTACTTTCTGTATCTCATGGCAGCAAATGCACTCGCGTGAAGTGGACATCACTACGCAGAATCCGCATTTACACCTACAATAATCATAAATAATACACTTTAAAAAATACTAGTAACACTCTGTAATGCCGATGTTACATCATTGATAATTACCAGAAATCAGCATTTGGAATACGTAAATACAAAAGATAGGAGTACTTCTTCGTGCGTGAAGTCCTATCTCCAATTTCATTATTCAACAAAAAAAATTAATAATAATAATAAAATAAAATAAAACAGCGTGGGAGGGGGGGGGGGCTGTCCCTTTAGATCCATGTATGGAGAATTAAGTTCTGTATTATGTATATATAAATAGTTCTAAATTAAAAAAAAACATACCATTCAGTGTTGTTCATGCGAGACTCATTGTCTTCCTGATTTTCTGAGTCCGACGAGGATGGGTCCGAGTCTACAGGCTCAAATTGGTATGGTAAAACACCAAGTCTACAATGTCTGATTTCCTCTTGAGAATCGATCTGATCATCATAGGATTCTACTTCTGTCCTTTCGATGATAGACTCATCGTCGTTTTCGAAATCAGACGAAACACATGACAAATCTAGCAAGGAAACATCACTAAAATCATCGTCTTTTCCTTCTGCAGCCATACTGTTTACTGAATCTGTTTCACTTTGCGCGTGCTGATAACACATGTGGTCAGCAGCAAGATTTAGCGATAAGACGCTCGGCGATCTTCCGCGGCAGGTGCAAATGGTCAATAAAACTCTTAATTACAGGGTCTAGACGCCGGAATTTTTGCACGGAGGTTACGCAATCTTAATGTGGGACATATTTACTACATGATTAATGTTAAAAATCATATGATGTTGAGGCACTTTAATGCTGAAACCCTTTTGAATCTTAAGATATTGAGGGGGTAAAGAGGGGGGATGGTGTTTAAATATGGAAGCTGTCATGCCTTAAGGAAAGAGTAAAGAGAAGAGAAACGGGAGTTTAAGATTTGTTTCTAATCTTTTTCAAGGAAAGAGTAAAGAGAAGAGAAACAGGAGTTTAAGATGTGGTTCTAATCTTTTTCTAGGAATCTGGCGCCTGTGCTATGAACACCAAAAGTAAGACAGTCATTTCTTAAATGGTACTTTCAGATTAGAATAAGATATTAGTATTATTATGGCTGGGAAAGGGTGTCTTCCTAAAACTTTCAGTAAGAACTATATTTGAGGGAATTGGGTCTTTGGAAAAGATGTTACTTCAGATTTATCAAAATAGAATTGAAAATTGATCAATAAAACACATCCCAATGCTCGATCATTCGGTTACTGCTTTAGCAAAGTTGCGAAATTTAGGAAATCTTGTGGTTAAAAGATCAACATAAAAGATCATGAAAGTCCAAAATTTTTAGATTATTATTTGATAAATATTTGAGACATATGCCAACCATTATATGTTCAAAGTTTCATATCTCAGTTTAACAAAACAAGGAAGTTATCGTGAATAAACCTTCAAAATTGTTCGGTTACTGTTTTGACACCAGTAATCTCCAAAAAAGGGTGCTCTGGATGTAGAGAACAGAACAGTTATACAGTTCCCAGGGAATGTCATGGGGTTTTCTGCTTCTTTTTCAGTATTTGATGTAAATGTTGACTAAATTCTTAAACATGTTAAATCCATACTTGATTAATCAGAATCGAAGCAATGATCAGTGCTCCAAGTAGCATTCAAGATTTGGATGCGAAAAATCGACCTTGCTTAAATTTTGGTCGCCATTTCCTAAATTTGGTCGCAATAAGCAAAGGACCTGTAACGTTAAGAGCCGTAATCTGCCCAATTTTTACTTGCGATACCAGCTCAACCAATTATTCAAAATGTGTCCTGTATGTGAAATTATTTCATTTCAAGTATATTTAATCAAGTACGTGTATAGTAGTTTTACTGACATAATTATGAGAAATAAACTGTATTTTTACGAAGAAGTGAGGGTGGGGGTCTTTTTTTATGATATAAATAATGCGAGTGAAATGTCCAAAATTTTCTAACAATCGGTCGCTTTTATTGATCAAAATGTCAAAATGAACTACAATAAGAAGATTCAATAAGAAATATCGTGTTGAAACATGATTTTCTCCCAATATTATATTCCGGATTTATCAGACCGTAAACACGTGGCCAGAGATCATATATTATCAAACACTCACTCTCACTTATATTGTACAATTGACAATGCCGCCGTTATAAAAATCCTTTGAATAAGTTTTTTTTTCGGTATATAAAATCATTTTTCTTTTACATTTACCATTATTACATTTTCTAAACACTTTTTGAATGTTACCGAGGAAGTGTTGAGCATTTTCCCAAGATAAACTGGTACTTCAGTCGTCAACGCTAAATGTTAACTATTATTGCGAAGGGTTGTTGAATTATCAATGCCCAAAATTAAAATAAAGGAGTTTGTTAGTGAAAAAGTAAACAACAAAAAATATTTTTTGTTGAATATTGATTAATTCGAAACTATTAATAAATAAGTTATTTATTTGCCGAAAGCGAATCAAATGCAAATTACTAATTCTCTGTTAATTTCACATCTTTCCTTCACCTCTACCCGCTCAATCGCATTTTCGTAAATTGACTATTGTTCCCCCCTTTGGAACACAACTCCACTTCTACAGAAAATTTGTACTATGAAAATACATCTTAGGTAGAAGTGGTGTTGTGTTCCAAGGGGGGGAACGATATTTTATGAAAACTTTTCCGATTTTCATTAATTTCTATACAAAATTAGCACATTAATACTCAAATATCTCTCTATTAGAGCAATTTTATGAAAAAATTTCTTCAGATATTTAAGGGGTTTTATCATTTATAGTATTTCACCAACTTGATTAAAGAAATGAAGTACAACTTCAAAGTTTCCTTATTTTTGGGCAGAATTTACGCCTTATCGTTACAGGTCCTTTTTGGTCACTATTTGTGTATATGTTTGACTTTCCAGAGACAAGAATCTGTATTTTCTCATAAACATGATAAATAACAAACTTTTTAAAGACTATACAGGGAAAGCCTTGCTAAAAAACACTTTGACATAATCTGTTTTTATCCTTGCATCGACAGGACTCGCGCAAGCTGTCTTTCACCAGTAGCAAAAGAAGTTTTAAAACGAAGAAAGAAAATTGTACTTGACAAAAGTCTTGCATGTACTTTCAAATCACAGACATTCTAAAGTGTATACGTGTATGAAGCCATTCATTGTACGTTGAAAATAGTTGCATTCATCGCTAAATAGATAACTGGATTAAAGCGTTGCGTTGCCGGGGTAGACATTGTTTATTAGTGTACGTACATGTGTCAGTAGTCTGCCTCCGTTAGCTATTCTTTTTTGATTTTAGAAAGGTACTTTAAATTTAACTTCACCGAAGCAAATCTGTAATTCATGTGCATCTGAAAGATTTTTTCTTATTATCGTAAATTGTAATTGAAGAACTGTCGAAACAGAATGAACGTGCATTTCAGAGAAAAAAGTTTCTAATTTATTTTTTAGCTCTACTGGTCTCAGACCAGTCGAGCTTATGCGATCACCCTTTGTCCGGCGTCCGTCTGTCTGTCTGTCTGTCCGTCTGTCCGTCTGTCCGTAAACAATTCTTGTCCGGACAACTCCTCTGAAACTGTAAGAGATAGAAAGTTAATTCTTTTTGCATTTTACTTGGACCATGGTTTAGTTGTGCACCTGACATTTAGTTTCACTCCCTGACCCCCAGGGTCTTAGAAAATAGGCGTGGTCATTAAATTCTATGTAATCTTGTCCGGACAACTCCTCTGAAACTGTTAGAGATAGAAAGTTAATTCTTTTTGTATTTTACTTGGTCCATGGTCTAGTTGTGCACCTGACATTTAGTTTCAGTCCCTGACCCCCAGGGTCTTATAAAATGGGCGTGGTCATTAAATTCTACGTAATCTTGTCCGGACAACTCCTCTGACACTATAAATGATGGAGACTAAATTTTTTTTGCAATATGATGGGTCTGTGGTCTTGTTGTGCACCTGATATTTTGTTTGAGCCCCTGACCCCCAGGGTCTTAGAAATGGGTGTGGTCATTTTCTCCTATATAACTCTATGTAACCTTGTGCTCGCAACTCCTCTGACACTATAAATGATGGAGACTTAATTCTTTTTGCAATATGATGGGTCTGTAGTCTAGTTGTGCACCTGATATTTTTTTTTGAGCCCCTGACCCCCAGGGTCTTAGAAATGGGTGTGGTCATTTTCTCCTATATAACTCTATGTAACCTTGTGTTCGCAACTCCTCTGACACTATAAATAATGGAGGCTTAAATCTTTTTGCAATATGATGGGTCTGTGGTCTTGTTGTGCACCTGATATTTTGTTTGAGCCCCCTGACCCCCAGGGTCTTAGAAATGGGTGTGGTCATTTTCGTCTATATAACTCTATGTAATCTTGTGTTCGCAACTCCTCTGACTTTATAAATGATGGAGACTTAATTCTTTTTGCAATATGATGGGTCTGTAGTCTCATTGTGCACCTGATATTTTGTTTGAGCCCCTGACCCCCAGGGTCTTAGAAATGGGTGTGGTCATTTTCTCCTATATAACTCTATATAATCTGTGCTCGTAACTCCTCTGACAATATGAATGATGAAGACTTAATTCTTTTTGCAGTATGATGGGTCTGTGATCTTGTTGGGCACCTGATATTTTGTTTGAGCCCCTGACCCCCAGGGTCTTAGAAATGGGTGTGGTCATTTTCTCCTATACAACTCTATGTAATCTTGTGCTCGCAACTCCTTTGACACTATAAATGATGGAGACTTAATTCTTTCTGCAATGTGATGGGTCTGTGGTCTGGTTGTGCTGATATTTTGTTTGAGCCCGTGACCCCCAGGGTCATAGAAATGGGTGTAGTCATTTTCTCCTATATAACTCTATGTAATCTTGTTCTCACAACTCCTTTGACTAAATTCTTATTGCAATATTATGGGTCTCTGGTCTAGTTGTGCACCTGTTTTTATGTTTTAGCCCCTGACCCTTAGGGTCTCAGAAATGGGTGTGGTCATTTTTCCTATATAAGTAAATGTAATCTTGTGCTTGTAACTCCTCTGACACTATAAATGATGTAGAATTAATTCTTTTTGCAATGATTGGTCTGTGGCATAGATGTGCACCTGATATTTTGTTTGAGCCTTATACCCCTAGGGTCTTTGAAAATGGGTGTGGTAATTTTTCCTATATAGTTGTGCTCTCTTCTCATTTAAAGCTATTTATGATGGGGAGTTAATTCTTTATCCAAGTCTTGATGTGTCATTGGTAGTTCATTTGAGCTTGCAGTCCTTGGCCCCTTGGATCTTGGAAAATGGGTGTGACATTCTTTTTAGAAATACTTTATCTCGGATATTATGAATTATATGAGTGCTATTATAGTTGCAGTATAATGGATATGTAGTTTTGTCATGCTACTTATAATTTGTTAGAGTGCCTGCTCCCTATGGTCTTGGTTTAAAAAAAAAAAAGAAAGGAAATTGATGTTTTAGAAAAAACAACCAGGAGAGCTACAGTCTCGTCAGAGACTTCTGGTATTATTTAAATCTGGCAAACACCCCTATTCCAACATCATAAAAATAATGTCCACGTAGTTTACGCTTATAGTATTATACAGTCCTTTAGAAGATCGAAGGTTAGCAGGCAATTGAATATGACTGAGTAGTTTTTACCGACCAACTACCGGTTTCAACATCTTTTAAAAGGTATCACGTTCCCGCTCTAGTCTCTCCTCAGCGATTGTTTGTCTATTTTCATTTACTATGTATTTTTTTTTTTTTTTTTTTGCGTAATACGTATTGGTATCTGCCTTAAAGAAGCGTGATCTCTTACAGTTTATGGGGATAAATTTTAATTCTTATACATCAGTAAAAAATTTGTTTAACTCGGCGCCCATTTTTTTCATGATCGCGATTTTGCGAGTTCATTTAAATCAAGGTCGCAAAACCAAATTTTCAGTCGCAAATGCGACCAATTTAGTCGCAACTTGGAGCACTGATGATGCTGTCAATTTTGTTACAAAGTACATTGTGTACACTATTTCAAGGTACATTTGTAGATGTGATTCATGTATTATTTGTTGTTTTCTTTGGTCAAGTCAAATTTTCAAGTCTAATGAGAGAGTGCTTCTACTGAATTAGTGTTCTAGGAATATAATAACTTTACTTTCTTAGCTAAGGGCTGATGTAGTACCAAGGACTGCAGGTAAAATATATTGTGTAAGATACAATTGTATGTCTTTAATGTCCGGTACTGTACAATTGTTTAAGAGTTGACTGATTAACAATGACAGTGTGCAGTCATCACAGAACCCACTGGCCCGATGCCCGAGGCCAGTAGAAATTTTGCTGGGCTTGTAGAATTTCACTAATAATCTAAACAAATATCTGGTAAAAATTGTCTTCGGGCCAGTGGTTAAAAAAGTTTTCATAGAGTCTGAGTGTGTCTTTTGACTTACATGATAGAATACATGTATGTATGATGCTATTTTTTTATACTGGTTAATCCTTTGGCTCTCATGATGCTGTTTTTCTATACTGGTTCAAATCTGTTTGCTCTCATTTTCAAAGCATTTTTGTAAGGAGACATATGTGTTTCTTATTGTGTTTGTCTGTCTGTTTGTCCTTTTGTCTAGGTTGTACGCAAAAAAAAGTAACCTGAACGTTTGATATTTCTTTATCTTAACATTATGCATAATTAAAAAAAAAATGCTTCTCTTCATGGTTTCAAATTAAGTTTTCCACTGCAGTGTTTGTCATCTAATCGATAGAAATAACTGTTTACTAGTAATTGA
This sequence comes from Pinctada fucata, assembly GCA_028142955.1. Classification (NCBI taxonomy): domain Eukaryota; kingdom Metazoa; phylum Mollusca; class Bivalvia; order Pterioida; family Pteriidae; genus Pinctada; species Pinctada fucata. The sequence goes on from AP027103.1 coordinate 40,007,283, forward strand.
TTTTTTAAAAATTATGTAGACCAGATGACTGAAAAATAGTTATATCATAGGCAATTATTTTGTCCTGTTTTTCGATCAGTTGAAAAAGATAGGAAAAAAAAACAATGAAGTTGTTAAGTTAATAAGTAGTTTGATATGATGAAAGCTTTATTCTTTTATTTCTTACGTAAACAGCTAAAGACAGTATGGTTGGATTATGAAACGTTTGTTTTTCGATGATTTATACTTTTACAATGGCGTAGCTCTGCTTGAAAAAGTGGAGGGGCACAACATCCCAAAATTTCTAACAAGCAAGCAAAAAAAAAAAAGGGGGGGGGGGGAGAGGAAGAGATTAAAAAATAAAAATATTGGGTTTTCATGTTCTGTTTGCACAAATTTTAACATTTATGGTGCAATTCTAAATTTTAAGTACATGAATAAATGGCTGGCGAGCGGTAGCGAGCCAGGAATTTTTTTAAGCAAAATATTGACTAATCAGAAAATACTGTCTGTGTCCTCTATCATTAACATATACATGTAATGATATTCTATATAGTTTGAGTTAAAGGTATTTTGCAGTTTTTTTTATATCTGTATGACCAAAAATTACGTCAAATAGTGGGGGGGCACAAACATACTTATGCCCCCCCACTTTCAAAAGTTGGGGGCACGTGCCCCCCTGCCCCCCCCTTGTCCTACGCCAGTGTTTTATGAGATTTCGATCTCATTTCACCCGATATCGTTAATTAACACAGCCCCTTCAGGTTAAACTTGAAGGTCACGAAGGATAGCCTTTTCTGAATTAACATCAAGAAATTCATTAAAATATAATCTTGTATTATTTTCATTTGCAGAAAATTTTCGAGTTTTGTGCACAGGTCAAAAAGGATATAGCTATAAAGACTCAGTCTTCCATCGTATTGTCCCCAATATTTTATGTCAGGGTGGAGATATCACTAATAAAAATGGAACAGGAGGCAAAAGCATTTATGGAAAGACGTTTAAAGATGAGAACTTCAAACTGAAGCATAATGCAAGAGGTATGATATTGCTCAGTTATTCCCTCGTAACTCCTTGTGGAGGGTATATAGCATCACTGCTGTGTGTCCCTGTGTGTGCCAGGATTCTTGTGAACGGCCTAGAATACAAAGCAATTATCAAAGAAATATGAAACATTCCAAAAATGTTCCCCATTCGGCAAAGATGAAGCCTATTGATTTTTAAAGTTAAGGGTCAAAGATCAAGGTCACTGTGGACTTCAGTTTCAAATCCTTATGAACAGCATATAAAACCGGGCAATCATTATAGAAAAAGAATGCTTTATTTTTTGAGAGGATGAACAGGTTTAGAATCAAAGGTCAAGGTCACTATGTACTGGATTTTAAATCCTTTTGAACAGCATAGGACATGCAGTTTCGAGGGGATGCTACATGTACACTTGCTTTGGCTTTATTATATAATTTTTTTTTTTTTGCTCTACTGCCATTACTGGTCAAACATCATTAGAACATAGAACATTCATTGGTGATGGGATGTGATGACCCTGTGCTTGACCTACATCCATCAATCTGTCTGTTGTTATGGTCACATGCCCTACATGTATGAATACAATGTATGTCCGTGATGGAATTTATTTTTAGGGTCTTCAAAGCTATTAAGCCTAGATTATAGAGACTTGTATAGGTGATACTTCCAGGATTCTTACTGATGGTACATGGTACAGAAGCTTGTTATAAGTAATGACTGTCTTACTTTGGGTGTTCATGGGTGTATAATTCTGCTTGATCAGAACCAATTAATGAAGACCCGAAGTAAGACAGTCATTTACTTATATTTACATTTAACTAAATATCAGACATACTGGTATGCATATTGCATGTTATTACATCAAAAGTAGCTGAACGTTGATAAATTCTCCATAATTTCAAAACTGAAACATGACGTCACAGTAGGCAACCAGAGTTACAGACCCTATGGGCTTTTAACATACATGTTGGGATTTTTAGCTCGCCGGGACGAATGTCCGGAGAGCTATTGTCATACCCCCGGTGTCGGCGTTGGCGTTGGCGTCTGCGTGCGCGTGCACAAAAACTTTAACCTTGCTTATAACTTTTAAACCAATACAGATTGGGCTTTCATATTTCACATGTGCATTCCTTGTGACAAGACCTTTCCATGGATACCAAAATTTTTGACCTTGTGACCTTGACCTTGGAGATTGACCTACTTTTGAAAAACTTTAACCTTGGCCATATTTTTTGATTGGTAAGTGATAGGGCTTTGATATTTCACATGTGCATTCCTTGTGACAAGACCTTTCCATGGATACCAAAATTTTTGACCTTGTGACCTTGACCTTATAGATTGACCTACTTTTGAAAAACTTTAACCTTGGCCATATTTTTTGAATGGTAAGTGATAAGGCTTTGATATTTCACATGTGTATTCCTTGTGACAAGATGTTTCCATGGATACCAAAATTTTTGACCTTGTGACCTTGACCTTGGAGATGATTGACCTACTTTTGAAAAACTTTAACCTTGGCCATATTTTTTGATTGGTAAGTGATAGGGCTTTGATATTTCACATGTGCATTCCTTGTGATAAGACCTTTCATGCCGTACCATAGATTTTGACCTAGTGACCTTGACCTTGAAATTTTACCTACTTTTCAAAAACTTTAACTTGGGCCATATTTTTTGAATGGTAAGTGATAGGGCTTTGATATTTCACATGTGCATTCCTTGTGATAAGACCTTTCATGCCGTACCATAAATTTTGACCTAGTGACCTTGACCTTGAAATTTTACCTACTTTTCAAAAACATTAACTTGTTAATCAGAGGAGTTATTTATTGTTGTTGTTGCAATTTACATATGGTTGCTACCGGCGAGCTATGTTGTCATTCTGACAAGTCTGGTTGTGTTATGTAGTATTTAATTATTACAAGTAATCAATTTTTTCATGCTTTCATAATAATGAGATGATTCATGACTTTTTTAACAGGAGTAGTTTCTATGGCCAATTCAGGTCCCAACACCAATGGATCACAGTTTTTCATCTGCTGCGGAAGAGTTGATGAGTTAGTAAATATTTTACATATCCTTTTAAGAATTAGATACAGTATCTATATATTTCTTATGATTATTTTCTATTATTTTGTCTCCTCCAACGGAAAGGAGACATTTTTTTTTTGCCTTCACGTCCGTCTATCCGTTTGTCACACATCATGTGCAGGCTAAATCTCCTGAACTGTTTGCCTGACCACTTTCATATTTTAGTATGTTTTTGCTGCTGACCCAAAGGTTTCAGATCACCTTGACCCAAGGTCAAGGTCACGTAGTACATTTTTAATGAAATTGTACATACATTCCTGTCTGGTCTATATCTCTTGAATTGTTTACTGGATCACTTTTATATTTTAGTATGTTGTTGCTTATGATCTAAAGGTTTTACATCACCTCAAAAGCATGACCTAAGGTCATGTGACCAAGTTCAAGGCCACTTAGTACATTTTTTTTTGTACTAAGTGGTACATGAAATTGTACATGCTATCGTGTCTGGGCTATATCTCTTAAGTCGTTAGCTGGATCACTTTAGTATGCTGTTGTTCATGATCGAAGGGTTTTTATCATTTTGATCCAAGGTCATGTGTCCAAGGTCAAGATCATTTAGTTCTTTTTAATGAAAGTGTACATGCTAATCCTGTCTGGGCTCTATCTCTTGAACCCTTCTTACAATTGTTTTCATGTTTTAGTATATTGTTTCTCATGACCACATTGTCCCATGGTCACATGAACAAGGTCACTTCCTACTCTAGTATTGAAATTGTATATGCTAATCATGTCCAGGTTGTATGTTTTGAACTGTGCATCCAATCACTAATTCAGTTTGTTGTTGCTCATGATCCATAGGTCTCAGATCACCTATATCCAAGGTCATGTGACCAAAGTCGAGATCACTCAGTATGCTTATAATGAAATTGTATAATGCTACTCATGTTCAGACTATACCTCTTAAATAATACAATGAATCAATCTTATGTTTTAGTATGATGTTGCTCATGACTAAAAGGCTTCACATCATCTTGGCCCAAGGTCATGTGAAAAAAATCAAGGCCTTGTTATAGTATACTTCTTTTCTCTTTTAGCTCACATGATTTTGTGATAGTAATCCATCTGTGGTCTTTGCTTTCATTCTATTGGCCAGCGTAATCTTTTAACATTTTTATCCCCTCGGAATCAAAGATTCGGGGGCATATAATTTTTGGCCTGTCCGTCCGTCTGTTTGTCTGTCTGTCTGTCTGTCTGTCTGTCCGAAAAACTGTAACATTGGACATAACTTTTGAATAGGAGGTGATAGGGCTTTCATATTTCACATGTGTATTCCTTGTGACAAGACCTTTCAAACGATACCAAAATTTTTGATCTTGTGTCCTTGACCTTGACCTTTGACCTTCTTTTCAAAAACTTTAACATTGGGTATCGCTTTTGAATGGTAAGTGATAGGGCTTTCATATTTCACATGTGTATTCCTTGTGACAAGACCTTTCCAATAATACCAAAATTGTTTACCTCCTGACCTGGACCTTGACCTTTGACCTACTTTACAAAAGCTTTAACTTTGGGAATAACGTTTGAATGGTAAGTGACAGGGCTTTGATATTTCACATGTGTATTCCTTGTCACAAGATTTTTCCTACGATACCAAAAATTTTTAACCAAGTGACCCTGACCTTGACCTTTCACATACATGTACTTAACAGAAAATCAAAGATACTACCGGGGACATCCATGTTTCACAAACACAGGTTTTATACATAGAGGTACATGAAGAACATGATGACCTGACTTGATTTCAGGTATTGACATTGACCTTGAAGGTATTGTAATGAAATGGACATACATCAATACTAAATGAAATATCACTTTAAAACTTGGCGTGGAGGTAGAACACTGTATTGATGGAACTGATTTCTGGTAATGAAAATAACCTTTACAATTGTCCTTGACCTTGAAAATATGATTTTGAATAAGACTATATATTGTGCCAATACTGAACAATTATTGACTTTAGATGAGGTCTACGTGTGACTAAACTGGTCATGTATTTATTTACATCCTCTATGGAATTATTACACATTTTCAAATGTAAGTTTAGTCTATTCCCATGAATCTGATATTATGTTAACTTATCTTATTCAGATTTGACGGTAAACATGTGGTAGTGGGAAAAATCACCGATGGATTTGATGTTCTAACGGAAATAGAACAAGAGGGATCTTCATCTGGTAGAGTGGGTAATGTGATCACCATTACTAACTGTGGGCAGCTGTCATAGTGATGTCTGCTAAAAAAGGACGTAAACGTTACGTACACTGCTTTGAACTGGACAAGATATTACAGTGACATCAGATTTCTGAAGTTGATTTATTTTCAGTTTCATTTTATCTGTGATTTTCACTAACAACCTTTGTTCATGATGCATTTTCATTGGACTGAGAAAGAATCAGAGGTTGTATTTGATATATATTGTAGATATAGACTATACATGTTCATTCATGAAAATGAATAAAACTCTTTAGGTAATTTCAGGCATTATTAAGGAAATATAGAGTAGCTTTAAATATAATTTAGCAGTTACTAAATTCTAGGAAAAGAGGGTAAAATGACATACTTCAGTAATCCTGATTTTTGTACTTGACTGCATATGTAGGTGCATGTCAATTTATAAAAAAATGATTTTTTCTAGAATTTGGACATGGCTGACCTAAACACTGATCATATAATGACGTTTCTTCTGTTTACTTTCTTCACATTTTATTATTACATGTATCATTTTGCATTTTATTCTGATATTCTATATTGAGCTATATTTTTGACATATCGGTACTGTTTACCGGTATAACATGTATTTTGTTGAATTTCCATCATATCACTTAATGTGTATACAAAAACACTTGAACTTGGATCGAGTTATGAATTTCTTGTGATCATCCTTTGATTGAGATCATGAACTTAATTCAGAACTGAAAAAAATAGTCATGTATGTAATGTTTGAAATCACTCTCTCTTGTTTATCACACTCAATCATGTGATACTGTAACTAGATGTCAAGTTTATAGAATTCTTTCTTTTGATTTGAAGTGAACATTGAATCATTGGAACGAAGTTTTGATTCAAAGTATCATTTCAATATCTCCATAAGATGTAGTCACTGTAAATTACTTTATTTTCATGACAGTACCTGCTAAAGAAGGACATTTTTCTCGGTACATAGTTTGTCTTCAAATTGTCATGATAAAATAAAGCCACATCAGTTCATACTCCAGCTTAGATTAATTGTATTTCCTATTGTCGACATTGACATGTCATAGCAGTTTGATAATTATTTCATGTGTGACCGGGGTGCGTGCAGGGTCGGGGTGTGTGGGACTATCAAGGTCATTGTTTCCACACTAAGTCCTTTTACATAATACACCTTATATCCCCAGATCACTTGTTAACCTAGGAATGTCTAGGTACATATACAAATACAGCTTGTACAGTTTCTCAGTTTATTCACTATTTACAACTATATACACAATGTCACTGAAGTAACAAATACTAAGACATGGTAATTTCTAATGCCGTATGTTATATAAAATTCATCAGTACTCCTGGATATATAATTCTAGACTGACTGTTCAACTTGCTGAAGTACCAAGTTAAGACTTCCTTTTTATCCATTACATTACTCTAGATTTCTATGTAATTATGTCAACATGTTTAATTGACCCTAAAGTCCAAACATGTCCAATGTAATTAATTTGATTGATTTGAGTAAAACTTGTTCTGGCATGAGGTAATTGTCTGTCACCTGGCAGGTTACCTGTGGCAGAGTAATTAACTTGTTTGATCACTAAGGGTATTAACAATTATCCAAAATCTGAGTATAATTTGCCCTTGAGTTACATTATTCTACAAGATGTGTGAATAGGAAGTAAATAATTAAAACATTACAAAATTGCCATAATATTGACTTAATTGTAAAATGAATTTGGACTTTCTTTTTATTTGGCTATCTGAATTATATTTAGAATATGAATTTAAGAGAATTGTTGACAAATAAAAGATAATTAATCATATGCAAATTATGGATACATAATTTGCATCCCCTATACATTATATACTGGTCATATATCCCCCTTGACCACCTAATTTTACTCCTGTAAAATTAAATATAACAATGAGATGTTTCATGTAAGATGAAATTGTCAGTGAAAATATGAAGATAAAGTGAATTGAAAAATTATATCATTATGATAAGTAGGAATCAAGTCACTTCAGTTCAGTTCAGTCAGTATATTTTGTATCTATCATGTTCAAAGTTTATGTTCAATAAAGTTCAATGAAGCAAATTAATATACTGTACATCTATATACACGCCAGCTTAATAAAACAAAGTTAGAAAGTCACAATGTCCTGGAATGAAAAATGTGCTGCTATGACAAAGTTGAATCGGCTTCATTCGGGATACATGAAGCTACATATCATCTGGTACATCCATTTTCTTTTGATGAATCTTTAATCGGACTTTATATATTCTCAACATTTCTCTTGTGCTTATACGATAGCACATATTTTTATGCCCCCGGAATCAAAGATTCGGGGGCATATAGTTTTTGGCCTGTCCGTCTGTTTGTCTGTTTGTCTGTTTATCTGTTTGTCTGTCTGTTTGTCCGAAAAACTTTAACATTGGACATAACTTTTGAATGGGAAGTGATAGGGCTTTCATATTTCACATGTGTATTCCTAGTGACAAGACCTTTCCATTGATACCAAAATTTTTGACCTCGTGACCTTGACCTTGACCTTTGACCTACTTTTCAAAAACTTTAACATTGGGCATAACTTTTGAATGGGAAGTGATAGGGCTTTCATATTTCATATGTGTATTCCTTGTGACAAGACCTATCCATTGATACCAAAATTTTTGACCTCGTAACCTTGACCTTGACCTTTGACCTACTTTTCAAAAACTTTAACATTGGGCATAACTTTTGAATGGGAAGTGATAGGGCTTTCATATTTCACATGTGTATTCCTTGTGACAAGACCTTTCCATTGATACCAAAATTTTTGACCTCGTGACCTTGACCTTGACCTTTGACCTACTTTTCAAAAACTTTAACATTGGGCATAACTTTTGAATGGGAAGTGATAGGGCTTTCATATTTCACATGTGTATTCCTTGTGACAAGACATTTCCATTGATTTCAAAATTTTTGACCTCGTGACCTTGACCTTGACCTTTGACCTACTTTTCAAAAACTTTAACATTGGGCATAACTTTTGAATGGGAAATGATAGGGCTTTCATATTTCACATGTGTATTCCTTGTGACAAGACCTTTCCATTGATACCAAATTTTTTTACCTCGTGACCTTGACCTTTGACCTACTTTTCAAAAACTTTAACATTGGGCATAACTTTTGAATGGGAAGTGATAGGGCTTTCATATTTCACACGTGTATTCCTTGTGACAAGACCTTTCCATTGATACCAAAATTTTTGACCTCGTGACCTTGACCTTGACCTTTGACCTACTTTTCAAAAACTTTAACATTGGGCATAACTTTTGAATGGGAAGTGATAGGGCTTTCATATTTCACATGTGTATTCCTTGTGACAAGACATTTCCATTGATACCAAAAGTTTTGACCTCGTGACCTTGACCTTGACCTTTGACCTACTTTTCAAAAACTTTAACATTGGGCATAACTTTTGAATGGGAAGTGATAGGGCTTTCATATTTCATATGTGTATTCCTTGTGACAAGACCTTTCTATTGATACCAAAATTTTTGACTTCGTGACCTTGACCTTTGACCTTTTAACCCAGTGACCTCACATACATGTACTTAACAGAAAATAGTGTTCATACTAACAAAGATGCCACCGGGGGCATTCGTGTTTCACAAACACAGGCTTTATTCACACTGAATTTCTTTTGTGCTTATAAGATAGCACATTTTTTTTTTCACATTGAATTTTTCTTGTGCTTGTACTATATAGCACATATATTTCACATTGAACTTCTCTGGTGCTTGTATTATATAGCACATATATTTCACTCTCAATTTTCTTGCACTTTTAATTAATTCACATATTTCATTTTACGGCTTATATGAACTTTTACATTCCTTCTTATATATATTCCGACACTTCACATTGTAATTTCACTTTATGATGATTATCGGCTCTTCTTCATGCAGATTATACTTGATCTGTAGTATATCACATGCTCATCAGTTGGAATTCCATTGTAATAGATTTTACAGCATCTTCTAAACAGCAATTACGTCAACCAATTTGGCTTTGTACAACATCAGATTTGTGAAATTCCATTACCAAATTGAGGCTCTATTTGGCTTGAAATTGAACAGCTGTATAAGGAATGATCTTTTCCATGATTAATGAGAATGTCTATATATTCCTGCAGTTCCTTGGCTCCTGTCCTCCTGTACTACCCACCATTCTTACCACATGGCAACTCTTACATACAGTGACACCATTTAATACTATCAATTATTACCAATAAAATATTCAGTATCTTTTTACTAAACCAAGAAATGATATATGGAGTGTACCTTAAATGTCCATATCAGAAAATTCAATGCTTATAACACAATTTACTTACATGTGAATACTATATATATGTGGAATGGGATTCCAAAATAGCTAGATTGACAGACTAACCTCCCCCCTTCTTATCACTGAAACAACTATCAGAGGTACTGTACCGTTCTCCAGCAGTTTAAGAACACAAAGTCGTGTTCCGCTGGCACATGACTCACAAGTACTCTAATACATGATAGCTACCTAGGCTAACAAAAATAAAATTGTCGATCTGCATCCCCCCAAAATAATTTAGAAGACCAATTTAGTATGTTAAAAGAAATAAGAGCCTACTGAAAACTATGTTTGTAGAAGAGTTCGAACAATCGACTACAAAACTGCACTATTAATTCAGCTATTATTGCTTTTAATGAAAGACCTAAATAATTGCATTTTAAGGATTATTTATAATTAAATAAATTTTTACAAAAATTTATTTATAAGGTTGTTTGTAAGTATGTTTATTGTGGTACAGTTTTATTTAAGGTTTATTTGATACTATATTGGTAGATAGTGATGATGTTGTATGTAAATTTAATAATGCCTAGAGAATTTGGAAGCAATATCGAGAGCTCTGCATACTGCATGGAATTCATCTTTGACCTTATCTAAGAACCTGTTCAAGGGTGCTAAGGGCACATGTTGAATTTGAGCCCAAGAACTAGGAATGTTTAGATCCTTTGGATTTAACAAAAATACCCAATCACCATTTTCGTTTTTGATTGCTTCAGATACACTGTGAATATAAACTGAGTTTCTGAATAAGGCTCTATCATTGGGTCTTGCCTCCTGCAATTCTTTGATTTTATCAAATTGATCCCTAATGAAGAAATTCAATACCCCTGGTCCACTAAAGTGTGCATGGTCCCAGTTGTGATTGCCAAGTTCAGTAATTGACCTGACCTCTACCTCATTGTTTCTTACTCGAACTCCAGTGGTGTCAATTATATTTACACAGCTACTACTGCCTATCTCTACACTGGTGTACTTGTAGAATGTATAAGGATTGCACATTTTACATGCCCTACTATTTTCATGTCTTTCATGAGAAAATTGTTCTGAATTGGTATAATGTGTAGGTGGTGTAAATTGATGATGTTGATTGGTAACATTGGCTATGGAAGAAACCCTATTGTGTGTATGATTTTGCATGACAGTATGTGTATCTTGATGTGTCTGTGAGGAAGAGTCTTGTGTTTGTAATGAAGTGCTAGAATTAGTCTGATCTTGATTCTGACTTTGTAGATACTTCAGTTTCTGTGGTTTCTTTTTACGACCCTTCATAGTGCGCTCCACATGGAATTTACTTCTGAGGTCTTCAGGAACGTATGGTGCTTGTCTCCAGTTTGTACCTCTTTTGTTTACATAGTTGACCTTGTACCATGTGATTCCACTCTGCCTTTTCGCTTGTAGGATTTCTTTGATGTTCTTGTCCGGTTTTGGTGCTCCATCTTCAGTTCTTTGGCTATGTTGTCTGTGGTGAGATGCTGTGCTCCTGTCATCATCTGTGTCACTGTCAGAACTGTCATCTGAGTCTGAGCTGTGACCTTGGCTGTGATAGCTCTCATCTGACGATGTACTGCTAGTATCACTTTCACTATCATCTTCATATCGAGTCCTTTGTCTTGGATCTTTGAAGATTTTTAGTCTGGCAGCATTCACCAATGTTTTCAGAGCTTTATTTGTCTGACAGTCTGCTAACTTGTACGTGTGATGTGGTTTTTCCTCTAAGATGTAATAAGGACCCTGCCATTTGGAGTGAAGTTTAGGAGGTACACCTGGTGGTACTTTTGGAACAAACAACATTACTTTGTCAAGCACCTTGTATTTTGGCTCTGACGCCTTCTTGTCCTGCTGTTTCTTATATTTTTCCTGGTGTCGCTTCAGATTCTCAGTTGCAATTTTACGTGCCACCTCCAGATTTTCAATGACTTTACGCAGATGTTCCTTGTGATCCCTGGACATGCTGTCTTTTGGTATCAGGGAAGTGTCTATAGGTATTCTCATCTCGCGCCCAAACATCATGTAGAAAGGGGAATATCCTGTTGACTGAGTAGCAGGTGTCATTCTGTAAGCCATCATGATGGATGGTAACAACTCTGGCCAGTTGTCATAGTTACCATTACAGTATGCCCGTAGTGACTGCAGAATGAAGCTATTCATCCTCTCACAGGCAGCGTTTGTCTGAGGGTGGTACGCAGTAGTGTTCTTTTTGGTGATTTGAAAGAGTTCACATAGTGCCTTAATGAGTTTTGATAAGAATGACTGACCACGATCTGTGACTATGGTCCTTGGTGCTCCATATCGCGTAAATATCTCCTTGTACAAAATGGCTGCTATTTCTGTGCTGGATTCTGAGTACAATGGGAATGCTTCACACCATTTAGAGAAACTGTCCACTACAAGGAGTATGTAGTTATATTTCTGCTTTGATGTGTTGGATTTTTGAATGGGTCCTATGATGTCTATATGGATCATACAGAAAATGTCTTCTATCGGCATCGGTTTTAATGGTGCAGAATGTGCATGTGTGTCCCTTTTTGCTTTTTGGCATCTGATACAGGTAGAAGTATAATGCAGTATATCTGTGTACATGCGCGGCCAAAAATACTTCTGTCTTATGGCTTCGTAGGTCCTTTCATAGCCTTGGTGACCACCTCCAGCGATAGAGTCGTGGTATGATTTCAACAGGTCATCACGTAGCATTCTGGGAACTGCTAGTTGCTTGATGATCCGTTGATCTCTTGGTACCCCTCTGTTTCTATCTTGGTAGAGATGATACAGTACACCATCGATCACTTGGTACGTATGCGATTCGGCTACGGTACGTCTGGCTGATCCTGCATCCTCTGGGACTTCCCTCTGTACTAAGTACCTATACACATCTTCAAAGTCAGAACAAGACTGTTGTAACTGTTTAAGTGTGTTATTGACTTCAATATCATTTGGGTTTGAAAGAGTGACAGTGTTATCTGAAGGTGACACTGGATTTAGAGCAAAGATTCTTTGTTCATTTTCATATTTGTATGCGAATGTGACTTGACATGTATTGCTGTGTACAATTGAATTGAGTGCTTTAATAGGTGTGTTTTCTATATTTTCTCTGGTGTCTGCGTCGTATACTCTTCGTGAGAGCCCGTCTGCATTTGAATTGTTGACCCCAGATTTGTGTTTGATGTCAAAATTGAATCCTTGTAGGAAAAGAGACCAACGCCCAAGTCTGCCATTCATATTTCGTATGTCATTTAGCCATTTTAATGCTATGTTGTCAGTGAAAACGGTAAATTTCGTATTTGCAATGTATGGTCGAAATTGTTTGACTGCCTCAACTAAGCTTAAACCCTCTTTTTCTGAAATGTGCCATTTCTTTTCATCTCTATGTAATTGTCTTCCACCATATGCAATGACATGCTCTCTACCTTCACTGTCTTTTTGTCCTAACACATAACCAATAGCTGTGTCTGAAGCGTCTGTTGAAATGATAAATTGTTTCTGAAAATCTGGATAGACCAGTATTGGTGCAGAGGTCAGTTTTTGTTTTAATGCAATGAATGCATGATGTTGATCTGGACCCCATTGAAATTTGGTGTCTTTACGTGTCAGTGATGTAAGAGGTGTTACCATTTTTGCATACCCTTGTATGAACTTTCTATAATAATTGCAAACTCCCAAAAATGATTTGACTTGTTTTACACTTTTTGGTGTTGGGAATGAATCAATGGCTTGTGTTTTGTCTGGGTCAACCCTAATTCCATCTTTACTGATAATGTGGCCTAAATATTTGACTTCGCTACATGCAAAATTACATTTTGTAGGTTGAAGAGTGAGTTTGGCATCTCTTAGTTTTGAAAATACAAGTTCTAAATCCCTAAGGTGTTGTGAAAATGATTTTGAAAAAATGATGACATCGTCTATGTAGACCAATGCAGTAGTCCATAACAAACTTTGAAGGACTCTTGTCATTAAAGCTTGAAAAGAAATTGGACTGTTCATTAAACCAAAAGGTAGTCTTTTAAATTGATACACACCTTGATGTGTAATAAAGGCAGATTTATGTTTTGTGCTTTCATCCAGAGGAATTTGATAAAACCCACTTGCTAAGTCTATGACTGAAAATATTTGGGCTTTTGCTTCACCTAGAGTATCTACCACATCTTCAAATCTAGGGAGAGGAAATGACATACTTTGTGTAACCTTATTTAGTTTTCTATAGTCAATGGCCATTCTGTATAGTCCATTTTTCTTTTTGACCATAACTACAGGACTATGCCATGGTGAGGTTGATGGCTCTATGATATCATTTTCTAGCAAGTTTTTCGTATGTTTTTCTACCTCTTTTCTGATTTCTGGTGATTGCCTGTAAGGTGCACTAGCTATAGCTCTGTCTGTATTAGTTATGATGGTGTGATGATATTGATTTGTTTGTCCTAACTCTGACAAGTCTTTAGCAAAAATGTCTCTGTTTCTCCCTATAAGTTGAAGTAACTTTGTTTTATTGTTTTCAGACAACTCTGAATTTTCTAAGGATATTCCTAAGTCTGTGGCTACCTTCTTGTAGTTTATGAAAACTTCTTCATCTTGAGAATTTAGAGCATTTATTGAAGCTGTTTTACAAGAATTTAGACTTGAGATTTGTGGACTGTTGTCTAGTTTGTAAGCATTAGCCACCACAATGTTCTTAGGAAGAAATATGGCTTGATTAGTAGGATTAAGCACTCTGAAAATTGCCCTTGATCTATGTACATTAACCAAGCATTTTGCTCCTACCAGTTTATTGTCTACTAGCCTATCGACTGGTTCAAGTAGAATGTTTTTACTTTCATCTAGATTTGAAAAATGAACTTTGATATTTTGTTCAGATCTAGGTTGAATTTTAGTTGAAGATAACACTCTGGCTTGTGAAATACAAACTTCATCTGATAAATTTTGAGGTGCTACTAAGTTTGCTTCTACTGCTCCTTTATATAAAGTTAGAGTTTTAGTACTTAAATCTAACTTTGCATTATGCTCTTCAAGAAAGTCTAAGCCTAGAATGATTTTATTGTGTAGTCTTTCAAACACATGAAATCTATGTGGAATTTTGATTCCATTAAAGGAGACATTTAGGTCTACAGTACCCAAAACTCTATGTATTTCACCACATACACCTACAGCATTTTGACATGTAGAGTTGTTTACTATTTGAATGTTATAGTCAATGTCTTTGAGACATGACAGTGAAATACAGCTGAAACTTGCTCCGGAATCAACAAGAGAAAATACATGAAGATTACCTACTTTAACTAGAACCAAATTCTTTTCTAGTCCAACAGTGAATGAGTAGTTAGCAGTTTCTCCAGAAATTTGCCCTACAAAAAATTTACTGCAAATCTCCCTAGAACACTCCATTATCCCTTAATTTCTTAACAGATAAAACAAAATTTTGTGTCACTGTATGCAGAAATTGACATGAGATAAGAAAAAGCGTGCAGTACTCACCGAATTCTGTCTGCCTAGAATGGTTCTCTCTGCGTAGGTTATTTTCTCAGATTCCTTCAGCTGCTTGGGGAACTCGCTTTACATCTGCTGAGGCACAGGGAACAACCTCATTTCTCCACCATCCTGTGACCGGGGTGCGTGCAGGGTCGGGGTGTGTGGGACTATCAAGGTCATTGTTTCCACACTAAGTCCTTTTACATAATACACCATATATCCCCAGATCACTTGTTAACCTAGGAATGTCTAGGTACATATACAAATACAGCTTGTACAGTTTCTCAGTTTATTCACTATTTACAACTATATACACAATGTCACTGAAGTAACAAATACTAAGACATGGTAATTTCTAATGCCGTATGTTATATAAAATTCATCAGTACTCCTGGATATATAATTCTAGACTGACTGTTCAACTTGCTGAAGTACCAAGTTAAGACTTCCTTTTTATCCATTACATTACTCTAGATTTCTATGTAATTATGTCAACATGTTTAATTGACCCTAAAGTCCAAACATGTCCAATGTAATTAATTTGATTGATTTGAGTAAAACTTGTTCTGGCATGAGGTAATTGTCTGTCACCTGGCAGGTTACCTGTGGCAGAGTAATTAACTTGTTTGATCACTAAGGGTATTAACAATTATCCAAAATCTGAGTATAATTTGCCCTTGAGTTACATTATTCTACAAGATGTGTGAATAGGAAGTAAATAATTAAAACATTACAAAATTGCCATAATATTGACTTAATTGTAAAATGAATTTGGACTTTCTTTTTATTTGGCTATCTGAATTATATTTAGAATATGAATTTAAGAGAATTGTTGACAAATAAAAGATAATTAATCATATGCAAATTATGGATACATAATTTGCATCCCCTATACATTATATACTGGTCATACATGGCAAAGACAGACACATTTGTAGAGTTGTTTTAAACAAGGGGCCGAAGGGCCAAATAATTCACAGTAGTTGCAAATGAAGCTGGGCTGACAGTGGCCAATTACGTAGAGGCTCTGGAGTACTTGCCTTCTGTGAAGCAGTTTAAGACGAGATCTCAAAAATGTGTCAGCAAATCAGAGTCTTTGGCAGCCAAGTTTGTGACCGATCGGCCCCCATCTTCCCAAGTCGCGGTGATTGATCCGTTTCTCTTCTCTTCTCACCTTTTATAATATGTCGGCTCCGCAGCACCATCCAGCAGAAGATCGATACATGTAACTCTCAGCTGGAACGATTGACCAATGAAATTAGCTCTAACTAAGCAGCTTTGGTTGTAAAGTAAACAATAAGGCAATGACAGATAGTCAGCTTGTTATGTTTCAGTCAATTATACATGGCCACTGATTGGTTCCATTGCAAACATGAGGAGCCAATCACGACTAAGACCACGAAATGTAAAAGTAGTAGGTCAAGGTAGTGAGAAGAGAAGAGAAGCGAATCAATCACCGTGACTTGTGAAGATGATCGACTCCAAGCACACAAATTTTGTAGAGGACCTTTAGTACTTGCTTTCTGTAAGGTTTTGTGAAATTCTGTGCAGTGATTGCACAATATGTCGAAAATAAATCGGGCAATCGGAGCCTTTAGTGACAATATTTGTTGACCTATTGGATTGAAAAACATAAAATTTGTAGAGGATATTGAGTTTTAACTTGCTACCTGTTAGGCTTAGGTGAAATTCTGTGCAGTGGTTGCAGAGGAGATGTGTGTCAGCCAATCAGAGCCTTTAGCAGCCATATTTGTTGACCAATTGGCTTAAAAATACAAACTAGATCTTGTGTACTTGCTTCCGATAAATTTTTCATGCAGAGATGTCTAAAATGTGTCAATCAATCCAAGCTCCTGTGGTATCAGGACCACAGGAGCTCGGCGCCAACAACCCTCAATTATATTCGCCCCTTCTCTACAGTACTTTTGAGATGGAGGATGCGATTGTAGATCCGTGACATCAAGCTCCTGTGATCAGGACCTATCTGCCCGATAACACACACTTGGTAGAGGATCCTAAGTACTTGTTGCTGTAATGTTTCAAGAAATTCTGTGTAGACAGGATGTCGAAAATCAGTCGGCCAATCTCAGTCGACGGTGGCCATATTTGTTGACCAATCGGCTCAAAAAACACAAACTTGGTAGAAAACATTGAGTATTATTTTCCTGTCAAAGTTTCCTTAAATTCTGTGCTGCATTTTGCGCATTGAGTGCATAAATGAGATTAAGACGATCCTGACGACAATCTCAACAGCACTCTCAATGTACAGTACCAAAATAAGTGTTCTATCTCTATTTTTTATAAAAATGAGATCAACACACCATCGGCACTCCAGAAACTGTTCTGTCTCCTCTCATTAATTATGTCTCCCCCCAACGGGGAGGAGACATATTGGTTTTGCCTTCGTCGTCCGTCCGTCTGTCCGTCTGTCACACATCGTGTCCGGGCTATATCTCCTGAACCGTTTGCCCGATCACTTTCATATTTTAGTATGTTGTTGCTTATGACCCGAAGGTTTCACATCACCGTGACCCAAGGTCATGTGACCAAGGTCAAGGTCACTTAGTGCATTTTTAATGAAATTATGCATACATTCCTGTCCGGGCTATATCTCTTGAACCGTTTGCCAGATCACTTTTATATTTTAGTATGTTGTTGCTTATGACCCGAAGGTTTCACATCACCGTGACCCAAGGTCACCTGACCAAGGTCAAGGTCACTTAGTGCATTTTTAATGAAATTTTGCATACATTCCTGTCCGGGCTATATCTCTTGAACCGTTTGCCGGATAACTTTCATATTTTATTATGTTGTTGCTTATGACCCGTAGGTTTCACATCACTTTGACCCAAGGTCATATGACCAAGGTCAAGGTCACTTAGTGCATTTTTAATGAAATTATGCATACATTCCTATCGGGGCTATATCTCTTGAACCGTTTGCCGGATAACTTTCATATTTTAGTATGTTGTTGCTTATGACCCGTAGGTTTCACATCACCTTGACCCAAGGTCATGTGACCAAGGTCAAGGTCACTCAGTGTATTTTTAATGAAATTGTGCATACATTCCTGTCTGGGCTATATCTCTTGAACCGTCTGCCGGATCACTTTCATATTTTAGTATGTTGTTGCTTATGACCGGTAGGTTTCATATCACCTTGACCCAAGGTCATGTGACCAAGGTCAAGGTCACTTAGTGCATTTTTAATGAAATTGTGCATACATTCCTGTCCGGGCTATATCTCTTGAACCGTTTGCTGGATCACTTTCATATTTTAGTATGTTGTTGCTTATGACCCGTTGGTTTCACATCACCTTGACCCAAGGTCATGTGACCAAGGTCAAGGTCACTCAGTGCAGTTTTAATGAAATTATGCATACATTCCTGTTCGGGCTATATCCCTTGAACCGTTTGCCGGATCACTTTCATATTTTAGTATGTTGTTGCTTATGACCCGTAGGTTTCACATCACCTTGACCCAAGGTCATGTGACCAAGGTCAAGGTCACTCAGTGCAGTTTTAATGAAACTATGCATACATTCCTGTCTGGGCTATATCTCTTGAACCGTTTGCCGGATCACTTTCATATTTTAGTATGTTGTTGCTTATGACCCGTAGGTTTCACATCACCTTGACCCAAGGTCATGTGACCAAGGTCACTTAGTGCATTTTTAATGAAACTGTACATACATTCCAGTCTGTGCCATATCCCTTGAACCGTTTGCCGGATAACTTTTATATTTTAGTATGTTGTTGCTTATCACGTAAAGGTTTCACATCACCATGACCCAAGGTCATGTGACCAAGGTCAAGGTCAATTATTTTTTTTAAATGAAATTGTATTTGTTACATGTATTATGTCCAGGCTTAATCTTTTGAACCGTGATCGGATCACGTCATATTTTAGTATGATGGTGCTGATGACCCAAAGGTTTCACACCTCCTTGATCAAAGGTCATATGACTAATGTCAAGTATTACATTTTTTAATGAAATTGTAAATGCTATTGAGTCTGGGCTATATCTGTGGAATCGTATACTGGATCACTCTTATACTATAGTATGCTGTTGCTCAGGATTGGAGGGTTTCTTATCATCTTGACCCAAGGTCATGTGCCCAAGGTCAAGATCATTTAGTTCTTATTTTAATGAAATTGTACGTACTAATATTGTCTTGGCTATATCTCCTGAACCCTTCTTACAATTGTTTTCATATTTTAGTATGTTGTTTCTAAGGACTAAATGTTTCTTATCACATTGTCCCAACGTCACATGGTTAAGGTAGCTTCTTACTTTGGTAATGAAATTGTACATGCTAAGCATGTCCAGGCTGAAATTGTCTATGCTAATAATGTTTAGGCTTTATGTGTATCCAATCACTAATTCAGTTTTTTGTTGCTCATGATCCATACAATGTTAAACGTCTTCAAATTCAATAGCATCATTTAAAAGCAGATAAGTTTGCAGCATGGACCAGGCATGCATGTTTCGGGTACTTAACCCTCGTCAGTGAGTGTAGGTTTCAGATCACCTATATCCAAGGTCATGTGACCAAAGTCAATTTCTTTAAATATGCTTATAATGAAATTGTATATGCCAATCATGTTTGGGCTTTACCTCAAACAATGTAATGAATCACTTTCATGTTTTAGTATGATGTTGCCCATGACTCAAAGGACATCATTTTGCATTTTGGCCCAAGGTCAAAGTAACTTACAGGGAGGGGGGAGACATCTGTTTTTTATGAAAAACATTTTGTTTAATAAAAATTGAATTCCAAATTTGGATTAAAAGATATTCACAGGATTTACTTGTTCTATCTCAAAAATTGCCATATTTTTTAGTGTAATAATGTATATCCATAATGTTCAATGAGTAAGATTTGATCACATGACCAATATTTATTGTGGGTTAAATTGGGTGCAGTATAGTGTTCTTTCCCCATTTCTATATCCATGTTTAAGGTCATAGGTGGGTAATCGGGAAAAAGGGTGAATATTTTTGGTATCAAAAAGTGTCAACATTAATAACAAAAGTGTAAAGTTATTATCACCTATCCACTTGATTTATTTTTATTTGATTTTTTCACAATTTTTAGCTCTACTGGTCTTAGCTCTACTGGTCAAAGACCAGTCAAGCTTATGCGATCGCCCTGTGGCGTCTGACCGTCGACTCTGTCCGTCCGTCCGTTAAACTTTTCTTGTGAGCGCGAATCCTCTGAAATTGTGAATAGTGCAAAATAAATTCTTTTTGCATTATAATGGGCCTGTGGTCTAGTTGTGCACCTGATATTTTGTTTGAGCCCCTGAACCCCAGGGTCTTGGAAAATGGGTGTGGTCATTTTCTCCATTATAACTCTTAATGTAATCTTGTGAGCACCAATTCTCAGAAAGTATAATTGGTAGAAAGATAATTCTTTTTGCTTTATTCTCAGTCTGTGGTCTAGATGTGCACCTGATATTTTGTTTGAGCCTCTGACTCCCAGGGTCTTTGAAAATGGGTGTGGTCATTTTCTCCATTATAACTCATGTAATGTAATCTTGTGAGCACCAATTCTCAGAAAGTATAGTTGATATAAAGACAATTGATTTTGCTTTATTCTCAGTCTGTGGTCTAGATGTGCACCTGATATTTTGTTTGAGCCTCTGACCCCAGGGTTTTTGAAAATGGGTGTGGTCATTTTCTCCATGATAACTGATCTATGTAATATTGTGAGCACCATTTCTCAGAAAGTATAATTGATAGAAAGACAATTGTTTTTGCATTATTCTAAGGCTGTGGTTTATTTTTGCACCTGATAGTTTGTTTGAGCCCTGACCCCAGGGTCTTGGAAAATGGGTGTGGTCATTTTCTCCATTATAACTCATGTAATGTAATCTTGTGAGCACCAATTCTCAGAAAGTATAATTGATAGAAAGATAATTGTTTTTGCTTTATTTTCAGTCTGTGTTCTAGATGTGCACCTGATATTTTGTTTGAGCCCCTGACCTCAGAGTCTTTGAAAATGGGTGTGGTCATTTTCTCCATTATAACTCTATGTAATCTTGTGAGCACCAAATCTCAGAAAGTATAATTGTTAGAAAGACAATTGTTTTTGCATTATTCTCAGGCTGTGGTTTATTCTTGCACCTGATAGTTTGTTTGAGCCCCTGACCCTCAGGATCTTGGAAAATGGGTGTGGTCATTTTCTCCTATATAACTCTACATGTAATCTTGTGAGCACCAATTCTCAGAAAGTATAATTGATAGAAAGACAATTGTTTTTGCAATATTCTCAGTCTGTGGTCTAGATGTACACCTTGTATTTTTTAACCCCTGACCCCCAGGTTCATGGAAAATGGGTGTGGTAATTTTCTTATATGCACTTATAACTCTATCATGTAATCTTGAGAACACCAATTCTCTGAAAGTATAATTGATAAAGAGTTAATTCTTTTTCCATCATATTAATCATTCTCTGGTTTTGTATTTTGTTTGAGCCCCTGATCTTGATAAATGAAAACAACCAGGAGAGCTTCAGTCTCATCAGAGACTTCTGGTACCATATTAAGTCCAAAATGTATGGCTAGTGATGACAGTACATCCGATGAAAATTGAAGTAAGTTGGTGATGTAAGGGTCAACTTCTGTGAAATTTTGCGTGATATTGACCTTTTATGTATAAAACATACTGACATTAAGAAAAGTATATCAAGTTATCAACCCATGGATATTTTCACAAAAATCATAGATGAAAAATCTTATTGCTAGTATGCAAGAGTTGTCTTTCTTATATGAATTATATTACATGCTATGTCTCTGAAGACATCATTGTTATAATTCATGTACATATATGGTGCTTACGATATTACATACATTTCAATATTGACAGCATGAACTTGAATAATTATTTAAATTTTATAAACAAAATGAGAATAAAAATCGCACATTATCTTAGAATTGTTGGTTATTGGTGGCTTTCTCTGAAATTTCTCTGAAATGGGACATTTTATAACGGTCAGTGAATTTCGTTCATGGGCTAGTCGAATTAAGATGATTATAACTGAGTCCTGATATGGCAATTCTGTTGAGACTAACTTTTGTTATGATTTTACACTGAAAAAGATGTTGAAGCGAATCCGAGTTACGATTTGTAAATTGACCCAACCACTGAGTAAAATCGGACATGGCTTCACTGATAATTTTTGTACATAGTTTTTGCATAAAAGCAGCATTTCAAATATAAAAATATTGGCAGTAAGTAAAATATGTGAACGTCTTGAAATTTCCACTAAAAAGCAAGGTAAAAATGGGAAAAGTTCAATAAGGTATCGAAGCATATAGACCTTTGATCTTCGAAGTACAAGGAAGTACCCTCATCGACTTAGCTATCGAGGATAGCAAGAATACTTTTACTCGTATATCCCTTTTTAGTCCCCTACCGGCAACGCCGAAGGGGACTCTTAGTTTCCTCTCGGTTTGTCTGTCTGTCCGTCCGTCCGTCCGTCCGTCTGTCCGTCTGTCCCATTTTCAGTTTTCCGGACTTTTTTTCGCTGTTCTTGCATATATTGAACTAATTTTTGGTATGTGGATATATCTCAATGTGATACAGATCAAGTTTGAGTTTGCTTTCGATTGACCTAATTTTACAAGAGTTATGACCCTTGGACTTAGCAAATTTTATGAAAGTTTCAGTTTTCCGGACTTTTTTCCGCTGTTGTTGCATATATTGAACTCATTTTTGGTATGTGGATAGATATCAATGTGATGCAGATCAAGTTTGAGTTTGCTTTTGATTGACCTAATTTTACAAGAGTTATTGCCCTTGGACTTAGCAAATTTTATGAAAATCTCAGATTTCTGGACTTTTTTCCGCTGTTGTTGCATATATTGAACTCATTTTTGGTATGGTGATATATCTCAATGTGATACAGATCAAGTTTGAGTTTGCTTTCGATTGACCTAATTTTACAAGAGTTATGGCCCTTGGACTTAGCAAATTTTATGAAAATTTCAGTTTTCCGGACTTTTTTCTGCTGCTGTTGGATAAATTGAACTCATTTTTGGTATGTGGATATATCTCAATGGGATACAGGTCAAGTTTGAGTTTGCTTTAGATTCATCTATTTTTACAAGAGTTATGGCCCTTGGACTTAGCAAATTTTATGAAAATTTCAGTTTCCGGACTTTTCTTTGGTTCTATTGCAAATAATGCACTGATTTTTGGTAAATGAAGACATCTCAGTGTGATACAGACCAAGTTTGAGTTTGGTTTCCATTGGCCTATTTTTACAAGAGTTATGGCCCTTGGACTAAGCAAATTTCATGAAATTTTTAGTTTCCCGGACTTTTTCATGCCTGTTATTGCAGATAATGAGCTGATTTTTTGTATGTGAATACATTATAGTGTGATGCAGATTTGAGTTTAATTTAGACTGACTAATTTTCACAAGAGTTTTGGCCATTGGACTTAGCAAATTTCGTGAATTCAGTTTCCCAGACTTTTCTTGGCTGTTGTTGCAGAAGATGAACTGATGAACAGAGATGCAAGTCATAAATTTATGCCGCCGGTAGGGGACTTATATCGCACAGCGATCATTGCATTTTTGTTTTTAAACTCTTCAGTGTGAGGCGACAGTCGTGTATCACCGGCACATATGTCTTTAATTTATTTTTGATTCCCATTTTTCTGAATAATAAAGCATTCACCCTGCAAATGCTTTCACAATTTTTGTAATTATCGTAATCATTTGGTTGACTGTCGGACATATTGAAAGTCGTTAAAATTGATAAGATATTTCATTGGATTTCCTTTGAGGGAACAAAAGGAGGGTGGGTTTTTTAAACAAATAGCAGACAGAAATAGTTGGGCTCTATCGCAACATCGGAAAATGTGGAGAATAAAAAGCAGAATAAACAGACGGGGAAACTGAAAGAGAAAAGATACAGACTGAGTGGAAGTGAGATGGGGAGGGGTGTGATGTTGCACTGCTTCCCGTTCCTCAAATTGTTTTATTCTTAATCATCGATGTTACGGGGTTGAGAATTGTTGTTTTTAATAATGTTATTATTAATTAAGGAACAACGCTAAGATAAGTTTTTTTTTTCTTTTAATGAAGCCTTTATTGCTTTTGTAACACTTATGCACTAAAGGAAACGGTACTTGGCTTTAGCCTTACTGTATAATCTCCATGTAAAAATGTCGAATTTTACGAGAAAAAAGGCAACTGTGTGATATCAAATTACACACATTAGCTACTTTTCATGAATTGTTTTGATATATAATGCTTTATGACATGGGTCATGTCTTTGTGATATCAAAGTCGATGTTCTCGAAACAGGAAAATGGCAGATAGAACTTTCACTAAATTGCTCTCAGTGCGCGATTTGCAGAGATGTTGAAAATGTTGTTACTTTACGCTGGTCGGACGTACGACTGAAGGCGCGCTTGTACGTGGCATTAGCTCACTTGAGCTTCACTCATTTGAGCTAAAAAGACAGTTTCCCGCGAAAAATGCAAAACATTGACTAAACCTCATAATTATGTACAATCAACGTATATATATATATATTTATCACATGATACACCCGTTATGCAGTTTCATAAAGCCATTTCATAAATATATGATATTATCGCTCTGCTTGAATGCGATTGGTCAAGTTTGGAACCAAATCGCATGAACCTTGACAAATGTGACCTTTCAAATATCGGTCAACTGTTAAATGCAGACCCGGAGTCAAAATCAATGATTAAAATTGTTGTTGTTGAATTAATTCTTGCATTAAAATACTATTCAAAATTGAAATACTTTTCTCTTACGCACAGAATTATTATACGATGGGGAAACTACTTCTCATGGCGTAGCAGACGACCTCTAGATCACAGCGTGATTCGCCTTTGTAGTTCCCGGAAACGTTGATTTCACGTTAGAAATACACATTTTTTTGGCAATATCATGTGATAAAAAGAATCTCAAATGAATGTTCATTTCATAAGATGTATTATGAAACTCGTTGTGCGTTTTATATCCCCTCGCCAAGGCTCGGGGATATAAAACTCACAACTCGTTTCATAATACATCGTATGAAATGAAAATTCATTTGAGATCCTATATATATATATATAAACAATTCAAAACAAGGAGCAAAATGGGCTTGCTTAATGTTCGATCATTAATTATAGAGAATAGATCATTTATAAAAGTGACCTAGAATTCAGTTTTAAATATATAACAGGGGAAAATGGAAAAAAAATACTCGTTTGAAATAAAAATGCTGAAATGTAAAACACAGAGACAATCAACATATCAAAAAAGAAAGAAATAATTAGTCAGGTATTTTTACAATGCATATAAAAAGCTGTGACACTAAAAAAACACTTTGCTTGCTGCGGGATTTGAGCCCACAACTCTGGATTTTATGAGCACAGAAATAAAAATTAATTACTATTGCGACAATGTCGGACAAGGGTTTATTCCCGATTCGTCGACTTCAATTTAAGCCGGTGATTATAGGTGTTAAAGGGGCCATCAAAAGGGCACATATAGACTAAGCATTAACTAATTAGTACTCTTTTCATTGACCTTTCATATAAAGTATGTGATCTATTCTTTTTCTTTTTCTTTTTTTTTTTTTTTTTGGCTAATACCATATTTAATGAATCAAATAACATATGTTCTACTATCAACAAAGTGGTTATAACAAAATTATATAAATAATTGAAAATTATTTTTACAAATGATTGAAAAAAAATTATAGAAATGATTGAAAACATTGGAAGTGAAAAAAAGTGCATAAAATAAATGAAAAACGTAGGTAAAGCGAGATTTGAAGCAATAGGCGACTCAAAACAGAAAAATACAATCGATAAAATTGAAATAATTTTCTTTCAATCTAAACACTAGATAAGGCCATTTCTTGTTATTATTCTGTTTTTGCGTCCTTTTGAAATTGAAAAACCTACCAGCCAGCCAGGGAGAAAAACAAACAAGTATATAGAACAAAGTTGCAATTTCATACATTGTAATATGTAACGTGCTAGTACAATGTGAAATCTGACACAAACTTGTTTCATTTGAATATTTTTAAATGATTTTAGTCAACATAAGAATGATAGATAATGCAAATGTCTTGAATCATTGAAGTACTTTAAAATTTTACGAGAACTATAGAAATTTAAACAATTATTATTTCTCTTTTTGTAGAAAACACATTTAATTTTCAAAATATTTCATAATTTCAATGTTGTGTTGTTTTATATGACTATTAGCTCAAAATCTACCAGAACGAGGACGCAAAACAGGAAATAAGAAATGGCCTAATACGGAATCACGTAAATGTATTTTAAAAAAATTAACTGGGACGATGTCAGCAAATAGTACGGTGACCAAAGAGCTAAATTTTACAATTTAGTCGACAGATTAGTACATGGGTAAATTATATGTCAAATGAAACTAGAAGAAATGTACTTTCAAAATATCAATGTCGTCAACAGGTTTGAATGTACAAACATTCCATTTTCAGGGGTCAAAGGTCAAAGGGGTCATTCAACATAGATTACGTATTTCTGGTCTTTTTCACAAAGGAAGACATATTGATGAAAACAAAATTAAATTTTCTGTACAAATTGCATCAACAGAATAATAATCCAATCTTATCCTTAACATATGTAAATCGCGATGACGTAAAAACTGCATTGATGACGTCGTTGGTAGCTATTTTTAGAACAAATTAAAAATGTGAATATTATAATTCCTTAAAAAATGAAATACACCTCTCCGTGTCAAACATGGAGGACAAATATTTGTCAATTTTCTCTTCCATCATAGAAAACAAATGTTTGCTAATCATCCCCCGCAGCATAATTGCAGTGGGGTATAATGCGACCGTTGATGATGGTGCGTACGAGAGTGCGTAAGGGTGACTGTGTGGGAGAGGGAGGGTGTGTTTGTGCACGTCACGCTCTTTTATACAGCCTAGGAGGCACAATTTTGATTGGATCTTGACCAAACTTCATACACTTATTGCTCATGACAAGAGAAAAACCCTATTGATTTTCAAGGTCATGGGTCAAAGGTCAAGGTCACCGGTTGAAAATGTTATTAATCCTTTTATACAGTCCAGGAGGCACAGTTTTATTGGGTATTGACCAAACTTGATACACTTATTGCTTTTGACAAGAGAAAGAACCCTATAGATTTTCAAGGTCATTGGTAAAAGGTCAAGTTGGAAATGTTGAAAATCATTTTTTCTTAGCCCATGCACAGATTTGATTGGAGCTTTACTAAACTCAATACATTTATTTCTTATGACAAGTGAAAGAACTCTATTGTTTTTGAAATATAAGGTCAAGGTGACTGACGGGAAATGTTTAAAGGGGTGGGGGCAAAATCTGCCGTTTTTGGCCCCAATTTTTGCCATTTCCAAAAATTGTTTTCATACTATTTTTTATGTTTCAAATAAGAGAAGAGATATTGTTGTTTATTGAAACTGAATTGAAAATAGATATACTCAACTAATTTGAGTGTTATTTCCCGCCAAAATTGCCCACTACTATGGAAATTAGTGGAAAAATGATTACAACCAGATTTTAACATAATAGTTTATGGTATATATAGAGCAAGCGCATGTAACAAAGTTATACTTTCCATGTACGTTCAGAATATAAAAAGGAATGTCCCATATGAGTATGAACCTGTTACACGCCCTTGCTCTAGGGATTACAATTGTAGGTATGTGTGTCTCTTGCCAAAAATCTGAATTTCTGATGTGAAGACATAGTGATCAACTTTCATTCATTTTGTCCTAAAAGGCAGCGTTTTCGAAAAATCACATAAACTTTGTTATTTTTTGTTCAGAAGAAGCATAATGAATAAGAAAATAGAACCTTTTTAAAATTTTTGATTGGGACCAAAAATGGTCACTTTTGCCCCTATCCCTTTAAATTTAATTTAAAATAATTTCATACAGCCTAGAGGGTGCAGTTTGAAATTGATCTTCACCAAACTCAATACACTTGTTACTTGTGATAGGAGAAAGAATCTTGACTATTGGTTTTCAAGGTAATGCATCAAAGGTCAAGCTCACAGATTAGAATTTTTAAATCTTTTAATACAGCCGCGATGATACATTTGAGTTTACCAAACTCCTTACACTTATTGTTTATAACAAGAAGAAGAACCCATTTGATTTTCTAATGTCAAAGCTCAAGGTCACTGAGGGGAAATGCTTAAAATCTTTATATACAAACTAAGAGGGCACAGTTTTGACTAGATCTTTCAAATGCCCATACACTTATAGGAAGAAACCCATTATATTATAGGTCAAGGTCGCAGGATTAAATTCGTCAAAATCATTGAAGATGCTCTGTGTCATTCACCTTGATCTTGGTCAAGCTCTTTAAAGTATACATTTAATACAAATGACACAAAGAACATTTTTCGATTATCAAGGTCAAAGATCAAGATCACAGATATAGAGGAGGCAACTTAAAAATGGAACTTCATCAATGTTGACGCATATTTGCATATGTTGTGAAGAATTTCAAGTCCTATTTTAAGATTACCTACGAAGTGGTTTATATCCTTGTCACGCCTTCACTTTTTTGGCCAACGCACGAGTATAACGACCTTCAACACGCTGGTAAACGTAGGGGTTTGGTCTGAAAATCATTTATGAAGCAACGTTCTCAACGTGCGTATAGCGACCTTGTAGCGCATTGGGAACGTTCCCCAAACGACCTCAGCGTCTTCCAAACGCATAAAACTAGTTGACAATTTACCTTTTAACGTTCTATAAAGCGTGCCCAAACATCTTGCAACGTTCGCCTAACGACTTGTCAACAACCTGGCAGCGACCTTCTCGCAATCTACAACGTTTACAGCAAAACTTAATTTTCAGAAAATATTTCGTTGTCAAGACCGGAAGCACACGCCAAGGACATTAGACTGTCGTTGGATACACGTTGAGGACGTTAGACCATCGCTAGAATAGTGGGGCTGTGTACGCGTTAGACTTGCGCTCCTCTGTCGTTACACATTCGTTGCAATTATCGGCGCCCTCTCAACGTTTTAGCAACGACTGCACAGCGCACGGGAACGCATGCCCAGCGACCTCCTAAAGACTCCATAACTTACAATTGGACGCTGGAGAGTGGTCGGCAGTTTCGTGCATTCACAAAATTTTCCGACGACCACATCGCAAACCAACGTCCACACAACGACAAGCCAGCGACCAAACAGCGACTTCAACGTTTTGCGACGTGTTGGCAAATTTACTTTGTCGTTACTCGTGCGTTGACCAAAAAAGTGAAAATGTGACAGGGCCATAAAGACTATTACCTATTAGTGTGTGACTGCGAGTACATTGGTATTGATGCCGTCGTTATGATTAATTCAGCTAGGGTGTACGTACATATACAGGGTTATCCATAAAATTATGTCGATGGGTAGAAAGTCCTCTCTCCCCGATAAACCATCACCGATTTCATGAAAAAAAATGTTTTTTAATGGAAAAATTACAGGAAATGGTAAACAGTTTACCATGTATCTCTTCTAGACATAAGCAGTAATAACATAGATTTATACAATTTTCAATGTACTTTCAAGTGAAATAAGTTTATGTTCAAAATGTTGAGATAAAATGTGCTGTCAGGCAAAATGTTTATTTTTTTGCTTAAAAAATCATATAAGATTGTGAAAATTAACCACAAAAGCCGGAATGTTCATTCATTAGCTATTATCATACTCGTCCCTGTTCTGTAAGTCTCTCTTTCATATTGAGGTTCATAACTATCAAGATGATTATATCGGATAATAAACAGAAAAAGGATTCATTCTTTTATAAGCAATTCAACTGAGTCATCCTTCTTATCATTTGTAATGATTTGGTTTTTTTTTTTTTTCGATATTATATTTTTATTATGCTTTGTTATGATCACAGGGATTTATCACGCTTCCCAGTTTATAAAATGTACTATATAGGTTATAAACCATAGTACATAAAGCAACTGAGAAGCGCAATAAATCCCTTGAATTCTGAAGTTTATCACAAAAAATTATATCCAGTGACCAATTTTTGCCTGTAAATCATAGGGTACACTATATTGGTACATACCTTCATTTTAGGGTAACGCGGAATACATTTTATTTATCATGAAGAAGGTTTAAAATATTTTGATTTTAAACCAGCTGGTATCTATTATCAATAAATGTTCAAATCTTCTATCCCCCCCCCCAAAACAAAGAGAAAAATGAACGCATATTTCATAAAATATTTGTGAATTGTAAATTTTTTTTTTTCTATTTTTATTTTGGATTTATTTTAAGTCTAAATAAATATTTTTGGTTTACAATTCACAAATATTTTGTGACACATACATAGAGAAATAAATTGGTCCTTCATTTAAAATTTCAAAATAAGCAGCCCCCCCCCCGTACCCGGATATTTATACTTAAAATAGGGCAACGGTTACGCTGCAACATACGCCTGTCATATGATTATGCACGGTCCATTTGATATTCGGGGGGGGGGGGGGGGGGCGCTTGGGTTTTTTGTCGGAGCGAGATTATTTTTTTCGCCCCGAACAGGGGCAAAATTATTTTTTTCTTACAAAGTTGGAGCAAGGAAAATTTTTTTATAACAATTGATGTGAATATTAAGAATATTTGTGTTTTTTCCATAGAAATTCTTCAGTTTTACTTAAATTACTTTAAACATTACTTTATTTTTATGTAAAACTTGTATTCACTTCTAAACTGAGAGAGATAAAAGATTTTTGCAATATATAATTTTCAGTAAACAAAATCTATATATGGTCATGTAACATGTAAGAGGGCCTGATGCAAGTTTTTACATGTAGAAATGTAAACTAGTGAAAAACTTATTTAAATTCTCCTTCCAAGCTTGTACATGTATATAAAATTAGACACTATGGTGATACATGTATCTATTAATAGTAATATATTATTTTGATAATGTATTTAAGCGTTTTTATTGTTTCAGTTACATGCATACTTCTGATATTTCCCATTATGAACTTGCCATTACAGAAGAAAACGATGGCGAGCGAAGCGAGCCAAAATTTTTTATAGAAAGTAAAATCTGTGGCGAGCGAAGCGAGCCGAAAATTTTTCAGGAATTTTAAGCGAATTATATGGTTATTCTTCAAATTCAGATTACTTGTAAGAGCAAGATTATTTTTTGTCACATCATGAGCAAATTAATTTTTTTCATCAAAATTCAGAGCAAAATTATTTTTTTCGAAAAAAACGCAAGCCCCCCCCCCCCCCCCCCCAGAATATCAAATGGACCGTGCCTTAATGATGTCAAATGAACTTGACCTTCTTTGACCCGTATCCTAACAATCAAGTAAGTACTTTGTCTGGGTCTACTCAATCTTCATGGTTAGCCTGAAATTCCTAAGCTTTGATATCACCATGCATTACCGATTTATCTATTATACAACGAAAGATATTTAACATACAAATTGGAAATTCCTATTTCGATCAGACGGTTTGGTCACCATATCTTGTTACAGCATGTGTGCATGCAACCACCTCCTCTTCCGCATAATTTCTCAAATGTGCAAAAGGAGGAGATAAAACCCCCTTACATACATAAAATATCATTTATATTTTATTTATCATGAAGAAGATTTAAAATAGTTTGACCAAAAATAGATTTGAATGATTTGTTTGAAAAATTTAACTAAAAATCTTTTTTTAGCCACAAAATGACATTGACCCTGACCTTCAAAATCAATAGGGTTTTCTGTCTTTTTAAAGTCAATGTTCATGGTAAAAGAGACCTAGCTCAAATGACAGTGTATCAATCGTGTTTGCAAATGATTTTTTTGAAAAATTTAACCAAAAATCTTTTTTTAGCCACAAAATGACCTTGACCCTGACCTTCAAAATCAATAGGGGTTTCTGTCTTTTTAAAGTCAATGTTCATGGTAAAAGAGACCTAGCTCAAATGACATTGTATCAATCGTGTTTGCAGTTCCTATAGTTTTAATAAATAAATGTGAGTATGACCCCCCCCCCCCCCCTCTCCCTTAAATGTACGCATACACGTAATTTCTCTGTTGATGGAACAAAATATATAGAAAGTCCGTTACATATTTGAAAGATCATTAATTTTCCTTTAAGTATGAATAATTCCAAAACATACTTAACCAAAAAGAGAACAACAACAATTATTTCAATGAAATTTTAATAAATCTATCTTAAGCCTAAAAAATGACCTTGACCTTTCCCGCACGACCTTGAAAATAAAATTCTCTTACGTTCGTTAAGTTAAATCTACGTGGTAAATATGATGTTACAAGCTTAAACGGTTTTGTCTCTATGTTCTCGAAAGGTGCAGGACGCACCGGTGCTGCAATACCGATATCCGTCACCCCCCCCCCCTTCCATAGGATAAAAGACAGGCATACAAGAACAGCCATAAAAATCCTAATCTTACCCCAGTTTAGAGGATAAAAATAAAATTTTTGCTTGAATTTTGTAACATGATAGAAAAAATATGTTATAACTACCAAAGATTGTAATTTCACTGCAATGATATGATTATGTGAATTATATAGAAAATATCCAGAAATCCGTGATTTATGAATGAAAAATACAGTTTCCCCCCAAAAAACTGAAAATACAAATAATGTGTTTAAAACGTAAGTTATTATGCGAAAGAGCACAAAAGATCAGAATGGAATACATCCTTCAATTATCAAATTCATAAGAGATAAAGATGTTATGATTGAAGTATAGAAATAATATTAATAGAAATTAGTATGCAGATTTTTGTAGAAAAACAGCAGTTTTGAAGTTTTTGCAATAAAATAATTAAATTATTGATATCAATGGGAAGAGGAAAATGTTCAGATTTAATTTTTTGAAGAACGATCAGAATTCATTCAGTGGATCTCAGAGACGGGAAAAATTAAAATAGAATTTTCACAAAGTAATGCAATTTTTTAGCAAAATAAACTTTAACCCAAAAACGCAAATTTTATGAGAAATTTGAATTAAAACTTATCATATTCGAAAAAATATTAAATATGTTAGTAATTTTCACCTTTCAATCTTTGATGTTACTTTCCACAGAAAAAATATTCATCGATTCCTTTTTTCAGTGATTTTTCGGTATTTTTTTATACGTTGATGACGTCATTTCAACGTCATTTTTGAAGACGTTCTACAATGAAAATCATTTGACGACATCTTGATTCATGAACCACAGATAAAGAGCTTTCATTTGATACCAATATTTGCCGAATACCATAAAATTTAAACAGCTTTTCTCATCTAAAAATCCGAAAACACTAAAAAATCTGTGTAAATTTCTTCTGGTTGTCAAGGAAAAGATCGACTGATTGAATATTTTGTATAGGATAATGTGCATATATGTATCATTCAAATGTATTAATATTGATAACCCAAAATCATGTATATTATCATTTATCCACCCTCCTCTCTTCAATGTATTTTGTATGTACATTTATGAGATTAAAGAATTGTCATTGTCATTGTCATTGTCATTGTCATTGCCGTGTACTATGCGTGTCGACTAAACTCCTAAAATAAGCCACTTTTGGCGACTTGACAGAAAACAACGCCCGCAATACCCAAGGCCAGGACGCAATCCTCCACCACCCTAGACGGGAAGTGACAAAAACAAGAGACCGCCTCTCCTAGAAATTGCGAATTATTGTTTGACTGCAGGAGTCAATAATGTATGCAAGAAAATGTAAGGCACGGCCCATTCTGGGGGTGGGCTTGGGTTTTTTTTTTTGGTTTTTTTTTTTTTGTTTTTTGTTTTTGTTTTTTGTTTTTTTTTTGTCGAGTATAAAGCAAATGTCGAAGTTCGATTCAATATATATACATGATCTATTTGTACATTTTTTTTAATGTTCATAACACGTTGACGTAATTCTTCTATTTCTGTATAAAAATTCTTTTCAGTTATGCATCTAAGTGTCGTTTTTAATATACAACTACACATAATGACGTATGAATAGAAGTTAGATGCATATGTTATATAACTACTACGGAACATTTTTCCTTCTTTCTTTCTACTTTGATTATTTTCTTAACATTTCATTTTTGTTAATTTATTCATATATTTATTTATTTTTGGCAAAATGATGTGTACGCAGTTGCGTACTTGAGTATGGGCAGTTACGCGCCTGGTCTGAAGAGGGGGTCTTCTAGAATTGTTAAAATTGGCGAAAATCTTAAGTTATCCTTTCAAAGCTTACATTGTATATGAATAAGACTCTAGGGTGATACATGCATAGATCTACATGTATTAATAGTAATACATTATATTGATAATTACGTTCAAGCCTTTTTGAAAAGAAGCCCTTTTTCCATTAACATTGCATTCTTTTGATATTTTCAAACATGAACTTCACCATTAAAGATATAATGAACTTTACCATTAAAGAAATAATGCTTTTGATAGAAAACTATGGCGAGCGAAATCTTATGGTAAATCTTCAAATTCAGCTTGCTTGTAAGAGCAAGATTTTATTTTTCTAACACAACACAACGAAATTTTTTTTTTTAATGAAAATTCAGAGCAAATTTTTTTTTTTTTTTTTTTAAACCTAACCCCCCCCCCCTCCCCCCCCCCCCCCCCCCCCCATTACTCATGCTTTGGTAAGTTATTAGCGAGCGGAGCTCGCTGCAAAGGCCCGAAGGGCCTTTGCGAGCGAAGCTCGCCCTTATGGTAACGCGTATACTCTTACCTTATTGAGAAAATATGCTGAATCAAAGAATGAGAATGTACTACTATGCTTTCAAAAACTTTCGTCCCCTCGCAGACAGAGTTACTGCGGAGATGCTGAATATTGCCATTTAATTTTTTTTTCGACTCCGAGTATACGTATATGTTATACTCAATTTTTGTTTACAAGTTCAATTCATTGACATAATTTTTCGCAAAGCAGATTACGAAATAGTATCGACAACTCGGCGTAACCGCGGAATCTTTTTAGGAAAGCCGACATCTCCGTTTGAGTATTTTGTTTACTGTGCTTCTATGACGTCATTGACGTCATCGCGCCAAATTCTTAATGTCACTTTGACGTTGTAAGATTTTCCTTTGATGGACGTATTTTGCTTGACGTAAACGCTTCTAAAAAGTCAATAATCCGGCCAAAGTGTTCCCATGGGCGATTTTGTGTTCAATCCGGATGGCTTCACGTTATCAAGTTTCTCAATCCAGAACACTTCTCGGGTTTTACGATAGTATTTTGAGGCATCCGAGCATTTCTCCAAAAATTATAATTTTGATGTCCGATATAGTTTTCTTTATTGAAATTTTATGAAACAGGCTTTGGACGATTGTATCTGACAACGGCGAGATCGTTTTTTTTTTTCTTCTTTTTTGGCGATATGCAATGAGTTATTTATTTTCATTCAACCGTTTTATTACAAAATTAAAATGGCTTGAAATAAAAAAAAATCACATGTAGCCAGGAAATATAACCAGGTCTGTTTATAAATCCTCGGTCTGACCAGTTCTAGCTGAGCTCTTTAAACTAGATCATTGATATAAGGTTTCAAAATCATTCACCTTATGTGTTTGCTCGTATGTTTCTGTAAATTTGACTGGAATCCCCCCACCCTCAACCTAATCTAATATTTGCCGGTCTAGGCCAAAACAGGAATGTACAAAGAACCATATTTTAAGCCCCCCTTAAAATGTTCATCTGCTGGTCTAGACCAATTTTACAAATGCCTCTGTGTTTCCACTCGCCTTATACTGCCTTTTTTTGTTGGCAATCATCAAACAGAAAGTTTTGTCAGATAGGATAAACCGTCATAGTCTAAAATTATTTAATATATAATCATATTTATTTTCTCCCCGCTCGCACAAAAAGGCTTTGCCTTGATTCATATTAAACCTGCCTGGTGATAACATACATAAAGAAAACATGAAAAACAAACAAACTAAACAGTCAGTGAAAAGCAAATCGCAGGTGCGTTAGTAAAGTCGGGATCAAGTATGATAATTGGAAAAATCCAGCACGTGGTTCTTTCTCGATTTCCTTTTTTGTAACCAAAGCATCACCATTACTTGGACAAACAGTTTACGCGCCACTGTCAGGCAATTTGCGACGATGGCGAAACCTAGAGTTTTCTTCGATATGTCAGCTGATGGACAGTCTGTGGGGAGAATAGTCATGGAGGTAGTTAGAATTCATTTGGCTTCAGTACTAGATTCAGGCTACACCGCTAAAATTTGTCAGAGGAAACACTGGAGAAAAGCAAATCTCGTTTATTAGTTTTAATAATCAGGGCCTGTTTTTTAATATGAATCAAGGCAAAGCCTTATATGTGCGAGCGGAGAAAAAATAGATATGACTAAATCCAAAAAAATGATATTTCTTTTTTATTTTCTTGCGTTTTATTTTTAAACTATGACGGTTTATCTTATCTTACAATATTTGTGAAATTTTCTGTTTGATGATTGCCAAAAAAGGTAGTTAGGGCGAGTGGAAACACGGAAGTATTTGTTCTTTTGGTATAGACCAGCAGATCAAATTTTTAAGGGGGTGAGCTAAAATATGCATGATTAAAATCTTAAACAGATGGGGCACTTTCAAATCTTTTCTATCATTTTGTGTCTCCTACAAAGAGCGGTAACTCTTGCATATTCAGCACTGCAGTACAAAATTCGAAAAAATATTTTGACATGTTCCCTATCTGCTAGATCAATAAAAATGCATGAATTTGATTCAATTATTCATATTTTACAGTAAAAAAAATATATTGACCTTAAAGTGTAGATGTTTCACTATTTTCTACATAATTCAAATATTCAGGAGGCTTGACGCACCTGTAAACGTTCTTGTCGCAAGACCAAAATAAAACTACATGTGCTTCCCGGTTTCAAGGTCATGGAAAAAAATATAGCTCCATCAACAAAAAATTTCTTCATTTAGAAAAAAAATAAGAAAGTCACCAGGTGAACAAAAATGTTGCATAAAAAAATCCACTTCCAGTTGAGAAAAATATGTCAGAAAGTTTGATTACTTCATCCACCAAGGAAGAACTATATTTCATTGGGTAGCCTGAAAAATAGTCCTTTGTTGTGATTTCACTGCGCAAGGATAATTTGACACCATTCCTTTCGGTATGCTTCTGAACATTACCATACAATCTGTTTGTCAGTATTCTCGGGACCCCCTGGGACTCTATGTGAAACCCCAAACGGGGACCATTTCAAGGAGACGGTAAATTTGATAGTGTGGGGCACACCCCCTGATTTGCGAGATCGTCTCTATAATGAGGGATGGTGTCGCATTATCGAGACAAAAATATCCCTCTTATTCGAGATTTTTGGTTCAGTTTTATTACTTTTGTGAATTTCGTCTGAAAAAATTAAAAAAGCGCAGCATTGTCGGCCCATGGCATGAATATCTAGATCACATTCCTTCTTGACAAATCAAGTTTTATGCAATATAATGATGCGACTTTGAAATATGCTAAATTGAAATCAGCTCCTCTGCATTTCCGTGTCATATTCACATAACAAATTTGATAATTTCTCCAGCAAACTTCGTTATTTTCCCACAAACTTACTTACATGTGATGAGCTGAGGTTCTCTACTTTCATTTCAGCAATCTATTGCGCATATTAGATTGCGCATCGAGGCAAAATCATCGTCACAAGAGAGTGCATGGTCAATAATATATGGCGGCCCATTAGGGTTATGATATTCAATGTTGTTGTTCATCAGAGATGCATCGTGTAAGAGTTGTCTTTCCAAACCGTCAACATTTGTCAGAAGAACGATCGTTTTATCCAGATTTCATTATGTTTACAGGCCTTGAAACTCATGAAAATCTTTGGTTGTCATTCGGGCAACCTGCTTTGAATATCAGGTTGCCCGAAACCATTTTTACTTGCCCGAAATCATTGAACTGAAAAACTAAGCTGTCATTCTTTATTTCCGCTAATTTGAACATTTTACATAAATTCCATTTCTTTTTCAATTTCTTTTTCAACAAATTTCTCATTTAATTCATCATGCTTGTGTGCATCAGTTAGAGGACTCGTTAATCTTTACAGATTCCAATCTCAATGATTTACATCGTTTGACAAACTTTGCTTTAAGTTTTACTTTGCCACTCTCTGTGCATACCGTAATTTACAAATCATTGAGGGCGCATCACCTTCATTGTCCCTAAACTCCAGCCAAGGCCGATTCGTTTTCCAGGCCTCTTTGAGCGACCTTGGTTTAATTCCTATGACTTTCATAGTCCCTTTTTGTTTTCTTATCAGGTTGTTCAACACCTTGTATAAATATCCACTTCACTGTTAAAAAAGATTTAACATGCAGGAAATCTACAACCGTATTATAAAATTCGGGCTATAACGGACCGTCGTACGGAAACTTTAAACCGATCATGAAGTCTGCTATCTGAAAACTCCTAGTTTTTCTGATTCTGACTTAAAGCAAAGATGATTTAAAATTTTTATTCATTATTTCATCGAGGTAAGCATACATTGAATGTCTGAAAATAGGTCGTCAGTCGGACGAATTGGTCTCAATTCCAGGTCGTCCCACAGGTAAGTAGGTTGTTTTTGACGATCGGACGACCGCGAATTTCGAGCCCTGTGTTTAGTAATGAATAAGTGATGTTGACATAGAATAATAAAAAAACCTGTATAATTATGATTTCTAGACGTTCCGGCCACAAACCAATCCGGCCACGACTCTCTGACCCCAGTCGATGCGGCCACTGACGCATCCGGCCACAGGTACCCCGGACGATCCGGCCCCCGTACACTTTTACATAGACTGACCATGGCCAATGACCCTGTCAATGTATTAACCCCGGACGATCCGGCCCCTGTATATTTGTATATTTATGGAATATGTTATA
Source organism: Pinctada fucata (assembly GCA_028142955.1). NCBI lineage: Eukaryota > Metazoa > Mollusca > Bivalvia > Pterioida > Pteriidae > Pinctada > Pinctada fucata. The sequence goes on from AP027103.1 coordinate 40,046,271, forward strand.
CCCCAAGTCGATCCGGCCCCTGTATACTTGTATATATATGGAATATGTTATAACCAAAGTCTATCCGGCCCCTGTATACTTGTATATATATGGAATATGTTATACCCCATGTCGATCCGGCCCCTGTATACTTGTATATATTTGGAATATGTTATACCCCAAGTCGATCCGGCCCCTGTATATTTGTATATATATGGAATATGTTATAACCCAAGTCGATGCGGCCCCTGTATACTTGTATATATATGGAATATGTTATAACCAAAGTCGATCCGGCCCCTGTATACTTGTATATATATGGAATATGTTATACCCCAAGTGGATCCAGCCCCTGTATACTTGTATATATATGGAATATGTTATACCCCAAGTCGATCCGGCCCCTGTATACTTGTATATATATGGAATATGACAAATATGGATAATGACCATAACAATAATTGAAGGATAAAATACACAGGGGCCGGATCGTCTTAGGTGTTTGATTAAACGAAGGCCGGATCGTCTGGGGACAATGTTTATTTATATAAGATACACAGGGCCGGATCGTCTTGGGGTACAAGAATTGAATGATAATATACACAGGGGCCGGATCGTCTTAGGTGTTTGATTAAACGAAGGCCGGATCGTCTGGGGACAATGTTTATTTATATAAGATACACAGGGGCCGGATCGTCTTGGGGTACAAGAATTGAATGATAATATACACAGGGGCCGGATCGTCTTAGGTGTTTGATTAACCGGGGGCCGGATCGTCTTTGGTACTTGTGGCCGGAGTGACTAGGGGCCGGATCGACTGGGGCCTGATCGTCTGGGGCCGGTTCCCATTTCATAGTGGCCGGATTGGTTTGTGGCCGGATCGTCCTGTTACCTATAATTATGTCATAACATGCCATTTCTACATTCAAGAAGAAGAAAATAATTGAAATAGTTGAATATTTCATTCCTGATAATTAGTTTTATTTTTCACAAATACGTTTATTCTATGAAAAAAAAATATAAAATAAACATGATGAATAAAATTCAATTAACAGTAGTCTGAAATGATACCAATTTGACAATATGATAGAGCATTTAAGAAAAATCCAATGTTGCTGAACATTCAACATGCACAAGTTTATGTTACGTATTGCTCTCCATACATTGTACATGATAACTGGAACTGATAACGAAAGTAGGGCAGTGAACTAGATTGATGCTCATTGGCTAATTATGCAAATGTCATATCCGGGTCAGTGTATAGAAACGTTTTTCAAAGATGTCACAACCATCTCAGTTGGCTTTTTCCTTCAAAGAAATTTTATTTCAAGGTGAAAATAAACATTGAAGTCGGGGGTAGGTAAGATTCTCAGCTTGAAGCATCTCTAATTTTCAAGTTCCTGTTTCATTGCAGCATCCGATACGTTGACGGTAAACATTTTTATGTTTATTGGGCAGAGGAAATTCGGACCAAACAGGAAACGTCATGCGCTTTTGCGTTCTTTCCGCAAAATTCAGATTTATTCTCATTAAGATCACAATCATCTCGCATTTTCGAGATATTTTCATGACCCCATTCAGGGATTATACCGCATTATAGAGGCGATCTCGCAAATCAGGGGGTGTGCCCCACCTGTTAAACATCTTTCTTTTCTATAATTGTTCTTGGCATCTTAAACTAAATGATTGTTTATCATATACTTGGTGTTAGAAAAAAAAATGGGTAGCCGGTACGGTAAGTGGAAACAAAAAAATTTGTTCTTTTGGCCTAGACCGGCAGATATTAGAGTGGGAGGGTTGTTTTGTCAGAACATGACGTCATAGTACATCTCGCGCTTGACGAGGGCTCGTAGTTATGACGCCGTATTTTCTTAAACATTCAAGATTGCAAAAAGTGATAATTAATAGTTCGTTGATCAAAATCATTCGAAAATCATTTTTCGTCAAAATTATAGGGCCTATATAAGAGGTTAGCGCACCTGGTCCTGTTGATAATTTCAATTTTCATTCCTTATTTTGTTTTTGTTATACATAACTTAAATGTAATTGTTCAAAACATGAAAATGAAATGAAAAATTTCAATTTTTTAAAGATTTAATCAAAATTCAAAAACGGGACTGACATCCTACTTTTATACCGGAATAATGCATATCCGTCTGCTAGTTGATCTTCTCTCTTGCAAACATTGAATCCACTATGATCGGTAAATTAAAAATGGCAGATTTGCAAGTCAAATGTATTCTTTCAAATAAATAGGACATAAAATCTGCAAAAGTAGGTCATTTAAGGCCCATTGGAACTTTCGCGCATCTGGTTCAGATTTTACAATGTGTCGCTCGTCTCCTAAGTAGCAATAACAGGTGGTCGCAGGTACAGAAAATGAGATTATTTTAGACAAATATGGTGATATTTCACAGTTCAAAGGGGACTTTTTCCAAATTTGTCTTTTTTGCGACGTCTGACATAGCAAGTAAATTGGTTACTTTTAGAGGTAATCATTTTAGAAGGCAAAATTTGAAAGTTACTTGAAAAGGTAATTTTAAGCTTACCTCTACCATGCCTACGAAGTTGAGTGAGCTCACGCTATACCCCCGCGCGTCAGCGTCCCGTTAAGAAGTTTGGGGTAGCTCAGTATTTGGCAAAGTACTGATGCTACAGTAACCAAACTTGCACAAGTGATTCATCTTTGGATGCTGAGATGAACCCATGCATCAGATGCTGCATCTGACCTACATTTTTCGCTTTAGTGACTTGGTTAAGAAGTTTGGGGTAGCTGAGAGTGGCTTGGTTAAGGTATCCGTTGTACAAATAAATATCAAGTGTATTATATAGTTCGAATCATGGCATATTTTTACCTAAATATACCTGATACAACATAAATAATAGTTTCTATCATCAAAGGTCAACATGCCGACCGTCACTCAAGCCACGGAAACTATCGAGACACTGCCGAAGATTACCGAGATAATTTTAACACTGTTTAAATGGACGAGACGTCCGCGAGATTTACATTTGTACATTGGATACGTTAAGAAGTTTGGGGTTGCTCAGTATCTGCATGATCTGACAAAGTACTGATGCTACAGTAACCAAACTTGCATAAGTGATTCATCTTGGGATGCCGAGATAAACCCATGCATTGGATGCAGCATCTGACCTACTTTTTCTACTTGAGTGATTTTGCTTTTCAGGGTTCACCCTAGCCCTGCAGAGTAATGAGATAAAAAATCTCATTTGCTAATAAATAATGAGATTTTTTTTATTTCAATGAGATTTTGAATGTTTTTGTTTGAAAAAATAGTGAAAAAATAAAACTTCGGTTTCTCTTAATTTCCATGAACATCTGGCAACACATTATTTGAATGTGAGAATGGCCCTGGACTTTTTCTTTTCCCCTTGTTTGATTTGAATGACATTTTAAATGAAAACTGAGGTCAAATAATTTTTAGCTCACCTCGACAAAGTTGAGTGAGCTTATGCTATACCCCCGCGCGTCCGCGTCCGGTTAAGAAGTTTGGGGTAGCTCAGTATTTGGCAAAGTACTGATGCTACAGTAACCAAACTTGCACAAGTGATTCATCTTTGGATGCTGAGGTGAAAGCATGCATTGGATGCAGCATCTGACCTACATTTTCCGCTTGAATGACTTGGTTAAGAAGTTTGGGGTAGCTCAGTATCTGACAAAGTACTGATGCTACATTTACCAAACTTGCACAAGTGATTCATCTTTGGATGCTGAGGTGAAAGCATGCATCGGATGCAGCATCTGACCTACATTTTCCACTTGAGTGACTTGGTTAAGAAGTTTGGGGTAGCTCAGTATCTGACAAAGTACTGATGCTACAGTAACCAAACTTGCACAAGTGATTCATCTTTGGATGCTGAGGTGAACCCATGCATCGGATGCAGTATCTGACCTACATTTTCCACTTGAGTGATTTGGATAAGAAGTTTGGGGTAGCTCAGTATCTGACAAAGTACTAATGCTACAGTAACCACACTTGCACAAGTGATTCATCTTTGGATGCCGAGATGGACCCATGCATTGGATGCAGCATCTGACCTACTTTTTCCACTTGAGTGATTTCGCTTTTAAAAGCCAATATTGAGCAGAGTATAAGTGCTACATGTACCAAACTTGCATATTGGATGTATCTTTGATCAAACTTTCATAAAATGACCTTGACCTACTTTTTCCGCTTGAGTGATTTTGCCTTTAAAAGCCAATATTGAGCAAAGTATAAGTGCTAGATGTTCTTAACTTACATATTAGATGTATCTTTGATCAAACTTTCATAAAATGACCTCGACCTACTTTTTCCGCTTGAGTGATTTTGCCTTTAAAAGCCAATATTGAGCAAAGTATAAGTGATACATGTACCAAACTTGCATATTGGATGTATCTTTGATCAAACTTTCATAAAATGACCTTGACCTACTTTTTCTGCTTGAGTGGTTTTGCCTTTAAAAGCCAATATACATGTACTAAGAAATATGTTTGAATTGAATTTTGCTGTCACGAGGTGAGCTTCGTAATCTGTGATTACCTATGTTTTACTCAAATATCGCATTTTTACAGCGTTGTCGCGCTAAAAGATTGCATACCTCCTTTGAATTAATCACACTTAAGTTAATACAATGCGACAGATCAGGAGATTCGTCTTAAATCTTCGAATTTTCAGCTGATTAGTTGAATTCCACGTGCGGCATTACGTATGTATTTATGAACTCGGCGGGTATAGTGTGGACTTACACATTGTATATACATGTACCCAATCTGTTCCCTGAATTTCCCGTGTTTGACTGTCGTATTGACGTTTGCACCTTTGAGGCAGGGATGCAACTTCGTGAAATTTTCTAGGCGCCACAAGAAAATCTACGAGCCCACAGTGAAATTATCTAAATAATACAGAAATTAAAGCTAAAAATGCTTTAAAATGCATTTATTTGATTGTTACAGTCCAGCTGAAATTTCCATTGATCTTTGGTGCACTTTGGATTTTTCATGCTTTTGTACACTATCTATTTGATAGCTTGTACACCCTTTTGTGAAATTTGAACCAGTTTTATCATATTTCAAGCAGAGAGTGCATGTCATCCCTTCACTGCTGTCCTCTAGCCATGGATGATCGATCTGCCACTTTGAATTGAAGGTCCGTGCCCGTTTCACATCATACTGTTTAAAATATTGGCCCCTGTCCACATCTTTCCGCTTTTCAGCGGGCGGTTTCACGCCTTCGATAAAACGCCACATACTGACTGGCGAATTTGTTCTGATCAATTGACATTGACAACGCTACGGCATGTGGACGCTTTAAATATCGACACAAGAGCGTTTACTTTTAAAGCGTCTAAAAGACTTTGACCGGAGCAAAGTCGGAGCGGACTAAAACGTGGAAAACCACGATCCGGATTCTATTCGCCAAGTGGGCGACCTGTATTTGAGTTCTGGTCGTCCACACACAAGATTTGGTCGCATTGGCGAGTGGGCGAGCGGTAATTTGCAACCGTGTGAGGGTTTTTTTTATCCGACGATGTAAGGATTTAGCTTTACCTTTCTCAAGGTTGTCAGCGGTACATGCTCTTTTGTCATTGTTATATCAATAGAGTATGAAATATTACAATGCAATCCTGATGTTGTTTTACAGAAAAAAAAAACTGGAAAAGAAAAGTAGATCTATATAGTATACAAACACTTTTCATCAAAAGTTTACAAGTGGTATTGCGCACGCGAGTAGACCGGCTTTTTACATGTATTTGTCGTCGAAACGTAGCCAGTACTAAGCAATAACTAAGTATCTTCAAGGACTTATAAACAGTTTACAAGTCATTTGAATCGTCAACATGAACAATAGCTATACACCCCAAACTTCTTAACCAAGTCACTCAAGCGGAAAATGTAGGTCAGATGCTGCATACGATGCATGGGTTCACCTCAGCATCCAAAGATGATTCACTTGTGCCAGTTTGGTTACTGTAGCATTAGTACTTTGTCAGATACTGAGCTACCCCAAACTTCTTAACCAAGTCACTCAAGCGGAAAATGTAGGTCAGATGCTGCATCTGATGCATGGGTTCACCTCAGCATCCAAAGATGAATCACTTGTGCAAGTTTGGTTACTGTAGCATTAGTACTTTGTCAGATACTGAGCTACCCCAAACTTCTTAACCGGACGCGGACGCGTGGGGTTATAGCATAAGCTCACTCAACTTCGTCGAGGTGAGCTAAAAATGCGAGAATATCGCAAAATCGTGGCCTAGGGTGATCCCTGGCTTTTAAAAGCCAAAATTGAACAAAGTATAAGTGCTACATGTACCAAACTTGCATATTGGATGTATCTTTGATCAAACTTTCATAAAATGACCTTGACCGACTTTTTCTGCTTGAACGATTTTGCCTTTAAAAGCCAATATTGAGCAAAGTTTAAGTGCTACATGAACCAAACTTGCATATTGGATGTATCTTTGATCAAACTCATTAAATGACCTTCACCTACTTTTTCTGCTTGAATGATTTTGCCTTTAAAAGCCAATATACATGTACTTAGAAATATGTTTGAATTGAATTTTGCTGTCACGAGGTGAGCTTCGTAATCTGTGATTACCTATGTTTTTAATTACTTGTTGAAGTAGCACCCCTGACTGATATATTGCAATATATCGCAATATTTCATATGAAATATCGCAGTATGATTGCCATTATGGGACTATATAATATGCTAATGAATATTCAAATACCAATTTTCCATTCGAATATTTGCTGATAAATATTCATTCACGAATATTCGTTTCAGCTCTAAATTAAATTTTTTTTTTAGCTGGAAAATTAGGAATCAAAATGGAGATTTTGAACTGTGGTTAACATGGTTAACAGACATTTTGGTTTATTGTTACAGCCCTAATCAGCTAATGGCCAGCTATGTAATCTTTGATTACCCTATGTTTTCATAAGGCTCATGATAAGCATTACCTAAATATATAAATCACATTCTCTGTAAGATTTCCAGTGTTCTTATGTGAGCAATGTGACCCCTGAGCCTCTTGTTAGGAACATGAATATAAAGCAACCTTTATAAATGCAAGGTACATAACTATAGTTACTACATGTTTATATATGTACTTTTTCAGCTGAGGGCTGATGTGGTTCCTAAAACTGCAGGTATGTATTACTTAACTATGTATACAAAAAAAAACCGTAATAATCCAGTAATACCATCATGAGATTCGCTTCACTTTCTCTCATACTGTCCAGTAATTATCCAGTCTGGATCCATTTTCTTTCTGCAGTAGCAGAAGAGTTTTCAAGACCTTAAAAAAGTAGAATGCACCTAAAAGTGGAGGAAAATTTGAGACGCTGTTATATGGATCTTGCATTTTTCATGGTCTTTAAAGGCTGACACAGGGACTAAAATTAAAGTTTTTGACATGGTAGCCACCCGGGCCCCTACATTTTCAGATTTATTAGCCCGGAGTAAATTTTGGTAGCCCGTGAAAAAAAATGAAATTTTGCAAAACGAAAGTGAAGTATAATATTCAGAAGCAAAACGGATCTAAGGCTCCGCACATCATCGGGTCCGTACTTTCAAACACTCGCGCGACTAAACGATGCAACTCTTTCAAGATTACGATTGACGTCGATGTAAACATCGCGCGAACAACAGGTGCTTTGTTAATAGGCTTGAAATATGATCCATACAAACCCCGAGAATTTTTAATCGCCACACGGGCGAGTGAGTAGGAAGGTTTCATGGGCCCGGGAGCAAAAGTGGTCGCCTCGGGCGACCGGGCGACCGTTAATTTTAGTCCCTGTGACACTTAGTACTGCTACATTTTCGATATAGTGAATCACCCTTAGTTATGATATTGAATGAGACTATATTCAGTGTGAACAATTGATTGCCACTTCACAAATGAACCTGTTCAGAAAAGTATATTCTGCAGAGCTATTATATAACTATTCACTAAAGGACAGTTCTAGTTTTACAATAAAACTTGCTGTTTTGGGAAGGATAATTGTCCAACAAATGTTCATATGAATCTTCATTGTACGCTTTAATAGTGCATAAGGTGACATCCTTGATAGTACGTGTAAGTTACTTAAAGGCCAGGGTTTTTTTTACCGAGTGGTAATTAATATGCACACTTGAGTGATCTTAGCTTGATAGGCATATAAACGCGGTGTCTACTAACCACTGATATTCCTAGAGACGCAAGAGGTGTGTGACATCAAATACATACCGATAGGTATACTTGGTTATGCTAATTAGTTTTACCACAATTTTACCTATTCGAAGCTGTCCATCATAAATTGAGAGGGTTAGGTGAACATAGGTCCAATCAGATTGCGATTAGAGATGTTAACCCTACAGCGGTCAGCGAGGAAATGACAGGAAATTTACCTGTCTTCTTTTATAGTCCCCACCTGGCCTTTAAGTGTAAGTGACATCCTTAATTTGAAGTTACTGTCTATGAAATAAAGATCCAACGTCTATTTCAGAAAACTTCCGAGCTTTATGCACTGGGGAGAAGGGTTTTGGTTACAAAGGCTCTACCTTCCATCGTGTTATACCGCAGTTCATGTGCCAGGGAGGAGATTTCACCAATCATAATGGCACTGGTGGAAAGAGCATATACGGAAACAAATTTGAGGATGAAAATTTCAAACTAACACATACAGGACCAGGTAATTGTATAACAAAATTAATTTGAGGTTGTCATAAGGAGGGTTCAGTTGTATTAATAATCTATTTTATAAGTAATGCATATATAGACATGATAGATATTGGTCAACGGGGGCATCACAAACACATCTTGTTCGAGAACATTCTTGAGGCTGATTATTTTATTATTACCAATACAAAAAGAAAACGTTAGTATCTCAAACTTTTGAGGAAATTTCCCAGTATGAAAAAATTTGATACACATTTCATAAATGTATGAAATTGTGACGCCTTTCATTGATTTATAGCATTCTGATGCCTGAATCTATCCTGTAAGGAGCAGTTCAGATAAGGTGTAAAATCTTCCCTGAAAAGTTTAAATTTCAAAATGCTAATTTTGAAAAAAAAAATTGAGAAGAATTGACCTCTAATTTTCACATTTGAATCTACTGTCAGATTGGATAAATTTATTCATTAGAAGACAGTTGTTTTGGTCAAAATTAGTGTCATGGTTCGTACAGGTCATGGAAAGTCATGGAATCTGACCTTGTCTTCCATGCGATGTTTATATCCCTGAAATTTTCGTATGATCATTAATTTATAAAACATCACGAAATGCAGAATTTCTGAAGATGAGTAGGTTCAATTGTTAAGTTTTGCATATGAATATCATTGATAGACTACATAATGGTCATAGCATCAGGTAGCCGCAGAAACGGTCAACGACACTTGGCTATTTCAGTGCTGTCGAAATACTCCAGAGTTTTGTCAGACATCGGTCTGACAGAATTCAAGATTTTTCAGACCGAACTTTTTTTTTCATATTTAGCATATAATTTTGGTCATATAATGATTTTAGGTCTAAATATATGCATATATTGCTCAAAGACAATGGACAAAATAATTCCAGTAAAATTCAATGTTATTATTGTTCAAGTGTAACTTGTCGCGTTGTGGTGCCAGCAAAAGCAAAGCATGACGGAGGGATGGACGGACGGACAGATGATGGAAGAAATGATTCTAACTTAAGTGACACACAATGCATCCCGTTAGAAATTTGTTTCGGTTTTTCAAATTTTCGTAGTTTTCTTTCGACCGACATTGTTCTACGAAGGTCACACAGTGGGTGCATTTCATTTGCCCATCTTCAAATGCCAGCCACGGCCGGCCGGATTTCCAACCATGTTGGAATGACCGCTCTGTGCGGTTCGCTTCATATTTTGCTTTGTTTTGAGTTTGTTCCACCCCCGAATCTGCTTTACATTTGTTTTTGTTTTTGTTTTGCCAACTTCTTGGCCAGGCCGCGGCCATTTTGGGGGGGTTACGAGTTATTTCATTTACCGATCTCGATACATTTTTTTCTCGGTCGGAAAATTTTTGTCGGACATTTGGTCCGGCACTCGGGCGTTTTTTGTCGGACATTTTGAAAAAATGTCCGATTGTCCGACAAGTCCGACGAATTTCGACAGGTCTGCTATTTGGTTGGTTGGGGTATGTTGGCAGCAGTACAAATCTGTGACCCAATTTCAGGATATGGCCGGTGCAAATTTGCAAGTTTTCCAGAAGATAACTGACTATTTCTGACTTTAATAAACCAAAACTAAACAATCGGCAATCATATTTTACCTTGTAAAGCTTTAATATCAATGATACGGCCGGAATTCTCACTTGCCTCTGCTTCGTCTCTTCAGGCGTCATGTTGTAAGTTTAAACTCGTGCGTCAGGTCAAACATGTGACACCCTGAGGTTGTTACCATAACAACGTCCATACATATGGATGGAGGTGTTGCGTTTTTGACTTGACGCATGGCGCTTGAATTCGAAGAGATGAAGCAGAGGCAAGTGGAATTCCGGCCGTATCATTGATATTAAAGCTTTACAAGGTAAAATATGATTGGCAATTGTTTAGTTTTGCTTTATTAGAGTCAGACATAGTCAATAATCCCCAGGAAAACTTGCCGATTCATGCCGGCCATATCCTGAATTTTGGTCCCAGATTTATTACATTTAGATTCCTGTTGCCAACATACCCCACCAACTACAGTAAACTTCGTATATAACGAAACTAAGGGGACCATTGGTCCAAATTTGTTATAGCCATATTTCGTTACATGCATTTTGATGCTAAATATGTTTCCTTGGTGTGGCCGAATGAAAAGTTAAGACCAGTATTCAATAGCTATGTTGTGATTTATTAAGTCAGCATTCTTTTTCAGTTGACATGCCGATAGAGTATTAGATTATTAACAATAATGTCCTCATGTGTATACAACTGGTCTCCTAATAGGTTATTAGTGCGGGGACAACACGGGGAGAGCAATTATTAGATAATTAGTAATTATCTGTCCGCTATTTGTGTTAATTTGGAATACCTGGAGGGCATTTCGTTACATCAGGTGAAAATAGTGAATAGTGTTGGCCAATTCTGCAGCTAAGCAACTGGTTGTATGCCTGTCATGGAAAATGTTTTTGAATTATGGAAAAGTCGTGGAATTTCAATATGAACCATGAGTGTTTTTTGCATACATTTGTAATCTCAGATATTGGTTCCCCCATCCTGTACAAAGTATTCATAAAACCTTACATCCATGAATCTTTTTGTCCCCCGCTTTCGCGAAAGCGCGGGGACATTAAAACTGTCTCGTCTGTCCGTCCGTCTGTCCGATAGTCAGAAAAACTATCGGACAGATGGACGGACAGACGAGACAGTTTAACCTTGTCCATAACTTTTGATTGGTAATTGATAGGGCTTTCATATTTCACATGTGTATTCCTTGAGACAAGACCTTTCCATGGATACAAAACTATAACATCGACCATAGCTTTTGGATGGTAAATAGTAGGACTTTCATATTTCACATGTGCATTCCTTTTCACAAGACCTTTGCCTTGGTAGCAAAGTTTGGACCTTTTGACCTTTTCTTGCAGTTTAATCTTTTGATATTTAGAACTTTGGTAGTACATGAGATATATTTTGAAAACTTTAAAATAGTAGGGGTGTCTGTAAGCATTTCTTTAAAGACAAACACCCAAAAGCAGGGGGACCACAATTCCTTGAATTTGAATTTTAAAGAATACTTGTATTTGTATCTTAATCAACTTCTTCTTCCTACAAAGGAATGACAACAAATGATATATAATTGACTGATTGAAAATTTCATATCTAAATCAAGCCTTTATTGTGAATTTGCCAATTCCATTGAACCCTGGACCTAAATCAAATGCCTTTTATTAATCACTGGAAACAGATCCCAAATGAAGCAGTTTTTAGCTCTACTGGTCTCTGACCAGTCGAGCTTATGCGATACCCCGTCGTCCGGCGTCCGTCCGTCTGTCCGTCCGTCCGTCCGTAAACAATTCTTGTGCTCGCAACTCCTCTGAAACCATAGGAGATAGAAAGCAAATTCTTTTTGTGTTTTACTTGGTATGTGGTGTAGTTGTGCACCTGACATTTGGTTTCAGCCCCTGACCCCCAGGGTCTTAGAAAATGGGTGTGGTCATGAAAATCCATGAAATCTTGTGCTCTCAACTCCTCTGACACTATAAATGCTAGAGACATGATTCTTTTTGCAATATGATGGGTCTGTAGTCTAGTTGTGCACCTGATATTTTGTTTGAGCCCCTGACCCCCTGGGTCTTAGAAAATGGGTGTGGTCATTTTTTTTCCTATATAACTCTATGTAATCTTGTGCTTGCAACTCCTCTGACACTATAAATGCTAGAGACATGATTCTTTTTGCAATATGATGGGTCTGTAGTCTAGTTGTGCACCTGATATTTTGTTTGAGCCCCTGACCCCCAGGGTCTTAGAAAATGAGTGTGGTCATTTTCTCCTATGTAATTCTATGTAATCTTGTTATTCAATTCCTCAGACGCTATATATGATAGAGACTTCATTCTTTTTGCAATATGATGGGTCTATGGTGTAGTTGTGCACCTGATATTTTGTTTGAGCCCCTGACCCCCAGGGCCTTAAAAAAGGGGTGTGGTCATTTTCTCCTATATAACTCTATGTAATCTTGTGCTCGCAACTCCTCTGACACTATAAATGCTAGAGACATGATTCTTTTTGCAATATGATGGGTCTGTGGTCTAGTTGTGCACCTGATATTTTGTTTGAGCCCTTGACCCCCTGGGTCTTAGAAAATGGGTGTGGTCATTTTCTCCTATATAACTCTATGTAACCTTGTGCTGGCAACTCCTCTGACACTATAAATGCTAGAGATATGATTCTTTTTGCAATATGATGGGTCTGTAGTCTAGTTGTGCACCTGATATTTTGTTTGAGCCCCTGACCTCCTGTGTTTTAGAAAATGGGTGTGGTCATTTTTTTTCCTATATAACTCTATGTAATCTTGTGCTCGCAACTCCTCTGACACTATAAATGCTATAGACATGATTCTTTTTGCAATATGAAGGGTCTGTGGTCTAGTTGTGCACCTGATATTTTGTTTGAGCCCCTGACCCCCAGGGTCTTAGAAAATGGGTGTGGTCATTTTCTCTTATATAACTCTATGTAATCTTGTGCTCGCAACTCCTCTGACACTATATATGATAGAGACCTCACTCTTTTTGCAATATGATGGGTCTGTAGTCTAGTTGTGCACCTGATATTTTGTTTGATCCCCTGACCCCCAGGGTCTTAGAAAATGGGTGTGGTCATTTTCTCCTATGTAATTCTATGTAATCTTGTTATTCAATTCCTCTGACGCTATATATGATAGAGACTTCATTCTTTTTGAAATATGATGGGTCTATGGTGTAGTTGTGCACCTGATATTTTGTTTGAGTCCCTGACCCCCAGGGTCTGAGAAAATGGGTGTGGTCATTTTCTCCTATATAACTCTATGTAATCTTGTTATTCAACTCCTCTGACACTAGAACTGATAGAGACCTCATTCTTTTTGCAATATGATGGGTCTGTAGTCTAGTTGTGCACCTGATATTTTGTTTAAGCCCCTGACCCCCAGGGTCTTAGAAAATTGGTGTGGTCATTTTCTCCCATATAAGTCTATGTAATCCTTTGCTCGCAACTCCTCTGACACTATAAATGATGGAAACTTCATTCTTTTTGTAATATGATGGGTCTGTTTTCTAGTTGTGCACCTGATATTTGTTTGAGCCCCTGACCCCCAGGGTCTTGGGTGTGGTCATTTTCTGCTATAGAAGTCTATGTAATCCTATGCTAGCAGCTCCTCTGATACTATAAATGATTTAAACTTCATTCTTTTTGCAATATGATTGGTCTGTGGTCTTGTTGTGCACCAATATTTTGTTTGAGCCCTGATCCCCAGGGTCTTAGCAAATGGGTGTGGTCATTTTCTCCTAGTATATAACTGTTTGTAAATTGTAATGTTGTGCTCGCAACTCCTCTGACACTATAATGATTGAGGCTTCATTCTTATGCAATATGATTGGTCCGTGTTCTTGTTGTGCATCTGATATTTTGTTTGTTTGAGCCTCTGATCCCCAGGGTCTTAGAAAATAGGTGTGGTCATTTTCCCTACATAATTGTGCTCTCAACTCTTCAAAGCTATTAATGAGTGAGAGTTGTTGTAATTCTTAATGCAATAAGATGGATCTGTAGTTTTGTTATGTCATTGATAGTTCATTTGAGCTAGCTAGCATTCCCTGCCCTCCTGGGATCTTGGAAAATGGGTGTGGCATTCTCTTTTTTAAATACTTTATCTTGGATATTATGAATTATATGAGTGATATTCTAGTTGCAGTCTATTCGATATGTTGTTTTGTTGTACTACTTTTAATTTGTTAAAATGCCTGCTCCCTATGGTCTTGAAAAATGGAAATCGATATTTATGTGTATGTATCTTATTCACATGTCAATGAGTAAATAAAAAACAAAACAACCAGGAGAGCTACAGTCTCGTCAGAGACTTCTGGTTAATGTTATATACATGTAGTTCAGTAATTGAAGTTTAATGTTGTAAATAACAGATCTATTAATGCAGTAGGTGTTATTGCAGGTGGTAATGATATCGTTCATGCTATACAACTGTTATAAGTCATTTTCATCAGTGCTGTAACAAAATTATCGAAGCCTTAGCTAAGCATGATAAGCATATTCATACTATGTTTTGTAGGAATTCTTTCAATGGCAAATGCAGGTCCAGGCACCAATGGTTCCCAGTTTTTCATCTGCACCGCTAAGACAACATGGTAAGTTAAACGGATTTGTCTCAGACTAAAAATTCAAGTCAAGTACACATATGAGTCCAGTTGAAAAACCTATATGTCAGGCCCTCTCCAAAACTGCAAATCTGATCAGACTTTTCTCCCAGGGGATGTAATGGATCCACGAGATGTTTGTTATACAGATGTATCATGGTGAGATACAGACCAAGTTTGAATATGGGTGCAGGATAGCCATCATCGGAGGAGTTATTAATTTTGGCCTTTAACATGAAATAGAGAGTATTTCATTTTCCGGGCATCCTCTATTTGAAAAGCATAGGGAATGAAAGACTCCAGGTTCCCTACAGAGTAAAATGTTTTTCGAATGGGCCTCTTGTTCATAAATGCACTCATTCATATGATTTGCAATATTGCTCTCATTAGCTCACCTCACGAAATGCTATCACCCTGCCGTTGGCGTCTGCGTCCGCGTCCACACTAGTATGTTAAGAAGTTTTATTTCTCTATTATAAGTGCTAGGAAGTTTAAACTTGCACAGATGATGCGTCTTTAAGAGTAGATCACAAATCTATGTTCAAATGTACGTCATGACCTATATTTTCCGCTTGAGTGCACATGTTAGGTAGATTTAGGTATCAATGTTAAGAAGTTTTATTTCTCTATTATAAGTGCTAGGAAGTTTAAACTTGCACAGATGATGCGTCTATAAGAGTAGATGACAAATCTACGTTCAAATGTAGGTCATGAACTATATTTTCCGCTTGATTGCACATGTTAGTTATTAGGTATCAATGTGAAGAAGTTTTATTTCTCTATTATAAGTGGTAAGAAGGCCAAACTTGCACAGATGATGCGTCTATAAGAGTAGATGACAAATCTATGTTCAAATGTAGGTCATGACCTATATTTTTGCTTGAGTGCACATGTTAGGAAGATTTGGGTGTCAATGTTAAGAAGTTTTATTTCTCTATTATAAGTGCTAGGAAGGCCAAACTTGCACAGATGATGCTTCTTTTGAAATGAGTAGATGACAAATCTATGTTCAAATGTAGATCATGACCTATATTTTCATCTTGAATGTACATGTTAGGAGGATTTGGGTATCAATGTTAAGAAGTTTTTGTGTCGCCTGCGAAGCACAGCGACACTTAGGGATCACTTTGTCCGTCTGTCCGTCCGTCAGTCCGTCTGTCTGTCACACTTGGGTTACACACCCCATAACTTTTGATTGATAAGTGATAGGGCTTTGATATTTCACATGTGTATTCCTTGTGACAAGACCTTTCTACACATATCATAATTTTTGACCTCGTGACCTTGACCTAGATATTTGACCAACTTTTAAAAAAATCTAAGATTGACTATATCTCTTGATTGGTAAGTGATAGGGCTTTGATATTTCACATGTGTAATCTTTGTGACAAGACCTTTCTAAGCATACCATAATTTTTGACCTCGTGACCTTGACCTAGATATTTGACCTACTTTTCAAAAAATCTAAGATTGGTTATATCTTTTGATTGGTAAGTGATAAGGCTTTGATATTTCTCTTGTGTATTCCTTGTGACAATACCTTTCTACACATACGATAATATTGACCTACTTAAAAAAAAAAAGATTTGCTATATCTTTTGATTGGTAAGTGATAGGGCTTTGATATTTAATATGTGTATTCCTTCTGACAAGGCCTTTCTACACATATAACTTTTGACCTCATGACCTTGACCTTGATATTTGACCTACTTTTCAAAAAATCTAAGATTGGTTATATCTTTTGATTGGTAAGTGATAAGGCTTTGATATTTCTCTTGTGTATTCCTTGTGACAATACCTTTCTACACATACGATAATATTGACCTACTTAAAAAAAAAAAGATTTGCTATATCTTTTGATTGGTAAGTGATAGGGCTTTGATATTTAATATGTGTATTCCTTCTGACAAGGCCTTTCTACACATATAACTTTTGACCTCATGACCTTGACCTTGATATTTGACCTACTTTTCAAAAAATCTTAGATTCGCTATATCTTTTGATTGGTGAGTGATAAGGCTTTGATATTTCTCTTGTGTATTCCATGTGACAAGACCTCTCTTCACATACCATCATTTTTTACCTCGTGACCTTGCCCTAGATATTTGACCTACTTTTCAAAAAATCTAAGATTGGCTGTATCTTTTGATTGGTAAGTGATAGGGCTTTGATATTTCATGTTTGTATTCCTTATGAAAAGACCTTTCTAAACATTCCATAATTTTTGACCTAGTTACCTTGCCCATGATATTTGACGTACTTTCATTTAAAAAAAATCCTTTTCTCAAGTGACACAAGCATTCCTTGGATTGCTATTTTATTTCTCTATTATTAGTGTTATGAAGTCCAAACTTGCACAGATGATGCTTCTTAATGATGTTGTGGGTCATGTATTATTTTAGTTTTACTTTATGTGTAGGTACACATGTACTTAGTCATGTTATTTAATGATTTCATAATAATTCTTTCTAGATTTTACTATGTCATGTTTATCTCATTAGAGAATATTCCAGTATGTTCTTTGTTACATCATTATCATCACATGACTGTGATTTCTAGAATTTACTCTATTGTTAATCATTTGTAATGAGTCATTGTTCTAGAAGCTTCTGGTTAATTCATTGTTATTAAGTATAAATACCTCTGAGGAACTGTGTTAAGGGACATTCGTACACATTCGTAGACACGATTCATTCATCTATTCTGATATACTGGGACACCTTATTTGTTGAGACTTTAATCCATTTAACAACGTTTATTATACCTCTACTGATTTTTTCTTATATAAAAAGAGACTCATTAAATTTAACTAAATCCCTGAAAATCGCCTTATAAGACTATTTCCCTGCAAAGGGGTGCGTTAGTTGAGAAGACTATTTCCCTAGGGAGTTAGTCTCAAAATGGGGCGGAGCTTCTTTGGGGGTGTGTCAGTATCAACCAATCAGCGCCGTTGAAGGTTGATCGGATGATCGTATGACGCTGTTGGTACGCGAGCAGAGTAATCCGCCTCCTATCCGCTTAGCACATGAATTAATCCGCAATAAAATAAAACAATCAAAAATTAAACATGTATGAGTATGATAAATGATGTTTCTGTTTATCTTATCATCAAAAATTAATATTCATTCAGTCGAGAAGGCAAGGCAAAATCATTAGAATTTCCATTGGAACGATGTGAACCTAAGAGATATGTTTGTTTCAGTATAATGTTTGTTTCGGTACAACTAAGAGATATGTTTGTTTGTTTCGGTATAATAAAACAGTTAAAGTATACCATTGAGGGAGTTAGCACGATTCTGGTTCCCCGAGACCAGACCTATTTCCCGAGGCGAAGCCGAGGGAAATAGGTCTGGTCTCGGGGAACCAGAATCGTGCTAACTCCCTCAATGGTATACTTTAACTGTATATTGGACACCGATCTTTCGAGAACGTTTGTGATTACCGGAAACCAGTCATTCGATAGACTTTGTGGACCGTAACGGACACTTTGATCCGGACATTGTATTGTAAGTTGTAATCATTTGAAATATATATATTTTGTACATAATTAAACTTGTAAATTTTTATTCTGTCTTTGTCTGATTTTTGCTGGCGTTTTGGGGTATTCTGACCCATAACAGAATTGGGGGCTCGTCCGGGATAGTAATCTCTGCATATTTGCACTTTACGTAAAGTTCGTTAAAAAAAGGGAAAATTTTTTTTAGTAAAACGTTTGCCAGCAGAAATCAATCATGGTATTTTCGGTCACTGAATTTTTGAAATCGCCGACTGTAGATGAGTTCGAATCATTGAAAAAAGATGATTTGATTGGTTTAGGTCTTCACTTGAAGTTAGATGTAAAATCTTCTATGAGAAAACAAGAAATTAGAAATATTGTAGCTAAAGAGCTTTTAGCTGAGGAAATCTTTTCGTCATACGATTTTCCTGTTGAACCTGTTTCAAGCGAAACCAAAATGTCAAAATATGAGTTTGAATTAGAGAAAATGAAAATACAATTACAATTTGAAAAAGAAGAAAAAGAAAGACAATTTGAAAGAGAAGAAAAAGAAAGACAATTTGAAAAAGAAGAAAAAATAAGACAATTTGAAAGAGAAAAGGAAGAAAGAGAGAAACAGGAACGTATGCACGAGAAAGAACTCCAGTTTGAGTTAGAAAAGTTAAAGTTAGAGAAAAGCGCTAAGGAAAATCCTGTTCCTTCGCTTGTCAAGTCTGAATTCGACGCCGCCAAAAACATCCGATTAGTACCAAAATTTCAAGAAAAGTCCGTGGACAAATATTTTCCACATTTTGAGAAAATCGCGGCCAATCTGAAGTGGCCACGTGATTTTTGGCCAACTTTGTTACAAAGCGTACTTATTGGCAAAGCGGCTGAAGTGTACTCGGCGCTCAGTATTGCTGAGAGTTCAGACTATGACAAGGTCAAGGACACGATTTTGAGAGCATATCAGTTAGTACCTGAGGCGTACAGACAAAAGTTTAGAAAGTACAAAAAGTTTGAAAATCAAACATTTGTTGAATTTGCTCGAGAAAAAGAAGATTTATTTGATCAGTGGTTTCGATCTAAGAAAATTCCCAATTCATTTGACAATTTGCGTCAGATCATTCTGATAGAAGAGTTCAAAGAGTGTGTACATCAAGATTTAAGAACTCATTTGGAAGACAAAAATGTTAAAACTCTTGGAGAAGCTGCTGTTTTGTCTGATACGTATGCTCTCACTCATAAGAAAAATTTTGTGTCAAAAACTCAATCTAGCGATAGCGCAAAAACGTCAGATGTTCCAAAGAAAAATTTACAAGAGTCTCAGTCGTCCATTGGTTCCCAGTCACCATCTCAAGGTGGTTCTACGTCCGGACCTAGGTCCGAGCGTTCTGAGGCATCCCCAGGGGTGGGGTCGCTTCCTACATGCAATTATTGTAAGAAAAAAGGTCATGTTATTGGTGAGTGTTTGAAGCTTAAGAAGAAAAAAGAACTTAAGTCACAGGCCTGTGCGTCTGTTAGAAATGATAGGAAAGCCTTAGATTCGATTTGTTCTGACACTCCTGAGATTCAGGGTTCTAAGTCCAGTTCTGATGATTTTGTGGAGGATCATTATAAGCCCTTTTTGTCACAGGGATTTGTTTCACTCAGTGATTCTGGCGAAGCGTTGCCTGTTCAGATTTTGAGAGATACTGGTGCTGCCCAGACTTTATTGTTAGAGGGTTCATTGCCTTTGTCTGAGCACACTTTTACTGGTAGGTCAGTTTTATTACAGGGTGTGGAGCTAGGCGTCATTGATGTTCCCCTTCATAAAATTTATTTAAAGTCAGACTTAATTACTGGACCTGTTATCGTAGGTGTTCGACCTACTCTTCCCGTTCAAGGCGTTTCCTTGTTGCTTGGCAACGATTTAGCTGGCGGCAAAGTTGTAGCCGATCCGATTGTTTGTGAGAAAATCACGTCCGATGTCGTGTCCGATGACGAAGACGACGACTTGTACCCAGCCTGCGCAGTTACCAGGGCGATGGCCAGGAACAGACTAAAAGAGGCTGAGAGTACTTCTGCACTTAACGAGGACTATCCCTCCGAAAATATAGACCTTTCTGACACATTCATGTCTACCATTTATGACAGCGTACCTGAGACGCCAGTACCACTTCATGTTGACAAGTCTCCGACAGTACATGGTGATGATTCCCATCCGCCATTAGACAGAGATACAGATGCCTTAAGCCATGAGCAGCTCCTCTCCGAGCAAACTAAAGATCCGGAGATCATCCGACTAAGTAAGAGGGCCCTTCCCCGAGAAGAAGCGGACAAAGTCGGAGAGTGCTTCTACATACAAGATGGCATCCTTATGCGGAAATGGAGACCACCCGATGCACCCCCTAATGAAGTGTGGCGGGTCGTTCACCAGATAGTGGTTCCAGTAGCGTATCGCGGGGACATCATGAGTTTAGCTCACGACACACCCATGGCAGGTCATTTAGGTGTCAATAAGACTTATAATAGGATTTTAAGTCACTTTTACTGGCCTAAGTTGAGAAAAGATGTGTCCGAGTTTTGTAAGTCTTGTCATAGTTGTCAGATGGTAGGTAAACCCAATCAAGTTATACCACCTGCTCCCCTCCAACCCATTCCAGCCTTTGAGGAACCTTTTAGTAGGACTAGGTCAGGTAATCAGTACTTACTGACAATTATGTGTACTTCGACTAGGTTTCCTGAAGCCATACCTCTTAGGAATATTAAGGCAAAGACCATAGTTAAGGCCCTTACAAAGTTTTTCAGTTTCGTAGGTGCTCCCAAGGCTATTCAGTCAGATCAGGGTTCGAATTTTATGTCAGGATTGTTTCAGCAGGTTATGCATGAGCTAGGTATCAGGCAGTATAAGTCTTCTGCGTACCATCCTGAGTCCCAGGGGGCACTTGAACGCTTTCATCAGACCCTTAAAACTATGATGAAAACATATTGTCACCAGTATGGAAAAGACTGGGATGAAGGGGTTCACCTCGTGTTGTTTGCGGCACGAGAAGCGGTTCAGGAGTCCCTGGGGTTCAGTCCCTTTGAGCTAGTTTTTGGGCATACGGTCAGGGGGCCATTGAAGTTATTGAAAGAAAAATGGTTGACTGAGACTAGCGATTTGAATCTCTTAGACTACGTGTCTAATTTCAAAGAGAAATTATATAATGCTTGTAAATTGGCTCAAGAAAATCTCAAAACATCACAAATGAAAATGAAAACATGGTATGACAAAGATGCTAGAAACAGAGTTTTTAAACCAGGCGATAAAGTTCTTGTATTTTTGCCTATCCCTGGTCATCCTTTGCAAGCTAGATATTTCGGTCCTTATGAGATTGAGAGTAAAATTAGTGATGTTAACTATGTGGTTAAGACACCAGGTCGGCGAAAAGAAAAAAGAGTGTGTCATGTTAACATGTTGAAAGAGTATTTTGATAGAAGTGACCGAAATTTTGTAAAACCAGTTTCCACTTTGGCCAATGCAAATACATTAGAAAATTGTGTTGAATCTGAATGTAATGAAGAGATTGTCGAAAAAGACTTCACTCAAAGTGTCCGTTTGAAGAATTCCGAAATTCTGACAAATCCGGAAGTGAAACTCGGACATCTGACTGTGCATCAAAAAGAGGAAGTGCATCAATTAATGCGGGAATATACGACCATCTTTCCGGACGTTCCAAAAAAGACTAATGCATCTCATCATGACGTCATTGTAGGTGATGCGTCACCTATCAAACAGCATCCCTATCGGTTAAACCCGATAAAACTTCAATACATGCGGAAAGAAATTCAGTACATGCTTGAAAATGACATTATTGAACCCAGCAATAGTAATTGGAGTTCCCCATGTATTCTTGTTCCGAAGCCAGACGGAACTTACCGATTGTGTACGGACTTTAGAAAAGTCAATTCAGTCACCAAAACTGACTCTTATCCGATCCCAAGAATCGATGACTGTATAGATAAAATTGGCAGTGCAAAATTTGTCAGTAAATTTGACTTGCTTAAAGGCTATTGGCAGGTCCCGCTTACCGAGAGAGCCAGAGAAATATCGGCATTTGCGACTCCAGATGGGCTATACCAATATAAAGTAATGCCCTTTGGTATGAAAAACGCACCAGCCACATTCCAGAGGGTGATTCATTCGCTCCTAAATCATCTCGAAGGATGCGAGGCGTACATCGATGACGTTATCATCTACAGCGACACCTGGGATGATCATCTCCGAATCATGCGTACTTTCTTCGACATACTGGCGAAAGCAAACCTCACAGTGAACCTTGCGAAAAGTGAATTTTGTCATGCGACTGTAGAATATTTGGGTCACAAAGTAGGTCAAGGTTTTGTTACTCCTATCATTGCCAAGGTGGAAGCTATTTCAAAGTTCCCGATTCCTACCAATAAGAAAGAAATAATGAGATTTTTGGGAATGGCAGGATTTTACAGAAAATTTTGTCCAAATTTCTCGTCAGTTGTTGGTCCACTTACCAATCTGTTACAAAAGAAAGTGAATTTTGCATGGACCAATGACTGTGACGAATCTTTTAAGAAAATCAAATGTGTTCTTATGAATAGTCCTGTCCTGTCAGCTCCAAATTTTGATAAGCAATTTAAGCTTACTGTTGATGCCAGTGACGTAGGAATCGGGGCTGCTTTGTTTCAAGAAAATGATGATGGTGTAGATAGAGTTGTTTGTTATTTTTCAAAGAAATTGACAAAATGTCAAAAGAATTACTCTACTATTGAAAAAGAGTGTCTTGCATTATTGTTAGCTTTACAACATTTTGATGTTTATTTGAATGTTACTTTACATCCCATTCTTGTATTTACTGACCACAACCCTCTCACATTTTTGCACAAAATGTCAAACAAGAATCAAAGACTTACAAGGTGGAGTTTATTGTTGCAAGAGTACGATATCATTATTAACCATATCAAGGGCAAAGACAATGTGATTGCAGATGCACTATCGAGAGTTTCATGAGTGATTTTTAGCTCTACTGGTCTCAGACCAGTCGAGCTTATGCGATCACCCTTCGTCCGGCGTCTGTCCGTCTGTCTGTCTGTCCGTCTGTCCGTCTGTCTGTCTGTCCGTCTGTCCGTAAACAATTCTTGTCCAGACAACTCCTCTGAAACTGTTAGAGATAGAAACTTAATTCTTTTTGTATTTTACTTGGTTCATGGTCTAGTTGTGCACCTGACATTCAGTTTCAGTCCTTGACTCCCAGGGTCTTAGAAAATGGGCGTGGTCATTAAATTCTATGTAATTTTGTCCGGATAGCTCTTCTTTCACTATTAATGATAGAGACATAATTCTTTTTGCAATATGATGGGTCTGTAGTCTAGTTGTGCACCTGATATTTTGTTTGAGCCAATGACCCCCAGGGTCTTGGAAAAGGGTGTGGCCATTTTCTTTTATATTATTCCATATAATCTTATGCTTACAGCGCTGACACTATAAATAATGGAGACTAAATTCTTTATGCAATATGATGGGTCTGTAATCTCGTTGTCCACCTCATATTTTGTTTGAGTCTCTGACCCCAAGGGTCTTAGAAAATGGGTGTGGTTGTTTTCTCTCTATTAAACTACATGTGATCTCATGATAGCTAATTTCCCAGAATTTATGGATAATAGTTAATTTATTTATTCCAAAATATTATCGGTTTGCAGTTTAGATGTCATTACAGTATTTTACTTCAGTCCCTGTTCCCTAGGATTCTGGAAAATGGGTATATGGCTATTTTCTCTTACCCTATCTACATGCATTTAGAGTACATAAGTGACAGAAACTATAAATAAACAAAGATATTGCAATTTTACAATATTATCATAGATGAGTCTGTAATTTAGTTTTTCTCATATTTTATTTGGGACCTGACCCAGGATTTTATCTTCAATTCTATAGAAACGCTAGGGGATAGTTTCGGAATTTCCTCTGATCAATCAATCAACATGAAAATCTTTTCTATAGTGTTTATACAGTGCAAGAAAGATATCAAATAGTCAAAATGCATGTATTTCTCACTTATTTTTTATTTGTTTAACATGTTTAAGGTGTAAGATTTTTGGGGAGAGTAGTGAGAATTTTTGTTGCAAGAGTAGAATGTCCGAAGTGATCACAGACTTGAGCTGTGCTTTCTGTTAAATGGGAACACCAGAATCACAAAGATTGATCATTTTATCAAATAAAATAGCAATAATGCATCCTTCACATTGCCAAATGAAAGGAATATTGTGCTTGTGTAAGTTTTTTTTTTGAGGGGGGGGGGGGAGAGGGGGAAGTAACTAGAATGTCCTAAGTGATCACAGACTTGAGCTGTGCTTTCTGTTAAATGGGAACACCAGAATCACAAAGATTGATCATTTTATCAAATAAAATAGCAATAATGCATCCTTCACATTGCCAAATGAAAGGAATATTGTGCTTGTGTAAGCTTTTTTTGGGGGGGAGGGAGAGGGGGAGGTAACTAGAATGTCGTAAGTGATCACAGACTTGAGCTGTGCTTTCTGTACTTAAATGGGAACACCAGAATCACAAAGATTGATCATTTTATCAAATAAAATAGCAATAATGCATCCTTCACATTGCCAAATGAAAGGAATATTGTGCTTGTGTAAGCTTTTTTTGGGGGGGGGGGGAGAGGGGGGAGGTAACTCTTACATCTTTCTTTCTTCTTATAAATTCCTCCACTGCTTGGAGTACCACCCCCAATGGGATGTAAAACTGTGTGGTTTGAAACAATTTTTCATAATGTTTACATTAAAGCAAGTGACACATGTTTTAGTAGAAGATAATATAACAAGAGATGCCTTATTGGCATATCTACTATGTGTTAATCAAATTTAAAAAAAAATTAAAATAAAATACTAAAAAAAATCATTTGTAAAAGCCGACTCATACAAATATATTTCAACCCAGGAAAACTTCTACCAAAATTTTCCTTTATTGCCATTTGACAATATTATCATAGATGAGTCTGTAATTTAGTTTTTCTCATATTTTATTTGGGGCCTGACCCAGGATTTTATCTTCAATCCTATAGAAACGCTAGGGGATAGTTTCGGAATTTCCTCTGATCAATCAATCAACTTCATAATCTTTTCTATTATGTTTATACAGTGCAAGAAAGATAACAAACAATCAAAATGCATGTATTTCTTACTTATTTTTTAATTGTTTAAGGTGTAAGATTTTTAGAGAGAGTAGTTAGACTTTTTGTTGCAAGAGTAGAATGTCCTAAGTGATCACGGACTTGAGCTGTGCTTTCTGATAAATGGAAACACCAGAATCACAAAGATTGATCATTTTATCAAATAAAATAGCAATAATGCATCCTTCACATTGCCAAATGAAAGGTGCTTGTGTAAGTTATAGAAGTTGAATTTGTAACAGGAGAGGGAGAGATGTGACTGTACCGGGAATCGAACCCGAGATCTTCTGCTATCAAGGCAGACGCTCTTACCAACTGAGCTATCTGGGCACGATGCCCGTTCCTGCCACACTCCTCTCTACCAATTTTTCAGGTTTCCATGCACTGGAAACCTCAAACTAAACTCCGCTTCACCTTGAGTCATTTAGTTTGGTGCCAATTCTGTAACAGGAGAGGAAAAGATGTGACCGAACCGTGAATTGAACCCGAGACCTTCTGCTATCTGGGCAGACGCTCTTACCAACTGAGCTATCTGGGTATGATACCTGTTCCTGCCATAAATTAATGGTAATAAACTAATGTTTCAGGCCTTTTTGTCAATTGGACCTCGAGTCATTTTGTCCTTTTAAAATTTGACCAATCAAAAACATCATTTCAACCTCATGCAGATTTTGAAATATTTTTCTGAACTGGGATATATGGTAGAAATGTTTTCTATAGAGGATCAAATATTTCATACCGGTATGTAAAAATATTTTGTATTATATTTTAATAATTAGCTTCTGTCTACATTAATACCACATTAATCGCCCTAAAAGTTCATGTTCTTCATTCAATATTCTATTTACATTGTTTTACATTTACTAAATAAATAGCCTAAAACCCTTTTAGGTTTTAGAACAAAATGGCCGATACTTTTAAAATTTCACTCGGTAGGCCACATGTCCTATTATGTTTAATTTCAATCTGAAACTGCCTGATTACTTGATCTAAGTATTTTCACTGGTCAGTATAAGAAAGAAGGAAATATCTCTTATAATAGAGTATCCTATGCAATACTATTTCAGCTCAAATGAGAGGTTATTTATGCCTTTAGTCTTAATTTTATAAAAGGGCATATAGTGTTAGGTCTGTCTGTTCATATGTTTGTCTATCCATCCGACTGTCAGTATATCATTCCATTCAACTAAATTCTGATGAAAGGGTATAAGATAATAGAGCTGTCATATATTGCATGTCTATGAACCTTGAGATTTAGGCTCATCTTTTGGAGCCAAATTTTTAACCTTTGACCCCATCACTGACCTTTGACCCACATTTTTGTGCGAATAGCACATAGTGATTGCCTGATTTCTTCACTCATGGGAGCCCCGTCTACTGAGTATGTATAAACGATGTTACTCTGTTTACATGTACCTTGGGACTGCGTCAGCGTCATGATCGGTATAAAGTCTGATCACTGTCTGAATCAATGAATTACATCTATATGAATCAAGCTGTCGTGTTATGTACATGCATGACCTAATGAAAAATTGCATCTGTATGTACTGAGATGAACACAGTGTGTTGGAAACCCCTTTCCATTACCTGGTGATTATCTGTTTTAGTGGACAATATATAAATGAAACGGTGCTATCGATAAAGATATTAAGTTGAATCATTGAAACGTAAAACTAACTTCAAGTAGGCTTATTTTGCCCCTCTTCATAAAATAAAATTTGTATAGGACGGAAAAATTAGGAATTTCCATCATGAAATATGATATTAACAATTATGAAAAAAAATAAAAGATCAAAACATTCCCGTTTAGGATGTATCATATTTTTATATACTTCTTTCCTTGTATATGGAATCATCAATCGATAGTCATATTGGATTGTTGTATTTTTTTTGTGGGGAGGGGTAGATTTAATGTGATGTTATTTAATTTTCATGTTCACTGTCAGACTTCATCTTTCAATTCATTACGACAACATTATGCATTTGCATTTTAGTTCTGTCTTTATAAGTCCATAAACTGGCCCACAGAGGTGTTCAGGAACAAATATAACTTTGAAAACACAATATTTTGTCATACATTGTAAGTGATATTATTCTGGCTATTCGCACTCAGTACCTTTAGTGCTTTGATTTGAAAAATAAAAACATCTGTTATTTTAGTTTTGATACATATGGTATGTTATACATGTTGTATATACACGTTTTTAGTAATTCTCTCACATTCTAGAGAAATCTAAGGCATGGTCCATTTGATATTCTTGGGGGGGGGGACTCCTTTTTTTCAAAAAAAAAAAAATTTGCTCTGAATTTTGATGAAAAAAATTAATTAGGAATTGATGGATATGCATTGGCATGTGGTTGTTGGTTCTAATAAAAAAAAACTTGATACACATTTATCCCGCCTCTGGCAAATTTCTTGCAATCTGATTGGTCGAGAAGAACCAAATATTATGTTGTATAATATTTTACTAACAGAATATTATTTTGATATCCTGCTTCTACTAAGATGCTTAAGATTTATGCTTTTGACGTCACCAAAATGCTTTAGAATATGTTGACGCAACATACACAAACCAAAAGAGATTCAGCGGGATAAATTCGTTATAGAGTGTTTTACAGGGGGGATACAGAAATATATTGGGTCAATGAAAAAAGTAGTATTAGGCAAGGTGAAGTCCAGCATTCATTCTCTTGAGTGTATATGTACAAATCAACCAGGAGAGCTTCAGTCTCATCAGAGACTTCTGGTTAGAAATTCTCTCACATTCTAGAGAAATCTAAGGCACAGTCCATTTGATATTCTTGGGGGGGGGGGGGGACACCGGTTTTTTTTGGAAAAAAAAAATTTTTTGCTCTGAATTTTGATGGAAAAAATTAATTAGAAATTGATGAATATGCATTGGCATGTGCTTGTTGGTTCTCATAAAAAAAAACTTGATATATACATTTATCCCGCCTCTGGCAAATTTCTTGCAATCTGATTGGTCGAGAAGAACCAAATATTATGTTGTATTATTTTACTAACAGGATATTTTGATATCCTGCTTCTACTAAGACCCTTAATGCTTTTGACGTCACCAAAATGCTTTAAAATATGTTGACGTAAGATACACAAACCAAAAGCGATTCAGCGGGATAAGTTTGTTATACAGTGTTTTCAGGGGGGATACAGAAATATATTGGGTCGATGAAAAAAGTGGTATTAGGCGAGGTGAAGCCGAGCATTCATTCTCTTGAGTGTATATGTACAAATCAACCAGGAGAGCTTCAGTCTCATCAGAGACTTCTGGTTGCAGAATTTACCACCTAAGTTTTCATTGACATTCAAACTTTTTTTAAGGGGGGAGGTGTTGTGGGTCATGTATTATTTTAGTTTTACTTTATGTGTAGGTACACATGTACTTAGTCATGTTATTTAATGATTTCATAATAATTCTTTCTAGATTTTACTATGTCATGTTTATCTCATTAGAGAATATTCCAGTATGTTCTTTGTTACATCATTATCATCACATGACTGTGATTTCTAGAATTTACTCTATTGTTAATCATTTGTAATGAGTCATTGTTCTAGAAGCTTCTGGTTAATTCATTGTTATTAAGTATAAATACCTCTGAGGAACTGTGTTAAGGGACATTCGTACACATTCGTAGACACGATTCATTCATCTATTCTGATATACTGGGACACCTTATTTGTTGAGACTTTAATCCATTTAACAACGTTTGGACACCGATCTTTCGAGAACGTTTGTGATTACCGGAAACCAGTCATTCGATAGACTTTGTGGACCGTAACGGACACTTTGATCCGGACATTGTATTGTAAGTTGTAATCATTTGAAATATATATATTTTGTACATAATTAAACTTGTAAATTTTTATTCTGTCTTTGTCTGATTTTTGCTGGCGTTTTGGGGTATTCTGACCCATAACAATGAGTAGATCACAAATCTATGTTCAATGAGTAGATCACAAATCTATGTTCAAATGTAGGTCATGACCTATATTTTCCGCTTGATTCCATAGGAAGATTTGGGTATCAATGTTAGGAAGTTTTATTTCTCTATTATAAGTGATAGGAATTCCAAACTTGCACAGATGATGCATCTGCATGGGTAGATCACAAATCTACGTTCAAATGTAGGTCATGACCTATATTTTCCGCTTGTGAACATATGTTAGGGAGATTTGGATATCAAAAGAGTACACCCATTCATGCAGAATTTTGGTCAGGAAATGAAATACTCTACTTCCCTTTTCTATTTTGTTTTTGTTTCATAGCATTTTTGTTGGTTTTCAGTAGACCAGATTTTCAAATTCAAAACTGTGTAATCTTTGGTTTCTTTCTGTTTGCTGCCATGATAAAATGCTGCCATGAGGTGAGCTTTGTAATCTTTGATTACACTATGATTTTAAAAGTCTTATTATTAGTCCCCTACCGGCAACGCCGAAGGGGACTATTAGTTTCCTCTCGGTCTGTCTGTCTGTTCGTCTGTCTGTCCGTCTGTCCCATTTTCAGTTTTCCAGACTTTTTTTTTTTTGCTGTTGTTTCATATACTGAACTCGTTTTTGGTATGTGGATATATCTCATTGTGATACAGATCAAGTTTGAGTTTGCTTTTGATTGACCTATTTTTCCAAGAGTTATGGCCCTTGGACTTGGCAAATTTTATGAAAATTTCAGTTTTCCGGATTGTTTTTCGCCGTTGTTGCATATATTGAACCCATTTTTGGTATGTGGATATATCTCACTGAGATACAGATCAAGTTTGAGTTTGCTTTTGATTGACCTAATTTTACAAGAGTTATGACCCTTGGATTTGACAAATTTTATGAAAATTTCAGTTTTCCGGACTTTTTTTCGATGTTGTTGCATAAATTGATCTTATTTTTGGTATGTGGATATATCTTAATGTGGTACAGATCAACTTTGACTTTGCTTTAGATTGACCTATTTTTACAAGAGTTATGACCCTCAGACTTGACAAATTTTATGAAAATTTCAGTTTTCCGGACTTTTCTTGGGCTCTATTGCAAATAATGCACTGATTTGTGGTATATGAATACATCTCAGAGTGATACAGACCAAGTTTGAGTTTGGTTTCCATTGGCTTATTTTTAAAAGAGTTATGGCCCTTGAACTTAGCGAATTTCATGAATTTTTCAGTTTTCCAGCCTTTTTTATGCCTGTTATTGCAGATAATGATCTGATTTTTTTTTGTATGTGAAAACATTATAGTGTGATGCAGATCAAGTTTGAGTTTAATTTAGATTGACTTATTTTCACAAGAGTTATGGCCCTTGGACTTGGCAAATTTCGTGAATTCGGTTTCCCAGACTTTCCTTGGCTGTTGTTGCAGATAATGAACTGATGAACAGTGATGCAGGACATGAATTTATGCTGCCGGTTGGGGACTTATATCACACAGCGATCATTACATTTTTAAAGATGGATTTATGCACTTAATATTTCATATGGCTTATGATTAGAAATGTATGAATCACATTCACCGTATGATTTCCATTGTTCTCGGGTGAGTGATGTAGCCCCTGACTGTCTTGTATTTTTTCAGGCTAGATGGTAAGCATGTAGTGTTTGGATCAGTGGTTGAAGGAATGGATGTTGTCCAGAAAATAGAAAAATTTGGATCACAGTCTGGGAAAACCTCCAAGAAAGTTGTTATCGAAAATTGTGGACAGCTCTAACATGGGACACGTAGTACGAATCTCATGACATCTCAATCTAATACAGCTTCAGATCTTTTACACCAGCATGTACAATAATGCTTATATTCATTTACAAATAACCGTATTTTTCAGTCCTTTATTTTTTCAGTAGACAAAAACATTTACCTGACTTAATGTAGTAACTAGAAGGTTATTCTTTACTATGTCAATGGGAATCAGGCTTCAGATTATTCTTGGAAGAGCATAATTATACCTTATGTAACATTACTACTGTTTTTAATACAAATAAATGATATTTCTTACTCGGTCTTTGTAGAAAAAATACCAATGTCTGTCTTTATAAAGGTAACTGAACAGCATCAGAATAACCAAGAAGAATGTTTGTTATGAGACTTTCAATTTTCAAGTTTACAAACTGGATGTTGTAAAATTATTTACTAGTATAAACTTTAAGTTTCTACTATTCAAGAACTTCAATATCTCAAATTAATTCTACAAGTTTTTTGTATGGTTGAAATGTTTAGAAAATACTTTACATGAATTTTTCTTTTACAATTCAGAAGTTTATTTGTGAATTTGATATCTATGAATAAAATTTTCTATATAACATCAAAATGTACTACTTTATAATATTTTGGCAAATATTCTCTATACTAAAGATCTAATAAAATGATTCAGACATTAATCAATTGTTATGATTTATGTTATTTGCTAGAACGATATCATTAGCCAGATTTGAATATTTTCCACTTTGAAACCTAGAATTTCCCCTCAATAATTCCATTTCTTTGGGTTTTCTGTTTGAGCAAATCGAAATTGACAGATTTACTTGTTGTTTGATGGGGTCATGTCTGAATTGATCATCAATACTAGACTTGAGTGTAATATTAATGATTTGAACCTTATTATAACCCTGACACGTCTCCAAGACTTAGATTTTGAGTTTCATTACAATCAGTCTTTGTGTAGACTAGCACCATATATATTGATGTCCTTGAACTATGATGTCTTGAAAATTCTGTGGGTGAAATTTAGCAGATGAATTTATAGAGTTTAAAATCACTTACAATTTGGTCATGGCAATTTAAATTGCATCATGCAGGGCTCTCGATCGGCCTGATTTGGGGCCAATATTCGGTCCCATTCCCAATGCAAAATAGTATCTTTTTTCCCAATTTGTTGACCAATTTTCCCAATTTTGAAACCAAAGGAAAATTCTTTAAAAAAAACAAGTTAAAAATACTGAATTTTTCTGTGAAAATGCATCCAAATCTATACATAGTTTTTTCAGTTTTTGTGAAAATGCCGCTATTTTTCCCAATTTCAAAGGCCCCGGCCCCAGTCCCAAAATTTGGTGCGAGAGCCCTGTCATGTAGGGTTTTCATACAGATCTGAGTATGCCCTTGCTCAATCTTTTTTATCTGCATGTTTATGTGCTTTCAAAGCAGAGCATCGTATGAATAACTTTGACACTTTTCTTTTGCCCAAGAGGAATAAATATGGGATTTCCTTGGATTTCAACATTGCTTGTAAGACGAGCTTGAATAGGTTAGAAGGTAGAACTTTATTCAGTACTGGAATCCATCATCATATGAGGATGCTACTTTAGAATGTTATAGGTCATTTCTTTGACTTCAGTACATTTAAGGAGGTTTCATCACATCTGGATAATGATGCAGATTCTTCATATTTCGTGCATATGTAAGGAGGATTCCAACAATTTTGGGTCAGGAGGTAAATGGTCAAGGTCACTTGTCAAACATTTCTAGAGTTTGATATTTAAGTGGGGATGTCAAATTGGAGCTTGGTCATGTTTTCAGTGACAGTTATTTTGATGCAAGCATGTACACGAGATGGAACAATCTCAGTACTTTGAAAATTACCATAGCAATCGGTTCATTTTCTGTCTGAGTTCATGGAAACTTGGTATGAAGTTGTAACCCAGTCTGGGGTACATGCATATAATCTATTTAATGTAATCGACCTAAAAGCAGAATGAAGGGGTCACTTTGCTCTATCTAACTGATATGGCTAAAACTCTTGTCATCTGCCAGAAGTTTTGGGGGCACTATATTGCTGCCGTATAAGTATGTGTCTGCACCCTTATAAACACAATAGAAAACTAACACCACGTAAGATAATCGTAGGGCAATAGGCTGTGGGTTTCCGACGATGAATAACTATAAGCTTTCCTGAAATGTTGGCTTTGTGGGGAGAATGAACCCTTTTTATAAATTTTCAAGGTCCCAGTGGAGGATATATTGTAAAGAAAACCTTGTGAACTCGATCAAGGACAAACGCATCGTCAAACCTGCCACAAATGTTGGCTATGGTAAGAGGTTTTTAGCTCACCTCGACGAAGTTGAGTGAGCTAATGCTATACCCCCCCGCATCCACGTCCGGTTAAGAAGTTGGGGTAGCTCAGTATCTGACAAAGTACTAATGCTACAGTAACCAAACTGGCACAAGTGATTCATCTTTGGATGCTGAGGTGAACCCATGCATAGTATGCAGCATCTGACCTACATTTTCCGCTTGAGTGACTTGGTTAAGAAGTTTGGGGTAGCTCAGTATCTGACAAAGTACTGATGCTACAGTAACAAAACTGGCACAAGTGATTCATCTTTGGATGCTGAGGTGAACCCATGCATCGGATGCAGCATCTGACCTACATTTTCCGCTTGAGTGACTTGGTTAAGAAGTTTGGGGTAGCTCAGTATCTGACAAAGTACTGATGCTACAGTAACAAAACTGGCACAAGTGATTCATCTTTGGATGCTGAGGTGAACCCATGCATCGGATGCAGCATCTGACCTACATTTTCCGCTTGAGTGACTTGGTTAAGAAGTTTGGGGTAGCTCAGTATCTGACAAAGTACTGATGCTACAGTAACAAAACTGGCACAAGTGATTCATCTTTGGATGCTGAGGTGAACCCATGCATCGGATGGACAAACGCATCGTCAAACCTGCCTCAAATGTTGGCTATGGTAAGAGGTTTTTAGCTCACCTCGACGAAGTTGAGTGAGCTTATGCTATACCCCCCCGCATCCACGTCCGGTTAAGAAGTTTGGGGTAGCTCAGTATCTGACAAAGTACTAATGCTACAGTAACCAAACTGGCACAAGTGATTCATCTTTGGATGCTGAGGTGAACCCATGCATCGTATGCAGCATCTGACCTACATTTTCCGCTTGAGTGACTTGGTTAAGAAGTTTGGGGTAGCTCAGTATCTGACAAAGTACTGATGCTACAGTAACAAAACTGGCACAAGTGATTCATCTTTGGATGCTGAGGTGAACCCATGCATCGGATGCAGCATCTGACCTACATTTTCCGCTTGAGTGACTTGGTTAAGAAGTTTGGGGTAGCTCAGTATCTGACAAAGTTCTGATGCTACAGTAACAAAACTGGCACAAGTGATTCATCTTTGGATGCTGAGGTGAACCCATGCATCGGATGCAGCATCTGACCTACATTTTCCGCTTGAGTGATTTGGATAAGAAGTTTGGGGTAGCTCAGTATCTGACAAAGTACTAATGATACAGTTACTAAACTTGCACAAGTGATTCATCTTTGGATGTCGAGATGGACCCATGCATCGGATGCAGCATCTGACCTACTTTTTCCACTTGAGTGATTTCGCTTTTAAAAGCCAATATTGAGCAAAGTATAAGTGCTACATGTACCAAACTTGCATATTAGATGTATCTTTGATCAAACTTTCATAAAATGACCTCGACCTACTTTTTCCGCTTGAGTGATTTTGCCTTTAAAAGCCAATATTGAGCAAAGTATAAGTGATACATGTACCAAACTTGCATATTGGATGTATCTTTGATCAATCTTTCATAAAATGACCTTGACCTACTTTTTCCGCTTGAGTGATTTTGCTCTTTAAAGCCAATATTGAGCAAAGTATAACTGCTACATGTACCAAACTTGCATATTGGATGTATCTTTGATCAAACTTTCATAAAATGACCTTGACCTACTTTTTCTGCTTGAGTGATTTTGCCTTTAAAAGCCAATATACATGTACTAAGAAATATGTTTGAATTGAATTTTGCTACCAAGAGGTGAGCTTCGTAATCTGTGATTACCTATGTTTAGAGGATGCCATGCTCTTCTGATTAAATGTCAAACATTTACTAAAACAAGTATGTTTCAGTACTTACTCCCGTATAAGTGTATGTTACCAAAAAAAAAAAACCCTAACAAACTTTCTTTGGGTGTCAACTATATCGATACTCAAAGCACGTCACAAAAATCGAATGACCTATCGGTACTTTCTAAGGAAGATGTTAACAAATTTTTGGGTCTTCTTTACCGGGCATACGATCCTGAATTTATCAAAAGAACAGTATATATCAGTACTTTATCAATCTAGGGTCTGTACAAGCATCTTTTCCAGGATTGCTTACTAACCAGCTGCGACGACGGGATTATTCCACAGTCCAATTCTCGTCATGGGAAAATTGTCCCCGATCCTTTATTCCGATCTCTCGGGTGACTGATCATGAACTTGCTTGACAGAGGAGCACAAAATGTTTTTTTAATTCCAAATACATATAGTTACCAATGTAAACAGAGCTTA
Organism: Pinctada fucata; assembly: GCA_028142955.1. Classification (NCBI taxonomy): domain Eukaryota; kingdom Metazoa; phylum Mollusca; class Bivalvia; order Pterioida; family Pteriidae; genus Pinctada; species Pinctada fucata. Next base: position 40,082,034 of record AP027103.1, read on the forward strand.
GTATAGCCTATGTCACAGCGACCCACTTTCTTTTGAGGCTTTTTATTGATACCACACATGTCTCACCTTGGGAGAGACCTCTGGGTATCCGGATAAGTTGGAGAATTATGCGCATTTAATCTTGTATGTTGGTTTTGTTATTTGATTTCTAGGTGTTTTTTGGATATCATTTCCTTATTTTTCAAATGACAAAGGTCACGTGATGCTATTACATATATGGATTATGTAAATCGACGCACGTACAGGCGGCAGTTTTACGTCTAAACAGTAACGTACATTATCGCCAAATACTAGTATCAGAGGATGAAAATATACAGTAAATATATTCTTAATGCGTGATAAACACATCGACTCATCTAAAAACACTGAGAAGGGGGATCTCCAACGGAAGCCGGTTGTAACACCCACAGCAAAACACCCGAAAAAAAAAAACAGAAGACAAGCACAGCAAGAAAAACAAAAGGGACAAGGTAGATCAAACACAAGAGACGACATAAAACACTTAACACAAAGGACTTCTTATGTCCATCAGTGCCGACTTTAGGCGGCATCTGTTATGTCAGTAGCGAGGGGTGCAATTATCCAGATTACATGCGCACAACTCTCCCACTTGTCCGGTTATCCTTTGAAATCGAAAAACATATTTTTTTGTGTATTTAGCGTCCTCAAATGTAAGGATGACGATATAAACAAAAACAGCTTAACTTAACGCAGGGACCCAAGTAACAAACAGATGAATATGTAAATGGATATCAAAAGCATACGGGCGTACAAAACAGTCCGTGCTCTGCTAATTGTAGCGAGCTAATGCATTCATTTACCTGAGGTACAAGACCAGCTTTCAGAGAGGACAGGTGTTCGAGACATTGTCGTCTCTATAAGTGTTTAGAAAGGGCCTGCCATGGAGTCGCCGCCGTCACAGTCAGGCAGAGTGCAGTAGTTGGATTTTAGCTGTTTCGACTTCGAGCATTACTGCTTATTTGTTCAAATGCTAATATGGTGCACTTGATTATTATATCAGAACTACTTTTTTTCGATATTGATAATGTCCGAAATTTTCTTTTTTTTAATTTGAACGTTATTTGATTTTACAAAGATTCCATACCTTATGATGTAGGAAATGGATATAAAAGTAGTACAGTTTTGTTCAATACAAATTGACACATTTTTCAACCAGTTGGTAGCTATGAATACATGGTTCTACAAGACTCATAAAATACCCTTAAGAGTAAATTCTCCTCAACCATGGAATACCATATTCATAGTTTATAAAATCTCTTCACTTGGAGGTTTTCATGTCTCGTCTCAACATGATATAAGGAAACACTGGTATCAAGTTCTACGAATGTTTCCACAAGTATTGAATTTTAATCGTTTTCAAAAGCTTTAATAGCAAATAAGTTATTTCACATATAGTCTTCACAGTTTGAAATTATTTTCTGGAGAGGTTTATTTGTTATATACATTTGCATTTATTGTTTACATATTGATCCAATACTCACTTCATCCAAAATGTTATATTTGCATACTATACCCATTCAGACAAAATTACTTACAGAAACAATGTTATAAATTAAATATTCCCTTTCAAAGATTTCTAATTCATAAGGTAATGTGATACTTTCGAATTACGGTGTTTTTCATAGTGGGTCGTTCCTGGTTGAAATAGATAAACTACCGTAACAGTCTCAGTCCGGATGGTAATTAAAGGTGTTGTCAAATTATACATAATTGTGGAAACGCCATAATCAATGGACACACACAACCTCTATGTCTGACATAATGGGGCATACTGCGACATTAAAGGAATTTTCTCCACGACAAATGACTAAATAATCCATTTTCCTGACAAGATTGGAGTACCATGATTAATTGAGATTTTTCTTTCTATAACTCTGTGAGATATTAATTTTCTGAAACTGAATCGCCGTACTTTCGTCGTAATTTGCACTTCCGGAGTGTTCGAAATACTGCTATGATAAGCCGACCAATTGGTTACCCGCTTTGAAATAAGCAATGGAAGCTGATGGCTCATTTCCCACCTTAATCATAAGTTAAGTTTAAATCAAATAAAGTATCGTAAATCGTCTAATTGTTAAACGAATGCTAAACAACCCTCAACTTTATTTTGAAAGTCCTGAAAGAGATATTCTTTGGTCTCAAACGAAGTACGCAGAGTGTGTTTTCCTGTATTTTTGTTCGAAATTCAAGTCAAAAGATAAATTCAAGAGAAGATATTAAAAGGAATTCAACTCTAATTTACTCGTACTTGAGAGTGTTCGATTCCTCCACGACAATCTATAACTAATTTCCTATCAAGAACTGACTAAAAAGCAATATTCGAGGAGCAATATGATCGAAACAAATATGGAATATCAATGGATTAGCTGCAATCTGTTTTCATCGTGGAGCAAAATGTAATAAATCTTGCATATCATTGGATGAATTGTCGACTGCTTTCTGTGAGATAAATTTCATTTCTTTTCCATATTTATGAAATATTTGGAAGCAAAAGAGATGCGCTGGAATATTTGAAGTACCCAGAGATATAACATTAACGATGCTTTCTGGCATTAGCTGATCTCCTGTTAATAGTTTGCATAATGACTTTTTCACGGAGAACCTAACAGATGATGCATATATTCACAAAGACATTGGTTATTTGGATTAGCAATCAAGGTACGTAATAATTTGGACATTGTTTCGCTTCTGATTTATTTTGTAACTTGAAAGTTTTCGCTTTTGATTTGATTTGAAAATATTTCACCAGATATTGAATTGAATTAAGATTTCTACCATCAAAGTATATAAGAAAGAAATCAAATACCAATAATAATATTAAGAAGCATTATTCTTCGAGATTTATTTGCAAAAAATGAAATACATCAGATTTACTAATGAATGAACGTTTAGTCACAGAATACTGATTTTTCACTTACATTACAATCAAATGAATCCACCGGAACACATGGTCTTTATCAAGTACTAATGGCCTTTTACACGCTCAAGATACATGTTAAGGTTTTTATGTATCTTTTCAAAAACGTCATATTATCTACATGTACGTTACGTTATTCCAATATATCAAAGGAATGTTTTAGATATTTTGCGCCAATTTCGCAATCAAAGTTCTCTATTCGTTATCCATATGAAAACGAAGAGGATTCTGAATTGAGTACAAAGACGATGTTTGCTAATGCTGGTAAAGCATCGTCTTTGTACTTTATATTGAAGTCCTAAAGAGATATTCTTTGGTCTCAAACGAAGTACTGGGAGTTTGCTTTTCTGTATTTCTGTCCAAATTAAAGTAAAAAAAAAAGATAAATTAAAGAGAATATTTTTTTTTGAAATGTTAGCACAGACATTGGAATGGAGTTTTTTTTTTTTTTATCAAAATTGCAAACGCATAGTTACTTATTTGACAGGGGGTTTAAATTAATAACTTATAATAATGTTGCATATACTGGATATTTGATATTCATAAATCCTTTCTAAAAGAAAACCTTTCTAAAATGTAGCAAAATTGGTTATCTATGTCATTTGGATCATTATGATGCATAGGAAATATACTTTTGATAAAAAGAATAATCTGTTAAATCTACGAGTAGGGACCCACCTTAATTTTGATTATATTTTTAAATGAAATGACAAGTTTCTGAAATTTCAAAATAATATATATGATATCAAGTTAATGAAGGACCAAAACAAAGCTTCTTTCAAGCGACAGAGCAGAGGTAATTATTACACTTTAAACATCCATTCACGGGAAATAAGTTTAACTGCACACTGCAAAAGGAAATAAGTGTTTATAATAATAATACGGAAGTGTTCAAACCCTTAACCTTCTTGGAAGAAAATTTCAAAACAATTTAATGCATCAGACACGTGTTTCGGACAGTAAATCCTCATCAGTGGTACTTATCAAATGCCAAAATGATTTTCTGAGACAGCCAAACGTATATCGAAAGTGACACTAGTAACACTTCCCCATCACAATGTAGAGCAAATTGACCCTCCAAAGCCTGCTGTTTGTGGTTTTAAAGTATCTTCTGGTCTTATGTTGTGCTTTACGTTTCGACTACCTCACGGTTTTTTTTTTTTTTTCATAATGATAACTTTTTCTTCGCCATTTTTTTTTTAACAAACTATGCATATCACCTCCTTAATTCATTCGTGTAAATATCTCTTGTCTTTACCAATTCCCTACGTTTCGATTTTGATGCAATACCTACGATTGCCCTCTAACCTATGCATGCTACCACACCGTATCTCTTCAGTTATTGCTTGAAGGAGTTGGTCCACGTAAGAAGAGACCAAGGAAGATGCATCCATTTCAGCTACATTATCCTTACATGAACTTATGCTTTAGAATTATGTCTAGGTTTTATTTCCATTTTATGGCTTTGTTGTAAATTTGTGCTTTTCTTGTGTTCATTTTAACGTATTTTTCATCCTTATCATGCATTGCATATGCTTAGCATTTCTTTGGAGCGTGCTATAATCTGAATTAGAAATGCATTCACACATTTTTCCTTTCTTTAATCACTTTTATTCATCTATTTTTACGAGATATACTTGAAAACTGGTAGATAAAGAATTTTGATTGACTGACGACCTTTTGTCGTCGTCGGCTCTCTCTCTCTCTCTCTCTCTCTCTCTCTCTCTCTGCACCAATTAGTTTGACGAAAATTACTTATCTCACAAAATACATGTATATAATCTCAAGGTTTTCTAACAACTTTAGCTTTTCATTTTTCATTTAACAAAGGTTCTTGCAAATACCGATGTCGAAGGTCGTACTTCTAAAGATGCTAACAAAGTTTTTGGGTTATAATTAAGCCTTCTTGACTCTATAGTGTTATAACATGCAGATTGAGGATCACTGACACGTTAAGTACCCGAAAGTGCATGTCTGCCTGGTCCATGCTGCAAATGTGTCAGTTCTTAAATGATTATATTAAACTTGAAGACGTTTAACACATGCATATTTGTTTGAGGCAAACTATGGTGGTAAAAATTCTAATAAATCTTCAAATTCAATGGATCGACATGTTCTAAATTCTGACAAAGAATTGTTCGAAATATCTAAATGCATTTATTATCATATTTTCTTTATTATTTACAGCACTTTGAAAATTTATCTGATTGTATACCCTTATTATATTGCTTAATGATGCAGATCTATCATTTACACTTAGCTGACACTTTCTGTAAAGATATAATATGAAAAAAATGACACAAAAATGCGTAACATCGTTTATCAAATCAAGCGTAACACTTTCAAAATTCTCATATCTCGAGTATCTTTTTCTAGTTGCATTTCATGTCAAGTAAATGAGCAACTTTTCAAGCTTCCGATGAATTCAATTGGTCTTTCACATCGTCATATCAAAGTGCACTTGACTGGAGTGCCTTTATCAATTCTCCTTATTGAATGTTTACTCGTAACAAGCTTACATAACTTATCTATTATTTACCTGGCCTCTTTGAATGTCAGTCGGACTCCTCGGGTGATTATACATGAGCTCGATGCAGCCGGCAGAGCACGGACTGTATCACGCACGCCCTCTTTTTCACTGTGCACAATCCACGACGGGTACGGTTGTTTCGCTTCATTTTCCGGTTTCACTTTGCAACGCTGATTTTAAGTATTCAGGGCTAAAAATCTCATTTTATGTTGGTTTCTCCAAAACATAGGTTGGAATTTTTTGTATGTATGGTACCAGGAGAGATGAAAGTTTATTTTACAACAACATGTCAGATCAGATCCATTTAATTATCAAAGCTAAACACATAACTTTGACGCAGAATGTATCCGAAGTCACATTGAACGTGCAATTTTCCAGATAATTTTGCATTAATCTCAATCAAATTGCAAACGTTGATATCAAAATAAGATTTTTAATATTTAGAAATAACAGCAAAGTCATTGCATTAGCAAATTTAAATATTCATTTTCAAGAAGAAATAGCACCACCAGTGACATATATAACTCGAGAGGAATGTTATTTTCAACTAACTAGTGCAGAGCAACATCCTCTGTACAATAAAATGGAACAATTGACAGTGGCGAATTCAGCCGGGGGGGGGGGGGGGGGGGGGGGGGGGCACGGGGGCACGTGCCCCCCCCCCCCCCCCCCCCCCCCCCCCCCCCGCAGTGCCCAAAGAAGGGGCACTTATGACATACTTTTAGAAGCATTAAACTACTGTTTCCGTAATAAATCTGTGAAATTAGTCAGAAATAGCCCCAAAACACCCCAGAAACCACCGATTTGAGTAAATTTTCCAAAAATATCTCGGGGATAGATAGTCATGTCCATTGTCTGTACGTGGACGTACACACGTTTCAGGAACAACCTACATTGAACCATGTTCATATCGAATTTTTTTTATCTGAGGGATTAATCGGGAACTTTATATCCTATGCAAGGCATATATATTTAAACACATATTTCTTGACCAAATCTTCGATATAACCTCCTATAAAACTTAAATTTTTTAACTCTAACTTTGAGGTCGTGATCAATCTTTTTAAAATGAACAATTGAAATTGTTTTGCCAGATTTAAACCGGCTACCTCAAAGAATTTTGAAAAAGATAAAAATGCATGTTTTTTCTTTATTTTTAGAATCGAATTTATCATTAATACATTTTTGGTTAAGCCCCAGGTAAATCAAAAATATAATCATGATAGAACTGCCAAGAAATAATTAAACCTTTCAATCTGGACGATGCAGGGAATGGGGCACCCGTGACCTCTAGTTTGTCAAGGAAATTTATCATTTACAAGGGAATTTTTAGGGTCTGCATGGGGCCGAAATTCGGTAAAAAGAGGTACTTTCCCCAATTTTAGACCTAAAAATTCCCAATTCAATCTTTTCTCCAAAACGAGAAATTCATTTCCAATTTACGTATCATTAACTGAAAAGAAAACGAAAGTAAAACAAACATGCTCTAGGAGGGATTCAAAATATAGACAATTGATATGATAAGGGATAATTTGCATGAATACATGTATATCTTTTTGTTGTTTGAAATTTATTTCCCAATTAAGGTTAAAATGTTGCAAAATTCCCAATTTCATTGGCCCAGGCCCCTGGCATCAGGGGCTAGAAATAAACCCCTGTAATTACTTATTTTCTTTACCTTTATACAAAGATTAACAACCAAGCGCGAATCTAGAGTGGTTAGGGGGGTCAAGTCCTGCCTGGAATTTGCATAAAATGCTGATTTTCAATAGTTTTACGAGAATTTATGGCTGGACACCCTCCCTCCCATGGGCTGACCTCTCTGCCCTTTTAAAACTTCTCCACCCGTTTTCTTTAGGAAATCCTGAACATGTTGACTTCTGCTTGCCGTGCAAGAACAGAAAATTTCGAAAATTTTCAAATATATTCTAAATAAATAATAATTATTGTTACTGACACTGATTGAATCATGCGCGCCAAATCCCTTCTAAATTCAGCTCAAATACGCTTCGGATGCCACAAAATTGCTTCATTTTTTCAAAATTTTCTCAGGGGAGGCCCCCCGAACCCCCACCAATGGGAGGGGAAAACCCCTCCCATACCCTCCCCAACTCCGCCCTTCGGGCCTCGCAAGTGATTTCCATAAAAATTGTATGTGCCCCCCCCCGGCAATTGGAGGTCTGGATCCGCCCCTGATTGATACTAGTAGTTCAAATTCAAGTTATCTATATGGAAAGCCAAATTAACAGAAACTCAAATAATTAGAGAGCTCTTCAATTAATTAAAGAGCTCTTTAAAAGAATTAGAGAGCTCTTCAATTAATTATAGAGCTCTATAAAAGAATTGAAGAGCTCTCTAATTAAATTATAGAGCTTTTTAATTCTTACATTGCCGATTATTGTAATTAGAGAGCTCTTCAATTCTTTTACAGAGCTCTTCAATTCTTTTACAGAGCTCTCTAATTAAATTAAAGAGCTCTCTAATTCTTTTAGAGAGCTCTTCAATTGTATTAGAGAGCTCTTGAATTGTATTAGAGAGCTCTTTAAAACGGACATATCCATATTATAATTAAAGAGCTCTTTAAAAGAATTATAGAGCTCTTTAATTGAATTAATGCGCTCTGTAAAACAATTGAAGAGCTCTTCAATTGAATTAAAGAGCTCTCTAATTACAAAAATCGGCTTTGTATGAATTAAAGAGCTCTGAAATTGTATTTGAGAGCTCTTCAATTCTTTAAAAGAGCTCTGTAATTAATTGAAGAGCTCTTTAATTCGTTTAAAGAGCTCTTTAATTCTTTTAAAGAGCTCTTTAATTCACATATTTATTGCGCTCATTAAAAGAATTAAAGAGCTCTCTAATTGTATTATTGAGCGCAATAAAACAATTATTGCCCTCTTTAATTCATTTATTGCGCTCAATAATTAAATTAGAGAGCTCTTTAATTCATTTATTGCGCTCAATAAATGATGCGAATTAAAGAGCTCTTTAAAAGAATTAGAGAGCTCTCTAATTGTATTTATGAGCGCAATAAATGAATTAAAGAGCGCAATAATAGAATCAAAGAGCTCTTTAATTGAATTATAGAGCTCTCTAATTCTTTTAAAGAGCTCTTCAATTAATTGTAGAGCTCTCTAATTATTTGAGTTTCTGTTAATTTGGCGTTCCATATATCTAGAGAACAGACGGACATGTAACACACTTTCAAATTTTGTTTGTCTTGGAGAATACATATAAATATGGTGCGTATTCTCCCAGACAAACAAAATTTGTAGGTGTGATGCAAATTCAAATTCTTTATTGGCATATAACACATTTTTTTTAAACAAATGGCTTTGGTCCATATGAAATAGACAAACAAAAGTGGTACAACCTCAAGATTATGATTCAAAGGTTTCAGAAGTTAGTATACAAAGCAATGGAAAAATGGTTAATTTAATAATAGTCTTCTCCTGTACTACCCCATTGATCATGACATGAATAAAAAACAAACGATTTCAAAATAAATTCAACAATTTATTCCAAAACAGGAAGCACGCAAGATCGCTGTGTCGATTAGAACATGTTACATAATGTCTGGTCCACGTTGCCAATTTATCTGTTCTTAAATGATGCTTTTCAATTTGAAGACGTTTACATTTAACTCAAGCGCGGATCCAGAAGGGGGGGGGGGGGAGGGGTCGGGGAGGATTTGGACTCCACCCTGGAATTTTCGAAGCATAGCTAATTTTTTTTTTATTAATATACATATTTCATAAGATTAAGTCCCAACTCCTTTTGTTGTCATAATATTTGAAAAATATATTATGAGGTTGTATTAGAAATCTTTCATTTTGATAATATTTTAACGTCAGCGTTTCAAAAATTTTCTCTGGCTTGCATCCGCTCGCCAGAATTTATTACATACATGTACGTTATTTTCAAATGATGCTGCGCTTTCCTATATACAACACAATTATACATTACACCTAGGTCAATAGACAAGGGCACTAAGAAAACGAAAAGAAACTGAAGAAGACACGAATTGTGGATTTTATTCCAGTTCTCAGAAAAAAAATATTTCGCTGACTTGTTAGACTTGGTAGAGGACCTTGAGTAGTTGCTTCCTGTAAGGTTTCGTGAAATTCTATGCAGCCGCTGAAGAGAAGTAGAAAATGTGTCAGCCAATCAGGTCCTCGGCGGACAACATAAACTTGGTAGAGGACCTTGGGTACTTACTTCCTGTAAAGTTTCGTGAAATTCTATGCAGAGGTTGAAGAGGAGAAGTTCAAAATGTGTCAGCCAATCAGAGCCCTGAGCGACCGTATTTGTTGACCGATCGGCACGAAGAACACAAACTTTGTAGAGGACCTTGAACACTTGCTTCCTGTAAGATTTTTTTTTTTGAAATTCTGTTTCAGAGGGGAAGTCGAAAATTAGTCAGCAAATAAGAGCACTCGGCCGCCATATTTATTGACCGATCGGCATGAAAATCACAAACTTGGTAGAGGATATTGAGTTCTTGCTTCCTGTAAGGTTTCGTGAAATTCTATGCAGCAGCCGAACAGGAGAAGTAGAAAATGTGTCCGCCAATCAAAGCCCCCGGCAGCCATATTTGTTGACCGATCAGCGAAAAAAAAAAACAAACAAACAAACAAACACAAACTTGGTAGAGGACCTTGAGCACTAAAGCTTGCTTCCTGTAAGGTTTCATGAAATTCTGTACAGCGGTTGCAGAGGAAAAGTCGAAAATGCGTCAGCCAATCAGAGCCCTTGGCGACCATATTTGTCGACCGATCGGCACGAAAAACACAAACATGGTAGAGGACCTTGAGTACTTGCTTCCTGTAGGGTGTCGTGAAATTCTGTGCAGCGGTTGCAGAGGAGATGTCGAAAATGTAAAAAGTTAACGACGGACGGCGCGCTATGACAATACCGGTAGTGGGCAGTCATGTGAGCTTAAAATGAATGGCTTATATAGAAAGTGATATATAAAAAAAATGAGTTTTTGATCATTTCCTGTACATTTCATTGGTACTAAATGATATATACCTTTCCGATACCATTTTCACTCCGATACAATTTTGACATGTCATTCAGGTGGACTTTGGTCCCATTTGGACCATGGTCCAGAAAAATTCTTAACATTAAAATTTTGCTTTGAAGGCCATATTTGTCTAAATAATATATGACATTTATTTAGGGTTTCGCCGATTCGTTTTTGAGAAATCCACAATACACCATGAAGAACCGAATTTCATAAGTCCCCATTCTGATTCCCACGCCGGAAATCGCCCCTACGTTGCGACTCCTTCCAGTTTGATACCTATATGCATACTTCTGCCTCCTACATGCGAGATATTTTTCTTTAGAATATGTCAACATGCGACTTACTTATGTTAATATGCAACTTATTTATGTCTACATGCAACATAATTATGTCAACATGCAACTTATTTATGTCAACATGCAACTTATTTTGTCAACATGCGACACAATTATCTTGCATATCAACATAATCAGCTTGCATGTCAACATAATCATCTTGCATGTCAACATATCTATCTTACATGTCAAAATATTTATCATGCATATCTTGCATGTTGACATAAATAAGTTGCATGACGACATGATCTATAGAAAAATATCTCGCATGTAGGAGGCAGAAGTATGCCACCATAGTGTTCTTTTAAGAAATGACTGTCTTACTTTTGGTGTTCATGGGTGTATAATTCTGGTTGGGCACGTGCAAATTCCGTGAATCGCGAAGCGATTCTCGGAAAATTTGCACGTGTCCAACCAGAATTATACACCCATGAACACCAAAAGTAAGACAGTCATTACTTATATTTACATTTATTCTAATTATAGGTCATTTTATTTGCATGCACATCGAACATTTTGCTTGTAACAGCGTCAAATGTATCTTAATTTTGGTAAATTCTCCCTACATGCAAAACCTGAACATGACGTCACAATAGCAACCCAAGTTATTGGAATATAATTCTAGTAGCCTAATGGGCGTTCAATATGGGGAATCTACTAGTAATGTAAATATATTTAAATTGGTTTCATTAGATAACTAGTCACCTGTTGAAAATAACATTTCTCTCGAGTTATATGATACATGTATATACGTCACTAGTAGTGCTTTTTTTTTCTTGAAAATAAATATTTATGGCAAATTCGCTTTAATAGGTAAACGACTATATATAAACCGTACAGTACGTATTTTGCAAACACGTACAGTAAAAAAAACCCAACATATCCATTTTGTTGCTAATATTGGAGTATTTTACCAATGAATTGCTAATGCAATGACTTTGCTGTTATTTAAGAAATGACTGTCTTACTTTTGGTGTTCATGGGTGTATAATTCTGGTTGGACACGTGCAAATTCCGTGAATCGCGAAGCGATTCTCGGAAAATTTGCACGTGTCCAACCAGAATTATACACCCATGAACACCAAAAGTAAGACAGTCATTACTTATATTTACATTTATTCTAAATATCTGTCATTTTTATTTGCATGCACTTCGCATATTTTGCCTGTTTTAGTGTCAAATGTATTTGAACGTTGGTAAATTCTCCCTACATGCAAAACTTGCACGTGAGCAACCCAAGTTATTGGAATAAAATTCTAGTTGCCTAATGGGCGTTTAACATGGGGAATCTACTAGTAATGTAAATATTTCTAAATATTAAAGATCTTATTTTGATATCAACGTTTGCAATTTGACTGAGATTAATGCAAAATTATCTGGAAAATTGCACGTTCAATGTGACTTCGGATACATTCTGCGTCAAAGTTATGTGTTTAGCTTTAATAATTAAATGGATCTGATCTGACATGTTGTTGTAAAATAAACTTTCATCTCTCCTGGTACCATACATACAAAAAATTACAACCCATGTTTTGGGGAAACCAACATAAAATGAGATTCTTAGACCTGAATACTTAAAATCTCCGTCTCGAAGTGAAACCGGAAAATGAAGCGAAGCAACCGTACCCGTCGTGGATTGTACACAGTGTTTTTATATCCATTTACATATTCATCTGTGTTGCTGGGACCCCTACGTTTTGCGGTCATTTTTGAGGTCATCTTACAGTGAGGAGGTTGTTTTACACGACAATTGTACGTTCTTCAAGACCTCTGGGTAAATGGAGAAGTGAGAGGGTTGTGCGCGCGTAATCCAGGATAACCACACCGTTTGCTACGTGCGTGGCAAATGGCCGTCCAAAGTCGGCACCGGTTGTCCATTGGTCTCGTCGGTTTATGTGTAGTCTTTTGTGTTTGATGTTTATATGTCGTATGTCTCTTTTCCGTCTCATCGTATGCTCGTCTTTTGTGTTTTTGCATCTGATGTTTTGCTGTTGGTGCTGCAACAGGGTCTTGTTGGAGATCCCCTCCCTTCTTTTACAGACATAAATCTTTATTCAATAAAAATGAATGGACTGTAAAACCTACGTATGGAACAGTGCAAGTGTGACTAGTGCTAGTATATCTTCGATCATTTTCAGTAAATTATATATACTTGGCCTTTATATTCAAGGCGAAATCAAGAGGTCGAAATCCCTTGCCGGTGTAACGACGAATAATGACCCCCGTCGAATAATGACCGGGGGGTCATTATTCTACGTAGAAAAATGACCCACAGTCGTAGGATAATGAGTCCAACCTGTAGAATAAATACCCGGGGAGTCATTATTCAACGTGTGGGATATAGAAAAATGACCCCCATAGAAAAATGACCCCCCATACATGTATATTATTGTGGTGCCAGCGAAGCAGAGCGCCACTTAGGGATCACTTAGCCCGTCGTCTGTCTGTCTGTCTGCCTGTCTGTCCGGACTTTCATATTTGGCATGTGTGTATATACAAGACCTTTCCGATGGTAATATATATTTTGAGCACGTGACCTTGACCGCGACCTTTGACCTAAATTTGGAAAACTTTAACTCTGCACATAACTTTATTACCATTAGACGTAGGGCTTTCATATTGGGCAAATGTGTTCCTTATGACAAGACCTTTTCGATGATACTATAAATTTTGAGCACGAGACCTTGACCGCGACCTTTGACCTACATTTGAAAAACTTTAACTTTTTTCAACTCTGCACATAACTTTGATATGAAATGGACAGAGTACTAACGATAGAATTATATTTTAGTTGCTAAAGAGAAATCCCGAGCAGGCGCGGATTCAGGAATTTTCGTCAGGTGGGGATGGGGGGTGTCCAACCTTCCGAAATTTTTGACAAGCAAAAAAAAAAAAAAAAAACACACACACACACATACGAAAAGGGGATAGGGGGCTTCAGTATCTATTGCTTTAGTATGGTCGAAATCTATTTTTGCCATTGAAACAGCTTTACAGACAATACTTTTTATAAATATGACATCCCGCGTTTTTTCCTCCATGTAAAACACATTCGAGATGATTGTTTTAGCTTTGTAAAATGTGCAAGTGAAGTCACAATGGGGGGGGGGGGGGGGTATGGGGGTCCTTCCCTAGAAAATTTTTGGTTGAAATGGTGTAAAATCGTATAATGTTAGACAAAATAAACATGGAAATAGCACTTTCATGAAAGCCAGGGATATGTGTGTATGACGGGAGAAGGGATAACCCTTTGAGCTTTGAAGTGATTCGGATTTTTTAAATATTTACAATGTTTGGAATACTGGCGAGCGGAGCGAGCCAGAAAAAAAAATTAAGATAAAAAAAAACCTTTGGACCCCCTCTCATACCCATCAAATATCCACACAAGACCCCACCTCTGACAAATCTGAGGGGGGGGGGGGGTCCGGTCCCCCCCCCCTCTGGATCCGCGCATGCCCGAATTAAAAAAATTGTTTTTAAGCCACTTCATAGGCAAAGTACATGTTGGCTTATTTAGTCGGGCGCATACTCTTCAATCTATTTTTTTCAGAGTTGTATTTCCCATCCTTATTATTATATATATATACTTACAAACATCCCAAGTGGCGGATTCAGAGTGGGGCGGAGGGGACGGTCTCGGCTCCCTTAAATCCTAAATGTTCTAACTTCACTATTTGTTCATATTTGGTGGTTAAATTTAACTGCTATTTTTCAAAATGTTCTTAGCTCGCTTCGCTCGCCAGCATTATTCGTTAATGTTATCAATACGTACAGCTGTAGCTCACTTAAAAATATTGAATGAATAATAGTTCGTATAGCCTTCCTTCATTTTAGATAGCGGTTACCTACCGACTGGGGAAGATGAATTGACATGAAAATGCACGATTTCTAAACATAAATATACCTGAGCACCGCAAACGGTGAATAATACGCCCGTCATGAACATTTCAAAAGGCTATTTTTGTATAATACTTTTCTAAAAGAAACGCATTAAAGAAACCAACATGAAATTTTAAATTTCAGCTAAATTTGTAAATGCATGTAGGAAGATCACGTAAGAGAAAGTGCGGAAAACTGTGTATTTCCAGTATTCTAGGTTCCAATGGGGCATAACTCCCACAAAAATTGACGCAAGTACAGTAAAGCAAAGTCATATGCAAAATTTCAGCTCATTATGTCAAAGCATGTAAGAGAAAAGTGCGGAAAACTGAGTATTTCCAGTATTCTAAGTTCCAAAAGGGGCATAACTCCAACAAAAATTGGCGGAAATTGATGACACTCTAACTTGATCTGTAGTACATTAAAACAAAGTCATGTGCACAATTTCAGCTCAATATGTCAAAGCATGTAGGAGAAAACTGCGGAAAACTGTGTATTTCCTATATTCTAAGTTCAAAAAGAGGCATAACTCCTTCAAAAATTGACGCAAAAGAGTGACACTCGAACTTGATCTGTAGTACAGTAAAACAAAGTCATATGCAAAATTTCGGCTCAATATGTCAAAGCATATAAGAGAAAAGTGTGGAAAAATGCACATTTCCTATATTGTAAGTTTACAAAGAGGCATAACTCTTTCAAAAATTGACGCAATGTGATGACAGTAGGAGAAAAGTGCGGAAAACGGGCGGACGGAGACCCGGACGGAGAGTCGGACGGACGGAGACCCGGATGGACGGACATCACCATACCATAAAACGTCCCGTCTGAAGACGGGCGTATAAAAAATGGCTAAATCGCATGATCTTCTGGAGGGGGTGGGGGCTTAGTCCCCATCCCGATTCCTCCGCCAGGGCCTTAGACTCCTAACCCTAAAATCTGTACCGCCCGCTGACTCCCTTTTTGCAGTCACGAACATGTAGTTCCCGTTCTATGGTAAGCATAGTCACTACACGACCTGAAATTGTTCAATTGTTCAGCATGGCACACCCAATGTTGATTTGGAGTAACCTCTAACGTTTTATAGGGAAATACATGTATATCGATCCTTTCTTCAAGTTGCATACTTCCAAATCTAGTTGCAACAAACCATTTCCGTTTTTGTTCTCTGAATCACATGTCTCTCTTCCCCAAATACAGGCACATAACCCCTCCTTTTTCCGGAGTGGGATACGAATCAAGTTTTTTTTTTATTTGACTAACCCCACCCCAACCTTTGTTTTGTCGCCTGTTATAATATATAGTTATCAAATGCGTATGAGGGCAATGGTCATTTTGTCATCCCCGAGGCAGTAACTGTAACAGTTGTAATTTACCATCTCCTTTCCCGTATCTTTATTTTTAGGCTCTGAGTCAGTCTCCTCCTCAGTTCCCCCTCTTTCAACCCCTCCTCATATACCCTATCAAGATGCCGCGAAACTACGATAAACAGACGTCGCACCTATGTTCAACATCTTCGGGAGAATTCGAAGAGTGCCTCAACAAAGCGGGGGCCTATACTTGAAGGAAACGCAACCAGAATGAAAACCGGAAACTCGCACCGGGAAACGCGATCCGTTTACTTTTATTTGATAACTTTAAATTTATGAAAGAAATGATCTACACACTGGTCACATATTTATCAGATATGTAATGAAAATTCCCTCCTTGTCATTTCTGCGTATTTCTGGCTAACCTATCATTTTAGTATTATAGATAAGTTGTCAAATATGAAGACGGGTGTATACGAGCATATACAATGTACTGTATGTGCAATTATTAATTCATTAAAAATCCCATGTATAAAGCATCAGTGATGTTTTAGAGTATATGTTCACCCTGGGCACACGCGTAAAGCGCTCGTGGAAGGATAAAGTGGATTTTAACAAAGGTGACAAAGGTGAATGCAAAAATTAAATAACATATTTGTAAAGTGGATTCCGCTAAAGGTCTTTCGAATCCACTTTTCTAATGTTATTTAATTCTGTTACCTTTACCTGTTTCGCATTTTTAAAAATCCACTTTATCCTTCCGCGAGCGCTTTACGCGTGTGCCTAGCGTGTACAAACAAATAACATTATGATTGAATTTATACGACGATTATTACAGTACAGGAAGATTCGGAAGGAAAAATTCGGAAGAGGACATTAAGATCTGGTTTCTAGTCAAGTTTCGTTGAATTCTGTTCAGCAACTCAAGGGGAGAAGTTGTAAATGTCTCAGCCAATCAGATACCTAGGCGGCTATCTTGGTTTTTCGATCGGCCTGAAAACACAAACTTAGCAGAGGACATTGAGATCTTGCTTGGTGTCCACCAAGTGTCGTTGAATTCCCCTGAATGGTTTCAAAGCACAAATCATAAATGTCTGAGCCAATCAGAGGCCGAGGCGGCCATCTTTTTTCCGATCGGCCTGAAATACACAAACTCGGTAGACATGAAATTGAATTCTGTTCAGTGGTTTCAGAAGAGAAGTCGAAAATGTCTTAGCCAATCAGAGTCCAGGATTGCCAGCTTGGTTTTTATCAGAGTCCAGGATTGCCAGCTTGGTTTTTCGATCGGCTAAAAATACACAAACTAGGCAGGGGGCATTGAGTTCATGCTTCCTATCAAGTTTCCGCAAATTCAACTCAGCGGTTTTGCTGACATGTCAGTTTTAGAAACTGAGTAAACTCAATGTAAGAGGTATCTCTCTTCCTCTGCAAATCACAGGCAGTAAACTCTATATAAATTAGTTAATAATTAATTAGTGTTAAATTGATATTTTTGAAATATTTATCACTAATTAATCAAAAATATTAATTTATCACTAATTAATTATTAACTAATTAATATAGAGTTAATTGCCTGTGCTGCAAATCTATCAAGCAGTGCCTAATACATTTAGTTGAAAATGGTGATTTAGAAAAATTTGTTAAAGATCTGTAGAGCAAATCTGAAGAGAAAAAACAATAGTATATGAAGATAAAAAGGAAGAGATCTGACTCAGTCCTATGACAAAAGCCCCTACACCCAGAGAAAAATCCAAAAAGCAACGTGACAACACAAAAAACGCCACCAAAACATCGATTACACAACGATTGCGGACCGGTCAGCTGGAGTAACAACAGCAACCCATGCACTGGTGTGGTTAAACCGGTTTACGAGCGCTCAACCTTTTAAAAGTTTAATTTCATTTGAGCAGTACACAAAAGAAACAAATTAAATTTTTGCAATTATTCTTAATTGAGATAAATGTATATATTAATAATTCAATGATAAGATTTATTTTGTTGGACTGCTATGTAATTCAGTGTCACAGTTGGTGCGTTTCCACTTATCAGGGTCAGGGTGGCCATTTCTGTTTTCCGATCAGCAACAAACCTGGTAGCGGACGTTGCGATCTTGATTTCTGTCAAATTTTGTCGACTTCTGTTCAGTAGTTTCAAAGGAAAGGTAAAAAATGTCAGCCAATCGGAAGCTGGGGCGGCCATCTTTGTTTTCCGACCGGCTCGAAAAACAAACTTGGCAGAGTCCTGTCAAGTTTCGTTGAATTGCGTTCAGTGGTTTCAGAGGAGATTTTCTCAGCCAATCAGAGGCCAGGGCGGTCATCTTGGTTTTCCGATCGGCCAAAAAATACAAACTTGGTAGAGGACGTTGAGATCTTGCTTCCTGTCAAGTATAGGCGTCCATTTGTTTCTTGTCTACAAATGTACAATCTTTCAAAACAGCCCATATGCATGAACAATGAAGAGTAATTTAGCATTTTATTGGACAATTTAGACAGTCTTAAGTATAAAAGAGGGGGGTCATTATTCTACGGGGGTCAATATTTTTCGTGAGGGTGTGTGCAAATGACACTTATTCTACGGTCGAAAAATGACCCCCACAGTCGTAGAATAATGACCGGGGGTCATTTTTCTACGTAGAATAATGACCCCCGGTCATTATTCTACGGGGGTCATTATTCGTCGTTACACCGGCGAGCAGCCTTCGAGACAAACTTTCCAAATGCGTTGCACCAGAAATGATTTTTTCATGTGTAGTATGTACTTCAAGAGAAGATGATAATATTGTGGCTCCACCTCCATTGATTTCTTAATCTTTTTAGTTTTCAAATTTCATGTATCTATTTTGTTAGCAGCAAGGTAATTATGCTTACATGCAAGGTTATATAGATAAGCATGTTGTCAGTATCACGATTTTGTATGACGACAATGTAAGTCGTATGTCACAAAGAACAAGGCTTAGCCCTATTTATGTGAAACATAAATACCCCCAGTGGCAGCTTTGAGAAATACATGTAAAACCTGTTATTCAAACAGAAGGTCAAAATTATAAGTCAAAGTCACAAGGTCAAACTTTTGAAACTTATGGCAAGGTAATTCCAAAAGGAATGCATATATGAAATATTCAATCCCTATCACTTATCATTCAAAAGTTATGACCAATTTAACATATTTGAAAAAAAGTAGGTCAAATTTCAAGGTCAATGTCACATTGTCAAAGGTCATGGTCTGAAAAGAATGACAGGGACATAAGTAATCCACATATGAAATACATGTATTTAAGCCCTATCACTTATAGTTCAAGAAATATAGCCAGTTTAAGGTGAAAAGTAGGTCAAATTTCAAGGTCAAAGTCACATTGTCAAAGTCTTGTCAAAAGTAATTTATATGTGAAATATTAAAGACCCTACCACTTATGGTTCAAGAGATATAGCCAAGTACAAGTTGCAAGTTTCTTTTGGCCATATTTCATTGTTTGGATTGAGGATTACTGACGAGGATTATGTACCCGAAACGTGCATGTCTTGTCCATGCTGCCAATTTATCTGTTCTTAAATGATGCTATGAATTTGAAGACGTGTAACATTTAAAGTTATTAGTTTGCAACCCCCTGTCCTTTCGCTTAGATATCTAGAAAACTTAGGAAAATTTCTAAAAACTCTTAATATATAATATATAACATAACATCTAAAAATCAAAAAAATGTTAAAGTACCACAGAAACGATATATTATATTCACATTTTTATTGCTACACGTGTTTCGGCTGTATCAATAGCCTCTTCAGACAATAATGTACAAAACATAACATATGTAATGTATGTATCACTTGAAGTATACAAAATTTGAAGGCGTTTCATTGAGAAATAAATTTCATATGTTTTTAGTATTTTATTGAAAATTGAAAACGTTAGGCAAAGGTCAAGGACAAGGTCAAAAATTTGGTACCAAACGATGCATCTTCTCAAGATACATACACATGTAAAGTTAATTTGTAAGCCCTGTCATCTCTACTTTAAATTATAAATTCTTTTATTGAAAGCCGGACGTAATGACGGACGGACAGACTGACAGACGGACGGACAGACCAGTCGATATATGCCACCTTTTTCAAATGACATGGGACATAAAAAAGTATATTCATGTAGGAGGCATTTATGTTTTGATTTTATGACAATCGTTCTTTTCAGTTTGCATCATGGTCTTTGGAAGTAAAGACAAGTTATGGCAAATGGATACAAGTAACACTGGGAAGGTTAAGCTTGATGAGGGTTTTCTGGAATTACAGACACAGAGTGCTAGTCTATGTGCAGCCAAGTGTACATCAATAGACATCTGCCGATCCTTCTATTACAGCGACATCACACAAAAATGTATCGGCCATGACAGAGTACCGGGAATTGACGAGATGACGACGGATACTGACGAATATAGGATGTTCTACGGCGTAGATAGACCAGGTATACGGAAATTTTTTTTTTTTGTTCAATACTTCAATGCTCTGTGGAGATCATCTAAATAGTATCAAAAAATTTGGAGCCGCTCATTTTTTGGCAAGAGAAAATTAACAGTCTGTATTGTAGACGGCGCCAGGAAAATTGACTTTTGCTTTATTCAACCTGTTTGACATTTAAAAATAGGTACTATAGAACATATATTTCAATATTGACAAATTGTCTAGGCATGTAACAATATATCGATAGTATTAATCGCAAGGTATCGCGATACTGACATAGGTTTTTTTTTCACTTTTCATAAATTATATGAGAGATGAAATAAAATAAAACCTTGGAAAGAGGCTTTTTTCATCTTCATCAGACAAAATAAATAATCTGAACAAAGATCCAAAACAAATTGAATTATCTTCAAATTTTCAATGAAAGAAATATAAAGTTTAAAGTATCGTGATACTATCGTATCGCAACCCTGTATCGTGATACTGTATTGTATATATCTTAGGGTGTACCTTGCAATACTCAAGCCTTGTATTGTCCTTGTATTGTAATTTACTTGTTTATCGGTCATTTTGGTTTGATTGTTCATGTTGTTTCCGTCCGTCTGTTTGATTATGTGGTAGTTTACATACGTCCCCCATTTTCACGTCTTATGCACAGGGGCGAGGTATTATAACAAAGAGAAAATGTAGAAAACGTGTGTTGTCGTCTGCTTGACAACGGAAAGTTCGCCCGACGTCGACTGTCGGCGACTGGAGCCTGGAATGTTGGCGCGTCGCTGGCCGTATTCCCGAAGCGCTCCGAATAAGTAAAGAGTAAAGGCGTAAAGGATAAGTCAGTGATATGAATCCGAGTTTCGATGATTTATTATACACTTCAACGATGGATATTGAAAAGTCCAAGATGCGATAACAATTAATAAACAAAATAAAACTTGAACAAAGACGAGACGGATGTTGTCAGTTCAACGTCTGACCTCCGAACTAAAGATTTCTATTCAAAAATCAAGTTATAAGATTAATTACATGAAATGGCATGTTGAGTCAATATAATTGAGAGTATAGAAACAAGTAAATTAATTTAGTAACCAAAACAAACAAATCAGTTGGTAACGTAAGTGGATATGACACTCTAGAGCTGTCCCTTTTGATGTAAAGAATATATACAAATTCTAAAGAAGGATTAATTACGCAATGTGAAGGTTTGAGCGATAGACGTTGATTTAACTAAAATGACCGTAGGGCAGTTTTACAAATAAACGAAAATTGAATTAATCCTAAAGAATAAATGATCTAAAGAAATAAAGATTAACAAGAAATTTCTCTGTAAACAAACACATTAAAATCGAATGTCGTAAATTTGATAAAATGAATGTCCGAATATAAAAATAAATGTCCGAATATAGAAAAATACAAATTATGATAAAAGTCCAAAATTCCTCTATGATAATATCCCCCTTCCGTCGGGAAAACTCGTCCCGAGTTTTAGATTAAAGTTCCACGGCGTGATCGGCGACGTCCTCTTTTGGGTTGAGCATTTACGTAAGGCAACGGAACATGTTGTGACGGGGCGTTCGGCTGTTGGAACGGAATTGTCCTCGGTTGCTGTACATGTTGCATCGGGTGATATGGCATATTACATTGCATTAGCTCATCGATTTCATTGTTAAGGTCACAAATAAGTTGTTGGTCCTTCTCATGTAACAATTTGAACTTTACACTCTGTGCCATCTCCGTTGCTAGCATTTGCTTAAGTTCTTGATTCCTTTTCTCGAATTCGAGAAATTCCTTGTTTGAGTTTTTAATAAATGCCTCACAGCATTGTTTGTGCATGTCACGTTCCTTTTCCAGTGCTTGAATTTTGTCCTTGAGAGCTGACACTGCATCCTTCTGGACACTGGACACATTCATCTTATTTTGTATGTCACGCACAGTTTCCTTTAATTTTGAATTTTCTGCAATTAATTCTGAATTTGTCGCTTTTAAATTCTCCACTTCCGTCATAAAATTATGTTCCTTCACTTTGTACGATTCTTCTTGGAGATGTAACTGATGCTGGAGATCGCGCACTTTTTGTTCCAAATGAGAATTCTTTGTATTTACATCTTTGACGATTTCGGTTAGCGTTTGCTCTTCTCTGACGTATGATTCCTTGATTTTCTGTAATTTATATGTGACGGATTTGAGTTCTGTACGTAAGGTACTACGTAAATCCATGCACTGAGCAAGGGCAGCATTACTGATATTGGCGAAAGGAAACTCCTTCCGCAAAAGTACATTTTGATAAAAAGTTTGAATTCTCTGTTTGTCACGTTGAACTTTCTTGGATGATTTAGCTTTTTGCGTACATGTCTTTGCTAAATGTCCAATTTTGTGACAAATGAAGCATACCTTATTGTTAGCTGGACAGAGGCTGTTAAAATGTCCGTATCCGCATCTATCGCATGGTCGTTGCACGTAATATGAACGTAATCTGTATGCGTCCATCGTTGTAAGTCGTCATGGGGAACGGTATACTCGCTTGACGTTGAGGCACTAGGATCTGACTACTGCAAAATATATGCAGCAGCCCCGGGCACTGTACCCGGATTCTCCACCAATTATAACAAAGAGAAAATGTAGAAAACGTGTGTTGTCGTCTGCTTGACAACGGAAAGTTCGCCCGACGTCGACTGTCGGCGACTGGAGCCTGGAATGTTGGCGCGTCGCTGGCCGTATTCCCGAAGCGCTCCGAATAAGTAAAGAGTAAAGGCGTAAAGGATAAGTCAGTGATATGAATCCGAGTTTCGATGATTTATTATACACTTCAACGATGGATATTGAAAAGTCCAAGATGCGATAACAATTAATAAACAAAATAAAACTTGAACAAAGACGAGACGGATGTTGTCAGTTCAACGTCTGACCTCCGAACTAAAGATTTCTATTCAAAAATCAAGTTATAAGATTAATTACATGAAATGGCATGTTGAGTCAATATAATTGAGAGTATAGAAACAAGTAAATTAATTTAGTAACCAAAACAAACAAATCAGTTGGTAACGTAAGTGGATATGACACTCTAGAGCTGTCCCTTTTGATGTAAAGAATATATACAAATTCTAAAGAAGGATTAATTACGCAATGTGAAGGTTTGAGCGATAGACGTTGATTTAACTAAAATGACCGTAGGGCAGTTTTACAAATAAACGAAAATTGAATTAATCCTAAAGAATAAATGATCTAAAGAAATAAAGATTAACAAGAAATTTCTCTGTAAACAAACACATTAAAATCGAATGTCGTAAATTTGATAAAATGAATGTCCGAATATAAAAATAAATGTCCGAATATAGAAAAATACAAATTATGATAAAAGTCCAAAATTCCTCTATGATAGTATCATACAAATGTACATTGAGACAATCACTGAATTTGACAAGTTTCCATGGAGCTGTGACGACGGGTGTTGCATATGCAATCAGGAGACGCTGACTCTCCCCGGGCACCTGGTCTCACTTCGGAATTTTATTCATTCCGGGGTTCGCAACCATTCCTATGGAAAATCTAATGCTTTTGCCTTACCTTCTCGACGTTGAGACTGAATAACTGATGAGTACTTCTGTAATGTTTACATGTACCTTGGTCACAAACCCTTTCCGTAGCACAAATTCTTTCCTCAACAAGTACACACCGGGTAAACGGATTTTACGAACCGGGCAGGATTTTACGAATCGGGCAAGGATTTTACGAATCGGGCAGATAAAGTAGCTGATATGCGAAGTTGAAACTGTTGGGGAGATAGTATTAAAGGGCAAAAGTAAGCAATTGAGGCAATGCCTACCAAGATTAATGATCTATCCATATTTCTATTATCAGTTGAAGTATCCATGGCTTGATATTATCGCACATCTTCGATTTTTAACCAGAATTTCTTTTCTTTCGCTAATCTTTTATCACAAAAATGCAATTTTCTTTTGAATCAAAATGATGCCTCGTGATTTCTAGGGTTCACAATCTAGAAAAAATATTTATAGATATATTTCGAACTGATGGATTGCTCTGTTTATCAGGATCATGCAGATAATTAATTAGCAAGTGTGATGGGGTACAATGAAAAGGATTTTACGAACCCGGGCATTGGATTTTACGAACACGGGCACTTGTCAAACATTGGATTTTACGAACACAATCTGTATAACTCAATTAATTCGATACATAATGGTTCCTATGCGTTTTATGAATTAAAACTTAACAAATAACTTTATTTACTCTCTATGAATCTTAGACAAACTATATTATGTATAATATGTATATTATGTTTCATACCTATATAGAAATATACAATTTGGTACAGAACGCTGACATTCCATCGCGGACGAATTTCAGTACCCAGTAAAAGTATTATTTGAATGTAAAGCCTATTTTGAAATATCACTCCGTAAGTTGCATGTATAATAGCTTAGTAGCCGTTTTTAAGCATCAAGGAAACACTAGAATACGTTCGTATTTTTAATAGTAACGGTCAAATTTATATTCGGGGAGGAGTTGCTCCTTGTTAGAAAATTTTATCTTTATCCTTTTCACTGAAGAGTTGAATTTTGTATACTGTAAATTTATATAGTATTACATCTTACGCATCATTGTTCAGTTCTAAATATTGTTCTAAAATACAAGTATATGCACAACGAATGTAACTGCATTTCGTATGTTAACACTCGTGACGTCACAATGCATAAGATCTAAAGGAACATGCGCATTACATGTACGATAAATGCACTTGCTGTGTGTTGCATACCCGTAACAAAACACAAATTAAGACACTTATTCTTTATATGAAATACTATGTGAAATTACTAACTTTAAGCTCGCCTGAGCGAAGCTCAAGTGAGCTATTGTCATAACGCCCCGTCCGTGTCCGACCGTCCGTCTATCGTAAACGTTCAACATTTTCATCATCATCATCACAGACATCAGGGTATATTTTCAATTCTAACATGACTTGAGATTTTTCTCCCTACTACATGTACTATAGAACTCGCCTGGTGTAAAATATCCATTTTCATAAGACTCTGGAGCAATTCGTAAAAAAGAAAAATCTTATAAATTTTCCCTTCGTAGAGTCACGTGTTGACAGATTTAATATCTAAGTCATCAATCTTTTAAAGCAGAAGTGTCTGGCTAGACCGAAACCCTCTTGGTCGTTTTGTTGAAGGATCTTGAAGAGGATTATTTCAAAATTCGAGAATATTTCGACAGTAACTGATGATAATAATAACTTAAGTTATGCTGTCAGGTTGGATCTCAATTGGAAACTGAATTTCTATTTTCAACATTGAACACCCTCGCCCCTCCCCCCCCCCTTACACACACGAGATTCAGAATATCATTTTAACCAAGTGTGTATCAATAATATAACTTTTTTTACTCCAAGTGGCGTTCTGGTGTCGTACAAGCAAGGACTTATCTGTTTATAAGTCCTTGGTACAAGTCATTCAAAATCAGTTAAGTTGCGCCAATACGCAAAACTGTGTCACAATACATTTTAGAAAGAAACATTGAATCATTGACAGATTTTTTTGCTTTTACATTTTACGTGCATTAGTTGCTATTCCTCCATATGCCTCATGATTACATGTACCTTTGAACTCGATATGTGTGGATTTTTCTGTATTTGACAAAAAATACACGTCACAAACTGAGTTGTATGATAAAATGGGTAATCTGTGACGCGAAAATGTATTAAATTCAAAATATTTAGCACATATTTTAATAAAAGTAATATCAGTATTTTAAAAAATCTAGATCATTTCATACGCTTTGTAGTATTTTACTCTGAATTATACTAAACTCGATTGTCACAAGCTTTACGGTGAATTACGTTACAAAATCTTTAAAGATCTAGGATGAGTTAAAACTAGAATTATATAATATCATAACATTACTTTTATTATTTTCTAACTTATAATAGACCAAACTTTAATAGATTGAAATATTTCTTCCAGAGGGAAGGGATGATAACATATAAAAACACAAACACTCAAATATAAAAAATGTGTATTTGAGTGTTTGTGTTTTATTTGCAAACTTAAATAGTTTTTCATTGAATGTTTTACATTTGTTTCATTTTCAGAAAAAAATCCTTTTATTTCTTATTTTCTGAAAGATTCACTGATTTTGTGAATTACGTTACGCTGCTTTTACTGTGATAAGAATCGCAGAGTGCATTTCTATGGTCATGTCGTAATCGGGTGCTTATGCCTTTATATAAAGACAATCACAATTTGATTAAAATCAAGCTCCCTTACGTTCGGAGAGGCAGATAATAAACACAGATAAAAAACATGACCGTGAATTATGTAACGGTGAATTACGTTACGTAGTAGATACTAAATTCAGAGAAATATCTATTCCTGAGGTGATGGGATTTATCTTCATAATTATTTTACTTTCACACATGCTAGCTAGTGATAATACTTAATCTGTGGGCAGAAACACCATTTAAAATGTCAAATATGTACAATTTAACAAATTCTCACGATTTGGCCTTGCCCTCTCGACTTTGAGACTGCATAATTGTTAGGCACTTCTTTGATTAGCTAGTAGGCATTCTTTTTAATCACAATATTCTTCATTTTGCAGGTTATTTGATAAAGTTTGTAGTTGCAACATTTGAATGTATCTCATACGTATGTGTACTGAGAACAATAGTAATCAGATAATGCTGAAGTTTCCAAAACAGACGAGAATTCCTGCCATAACGTAATTCACACTCTGTAACGTAATTCACTTTTGGGTAATACTAGTATCTTTATTGATTACAGAGGACAATGATTGCACAGAGTAATACTGAATCACACATATGTATACAAGAGATGATATTGAAGATAGAAAGAAAGAAAAACACTAATATAAAGCAGCTATATGTATAAAATCACTTAGCTTTCCTTGTCTGTAAGATGTTCTATTTCAAGTATGTTAAAACGTGCCAGATGATTCAAGTTTGTGATATAATTTGATCTAGCATAGATTCAGATCCTGTTTGAAGGTCTACAGAGCAATGGATCGGCAAGGAAGTGTTAAGTTAAAAATAATTATTTCATGGACAATAAAACTTTTTAAAAAATTGTGAATCACGTTACTTTCAGGTATGAAAATTCTAAAGATTGGAAACTAAACATAATAATTTTTGGGGTCTTCTGTTAAAGTTTTTATGAATTGGGACTGTGGTTGTCAAAATATGTCAGTGTAAAAATGAATTTGAAAAGCTAAATACATGTGAACACTCTTAATCATAATACACTGCATGACAATGTTTGAGACCATTTTGCTTTTAAATGCAATATTTTTTTTTATTTTTTTCAAGTACTATTCGTGTCTTCTTGCTATAAAATTCTATCAGAGATAAAACAAGTGAAATCTTGCTTAAAAGGTGGCAGCATTTCTCGATTCGAAAATTACGTTACGAGGTACTTTCAATGTATGTCTTTATTTTCTTGCCATTGCCTCTGAGTTATTGTAGATTTTGTAGTTTATATGTTTTCACTATTAACTAAAAGCAAAATCTGGTATGGGGAATATGTGTTACTCTGTTCTCCCTTAAATTAAACTATCATAATTGCAAAACATCAATAACTTAAACTCCGTGATTAATTTGCACGAATAGGTTTACGCTACTATTTATTATAGCTGCTCTCCTTCACGAATATCTGAAAATCTATATTTAATGCATTCGTTGACCACCATAATGACTAAACTCTAAAGTTACAAATAAAGCAAAATACTGAACACTTACGACGTGTTTCATTGTCAGAAAATTGTATTATCAACATATGCCCTCATATGTAAGGTAATTCACATACAATTACTCAGCAGTCTACATCTAAGTAAATTTCTAGCTAAAATGCTGATGAGAATTTTTCCTATAGCCTTTTCAAGTGTGGATGGGAGAGGCGGCAATGTCCTTCGGGGCAAAAATCCTAGGAGGGATGAGAGATATGGTAGGAATCAATCTTTATTTCTAGAGCGAAAAAAATATTGTAGATCGAAGTTGGCAATTTTTTTTTTGGGGGGGGGGGGGGGATGGAAAATTATTATATTACCAGCGATTTGAAAATATTTGGGGGCGGGAGGGTGGAAGGGGCGTAAGCCCCTTACGCCAACCTCTCCACTGACATGGCCTTCACAAGAACTATTCCCGGTATTTCGTACATATTCATACAAGAGCCCCAGGGGGGCACAACGCTCACCTGATATCCATGCACACTCTGAACATACTGACATTGAATAATGTTAGAGCCAGAGCCATAGTCAGAATTTTTTGGTCCATATGCCATAAATAATTTAAAAAAATATCATAAAAATTCCAAAAAAGTAAAATGCAATAAATGAGTGTGCAAAATGGAGAAAATGAAAATGGAAAAAGAAAAAAGAAGGTTTTTTTTTGTATTCAGATGATTTAAAAGTGCTTAAAAAGCTTGCAAAATGCAAAAAATGAAAAAAAAAATTGGGATGCCAGTGCCTGAATTTGAACCCACAATTCTTGGGTCTATGTGCACGCACAGCATATCTAGATTAAAATTAAAAAAAATTCAAAAAATAAAGTTATAGCAAATAATGTATATAAAAGAATTGAGTAACTTAATCTGACAAACATGCAATAAATGAGTGCAGAAGATCATATATTTACTAAGTTATTAAAAGAAATAGTTAAAGAAAAATAATAAGAGCACCCTAACATCTCTCTCTTTCGGGGAAAGGATGGACAACCTAAAGAGGCATCAGATAGGATGTCATCCTTAAGAAATATTAAGTGCAGAAAACCACTGTTAGAAGGAGTAAATGAAAGAAAGATTAGTATTTACTCTGATTAGTTCATTAATATACAAGCCAATTAGAAAAAAAATATTATTTTGTCCAGTTCTTATTATATCATCTAATAGAAAAAAAAATCTGTCAGCAGATGTTGTTACAGAAATTTTGACCCCCCCCCCTTTTTATACTCTATAGAATACATGAATTATTATAAATTCAAATTGTACATGTTGTTAATCAAAAATGCTATCACACAAGCATTCATTTATTTAATTTTACCTAGGATATAGGTTTCAAAATATCAATATGAACTCAAGGGAAATTAATATGGAGAAAATGCCAAACTTCATAAAAAATTCCAAAGTTCAAAAAGTGGCAAAAATGGCATTAAAATTATTCAGGTAAGTTAAAAATAGCATTCAAAGCTTAAAATATAGATGAAAAATGAAAAATAAAGAAAAAAAATTTTTAAGGCCCAGCCGGGATTTGAACTCGCTACCTTGGGACTCATTGACAAAGAAAACATGCCTATTTACAGTATTAAAGAAATCATTAAAAATCTAAAAGTCAAGATATTGAGAAAATTCTTTCACTGTTACATTCCTTACAATAAATATGATAAATGTTAAAACAATCATTCATGGGAAGAACCATAAAATGCCAAAAATGATGAAAATGACCATCCTCCCTTCCTTTTTTACAGTATTAAAAAAATCATTAAAAATTCAAAAATAAACCTTTCAGCAAAATTCTTTCACTAAAGCATTCCTTTGCTTAAAAATGGCTAAATTAAACTAAACTAGAGCAGAATTTTTCAATAACAAAGAAAATATTAAGAGAAATATCAATTTTTGCATTAAAAATGCAATGTCGAAAAAGACGTCAAAAACGCGTCAAAAATTAGTTATTGGATTTTAACGAAATGAACAAACTTGAATTGTACATCCTTCTAGATCACTTAGATACAATTAGTTTTTCAATCCATTCAGTGGAACTGGAGAAGAAGATTTTTGAAGAGGGGTACCCTCTGGGGCCTATTTGACCCCGCCCTGGATCCACCCCTGAAGGGATCAAGCCGAAATGAACAAACTTGGTAGAGGACCTTTAGTACTTCATGCATACCAAGTTTCATCAAAATCCCTTCAGCCGTTCTTGAGAAGAAGTTGAAAATGTTAAAAGTTTACGACGGACGGACGGACGACGGACGACGGACGCCGGACGCCACACTATGACAATAGCTCACTTGAGCCTTTGGCTCAGGTGAGCTAAAAAAAACATCTATTTGATATTCTCACGGTTTATAAGTCCTTGATATTCTCGAAAATAAAAATTGGAAAAGGCGTTGTCGGGAAAAGAAAATAATACCTTCCGAAAAAAGGCAATAAACAGAAAGCCATCGGCGGGATAAACTCGTTATTCAATGTAGACTCGTCAAGTTTCATCATCGACCATCTTGAAATATATATGCATTTCTGTATCGCTTGCATTTTTACGATCTGTTTCTGGTGGCTTGAAGACCATTTTATTTCATCAATGTAACAGATATAATACGCGACAAACTATAATACTGCCTTTTAAAAAAAATTATCTATTATCTTTATTTATTTATTATTATTATTTTTTTTTTTGTTGTTGGTATTTTTGTATTATATACAGTTAAACAATACATAGACAATACATCAGACATCAACACTCATACACCATTCACACGTCTTGCATACTTTTATATTAATCTAATACACTGCTCAAAATAATTAAGGGAGCAAGGTTTCTAATTTCATATCACACACGTTTGCAGCTGCTTATTCTATATGATGAACATAAATGTATTAAGACATATCTAATAGTCATTTCTTTATTACTAATGTCTGTATTGAACAGATTAACCATATACACATGATAAAACTTGATGATGTAGCCTTGCTTATCCCAAAAGATTTTACAAGCTATGTACCATTATATTACAATGGGAAAAGCGCTCCTTTAATTTTTTTGAGCAGTGTAGTATGGAGAGTTTTCCCCATTTCTCTGAAAACATTTCATTTTTCATATTTTTCTTAAAGATATACTTTTCAATTTTAAGATAAGATATTATATCAATTTTTTGCACCTTCTAGAGAGGGATGGCGTTTTAGATTAGAGTTTTTTTTTGTCTAAAAATGTACTTTTTCACTAGATAAATTATGACGTTGATATTGCTATTATTATCATTTACTATCCCAAACATTAATATGCTTTTTGCATCTAAGTTTTTATCTATGTTGCAGATATCATGTAGCCAAATGTTAAGATCAAGCCAAAGTTGTTGTGAATGAGAGCAAAAACAAAATATATGTGAAATGGTTTCAGGAAATGTGTTACAAAAGGAGCACATGTATGATAGTATCGCTTATTCCAATCTTAAATAAAAGAGTATTCGTTCCTAATATGCGATGTGATATTATATTTATACTATATAAAGTATTAAAGTAAATTATATTGTCATTTTTTTTCAAAAGATTATCATGATCATCAGACTCTCAAACCCAAATTTTCGCTTTGCTGTTTTGAAAGATTTCCTTTCCTATGCATTAAGTTATACGTGTAAGTCATGTGTAGAATGCTATTTTCCCTTTCACTACAGTAAAAATGGGAAATTATGCGTTTTGTAAAGCGTGTTCGTAAAATCCAGTGCCCGCGTTCGTAAAATCCATTTTCCTTACTTGCCCGCATTCGTAAAATCCATTTTCGAATACCCCTGTCCTGTAGAATGCCGTTTAACTCGTGAATACTTCGTTGCCCATGATATATTTTTACGATTCAGATTTACAGATGTCCCGTCTTGAAATTCCATGTATAATATGAATTGCAAAAGAACCCTGCTCGGAAATATTTCATGTTTATGTGAAAATGTAGAAGGAAAAATATTTCATCTCGTCATTACGCAAAAATTTCAAAATGTAAAAAGAAACGCAAAAGACAAATTATAAAGAAATATGTGTACTCGAAGAATCTAGTCTTCGCATTGATACAAGCTGTGTAAGAAAAGAGATATACTAGTACTTTTGACGGCACCCCTTATTCGTCAAGAACGAATTTGCCCGATTCGTAAAATCCTGCCCGGTTCGTAAAATCCGTTTACCCGGTGTGAGTATGTATCAAAAACCGCAAGGGTGGACACTTCCTATATATTAGCTTTATATCTTTCTTGTACACAATTCTAGCAATATATGCATTCGTACACGAGGTCAAGTGTGATAAAACAAGTCCAGTATTAACAGAAAGGACCTCGTCATAACATTTATACTAATATGTGCTTAATATAAAAGTTTTACCTTATAGTAGTGATAAAAACATTCAAAGCAAGGACAGGGTCAAGATAATCTGATCAAATGTTCTTTAAATTCAATAGCATCATTTTATTAGAGATAAATTTGCAGCATGTTCCAGACACACACGTTTCTGGTACTTAACCCTCGTCAGTGATCCCCAATCTAAACAATATTACATGACCAAAGAGTGTGAAAGTTATTATATCCAAAATTGTATCGAAAGACGTAGCAGGATAAATGGATTCTTTGTCCACCAGCAGTGACACTCTCCAAGTGATACAATTGTTAAACGTCTTCAAATTCAAGTTAGCATCACCTTATAAGAGGTAGATTTGGAGCATGGACCAGACATGCACGTTTCAGGTATTTAACCCTCGTCAGTGATCCTCAATCTAAACAGTGTAATATGACCAAAGAGTGTGAAAATTATTATATCCATAATGTACCGAAAGACGTAGCAGGATAGGGGGAATACACTTTTCAGAAATTTCGAGAAATTTTGATAACAGAAACATTTGAAACCTGAAAAGCTTTGTCATTCAATTCAAATATGCAAATTATCACATCCATGTCAGTCAATGTATAATGCTTCTTTATGCAAAATGCATGTAGTAATGTTATGAATTTTAAAAGTGATTCCTTGAAAGGTAATGTTACCAACGATAACAATAAATGCCTTTTTCATCAAAAGAAATCGACAAAATATAATAAATACAGAAAATAAAAGAATTCATTCAAAATTTATGTATGCTTACAATATAAGTTCCTGAAATCCCTTTTCGTAGTTCGGAACTGTTCCAATGGAAATTCTAATAATTTTTCCTTACCTTCTCGACTTTGAGACTGTATAACCCATAGGAACTTCTTTGATGTTTATATACTTGAATCCAAAACTAGTCAAAAGCTAATGGGATGTAAATGTATTTTGGTTTGAAACTTCTAATGGAGTCACATTTCATATTTGAAATATTGATGGAAAATGTTGACATAATTCACAAAAAGGTTTGTTTGATGGATTTTTGAATAAATGCTTATTTTTAAATCAAAACTATTTTGAATATTGTGCAATTCATCCGGTATATTAAAAATCCATCACAGAAATGATAAAGCCTGTGTTTGTGAAACACGAATGCCCCCGGTGGCATCTTTGTTAGTATGAACACTATTTTCTGTTAAGTACATGTATGTGAGGTCACTGGGTTAAAAGGTCAAAAGTCAAGGTCACAAGGTCAAAAATTTTGGTATCAATGGAAAGGTCTTGTCACAAGGAATACACATATGAAATATGAAAGCCCTATCACTTACCATTCAAAAGTTATGCTCAATGTTAAAGTTTTTGAAAAGTAGGTCAAAGGTCAAGGTCAAGGTCATGAGGTCAAAAATTTTGGTATCAATGGAAAGGTCTTGTCACAAGGAATACACATGTGAAATATGAAAGCCCTATCACTTCCCATTCAAAAGTTATGCCCAATGTTAAAGTTTTTGAAAAGTAGGTCAAAGGTCAAGGTCAAGGTCACGAGGTCAAAAATTTTGGTATCAATGGAAAGGTCTTGTCACAAGGAATACACATGTGAAATATGAAAGCCCTATCACTTACCATTCAAAAGTAATGCCCAATGTTAAAGTTTTTGAAAAGTAGGTCAAAGGTCAAGGTCAAGGTCACGAGGTCAAAAATTTTGGTATCAATGGAAAGGTCTTGTCACAAGGAATACACATGTGAAATATGAAAGCCCTATCACTTCCCATTCAAAAGTTATGTCCAATGTTAAAGTTTTTCGGACAAACAGACAGACAAACAGACAAACAGATAAACAGACAAACAGACAAACAGACGGACAGGCCAAAAACTATATGCCCCCGAATCTTTGATTCCGGGGGCATAAAAATTTAGAAATTTACTGGAGAAGAACATTCGACAGATCTCGATCATAAAAGATCCATGTCCTTATTGCGTTTAAACTTTGTCCTTATCACGTTTCAACCGTGTGCTTATTGCATTAAACATTGTCCTTATTGCGTTTAAAAATAAAAAAAAAAATCTGTCCGTATTATTGTGTTTAAACTTTGTCCTTATTGCATTTAAGCCTTGTCCTTATAGCGTTTAAACCTTGTCCTTAAAGCGTTTAAATGTTGTCCGTATTAATGCGTTTAAAACTTGATCTTAATGAGTTTTTTAAAATCCTATACACATGTATATTCAAAGGGCATCGAACTTGTAATTTTTTTTAAATCATTGCATTTGAACTTTATATGGACAATATTCTATTTTTTCAATTAGATTTCTGCTCCAACGAATTTACTTTCGAGGCCAAAGTGGACATGTGTTACAAGATATACGAGCTGGCGGATTCAAAGACAGCAGATGATGCTCGGTCATTCTGTGAGGGTCTGTCAGGGCATTTAGTAAGGATAGATACGCAGGAACGATATGACGTCATCATCAATGACCCAAATTTCGGTATATAATTAATTGATTCTCGTAATATTCTTACATCATATGCATGATGGCATATATCTGCACAAGAGATATTTTTATACAGAACATTTCAACATTGAAAAATACGTGGACAGGTAAGATAATTTCGGCATGCAACATAACTGAAAGCTGAAAGTAATATGAATAACGATGCATGTTGAAATATCTATTTTGCATGTCAGCACGAGCTGTTCCGACTCTTTAAATTAAAAATACCATTCTGATCGAGGCTCGCCAATATATGCATCCTTTGCAACAAATGGTAAACTGTAACTGTTATACAAACTGAATGTTTAGATAATTTTGTCTTCGTAATTAAGTTTTGTTATTCTTCTTCATTTGGTTATAGACACTGTCCTACCCATACCATACTACATTGATGGATTCCTTTCTACTGGGACAGACTGGTTTATATATTCTAACGGACGAAATGTCTCCTTACCATATGACCAGAGCTTGTGGATGGTCCACGAACCCACCAAAGGCCCGGGCGACATGTGTCTATCCATCTACCCCAGCGGACCGCCGTTTCAGTGGATCGACTATGGTTGTAGTTCATCGGCATATCGCTTTATTTGTGAACTCTCTCTGACATAGTTTGAAACCTATGAAATGGAATTAAGGTATTCAATGGGTAATGAGAGGTAATTGGGGCACCCATTTATGGAATCTTGAGACCTAAAATCACAGCATAGTTATGATGTAAAAATTAATTGAAAACTTTTGACCAATTTAGATATTGAAAAAATCGGTCACTTTAAGAGTAACAGGCCCTTAAAATTTACACTGAACTCTGTGGGAAAAAGGTTGATTTTTCCTAAAATTTTCAAGAGAACGATGGGGCATCAAATATCGATTGGTAAAAAATTTCTTAAAAAAATACATTTCATCAAATTTAGCTGAAAAATCAAAAGTTTACCGATTTGTTTTTCTGCAATTTTTTTTTTATGTTTTTCAACAAGAAGCGATAACTCCTTAAATGACCCTTTTCAAAATATTTCTTATTTCGATATCTACTAGACTAGTACAAAAGATATCATATCACACAGAAAGATATTCAATAATGAATAAACTTAATTTCAGTGTTTTTGGCATTATTTCCTTTGTTATCCATTGAATACCTTAAACACATCGTACATGTTATTGTCCCCTCGATGTGTTTTCAAAATTGGATGTTTGGTGTAATGCAGTTGTCTAATTTTAGTAAACATTCATTAACGATTGTACATGATATACCTAAAACAAATGCATTTGTCACATTTTGGTACACGGGAGCTTATACATATAATTGTACTTGTGTTTTGAACATCTTAAAAAGAAAATAAGGAAAACATATCACGCGGAAAATTGATTTTTTTTTCATTTTCGACATTTTGTACATATAATGGAATTCCATATAAGCATAATAGAAATTTAAAAAATAGAACTATTTGCAATTTGAACAGATAAACATTTGCATGAATGAATGCCATATTATTATCTCACACATACAAAAATATGAAGTAAAATAAAGAAAAATCAGAATGTGTAAAACAATCTTCAAAATAAAGCTATAAACAACAAGATATATATATGCAGACAATTTCAAAAGCATCTCAAAAGAACAAAGGATGAACATAAATATATACACATTATTTTAACATTTCTAAACAAAATTAATGAAAAGTGAACAAAATTGCACCAAATGAAAATTACGTCTGAATATGCATCAACTGACGGCAAAGTTTCACACCCCTTCACTTCAAATGTATAAAATTAATCATAGTTAAACAGGCGAAATTTTCATTTAATTCCAAATACAACATATCAAAAATAAATAAAGTTAACATTGAAATTTTAAAACTGAAAAAATATCATTTTCATAGTCTATTAGTGCTTCAAATTGCTTCTCCAACTTCAAATTCCTGGAAAATCAGAAGCATGCATATAATCAAGTACCTCTTCTCCCGAGAAAAAAATAACACGTTACAGAAAAAATGAAAGCATCTAGACCAGGATTTTTTATACGCCTGATTGGATTA
Source organism: Pinctada fucata (assembly GCA_028142955.1). NCBI lineage: Eukaryota > Metazoa > Mollusca > Bivalvia > Pterioida > Pteriidae > Pinctada > Pinctada fucata. The sequence continues at coordinate 40,119,095 of AP027103.1, forward strand.
CCGGATATCTTATACTGATCGAAGGCACTATTTGGTTTTTTCTTATCATATGGACTTGAAATTTCACATGTTGCTTATTGGTTTGGTTTTTTCTTATCATATGGACTTGAAATTTCACATGTTGCTACTTTAAGTGATTTACTAGGCGCAACGTTTCATATGCATATTCTATCATGATTCAATCTGAAATTGATTATTCATATTTATTTGGATTGCTGTCTGAACATATGATTATGCTAGTGCTGAAACAAATAAAGATAGACATGTCTAACACTTTATTTTTCGTATGTTTATAATTTAAAACAAACGGCCTTTGTTGGCAAGAATATCATCAGATTCTAGTATCTCTGCATTAGAAAGCAAGCATCAGACATGATTTTTTTATATTCATGTATTATGTTATACTCCATACACACATGTTTCTAACAGTTGTGCTTTGGAGCTTGAAAGATAAGCGAGTGTAAAGTACATCTAGACTAATCAACAAAAGGAATGAAATAAGGTTTTTTTTGTGATTATAAGTGGATCTGATTGCAACCAATCAAAATGAAATATTTACATTACCAGTAGATTCCCCATGTTAAACGCCCATCAGGCAACTAGAATTATATTCCAATAACTTAGGTTGCTCACGTGCAAGTTTTGCATGTAGGGAGAATTTACCAACGTTCAAATACATTTGACACTAAAACAGGCAAAATATGCGAAGTGCATGCAAATAAAAATGACAGATATTTAGAATAAATGTAAATATAAGTAATGACTGTCTTACTTTTGGTGTTCATGGGTGTATAATTCTGGTTGGACACGTGCAAATTTTCCGAGATTGTAGGGAGAATTTACCAACGTTCAAATACATTTGACACTAAAACAGGCAAAATATGCGAAGTGCATGCAAATAAAAATGACCGATATTTAGAATAAATGTAAATATAAGTAATGACTGTCTTACTTTTGGTGTTCATGGGTGTATAATTCTGGTTGGACACGTGCAAATTTTCCGAGAATCGCTTCGCGATTCACGGAATTTGCACGTGTCCAACCAGAATTATACACCCATGAACACCAAAAGTAAGACAGTCATTTCTTAAATTGTTCGAGATTTACCAAAAATGTCCTGTGATTATTTCCCCTATGGGGGCGGCAATGTAACTGTTTTTACTTGTGGCCTCGTTTCCGTCGAGTTCTGATTGGTCAGTACGACTATGACAGCAATGATGATGACTACAACTACAACGCCAATAACTACACCAAGAATTATCCAAAATTTCCACAATTTCCAAAATGCTTTCTTCTTAATCTCTTTTGTCTTTTGAAAGAACACTTCTGCCTGAAAAAAAAATCAATAGTTTTTTTATCAAACATTCTGTGACTATGAGTTGGAACCCTTCCGTAATATGATAGGCATTTTATAATCTAAAGATACACTCTCGCAAAATAATTGCAAGGAATAAATGAGTTAAAGAAGATCCTGACGATAATATCAACTACACTCACAATAGCTCAATAGAGCACAAAATTGAGCATCGACGGACCCTTAGCAAGCTAGAGGTTGGACCAGGTGCCCAGGAGGAGTAAGCATCCCCTGTTGGCTAACCGCATCCGCCGTCAATATTCATGCACGAAGATGAAAACAATATATAAAATAATGCACTGTCTAAGAATATGTCTATATAAAAAGTGCTATGACGACCAAGCACTTTAAGATAAGAAATGTATATGTTGGGTGTTGCTAGAAAGCAGGAGATGATTACTCTCAAACCGTTCATTGAAAGGTCACACATTGAATACAGTCAACATATTTTTTATGACGACAGCCATAAGAAAATGATATAAGTAACCATAACAACGTTTCTGACACGAATTCCACATTGAAACACATATACGAGGACCTCTGACACAAGACATACACCAAAAAATACTTTGTATCGAGACCGATGTAACAAATCCTCATTAATAAGGAAACACTAAAACCACGAGGGTAAACAAATACAGAAAACAATATACCTGCGAAATAGAATACTCACATCAAGAGAACAAAGGTACAAGTTCATTTAGAAAAGATACAGAGGAGGACAAAAAGAGAAGCAATGAATACACCCATCAACAATTGAGACATAAAAAATGTAAAAGACCGAAATGCAGTCGGATCCTACCTTGGACGGACAAATCAAAAACGTGTTTATAGGGACAATTAGAGTGCACCTGGTTCACCTTAATAAGTGCTGATACTCAATAAACGAAGACAAATCTTATTCAGAAGGACACTGAAGAGATATCCGGCAAGAACCCCCCCCCCCCCCCCGTTTTTTTCATCAACCACAACGGATTACATCAGCAGGATGCAACAACGAACAAACAAAACAACCACCAAACAGGGGACACAACAACCACAAAACAAGGGGACACAACGCCCACACTGAGTTGTCAACCACAAAAAAGGGGACACAGCAATGCCCATATTGAGCTGTTACATAACCACAAAACAGGGGACACACCAACGGCAACACTGAGCTGTCAACCACAAAACAGGGGACACAGCAACGCCAACATCGATCTGTCAAACAACCACAAAACAGGACACACAACAACGCCCACACCCAGCTGTCAAACAACCACAAAACAGGGGACACAACAACGTCCACATCGAACAGTCAAACAACCACAAAACAGGGGACACAACAACGTCCACATCGAACAGTCAAACAACCACAAAACAGGGGACACAACAACGTCCACATCGAACAGTCAAACAAACACAAAATAGGGGACACAACAACGCCCACACCGAGCTGTCAAACAACCACAAAACAGGGGACACAACAACGCGCACATCGAGCTGTCAAACAACAACAAAACGGGACACAACAACGTCCACATCGAACAGTCAAACAAACACGAAATAGGGGACACACCAACGTCTACACCGAGCTGTCATACAACCCAAAACAGGGGACACAACAACATCCACACCGAGCTGTCAAACAACAATAATAAAGGGGACACAACTACGCCCACGTCGAGCTGTCAAACAACCAAAAAAATATGGGACACAACAACGCCAACACCAAACTGTCAAACAACCACAAAATAGGGAACACAACAATGTCAACACCAAACTGTCAAACAACCACAAAATAGGGGACACAACAACGTCAACACCAAACTGTCAAACAACCACAAAATAGGGGACACAACAACGTCAACAACAAATTGTCAAATAACCACAATAAAGGGACACAACAACGTCAACATCGAGCTGTCAAACAACCACAATAAAGGGGACACAACTACGCCTACGTCGAGCTGTCAAACAACCAAAAAAATATGGGACAAGACAACGCCAACATCGAGCTGTCAAACAACCACGAAATAGGGGACACAACAACGTCAACACCAAACTGTCAAACAACCACAAAATAGGGGACACAACAACGTCAACACCAAACTGTCAAATAACCACAATAAAGGGGACACAACAACGTCAACACCAAACTGTCAAACAACCACAAAATAGGGGACATAACAACGTCAACACCAAACTGTCAAACAACCACAAAATAGGGGACACAACAACGTCAACAACAAATTGTCAAATAACCACAATAAAGGGGACACAATAACGTCAACATCGAGCTGTCAAACAACCACAATAAAGGGGACACAACTACGCCCACGTCGAGCTGTCAATCAACCAAAAAAATATGGGACAAGACAACGCCAATATCGAGCTGTCAAACAACCACAAAATAGGGGACACAACAACGTCAACACCAAACTGTCAAACAACCACAAAATAGGGGACACAACAACGTCAACACCAAACTGTCAAATAACCACAATAAAGGGGACACAACAACGTCAACACCAAACTGTCAAACAACCACAAAATAGGGGACACAACAACGTCAACACCAAACTGTCAAACAACCACAAAGTAGGGGACACAACAACGTCAACAACAAATTGTCAAATAACCACAATAAAGGGGACACAACAACGTCAACATCGAGCTGTCAAACAACCACAAAATAGGGGACACAACAACGTCAACACCAAACTGTCAAATAACCACAATAAAGGGGACACAACGACGGCAACACCAAACTGTCAAATAACCACAATAAAAGGAACACAACAACGTCAACAACAAATTGTCAAACAACCACAATAAAGGGGACACAACAACGTCAACATCAAACTGTCAAACAGCCAGAAAATAGGGTACATACCAACGTCCACATTGAACTGTCAAACAACCACAAAACAGGGGACACAACAATGCTGAATTAAGAAGGTCATCTGCTACGAAAGAGCAAATGTGTGCTTATCCGGATTACGTGAACACAATTGTAAGTTGTTCTCACAAATATGACAGTAATGCGTAGGGACCTTAGGTAACACAAAATCTGTGTAAATATATGTAGATTTTAAAAGCAGTAAAGTTATGTTGCAAAAACAAGTAGCACATAGGGGGGACTCCAAATTAGCCAAAACAACTCTGTTTGTAAATGGATACCGAAAGATATAGAAATGCGACAAAGAGTCTATGCTTGCCACGAGGCAAGTTTTGGTCAGTCAGACGAATAGTTTGACGGAATTTGTAGATAGAATAGATAAACATGACACTTTCTTTATCAATCAGATTGCGATAGAAATAAAGGTACACGTAATGCAGATTTTAAAAATCAATTTATGTATGTGCGACATATGGTTACCTTGTCTTGTCGTTTTTAGAAATTCAAAAAAATGAAAACCCCATGATATTCCTCTGATACTACTACCAAGCTCACAACAGAATTGCGTCTTACATGTAGCACACTTAATTTTGACTTTTAGGGAACTGAATTTGTCTTTTTCAAGTTTGTTACCTTGAACCGACGCGTCGCATCAAATGAATGAGTTCTTATCATCCTTAACGACAAAATTGCGTTAAAACATTTATTCACGGACCTTGAAACGATTTCATAATACGCTGACAAAGATCTACAACATCCAAAGGTTTGTATATATATATCCTTCTCGTAAAGTAGCCAACACATGAAGTAGACAACAAAGTCAAGCACATTGAATTATGTTTCAGAAAAGCGGACCAATCGTGTTCTTCTACATTTTCTTTACAAATTATAGCGGCATCTAACAAAAGGCTTATATTTCATTCAACTTAAAAAAATTATCTCACTTTTATTTTCAATTAATAATACATAATTGAAAATACAAAAGAAAACATGCCTGCCAAATATACAGTGCAACAGTGTTGAGCATTTATCCTACTGAATTGCGTTAAGTGTTTTTATGTCATCTTTGATGTTAGTGCGTAATCTTTCATGTCCCTCTAGTGTCTTTTGTTGTGTTTGCCCCCCCCCCCCCCCCCCTGTGTTTTCGCATTTCGGTGTTTTGATGTAGACGCTGCAATCGGGTCTTGTTTGATACCCCCTCCATTTTGTTAGTAAGACAAAGAAGATCCTAACGACAATCTCAACAGCACTCACAACAGAACAGAAAATTGAGCATCGACGGACGCCTAGCAAGCTAGAGGTGGGACAAGGTGCCCGGGAGGAGTAAGCCTCCCCTGTTTGGCTAGCCGAATCCGCCGTCGATGTTCACAAAGGGCATACGAAAAAACAATACATTCTCTGTCGACTGGAGACTTCAAATAGATAAAATGAGATGATTGACCATGAACAAAATGGAATGTCAAAAACAAGGTGGCATGAAATCGCAAGACTTATATACTCCAATTTGACAAAAAATTGGAGAAAGTCTATTACGCAGGCTTTGAATCCACGGAACGCCCATCTTGTACGAAGTAATAAACAATTAATAAACAAATTTAAAGAAGAAAGAACGAATATGTATCAATACTCCTTTGTTTTGCTTTAAATTTTGTACACCAAGAATATGAAATCTTACGAAATTAATTGGTTACAAAACAAGCTGTGTGACGATAAAGAGAAAAATTTTAAACTTGTTAATGAACCCTCGTATTTAATACACGTAACAAACCATGGAGAAACTCGATTACGCAGGGTTTGAACACAATACCAATCTTGTGTGTAAGTAATAAACAATTCAATATCCAAAGAAGAAAGAGCGAATATTCATCAATACTATTTCGTTTTAACCGTCCAGCAAAACTCGATGTATGCTTGCATTACAAGCACACATATTTCTATGAAAAAAGACACCATTATTATGGGTGGACTAAATCATGCTAAAATAACACGAACTGACTAAAACATATGAAAAAATATTTGGGAACTCAATGACCTTGACATTTCTGTTCCAGATTCAATGTCTATTCATAACAAGCGAACACTCAAATATATATGAACATTATACAAGCCAAGAAAAAGGACACGTAAATGAATATGTGTATCAAAGCCGACACCTGCAAAACGATCATCTGCTACATTTATAGAATTGATATGGCTAATGCAGCTTTTCAACATGTTTTGTTTTGGGTGCTGCTACCGAGTCTTGTTGGAGATCGCCTCCTTTATTTTACTTTTGCCTTTCTTTTCCTTATATTTTTATCCAAATCTCACTGTCTTGCTCCATACCCATTTGAAGAATTGAAAATATGGCTCTGATTCAACTGAAACAAAATTCTAAGATCTTTGAATTTTGACAGTGTCAATTCAAATGTCCAAATGTGTTTTTCCTACTGTCATAGATATAGGAGGGATAAAGAGAAGGGTAAGGTTGGTTAGCGATATCCCCCTTGTATGGAATTTCTAAAAAGAAAATACTTTTTTTTTCAAATTCTAAGGGGACTTTTCTCAAACTTATAATTAAATTGGAATACCCTATCTTTATCAAGGGCATGGCGGGACCGTAAAGAAATTGTCACGCATGTTCAAGCTGGTCATTCTAAATCTGCAGTGTGTTGTATATGGAATTGTAAATTGAATGACTGAATTCTTGTTCGAAATAATTGTTTTCGGAGATTTATGAACTACATGTACTATTTTACATTTTTGTACACAAAGCAACACTTACGGACATTTCCAGTCTGCTTCCTTTCTCCATCAGATCATCAAGTTTACCGTTTCTATCCCTTATCTTTTTAGCGTTTTCGTACATTATTTGTTTAATCTCTGAAACTCTTCTTCTTTTGGAGGAGAGTAAATCGTCCACACTTCTTGCTTTCCTTATAGGGAATTCTCCTGTGTCGCGAAGATCGTCCATACTTCTAGCTTGTTTTAATGGTTCGTTTTGTATAACTTCCTCTTCTTCTTCAATCTTCTTTTTCCTGATTTTCTGCTTCTTCTTCTTCTTCTTTTCCTTTCCCTTTCTCTCATTTTTTAACCTTCTCTTTTTCATTAGATCAGTTTGCTAAAAAAAAAAAATCCATCCAAATTTAGAAGCATCATTTTAAATTTGATTGAATTTCTTTCCTTTATTCAAAGAAAAAATTGCAACACTTCAATCTATGTTGACGCAAGTAGGTGATGCTTACTCTCCCGGGACACCTTATCTTATCTCCATTATGAATTTAAATTTACATAATAATTTAGTTATTGCGTTCAGTTTTGTATTTTTCAAGGTTTATTATGATTTTTGGTTTGTGTTTCGTTCACTGATTCTACAAAGTTATCTTCTCTAGATAGGCTTATAAATGACGTTATAATATTGGAGTTAATACAGCAGACTCTTGGACGTTATGAACAATATGTGTTGGAAATATGCTACAAAAGCCGATTGAGCTCATTTCGAATATTAGTGGGGAAAATATTTTCTCGTTGTTGATGGTAATTACGAGAACATTTGTTGTTATTTTTTTTCTCGTATATTTCTCTTTCTCGTTATTACGAGAAAATATTTTCCCACCACCACTTAGAATAAGCCCAATAGGCTTTCGTAGTATGTCATTTCGTCACAGAAATTACGAAGAAAAGACCTACCTCGTCATCTTCAGACTCTGAATCACATACCCTTGTATTAGGGAATTTATCCATCTCACTCTCTTCTTTCGTGGTTTTCTTCACACCCTGTGCAGGAATATACATGTAATGTTGGTTTACGAAATTGATTTATCTTATTTTTCTTTGAAACTTTTGTATTATAAACGGCAATACCTTTGGTTGTTTGCTGAATCTCTTGCGAAGTATTTTATGAAATGCCTCTAGGTTACACCATAATACTTATATAAAGGGGCGGACAGGGGGTACCTTATCCACACCCTTCCGCCACCTCCTCCCTCCCCTCCTTTTCAACCTTCCCTTACATCCCCGTCCCACTACCTCCCTCCTCCCGCCCCATTCCTCCCCCTCTTCCACATCCCTCCCTCCCTCCGCCCCCTTCCTCCCCCTCCCTTTCACTCTGTCCACCCCTCATAAAGCCTGTGATGCTTAATATGGCTTTGCTACATCCATTTTATCAAACTACCTGAACAATCCGTCGGCTCAGCTAATTAAATGAAATGTGAGAAAAGGGATCATCTTGCACATTAATACCACTGTAATGAATTGTGATATTAACAAGTGCAACACAAGTCAAGTTGTCTGAAGTGAATAACATCTTGTATACAGTGTAAATTTACATGACACCAATGATAAACTGCAATTGTAGGACATTGTCAAAAACGTTGTAACAAGCAGATGGCTCATTCTTGTTGTGTAACATGATTATGAAATTGAATATATTGTATTTAATAATAGTCTAATAGAAACAGATCATAGATGCTATTATAATAAGAAAATATATCTGTCTATATTTCTTTATGAAAATTAATGTATTTAAAGAAATTGAAAAAAAATATGGCAACATAAAGGAAAATCTCAAATAGAACAACTATCAAACTCTACCCTTGTTTTTGAAAAATCTCAAAAAGAACAACTATCAAACTCTACCCTTGTTTTTGAAAAATCTCAAATAGAACAACTATCAAACTCTATTCTTGTTTTTGAAAAATCTCAAAAAGAACAACTATCAAACTCTACCCTTGTTTTTGAAAAATCTCAAATAGAACAACTATCAAACTCTACCCTTGTTTTTGAAAAATCTCAAATAGAACAACTATCAAACTCTACCCTTGTTTTTGAAAAATCTCAAAAAGAACAACTATCAAACTCTACCCTTGTTTTTGAAAAATCTCAAATAGAACAACTATCAAACTCTACCCTTGTTTTTTTTCAAAATATATGCACAACCAATGTAATTTCCTGAGATGAAGGTGTTGCATTTCGCATGTAAACGCCCAAGACGTAACTAGACGTAACTAGGCATAAGATCTACAAAAAAATGCCGTGGCGGATGTTTTAACATGCAAACTGAACCCGCGACCGGTGACCTAAATTCTAACGTCACCTTTTTACTCGGATAAATGCGATTTCAGACAGTAAGAAAGAAACTGATAATTATGGTGCATATATTGAAAAATAATGTATTTGAAGACATCCTAAATGTATATCTTAAGTTCTCCTAAGATTCTGAAATTAAGGTCGGAAGAGGTAGGGGGTACTCAGAGAGGCAAACTGATAATACCAACAAAATCATAGACGGTTAAGAACATTTTACATGGAATTGATAAATATAAATTGTAAGACATCAAATATATCTACATTGTCTATCAGAACTTAAATAAATCTCAAAAGTCCTATATATATCTCCTTTAATCGGCAAGTTCTAAAATCCGGAACTTGAATGTACAATAAACATTGCATGCACAAGTCTTGCTTATATCAATAGGCCTCCATCCAAGAGGGCCCCAGGACGAAATCCTAGTGGGGCTCGGGTTACTAAACCCCCCCCCCCCCCCCACCCCCACCCCCACCCACACCCCTTACGATGAATGACAGTTTTGTTTCATGAAGACAGTTATGAAATGTAATTTTATCCATTCGAAATCTTGAATTGAAAAGAAGAATTTTGTATTGGTATGAAATATGATCACAGGAGCTTGATGCCAACAACCCTCAATGACACCCGCCCCTTCCCCACCTCTCTCTACTCGTCAAAGTTGGGGGGGGGGGGGCGGCGGATATCCTTTGTGGATCGTTGGCATCAAGCTCCTGTGAATATGATGTATCTGGCGAGCGAAGCGAGCCAGCATTTTTTTTTTTTTTTTTTTTTTTCAATACTTTTTTTGTGGGGGAGAGAGTTACACACCAAAGCCAATCCCCGTGTTCATGCTGTTAGCTAGGGTACATTGATTTACTTGGCATACTAATAAGAAACAGTCCGTTCAAAAATGAAGTCGAGGTGTGGAAGGGGATACTTTATTTCATTGGCTATTAAGTATGAAATGGATATCAAACTTATATAGCTTCGTATTATATCGCAAAAATAAGATGTAATTTAGATAAAGTTAAAACATTTGCTGAAATTTGACTTCAAAGAACTAGAAATTAAGTCTACACATACTAGTTTCAGCCCAAAAAATACCTTTGACGATTTTAGGAGGGGGGGGGGTGGAGTGCGCCCCCATGCCCCTCTAAATCCGCCAATGGTCATTGTTGAGTCTCAAACCCTACTGTATATCCAAATAATGACATCATCAGGTGTAAGAAGATGCTGAAATCTTGATATGCTTCTCTCTTTGATCGAACTTTACGAATTAATGTACTCGTAAGCTTCAAAATATTAAAAATTGATTTGGTAAACAATCGTAACATTTTGTGTACGTTACCTTTCTCAGACCTCTGTTCCTTTGTATTTTCTCTTCGTTTCCCTGCATGTATGTATAAAAAACGAATAAAATACATGAATAATAGCATGTAAATATAGAATAATAACAAGAAAAAGGTTATTATAATAACATTGAGGTCTTTAAAGGAATGATATGCGTAGTTAGACTTAAATAATACTGAAATATGTTATCTTACCATTTTAACAATGTCTGTCTTAAATCCCCAAAAAACAGACTTGAGAAAGAATGAATCAAGTGCATTTTACTTCCAGGTATAGCATACCAATGGAAAATCCCGGGGTTCATACCCGGATATCTATTTTCTCTTATCTTTTGATTTTTGGGGTTATCTAGAGCGTGTACAGGTTACTGAATAGAAACCATTAAATTTAAAAAAATGTAAAATTGCTTTCTATTTGCTACTCAAAAAGAAAAGAGTTATTAATTTAATTTACAAACCGCTTTTAATGGTGTGATGTATATATATGTTCTAACTTCAAATTTTGAATACCTAAAAATAAGGGACCATAACAAAATGCTCATCAACTCCATGAAAAATAATAAAACCTTGTATATTTTCGTTCGATATTAAACATTACCCTATACTGAATATTCCAGTCTCTTGGTTGCCGTTACAAGAGACTGAATCCCACTATCATTGTTACAGAGCGAAGTCTGACAAATTATTCAATATACGGTAACCCTAACTCTTTTAACTGTAAAAAGAAAATAACAACTCCTTCGCTAAGAATTAAAACAGTTTTAAACATTTATTTATTCCGAATTTGTTTAAATCATTATTCGGAGGATAGGGTTTTTTTTCTTTTTGCTTAGGAGCACGGGGGGGGGGGTATAACATAGCTTATTGAAATGCCCTTTCGTCTGCAGAAACTCTCTCTTCTACATTTTACAAGTCTAGGGTTTGTGCAGAGGAAAGGGTTTGTGTCTCGCCCCTTTGCAATTGTTTTTTTTCCCTTTTTTTTCCTCCCACAAAAGATCCAAAATCTTACTCCTCTGTATGGTTAGGGAGATGGAAGTAGCAGTTTGTGGTTTTATGGTTATCTCACGATAAAAATTAAAAGATATCGTATACAGATAGATTCTTCAGTTAAAATCTCCATGGAGTTCAAATTTTCTTTGCCCCCCCCTTTTTTTTCCCCATAAACACCCTCCATTTTTCCCTCAGACACGGTCATGACACCGGTATAAAAGATATGAAACATGATTTTGCTTTTACAATCAGTTTTATTTACAAGCCTGTTGCACTTCATCTGTCACAAGAACCTACTCAAAACGTTGTTGACCGAGCTAGCTATATTTCAGACGACGTTCCGGTAAATTGAATCGTCAATATGTCATTTTAGTCCGGAGGCAACGTCAAATTATAAATACGTACTTTCGTAGGTGTATATAGAGAGGAATCAATTAAATGTGGCCTATAAAAAGCTAATATAACCAATCACGAAGTATAACATAATATAAATGCCTCACAAAACCATTGTTTATGTCACTCCTTTTAACATACTTTGGTGAAAAAAATAAATTTTTTGACTACTTGACTCATGTTAGAAGGGTACTGATCGAATCGATAAAAAAAAAAACTCTTTCAAAATTTAACTCTGTAGGAAAGTATTGAAGATATTATTTGAAAAAAAAAATTATGTCTTCAAATTTAAAGAAAATATGTAATATAATCAGATAAAACTCTTGAGATATTGTTGGTCCCCAGATGTTACAAGAGGTTCCAGTGTTACATTGTACGTTTGGTTAAGGGGCACGAATTCTCGTATATGATGTAACAATATTGGAAGGAAGGGGGGGGGGGAGTTCTTGTTTATCGTCAGAAATGTGTTTCTTCTCTGATAAATTGTCCCGGGGTCAGAGAAGAAAAAACGAAAGTTCATTTACATGTATAATATTGGACGATATAATGACATGCTATGGGCTAAATATATCTGATCAGAATATATATTTAAATGTTGGGGAAAATATTCAGAATCTATATTGATACTTTGTCCTATGTTTTCGTATGCATTTTGCGATGCTAATTTTAACTCGCTTACACTTTGACAAAGGAAAATGTATGTGTGATAGGTTTTGAAATTGGAAAAAAAGATCGGTTGCGGTATAATGTCAGCGCATCCCTCTCGATACATGTATATTTTCAAACTTTCAATTCTGAATCATCTCTTTTCTATTTCTAGGGGGGGGGGGGGGGGGGGAGGGGGGGAGGGGGCTAATGAAAAAACATTTTGTATACAAAAAGGGCTTTATAGCCTCAACATTAGCTACACCCCTGTGTACTGTAGTTTTTTGTACACTGATTTTTAAATCTATTGTTTAAACGACTGAAATAGAAGCTGCAACTCGACTAATATTCGGAACGTAATAAAATTCACTTTCTTACCTTCATTTTAATTTAGTCGGTACTATTTCACAAACGAAACTGTAATGTATTCCCATACACAGCCAGCAGATTGTTTCGGCTTACCTGTCGCAAAATTACTATACCTGTTTTCATATATAAATGGATGACTGAATTTTTCCCACGTTTATTTGGGTCATGTGCAGTGATCTTACACAACAATGTTATTTTGTGAAAATAGCATGAATGTAGTCTCTGACTACCTTTAATATCAAGATCCTAAACTGACTATAAATGAGCACCTTAATGCAGCATTTACGGAGAACACGCACAATTTTGAAGTGATGATCTTGTGAATAAGGAGCATTGGAGGCAACATGATTTTTTCACATGTTATTAAGTTAAAATAATTGAAAATTCACCTTCTGTGTCAACCGAAATTGGCCTTTTCAATCAAAACAATTGTAGGAAATAGTAGTTAAAAAGTTTTAGTTTAAACATATTTTATTGCATTAAAAAGCAAATGGATTGGAAACAAGTTTTCAAACTTACGAGTTCCTCTCCAATAACAGAAAGAATTAAACAATTGCATGCAATGTGACGACAGAATAACACAAAATGATCTGATAAACAATACAAAAATGAAAATGAATATGATGAACAAAAATATGGACAAGACATACATTGAAAAATGAGGCTAAATACAGGTGGAAACATGAAATGTATGGTACATGAATAATATGATCAAAACAACTGTGGATAAGACAGAAATACATGTAGGCTATAGCAAGTTACAGATGGAAAATCGAGATGTTTGATAGATCTTTTAATAAGATAAAAATACTGCTTTTTTCAAATAAAAAAAATGTATGTGGACTGAGTGTTAGTATGAACATATAGGGTTGAAAAATATCAATCAACAAAACATGACAAATTCAGGCAAATAAATGAATGAGTGAATTTATGACAATGAATGTTTACTTTAGCAATGGGTTGCCATGGAAACCAAAATGCCAAAATAACTTTATTTTCGAGGTCATTCTGAAAACCAATTTTGTACATTTTGGTAGCCGTGAAAAAGTATGGATTCGAGGGTAATGCATATATAACAGTGGCGTAGCTAGGCAAACGAACAGAGGGACTTCCACATCGTTTTTTGCTATTTATGATTTACTTAGGCGGCAGATTCAGGGGTTGCGGAGGGGCGCCCGCCCCGGGCACTGACCCAAAATTTTCCAAAAACAGGTATATTTTGGCCCATTTTCAGTCAAAATCGGCAAAATTCGCCCCTTGACCCCCGACAAAGGGGGCGCTGGATCCACCACCGGACTTATTTAACCATTATCTTTTTTTCAGAAGTGACTTTATTTCTTCACATTGAAGGAATTTCGTCAAGTTTCAACTCTAAATTCGACAATTTTTTCGTTTCACTTCGCTCGCCAATTTCATAAAAAACAATTCTTTGAATACAATATAACATCATTCGTTAATAAATGTAATACACGTACATGACAGCTTATTACATTTGTAACACTGCTAATAATAATAATTCAATTGACTAAATAAGAAAAATCTGCTTCACTCATACAGTACATCGTGACAAATGTTTAACGTCTTCAAATTCAATAGCATCATTTAAGAGCAGATAAATTTAAAGCATGGATCAGACATGCACGTTTCGGGTACTTAACCCTCGTCAGTGATCCGCAATCTAATAAATGTAATATGGCCAAAGAATGTGAAAGTTATTATGTCCAAAAATATACCAAAAGATGTGAGGGTTATGATGCTACCCACGTTTTAGAAATTTCAAGAAATTTAGATAACATAAAATTTTCGATTGCGTTGAACTGTTGAAGAAACGATCGACCGAAGTTGATCGAACTTGGCTACATGTGCCCTCGGGGACTCCTAGTCCACCAGCAGTGACATTCACCAAGTTGTACAAATGTTTCAAGTCTTCACATTCATCATTAAAAAAAAACCCAGATAAATCTGCAGCATAGACCAACCATTCACGTTTCGGGTACTTAACCCTCGTCAGTGATCATCAATCAAATTAATGTAATATGACCAAAGACGGTGAAAGTGATTATGTCCAAAAAATTAACCTACAGACGTAGCAGGATCAACCGAAATTTATCGAACTTGGCAACATGTGCCCTCGGGGACTCGTGGTCCAACAGCTGTGACACTCACCAAGTAGTAAAAATGTTCAACGTCTTCAAATTCAATAGCATATCATTTAAGAACAGATAAATCTGAAGCATGGACCAGACAGATTCGAAAATTTTTCATGTTGATTTCCGATGTTTAAAATACATCTTTATTACGCATTTTCAGTCACATTTGAAATGAAAAAAAAAAGATAAGATTTTATCCGTTGTTGTTAAGTTTCCTCCCTCCCCTTCTTTCCTTTGTTTCCCTAAAAGAACTTCGTCCTTCTGCCAACTGGGATTAAAACGTTTCATTTGATTCGATCCTCTTCATTTCAGTGACCCTGCACGGGGAGTCTCCCCGACTATAAGTATTTAAACTCATTTCAAAACAATTTACAGTAACTGTTGTCTGAATACGAGTCCCTTATCCCCCCCCCCCCCCCCCTCAATTGCTGGATCCGCCATTTAACCGGACCTATATACAAGTATATCTGACCCCATCTTGTAAAAAGAGAATAAACTCAAAGGACAAGCTTCTCAATCAATCAAAGCCATCTGGAGCTCTTGCTACATATACATCTTATCTAGATTAACATCGACCACCTGCGATCAAACGTCAGAAGTGAAACAGTCAATTACCATGGTAACCCGAGCAGCATGCAGTGACTACAATTTACAATATAATCATCAATGTGTACCTAGCGAACGGAATGAAGTGAAGCGCTTTATCAACTTTTAAAATTAGAGAAAAAGTAACCAAATTCTGAAAAGAAGAAAATGCCAAGAGGCGACAGAGGAGGAAAATGTAGAGGAACCGGGGAAAGATGTGTAGCTGCGAACTGTGGTAACACACGTGCAGAAGGAGTGTCTATGTTCAGATTCCGTGCAGTGAAAGAAATAGATAGATATGAGACATGGGCCGATTTTGTGAGAACAAAGCGCAAGGGCTGGATCCCGACTAAGCACTCGGTCCTATGCTCTGCGCATTTTGAAGAAAAGTGGCTCTCGTTCCGTCATCTTTTTGAGCAAGATCACATGCCTAGAAAAAGGAAATATTGTAAACTACACGAGGATGCATTTCCAACGATCCATGCTAAATCCCCAGACCCACCTGCTGCGGAAAAGGGGATGTCAGAGAAAGGTCAAGATTGTTTATTACACGCGGCTCCATCAAAACAATTAGTGGCGAAATCAGCACGCCCTGGACAAGAGAAGTTACAACGTGGAAAAGAAAAATCTGACCATCGGGGCACGGCACAAACAAAGATAAGAAGGTCAAATACAAGGAAAAAGTCAGATAGGGTGAGATAGATAACGATTTATGCAATGAAATCTTAGACTTGACACGTTTCGAAATTTCAAAAAAGGAGAATAAATTTAAGGGTTTGGGAAGGGGAGGGGGGGGGTATCATGGTTGATTATTTTAATGTAGCCAAAGTTTTCCTATTTTTCTCAAACTCCTTTTTTGCTACATGCGGTTGTGCATTTTATAAATTGTTAGCCAAATTTTGATATCATAAAACATATTTATTTATTCATTTATTTATTTATTTATTTATTTATTTATTTATTTACTAATTCACATGATTCATTATCTATCTATTTATTTATTTACTCATCCATTATTCATTCATTCATTCATTCATATATATAGGATCTCAAATGAATTTTCATTTGATACGATGTATTATGAAACGAGTTGTGTGTTTTAATATCCCCGAGCCTTGGCGAGGGGATATAAAACGCACAACGAGTTTCATAATACATCGTATGAAATGAAAATTCATTTGAGATTCTTTTTATCACATGATATTGCCTAAAAATGTGTATTTCGAAAACCACAGAGGCGAACCACGCCGTGATTAGAAGTCGTCTGCTACGCCATGAGAAGTAGTGTCCCCATCGCAAAGACATTCTGTGTGTAAGAGAAAAGTATTTCAATTTTAAATAGTATTTTAATGCAAGAATTAATTCAACAGCAACAATTTTAATCATTGATATTGACTCTGGGTCTGAATTAAACAGTTGACCGATATTTGAAAGGTCACATTTGTCAAGGTTTATGTGATTAGGTACCAAACTTGACCAATCGCATTCAAGCAGAGCGATATGTAACGTGTTATCATATCATATATTTATGAAATGGCTTTATGAAACTGCATAACGGGTGTATCATGTGATAAAAAGATATATTCATGCATATATATTAATATTTTTTTCGCTTGTTTTGGATTTCTTTGTCATTTTATTTATCTTGGTATATTTTGATTTTCAAACAAAATATTGGAAAATAAAGTACAGGAACTGGAAGGCACAGATGTGCTTAATAATTTTGATTTATCACAGGTTGTAATAATTGTCGTATATTATTAGCTATACAGTGTTTTACAGGGGATACAGAAATATATTGGGTCGATGAAAAAAGTTGTATTCCCAATATATTTTTGTATCCCCCCCCTCCCTGTAATGTCAACAGATTTTAAAGCTTCTCAGTGACGTCAATAGTAACGTAAAGCGTCTTAGTAGAAGCAGGATTTTAAAATAATATCCTGTCTGTAGCAGAATACAACGTTTATGATATTCGGTTCTTCTCGACCAATCAGATTGCAAGAAATTTGTCAGAGGTGGGATAACAACATATACTTCGGATAAATACATGTACTGATGAAACACTGTTGAAACACACGAATTTCGAGATGGACCGATTTTCAAAATATTTCAAATATTGAATAAACATAAAATATTAAAAGCAATTCATCCTCTTTCCAGGTTCCTAAAAGAGATGCTGATGTATGCAAAAAGCCAAAACTGAAAGATGCATTTGTGCAAACGGATATTAGCTGGAGGAAGATGAATGTTTATACTGCATGTATGGAGGAGCCCACTTCATCATCTAATAGACATGAGGAGCTCCATGTAACGCCTAAAGTACAAGAAGAAGCCGAGGAGCATCCCTCATCACCAGTGCTCAAAGAGGAATCTGAGGAGTATCCATCATCACTTAGAGTAAGGGAGGAGCCCCCTTCATTACCAATACTACAAGAGGAGCCTCTTTTATTGCTAAAAGTTAAAAGGGAACCCGAGGAGCCCCCTCCATTGCCAATACTACAGGAGGAGCCCCCTTCATTGCCAATACTACAAGAGGAGCCTCTTTCATTGCAAATAGTAACAAAGGTACCCGAGGAGCCCACTTCATTGCCTATAGTAAAACTGGAACCCGAGGAGCCCCCTTCATTTTCAATACTACAGGAAGAGCCCCTTCCATTGCAAAAAGGGAAAGAGGAACCCGAGGAGCCCTCTTCGTCGCCTGTAGTAAAAGGGACACCCGAGGAGTATCCCTCATCACAAAAAGTAAAGGAAGAGCCCCCTTCATCCTCATTAGAAAAAGTTGAACATGAGGAGCCCCCTTTTTCGCCTGAAGTGAAGGAGGAGCCCGAGGAACATCCTTCACATGTGGTAAAGTTGGAACCAGGGGAGCCTCCCTTTTCACAGAAGGAAGTCCATTTATTACTTATAGCCAAAGAGGAAACCGAGGAGCCCCTTTCATCACCTACATCACCGCATGAACCCTTTTCTTTACCAATGGTAAAGGAGGAACCTGCATAACCCCTATGTCACCTAAAGTAAAGATGGGACCAAAGAAACATTTTCAAAAGAAGCTTTTTATCATTACTTACAGCAAATAAGGATTATGAGGAGATCCCTTTTTTCCTTTATAGCACAGGAGGAGCCTGATTATCTCACTCCGAGGCTCCTTCACAGTAAAGGAGATATTTGTTTAGAGTTTAAAATATGCATTTAATTTGATTCATGTACATGTAAACAAACTTTTCTATTCCATCGATCTCTGTAAAAGTTTCTAAGTACATTTACCATGATTGATCCAAATAAGGATCAAATAACTGTGTGTAATCTATCCAATTTTTATAAGCTCAAAAGTAAGAGAAAATACTATTACATAACATACCTACATGTATGCAGGATTAAAGATTTTGTTTCGAACTGTTTCCATAGCAACTTTGAAATTTGTTCTGATGTTTTCTATATGAAGTCTTTTGATTAATCGTTTGTTCGTAGTTAATTATAATTCTTAAAATCCAACTTATCTTGATCTCTTTGTGCAAAAATGGAACTCAGACATAATAAGCAGTGAAAGATCGATTTTAAAATCCAGAAACATTTTTAAAAAATCATAACTGTACTGACCCTAGTCCAAATTACAGGTATGTAACATAAACCATAGTGGGATATCTCTGTGGTCCAAATATGCAGTGGGACTATCTACACTAATCGTCAGAACACGAACACAAAACGAGAGTTGTCTATCTTTAGACAGGAATACATGTACCTAGTGCTTACAGGGGAGGGGGGGGGGTTACAAAAATAATATTGGGTCGACGATGCATGTGGTGGAATTATCCATACATGTAAATGGTTGTGAGCTTTTAATGTGGTTCTCTGTGTCTTCGAACATATACTTGAAGTACAGAAATAAACCATGTTATTGGCGAAATTGAGACAAATGGCAAATTGTATCTCTTGAAAGTGCTTCAAATGTGAATTACAATGGATCCGCATGTTGTATTTGTCGTGATAATGATTTATGGTCACACCATGTTCTAAGTTTTCCATACAAAATATGAATTTTTCACCATAACAAAAATAATGTAGTATCTCACATAAAAGCCCGTTCAGACGATAAGATTTGCAACAACAATAACACGGAAGTTTTTCAGCTCTATACCTCCTTGAAGAAAATGTCTAACCAATTTATTATGCACTAGACTTAATGTTTCGGATATTAAGTACAGGTCCACGTAAGGATCAGGCAGTTGAAAACCTTAAAATTTTTGCAGAACTTTTTTCTCTTGAAATGTGTTCAGATCAGCCTCAATATGAATATTCTGAAGGAATTTTCCTCATACTTGGATGGTGAAGAAAGTTACTGAGGCAGCTTTGGTTGAATTTATATAGAAAAAAAATTTCCCGCCAGTTTCCCCCTACCTTGAGAATTTGATTTGTACTACATATATGTCTCAAATCAGAAATAATAAGTTTTGCAAAAAAATTTGATGTTTCACCGGGATTCACCCCTGCCTGATTCTTATGTGGACCTAAACTTAATTCCTCATCAGTTATGCTACTATCCAAAGTAATTTTCAGACACAGTCAAAATTAATTTCAGTAGCGCCCTCTGGTTATATATGTATTTTTTAATTTAAATTTGTGCATTTTCTTTGCACGGCTCCAAATTTCCTGTTGGGTCGATTCAGTAGCATATCCAAATAAATTCTATGTTTCAAAACAAGATTGAAGGGATGGTGCTAAGATGTCAATCTCCTTTAATTTCGATGGTATTTTTGGATGAAATGACGAGTTTACGGAATAGCAAAATGACACATATGATGTCATATTGATTAATGAGCCAAAACAAAGCTTCTTACATGCGACAGAGCTTTAAAGAACTAGCTCAGGCAAAACAAATACTGAATAAACTTAACCAAATCTAAAAAGAATAAGGAGGATATGCTCAACATGACGAAGCTGTAGTGACCATGCTTGTAGTGATCATACAGAGAATATGTGTAATTTGTGTTTAGTTTCGGGTATGCAACAGCAACCGGATTTGTAATAACGACCGGATTTGTAATAAACTAGATTTATTACACATTAGGTTATTACATATTAGGTTACATGTCCCAACCGGATTTGTAATAAAACCCGAAATTGTAATAAACTACGAACATAGTCTAGGTCGCGCGGAAGTTTCTTCTTTCTTTTTCTGGCTTTTGATTCTAAATGCGCGTTGTGTGTTGTATACCCGTAACAAAACATAAATTATGACATTTATTCTATATATATGCGCCACAGTTTTATTCTTGTGTCTGAAATCGCGTTTTTCAAGGTAAATAGGTGAACATTTGTGTCGCTACCAACGAATGATGAACGTGTCCGGATTACGTGCAAACGGCCCTCTATTTTACAGTAACATACAGAGGTCTTTTAAGAAGCACAGTTGTTGTATAGACTACTGTCCTGTTCACTAAATCCATAGCACCCTGTTTCCCGGTTTTCTCTAAAATATGATACTGTCATCTTCCAAAAAGATAACAATTTTATAGTATTCCTTTCGTCGTAACAGAAACTACCATTGTTTTGGCTGTTCGTCAATTAAGTTAGAAATAGCACGGAAAATAAAAAGTCTACGGGGATTTTCTATAGTAAAATCGCTGAAAATGCGTGACGTCGGGAGCTTTGACGTCATTATTTTTAAAGAAATAACTGTAATAATTTTTCTGTCTATCGATGTATAGACAAAAACCGATGCACAAACTATATAAGCCGCGAAGCGAATCTTCGATTGAAACATGCATATCTGGTGCACTAGTACTGTATAACACACTTTTGTCCAAAAGGCATTTAATATGACAGCAGAGTTAGAAGACCTCGATTTCTTGAGGTATTTTACAGTGATATGACTAGGACAATATGGCTTCGGATGTGATTTTGTAAAAGGCCTGTCATAGGCCACTCCCAAGTGTCATCCAATCGTACTGTATAGTGCTGCGTTCTTTCATTTCTGTCCGACGGCAATGTCTCGACCGAAGTACATGTTTGTCAGAATTTGAAGTAAGAAATTTCACTTAATTGGTGCATGGCTTTTGTATGTAAAGTAGGTGGTTGTCGCCCGATGTCTCTGTAAACTTGACCATTGATTTTATTGTATCTTATAATTACACACCGACTAAGTGCTTTTATACTTGACATGGTAAAAACTTGCTTCGCATACACGTCATCCCACAATGTAGAATATGTAGGTGATACAGATCATATGTATAAAGATTAATTTCATAGTGCCAAGAAATGCTTGTTTTTTGTAAACAATTGATAGAATTAAGTTGATATGCTCAGTATGTGTATTTATTCTTGTTCTTTCACTCGTTCACATCTCCATATTAAAGCATATAAGCAACTTTTGGCTTAAAACATTCGCTGACTAAATGATACATTTAACCTAGATACTTTGCTGTATTTTCAGCCAGATATTGCTGTTATAAGTACTTTTATAAAAATCTACGAAACACACAATGACGGCGAATTTGAGCAAGACTGAAATTGTCCAATGGTAGTTTACATGAATAAGACAAAACTGTCCCAAAATACAAGATGGGTAGATTGTGTCAATAGATGCTGAGATGCTTTTAGGTGGAGATGCAAAGGATGTATTTCAGTAGCGCCGTCTGTTTTGTTTTGTTTTGTTTTTTTGTTTTTTTTTTTTTTGGTGTGTGTGTGCAAATACTTTGCAGAGAGTGTGCGGTTCCAATTTTTTGTAGGGTCGATTCAGTAGGATAGTTTTTAATGAAATCTTACCAATATGATCAAAATAACATTGAAGGGATGGCGCTAAGTGACATATATGGATAATGACCATATCCCTGTTTACCTCCTTCAATTTGGATGAAATTTTTCGATGAATTGACAAGTCTCTGAAATAGCAAAATGATATATATGATGTCAAATCGATAAAGGGCCAAAACAAAGCTTCTTTCAGGCAACAGAGCTGGAAAGAGGTAATTATTACAGTCTTAGCAATTCACTCATAGCAATACAAGAGCAATACTTTCAAAATGCAAAAAAACATTGAACCTAAGCAATACAGTTTATAGGTGCTTTACATTGTTACATAAGGGATAATGAGGTTAAATCCTACATATCAGATGACAAACAAGTGTCGAAGAAGATTATTTGTTGTGCGATTAGTATTTTTTCTGTATTAGTAAGAAAGTCAAACTTTTGCAAATGAGATACATTGATTATAAAAGAAAATATGCTAGTTAGCTTAATTAGCGTTCTGCTATTTAGGTCTATATTTTTCAACTCTATCTTTCGTTTTTATCTTATAATCGCATTGAATTTCATTTCACCGACGCAGTGCGAATGATATGTATTATAATAGAAACGATGAATCGTCCTATTCCATTTTATAGTATGAGATAATTTCTCCTTTTTAATGCGGGTCAAGATGTGAGAACTAAAGGCTATCGTTTCCTCGAACAATTACCCAATTATCCGTGCAAGTCTTATCGTAGAGGTATTCAATTACCCATATGGGTTGATGTCATTTGAGACTGATATCCAGTTTATTGCTAAATATCAATCAAATGTCAGGCCTCTTATATTCGTGAGGCTGGAAACAGACATTTGTAAACACGATAAGAGTTGAAGCTCTGAATCTTTCATGATCGCTAAATTAGAATATGGAAATTCCTCCAAAATGCAGCTTTCAGGAGAAAATTCGGCAGAATGTAAAAAGCGCGACGCGCAACTGTTTCCCAAGTCGAGAGACGTATCGACAATATTTCAGTTGACAAAATTCATTCTGCGATTTTACTCTATTATTATAGTGCGATTCATTCTGCGATATTACGCGATTATTATAGTGTATTGATAATTAACAAATAAATACGGACGTAAATAATGAAAAACGAGTTCATTTGAAGGATATGAAAGAAAAATATTTAGATATCTTATATTTTAAGTGGTTCCTTCGAGTAGGTATGCGGACGGCATGCCATATGGACACTTTGGTATACTCCTCTTCTATTTTCCATTTTGAAAGAATTTCAATAATCACTCTTGATCAGTGCATGTACTTCTCGAAGTAAAATGAAAATATCTCATCAATTATTTTGTTCTGTATCATCTATAGTTATCTTGAAACTAACCAAAAGTATATACAATTTTCAAATTGTCCACCGCAACCGGCCTTGGACAAGGCAAAATACATGTTTAACTTATTCCCGAGCCGTTTTCCTTTGTTCTACGACTAATCGAACCGGAGGTTTACAACACTGGGAAAACCTTTTACTGATCGGTTAATCATTATAATTTGAAAACACGTGTTTAACACACGTTCATGGTAGAGAACTATCAGAATCTCCACCAATCAGTTAAGGAAACTACTCGTGTCTACAAATCTCTTAGATTTTCTATCCATTTAGTCATATTAAACGTAGAAAAAATGACTCGGCTGATTTCTTGGAATTTTGTCGCTAATTTACGATGGTTTGATATTGTCCCTATGTGAATTATACTGCTGGTAAACTGTTTAGTCCCCGAGGATATCGTTCGCCTAGTGTTCCGACACTAGCCTTGAAATATATTTGCAAATTTTCCGTCATAAAATTTAACGAAAATTTTCTAAAACTAATATAAGAGGTATCTACCTGATGGCATAGTTCTGCCCTTAGCAGGTTCTTTGGCAGAAATGTTAGGTCAAGTTTCGACGATAGCTCTCACATCATTTGAATTTCCTCTTTTTCGGCCTCGAGCATCACTGATGACATATAACTGGTTAAAATGCGCATATTGTGCACAAAAATTTTAAAATAGAACATTTATTTCAGTTGTGAGAAATATACATTTGTGGTTAGTTTGAAGATAAGTATAGATATGCGCAGATCAAGAATTAGTTTGTAACAAGAGTAGTAGTTTAAAAAAGTTCCCCGCGAGGTGACAATAAATGTTTTGAATATTTTTCCCGACATGGTTGCCATAGCACTTTCTATATAGACATTATCTCAGACAATGCATGTACTTTAGATATTTCATGTGAACTTCAACGGCGAGTGCGGCTAGCCAATCGGGGGATGCTTACTCCTCCCGGGCACCTGGTCCCACCTCTAGCTTGCTAGGGATTCGTCGATGCTCAGTTTAGTGCTGTATTTTGAGTGCTGTTGAGATTATCGTCAGGATCTTCTTTAACTCATTAAATTCCGAGAATTTCGCTGTTCAAGCTGGACGGTGAAACTTTTTTAAATGATTTTCATTGGGGGTCGTTGGCATCGATCATCTGGGTGTAGAATGTTTAAACAACATTTGTGCGTCAAACAAATTCTGACATCGCAGACATGACGTTGATATGTATATATGCAAAATAAACCCAAAGCCACATTCAGGTATGATATAAGATTATAAAGGGTTAACACTATAATTTCGATCTTCATTATTATATTTTCACAAATCATCTGGCAACAGATGTGGTTTTTCTTAATATAAGAAGTTATAATTTGTCTATAGATTAATCGTGCTACTGGAGCATTTTTATCCTATACTATAATTACAATTAAGAAAGACGAGATAGCGTCAAATTGATGTATTATTAACAAAGAAAACATATATATCTTTCTGATTCGATTTCAATGCAGCTAATGAGATAGTCATTTTTAGATAATGAGATAAATACTTTTACGGATACTTTGATTTCATTCTTTATTCATTTCTCTCTCATTTTTGTAACTCTATCTTCCATGAAAGTACTATGAAAACACGGTTAGATTTATACAAGATTACAATGTTAACGCGAAAGATTTGTGATTGTCATTTTGAAAGTAGGTCTACCGAAAACAGATTACCTCATTTCAAAGCAGATTAACGATGTCCAAGAGGTACAAACGTCATACTTTATCTGAAGGTTGCCAATGACAAGCACTTTTTGTCACAACTTTTGACTTTGTCACCTTGACCTTTGACCTGCATCTTAAAAATTTAAGTCGACATTGTGTTGTAAAAAAAAACTTGTGAACTTTTATGCGTAAATTCGTGATAAAGGCTTCCATTTTGTATCATTGACCCCCCAAAAAAGATATTTGCACTGTCTCCAAGGATAAAACTATCACATTTCTCATGTATATATTCACTTGGCCTGATGACATTGATCTATTTTTTGCCTAATTGGAAGGGAACTATCTGCTCTCGATCAGATAAAATTACATGGAAAAAATACGAATATGGCTTATATGTCATTTTTTTTAATTTGTCGAATGAGGCTTCCATATAATTTTTGTTTATTTGTCGAATATGGCTTATATGTCATCTTGCTTTATTTGTCGATTGTGGCTTATGTGTCATTTTTGTTTATTTGTCGAATGTGGCTGATATGTCAGTTTTGTTGATTTGTCTAATATGACATGTCATTTTTTTATTTGTTGAATGTGGCTTATATGTCATTTTTATTTATTTGTCGAATATGGCTTATATGTCATTTTTGTTTAATTGTCGAATATGGCTTATATATGTATACATATTTTTTGTTTATTTGTCGAATGTGGCTTATATGTCATTTTGGTTTATTTGTCGAATATGGCTTTTATATCATTTTGACAATTTTGGATGCTATATTCGAATACATCGGTTTTCATTAGATTTATTTTTAATCCGTTTCGCTGAACTAAACCACCAAATTGTGTTGTCCTTTATTGACAGACAAGATAAAACATTCTTTTTTTAATTCTTCTGGAGCAACGTTTTAATTAAGCACTTCTGAAAATGAATGATCCTGTGTTCCCAATAACTATGTTTGAATCTTGATTTTTCTTATATTTTTGAAATGGTGATGTTTCTTTTCTTGAGGTCAACTCACATCAGTCTTCTTTGCTTATTATATCTATTTACGAAGCTCTCGTGTTTACCTCTAGAGGATCCCTTGCATTACTAATAACTGTGAGATAAAGAAGATCCTGACGATAATTTTTACAGCACCTACAATAGAGCACAAAATTGAGCATCGACAGTCCCCTAACAAGCTAGAGGTGGGACCAGGTGTCCCTGTTTGGCTAGCCACACCCACCGTCGATGTTCTAAAGTATCTAAAGTACATGCACTGTCTGAGGTAATGTCGATATAGAAAGTGCTGGGGCGACCATGTCAGGGAAAATATTCAAAACATCTCGCGGGGAACTTTTTAAACTACTACTATTGTACAAACTAATTCTTAATCTGCGCATCTCTATACTTATCTTCAAACTAACCAAAAATGTATATTTCTCAATATTGAAATAAATGTTCTATTTTATTAGTATCCATATGCGCATTTCAACAAGTTAAGTCTCATCAGTGATGCTCCAGGCTGAAAAGGAGGAAATCCAAATGGTGCGAAAGCTAACGTCTAAAGTTGACCTAACAGTTCTGCCAAAAGGACCTGCTAAGGGCTGAGCTATGTCATCAGGGAGTTTCAGAAAATTTTCAACGTCCCCCAATGAAAATCATTTAAAGGAATTTCACCGTCCAGCTTGAACAGAGAATTTCTCGGAATTCAATGAGTTAAAAAAAGATCCTGACGATAATCTCAACAGCACTCACAATAGAGAACTAAAATGAGCATCGACGGACTCCTAGCAAGCTAGAGGTGGGACCAGGTGCCCGGGAGGAGTAAGCTTTCCCTGTTCGATAGCCGCACCGCCGTCAATGTTCACGCACGAAAATGAAAACAAACATGCACTGTCTGAGGTTATGTCTATATAGAAAGTATATAGATAACCATCCAAAATCGGCACCATTTCATGTTGGTCTTCGTAGATTTGTGTTTCATGTTTTGTTTTGTATGCTTTGATTGTTTGTTGTGTGGGTGTGGTTGTGTGTCTCGTTGTCCCCTGTATATTTCAAGGTCGTTTGATCAAATGATGTCTTTGTTACATCATGTCGGTGGCTTGCTCTGCACATGGTCAGAGCGTTAGTCTGGAATGATGGAGACCTGTTCCATTTTCTTGTAACTAATCATTGTACTGTGGATTGGGATATATGTCATCTTACTATACTTTACCATAATCATGCAAAAATAATAAATGAATTGATAGATCTGTATTATTTCAAGTGGACGATTGTCACGCGAACTCCCCCAATAAAATCCTCCTAAAATATCTTCTTTCATACGTTATGATCTTGATTAAACGCCCGACCAATCGAAATATTTGGAATGAACAAACCCTCTTCAGACATACATATAAAGTTGCCATTTTAAGGACAATGCACACCCAAGAGATTGATATGATATATTAATTCAGGTATTAATGCACGGCTAATAGCAAAGCATGTACGATAAAGCCCTCCAGATAACTGAAGTATAAAATGATGCATTAAACAAGTATCTTATCCCTCACAAATCAATAAGAATTAAGAGAAATTTAGAGTAAAGTCCCTTGATGAACTTGGGATCTTATATGTAATGATTCGGAAAATCTAGACAGAATTTTATCTCATCTAATGGGCAGCGTTTACAGTGCATGGTTTGGCCTCAAGGCAGCTTCAAGCGTATCTAGAAGTCAGTCAGATTCAGTGAGTCTGATATAATGAATAAAGATGAGTGCTTTCATCGTCAAAAGGCTAGTTTCCAGACTTATGAATACCAAATTGATATGGGATCGAACTACATGTGTCATTGACTCCCTTTACTAGTAAAATGATTTACATATGCATAAATTAGTATTGAAACTAATTGAATGACTTGAATGTAACATACTAAATTGAACTCTTTCTCACCCACTGTCTCTTGACATAACCTCAGAGAGTGCATGTATTTTATATATTGTTTCATTTTCGTGCGTGAACATCGACGGCGGATGCGGCTAGCCAACAGGGGATGCTTACTCCTCCCGGATACCTGGTCCCACCTCTAGATTGCTAGAGGTCCGTCGATGCTCATTTATGTGCTCTATTGTGAGTACTGTTGAGATTATCGTCAGGATCTTCTTTACTTCATTTGCTTTCGCTTTCTGTCCTTAGCTTGTTGTTTTGCACAGACATAGGTCATATCTAGAATTTGCTCTTCATGTATTCGTTATATGGACTCTCTCTATTTTGGACGTAGGTATTACAGATGGGACATCATTTTTGAATGCGTATATATGCGTGTTTCATGTGGCCGCTTGTGTTGCAGTTGACGTTTCCGTACTAGTACAATATTGTTTGGGATCCTTCACGTTTTTCATTAAAATATTTTAAAAACACGAGATGGTTGAATGATCGAATGGTTATACTGTAATTTGCTTCTACAACAGAAATGATGGATACCTTAAAGATTATTGCCTATAGTTTCACGAACGCTTTAACAATTTACAAGGCTTGATTTCTGACTTTCTGTTTAGTATGAAGGAACAATACCAGGAAATATAAAACAATGCTAATGGAATAGTTTCACCGTGGGGCATCACGTGATACACAAAGGATATGTTCCACGGGAATCCCCTTTGATTAAACCAAGTTAATACTGTCTAGATCTACTTTATATGAATTTATTTTAGGCTCATCATATGGACATTATTATCAATTATATGATGGTAATTTATTCTCGTCAAGAATAGACGTGTATTCGGAGAACACTTAAACAGATTTTTTAAATGCTCGCCACATGTTATGATAAGGTGCACGGACAGATAAAAATTTTTATGTTTAAGTGTTCTCCAAATATACGTCTATTCTTGACCAGAATAAATTACTATCATATAATTTATAACAATGACCATATGATAGGCTTAAAATAAATTCATATAAAGTAGATTTAGACAGTATTTACTTGGTTCAATCAAAGGGGAATCCAGTGGAACATATCATTTGTGTATCACGTGATGCCCCACGGTGAGTTTCAAGCCTTATTTAAAACGAAGATCGTCCTAATTGTAATTAATTTTGGGGTTGAATCAGACTTTATCAACATGTGCAATATCTGGATGAATAATTATATTTGGATAAATACGTTTACTTATAAGTCTATAAATCTTTTAGCCACTCATCTTTCTTTTCATCATGTTTCATCATTATTCCATAGAGAAAAGACCCTCTGAATTAGAATCTTAAAATAATGAACTTATCATAAGCTAACTCGTGACATTTGTTTAATAATATGTTCTCTTCAGAGAATAAAAAAAACTATTGAATTAGTCGTACTTATTCCTTATGAGAAAAAAAATGCTATGATCATATTGAAATGAAATTTACTAGTAGGCAGGGTGTTGTCATGACAACTGTCAGAAATCTGAAAACTGGAATTAAAACGGGACAAATAACAGTTTTTTTTCCCAAGAAATGCCTCAGAAAAAAATCAGTCATTATAACCTGATTTACCGTTGCTGATTCAGATGTATTAGGACTTCTAATATAAGAAGCTAAAAATAAAGATTTTTTCATTTGAAAATACAAACGTTACATAATATGAATGTAATTCAATCTAAAGATGATGAATAGAAACAATAGAAACATATTTTTAATTGCAGTTAATATCTTATTATACAAAACCTCTTAAAAATAAATTATAAATTACGTACTGAAATACGACTGTACATTTATTTTGTGGTTTGGCTTCTGTAAATATGAAAGAAAGGATGAGATCTCCAACAACACAAGGTTGCAGCACCCACAGCAAAACCACAAAACACTCAATAAAACTCAGAACAGACACCCACAGAAAGAGACACAAAAGGGACAAGGAACACCAACCTACACCATAGAAACATGAAACAGAGAAGATTACACACAAACTAACGAGACCAACTTACACAATAGAAACATGAAACAAAAAAGACCACACATAAACCAACGAAACCAATGGGCAACCGGTGCCGACATGGGACGGCCATCTGCCACGTAAACAGCAGACGGTGTGGTTATCTTGGATTGCGTGCGCACAACCTTCCCTCTTTTCCGATGATCCAGAGGTCTCGAAGAGCATATAATTGTGGTGTAAAATAACCTCCTCACTGTAAGATGAACATACAAACAGAAAGCATGGCACAGAAGCCCAAGAAACACACATATAAATATGTAAATGGATATAAAAACAGAAGGCGCAAGAAATACAGTCCGTGATCTGCCGGCTGTAGCGAGCCCATGCATATGATCACCCGAGGAGTCCGACTGAGATTCAGAGAGGACAGGTGGTTGGGACAGGACCTGTCATGGATCCCTGTCTTCACAGTCAGTCAGAGTGCAATTCTTAAGAATGCATTGGTACAAGGCTGTAGATTGGTCCAGTACCAAGCCAAGTGTCCGTCTGGTGACAGAAGGATCACATCCACGGCATAAAAGGCGTTTGATGATTCTAACACAATTTGTTGATAATTCTGTGTTTTTTTTATCCTTTTTATTGTGTTGATTACGTCACCATAAAATGCAGGTTGTGAAATACCCAAAGTAATATACTCTGTTGATTGAATGGGTCCGAATTTCAAAAGAAGTTGACAATATTTCTTGTAAAATTTCCAGAAAGTCTTGACTAGTTTTTGAAAGCAAAAACCTTGACCTATAAGTTTCGTCGTATTTTGTAAATTTCTACTATGAAAATAAAAACACCAGTAAATTCTCTACCGGATGAGCTGTGAAATGTAGATACCGTATGACGGTAATCTAGGAACATTATTCTGGTAGGCCACGTGCAAATTTTACGAGAATCGCTTCGTGATTTACGGAATTTGCACGTGACAACCAGAAACACCAAAAGTAAGACAGTCATTTCTTCAATAAACAGATTGAAAGAAGGTTGAATTGAATTTTGAGAATGATAGAAATCTTGAAAATTTTGATTATTGAAATCTTGAAAATTTTGATTATTGACTTTCACTTGATTATTGAAATCTTGAAAATTTTGAATTTTGAGGATAATTGAAATCATCACAATTCTTTACATTCAAGACATAATTAAGATCATTAAAGTCTTACAATTTATGAAGGAAATTGTACAAATGATAAAGGAAAATGCTCTCATAGTTGTCATTCGTTTGATTCAACTATTTTAAGAATCAGCCAATACTAACACGAGGACAAGCACAGAAAAAAGCCCGCTTTAACTCATTGCATAGATGTGGAGATCGAACACTTTTCTGTCACCCTGCTTCGAGGTCTTGACTTTCATTAATTTTTTCTTTCAGCGGTTAATCAAGGGTTAAAACTTTTTTTGCGCCGCATCTGACGCAAGTAATAAAATTTGTCGGTATACAATATTTATCATGTCAAATTCTTTGACATTGAATTCGTCTTTGCCTTAATCAATCAAGAATTCAATGATGCGAAATATATCTTTCTTTTGCTCTCCAAATTTCAGATATCTCATGTATTAAGGAATTGGAATTTATACACAACTGTTAAGTACCAAAAGTTCATTACATGCAAATTGATTGTATATTTTTATGCTACTATGTCATCGAACTTCAAATAAAATGAGCATGATGAAGTATAGTAAATTGAGCACACGTGCCCTGACAGGGTAACGAATTTGGTTGGAAATTTATATCGATACCGAGTGAGCTAAATGGTCGTTTCGATGGCATAGTCATCTAACACTCTGAACTATCGGAGGATCGTCTTCCCTCCTTTTTAAGGAGGACATTCTCTCCTTCATTTACTTATTCATTTTGATCATTTCTGCTATAAAAAGCGCCCATTGCACTTCTATATGCGCTCTTTGCGTCTATACCCAGGTTCGATAGGGGTATATGCGCTATACCAATTGAAAGAGGAATCTTGGAGCTAGGTACATGTCCAGTTTCATCAAGACTGGATCGGCTTCAGATAGGTAGAATTTCATTTACTTACTCATTTTGATCATTTATGCTATAAAAAGCGCCCATTGGACCTCTATATGCGCTCTTTGCGCATATACACAGGTTGGATAGGGGTATATGCGCTATACCAATTGAAAGAGGAGTCTTGGGGCTAGGTACATGTCAAGTTTCATCAAGATTGAATCGGTTTCAGATAGGTAGAATTTCGTTTACATATTCATCTTGATCATTTCTGCTATAAAAAGCGCCCATTGGACCTCTCTGCGCCTACTACCAGGTTTGATTGGGGTATATGCGTTATTCCAATCGAAAGAGAAAAGGTATTGTTGGGATATAGTGACAGTTATACTGTAGTATTTATAAATCTGAATGTTGAATAAGTAACCAACTTCATTTTGCATTTACTTATTCAATATTGAACGATGCAATGTTGAATTAGTAACGTACTTCTTTCTCCGGCGGTGCTGTCCCCACTATGTGTAATTGAACACACTGCCATTGTTCACCTCGTCGCCAGTGAAGTGCACTGATTATCGTTGTTGTCTTTGTCCTTTTGTTTATTTTGTCTCGTCTCATGCATGTTTGTTTCACTGTGATTACTTCAATATATTCATATAGGGGATCTTCACCTATAGTTTTTTTTTCAGTAATGTATTCGGTTGCAGCACCAGCAGCAGAACGTTGAAACACCTCTGTGTGATAACACAGTGTACAAAAAATGTATACAAGCACAAACAGACACACAAGAGGATAAAGGAAGACGAATTACGAGAAAAATGCTTCTCTGGTAACAGTATTAAGGCACGGTCCATTTGATATTCTGGGGGGGGGGGGGCTTGGGTTTTTTTCGAAAAAAATAATTTTGCTCTTAATTTTGATGAAAAAAATAAATTTGCTTATGGTGTGACAGAAAAAAAAATAATCTTGCTCTTACAAATAAACTGAATTTGAAGAATTACCATAAAATTTCGCTAAAATTCTTGAAAATTTTCCGGCTCGCTTCGCTCGCCGCAGTTTTCAAGTTGTATCAAAAATTTTTTGGCTCGCTTCGCTCGCCATAGTTTTCTATCAAAACATTATTTACTAATAGCAAACTTCATATATTTGAAGATGTCAAAAGTTATACATGTATGTGAATGGAAAGGGGCTAAATATATTATAAATATTTATGTATTGCTATTTTTCCATGTTGCATGTATCCCATAGAGTCTAACTTTATGTTCTTGTAAGCTTGGAAGGAGAACTTCAGTTATTCACCAATTAACTTACAATTCTTAGCAACATTTAAAAATTTGTCTAGGAGACCTTCCCCTCAGACCCTTTTATACATGTTATATACATGTACCTTATATAAAATATTGAGAATTGTATTGTAAAAATCTTTCATCTCTCTGTTTAAAAGTGAATTGCCTTGAATAAGAATAAATTAATGTATTAATATTTAGAGTTTTGAGTTAAAATATTAATAATTTCTATTGATAAAACACAAACATTCTTAATATGCGCATCACCTTGTTAAAAAAAATTTCCTTGCTCCAACTTTGCAAGAAAAAAATAATTTTGCCCCGGTCCGGGGCGAAAAAAATAATCTTGCTCCGACAAAAAACCCAAGCCCCCCCCCCCCCCCCCTGAATATCAAATGGACCATGCCTAAGATAAAGATTCGTATTTCTTTCATACTCTATTTTCCTACATTCATATTCAGTAAAGTTACAATGGATGTATAATATTTGCAATGATTATTTCATTATTTATCATATTTTATGAATTTATGTCCGAATCTAAAGAAAAATTCAACACATGAAACTTGATCAATCATCACTCCTTAAGGTATTACACATGCGTTCTCGTCATAGATGCTCTTCTTTCGTTTTAAAATGACATGAGAATATCGTATTAATTAATATTTACTCGCTCTTTTTTTAACATTGAATTGACTACTAAGAACTGAGAACTGTTAAATATTTCGTATTGCCAACTGAAAAAGGTGACGCATCAAGAGCAATTAATTCAAACCTGGGTCGAAGATTGGTCATAATTTCTATTTTGGACGACATGAACCAAATTAGGTACATGTATAAAGTGTTCGGGTACTTTTGTGATGCCGACCATGTACGAAAATATTACGTTACAGATGGTTTGACTTTATACAATGCTATAAAAAGTGAAAAAGGAATAATGATTTTGAATTGTTAACGTCTAGTCTAATCCTAATAGACTTACGAAGAATTAAAAAAAAATCAAACTTAGTCAGTTTAAAATGAGTCAATAATGGGACGTGTGCATACTTTATATGGACTTAATCAAAGTTAATAAAGATGCATGTTTCCTGTTTTATGTTTTTATTTTCGGACCAACAAATAAAGTTTAAAAGAGCATTTTTTTTTCGAATCTTATGCGTCAGCCATAATAGGTGGTTGTCACTGTTTCCCTACAGCACAATCAAACTGCACCAAGTCATAGCTTATATGACGTTATTTGATTCTGTGTAAAGGTAAAATCTCCGTTAAAAAGACAAAGGTGAATCGAATGAGCATTTGTGTGAAAAAACGTCTATTTCGTTAAACATTGCCTCTATTACAACGATGAATTAAAAGCTGTTTTGCGATTTGAGATAAGTCAATGATCATTCACACTTCCTTTTTCTTGAGGATGGTCATCCATAAGGATAACAATTGGTGTTCTTTAATCGCATTTGTGGCGTCACGTATAACATATCGATTTCCAAGACTGCTCTGTTGTCTCAGTTATTTGTTATTTGATAGTTGCTTATATATCTTGTTTGCCATTTGTTATTTTGTGTTTCTGTTCCACATGTACATGTTTTTTTTTTCAAAATAATTTTTTCTTGGAAATCTTCTTCTTGGAGGTATTTACCCATGCCAGAGTGACACTTTTATGAGAAATTATTAATTAATTTAAACTCAAAAGGTGATATCCAATCATCACCAGTATCTATATTCAAGTTAAGGTATATGTTGTACACTACTAGTAGTCGCCTGGTAAGGTACTATAAACAATATATTTTCTGAAAGGTAATGATGCCCTGAGTACAGATATAAGACTCCTAGGACTTAAAAAATCAAAGCAGAAAAAATCTTGTGCAACTTTGTTATTTTGCATATGTTACATAGAGAAAATAGACGATTTAAATGCTTATTCCCCTTTGTTTTTCTGGTTCCAAAATTATCATTTCTGAGCAGTGGGCATCAGAACCTTTCAGAAAATATGTAGTTTGTAGTACCTTACCAGGCATGGAAAAATGCCCTATTGTACATTGGATACCTAAACATGTGACGTCAAGGAAAGTTCACGTAACAGCAGTTTATTTATCTTTGTGGGTATCGGCTAACAGGGAAGCTTCTCATAATTACATAATATATGACACCAAAGGTAAATCCATTATCCTTCAAATGTGTATATCTTTGACAAAAATGTTAGATACCAGTATTATTCTTACCTAAACATTTTCATATATTTTTTTAAAAATGTTAAACGTCTTCAAATTCCATAGCATCATTTAAGAACAGATAATTTTGCAGCATGGACCAGACATGCACGTTTCGGGTACTGATCCTCAATCTGAACAATGTTATATGGCCAAAGAGTGAAAGTTGTTATGTCAAAAATTGTACCGAAAGACGTAGCAGGATGGGGGCATATGATGTTACAGGACTCACGTGTTAGAAATTTCGATGACAGAAATTTTCGAATGACTTGAAGAAAGAAACGATCAACCGACGTTGATCGAACTTGGCTACATGTGACTCGAAACTAGTGTTGTAACGATTATCGCCGACATCGGCGACATCATCGCTAATACCCTTCGATTTCGATTAATCGATTATGTTTTTAAGAATCGATTATAATCGGAAATATTCAACGTGGAAAAGAATGACATAGTTTTCGGTCGAATTCGCGTATGACAAGTACAAATAAAACGAAAGTAGATCAACGATCGTTTCTACGAGTTAAAGTTCCGGACGTAGCGTAAATAATTTGATAAGGATACACTTTCTAAGGCATACAATGGATGGAATTAGGATTCTCATTGAATTTACTAGTAATGACAAGTACTCTTATAGAAAACTTCAACGTCAGATGCGAAATGGGCCAGCGATACGTCAATATCTATTCATCTAGAAAAAAAAAACTTTTTTAGTTTTTACGCCGAACTCCTGAGCTTTGTAAGAAGGAAAAGGTCAGTGAATTTCACAGTATTGTTGGCCTAAACTCCATGAAAATATTGCTTGATTCCTTGAATGAACTCTTGGTCGTATGAACCCCCCCCCCCCCCCCCCCCCCCCCCCAATATCTGCCGTATAAAGTTGTCGACTATTACAATTACAAATTTGTTTTGACTCCATTACTGCTGTGATCTTGACAAAATATTTCATTTACTAGACAGGATTTTAGCATTCTGTGGTTGGAGTTCTTTCTAGACATTTTGCTATGTACATTAGCATAAGATTTGATGAAGTTTATTCATTACTTGTCATATTCTTTTCTGTGAAAACAAGAAAGAATTATTTCCGATTAAATCGAAATAATCGATTAAAATCCTCTCCGATTATAAACCGATAATCGATTATGAAATTCTTACGATTATACAACACTACTCGAAACATTTCAAAAATAGAATCCATAGATACAGAGGTTTCCTTACAATCAAGATATGCTCGTTCCTTATATCATTTGATTATTTATACTTCCTTATTGCGTTCGTAACTGAAAGTCTAAGCATTTGATAAGTAATACTGTATCAGATAAAATATAGATACATGTACTTATCTAGATAGATCTGTTTCAAATCCTAATGAGATATACACTGGTCCAGAAAATAGTATCTAATTGACCATTATAAGTAAAAACTATCCAGATTTGTCAATGAGATATATTGATTCCAGATAATAAACGGTCATTTGAAATATTGATCATCGTAAAAAGATTATATTAAAAAATTGTATTGCACCGACATAAGTGTTAACTTCTATTTTAATCGTTTTTTAAAATTGCTTCAATTCATAACAGATACTACATATAATATATTAGTTACATGCTCTTATTCAAAAAAAAGTTTGTGAATAGCTTTGATACAGTCTATCCGTGTTGACTAAAGGAAAGCATTGACCCCGCTTCATATGTAGACCTCATATAGATTTAAGACGACGATGGTTACATAAATGATTCAGTATATGACAAACGTGACTACTTCAACTTCAAATTGACACAATTTCTATTCATGAGGAGTAAAATTCCCTCATCTCCCGCTTATGGTGTTATCATTTAGCAATTAATACACTATTCCAGATCTAACTCAAACTACAGCTTTTCAAATCGTTCTTAGAACAAAGCGACTTAATCTAAATTCTAAAACTAAAATCAGAGGGCGCTAGTGAAATGAATTTGGGCGGCTTATGAAAAGCACTTTGGCAGGAAGCATCACTGATGAGAATTTAATATTCGAACCATGTGACTGGTGAATAATGAATTGGTTTGAAATTTTCTTCAAGAACGTATAGAGTTGGAACCCTTCCGCAATATTACCAACAAAATACCCAACCAGGGGTAAATCTATGAATGACTGTCATTAAGAATTCTTCTTGAAGGAATGGAATCATTATGGAAGATTTGTGCATGTCTGCTCTGTGTTTTGCATGGGTTGTTTTGGTGTTTTGTTGTTGGTGCTGCAACCAATTGTTGTTACAGATATTTTTTTCTGTTAAAGCAGTATGCCATCATTATCCATTAGATTGAAAAGACATTATTACAAGAGCCATCCAAGAAAATCTTTTGTTAAACGGGTGGAAACTTCCTGCACGTCCTCAGTGATTAATGTTGCTATCAATCATGATCGGCCTACTCTCCCCGGGCGCCTCATCTCATCTCTGTTTTATTTCATCTTTGATCTTTTGAAGAATGTTTTGTTAGTTTTTTTTTGTTTTTGTTTTTGTTTTTTTTGTTGTTGTTGTTTTTTTTTTTTTTATTTATTTTTTACTTTTCAGGTTGTGTATGCTCATTGATTATCAACTTCAACTTCGACTTTAGAATTCTAATTTTTGGTTTGGTGTTTGCCTATCACTTGGGGATTTTAAAGACCGATCTGGGTGTTACTTTGTTGTCACCTCAACCCTGAAGAGTTTGTAGATGGAGGCGTATAAAAGTATATAGCTCGTAAATGGTATGATTCTTGATAGTTCAATCGGAAATAGCGTGGGACTTGAAGGAAAGGAATCCTAGAGATGAATTCAAGATTCAGTACTTTACTCGATAACAATGTTATTGGGTTCGAACCCTTGCTGGAGTAAAAATTTTCTATCAGCTATTAATATGAAGAAATTTAGTATTCTATCTTTCCTTTCTTATCAAGTAGTTTTTGTGAAAATATCCATGGGTTAATATACTTTACTTACTTCAACACTGTTTTATATTTGAAATGTCGCTTTTATGCAGATTTTGGGAGGTGTTCATCGTTGTTCCTGATTACCCATGAATGACATTAAACAAAGTAATTAATGTATTCAATCTCTCCGTTTTCTATCGACATTTGTCAATTCGAAATATAATTCTTTTTTTATATTTTCACAAATAGAATTCATTATAGAAATAATTAAGAACTTAAATTACAAGGACAGTCAACATTATTACGTTAGTGCATTGAACTGACGATTTTACCAAAATTATATTAAACATATTCGAAAATTAAAATGACGTTTTACCTTTCTCTATGTTCTTTGTATCAAGGAAAAATATAGTCATGTAATTAAGAGGTGCTATACCGTTGGTCCATCAACGTATATCTCCGCATACGTCAGTATTCAGACTGTAGTTTCCATTGGAAAGTCAAATCCCAAAGGATCGTCGATAGCATTGCTTTCAGCGAAAGAGAGATAGAATTTTTATGAAAATAAAGTTCAAATTTCTATATAACAAATGATTGGACATTTATGACGAATCATACGTATATGAAAGTGCTTTTGTGCGGTTATATGAGAAGAGCTGTTATTGATCATTGGAATGGTATTATTAAGTCTGTCGCTCTATCTCCACTGATTAGCCCTCTCTGTTTTCATCTTTATGTAGTGTAAATACATCCAACAGGTTGATTGGAATCTCCATTATTATAGATTGTATACTATTTCAATGTGCAGGTAATTGCAACTTGGGTGCTTCAAGTGGTCATAACTTCTTTCTTTTATCATGAGAGGAGGAGGAGGGATGTGATAGCTTATTGTTTGTGAGTGTATATTTATTATTAGTTAACAATGTATTTATCTCCGTGGAAAATACATTTTACAAAATGTTTAGGCGAGGAAACGGCTGAAAAGTTAACATATGGCAGTGATATTGACAAACTTACAAAAGAATACATGACAAAAAGGAAACTACCAAAATTACAGGTGGCAGAAAAAGACGGACATTTCTTCACTCTCGATAACACGCGCCTTCAAATTTTTCGGAAATTGTATGAGCAAGGAAAATGTAAAACAATCAAAGTTGAAAGAGTGGCAATTGGACGCGTTCCGGAGGGGATACTTAAACTGATGACGATAGAGGAAAATAAACAGACATGTCAACAGAAACAAAACGGTAAGATGATTATGTTTACATATCAGACCAGAAGGAATCGATATTACTGATAAAAATACATGTTAATATGAAATATGAGTATATCTATTTTTAGATTTAATATTCCATTATCTTCTATTTGATTCTCTCATTTCAATTTATTTCGTCTTTTTTATATTTTGCAATACTGTGCGAGATTGTAAACCATTCAACCTGACTGCACCTCATTATGAAATGACCTTCAAACATATTACTTTTTTGCTATTCATTTTCATGAAATTGATTAAATTTTCGAATCACGTAATATTGGAGGCATAGAATGTTCAGTGGCATTCTAAGTGAAACTTAATATTATTACATATAATATACAAAACTTATGCCTGAAATTTAGAAAGTATATATTAATCAGGAAGCGCTACTGTGCAACACTTTTTTTTTTTTTGGCTTCCTTGAATTGTTTTGGATTAAAGTGGTGAAGATTCATTATTTTAAACACATATATTTGGTGTGACGAATATACAATGCCTAGAAGTATGCTTTCTGGAGCAATGTTATGAAAATATCTTTTCCTTTGGTTGCCAATTTTAGGATGGAGTAGAATGGGGTATTACCCATTATGGAGTTGATGTTTCCCCATGGGTACATGCTTTTAAAATACATGTTTTGTTAATATTTTACATCGTTGCGAACGTACATAAAGTACACAATTTTTCAATCATTTTAATGGAATAAGGTGTCAAAAACATGAACTGGCACTATTAAAGAGATTTGTGCGTGATTTGGTAGCTTTTTAATGAGAAATGTATATCATGTAGTCTGACGTCATGGCTTTCCACTTATATTTACATTACTAGAAGATTATCCATGTTAAATGTCCATTAGGCAACTACAATTATATTCCAATAACTGCGGTTGCTATTATGACGCCATGCTCAAGTTTTGCATGTAGGGATAATTTACCAACGTTCAAATATATTCGACTCTGTCAAAGGCAAAATGTAGGATGTGCATGCATAAAAGACCGATAATTAAAATAACTGAAAATATGAATAATGACTGTCTTATTGTTGGTGTTCATGGGTGTATTATTCTGGTTGGACACGTGCAAATTTTCCGAGAATCGCTTCGCGATTCACGGAATTTGCACTTGACAAATTGTAAACAAACAGAATGATTCATACAAGTGTATATGACAAAAGAGATGATTTTGGTACAACATAGTAAATTACTCCTGGCTTGACGGTGATGTTCCAAGACTAGGTACCGTCATACGGCATTTACATATCACAATTCATCCGGTACGCTAGAGAATGTAATTATATTTTAGATTTTCACAGTAGAAATTTACAAAGGAGCTGTTAAGATAAGGCGTAAAATCTGCCCTGAAAAGTGGAAATTTCAAAATGCAAAAATTAAGAAAAATATGAAGTTACTTGGTCCAGATATGAATCTTCTGTCAGGTTGGATAAATTATTCAAAATAAGACTGATTTTTGGGTCAAAATAAGCGTTTTTCCTATAGAAATCAATGGAAAACGGAAAAGCTTTTCTACAACATTGTTCCCCCCTCGGTTCAGAATGCCACTTTTACCAAAGGTGTATATCAATAAAACAAATGTTCTGGCCAAGTGGGGTTCTGAACCGAGGGGGGGGGGGGGGGGGGCAATGTCCCATAAGCGAAAAACGAAAAAAAGGGGGGATGGATGACTATTTTAGAATCAGTATTCAGGGCGGTAAAATAAATCAAAATTGCCAAATTTTCTTTTAATATCATGTAACAATCTATTCAGAATGTGTTCCAATCAAATGATTAACCGTTAGGAGGGAAATGAACGAGAAAGTTGTCTATTTCTACGCTGTGCGTATTTCGCGCCTGAAAGCTACATATGTGGCTGATAAATACGAAATATAACCGTTTTTCAGTTTCCGGACTGCGAGTTTTGCCGATAATATTGATATAATAACGTCAAGGTTAATTTTTCTTATCCAAGTTTGACATTAAAAGGTAGAGAAGTATAATAATCATCAAATTTATGTAAACTAGTGCATTTTTTGTGAATTTTCGCTCGATATTTGAGGTTTTCTCTCATCCATACACCTACCTCTTCAACCCGTAATTATAACATCTTTCACCAAATCTATTTAAATAAAATACCTACTAAGAATCTTCTAATACTTTATATTTTAATCCCGACCACTTTTTATCTGAAATAGAAGGACAGCGCACGAATAATTAATCGAGTGATTCCAGGGCTAAATCAAGCCCTTATCTTAACAGCTTCTTACTTACTCAAGGTTTCCGCTTTCATAAACTAGTTGAGACTTCCTTGAAATTTTACAAAAATTACAGTCAACTTCTTTTAAAATTCGGATCTATACACGCAACAGAGTACATTACTTTGGGTATTACACAACCTGTCTTTTATGGTTATATAATAAACAAAATTAGAAGTATCAAAGGTAGACAGCATAACCTTCGAAAATGCGTCAGAATCATCAAACGCCTTTTATACCGTGGATATGATCCTAATCTCACCAGACGGACACTAGGCTTGGTACTTGACCAATCTACAGTCTTGTACCAGCGCATTCTTGAGACTTGCATCCTGACTGACTGTGACGACGGGACCCCATGATGGGCCTTGTCCAAACTTCTTTAGAGAAGACAGGACCCCGACCACCTGTCCTCTCTGAATGTCAGTCGGACTCCTCGGGTGATAACATACATGAGCTCGCGTCGACAGAGCACGGATTGTATTACGCATTTCCTTTTTTTACATCAATTTACATATTCATCTGTGTTGCTTGGGCCTCTGCGTTTTGCGGTCTTGTTTGTATGTAGTCATCTAACAATGAGGAGGTTGTTTTACACCACTATCATACGTTCTTCGAAACATCTGGGTAATTGGAGAAATGAGCGCATGTAATCCAGGATAACCACACCATTTGCTACTTGTGTGGCAAATGGTCGTCCAAAGTCGGCACCGGTTACCCATTGGTCACGTTGGTTTATAGGTAGTCTTTTGTGTTTGATGATTATATGTCGTATGTCTCTTTTTCGTCTCTTAGTATGCTCGTCTTTGTGTTTCGCATCGGGT
The DNA here is from genome assembly GCA_028142955.1 of Pinctada fucata. NCBI lineage: Eukaryota > Metazoa > Mollusca > Bivalvia > Pterioida > Pteriidae > Pinctada > Pinctada fucata. Next base: position 40,162,248 of record AP027103.1, read on the forward strand.
GTTTTGGTGTTTTGCTGTTCGTGCTGCAATAGGGTCTTGTTGGAGATCCCCTCCCTTCTTGACCAACCAGAATCATACACCCATGAACACCAAAAGTAAGACAGTCATTTCTTAAGTACTGCTGGACAAATGTTACCGCGTATTTAGCAAAAAACTTACTCTTACAGCTTTGTTCAGTAAATATTACCTACATCTCCTTTCCTGTACACCGAGCGTTTTTTATATAGTATACTGTCGAGACGTCATTATATTTGCTAATTAATTATTACTGCCTCTTATGACTGATGGATAAGATCCGGCATGGTCTTTGTGCACAGTCATAATCAAGTTTTTTTTTCTAGTCCAAAAATAAGACAAAAATTATTTTCCAAGCAATAGTCCTGGTAAAACTATGTACAAAGTCCATTTAATTTGTGTCACCTTTCAAACCATATCTACTTCTTTTTTATATTTCTTTGAAGTATTTATTTGTAATAGTCTATACAATTCCATGTAGATGTTTATTATGTTGTGCTTTAGATAATGGGTTACACGATTTCCCCTTCTTTAAACGTTAAAACTGCATTATAGTAGGGTGCTGGTATTCAGCATGACATAGATTTCTCTTCATGCTGCAAAGCCGGGGAATCATCATCAATTTCTATAAGAAATTCTCACCTTTTTTCAAGAATACCGATCAGAATGTACATCTTATTGTCAAAAAGTCATCTACCGAGTATTGCACTTTGACGAGGATACTAGTATTGGTTTTATTTCTGCTTTAAAGGAGAATCACACTTTGAGGGGGTTTGATATTCGTTTCAGGAGTACAGTTCTAACCATTCCTTAGCATTCCATTGACGCCATCAGATCAGTCATCAAGTCAGCGGAGGTCTTTTCAACCTCTGTCAGTATTTCCTCACGTTCTTTTCCTCACGTATTTTCAAGCAAGAAGTACAAGGATATGTTTACTTTATTAATTCAGCACACTATATGAGTTTTAAACAATGTGTCAACGGTGATTTTGAGGTCGAACTACGGACGACAACTAGGACAACAAAGTTTTTTTTTATCTTTCCAGAACCTTCAACCGAAAAAGAGACAAGTAACAGTTTCACTCTCCAAAATTAGGTTGATCGATGTTAAAATGTAAACGTCTTCATATTGAATAGCATCATTTAAGAACAGATAAATTGGCAACATGGACCAGATATGCACGTTTCGGGTACTTAACCCTCGTCAGTGATCCTCAAATGTAAACAATGTGATATGCCAAAACAGTATGAAAGTTACTTTGTCGAAAAAGCGTACCGAAAGACGTAGCAGAATGTGTGGGATATGATGCTACAAGACCCACGTTTTAGAAATTTCAAGAAATTTTGATAACAGAAATTTTAGATTGCGTTGAAGAAACGATCAACCGAAATTGATCGAACTTGGCTACATGTGCCCTCGGGGACTCCTGGTCTACCAGCAGTGACACTCACCAAGTGGTATAAATGTAAACGTCTTCATATTGAATAGCATCATTTAAGAACAGATAAATTGGCAACATGGACCAGACATTGCTGGTATGTTTCAATAGCCAGAATCATATTGAACCTTATGTCAGTACCTCCCTGACAATGGAGGTTACCGATTATGTCTCTTTCAACAGCTCATTTTCTAGGTCAGACAAACTGGAACTTGTGGTACTAATCAACCATCTAATGATGCAAACATCTCAAAAACACTTAAAACCTCATGTTTGCTTCGAAATATTATGTATAATTTAACGATTAACTTGTGATGGGAAATTGGGATGGGCTTTTGGCTTCCTTTTTGGTCTTTCCTGAATGGATACTGTACTTTCGTTAGATATATTACAAGTACATGATTCATGTCATATAAGGAAATAATTCAATTATTTCCGTATTGTCTGTATAACACCTATACAAACGTACGGAGCGAAATTTTATCTATAGGTATATAGACAATGTCGCCTATTATGACGTCACTAACATCAAGCGCCGCTACGCTAGGCCTGTTCAAATATTACGTCGCCAGTTTTGAACTTGAAATCAACCATGCTAAAATGACGTCGATTGCAAAATAAACCAGATAATGAAATAACTATTTAAGGAGGTATTGAACACTTGGACGCAAAATTCAATTTTTCTCAAAATGTCTTAAATTATATATTACTTGTCTATCCTTGATTATACAAACTTACATTTGATTTTATCCACAGGAAAATTTTCTGTGATACTTTGAAATATGCATTTTTCAACGTTTCCTAGAATTTCTTGGTGACGTCATAATATCAAAAGTATCATTCCAGTTCTCGTAAAGTTATTGGAAATTAATTTTAATTTAACTACCAAAATCTTCATAAATGCACTGCACTGACATATGGAAAAGATGAGATGAATTGTGTTTTAAACAAAGGCAGGATACTGGAATAAAAGGTGACACTGTCGTTCAAAAATTGCAATTCCAAGCCAATTGACTGTAGTTGATAGTTAATGATTAGGAATCCTGTGGATGAATCTTTGTCAAAAACTAGCAATTGATCAACAATGTCCAGAGATGATTTCGTGATTAAATGAGAAAAATTGAATTTAGGATTAAATATAACAAACCTTTATATTTTCCACTTTTTCCTATTATGTAAATTTGTCAACGAATTCACTTTGATGAAGATTGAACTTCCTATTTTACACATGCAAAACTACGTTTGATATTGATGTTGCATGCAAGCAGGAGATACTTACTCTTCCTGGGCACCTGGTCTCACTCCCATATCGGGAGTTCGCTTCTTTTCATATGGTGGAGGTTTTTGTTTGTTTGCTTTGGTTCCCGTTTTATCCTGATTTTGTATGCCTTCGGTTTCTGATTTTCTGAATTATCGATTTTGTGCTGTATACGGGAATATGGTCATTATCCATATTTGAAATAAGGAAAGAATCGGACCAGTGAGATTAAAAATAAAAGAAATCCAGTAACATGCGGAATGTTTTGTATAAAGTGAGCATAAGAAATGAGAAACGAGGCTGTTTTCATGGTAATCTAAAAAATACCATTATGTACATCACTGCGTGCGATCGAAACGTATGGTATTGTGATTCTTAGACATTTTTGGGGGGTATTTTTTATTTTCTAAGTTACATTTTACAAAACTGATGGGCCGTTGCAGTAGGACAATGTCTAATAAATAAATCCATATCGTCCAGGTATATGAAAAGTTCATATATGAAAAACTATAGACTTTTCAGATGTATAAGCGATATGGACTAACTTATTAGGTATTGCTCTACTGCAACGTCTCATCAGTTTTGTGCAGTATCTCTTAAATTATGAGAAAACAATCAAAAACCTCCATAAGGAATCACAACATCATACGTTTCGATTCCATGTGGTGTACATAGCATGTGAAGTCATATGTATTTGAGATGCTCGCATCATTAAATGGTCGAGCAGTGCCAAAAGTTGATCGATGCTGAATGATTATCAGTATTTTTCCGACCTAGAAAATGAGTGTTCGAGGAGGATATCTCCGCTTACAAGTAAGACACTGACTTCAAATATGAGACGAAGATTCAATCGAAACATACCAACAAAAAGAGGGAATCTATCTATCGAAACATAACCAAAAAAATTTAACATCGAAGGGACTTATGACAATACACAACAACTATGCCGAATATTATCCATCAGTCATAAGGTAAACAAAACAAGCGAACGTTCGCATATAAACATATGAACCTGGTCACGTGTCGTCTCGACAGTAATGCAATATGTACGTGTAATTAATATTTACTGAACAAAGCTTTTAGAATCAGTTTCTCGTCAACCGCGTGGCGACATTCGTCAAACAGTAGCCATGATGTCAATCTACCTGATTTTATTCAAATGAAAATGTATATTTCTCCTAAAGATTTCTCCAAATCGTCCACAAGTCTTTTTAATGAACCTTTTTCTGAAGACTGAATCGGTTACGTTTCGTTTCATTTCGTTGCTGTTGAGTTAGAACTCTTTAAATAAACAATATCACATTCACGAAACCAGGAGGTACGATAAACCCCTGTGCTAGCTCTAAAATTTCCAGAAAGTCTCGAATAGCAAAATGTTTAATATCTTTTTGAGTGAATATTTTTGGAAATACGAATTTTCACACATAATGTTGACAAAGTGATTCGATTAAAGATAAATCCACTTTGAATACTTTTAATAATATAATTCATCACTAAATTAAAAAAAAGGTCAATCTTGAAATAAATGTACCACATATAAAGCAGCAAATGGTCTCGCCGGTGAGTTACCCTGATATTGCACTTGATTCTATGTCTCTTTCTCTTAATGATCCTAGCGTGTATGGAAATCCCCAATTGCACTTAATTCATATCAGAAAAACGTGCTTCTACCACGTGTATCAATACCGACTCTAGATATTATATTTCTCCCCATATGACGTTAATAGAATTAAACCAATTAGGTTGTCTGTAACTTTGATTTTGGTTAAGAAGCCTATATAATTAGGATGGAAATAGCGTCGTATGATATTTGTATGTATGGTAAGGTAATTTTGAGGGTTAATCAGCCCATTTCATAACGCTATGGAGATTAACCTCTTGAAATATTCATTCACTTGCCTTTGTTTAAGAACTAATGTGTGAGTGCTGTTGAGATTATAATCAGGATCTTCTTTAACTCAAGTCATAATCTTGGACAACATGTGGGTAGATATTGGTACGTAATCAAGCTAAATGAAGATTAATGTACCTACACAATGACACACCTATTGGCTTTAGGTAACTTAAAATTGGTATTCTGATTAAAATCAATCCTGATGAAAATATTTCACTTCATATTGGAGTTTTGGGGTTTTTTTAGATTCTAAAGTACGCAAATCATTTATGACACATTACATTGGATATATTGATTTAACATTAAAGCAAAGTGCAAGTGGCGCGCCATACTGTTTTCAATTTCAGTTTAACGGAAAATTAAGGCTATATGTTTAATATAAATGAAGAAAAAATACACTAAAAGAAGTTCGACATCCTCCACTTTTTCAAATAACATAGCAAGTCTTTGGTGCTGTGTTATTGTCTCGGTCTGTTTGTACTTCTTCTTTCTTTGGTGCTGTGTTATTATCTCCGTCTGTTGGTCATTCGTCTTTCTTTGGTGCTGTATTATTGTATCTCCGTCTGTTTGTCCTTCGTCTTTCTTTGGTGCTGTGTTATTGTCTCCGTCTGTTTGTCCTATTTTTCTTTTCTCGTGAGAAAATTGTTTTTTTAAACTACATTTTTCAAGAATTTGTAAGTCTTTTTACAGTAATTTATGGAATCTGAGTTGTGTTTGTGTTTGACTTTCATTCACTGCTTCATATAGAAAAAACACTTAATTTTAAATTGTATTCTGTTTTGTTTGCTTGTCATCAATTAAAAAAATACAACAATTAGAAATGAATGAATTTTTTTTTCAAATTATACACTCTAATACAAGAACAATGCAGAACGTACACCCATTATCCTCGATATGCATTCAAAAAATACAGCTGTCATTGAAGAGTCTTTGAGTTCTATACGATTACATTTGGAAATGTAATGTAGTGATAAAGGTGATCCAAGACAAAGCCCAAGCAAATGAAGGCAGACATCAAACACGATTTTGATATGTTGTAATGGCCTCACGTGATACACGGCTTTGTTTTACCACTAACGAATGACAGTGGTGCGTGACATTTAGGCTCATCCTCTTTCTGGCTTTGATCCCTCTTACCGTTGTGGATATTTATGGTCAGATTGGACCAATTGAGACTTGACCAAAAAGTTAAATGCGGAGTTATTATTGATTTATCGAGTAGGCTTGGAATAAACATTGTCTTGAAAAAATCCTTATTCCCAGAGTATGCATTGGATCTTTAAAAAAAGAAATGAATATCAACGAAAATGGTCTTCATGTAGAACAATGATCACATATGGATTGTTTTCAAGAATAAACGTCTTTTATTTTTACATGAACCAGGCAAACCTTCAAGTGTATAACATCATTAGAAATTTAACATCTGAGAGAATTTCTCCTAGAATAAGGATTTATTTTTCAATATGATCAGGCGCGTAGCCATGCGTACGTAAGTATGTAGGTGCTTCCACATCGTTACCCCCCCCCCCCCCCCCCCCCAATGTTAAAGTGAACATAGGGTTATACTGCCATTGAAAAATGTAAAATCTTGGTTTTACCCCCTGAATCCCACGGGGCTTGCATTGGACCCATTTTGGGACTTACGCTGGTTCTCATATGTTTCCACTTGAAATGAACTATGACTACGCCCCTGACGATGATACTTCAAGTTCGACAAGTATATTTCAAGCCTACAAGTGCAGTTTTGAATAAAGTTGTCTTGAGAAAATTCGTTCTTCAAGAAGTATATATACTATAAATTCATTAAAACTCTTTTTAAAAAAATCAAAAATTTCAAAACATTTCAAACGTTTTGCTTGTTTTACGAAAAACAAGGACATATACTCTTTTTAAAAAGTCCAAGATGTGTCAAGATATTTTATCTTTTCCTCTTAAACTCGTTTAAGTTGACATTCACAGTTTCGGTGGAAGGTTGTAGCTACCCTTTATTTCTTAACAAAATAGATTTTTGATATCCGGATAACCGGATAAAATTGTATTTAGTATGATGGAGTCAAAAAGCTTCATTTTTTAATCTGTTATACTTGACCTGATGGCTTTCCTTGGCTTCGCATTAAAGTTTGACCCCAAAAACAAAATCCTGTGAATGTATGGTCATTAATTTCAAATTTTTAGGAATTAATTTTCCTTATTGATTTCTTACAGCAAAAGGAGCATCGGGATCAAAGAGACTTTCCCGCGAAACATCAGCAGACGAGAGGCAGCCTTCTACTGATTCCGGAGTTCAGAGAGATGCAGACGACAACGACAGCCTCTCCTCATTCTCCTTAGATTCTGATGCCGAGAGTGGTAATTTTACTTTGATTCTTTGATCTCGACGAGGCATCATATCAAAACCTCTTTTACCAGAATTTACTTTTCAGAATGCTTTAGGTCTTCTACTTCAATTACCCTATTTTCTTGTCCACAAGTACTACTTTTTAGCCTTGACATAAGGGAATTATAACATCCATGCTTCAGATATTTGGCGCATATACGAGCATACATTTTGATTTTACAGAACATTTAAATCGTATATACAGTTAATACTGCATCAATACCATTTTGGAAATTCCAGTTGACATCCATTTTACTTCCATTTAGTGTCTGACTTTATTCATCACTTGAAAACTCCTAAATTCTTTTAAGGTCATTCTTTTGATGTCGTATAATCTGTTTATATATATTCTTCATATTTGGTCAATATTCTAAAATCAAAAAGGCGAACTTGGCATGAAATTTTCCGATGTTGATATGATTTTGTTTTGTCGATAACTGTACTCTTGTATGATATATCAACTGATGTTTATGAATATTGCCAAGGCGCGAGAATATCAAATCACAAAACGCGTTGGCATAAGAAGTAAAAACAAATCATTTGAATCCTAAACCAATTATTTTGATGAAGTCGTAATCTTTCTGTGTCATATATACCTTTTAAATTCTAGAAACTGTGTAACGAATGAGTCCATATTTTGCATTAGATAACTAATATAACCTTTGTGACAGATAAACATCAAAATATTTCTTTCAGTTGACAGTATGCCTCCCTCGTATGAATATTACTACTATAGCTACGAGAGCAGTACTGATGCAAGCACTGAGTCAGAAGTGGAAGAAGAAGAAGAGAGTCTCATTTAGATGAACATTACTCACTGTGATGTAACATACTGTAAATATCTCTCTTAGTGTCATTAATCAAATTATAAGCATGATTAACTTCGTAGTTTACTAGTAGTTGCTAATCTTAGATATGCCTGTGGTTTAGGCACAGCCAAATGTATTTCAGTAGCGCCCTCTATTTTCAATTTTTGAATTTGAAATTGTGCATTTAATTTTTAAAGAATGCGCGGCTTCAAATTTCCTGTAGGGTCGATCGATTCAGTAGCATAGTTACTAATATGCGAGAAAAGTTAGAAAGGCAAAATGAATCGCCGTGGCATTTACGTTAGATGTTCTTATCACTTGGTTTGATTCGGTATTTTTAAGTTTCACCCAAATCAAAATGTACAAAAGTTTCTAAATATGTAAATATAATCTTGATAGTCAGGTACTGTCTCAAGATTGTCTTAGTTTCAAATTCAAGATGAAATAAATGGTCCATAGTTAATATACATGCGCACCACGTTTATAGCAGGGAATGTAAAACGATTGGTCCCCTTTTTCATGGCAAATGGCAAATTCTTGAATTTTTCTGCAAGTGTAAAAACTGAAAAAATATACTAGTAGACCATTCTACGTATACAATGTGCTGTACACAATATGCGTATTACAACAAATGGTGTCTCATCGGTGATTGGCAAGGGCGGAATTAAGGGAGTATTTATTACGCATGTTTGAAAAACTTTGTTCCAAAATTTCCATAAATGTATGCCAAATAGTAGATTTAGCTATACATGATAGAGGAACTCCTTAATTTGAAATTAATTTGCCAAATTTAGTCAGAATTAACGTAAGGATATGTATGTCTTTACCAGGAGTCCCTGAGGTCACGTGAGCTGAGTCCGATCGACTTCGGTTGATCGTTGTTTAAAACGCATTCGAAAATTTCTGTTCACAAAATTTTTTCGAAATTTTTGAAAAGTGGATCCTGTAGCATCATATCCAACCAATGCTGCTATGTCTTTCGGTATTTTTAGCCATTCCTTACACAGTTTAAGGTCATATTTCATTGTTTGGATTGAGGATTACTAACGTCGGTTAAGTACCCGAAACGTCATGTCTGGTCCATGCTACGAATTAATCTTTTCTAAAATAATGCTATGAATTTGAAGACGTGTAACATTTTGAGTCAGTAGGTTCTTGGAGATGATACTGTTTGGAGACAATGTTGTTTTCTGCAGAAATTTATTATTTGTTTATATTCATTGTTGTGATACATACATGAAATAGACTTATACATGTAATAAAGAATTTTAAATTACATTGAAATGTACAGGAGCTCTTTACATTTTTATGTGAGGCATCATGCACGGATCAAGAGATGAGTGCATGTGAAAATCATAGAGTGATGACACACCCTTCCCGTTCCGACGGTATAATAGTTCAAAACAATTGATCAAAATATTCAATCGTCTTTCGTTTTAAAATCTGAGAGTGCTACAACTCCAGAGGTGCTTCTATGGATTTCACTTTGTATGTGTACACATGATATTACATTGTATTATATTTAATCAAATACAGAGTTGTCAATGAGAATCAAGCCACATAAAACAAAAATATTGTCAATTCTTTTTATTGTTTCATTTTTTTTTCATATTGAAAACACATTATTGATTCTTAATGTATCTGATTTATTTTTGTTTTTTCATTTCATATCATCTGATCGTAATGTAAAAAATAGAATGTTTCATCTCGTCAACACGGAAACTAATTATCTTATTAAGGAAGCAAATAAGTAATTTGATATATCAAATTAATAATTTGATATACCAAATTAGTAATTTGATATAACAAATTATCAAAAACTAATGATGCAACCCTAATAAGCTTCTGTACACCCAAATCCAAAGGATATATGAAAAAAATTAAATGACATAGCCATAGGTCATTGTAAACATCTTGTGAATTTTCATAAGCTAATTTTGCAAAATCAAAAATGTGTAATTCAATCAGTCATACGTGTCTATACTTATTATTTTGTCATCCATTTCGGAAGACAATACGTTGCTTCTTTTGAAATATGCAGCAATTATAGAAGAAAATCTGAAAATACACCAGCTAATAAGCGTCATTCACGGCCATTTTAAGGAAACAAACCGACTAAAACAAACATATGTAGATCCACCTTCAATACGTGCTTCTCAAGGCGTTTCTGTAGATGAATGAGACGGTGGTCGATGCGGAGTCAAAATTCGTAAGTTAACCCTAGAAGTTTAAAGCTGAACTAAGTCTTTAAAAAACCCCATGACGTAGTAAATTTTTTTAGGGAACGGAAATTGTTAGAAGTGAAACTAACAATCTCCGTCCCCGAGCTAAAAATACACTTGGTCATGTGTTGATTTGAACTTTCCCCCTGATGACGTTTTGCATACTAATGTATCGTGACCCAAAATCCACTACCTCGAGTACTCGAGCGGTATATAAAGAAGCCTGAACGAGTGGACATTGTCATTTGTATGAGATGTCGTCTACCTGTAAAGATGAATTCAGAAATTAGAAAATGGCATAGAAAATCATACATTCGAATAGAAAATGGATAAAGTAATCATGGAATCGTCAGTTTTAGTGAAATAATTAAAAGACGGGTAATCTTGGCAACTTGCGGAAGGGGATGGGGGGGGGTTATTACGGGATGGGGACGGGGTGGGTAGGTTCTTGCATATGTTTCACATAAAATATTGCACACCAAAAAGTTGAATTCGAAATATTCATAGTTACATGCATTTACAATGTCAAAAAATTCTATGCTACGTTTTGTAACATTGATCAAAATTTGGTACATATGTGAAATAGTGGCGAGATGGGATGTTGTTGGATTCAAGTATATCATTCAAACCAACAGACATGAAAGTAAATTGAAATGATTTTCACAAGCAAAGCAGATCACATATACATGTAGATGAAGGGGGAGCCCAATGTTCATGACCAACCAAGACATGTTGGACCGGAAGGGGTGGGGGTAAAAATTTATATTATCTGAAGTGAAATATATATTGATCAGTGTTTAATGCTCAAAGTTTACATCAAAGAATGGGATGCAATTTATTAGACGGAAGAGTAGTTGGGAGGGGGATGCCGGTGGGGGGGAGGGGGATGTTATATCGAAACATTGTCATGCAAAAAAGCACAATAAAATTACATACATTAACATACTAAAATACGATAGTGAAATTCTATAATATTATATTTTCAGTACATACGATTTTGTTACATATGCCTGTATACTAAAATGCTAAACAGTACAAAGCTGTATCTCTGCATTTTCCTTATTTCAAAATTTCTTTTAGAAAATGTAATTAATCAGCTAAATCTAGAGAATAAAAACTGCATAATAATCATATTGTCTTACTTACATGATAATAGAGAAAATACAATCCAATACAGGCCAATGGTCGGTACACAAGTTTCTACAACATACATGACCTCATTGTTTAGACACATGTGAAAATCGCGTGTTCGATGAGACTATTCGCATAATGAAAATGGGATTTTATAAATTCATATCAATTAGAAAATACATTGTACATGTATACTAGATACCGAATATTTGAATTAGCTTCATTATCCATTGGAATTTCTATTTATGATCGTTTGTATGATTATTTCCAATGATGTGTTAAAGGGGGGGGGGGAGGGGGGTTGACGTGAACCTGGAGACCTAGTGGTGCAACAGATGGAATTCGCATCAGAAATGGGAAAGAAACAATTTATAGAATTCTTGACAATCCTATTTATCAATGGTTTTTAGGTTTCCTTTGTGTTGAAACTATTTATTTTTATCAAAAATGGCTGAAAAGGAAAAACCCAATAATTTCACCGTCTCTTGGACAAATTTACATCAGATTCTGAAGCTTGAATAAATATGTGCAAAATAAGGTAGACTAACGTAATTTGTTATTTACTAAATTTCATTATGATTTTCTATGCAATTTCTATAAATTAAAGTTTGATATTTGCACTTATCTTTGGGTTTTTGGGAAAAACGGGTATTTCATGTTAAATTTTTTTAAGTTTTATGGAAATATGTTATCCCCTTATAGATCCGATTTCTTCAAGGTACCCCAGAGTTGGAATTGCTTAATTTTATTCAATTTGCAAAATTGAAATGTGATGACTTAAAACATTCATTAACTACTTTGATATGAGTACATGTCCAAAGTATGCAAAGACTCCAAAAATTGAATAAAATTAAGCATTTCCAATTTTCAAAAATTTTATACAATTTGTTATTTTTAACCCAAAATTTCCACGAAATACCTGAGTTGGCAAAGTGTACATGTAAATCAAATTCATTTTAGAGTAGGGCCTTTATGCTTTTAGAAAATACTTTCAAATCCAACAATCTATGGGGACCCTCCCCTTCATTCTTGCTTTCTTGTCCAAAAATGCTGGTTTTTTTTTTTTCGTTTTCAAGTTTGATTTTACTACTAATAATAATTTTTCATATATACGCCCATATGTGGACACCCCAACCCTTCACTGACAGTGACGACTTGGAAACAAACCCCCCTCCATGGAAAATGACTAGATCGCTTTAATTCATTGAAATATGAGCCATTTTGATTTAGATGTATCACTCTTTATTTTGTTCCAAACATAGAACATTAGTATTACGAAATTGTGATCTTATTGACTATAATACTCAAAGTCTAATCGAACACGCGGTTTTTTCACATGCGTGTAAAATAGTAATATGTGTACCGATCATTTGTTATAGAGGATTGTATTTGCTTTATCAACATATAAGTAAAACCATGCTATGTGCAAGTTTTTTTTATTCTGATATAATTTTAGAAGATTGTAACAATGGACTTGTTTAAAATAAATTTTGAAATTAGGAAATTTTAGTGTTTTAGCCGTTTAGTAAACAGGTACAATGTAAATATACAATCATAACAATGTGAGTCACTAAGTGCATTTATGTAATTGTGTAAGATACAGATAGACTGAAAATGAATATTTTATAGGCAGACATAGCTAAATAGAAAGAATGTAATTTTGAATTACATTTGGAGTCCCTGTAACGAACCCCCCCCCCCCCCCCCCGCGAAAACTCGAAACCTCACAACGCATCTTCTTCCCCGATCATTTTTCGTCCGTTTTTTATGTAAATTACAAGCAAATGATATTTATATTCATACATTTTATTTCAACGCTTTGATTTTGGGCTACCTTTCGATCACCCCCTCCCTACACCAAACCCTCTTGATCTGTCCAAAACATTGAGTTCCCTCCATGCAGTTGCATTGTGATCAGTTTGAGATCATGTTATCTTTGTAAGTAATCATTTGTTATTTACTTAATTTCATAATGATTTACTTGTAGTAAATCTACCCCCCCCCCCCAACTTTTCCAAACTGTACCTTAATTTTGATTTTTATACACAGTACTTGTATACCATTATGCATACGCCATGATTTCTTTTGGGGGTGCTGTATAAGTGAAAATGTACCGGAGCCCTCCCCCCCCTCCTCCAACTGCCGACCCCTAAGTCCCCCTCCCTCTATCACGTACCCGGGGCAGATCTCATTCATTATAACTATATATGAGAAAATAATTTTATTCTTAATTGAAAATTAAGTATTTGAATATATGATTTTATATGCAATTTTCTAATTTCTGAACTCATCTTTACAGGTAGACGACATCTCATACAAATGACAATGTCCACTCGTCCAGGCTTCTTTATATACCGCTCGAGTACTCGAGGTAGTGGATTTTGGGTCACGATACATTAGTATGCAAAACGTCATCAGGGGGAAAGTTCAAATCAACACATGACCAAGTGTATTTTTAGCTCGGGGACGGAGATTGTTAGTTTCACTTCTAACAATTTCCGTTCCCTAAAAAAATTTACTACGTCATGGGGTTTTTTAAAGACTTAGTTCAGCTTTAAGGTCATTATCAGATCAGGCCAAAGCACATATAAACACCGTCTATGGAATAGACACGTATGACTGATTGAATTAGGCACAGTCCATTTGATATTCGGGGGGGGGGGGAGGAGGGGCTTGGGTTTTTTGTCGGAGCAAGATTATTTTTTTCGCCCCGGACCGAGGCAAAATTATTTTTTTCTTTCAAATTTGGAGCAAGGAAATTTTTTTACATAACAATTGATATGAATATTAAGAATGCTTGTGTTTTTTCAACAGAAATTCTTTATTTTTACTTAAATTTATCCAAACATTATTTTTATGTAAAGCTTGTATTCACTTCTAAACTGAGAGAGATGAAAGATTTTTACAATATGCGATATACATTTATAACTTTTAGCTACAGTTATTTATCAGGTTTATATAGTATTGAAAAATGTCCACTTCATAAATGTTTTCTATTCTTGTAATTTATTGAACTGGAGAAGAGAGTTGTATTCATAAGGTATCTCCTTGTTACTCAATCCTCAAATTCTTTCTTCATTGTAATAATTATTTTATGTAAATTGAATAAATACTGTTTAAACCAACTTTTAGTAAACAAAATGTATATAAGGTCATGTAACATGTAAGAAGGCCTGATGCAAGTTTTTACATGTAGAAATGAAAACTAGTGAAAAACTTATTTAAATTCTCCTTCCAAGCTTGTATATGAAATTAGACACTATGGTCATACATGTATCTATTAATAGTAATAAATTAAACTGATAATGTATTTTAGCATTTTAATTGTTTCAGTCACATGCATTCTTTTGATATTTTCAAATATGAACTTGCCATTAAAGAAGAAACCTATGGCGAGTCAAGCGAGGCAAAAATTTTTTATGGAAAGTAAAAACTGCGGCGAGCGAAGCGAGCGGAAAATTTTCAAGAATTTTAAGCGAATTTTATGGTTATTCTTCAAATTCAGATTACTTGTAAGAGCTAGATTATTTTTTTCTGTCACACCATCAGCAAATTTTTTTTTGCATCAACATTCAGAGCAAAATTATTTTTTTCGAAACCCCCCCCCCCCCCCACCAGAATATCAAATGGACCGTGCCTTACACATTTTTGATTTTGCAAAATTAGCTTATGAAAATTCACAAGATTCTTATTTAGATGACCCTAATATGTTTACAATGACCTAAATAGGGGCGTCCTCCAAAATCATTTTATGACTTCATCGGATAGATATACTTAATTTTCTAGAAAGTTTACGTCCGGATGAGCGATACAGGTCAACATTTGGCCTCTTTTGTACAGTCTTTATCGACGAAATGTGATATTGCTTTTTTCCCCATTAATTTTGTGCTCATGTTTTTTATTGCTTTTCTTATATATGTTATCCTCAAAGTTTTCTCTTTTATTGATTGAATTTGTTGAGTTATTGAAATGATAATGTGAAGAAATAATTAACTTGTTTGAATTATCAGTATTTTTAATATTTTCTTTACATTAACTAGCAGTAAGTTTGTAGTTTCATTTTCATATAGAGCATGTAGTTACACATTTCATTTGTCTAAATACAAGTAACAATTCATCCACACATTTCCTGCCTTCAAATTTCTGACGGAGGACATTTTTTTTCAGTTCTATAAACTCTCTGATAGCATAGTTACAGATACTCCTCACAACTCAAAATTGGTTCGACTATCTATATATTCTAAAGGTTTTTTTCCAAGCAAAGGAATGGTATATTTACGAGGTTTCTGTCTCTAAATTTACTTTGAGACTTGTATTTTCAAGTCGTTGATTTCTAAGAAATGTCAATATTGTGTTTGTGGTACATTGATTTTCATACTGTTACAGATCGATGATAAAAATGAGTGGAATTTTTTAAAGGTCCTTAGTATCATAATATCAAAGTCTGAAAAAAATGGCATTTTTACATTTGAATCAAACAGCTTATACATGTAGATAAAAAAACCTGGAGGGGGAACTTAATGGGCCTCAATGCAATTTACATGAACTTTTTTTTTTACATGAAATTCATGTAAAGTTTCTGACATCGATTTTATGTGAATTCAGTTTCGCACGGAGGTCACAAAGAAAAATTCATGTGAATTAAATTTTAATATGTGAATTTCATGTCAAATATTTTTCACATAAATCTTTTTTGAAATTTATATGAATTTTACATGACTTTCATGTGAAATGCATCAGTCTAGAAATTTCATCAAAGATCAATGGCATCTGAATCATTTGTATATGAATATGAAAAGTTGTAACGACCGAATTAAACTCACATTCTTTCCTGAAAAAAAATATATACCCTGATATCAATTAAGATCAAATGATCAGATAGGAAATCATTGCGTTGTAAAAATGTTCAGTGCTTCAGATGAAGACGTACTGAGTGTATTTCATATGAGTTGTCAAAAATTCACTGTGATATTCAAGTCAATTTATACATTTAATGTACTTTAACTATATATTGTGAATGAGAAAGGAGCTATATGTCTGATAGCTCTTTATTGTTTTAAGATGTATCGAATTCATATTATCTGCATAATTAAGATATTGCAATTTGCGAGATTAAGGCTCTTATTTTCCATTTTATCGCATTTATGTTAAGTTAGAATTGAATGAAAGTATTTATGGATTATATGAGTGAATGAATATGAAAAAAAGAAGAATAAAGTCATTTAAAATTTCAATACTGTTTCATTTGATTCATTTTGATGAGCGGACTCAATAACGGGCCCTGTCCAAATCTCCGTCCAAGTCTGGGCCATGGTGCTTTATCCTACTTGGAAGTTGGGCATACTTCTGGGGCGACTGATCACGAGCTCGCTTCAGCGTTTTTTTTTTTTTTTTTTTTTTTTTTTTTTTTTTTGCCGTATTCCCAATGATATTTATATCCATTTCCATAGTTCTGTGCTAACTTAAATGTCTTTGCTGTATTTCTCAGAGAAAAGAAATGCCTAACATTTCTGTCAGAGAGCCACCTTCATGGCTACAATTGCAAAGTGCAATGCAAGTTTCGGATAAAGAATCCTCGTTAGTGGAACTTCGAATGAACTAAATGAAGACAAAATGATTCAAAGAGATCAAAACAGTGGCGCCTTGTCTTTTTAAAACTTTCGAATTTCAAGAAACTATTTTGGTGAGAAATAGTTGCACAGATTTCCTGTAGGATCTATTCAGTATCGAATTCAGATAAAGGATACGACCAAAAATTATCGAAGAATTTGAGCTAGGGGATTTACCTCCTACATTTGAAACCTTTGTTAAGTGGGAGTGTACATTGGTCTTTGAAACCTTTGTTACGTGGGAGTCTACATTGGTCTATGAAACCTTTGTTAAGTGGGAGTATACATTGGTCTCTGAAATCTTTGTAAAGTGGGAGTGTACATTGATCTCTGAAACCTTTGTTAGGAGGGCGTGTACATTGGTCTTTAAAACCTTTATTTGGCGGGCGTGTACATTGGTCTCTAAAACCTTTGTTAAGTGGAAGTGTACATTGGTCTCTCTTTGTTTATGAACTGTCATTCATGTTTCATGTGTAGGCAAGTCTCATCTTATTGTTTGTAGGTCTATTAGGTGTTTGTGTTGCTGTGTGTCTCTGTGACTAAATTTGGTGTTTGTGTTGCTGTGTGTCTCTGTAACTTTATTTAGTGTTTGTGTTGCTGTGTGTCTTTGTGTTGTTTTGTGTTGCTGTGTGTCTCTGTCTCTGACTCTCTGTTGCTGTGAGTCTTTGTGTTGCTGTGTATCTGTGAGTCTTTGTGTTGCTGTGTGTCTCTGTGTTGCTTTTTGTCTCTGTGAGTATATTTGGTGTTTATGTTTCTGCGTGTCTCTATGTTGCTGTGTGTCTTTGTGTTGCTGTGTGTCTCTGTGACTGTATTTTATGTTTAGCTTGCTGTATGTCTCTGCGTTGCTTTGTGTTGCTGTGGGTCTCTGTCTCTGTGTCTCTGTTGCTGTGGGTCTCTGTGTCTCTGTTGCTGTGGGTCTATATCTCTGTTTCTCTGTTGCTGTGGGTCTCTGTCTTTATGTCTCTATTGCTGTATGTCTCTTTCTCTGTGTCTCTGTTGCTATGTATCTCTCGTCTTTCCTATTGTTTTTGAAGTCGTTTTGTCTTACACCTAATGTTAAAATCTTGCGGGAAAAGTCCACTGTGGTCAGGCTTATCTTAAAATTTTTCGTAGTCTCTTCGCAAACTAATTTCCATCTCTTGAGTTTTTAGAAGTCCAGGTTTGCATACGTTCTTCCTTACTCAAATGCAGGAAATACTTTTGTGGCATCGTTAACAACTGAGATACCGGTAGATCATATTCTCACTCACTTACGTCGTGAGACAAAAGAAAAAACGTAGACGTAGCAGTTTGAGATTTCCTTGTCTCACACTCCACGTGACTCCTATTATGATGTCATAGAACATGACGTCACGCCATCGTTAGATTTGTGCATGTTTTGGTACCGATTCTACTTTTAAAAAATCATAACAGTGATGTTAAAATGAGGTGAGCGAGAAAAACAATCAATCACGACGTTACGACTGAGACAGGGGAATCTCATCCTCATGCCTCGTCGTGGATTGCAAATCTTTTACACTCGGATGAGATTCCCCTGTCTCAGTCGCAATGTCGTGATAGATTCTATCAATCTATCTATGCAACATGTAAGCTACCCATAGTTTTTGGATGAGAATTTTAACAAATACCCTTTAGGTATATTCCACAGCTTTTATCATGATACAGAGTATGCAACCATAATCTGCACTCATGTTTTAAAATAAGTATGCAAAATTATAAACCCTCTGACTTAAAAATTTCATTAAAAAAAGTAATACATTCTGTCGTGTCTTGATATAATAAAAGGATAAATTTTCTTGCACTGCTTCAAGACAACTGGTATTGTTTTTTGGTATTTGATGTTTTCCGTATGCCACTGAAAGAAAACCAATTTGTTCTCTTTATTGTGTGTGGTTTTTTATTCGCCTCTTGGAAAATTGCAAAGTCAATAACATTCATTTGAAAACGCAATCTGATGCAGATCATCATGATGAAGATATGTCACTATCATCGACCAGTAGATGGTTTTCTTTATTTTTTATGTGTTTCATCACTTTGCAATTTATTATTTATGTCATCGTCAAGTAAAAATCCTCTAGAGGTATTGAAGACTGAGCAATACACTAAAATGTCAACTCTCAATTGTATTGTTTATATTGAAAATTGCTACTTCGATTAAACATGTTCAATATTTTTTTTCAAATTGTATATACATCATATATACTTCATTATATACTCTTCATGCTATCATAATTATATGATATGTTAAATGTCCTTTTTATGAATAGACATATTATGGAATATTGATATCATTTAATTTCCACTGTCATTTTCAAGAAACGAAGATTCTGATTGGCTGAGAAATTTTGTTGATGCATCGATCAACACAATTTTTCACGGAAGTCTATTTATAGCACTATTTTTAGAACTGGGGGTTCCCTCAAACACAAATGAACTCGTTGCTGAAAATACAATTTGTTGATGTTTGCTTATGATTTCAAGGGTATCATTTCTTTTCTACTTACTCAAAAGTTAACAGTGCATGTAGAATTTGCTCAAACTGGCCCCTATTCCAGATATAGAGGGACGATCGTTCGCTGTTTGAATCATGGCGGCTGCCATAACTTGTTTTGGCAGACGTATCACTGCGAAACCTTCCGACTAACGAAGAATAGTGCGGTGATTGATTGTTTTTAGATCCAAGAAAACAGTCTGATTTCCACAATTAAATGATAAGAAATGAATTATATATTCTTTCTGTTGAAGCAGGTATCACCCGAAAAATTTAACAGAAAACTTTTGCATCAACGCGCTACGCGTTGGGTGATACCTGCATCAAGAGAAAAAATATAAGACTCATTTCTAAGTCCGTTCGCCCATCCGTCCACTTTTACGAACTAGTACTAGGGTTTATTGCTAACTGATATGGAATACGCAGATAGAGTAATCGAAAAGTCTCTTAAAATCGTATACTATTTCACGAGTTACTAGTTAAAAATGACATATATGGATAATGACCATATATTTTACAAGTTTTAAAGTTACAAGATTTCCATTCAGTAATCTAAAATTTTGGCGATAAGTTATTGGTCAGTGATTTGGATTGCGCATTTCACATTCTATATTCGACATTACACGTCTTCAAATTCATAGCATCATTTAAGATAAGATAATTTTGCAGCATGGACCAGACATGCACATTTCGGGTACCCTCGTCAGTGATCCTCAATCTAAACAATGAAATATGGCAAACAACTGAAAGTTTTGTCCGAAAAAGACCGAAAGACGTAGCAGGATTGGTGAGATATGATTCTACAAAATCCACTTTTTATAAATTTCAAAATAATTTTGTGAACAGAAATTTTCGAATGCGTTTGAAGAAACGATCAATCGAAGTTGATCGGACTTGGTTACATGTGCCCTCGGGGACTCCTTGTCCACCAGCAGTGACACTCACCAAGTGGTACAAATGTTAAACGTCTTCAAATTCATAGCACGATGCATGATGATCTCGGGGGATGCAGATGAGATCTTCTGCAAGACTACCACGGACTAAGCACAGCGGAACACACCCCACGATGCCACGAACATCAAACAAAGTATACCTGAGAAGAAGTACCAATCGTGGTTCAGGGGTCAAAGATCCAGGGGAATATGACATGATAGTGTAGGTCTCCAGTAACTAGACAATCGCGAACCCCCGATTGGAGGCAGGACCAGGTGTCCGGAGTTGGAGTCCTCTGACTGTATGTAACGCCCGTCGCGAATGCCAAGTAGAAACGTGAAAAAATTCGGTAATGTCCAAATAGGCAAAAGACGGTCGATTTGAAAGACCTTACTTCAACGAATAACAGCGTACAACAAAACACTGCAACATTAACACAGAATGGTCCGAATATACAGTCAATACACACATCAAAACATAAAACACACAACATCGACACAGAATGGTCCAAAAATACAGTCAAAGCATACATTAAAACATAAAACACAACAACATCGACACAGAATGGTTCAAAAATACATTCAAAGCACGCATCAAAACATAGAACACAGCAACATAAAAACAGAATGGTCTAAAATTACGGTCAAAGCACATATCAAAACAGAAGCACAACAACATCAACACAGAATCGTCCAAAAATACAGTTTCAAAGCACACATGAAAACATAAAACACAACAACATCAAAACAGAATGGTTCAAAAGTACAATCAAAGCACACATCAACACATAAAACACAGCAACATCGACACAGAATGGTCCAAAAATACAGTCAAAACACACATCAAGACATAAAACACAACAACATCAACACGGAATGGTCCAAAAATACAGTCAAAGCACGCATCAGAACATAAAACACGACAAAATCAACACAGAATGGTCCAGAAATACAGTCCAAAGCACACATCAAAACATAAAACACAAAAAACATCAAAACAGAATGGTCCAAATATACAGTCAAAGCACACATCAAAACAAAAAACACAGCATGATCAAAACAGAATGGTCCAAAAATACATTCAAATCACGCATCAAAACATAGAACACATCAACATCAAAACAGAATTGTCCAAAATACAATCAAAGCACACATCAAAACATAAAACACAGCAACATCAACACAGAATCGTCCAAAAAATACAGTCCAAAGCACACATCAAAATATAAAACACAACAACATCAACACAGAATTGTCCAAAAATACAGTCAAAGCACACATCAAAACATAAAACACAACAACATTAACACAGAATTGTCCAAAAATACAGTCAAAGCACACGTCAAAACATTAAAATACAGCAACATCAAAACAGAATCGTCCAAAAATACAGTTTTAAAGCACACATCAAAACAGAAGCACAACAACATCAACACAGAATCGTTCAAAAATACAGTCCAAAGCACACATCAAAACATAAAACGCAACAACATCAACACAGAATGGTCCAAAAATACAGTCAAAACACACATCAAAACATAAAACACAGCAACGTCAAAACTAAATGGTCTAAAAATACATTCAAAGCACACATCAAAACATAGGACACAGCAACATCAAAACAGAATGGTCTAAAATTACAGTCAAAGCACACATCAAAACAGAAGCACAACAACATCAACACAGAATCGCCCAAAAATACAGTCCAAAGCACACATCAAAACATAAAACAAAACAACATTAACACAGAATGGTCCAAAAATACAGTCAAAGCATACATTTAAACATAAAACACAGCTACATCAAAACAGAATGGTCCAAAAATACATTCAAAGCACGCATCAAAACATAAAACACAGCAACATAAAAACAGAATGGTCTAAAATTACGGTCAAAGCACATATCAAAACAGAAGCACAACAACATCAACACAGAATCGTCCAAAAATACAGTTTCAAAGCACACATGAAAACATAAAACACAACAACATCAAAA
This sequence comes from Pinctada fucata, assembly GCA_028142955.1. Lineage (NCBI taxonomy): Eukaryota > Metazoa > Mollusca > Bivalvia > Pterioida > Pteriidae > Pinctada > Pinctada fucata. The sequence continues at coordinate 40,184,419 of AP027103.1, forward strand.
CAGAATGGTTCAAAAATACAATCAAAGCACACATCAACACATAGAACACAGTAACATCAAAACAGAATGGTCCAAAAATACATTCAAAGCACATGTCAAAACATAAAAATACAGCAACATCAAAACAGAATAGTCAAACAAACAGTCAAAAAAACAGAATGGTCCAAAAATACATTCAAAGCACGCATCAAAACATAGAACACAGCAACATAAAAACAGAATGGTCTAAAATTACGGTCAAAGCACATATCAAAACAGAAGCACAACAACATCAACACAGAATCGTCCAAAAATACAGTTTCAAAGCACACATGAAAACATAAAACACAACAACATCAAAACAGAATGGTTCAAAAATACAATCAAAGCACACATCAACACATAGAACACAGTAACATCAAAACAGAATGGTCCAAAAATACATTCAAAGCACACGTCAAAACATAAAAATACAGCAACATCAAAACAGAATAGTCAAACAAACAGTCAAATACACATGTTTATGTTCAATGTTGGTCGTTACATTTTGAAGACTAATGTAAGAGAATATGTCTACTGGAAATGTCCATGTTAATTTCAAGCCACCGCCATATTGTTCTCTGTGTCAACAATAGTAAACAGTGACGTCAAAGCGTCCGACGTCACGCATTTTCAATGAATTTACTATAGAAAATCAACCGTTCACCTTTTATATAACGGCGATTTGAAATTAACATGGAAATTTCCCGTGGACATTTCATTTTTCATATTGCAGTTTGAAGGCAGTTGATAGGGTAAGTTGAAGTTAATTTCCATTTACGTCTAATGGAGGTCAATTCTAGGAAACAAAAACGACAAAATAAATCGCCAAAACAGGGTGCTCTGGATTTAGTGAACAGGACAGTAAGGCTGCAACTGATAAATACTTTATGATTGACGTAAAATTTGCCGATTCGATACACTTGTGAAACAATGAGTTTCCTTTACACGAATAATACAATGTAGATGAAAGCGATAAATTTGAAGGCACAATAGAGTTTTACATCAATAATTTTTGCAGATAGATTAAAGTTTGATTATTTCATGAATCTCGTGAAGAATTTTATTGATCATCAAATAAGAGAGTCAATATTGTATTCGGAGGAAAATAAAAGATGAAAATCGTAGATTCATAAAACGTGAGAAACACGATACATCAGCCTCTCTTTGTTTTTGCTTTTGGCGATTTACTTTTTGTACATGTACATGTAGTACATCTACATTAGAAGTACATTTATTTTCATTTCTTTGTTTTCCTAGAAAATGCGCTGATGTCTTAGTTCCTCTGATCTATTTTCCTACCAATCGTGTTCAATAATTATTCAGCTGTAAACCTACATGATTCAGACAACAATATTACACGTACTCTTATTTATTAATTATATCGAAATCATCAAATATTAATTTTTATTATCTTGACATGTAAATTTCATAATTATACCTCTTTCGTAGAATTTGGGTTTACAAGAAACCTACACCCACAGAACATAGCTAACAGAATCTCCATATTTTCTGTCTCGATTCGTTTCCTTGCGGCAAACATTTAAATGGTACCAGCGCGTTGTCTCCTGGATTATTTAGGAGGATCTTTGTCTTGTTTCATTTCCTTTTCTCCTAGTTTATATGTCTGGCGACACAGAGGGTTATTATACTGCACCTGTCTGTCCTAAGATATATTATAGGCTGAAACTGCAAATCAGGATAATTGTTATTTCAAAGAAAAAGAAGTAAGAACTGGTACATGTATCTATAAGAAAATCGTTATGAAGTTCGGAATCATCGACAAAACTTAAAGATACAACCATCAAATGGACCAAATTATGTCATGATCGCTTATAAAACTTAGGTTTGAACTTCATTGCCCCGCGTATCAAATATGATACATCAAGTTTACTGGTCTGTACGTTCTTGTTTTGAAAAGAAGAGTAACTCATTCACCATTTATTGCTTAACCTGTAACCAGGGTCTAAGCTCTATAAAGGATTTGTCTCCCTTTTGGGGTTTTCTACAAGCAATTGTATCCTGAAAATGCCAGCTGATGCATAAAGATCACGGGAAAATGAAATTTATACAAAATGTATTCATCTATCAAATTTGTATATTGTTTTTGTATTTCATTCTTTGAACTATGACATTGGAAATAGATCACAAATAAAGTGAAGATTTATAAATACCAATAATGTCCGGTGTATCATATATGATACATGTAAACGTCTTCATATTGAATAGCATCATTTAAGAACAGATAAATTGGCAACATGGACCAGACATGCACGTTTCGGGTACTTAACCCTCGTCAGTGATCCTTAAATCTAAACAATGTAATATGCCATTAAAGTATGAAAGTTACTATGTCGAAAAAGCGTACCGAGAGACGTAGCAGAATATCCAAAATTGTTTGAGAGCAGATTTTTTAAAAATATGTCTTCAGTTTTGTTCTTACATTTAGGTAACATATCCACATATCATAAATCTCCTCTTAGTATGAATAGGTATTGGCACTTAAAGGGTTGATAGCTTAGCGGGATTCATATTTCAGCTTAGTTAGCGATATCAAGATAATGTCAAAGGGTTCCAACTCTATACCTTCTTGAAGAAAATTCCAAACCAATTTCCATGCACCAGACACGTTTTTCGAATATTGAATTCTCATCAGTGATGCTTTCAGCGGAGCCACCAAAGATAATTTCAGTAGCGCCCTCTTTAATTTTTTGAAGTTAGATTTTTACATTTACATTACAGAGAGTGCGCGGCTCCAAATTTCCTGTAGGGTCGATTCAGTAGCATATCCAAATAAAATATATGTTCAAAATAGCATTGGAGGGATGGTGCTAAGATGTTAAACTCCTTGAATTTCGATGATATTTATCGGTGAAATGGCTAGTTTCGAAAATCGCAGAAAATATATATGATGTCACATTGATGAAAGGCCAAAACAATGCTTCTTTCAGGTGACAGAGCTGGAAAGAAGTAATTAATACACTTGACAAACATCAGGCCACGGGGAACGATTTTAACTGCTCCACACTGAAACGTGAAATAAGTGTCTATATTAATAATGTCGAAGGGTTCCAACTCGAAGTATATATAATATACTTTTAGAAGTAGATATAAGAGTATATCTTATATGTAAAAGATCATTATGGATAATAAGTCAAGTGCTCTGATTCATGACTAAGCTGTCATGTCTTTTTGTCTGACCCTGCTGAAATGTGAAAACTTAAAGGTAGAACTTAAGATACATGATTCAAAAGGACAAAAGATTATAACGAAATTCAAGAAAACTTTACTGAAAAGAAAGTTAAAAAATAGATTGTACTTTTTTTGTTTGTGTCTGTAAAAATCCATTCCACCAGGAATCTAATTCTGCTTATGAAAGTTATCTCTCGGCTATATGCAGAGGCACGATACCATCGCCATGATACTTTTTATGAATTTAAACAGTAAATCATCCGTGTTTCTTCTACGGTCAACTTCAATTAAATTCATGATGTGGAAAGAAGCTTTAGGGAGTCTAATGATTAAATTCTGAATGGAAAAAAGTTCTACGTCCCCACTGTCGTTATTCAAGTATGCTATGTCTGGTGAGAATACAGAAAAATAGTGTCTGTATTTATGAAAGAGCTTTTTCCTTGATTTTCTATTGAATTATACATTTTCAGAATCATATAAGAGAAACATCAACATAAAAGATCTCAATTAGATTAAGAACTTTGTAAAGATATAAGATTTTTAAAAATTGCTTCAAAAACATGTCTACCTCTTCGTTTTCCAAAAATTGTAACTTGTAATTATCTCGAGTAGGCCATAAAAAAAGGCAAAAATAAAGATGTAAAAAAAACCCAAACATTTTATTAAGTTATCGTGGTACTGATAAATACATATGTATTCATAAAGAATATGATTTAAGAGAAAGTTCAGAATTTTCAAATGTTTAAAAAATTTATTAACGATTTTATTTAGATCAAATGAAGATATCTTTCAAACAAGACTTCGATTTCTCTCCATTAAGTTAATCTTCCTTGGTTTTCTTGATTGGATTTTTCATACAGGAAAAGTTATATTCTAGGAGTTTGTGATTTTATCTGAATAATTCTTTCCCTTTGGCAAATAAGCCTGGATGTAATTAGATACTAGGATCATGTTTTAACTATTTCATCAAGTAGTTGCCGAAAGTGAAATATATTCTTAATATATTATGTTATCATATTCTGAAAGTAAGGAGGGAAAGTGTAATATACTCTTCATATGATATGTAATCATATTCTAAAAGTAAGGAGGGAAAGTGTAATATACACTTCATATTGTATGTAATCATATTCTAAAAGTAAGGCGGGAAAATGTAATACACTCTTCATATGATATGTAATCATATTCTAAAAGTAAGGAGGGAAAATGTAATATACTCTTCATATGATATGTAATCATATTCTAAAAGTAAGGAGGGAAAAGGTAATGTACTCTTCATATGATATGTAATCATATTCAAAAAGTAAGGAGGGAAAATGTAATGTACTCTTCATATGATATGTAATCATATTCTGAAAGTAAGAAGCGAAAGTGTAATATACTCTTCATATGATATGCAATCATATTCTAAAAGTAAGGAGGAAATCTTCTCCATGACCCAAGTGCAGAACCCCACTACAAAACACCGAGATTCAATGCGAAAACATATCGATATGGCAAGCACAACAAGAGACAGTTAACATCATCAAGGTAGTGTAGCCATTCTCATTATCATTCTAAGTCATTTTAATCTGTTTAAAAGTACTGCAGTTAATCTTAAAAAATGCTTCGTATTTACCAAGATCAGAACGTATTTTTTATTCAGAATATTTCTTTTTTGCAAATATAATTTCGTTTCGCTGAAAAATACTAATAATCACGTAGCGCAAGTTTAAATTCCAATGTAATTCGAGAAGTTCTCTACTAGATATTGAGAAAAACAAGAAAGCGTTGTCTCTATTCTACGATGTTCCGTTGGGTACATAGCTTCTTCGCATCTTCGCGTAAACAAATTGCGACACGAAGGAGCGAAGAAACGAAGTTACTCAGCAAATAAACAAAGAAGCGACGTTGCGAGGAAGCGAAGTTATTATGCGAAGAAGCTTAAGCTTTGCTTCTTCGCATCGTAACTTCGATTCGTCGCGCGTCCATATCAAGCGCGAAGAATCGAAGAAGCGATGTCCCTGACGGAACACCGTACTATTCCTTTAAGTTATATTTTTCAGGGTAATTGACCTTCAGTCTGTGTATATAATCGTGATGGCGTACTTTAAGATATCAATGATCATAAAAATATATTTCATACGATTGAGTTCTGCCTTTCATTTATTCGATGTTATGAAATATTGATTTGTTACGAAACATTAATTTCTCCTAGTTTTTCTTTACTAAATTACCTTTTTATGCTCATAAGTTCACACAAAGAAAAGAAACTGAAACTGATATAGCAATTGTTATAGTCGTCCGTCAGTTAGTCTTCTTGAAATGTTTCACATTTTCCATTTTACCTCTGCAACAACTAATTGGAGCATGATAATACTTGTAAGTAAGGTTTTTAGGTACAGTTGCTGTTAACGGACATGCAAGAGAGATCGTTCCTAGAATTTATGATGAATTTAGATGAATTTTGCGTAGGTCTTACTCAATCATGCGACAATTCATCTAATTGTTCCAAACTTTAGCTAAATCGTTTTCACAGTTTACCAAATCCGTCCCAGAGGTTACGAAAACGTTCCAGTATTTTACCAAAGTCGTTCCTACAGTTCACCAAATCTTTCCCACAGTTTACCAAATCGTTCTTACAGTTTACAACAGTCCCTCTTACAGTTGATAAAATCGTTTAACAGTTTACTCAACCTTCCAAACTTTTTACCTAAGTCGTTCCCACAGTTTACCAAGTCGTTCTTACAGTTTACCTAATTCTTCATACAGTTTTCCATATCTTTCCAACAGTTGACAAAATATCTCCTTTAGTAAAGAAAAAATAGAATACTTAAGGAACAAAATCTGATATGACAATTTTACGATATTAAAAAATTACAGATGGTGCGAAATCTTACCATATCAAATCCATAAAACTTATTTCTTTTTAGAAGTGAAGTTCTAAAAGAACAATCCGTTTCTTTGTGGAAAAAATGCAAACGGGTTTTATGAGTGTATTTTTGGTTAATTTTCAACTGACATTCCTCCATTGGAACAAAGGGGGAAGCCTGTAACAATAAGTACAACAATACAAAAGATATAGAAATGTACAAATTAACTTTTATATGCAAATACTAGTAATTTCTTAAAAGGTAAGTCCATAGTATGAACGATAGTCTTCGGAATTTCTTTGCCTGATCCAGGCATATTGCAGTCAAACATCTTTTTAAATACATCAAATAGCCCAGTCGAGCTGAATTGTCTCAAAATGATAAAATGGGTCTTAATCAACGAGAATATCGTATATTTCAAAATCGAGAACAAAAATTGGGCTCCTATCAAACAAAGTTTCATTGATATAGTAAGTAAAATACATGATAGTCCTAGATCTATATTTAGCAGCTCAGTGTGTGCTAGAGCATGTACTGATGTTTTGGGTTTTCATAGTAGACATTTACAAATTACCAAGAAACTTTTATTTCAATGTTTTCGCTTTAACAAAGTGGTAAGGACTTTCTGGACATTTTACAAAAATTATTGTCAACTTTTTTGAAATTCGGATACACGCAAAGAACAGAGCATACCACTTTGGGTATTTCACAACCTGTATTTTATGGTGACATAATTAACAAAATAAGAAGGATCAAAGATAGACAGAATTGCCATCGAAATTATGTTAGAATCATCAAATACATTTATACTGTGGATATGATTCTTCTGTCACCAGACGGACACTTGGCTTGGCACTGGACCAATCTACAGCCTTGTACTAGTGCATTCTGAGGAATTGCACTCTGACTAACTGTGTCGACAGGACTCCATGGCGGGTGCTGTCCAAACTTCTTGAAAGAAGACAGGGTCACGACCACCTGTCCTCTCTGAATGTCGGTCGGCCTCCTCGGTGATCACATGCATTAGCTCGCTACGGCCGACAGAGCACGGCCTGTTTCTTCTGTTTTTATATCCATTTACATATCCATCTATGCGTTTCTTTGGTCCCTGCGTCATGCTGTATGTTTTTATGTTTATCTTACATCTTACAGTGATGAGGTTATTTTCCACCACAATTGTGCGTTCTTCGAGACCTCTGGGTAATCGGAAAAATGGAAGGGTTGTGCGCACGTAGTCTAAATAACCCCACCGTCTGCTATCTGCATGGCAGATGGTCATCCTAAGTCGGCACCCGTTGATCATTGGTCTCGTTGGTTTATGTGTGGTCTTTTGTGTTTCATGTATCTATGGTATGAGTTGGTGTTCCCTGTCCCTTTTGCATCTCTTTCTGTAAGTGTCTGCTCTGTGTTTTTGCATTGGGTGTTTTGTGGTTTTGCTGTGGGTGCTGCAACCGACTGTTGTTGGAGATCTCCTCCTTTCTTGAAATGTGCATCTTTAACTTAAGATCCCCTAAAATGATTCTCATTGTGACCAAATTTGTTAACCCTCATAACATTGAAATATATATTCTATCGTAATAATCTACTGCACCATATGCGCATTTCCTTAAACAATGTATTATCATTGATGTTCAAGGTCGAAAGAAACGAAATCCAAATAGAAAATATATGATCATTTCTAAACATGACCTTAAATATATGCAAAAGAGCCAGATAAGGACAGAGCTATGCTGCAAGACAATGGAGATATACTTTAATTTCCGAATAATTAATCAAATTTAGTGGAAGAAAATTTAGAAATATGTTTCAAGTCTGTGCAGAATTAAGATACTTAGAATGCATGTTCCGAGAATCGCTAGACTTTTGCTAGAAAAAGATCATTCATTAAAATTGGCAGAATTTATCGTCGAATTGGCAGACACCTCTACCTCTAGAAGGGCAAGGAAACGGACTTACTTTTTTTTTTTTTGGTTTCGAAACCCATATGAAGGATTATTGAAGTATTTAGAGAATAGATACCACAGAACATTTCCACATTATTTCTTTTATTTGAAATAAAATCTACTGTTAACTACCTTATGATCTGGTGTTAAGGTCAAAAACATTGTTAGTGCAGAAGCACAGTATAACTTCTTCTTCTTCATCATCTTCTTCTTCTTCTTCTTCTCAAACTTGTAATGTTGTTGCTGCTGCTATTACTGTCCCGTATGTTGATTATAAGGAGGTATTGAACACTTGGACACCAAATTAAATTTTTTCTCAAAATTTCTTAAATTATGTGTATTTCTTGTCTGTCCTTGATTATGCAAACTTACATTTGATTCTATCCACAGGAAATTTTTCTACGAGACTTTGAAATATGTATTAATCGACGTTTTAGTGAATTTCCTGATAACGTCATAATATTGAAAGTGTCATTTCAATTCTCGTAAAGCTATCGGAAATTAATTTTGATTTAACTTCCAAATAACTTATGGTATTCAAGATCATTTACTTTATATATTTTTACCCGAAAATGCATGTATGTGTGGGTTTTTTTCTGAGGGACTCTCCTAAAAGGCACCCGCCCGCGGACGTAAAACAAAATATCTAATTACTATGGCCTTAGATGATTGAACGTCGTGGACAAACATACGAGTTCATTAGGATCAAATTCCAGTAGCAATTTTAGTTCTCGAAATACATAAAAAAATGTTATTAAGAAATCTATCAAATTTCGTGCTCTATGAAAACAGTCAATATACTTGATGTACGAGTAATATCATCAGAGTATAAGTTGTCTCTTCAACGCATTTGAAATTTTCTGTTACAAAATTTTCTGAAATTTCTAAAACGTGGGTCCTTTAGCATCATATCCCACCCATTCTGCTTCGTCTTTCGGTACATTTTTGGACATGATAATTTTCACACTTTTTGGCCAAATTACATCGTTTAGATTGAGGATCATTTACGAGGGTTAAGTACCCGAAACGTGCATGTCTGGTCCATGCTGCAAATTTATCTGGTCTTAAATGATGCTATTTGAATTTGAAGACGTTTAACTTTGAACTACTTGGTGAGTGTCACTGCTGGTGGACCAGGAGTCCCCGAGGGCGTATGTAGCAAAGTTCGATTAACTTCGGTTTATAGTCTGTCTCTTCAACGCATTTGAAAATTTCTGTTACAAAATTTCCTGAAATTTCTAAAACGTGGGTCTTTTAGCATCATATCCCACCCATTCTGATACGTCTTTGGGTACATTTTTAGACATTATAATTCTCACAGATTTTGGCCAAATTACATCGTTTAGATTAGGGGTCACTGACGAGGGTTAAGTACCCGAAACGTGCATGTCTGGTCCATGCTGCCAATTTATCTGGTCTTTGATGCTATTTGAATTTGAAGACGTTTAACATACAGCATCAATATTTCGTCTATAATTCTATAACAATTTTATACTGTTAACGTGGACATTTTCGCGTGGGGGTAATTATAGCGAACAAAACGACTTCGCGAAAATTTCTCCCACGCGAAATTATCCCCGCTGCATTCTTACAATGGGAAAGACATTTTTATCGCGAATATTTCCCTCACACGTAAAGTATCCCCCTGCGAAAATAACCACGTTTACGGTATTATTTGGTGCAACAAAAATAATAAGCTTTTTGTGATATTTCATTTTGATGTTTGAAATTAAATTTATCCCAAGTCATTATAAAGACTCTTTGTATTGCACTAAACCCAATTTTCTTGAAATTACTTAAAATATTTAACAAACACCTAATCGGGGTCAAATACATTGGACTCTATAATTTGAATCAGAAAATAAAAATGGCGTTCAATCAGATTTACTCTTTTTAAGCGAGTTCGACATCAATTCAAACATGTCGCCAAACACTGGGAGAACAATTAACATAAGCTCTAAGCTACTTTTCTGATCTCACATACTTATACTTTCCAATGTCTTTATAAGTAATTGTGATGAAATCAATATGTTTAAACTAAACATGGCGCCAAATAGCTAGCCAGCTGAATGTAAATGGAGGAGTTGAAATGGTAACCTGTTACAAAAAATAATGAAATTCATATTGTAAACATTACAATAAGTTCCACATTCCAATTGGTTAGGCTAAAACGGTTTTAAAACATTCAACGAGTTAATTCATTTTACACCCTGCGCAAGTTTCAATATTTACATTACTAGTAAATCCCCAATGTTAAACGCCCATTAGGCAACTACAATTATATTCCAATAACTAAGGTTGCTATTTTGACGTCAGGTTCAAGTTTTGCAGGTAGGGAGAATTTACCAACTAAAAAAAAAACATTTGACGTTGTTACAGTCAAAGTGTCGATGTGCATCGTGTGGAAAAACAAAAACTTGGTAGAGGGCATTGATTACTTGCTTCTCGTGAAGTTTCGTGAAATTCTGGGCAGAGGTTTCAGAGGAGACGTCGAAAATGTGTCAGCCAATCAGAGCTTTTGGCGGCCATCTTGGATTTCCGATCGGCTCGAAAAACAAAAACTTGGTAGAGGACATTGATTACTTGCATCCTGTGAAGTTTCATGAAGTTCTGTGAAGAGGTTTAGAGCTAAAATTGAAAATGTGTTAGCCAATCAGACCCAGTGGTGGCCATCTTGGATTTCTGATCGTGTGGAAAAACACAACCTTGGTAGAGGGCATTGATAACTTGCTTCTAGTGAAGTTTTGAGAGATTCTCTGCAGAAGTTTCAGAGGAGGAGTCGAAAATGTGTCAGCAAATCAGAGCCTGTGGCGGCCTTCGTGGATTTCCGATCGGCTCGAAAAACACAAATTTGGTAAAGGGCATTAAGTTCTTGCTTCTTGTGAAGTTTCTTGAAAATCTGTGCAGCGGTTTCAGAGGGGAAGTCGAAACTGTGTCAGCCAATCAGAAACTGTGACGGCCATATTGGATTTTCGATCGGCTCGAAAAATACAAACTTGGTAGAGGGTATTGAGTACTTGCTTCCTGTGAAGTTTGGTGAAATTCTGTGCAGCGCTTTTAGAGGAGATGTCAAAAATGTGTCAGCCAATCAGAGCTCTCGGTGGCCATATTTTTTACCTTTCGGCACGAAAAACACAAATTTAACTTGGTGGAGGACCTTCAGTTCTTGCTTCCTGTAAGTTTACGTGAAATTCCATGCAGCGATTTCAGAGGAGAAGTCGAAAATGTTAAAAAGTTAACGACAGACGACGGACAACGGACGACAGACGACGGACGCCGCGCTATGACAATAGCTCACTTGAGCTTCGATCAGGTGGGCTAAAAAATGACTGATAATTAGAATAAATGTAAATAAAAGTAATGATTGTCTTACTTTTCGTGCCCATAGCTGTAGAATTATACACCCATGAACATCAAATGTAAGACAGTCATTTCTCACTTAATATGTATGTACTTTACACAGATAAGAGAGCTAATTTCTAATTCAATCAAAACCATGTACTTATATATGAGTTACACAATGACCAACCATATGAAATATCTAATTAAAGCCAAGCTTGATAAATCTAATCAGATCAGTGAAGGCAAGACTGTTACAGTTTCAGTCTCCATGTTATTATGCATGAGCTTGTTCCGGTTTGCAGCACAAAGATTATTCCTCATACATGGATTACGTCATCATTTTCATATCCATTCATTTATCTCTGTTTTTACTTCCCACTAACCATGAGGAGCTTGTCTTGTTTTTTTTAAGTAATCTCCCATCTATATCATATTAAGAATCTGCTAGACTTCTGTGAACAGTTTCACGAAAGTTCTTACGAAAAAATTCAGGAATTTTCGTAACTTTCGTCATTTAATAGAACGTTCAAAAGATTCTCCGTTTAGATTATACTATGTTTTCTAATATTATTTCTACATACGTCATCTAAAATCAGAAACAAAAATATCGATAGTTTTATTTTAAAAGAAGAACGAAGCGATCAAAAGTTACCAAAAATCCTGGAGTTGTGCGAAAGTATTTTTGTGAGACTAGCTGCTGGATTGCATGGACTACATGAGACAACCACACTGTAAGCATTAAAGCAAATACCTGTTGTTATTTGGTCTAGTCATATCATAACTCATATTTAAACATCGATATTTCATCGGTGCTTGTGTGTTTGTGAATTTGTTTGTGATTTCGTGTCTGCGGTTGTGTTTGTCTTAAATATGTGTATTCACGTCTACATTTTTGTATTTGTTGATGGGGATCTTGCAATGGAATCTTGTAGGGGATCAGGTAACAATACATCGGCTTTTTATGTATATGTTCCTGTAGAAAGTGTTCTAGTTATGAAATATTGATGCAAATAATCATAAATCAAATTCTTTTCTCACTTGATTCTCTAATAGATCAAGTGGGAAAAGTCAAGTGCCAACTAACAGTACACGCATGAGATATTGCTTGTGTAACGTCAGAAAAAGACACTCCTGTCCTTTCTATCAGAGAATCTGAGATAACGTAGACTTATCGCTGATGAGAATAGTAACCATGTAAATGACCAGCTTTTGTTTTTTGTATACGGAAGTCATACATCAATATTATGTCTGACAGACCAGGGGATGTCAATATCAACAAGAACAAAAAGATGACAAGTTAGATATGCTATTGATTCTTTTGTTTCGTCTGACATCCCTGCAGTTCTGATTAATTACAGGGTTGTCTACATGAACCACTTAGCCTGATGGATCCAACCATGTAAACTTCTTTCATAGAATGGAATTAACAAGATTTCTTTTTTCAGTTTTCATCAATTTTACGATGAAGATAAATATAAGATAAAACAAACGGTGTGATCTTAATATTCTATTTTAGTGTTATGAAACTATCCAATTTCAGTCTGTCTAAGTGAGGGAAATAACCATTTTCGTATCAACACTTCCTCCAAAAACGATGAAAAGTAATAATGATGTAATATGAGCTTTCTGGGAGAGTTTTGTTCTCTCGAGCAAATTGTTATTATCATTATCATGATATCGGGATAGCATGCTTTTACTTGCTATGTTCTACACTTCAAATTACGCTGTTCAGCATTTAAAAGAAAAGTAAAGAAAATTCTGTCACCACAATATATTTGTATCACATCCATCTGTGTTGCCTTGAGTATGACTTTTGTATAGATAACATAAGGGAATTTCCTATTTGGAGGCAAGGAATATCAAGACGTAAAGTGGACACAGGGGAATATAGTAAAGACGACATGGGAGTGCTATGTGAGGGACAATGAATGAAGATCAAATACAATTTGTAAACTATGAATATATATTTCTATCCAAATATAGAAGTTGATCCCGAGCAATCCTCGTCTATTCTACCATCCCCATCCAAATCTGAAACAAATACAATGTCATTCTATTATTGATACCATTTAATACGCTATAGGGCTTATAGAGCATTAATGTAAATATCAAAAGGGGTAGGGCCACGAAGCCCGATATTGGCCCTTATTTTGATAAATTTTGAACATTGTTCTTCATAGAATTTTTAACTGTTATTTGACATTTTGAAACGTTCTCTACTGAATCACGAATCTACTTTTTGTAAACATTGCTTTTATCAACACCTTTCAGCCCTTTGAAAACACCAAAATAGGTCATTTTCGGCGAAATTGATGCAAAAACTCAATATTTCTATTAAATTAGCAATGGCCGCATGCATTAACTATGATGGAAAATTTATATGTGAAAGATTATCATTATATCCTTTTGTCATCAACGTTTTATCTCAGTTAATGCATGCGGCCACATTGAATTCTACGACAAAAGACAAAATTCCCAGCAATTTTCGCCATATTTTGTCAATAACGTCAAAATGACGTCACTTCATGACGTCATTACAGTTAAATGGCACATTGTTTGGCGATATTATTCTTTTCATGAAAAGCGGTAAACATTCGTGTATTTTCATGAGAGATATCAAGTATTCCTCATGAAATTTATTTTAAGAGAAAAATCGAGGGCCGATTTAGGGGTCTCGTGGCCCTACCCCTTTCGCATCAATATAAAAAGACTTTACTATTGATGTATATCAATGTAAAAAATGTTGGCAGGGTCGAGCTAATTGTATAGATTAAACTTTGAAGAATGTGTCTTCAACGCATTAGAATTTCCGTTGACAAAATTTCTTAAAATTTCTAAAACGTGGATCCTATAGCATCATATCCCACCCATCCTGCTAAGTCTTTCGGTATATTTTTGGACATCATAATTTTCACACTCTTTGGCCATATTACATTGTTTATATTGATAATCACTGACAAGGGTTCAGTATCCGAAACGTACATAACTGGTCCATGCTGCAAATTGATCTGTTCTCAAATGAATTTATCTTTATTGAATTAGAAGACGTTTAACATAAAAACCGTCATTGGTCTCTTTGGTGTACGTATACAAATGTATATAGTATCTTAGTATATAATTTTATCAATATTGAAATATATGGTGCATGCTAATAATTTCAGTGCAACATACGCGCATTTCAACAAATAATGTCTTACCAATAAGCTCGAGGCCGATATATGGGAAATCTATATAGTTAATCAATGTAGAGCGAAATTCTAATCTCGACATTAAATAAATGCCAAAGAGCCAATTAAGAATAGAATAATTACGTCTATGTTATGTATGACACTGTTTTCTTGTTTATTTCAGTTATGTAATCTTGTTGTGCATGTTGGTTTCACTGTGGTCATTGAAACGTACATGTTGTCCTCTAAGGGATTTTTTCATACGCATTTCTCGGCATTTTGACATTTGTTATCAGTTGCTGTTTACAGAAAAAGTTAATCAATATGTATTGCTGATCTTAAGACGAAGTCCATCTGAAACTTTTATTTTATTTTATCAAAGTAGTGTTTATAGTATAACAACTTTTAACAAAATATACATACCAGTGCCGTCACACAATTCCTCGTCTATTGTACCATCACAATCATTGTCTATTTCGTCACCAGGTGTCATGGATTTGGCCAAACAATTCTGAATTCCAATCACAATAAAACAAACAGTACGAAAACAAATTACAAGAAACACTCAATTTCCAAAAAGTTTTGCCCAAGTGGCCAAAAATTTGTGGTTATTAGGCAGAGTGCCCGAAAATTTTTGGCTATTGGCCGAGTGGCCGAAAATTTGTATTAAAAAACAATTTTCTTCTCCAAAAGTATTGAAATGAAAAACTGAAAGATTAATTAGAGAGTGTGAGTGAGAAAGAGAATGTTATATTTACTGTTGACTTACAGAATTTATAGGAGCTAAGAGAAGTCCTATCGGGAAACCATACGTCTCCAGATCGGCTCTTCCGAAAAGCATTGCTCCTATAACTATTCTTGGCACTATATGTGACACGGAGTGTGTTCCCTCTGTGATTTGAAGATAACCAGCCGTCAGGTTTGTACCAGGTATGTTGTGGTATGTAACGTTTTTAGGTAATGGCTTATTGTCTAACCTAAGTCCACTCTTTTGTGCAGCGTCAACGATGAACATTAGATAATTAATATAATGTCCGAGAGAATATTTTGGGGTCGTAAAATAATAGTTTGATGCGTACTGCTCTATTGGAGGGATAGTTATCATGGAGGGATCGCCAGCCTCATGACCAGGAGCCTGGGTGATGGAATATTGCATTACTTGAATTGGTTTATCTGCAGTCATATGGGCGTACAAATTAGAATCATAGTGTTTCTGTACGTAAGATCCTGCCTGAGGGATGACAAAACGATCGGTGAATGGAGCTGAGCCTTTCTTTCCGCTAACACGAACCACTGTGGTTCCTTCACTAGCAATGAATCTGAATAAATCGCCGGTAGTTCTTCCTGGAATCGGTACTGTTGCAAAATTCTTTCCCCAAGATTTAACTGGCAACAAATGCTCTACTAGGTGATCTCTGGAATTCCCTCCAAGTCCGTCTTCTACTATCGCCTTTTTGTTTCCGCTCAGAACCGATATAGGTTTGTCTGCTATAATTCTTGTTCCGGTCAAGTCCCCCACGGAGTGTATTTGTAAGGAGTCCAGTCTATCCAGTGTAACATTGAATGTGGATCCGCTGTGGTACTTATGTCCATTGTACGTCACATTGACGGGGTTATCATTGGTAAGAGTGATAGAGACGGTGGTGGAATCGGACACTCCTATTATGAGAAACAATGCATAATAGTATGTCTTATAATTAGCTGTGTAATATGTGGTACCGAGGGCATCCGTTGGTAAGGCCAGGTACCCATCATCTGAGTGGACCTCTTTGTTGATTCCGTACACAACTATTTCATGGTCAGCCTGAATGAGTATCCCTTTAGAACTTTTCTCTGTCATAACATGGCGAAGGGCAGTCGGAACCTTGATCTGCTTGACCTCACCGCGTCTTATGACAAAACGTACATCTAAATTGACACCTTTGGCTTTTGGTGCAGTGATGTGCACATTGACAGACACGTTTTCATTGGTAGTAATAAATATCTCTGGCTGGAAATCATTCTTTGTCACCTTGTTCTCCATAAAACCAATTACGAATTCATTGCCTCTGTTGTCCAGCGCAGCTGAAAAAAATGCAATTGATGCTATTGAATTTGAAGACGTTTAAAAATTGAACTTGACATAGTGCATAACTTTGAAAATGTTTATTTTCTTATTTTCTTCAACCAAGGCCAGTCTTTGTGTGAAAAGATTCTTAAATCATTTAAATCAATTAAAACATGTTTATATATGTCATTTACATACAAAACTGTCGTGTCATTGTAACCATGTTTAGTAATTTGGAATGAAATCAATAAAATATCTTAATTTTGGTTAAGACTGTAGGTTGACGAAATATATCAAAATATGTAATGTTTATTTTTCAGTTAATTTTATCCTAAAATTCTCTAACTCCACCTGATACTACAATAGACTTTTTTTTTCAGACGGTCAAATCAAACAATATTTTTACGTTCAACGTGATTTAAACAAAGAAGACATTTTAGACCAACATCATAGTGTGTTATGACCCCGGGTACAAATGAACCCCTCCTACGGATCTGCACTTTCGTAACAATCTTCTGTGGTATGTTTAGGAAGCTTTTAACCTCATCTTAAAGAATGACATTCATGAAATCTTAATTTCTTGCTAAGTTACTCTCATATATATCTAGGTCACAGTAATAACTGTGATTACAGTCAATAAGATCTTTCCTTTGTGAAAAAATTATCCTTTTTTCCATATGATATATTCTATACAGACATATCGATATCACCCAGAATAAAAATAATTTCAATAATGGTAGGTATAGGATTAACTTACCATGGCAACCAGACGTAACCAGAAATAAAAGAAATACTGTTAAGAACATGGTCAATGAAGATTTCTTTAAGAGATCCTTATCTTTGACGTGTGGGCGTCCAGGGTCAAAAACCAATTTCGGACAATGTATAACCTTTGATATCAGACTATGAGATAGCATAATGTAGATTTTATTTCAAATAAAAGAAATGATGTGAGAATGTTATGCAGTATTATCTTTTCTTTGTATCAGAATACAAAAACAACCTTTACCAATCCCTGTTTCTGAGTTTGGCTTTGTGTTTGATCGTGTTTGACATTCCTTCACTGACCTGGTAAGAGTTTTTTAAAAGGATATACTTTATACACTTTTCTGCTCTCCTTAGCTTCAGTCCGTCTGTAGATGTATGTGTCATTGAAAGATTAATTTCAGCCAATGCAAGGGGATGGTTTTGTTGCAATACTCGAAATAAATGTAGCTTTACTCCAAGTAATTTACACGAAATGCTTCGAGGCTCAATCTCTTCTATCACGATTACATTTTCACCTAGAGGCTTAACCAAAAATGTAATTATAAAGTTATCATGATTACATTTTTGGATAAGCCCCTTAGTGAATCAAATATGTAATCATGATTCTTCTATAGATTGAAAATGCCAAGTCTGGCTGGTATCGCCGAGACTTCATGCGACTGATCATAATACGTATACTCCCTGATGAGACTTGAACACCCTCGTTCTATATGTTTTGTCTTTTCCTTCGAGAATATTTACCAGAATTGCCCTACCTGGTGCTAATTAATGTTTATAAATCATTGACACATAGTATTTTCTTATGTTGGTGTCCGGCTCGCGTTTAACTCCTGGATGGAGAAATTTCAATGTAGTAATAGGCAACTCCAAGACATTTGGACTCACTGACCATGGATCCAAAATCTAAATCGTTTACAGTATGTGCCATGAGCGGACATGACCTACAGGTAAAGGATCAACAAACAACTGCAATATGGATAACAAAAAGTATTGTTTACAGTATGTGCCATGAGCGGACATGACCTACAGGTAAAGGATCAACAAACAACTGCAATATGGATAACAAAAAGTAGCGTTTACAGTATGTGCCATGAGCGGACATGACCTACAGGTAAAGGATCAACAAACAACTGCAATATGGATAACAAAAAGTAGCGTTTACAGTATGTGCCATGAGCGGACATGACCTACAGGTAAAGGATCAACAAACAACTGCAATATGGATAACAAAAAGTAGCGTTTACAGTATGTGCCATGAGCGGACATGACCTACAGGTAAAGGATCAACAAACAACTGCAATATGGATAACAAAAAGTAGCGTTTACAGTATGTGCCATGAGCGGACATGACCTACAGGTAAAGGATCAACAAACAACTGCAATATGGATAACAAAAAGTAGCGTTTACAGTATGTGCCATGAGCGGACATGACCTACAGGTAAAGGATCAACAAACAACTGCAATATGGAGAACAAAAAGTAGAATTTAATACGAGGACATCTCGACAAAGACGTGTATCTTTTTTTTTTTCGTCTTCTGTTTTGGCACCCGGCAGACCTCTATTTGGTCAGTCTTATATATTGCGGGGAACTCATTCACCGACTACCCGTCGCAGACTATTTACACCAGGTCGTTCCCAGGTGTGCCTCACACCCCTTCTATTATTTAAGGGGTGGAGTACTGCCCTATTCTACGCCCACCCTCCACTTTTGTATGTGGTGTATACATCTACTATATGACAGACATATGGTCCCTCAGAAATGTGTTACAGAAGATCCTGATGATAATCTCAACAGCACTCACAATAGAGCACCAATTTCAGCGTCGACGGACCCCTAGCAAGCTAGAGGTGGGACCAGGTGCCAGGGAGGAGTAAGCATCCCCTGTTGGCTAGCCGCACCTGATATTCAGACATGAACATGAAAACAATATATAAAATACATACACTGCACTGTCTGAGGTTATGTCTATATAGAAAGTGCCATGGCGACCATGTCAGGGAAAAATATTCAAAGTACTTACTGCAAAACTCCTCGCGGGGAACTTTTTTACGAGATCTACACGGCAAAGGGCATAAGTGTGACACAAATGAGTTACAAAAAATGCTGACGATAATCTCAATAGCACTCACAATAGAGCACCAATTTGAGCATCGACGGACCCCTAGCAAGCTAGAGAAAGACACGAAAGGTCTACT
Organism: Pinctada fucata; assembly: GCA_028142955.1. Classification (NCBI taxonomy): domain Eukaryota; kingdom Metazoa; phylum Mollusca; class Bivalvia; order Pterioida; family Pteriidae; genus Pinctada; species Pinctada fucata. The sequence continues at coordinate 40,203,943 of AP027103.1, forward strand.
ACATGAATGACAAAAGTAGAACAACATATCATAACTTATAAAGTAACCTCAGCAAGGCTTGTTATCTGATATATAAAATAAAAACTTAAAATAACAGTCGTTTGAACAAAAAGACTTACGATCTTCTAACATATAGATTTCATATATTAACAGAAAGCATCAATAAGACATCAACACCCTATAAATACAAGTATTAGCTTTTACAAAAAGCTTGGAGAAATTTAGCTGACTTTAAATGGTGTAAACAATCGGAAAACACGATCTGCATAATGCAAGACCAATCGCACATTTCCGGATTTTTCCGTTGTCATATTTACTCCAACGGAAATTTCCGAGGATGTGCGATTGTTAAAAGACGTATCACTACAAGGACTTTTCGATGCATCTTTCGTAAGATTATACATTGATACGATATGACTTTCAAAGTTAGGTCACTTTGACTCTTGTGCCGACCTGATAAAAGGATCTGATGTAAGGGGTTTGAATGAACTAGACAAATATAAGCATTTTTTTGCAATTGTCGACCAATCATATTGCCAAGTGGTATTCTATCCGTGCAAGTAGGTCGCGAATGATTACAGCTAGTATACCGGCAGTCATGACTGCCGGTAATAACGAAAAGTAGATAAAGATTGACCGGCCTATAATCACCTTTGATGATTATATAGGATTATATATATTATTTATAGATATAGACCATGGTGATATAACAGTTACCAAAAGCAAGGCTCTTGAACACTAAGCGATGGCGACCTGTGCAGAAGGGCTCTTGTAGAATTAGGGATAAGTAGAACGAGCCTATGAAAACTTTAGAAGAATAATATAATCTGCAAACTCTTGTTGTGGAACAAAACAGAGCAAGAGAAGACCGTTACCCCAAAAGGAAATAAGAATCTTGGTGATACAATAATAATGCATAAGCATAGACCATTATGAATTAGAAAGCAAATCACACGTTCAACAATTCGGTACCTACGATTTAATTCTGAAACATCATTAGATAATTGAATATAGCTGATGACCTAATTTGCACATTCCTTTTCTATTGTCGGAACAGTTTCCGGACGATTTTGAATGTTTTTCTAGGATAACTCTTCTGTACTTTAATGAAAAATATTCAAATTTCTCCAAAATAATGATTTGCCTTCCCATAGATACAGGTGTTGAAAGAAAATGATAAATCTATCAAGAAATATGGATTCTATTCCGATTTTATGACCCTATATTCCGGCCATTTTTTTCGCATATCACTGGAACAGTGTCCGGACACCTGATTTTAAAGCTTTCAATGTCGATTGTAAATTTCGATATGATCATTCATGAAATGAATTCTCCATTTAAAAAGATATAAAATTGTCTAAAAATTATGAATAAAAGTTCCCTTAAACTTCAAAGTAGTTGAAAAGGACGACTGTTCGGAAACTTACTGTCCGGAAACTGTTCTGACACCAATATATGTTGACGTGGTCAATAGCTAAGAGATATCTGGAAAATGGAATTGAAAGTACCAAGTTCCTAGTTTTAAAGATTTGTGTTGAATCACATTCTGTACTCAAAATAACGGAAAATTCCAAGAATTTTCAATAATCAGATAAATCCTAAATCTCCAAGGATAATATGAGTTTAACTTTCTATGGATGAAGATCAATAGTTTCAATCAAATACTATTCGCTTGAAATAGAGATCTAATCACAATGGTAGAATCTAATAAAATACATGAATGGAAATTGGAAATGGAGATCATGAGTGCACTTACTGCAAAGTTTAAGTTGATGTAATTACCACAAGGCCGTATAGGTTTTTGACTTAAACTATAGCCCACTGACATACTAATTTTAGATTTTTTGTTTTTCGTCCGCGGGCGGGTGCCTAGTTCCTCAGAAGAAAAACACATACACAAATATGCATTTTTCGTTTTGAAAAAAATATTAGTAAATGATCTTGAATACCATAAAATGCCTATACCATAATTGATATCAGGAGACAATAGTTTTTTTTTAAAAATAAAGTCAGAATTATCCACTTCTGTTGATAAGGATATTTTTCTTTAATGTTTTCAGTTTTCTTTCCAAATTCCTTCATATTCATCTTGTGTATTTTCATGTATGGCGGGAAGGTATCTTTCAGAAAAAAAAGTTCATGACGTAAAACAAAATAATTTCTAAAAATTACTTTGGCCTGATTACTTTTCTGTAGAACTAGGTTCCGCACCCGCATCCTACCGTTCTTTTCTGTAGAACTAGGTCCCGCACCCGCATCCTACCCTTCTTTTCTGTAGAACTAGGTCCCGCACCCGCATTCTACCCTTCTTTTCTGTAGAACTAGGCCCCGCACCCGCATTCTACCCTTCTTTTCTGAAGAACTAGGTCCCTCACCCGCATCCTACCCTTTATTCTGTAGAACTAGGTCCCGCGCCCTACTATAAATACTCAAATTTAGAACGTAAACCAGAGGGAGCCACTGAATCATTTTGATTTCTTTGGAGTATTTTAGATCTAAGAACGACTGATGCAGGATCATTATCCGAAAACAAGCAATATACTTTTGAAGCCGAATTTTCCATTTCCTTATGTTTGTATGTGGAAGAGAACACCTCTACTTACTTATCCAATATTCAGATTGAAATATTAGATGCTGGAAATCAAATTTTAAAATGATTTCCATTTTACAGTGATTTTTACGTAATTCGAGAGTTTTGTCCCAAATTGGTATTTCGCATGCATAAATCTTCCTAAAATCTAGAATAGGTTAGAACGTGTTTTTGGAGTTTCTACATAAATAAGAAATGGGCGGAGCGTTGGGGAATGTTTTATCCCTGTTTTTTTTTTTCCAACTGAATTATAAATAGGCGCTAAATACCTTACTTTATCAGATATAAGAAATTTTCAATTTATGTCATTTGTTTAATAATGCACTTTATCCCATAAAACACGGGGAAATCCAAAAGAGAAGTTTGATTGGATAAGAGCATTACTTTTACATTTTTTAACATGAAATATAAAAAAGATAAACTATTTCTTTAATGTTTGTAGAAAACACATTGAATTAGCAAAATATTTTCTTATTTTAATTTTGTTTTGTTTTATGGCTTTGGGCTCAAAACCTACCAGCACAAGGACGCAAAACAGAAAATAACAAAGAAATGGCCTTAGATACTTGATACATAACATATCACTGATTTGTATGTTTTTCCTATAGTTTTTATTTGTAATATCAAACTAATATGACGATTAAATACTCGAATCGCACTAGCATTTTATGCTTGAAACTTTTATACTTTCTGCTAGATAGTATTCAAATAAGCTCAAAAATGGATTCATGCAAACATCTGTCAATTAATAGACTTTCAATATCTTTTTAATTGTACGGAAGTGCTCCAATTCCATAACTTAATTTCAAACTAATTTTTTCTGCACCAGACACGTGTTACGAATATTAAATTCTCATCAGTGATGCTTCCAGAGGAGCCGCCAAAATTCATTTCAGTAGCGTCCTCTTGTTTTATTTTTTAAATTTAATGTAGAGTCGATTCAGTAGCATATCCAAATAAAATCTATATCCAAATCCGAAAGGGGACATCTGAGGCTCTTATTTTCTACAATATATATATTCTAGAGCCTCATAACTAATCATCTAATGGAAACAAAGTCGTAGAAGACGAGGGGTTAAAATAATCATGAACTTTTCTTCATTGTGATCTGTAATCTTTATATTATAACTACTTGAATTTTCAGAAATATATCATTTAGTGGTAGGCTTTAGACAAATTAATTCATAACAGAAAACATGCTCATGTACATAGTATAGATCTGCGCAGATGCTTTTCCGGTGATTTGTTTGAACTAATTTCCCCAGCAGGATAATATGTATAGGGTTATGTAACAAATGACAGTCTTATTCTTGATTTCAGTAAATCTTTTGTGTTATTGATATATTGAGAACTGAGTGCAAAAATAAAAAAAAATCAGGTGCAGGTCATAGGCAAAGATGATTTGGGCTTATATAATTACGCTCGATATCATTTGGTTTATGGGCGTATTATTCTCCGTATTTCTATACTTTTTTAAAGTTTCTTGGATGGTGAAGAGATGGTGAATGGCAAGGTTTATTAATTCAGTGAAGGGGAAAACATGATATAAAAATACATCATCTAAAGATTTGTAAGTTACATGTATAAACATTTTGTACCAGGTTTCTGATCGCCGGTTAAGAAATGTAAAAACACTAAAATTTCATTTACTTAATATCTCTTATATTTAAAGTAGAGTAATAAGATAAAGGAGATCTTCAACATTGGGCAAAGAAAGAGGATGTACAGCTCGACACTCTTTCCGAATGGATAAAATCCATCAGAGGGTTACTTTTATCTAGAATCAACCGATTAAAAACAACTGTGAACACCAGATTCGAGTCTATACTGTATTTAAAGACCCTGAAGTACAATGCAGAGTTTCCTTCTGGTCACACCGGGATCTTCTCCACGGTATATAAGTGGGTATATGGAACTGCCAATTACTTTGACAAAAACGCTGATTGTTGACGTGCTCTTTATATAACTTCCGTCTTATCTTTAATACAGATTAATTTCGTTAATAATATATCAACCGACATTCACAAAGGAAATGAATGAACCAAGATTCCAATGATCGTGACCCTATTTCAGTTATTTCATTCAGATAATCTCACGTCCACTCTCACCTTAGAAGAATTCTGCTTGGTCACCTAGTTATGATATTACTATATCATATGTCTAGGGACTACGGGTAATAATAAGGTCGTTAGCAAAATGACGTTGTCTACATTGGTCCCTTTGTTTTCGTTGATTTGTTCCTGCTTTGGTAAGTTACAATAATTAAACAATATCATTCTTTACAAAACCTTGCCAACCGTATCAAACAGATTTACATATTTTGTTATTAAAGACTACACACAATTTAATCATGCGTTGTTAAAATCATATTGGCAGAGACTGTTGAGTGTTTCAGATTTAAGAAAATTTATAGGAAACATGCAAGAGTTAAGTGCACAAGTTGTTATTTGTTGTTGTCGAAGAGAGCATGTAGATTCCGGGCTTCCACTGTCGCGAATGTAGAGGAGAATGAGCTACGATCATACTCGAATGAACAATCGTGTCACATTCTTGTCTGTTCTCATGAAGTATTTCTTGACGCGATAGGTACACGATAGTGCCGCGAATGCAACAAGAATATGCTACGCGTCCGCTACGATAGTGAGGCGAGTGTGATAAGAATAGAGAAGAATGCGACACGAATGTGCCACGATAAAAAGACACTGAGGCGAATGAGAGGCGAATGCAGGAGATTGAGACACGACTTTAACCCGATAGCGCTGCGATCATGACAAGAATGTGACAAGAGCAAAATCAAAATCATTTGACATATCTAGGAGTATCAATACCCTTTGTTGACTTTGACCTCTTTCCAGGTTGTTCTCCCTTGAAAGGCATTGTCAAAGTTTTCGAAACATTGATCTGCACACTTTTACATCAACTCTGAAATAATTATTATTGTCACTGCCGTGTGCGTATGTAATACTATCGTGGCAATATCGTGTCACTATCGTGTCAAGATCGTGGCTGAATCGCGTTGATATTTTCATTCGCGTCACATTCTCGGCGCATTCGCATCATATTTGCGTCAGATTCTTTCTTGTCGGGGCTCTATCGTGGCTCTATCTTGGCTCATTCTCCTCCACCTTGGGAACAAGAATGCACGCGAATGTGAGGAGAACGCGCCGCGAATGGAGGAGAATGCAAAGCGAATGCGCTGCGCATGTGCCGCGAGTGTGAGGCGAATAAGAATTCAGACGCGAATGTTTTAAACAGTTTGAAGCATTCGCGTCGGTGCCGCGAACAGAGGAGAATGCAGGAGAACATGACACGACAGTGACACGATGAGACGAGAATGTCCGCGATTGAGAGGAGAATGCGCTACGATTAAACAAAATCACCTAGTCGTAGCTCTATCGCCTCTGCATTCGCGACAGTGGAAGCCCGGCTTAAAATGGAGTCAGAACTTTTCATCCTGTATCACTATATGCTGTAAAGGCCCATACCCGAAACGTGCATGTTTGGTCCATGCTGCAAATTTATCTGTTCTTAAATGATGCTATTGACTTTGAAGACGTTTAACATTTGTAACACTTGGTGAGTGTCACTGCTGGCGGACCAGGAGATCCCGAGGGCACATGTAGCCGAGTCAGATCAACTTCGGTTGATCAACGCATTCGAATATTTTTCTTATCAAAATTTCTTGAAATTTCTAAAACGTGGGTCCTGTAGCATCATATCCCACCGTTCGTTATATTTTTCGACATAATAACTTTCTCACTATTTGGCCATATAACATTTTTTTTAGATTGAGGATCACTGACGAGGGTTAAGTACCCGAATCATGCATGTCTGGTCCATGCTGCAAATTTATCTGTTCTTAAATGATGCTATTGAATATAAAGACGTTTAACATCTACACTATTTTCAAAACAAAAATTATAAATAAATTAAAAGAAAAGCCTACATCAAGACAAGAAGAATAGACAAGACTGAAACAAATTGAAGATCTACAAATCACCATGGCGTATTGTATGCAGACACATTCGCGCAAAATCATTGCCAGTTTTATGTAAGCACTTTAGGTATTAAACGTGTTTTCTTTACTTTGGTAATGTAATGAAATTGATCACTAATTGTCATGTGATACGATTGAGCACAACTGCTGAAATCATATCTCTAATTATAGGAGCACTTGATAACAGAGGTGATGAATTCATCATTGGATTCATGGACAACAAAATTCTCCAAAACAAGGACTTGGAACCAGAAATCTTCATCACCACTAATGAAAATGTAACGGTAACAGTCCATATCACGGCACCAAAAGCTCAAGGTTTACACCTGGATCAGACTTTCACACTGACAAGAGGTGATGTAAAGCAGATTAAGGTACCACAAGCCCTCCGTCACCACGAAACTGAGCTGACCTCCAAAGGGATCCTTATCCAGTCCGACCATGAAATCGTGGTGTACGGCATCAACAAAGAGGTTTACTCTGATGACGGCTATCTGGCGTTGCCGACAGATGCGTTAGGTAAGACGTATTATACGGCAAACTACAAGACCTACTATTACGCTGTATTCCTGGTAGTGGGAGTGCAGGATTCTACGCATGTGTCCATCCAACTAACAACCGACAACCCTGTCAATGTCACCTTTAAAGGGAAACATTACAAAGGAGGAGATTGGATAAATGTTACCATGAACAGATTGGATTCCCTGGAGATCCATTCAGTGGGAGATCTGACAGGCACCAAAATAGTCGGTGATAAGCCATTGTCAGTCCTCAGTGGAAATAAAAAGGCTGTAGTGGAGGACGGATTGGGAGGTAACTCGAGAGATCATCTAGTAGAACACCTCCTGCCTGTACAGTCATGGGGGAAGAACTTTGCCACAGTACCAATTCCTGGACGAACAACAGGAGACATATTCAGATTCATCGCCAGTGAGGGAACAACGGTAGTTTACGTGAAAGGGGAGAAGGGAGGTTCTACATTCAACGATCATTTTGTCATACCCCGTGCTGGCTCATACGTACAAAAACATTATGATTCCAAATTGTTTGCCCACATAAGCGCCGACAAACCTATCCAGGTCATGCAGTATTCTATGACACAGGCACCTAACCATGAGTCTGGTGATCCAGCTATGATAACTATCCCACCTATAGAACAATATGCCTCCAACTATTACTTCACAACACCTAAGTATTCTCTTGGACACTACACCAACTACTTTATGTTCATAGTCGACGCTGCTCAGAAAAATGGACTACGCTTGGACAATAAACCATTACCAAAGAATGTTGTTTATCACAATATCCCAGGAACTAATCTGACAGCAGGTTATGTTGAAATCACTGAAGGAACGCACTCAGTTTTTCATACCAATCCTAAAGTTCTCATTGGTGGATTACTGTTTGGAAGAGCAAATCTTGAAACCTATGGATTTCCTATCGGGTTGCTCCTGACACCAATCAACTCTGTAAGTTACACCATTACATATTTTTCATCATAATAATAGACTACTGTTGTATGTGTTTATAAGATACGTGTATGAGTCCTTAATGACACGGTAAAAAACCCCAATGATCCCCAGATTCCAAATTCAATTCGCAGTTTGGGTGGTAATTTGAATAAGAGTTTCTGTTTGTTAAAGTGTTAGATTTATATCCTGTCCCCTCAAATCTCCTGCCCCTCCCCATTTTTAGTCTTATATGTGTATATCCCGCTGTTATAATCGTTATGTTGCGTTGATTAATAATTCTTTATTTTATCATTTCAAAATTTTGAAAAATTGACAAAAAGACATGTGATTCATAGTTGATTAATATTGGACATATTCAGAACTGTTTGGCCAAGTCGATGACACCAGGTGACGAGGTGGACAATGACTGTGACGGCACTATTGATGAGGAAAGATGTGATGGAAAAGGTATGGAAGGGGTAACTCTTTTAAGGAAAACCTCCAATTCGACTGTTTTCGTCTTAAGATATTTCAGTGACATCCACATGTAACCTTTAATTCAATTTTGAAGCTTGGATGATAGATTCAATATTTCATACTTCACGGATACAAGAAAAGTAAAATTTACTTTTGAATTACAACAAAATAATCTATGCGTTTTGGATTCATGCTTTGTCGTTGATGCAAATTTACTTTATTTTGTAGATTTGGATGGCGATGGCAAAATAAATGAAGATTGTTTTTCAACAGCAATTTTCGGATAATGTTTGATCATAAAATATAAATTCAAGTTTTTGTTCAATTATGAATTTGTTGCTTCTATATAGATAGCATGTATATATAGCATATGTTTCATGTCGTGGTGTGCCCCCTTTAATCGGTTGTTTGACCATTTGGAGTGGGTATTAATGTGTGTCTCTTTGTCCAATGTTGTTTGTTGAAGTTATTTTGTCTGACGCTCGTTGTTACAATCATGTAGGTGTGTTCCGCTGTGTTACTGGATGTTTTGCTGTCCCCTGTTGTTTGATGGATTTGTTTTGCCTGATGCTCATTGTTATAAATCTTTGGGTGTGTTCCGCTGTGTTACTGGATGTTTTGTTGTCCCATTTTGTTCGTTGACGTTGTTTTGTCTGACGCTTGTTGTAACAATCATGTGGGTGTGTTCCGCTGTGTTTCCGGATGTTAAGTTGTCCCATGATGTTTGTTGAAGCTGCTTTGTCTGATGTTCGTTGTTTGTTGAATCATGTGGGTGTGTCCCGCTGTGTTACTAGATGTTTTATTGTCCCATGTTGTTTGTTTAAGTTGTTTCGTCTGATATTCGTTGTTTGTTACAATCCTGTGGGTGTGTTCAGCTGTGTTACTGGATGTTTTGGTGTCCCCTGTTGTTTGTTGAAGTTGTTTTGTGTGATGCTACGCCTTCGGAGACAGTAGAATAACCCTTACTTGTCGCCAACTTCATTTTCTGAAAACCCAACTTATTTTATGCTACAACAGCAATATATAAGGATGGAATTAACAACCGCGTGACCGTGGTTTGTTGTCCAGTTATTCACTCACATGGCCCGATCAAATTCGCGGCTCTTGATGTTACTGGGCAACAAACCACGGCCACGCTGTTGTCATTTCTGAATCATAAGCAGTATTTGGATTCTGATTATCGATTTCAGTTTAAGGACAAATTTTCAGGTTAAAGTGTTATGTGCCTGTGACAGGCATTTCTTTCAATCATTAACCATGTTAATTGCAGTTATGCTTTGTTAAATGATACTATAATAATATTTTTAACATGTAATGTAAAAAATATTCCTATATTAAATTTCAAAATAGAAAAGATTAAGCGAAATTTTAGTAATTTTACATTACTTCCCTGGCGATTTTGAAGCCTGGTATTAATTAACAAATCTTGAGATGAAGTATCTTTTACATTAACTTTTACCCTTCACTTAACTGGAAAAAATCTCTCGCAATTCACTATTTCCTCACCATTCATTTTTAAAAAAAGTACAGAAATACAGAGAACAATACGTCCATAAACCAATTGAAATCATATTGAGCGTAATTATATAAGCCCAAAGCATCTTTTCCTATGACTTGCACTTGATTTTATTTATTTTTGCACTCAGTTCCCAATATAGCAATAACACAAAAGATTACTGAAATCGAGAATACGATTGTCATTTGTTACATAACTCTACATATTATCCCGATAGGGAAATAAGTTCAAACAAATCACCGCCATACTGTTGGAAACATAAGCTACATCGTCAGGGACAAGCCCCGACGGTATAACTGCGTTTCCAACAGTATATCCAACATATACCTGTCGGAACCACAAAACACAATACGTTTATCCCCTAAATAGTAGCATTTGATAAGAAATATAGAAACTTTATTATTGATGAACTTCTTGTCGCCTGCAATTATCAATCATTAGCAGTATTTGGATTCTGTTATCGATTCCAGTATATTGAGATATGATTGTGAAAGGTATTTCTTTCAATCATTCTCCATGTTAATTGCAGTACATATACTTTTTGTCTTGTTTGCGATATCACCTTACAGTGAGAAGAAATTGTTTATTCAACAACTGTGCGTCTTCGGAAACCTTTGAGTATCCATATAAAAAGAAGGGATGTGCTTACATTATTCAGATAACCACATCTGGCAGATGACTTCTAAAGAGGGTTTAAGGTAAACATTGTCTCTCTCTCTTTTCCTTGCTTATTTTGTCTCTGTCGGTCGTTGATGAATGGCAAATTGACCATATCCCTGTATACAGCACAAAATCGATAATTCCGAAAATCAGAAACCGAAGGCATACAAAATCAGGATAAAACAGGAACCAAAGCAAACAAACAAAAACCTCCACCACATGAAAAGAAGCGAACTCCCGATATGGGAGTGAGACCAGGTGCCCAGGAAGAGTAAGCATCTCCTGCTTGCATGCAACAACCGCCGCTTCAATTCGGTAGAACTGTCACATCCGGTTACTTCCATTTCGGAAGACAGAGAGTACAATCTTTGGTTGGATGGTTCAAATGGTCTATGACAAAATATCATCCACCATTCTGAAGAGTGGGACATCATAGTGTATGACGAGTTCCCCATATCGACCGTAGAACTTCCTCAGTGACGATGTTAGTCGGTCACAAACATATCCCTGACTGAGAAGCTTATCTGCAAGACGCCTAGCTCTCAGAACAAAATCCTTATATTTGGTACTTGCTCTGGCATAGCGTATTAATTGAGATATGAATACGCCATAAGCTGGAGATGTTGCTACTCAGAAAAGGAAAGTTTGTAATGCTGAAATTGAAGTCGTCACGTTTGTCATAGAGTGAGGTGTTCATGTGACCATCAGTGTCGTAGGACAACATTATGTCCAAATAGGATGCTAAATTATTTGTCTCTGTAGTTTCTTTGACTTCAAGCTCTGAAGGATAGATACTGCTCGGGTAATCCGCGAATTTTGGATTATTGATGGACAACACATTGTCTATGTATCTGTAAGTGAAGTTGAAGTCAGAAGCTAAGTATCTTTTCCCTTCAGAGACCAAAGATTGAATGAATTCAGCTTCGTACGAGTAAAGGAAAATGTCGGCAAGGAGTGAGGCACAATTGGTCCCCATTGGAATTCCGACAATTTGCTGGAATACCTTTCCTCCAAACACCACAAAAATGTTGTCGATCAAAAAGTTTAACATCTGAATAATATCTGTTTCAGTGTACTTATTTTCAGAATCGGACTTTTCTTTTACAAAGTAGGTTTTGTCATAGTTCACAACAATAAATTTGTATTTGCGATTACCGTTCTTACTTGTAAACGCATTACTTGTAATTTTTGCGAGTCTTTCTTTCAATTTAGAATGTGGAATTGTAGTGTAAAGTGTCGAAAAATCAAAGGTTTTGATCGAATGAACTTAACTAAAATGAGTGGATTTCAGATGTTCTAAAAGTTCCTTCGAATTCTTTAAAATCCACATCTGGTTGATACCACTGCGAGAATATACTGTCGAACAATATTTTTGAAGCCCAGATTTGATTTCAGATAAAACTTTGGTGAGTAAGATCGATACAGATTTGGTAGAACATTTTGAGGAACCAGCGATGAAACGTTGTTTGTACGGATTCTTATTCATTTTAGGTATGCAGTATAAGTATGGTAAATCTAAATCTAAATTGTTAGTTTGGAAGCCAAAGGAAGCAAGAGCTGATTTGTGGTTATCTATTATTTCAGAGGCAGAAAGGTTTGTTTGAGTGTAAGTGGGATTTCCAGGTGTCGAATTTAAACCCAACTCTTTAACTAGAATGTCGTTATAGTACTTTTTGCAAGTAAATGTGTAATTATTTGAGGCTTTGTCCGCTGGTGTGATGACATAATGTTCTTGGAGGTAAGTAAGCTCTGTGATAACATCTTGGCCTAACGTTGTATAATAAAGCGCATTCTTAAAAGTTGCATACTAACTGACTGTGACGACAGGACGCCCTGACGGACATTGTCCAAACCTCGCCAGAAGAGGCAGGGAACTGACCATTTGCCCTCTCCAAAAGTTGATGGGACTCGGCGGGTGATTACAAAAATAAGCTCTCTCCTGTCGGCAGTTTTTCGTACGCCCCCTATTCTTTTGATATGATTTACATATTCATCTGTTTGTTGGGTCCCTGCGTTAAGCTGTCCTGTTTGTGGCATCACTGATGAGGAGGAGGTTATTGTACACAACAATTGTGCGTTTCTCGAGACATCTGGGTAACCGAACAAGTGGGAAGACTGGACGCACATAATTCAGATACCTTCACAATTTGCTACTTAAAAGTCGTATGGCCGTCCTAAGTCAGCACCGGTTGTTTATTGGTCTCGTTGTTTTATGTGTAGCATCTTATATTCAATAACTTGATGATGTCTTCCTTGTCCCCTTCGTGTCTCATGTTGTGATTTTTCCCATCTTTGTTTTCCCATTTCGGTGTTTAAGGTTTATCATTTATTTATTTATTTTTTGTTTGTTTGTTTGTTTGTTTGTTTGTTTGTTTGTTTGCCGCTGCAACCGAGTCCGGTTGGAGATTCCCTCTTTTATTCCAAACATTTTGAGAACATTCACGATCTTCTAGCCTGACACTTGTTTAAGAAATAAAAAATGACAAGCCGGGCTCTATTGTCTCATAATGCCCGAGCGTCCTCAGCCAATCACATTTATTACCGAGCCGCGTCAGCGGCGAGGTGATAAATGTGATTGGCTGAGGACGTGAGGGCATTATGAGACAACAGAGCTGGCTTGTCATTTTTTATTTCTATTCTAAAGATGACCAAACTTAGACCTTTAGATTCTTGGTAAAACCAGTTCCTGCCAGTTTATCTGCTTTCAGAAAATGGGTAGGCGTGGCTTATCGCTATAGGGCCTATATTGGAGAATAGAGCCCGGCTCGCGTCAGTTGTCTTAATAGGGAAAAAAGAATCAAGTCATATTAGAATTATGTTTTTGAATCATGCTAGCACAACAGTAACTGTAGTCTACATGTAATATTTTGTCTCTTCTTACAATATCTAAATCGCGGCTTCTGCTGTTGGAAGTAAAGTTCACTCCTAAATATTGACACAATAGGTGTCGATGAATACTGATAGTATCAAATTCTTTATCAATATCGAGACGTATCCCTTTTCTGTAGAGATATCAGATTTTGATTTCGATAACTGAAAGGAGTTAAAAACAAGAACTGTCGTACTTTTGAAAATATGTTTGTTTTTTTTTTACCTTAGATGCCTAATCCAACAAGAAAGGTTAGAGACCAACTTTATTGCGACAAGACAAGGGTATTGATCTTGCAATACTTCGGATTTCAAGATTAAGATTGATTTCGTATCTCGACTACGCTAATATCCTTGTAGAGCTTGAAATGATATTTGGAAAGAAGAAGAGGATGTGAAACGGTCTATAATATGTATATGCCAAAAATGATAATAAGTCGCTATACTACCTTTGGTCTTGAATCTACACTACATACCCATTGATTCGGCGATTGAAGACATCAATTCAATATTGATTCAGTCATCAGTTTAAGGTTTGCGTTAAAACTTTCCTTGAATGAATTCAATGGGTAATGAGTGATTTGGCCACTCTTTTATGAAACCCATTTATATGACACCTGAAATAACTGCATAGATATAATGAAAAAAGTTAATTGAACATTTTTGACAAATTTAGATATTAAAAAAAGTTACATAAAGAGTTATACGTCCTTAGAGTTTACATTGAACTCTATGGAATTTTTTTGCGTAAAATTTTCAACAGAATGATCGGGCATCAAATATCGATTGGTAAAAAAATCTAAAAACTAAAAAAAAATGTATATTATCAAATTTTGCTGAAAAATAAAAAAATCGCCAATTATTTTTTCTGAAATTAATTTTTTTTTCGATATTTTCATCAAAAGGAGATAACTCCTACACAGGACCCCATTTTAAATATTTCTTATTTCAATATCTACTGGGATAGTGTAACAGCTTTTAAAATATTATATGGAACAGAAAAGTATATTATATGAATACAACCATTGTCAATGTTTTTGGCATAATTTCTTTCATTTAAGAATTGAATGTTTATTTTTGCCATTTTATTGGATGATGAAATGTCAGTAGCCGTATCACAAATTGTGTAAAACCGCGTAGTTGAAAGTAGAACATGAAGCAATTTGTGTTGGGATTTATACGGACTCTCAGACAGCATTTCTTGTACCTGTAGATCTTATGTGTGAAGAAAAAACACGTTGTTAAGATCTACAGGTATCGGAATATCAGCTATTTTAAAATTATTTCTTAGGAATCAGAACGAAATCGGCATGACAAGTTTGGTAAGTCGCGATTGCGTAGCTTTTGTTTAGTACTTTAAAATTTATTCATCCTACATGTTGTATATCCATGTGTATTAGATTTATTTCGATGATTTTAGAAAAATAAAGGACAAGTTTTTTCATGCATTTCTAATAGGTCAATCAAAATTTCCCTAGAAACACAAGAATCCGTCAACAAACTGCCGTTCATGTTCACTTGTTGCAGTTTTCAAATCATGCGCGTAGCAACCGATTTAATCTCTGCAAACATCCACAGTACTGTGCTGTGATGTTTATGAGTCGACACATGGAACTGTCTCTAGTTTTAATGGATTATTTGAGACCATTTGTATTGTTTATTTCATGCGTTAGACAATTCTTGATTTCTGTTGCGTAAGTGTGAAAGTAGTTCCGGTCAATTTTGACATTTTATCATCTTATAACGGAAGTCACAATAAATGCGATCGACGAATTAAAATGCTTAGAATCTAATAAACAAACACATTTGGTTATTATTGCCGATTGAATACATTAAATTTTTTTTTCATAACTTTTTTTCCAATTGATATGAAAGCCGAACTCTTTGCAAAATTCATGTTAAAAGAGAGACAACTCTAATATATCTGCTAACTATTCTTCAAACAAGTTGGCAAGTTGGCATTTATCTTTACGTTAAAGTTTTCAAGAATAACCAAATAATTCAACTTTTATTCAAATAAAATGATACGAAGTATTTATCTTTTTATAAAGGTAAATAGATCATCCGCCTTCTTCCTTTATTCTTGCCAACTATTGATCTTGGTAAATAGTTCTTCATACATTCTTTGATCAATGACCTGGAATTTTGTCACAGCTTTATGTAGAACATCAGTCACATTTTAAATAGCGAGTTAGTGTGCTGCAGTTATCGGCTGTCGTGGCTGATCATAGGCCTCGCCAATGGTTATATAGTACTGGTGCGGCTGACTTACAAATCGAACAATCAGTAAAACTCTATACTTCTTGAAGAAAATTTCAAACCAATTTTCATGCACCAAACACGTGCTTCGGATATTAAATTCTCATCAGTGTTCCACTTGCATCGTTCAAAATGATGGGCATAATAAAAACACAGACAAGGCAAAGATTATGTGTACAAATCACCATACAAGCAACGTTTTATGTTAAACGTCCTCCAATTCAATAGCATCATTTAAGAACAGTTATTATACCTCTACTGATTTTAACCTATATAAGAAGAGACTCAGTGAATTTAACTAAATCCCCGAAAATCGCCTGATAAGACTAATTCCCTGCAAAGGGGTGCGTTAGTTGAGAAGACTATTTCCCCAGGGAGTTAGTTTCAAAATGGGGCGGAGCTTCTTTGGGGGTGTGTCAGTATCAGCCAATCAGCGTCGTTGCAGGTTGATCGGATGATGTGAAGGTTGATCGGATGGCGCTATCAATTCGCAAGCAGAGTAATCCGCCTCCTATCCGCTTAGCACATAAATTAATCCGCAATAAAATAAAACAATCAAATATTCAACATGTATGAGTATCATAAATGATGTTTCTGTTTATCTTATCATCAAAAATAAATATTTTCCGTTACTCAGTCATTCAGTCGAGAAGGCAAGGCAAAATCATTAGAATTTTCATTTGAACCCTGTGAACCTAAGAGATGTGTTTGTTTCAGTATAATGTTTGTTTCGGTATAATAAAACAGTTAAAGTATACCATTGAGGGAGTTAGCACGATTCAAGTTCCCCTCGACCAGACCTATTTCCCTCGGCTTCGCCTCGGGAAATAGGTCTGGTCTCGGGGAACCAGAATCGTGCTAACTCCACCAATGGTATACTTTAACTGTATAATAAAGTTATAGCATGGACCAGACATGCACGTTTCTGGTACTTAAACCCTCGTCAGTGATCCTCAATCTAAACTTGGTAATATGGCCAAAGAGTGTGAAAATTATTAGGTCTAAAAATGTACAAAAAGACGTAGCAGGATGGGTGGGATATGATGCTTTGTATCTGTATTGTCAAAATGCTCGTGGACCACTACATCCGCATCGATCATTTTAACCAATTTTTTTTCAGAAATCAAAACAGGTCTTCAAAAGTACTGTAAAATGTGGAAATTAAAAAATTCAAAGGGACTCTTAGAACCACAGGCACATGTAGAAAGAGCGTCAATATCCTGTATCAGTGTATTATACAGTACCCCTTAGAATATATGTATAGAAAACCAAGGCTTCTGACGAATTTTCAGCTAGAAGTAGCATTTGCAATTTTTGCATTTGACATGTTTGAAGGGCAAAATGGGGTATTACCATAAAGATTGATTTGTATACTTCCTAGAATCATCAATAATTCACCCAAAAAGAGCTCATAACATACTGTAAGCAGAGTAAAACACCTGGATGATTCAGACTAGCTAATCTGGCAATAGAGGTTCAAGACAGAAAGAAAACAGTCCAACTTTGGAAGACAATTAGGCTATGTTATGATATCTTTTTGTGTAAATTATTGATGTTTTTATGAAGTATACAAATCAATCTTTATGATCATATCCCGTTTTGTCCTTCAAATGCAAAACTAGCAGAAATTGCTACTTCTAGCTGAAAATTCGTCGGAAGCCTTGGTTTTCTATAGATACCAGTATTATCTTATGACCATACAGGATATTGAAGCTCTTTCAACATGTGCCTGTGCTTAGAACACCTGAATTCGGCAAGTTTCAATAATGTTTTATCGATCAAATCATTCCATTTTTCAATTCTTTATACCTGAAAGATCTCTCAATACATAAAGAATGCCTTCACCAGCAAAACTGGCAAATTACAGGTACATTGTTGTGGGATACAATTAAACTTAAAACAGTGGGCAAAATAATTATGAACTTGCACGCTAGTTCATTTTTGCGCCCGCTCGGGCTTGGACGTACAGCAAAACCAATAGTGTCATCGCGTAGAGGATACCTGAGTTAGTCAGAATCCACATCTCATTTACCTGTAGCGCACCTGGTACCTGAGATATTCACCTTAATTACAAAAAAATCCTGCGGGAAATTAAAAAATCCTGCGGGAATTATCAAAATCCTGCGGGAATTATCAAAATCCTGCGGGAAATTGATGAATTCCTGCAGGAATTTTTTTTTCCTGCGGGAGAAAAAAAATCCCGCAGGAATATTTTCTTAAATTTTTTTCAAGAAATTCCTGCGGGAGAAAAATTTTCCCGCAGGAATTTTTCTTTAAAAAATCTTGAAAATAGTGTTCCTGCGGGAAAAATAAAAATCCTGCGGGAAAAATAAAAATCCTGCGGGAAAAATTTTGTTCTTTAGAAATTCCTGCAGGATTTTTTTTTTCACAGGAATTTTCTGTATATTAAAAATTCCTGCAGGATTTTTATGTTCTGATAAAAATCCTGCAGGAAATTGTATCTCTAAAAGTTTCCTGCAGGATTTTTTTCAAATCTACAAAACCACTTCTTTATTCTTACATATGTATGAAAAATGTTTTGATCGCTGAGCGATGTAAGTCCCCTGCTGGTGGCATATATTTATGTCCTGCAACTCTGCCTATGAATTCATCTTCAATTAAACAAGAGTTTTAATTAAACTTACTATCTGGGCAGTTCAGTTCTGAGGTTTTATCTGCTTTATCGATTTGAAGAATAGGTCAAGCCTGACAAAAATCGAACTTGCTCTGTAACTATCCAAGACTAAGCCGAATATGAAATTATACCTGAATACCTATTTGTTGTAGAAAAAAGTCTGGAAAACTGACAAAAACTGCATTGTACAAGTCATCAAGGGGCATAACTCCTCGGAAAATAGTTCAAGCTTGACAAAAGTCGACGTTGCTCTGTAACTATCCAAGACTAAGCTGAGTATCAAATTTCCCCTGAATATCTCTCTTTGTTGCAGGAAAAAGTCAAGAAAACTGACAAAAACTGAATTTTCCAAGTCATCAAGGGGCATAACTCCTCAAAAATTAGGTCAAGCGTGACGAAAGTCAAACATGCTCTGTAACTATCCAAGACCAAGCTGTGTATCAAATTTCATCTGAATATCTCCATCCCTTGCAGAAAAAAGTCTGGAAAACTGATAATCGGACAGTCGGACAGACGGACAGACAGACCGAGAGGAAACTAATTAAGAGTCCCCTTCGGCGTTGCCAGTAGGGGAAAAAAGCCCCGTAACATATATAAAACAACATCCTTTTTTTCTTGATTTATACAAATTTTAAAAACATTTCACCCCAAAAATAAATTTTTAAATAATTTTTAACTGTTTCAGAATATTTTCACTGTATTGAAAAAATATAAGTCCCGTAACTCCGTAAAAACAAATCAGATGAATCTGACAATTGAAAGGCTGCTTCCTCTCCACAGTCTGATCATAATGTACAAATATCATAAAATCCGTTGGCGTATATTTAGGTTCTTGCGTTCCATAAATGGACGGACAGACAGACAGACAGACTTTGCCATTCCATAATACTTCTTGTCAAATGACAGGCTTAAAAAAAAGTGGTTCGTGTTTTAGTTTTTAGTTTAAACCTATTTTATTTCCATAAACATGAAATGGGAATTGGGCACAAGTTATACAAACATTATTTAAGCCCTTAGTTCGTGTATTGAAGCAATTTCACACATTGTATCTTAAGATTCTAAAATCCTTGAATAATGTTGGGTACTTAGGGATCATTGCTATAGTATTTGCTTTCTGATGTTGGTATGAAATTTTCCTATCTGATTGATATGTTCACTTACTAACGAAAAGTAAGACAAAACTAGATGGCTACTGTTGCAAGCAACAGACGGATTCCTCCTTTATTAGACATTCCTTGGAACTGAAGTGTTAAAATCCGAATAAAGAAGATGGAAAAATGAATAGTTGCTTTTGTACCTTATTCACTTCAGCAAATGAGTCAAAAGAGCTTTAGTCTAATTTGGGACTCTCATTTATTTATCAACATAATAGAACAAAAAGATAATAAATACCTTTCATGTTTACGAAAGATTTATACTCCATGATCTATCAATTCTAAATCCTTTAAAATTACTATCTCAAAACAGAATTGCACAATGATTTTGCAATGAGAGCATTTCTATAAATAGAAAATGACAATAGAATCAAAATACAGCCAAGTAATGCTACTAAGAAAAAAAAAATAGAGAACAAGAGTAAAAGAGTTATGTTTCTTATACTATGTTATGTTCAAATAAGAAAGACTGATTGTGGGAAGAATAAATAGCGTAGGACAAAAACTGCTAATTCTACAAGAGTAAGTTTGTTATGACAATGAGAATGACCATTTGACCGTGAATAAAGGTCACGGAAAAAAGATAAGTATTTGAGGTAATTCTTTTCAAGATTGATCTTAATCTGATCAAAGCTCAATATTTTATCAACCAAAGTATGTTGTGACCTTAAAATCGAACTAATGACCTTGGGTCAAGGTCAAGGTAAAAGGGCTTGATGCAAGGAATATTTGTGTTAAGTTTGAACTCTTAAGGTCAAATAGTCTTTGTTCTATAGGCAAAAGTTTGTTGTGACCTTGAGAATCAAAATTTGACCTTGGGTCAAGGTCAAGGTGAAAGAGCGTGGCTTAACGATAATATGTATGAAGTTTGAACTCTGAAGGTCAAATAGTCTTTATTCTATAGGCAAAACTTTGTTGTGACCTTGGGAATAAAAATTTGACCTTGGGTCAAGGTCAAGGTGAAAGAGCTTGGCTTAACGATAGTATGTATGAAGTTTGAACGCTGAAGGTCAAATAGTTCTTGTTCTATAGGCAAAAGTATGTTGTGACCTTGAGAATCAAAATTTGACCTTGGTTCAAGGTGAAGGTGAAAGAGCTTGGCTAAACGATAGTATGTATGACGTTTGAACTCTCAAGGTCAAGTAGTCTTTGTTTTATAGGCCAAAATTTGTTGTGACCTTGAGACTAAAAATTTGACCTTGAAAGTAGGTCAGCATTAAATGTCTACCTATAAGTAACCTACCATCCAAGTTTCAACTCAAAATCTTAAAAAATGTAGAAATTGGCACTGTGCCAATTTAAAGTTCCATTTTCAACTCTGAATAGCGCGAAAACCGTAAATATTTTATCGATCATGTAAGCGTATAAAAGTTTGCAAATTTCCCAAAGAAGAATATAAAACAAATATTGTTCAAATCCGACAGTTAGTTAAGGAGTTATAAGAGTTTAAAGATTTGACCTTTGATGACCTCCAGCGGGGGCATATGTGAACCGTTTGACAAGAAAAAAAATTTCATTCAAGATCTTCATATGCTCTTTCACATGGTACTGACTGTTTTTTCATATGATGCTGTACTTTTTTGTAAAGTGTCCGGAACGGTTTGGGGGTAAGAATAATAATAATAAGAATAATAATAAGAATAAAGAAAAGACAATACAATAACAGAAAGGATTCCGACGGAAGTCGGAATCCTTAATTATGGCAATTTCACAAGTACAATTAATATGATGTTGTTTGAAATCAATAGGGCTGGGCGGTGCACCGAAAACTTCGGTGCTTCGAAATCAGAATTGTCGGTTCGATGCATCGACGTAGAATTGCAGATTTCGATTCGGTTCAGACGTAATTTATCAAAGTAAACTGGAGCAAAATAGTGACCAGAAAAATGTTTGAAATAGCTCAGAAATAACATTTAAGAAGGCCAAAAAAGTAAGAAAAGAGCGTAGATTCGCTTATCGTGCAGATTTAAGTGCCCCTGGCCCTCCCTTGCAGGCCTCTCATGAACGTGCACTGGTCAGAAGCTTTGTTCAAGCATCAAAAAGAATAAACTGGGATTGTAGTCGCCAAATATCATGTAAGGAAAGCTATATGTCCACTGAAATATTTACTGTGAAAACTGTTAATACATTGTATTTAATATATTTAATTTCACATGCATATAAGTACATGCTGTTTTGTTGGAGCACATGCATCCACAATAATTATCGATGTAAAACTGATATGATTTTTTTGTAAATATATATGCCCACACATTCTTCAGATATACATGCAAATTAATGCTCTATAAGTTGGTCAAATCAATTTAGATTTTTTTTTCATATTTGTGAAATTTATCCATTTAACATATATTATTTTGTATTTTAACTCACTCAAATGAAACGAATCGAAATAAACCGAACCGAGGCCTTGTGATTCGAAACCGAACCGAATCGAAGGATACCTGAATCGTCCCAGCCCTAGAAATCAACATCTGTGAAACCAGAAGTCTATGACGAGACTGTAGCTCTCCTTTTTTTTTCTAAAAAATCAATTTCCTTTCTTTTTTTAAACCAAGACCACTGGGAGCAGATGCTCTTACAAATTATAAGTAGCATGACAAAACAACATATCCATTAGACTGCAACTATAATAGCACTCATATATATTATAATATCCAAGAAAAAGTATTTCAAAAAAGAATGCCACACCCATTTTCCAAGATCCTAGGGGCAAAGGGCTGCTAGTTCAAATGAAGTATCAATGACACATCAAGACTACAGATCCATAATATTGGATAAAGAGTTAACTCCCCATCATTAATAGCTTTCAACAATTAGAGAGCACAACTATATAGGAAAAAATTACCACACCCATTTTTCAAAGATCCTGGGGGTATAGGGCTAAAACAAAATATCAGGTGCACAACAACACCACAGACCCATAATATTGCAATAAGAATTTAGTATCCATCATTTATAGTGTCAGAGGAGTTGCGGGCACAAGATTACATAGAGTTATACAGGAGAAAATAACCACACCCATTTCTATGACCCTGGGGGTCAGGGGCTCAAACAAAATATCAAGTGCACAACCAGACCACAGACCCATCATATTGCGAAAAGAATTAAGTCTTCATGATTCATCATTTATAGTGTCAGAGGAGTTGCGAGCACAAGATTACATAGAGTTATACAGGAGAAAATGACCACACCCATTTCTAAGACCCATGGGGTCAGAGGCTCAAACAAAATATCAGATGAACAACTAGACCACAAACCCATCAAATTGTATAAAGAATTAAGTCTCCGTGATTTATAGTGTCAGAGGAGTTGAGAGCACAAGATTACATAGCGTTATATAGGAAAATATGACCACACCCATTTCTAAGACCCTGAGGGTCAGAGGCTCAAACAAAATATCAGGTGCACAACCAGACCACAGACCCATCATATTGCAAAAAGAAATAAGTCTTTATCATTTATAGTGTCAGAGGAGTTGAGAGCACAAGATTACATAGAGTTATACAGGAGAAAATGACCACACCCATTTATAAGACCCTGGGGGTCAGGAGCTCAAACAAAATATCAGGTGCACAACTAGAACACAGACCCATCATATTGTATAAAGAATTAAGTCTCCATGATTTATAGTGTCAGAGGAGTTGAGAGCACAAGATTACATAGCGTTATATAGGAAAATATTACCACACCCATTTCTAAGACCCTGGGGGTCAGGGGCTCAAACAAAATATCAAGTGCACAACCAGACCACAGACCCATCATATTGCGAAAAGAAATAAGTCTTTATCATTTATAGTGTCAGAGGAGTTGAGAGCACAAGATTACATAGAGTTATACAGGAGAAAATGACCACACCCATTTATAAGACCCTGGGGGTCAGGAGCTCAAACAAAATATCAGGTGCACAACTAGAACACAGACCCATCATATTGTATAAAGAATTAAGTCTCCATGATTTATAGTGTCAGAGGAGTTGAGAGCACAAGATTACATAGCGTTATATAGGAAAATATTACCACACCCATTTCTAAGACCCTGGGGGTCAGGGGCTCAAACAAAATATCAGGTGATCAACTAGATCACAGACCCATCATGTTGCAAAAAGAATTGAGTCTCCATCATTTATAGTGTCGGAGGAGTAGCGGGCACAAAATTACATAGAGTTATATAGGAGAAAATTACCACACCCATTTCTAAGACCCTGGGGTTCAGGGGCTTAAACAAAATATCAGGTACATCAATAGACCACAGACAGAGGCTCAAACAAAATATCAGGTGCACAACTAGAACACAGACCCATCATATTGCAAAAAGAATCAAGTCTTCATCATTTAAAGTGTCAGAGGAGTTGCAAGCACAAGATTACATAGAGTTATATAGGAGAAAATGACCACACCCATTTATAAGACCCTGGGGGTCAGGGGCTCACCCAAAATATCAGTTGCACAACAAAACCACAGACCCATCATATTGCAATAAGAATAAAGTTTCCATCATTTATAGTGTCAGATGAGTTGCGAGCACTTGATTATATAGAGTTATATAGGAGAAAATGACCACACCCATTTCTGAGACCCTGGGGATCAAGGGCTCAAACAAAATATCAGGTGCACAACAAGACCACAGACCCATCATATTGCAAAAAGAATTATGTCTCTATCATTTATAGTGTCAGAAGAGTTGTCCGGACAAGATTACATAGAATTTAATGACCACGCCCATTTTCTAAGACCCTGGGGGTCAGGGACTGAAACAAAATGTCAGGTGCACAACTAAACCATGGACCAAGTAAAATGCAAAAAGAATTAACTTTCTATCTCTAACAGTTTAAGAGGAGTTGTCCGGACAAGAATTGTTTACGGACAGACAGACAGACAGACGGACAGACGGACAGATGGCCGGACGAAGGGTGATCACATAAGCTCGACTGGTCTGAGACCAGTTGAGCTAATAAAAATTATTTGCAAACCTTCAGTAGTTTTAATGGGAGCACTATTGAAATCATTCTATGTCTGTGGGTATAAACAGCAAAATAAATTTGGTCTTTTCGAAACACAGAGTTACTTCCCATTTCAGTGGCGGATTTAGGGGGAGGGGGCTCCCCCCCCCCCCAGCAATGACCCAACATTTTTCAAAAAACCCTATATTTTGGACCATTTTCAGTAAAAAATCGGCAAAATTCGCCCCTCCCCCCCCCCCCGCAAAGGGGGCGCTGGATCCGCCACTGCATTTTTGCAGGTATCTTACATCAAGTTATTGCGAGTCATCATATTCTATGGAACCAAGTGTAAAATTCAGGGAAACATGGTTACAAATTTGACATTTTTAAATGAATTTAAAGACTCACAATACGTTTACGTCAGATACCTGCATAAATGGGAAGTAACTCTGTATTTCGAAAAGAACAGATTTACGATTTAATCATGTTCATCAGGTCGGGGTCATGTTCAGATCGAACTATAATAGCTCGATCAAACTATAATAGCTCGATTGAACTATAAACCTGAGTAGAAAAAGTGAATGTTTAGACCTTTCCGCTTCAATAAACATAAGTCGCACGAAGTGAGTATTGAATATTGTTACTAGACTACAATTCACAAATATTTGACACGTTAATCACTTCTGTCCATCGCCAAGAAGACATCAATTGCTATTTGAATGCTACATCGTCAACCATCGAATGTGAAAAATGGTAAGTTTTCTTTTTACCTGTGCATCATTTCATTGCCATTCTTCGTCAGTGTCTGTGTCATCTCCTGCAAGGTAAACGTTGTATTGATTCAGATTAAAAGGTCACGTGAATCGTGTGCAAAATCTTGTATTAACCAATGATCAAATTTTCTGCTAGGTGTGTATGGAGGCCCATGACGGACATCTAAAAATAGCACTTTTTTGTTTACGGTTAACGAAATGTATCGTGTTGAAGAGTGTTGAAACTATGATTTATGAAATAAAAACGAAGTCCTTATTATATAGTTGAAAGTTGACTTAGAGGCTCCTACTCGTTCATGATTTTATCGATTTTTTTCATACATTTTGTTTTTACCGACTTTTTTTTTTTTTTTTGGTTTCTTGTTATTTTTATTTATGATTTTTTTTTTGTCTAAGTTTAAATGATTTTGATTTATTAAGAAATCTTATAACGGACATATTCATTTACTGATTTAATACGTTATGCATGCATGTACGCGAGTAGCTTCAATATTTCGCCCGTCTCTAACGTTATTTCTCATCGGTTATTTAATAACCGATGAGAAAATAACGTAAGCGACAGCCGAAATATTGAAACCAGTACTATATGTACAGACTTTCTTGCAATTAATATTATCAAAATTATAAATACAGGACCGAAAAATTGAATTAGTTTCAAAAAAGCCCACAAATCCTGGGAAAAATAAAAAAGGACAGGCGGTGCGTGCCAAGAGGCATCATACTGGACGGATGAAGACTGACTTCGTGGAAGACAAAGCCAAGCAGTCTCAGGTTTGGTATAGAAGGAGGAGGACCATTATAGAGAAGGTAGATTATGCAGAAATTAAAACAAATTAAAAAAAAAACCCTTTACCATTTGCTGATGCGTCTTCTATGGCAGCTACAATCTCCCTATAAAATTCCAACATGTCCCTTTTTGTGCCCTTTGATATCATTTCATTCCACTGTGACATCAAAGTATCTGCCACTCCATCTTCTCCTGATGTTCAAAATTATTTCATTTGAAACAAAAAATCTTAAAACGAAGATTAATTTATTTCATGGCAAAATATTCAACATACATGAATATGTAATTATTTCATGATTTCCATTACGTACCGAAAGTCCTAATTTCGCGAATGCCTTGCATTAATATTTCTTCTATCTCCTTTTTAGTTTTATTTTGGATGGAATGAAAGTGCTCTCTGTCTTGGGGAGTGACGAACAAAACATTTAGTTTTCGACCCTGGATATTTATAAAAATAGAAAAAGAAATGAATAATAGTAACTTTTCGTTTAAAATTATATCAATTGCTAAGACCTCGTATATCGTTTTAAATAGATTTAAACCTATGACTAATTTAATTCATCTCAATATAATCTGATATCTTGTAGATATACATTTGAACAATAAAACGAAATATTACCTTTCCTGGTTTGTTACCATCTTTAATATCTTTCAGGTATAACTGTCTATTCTCCCTGGCTAAACTTGAGAAATGCTTAAGCTCAAAATCGAGCACTTGCCCTGATAATGATCTAAGGAAAAGTAAATAGAGAAATAAATATCTATTATTTATTTATGAATTATTATTATTGTTAATTATCATAATTATTATTATTATTATCTCAACACTTGAATGTCCATGTGTTTGTAATGTTTAAAAAGATTAATAATTTTAAAAGTATGAAAAGACCTGTGCTCTCTTTCATTTTTTGGCCTGTCCAAATATTCACAGTCTCTTAATTTCTGCCTCCATCTTCTAATCTCCTCACACAGATTTCTCTGATACAGCGTATTTTCTTTTGATAAGTCCAATACCTCATCGATGTTGCTTCTAATCTGTTAATAATTATTGAAGAAACTAAATTCTTTGCTTTCCAAAATACAGATTGATCACGCAAGCACAATGTGCGATGTAGAATTCAGTTTAACATGGAGAAGGCATGGGGTGAAATACCATCATGATACTAAGAATTCAACTTTAAGATCAGGTAAAAATCAAATATGTATAACTTTTTTAGTCATTTTTAAATTGTTTTGTTAACCTTTAGTATATATGTTAATCACTATATGAAAAGACACAAGAGATCCGAGTATACAATTGACGTCATTTGCCGCCTTTTATCATTGACGTAATTATTTGACAGAAGATGAGAATAAAAAGTCATATACTAGGATAAATAAATAATGAATAACCGACAAAGAAGAAGAGGTTTTTGTATCTGATGAAGGTAATGAAACTAATTAAAAAGTCAAAGTTATTATTTTAGAATTGTTATTGCAGAGTCAGTTGCTCCATGTGAGATATCACCATCAAACGGCGACGAAAGTGCCGTTGTTAATGCTGTCGAGCATGAGGTTGAAGAGCCTGCTGATAGTGAGGTACAGTTCCCTATCCTCAATAAAAGAGGGGGTAGAGTGAGGAGTAGTACTAAAAAGCGTGACAGTGATAATGACAAACTCTGTAGAAAGTGTGGCAGAGAAAATATAGGAAAATACAAAAAACAAGTATGGCTTGGATGTAGCAAAAAAACCTGTAATTATTGGGTCCATGCTGTGTGTGTGAATGTTATTATTAAGAAAGAAGAACACACAAAAAATATAGATTATTATTGTGATGAACATATTAAAACTTTCTTGTAAAACAGATCTGAAATAGCGTCCTTATTTTTCAAGTACACGTATTTTAGTACTCTATATAATACATAACGTTGGTATAATTTTTTTTTATTCAGGTACAACTGCATCACTATGGAATAAATCTTATCCTTTTTGGTATTCAGAAAAAGGACACAGTTTCTAATTCCACCACCATTTGTATTAATAAAGAGTGCAGCATGTAGGATTCAAAATGGACCGTGCAAAAGTCAGAAATATGTAGTAGTACCTCATCTAGGTGCTCAATGTTTTTACAGACTCTAATCCAGTCATTTACAGATGGTAATCCAGGTGGTAACATTCGCTTTATTTTTCGATTCCAGGCTTCCAAGATAAAGTCACCTCCCTCACCTTTGCTTTGGTGGCCAGATACACTGTAGGATTCGAACTGTTTTATAAAGTTGTAAATCTCTGATGGTGCTGAGACTCTTGTTTTTATATCCCGGTATTCAATTTCCTGGTAGTTGATCATATTTGTGATATAAAACAGATCCGAAAAAACTGACTTTCCACATAATAAATAGCGATGATTGTTTCTTCGTACACCACAACGAAAGAAATAAAGTGGAAGAAGGAAGCTGAAAGTAATCTCTGCCAGAAATGTGAAATTTGGATCTTTGGCATCTGAAAGAAATTCGTAGAAAGATTTCAAAGAAGGACTTGTACGTAGGTGATGACATTGCCTGACATATGGGATCATTAACTCATCCATAGTTCCAAATAGAAGAATGGTAAACACTTGCCAAGCCTTATGGTGATCAGAACATCTCTGGATGCAGGAGAGGGCACGTGGACTGTTGAATCCTAGCATCTTCACTAAATCCTCTATCACAACACTCCAAAGAATTTTAAAAACGCACCTGACCATATTTATTTCGTAATGGCCTAACCCAGGCAGTAAAATAATGTTTTGAAGTGATGGAGATTTGTCAATAATTCGCATACCAAGGTTGTATGGTAGCCCATCACAACCTAGAATTGTCCATTTGCGGTCGGAACCTGAAGACATTTTTTCAAATATAATGGATAATACATCTTCAACAGATTCGTATGAGCATGGATTCATTGGTAATGGTTCTCCAAGAGATACTTTGGGTTGTTGTTGATGATTGTGGACAACAAAGTTATAGGGATCATTTGAAATATCTTTCTTCAAGGAAGAACTGCACTGATCACTACTGCTTAGTAAGTCAATGTCATCCATCAAAGTTCCATTTTGACAAAATTGTTCATGGAAGACTTGCTGTATTCTCTTTATGAGAAATTCATTCCTAATCATGTTGAATTCCTTTGACTGGCACTTCAAGAAATCATTGATTTTGTTGTAAGTATCAGAGGGATCAATATTACAATAGAGCCATTGGAAAGGAGACAAGTGAACCTGTCTTTGCAAGTTTGATGAAACATCTGGAATTATATGTAATACAGTTGTAACCACGCTACTTTTA
Source organism: Pinctada fucata (assembly GCA_028142955.1). Classification (NCBI taxonomy): domain Eukaryota; kingdom Metazoa; phylum Mollusca; class Bivalvia; order Pterioida; family Pteriidae; genus Pinctada; species Pinctada fucata. The sequence continues at coordinate 40,233,351 of AP027103.1, forward strand.
CATTTGTAATTATAGTTTACCCTCCAATTCCTTCCGATAACCTGGTTGTTGTCGAAATAAGTAATGACGTCATTGCATGACGTAGAGAGGCTCATCGAAGATGCCAAAGAGTTGTCTTCCATCCATGTTTTCACAGATGTATAGCCACCAGCGGGGGATATGTTTTGATTGAGAAGACATGCTGTCTTACTCCCAGTAAGACAGTATGTGAGAACGTTACAAGAGAATGCCAATGGAGTTATTAATGCTAGGTTTCTTGCTTTATACAAACAGTCTACAGCATTCACCAAGACAACAAACTTTTTCATGGAGTCAGAAGCTGTTACAGATGCCGCAGACATCAGAAAGTGGGCGATAATTGAATTTCTATTAAAAAAGTAGTCTGTGACATTAAATGATTTCATGTATTTCACATCTTTATACATCTGTGACACAGCTATGGAATCGTTAAATACGTCAGATTGCACAGATTCACCAAGTGCTTTTGCTATTTCACAAAGATCATTTTTTGAAAATTTTCCTTTCCTGATATCCTCCACTACAGAATCTGAAGCATTAATTTTAGTCTTTTTTTCGGCAGGAGGAAGGGTATCACCGTAGTGGTCAGCACATATAGTACATAGGTATTTAGCGTATTTTGGGAATACGTTTGCATCCCTCATTCTCTTAATAACGTCCTGCCTGTGTTTTTTGCTCGACGTTTTATAAATAACAAAACTCTTTCCCTCTGTCAGCGTAGAGTGCTCGGTACATGCACAGGAGGGCATTCTTAAAATAAAAATAAAACTTAGATAGAAAGAGGGGAAAATGAGATTTATGTATCATTTAAGTGCTTTCAAAATGATCATCTTCAGTTTTTGTCAATAAAAAATTAGGTGTAGTTAAATTCAAAGGTTCAAAATATTGGATCGAAAAAAAAAATCCACATCGCACCTGCTAGCATACATTTATATAATGACGTCATAATCAATCGCCCATCAAACAATGCTTTTTTATGGGCTATATTTCATTATGACGTCATTATGTGTTTGTCAGTGAAAATATGCGATGCTGGACATTTGACGATCCCTCAATTCTTAATTAAACTATATAGACGAGTATAAAATTTCAAATTCATAATTGAAAGTGAAACGCACTTGTAAAATTACAACCCCCTTTAACATTCGTCACACCCCCCCCCCCCCCCTCTTTGAATAAAAATAATAATAAAATGCACATAAAAATATAACGCATTAATCTACTACAAATTTTGTGATGAATTCGTTAATTTATTTAACAGAAAAACGGGAAAAAATCATCAAAATGTATAAGTGTTATTTCTCAACATTAAATTTCTAATTTCCCCTACTGCGCGCCATACGTTGACATCCTAATTACGTTTGATGCTGATAACCAATGAAATTGAAGGTCTTTACTTTCGTTTTGCAACAAAAATGGCGGAGATATGCAGGATGAAAAGTCGAGAGGAAAAGATCTACGTTTAACTAAATGAATTTAGAAGTAATTGCTGTTTTTTTGTGAAAATGGAAGAAAGTGATAAAATTTCTTTGTAAATACCTGAAAAATGGATGTCTTCGTGATAATAATTCCCTCAGTCGTGGAATCCGATGGGGTCAAGGAAGTTGTGAACAAATTTTCACACTGCGACTATATTTATGGGTGGTGATTTGTTTATTTTTCATGCTTTAGTGGGCAGTTAACATAGTTCAATCGAGCTATTATAGTTTGATCGAGCTATTATAGTTCGATCTGAACATGACCCCGACCTGTTCATTCTTGCATAATTTGCGATTGTGATGAAAAATGCGACACCTAGATGAAAGTACAACTTCTTAAACTTTAAATTTACAAGTGGAACAAATGTCAACCTATAATACTACATGTTTTCTACACTTCTGACAGCACATGTCATCTTATGCAGGATTCAAGGAAATTCGAGCTGACAATGTTGCTCGTATTTTGTGTTTCGCAGCTTTTTCTTGGCTATCGTATTAGAAGTTAGTAAATACGAATACGATTGTCAGCAAATATCATCTCAGATCGCCTATAGTTCTACCAGTTTTAAAAGTTCTTCTTCTTTCTTTTTTTCTTCTTGGCTCGCTCAGCTTTGTCATCGAACAATTCGTTCCTCTTCTCCTTCTTATCATAAGTATTTCCCCCTGCTATTCGGAGAACCATATTTTCCCCTGCTATTCGGAGAACCAAATGGGAATACATGTATGAATTGATGTGGAATTCTCTTTAGTCAGGGCGGATCCAAGGGGGGATGAAAGGACAGGGGCGGATCCAGAACACCAATTGCTGAGGGAGTACATACAATTTTTGATGGGAATCACTTGCGAGGCCCGAAAGGCAGAGTGGGGGGGGGTATGGGAGGGGATGCCCCCCCCCCCATTTCCAATTTATTATTATTATTGGGGTACGGGGGCCTCCCCCGAGAAAATTTGAAAAAAATGAAGCTATTTGGTGATATCTGAAGCGTATTTTAACTGAATTTAGAAGGAATTCCGTCAGTGTTCAACAATGATTTGTATATTGAAAATTTTTCGACATTGTCTGGTGCTGTACTGTTTTTGCACGGCATGCAATTCAACATGTTCAGGATTTCCTTAGGAAATTGGCGGATCAATAAGGTTTGAAAGGGAGTCGATGTAAAAACTATTTTTGCAAATTCCAGGCGAGGCCATGCAGACCCCCTAACCATCACTCTAGATCTGCGCTTGTTTGTTAATTTTTGTAAGGTAGAAAAACAAACAAATCATAGAGATCACGAGTGTCCCGTTCCCTACCCTGCAGCGTCAAGATAGAAAGGTTAATAGAAAAACATTCATTTGTCGACTCTTTGCAAAATTCTTGGAGGTAGCCAGTCCAATCTGGCCTAAACAATTTAATTATTCATTTAAAAAAGATTGATCACAACCTCAATTCTAAAACGATCTTAATTTTTTTTCAATGCCGATTTTATAGAAGGTAATATTGAAGATTTGGCTAAGAAATATGTGTGTTTTATGCCTTGCATAGGACTGAACACCACTCTCCATTTATCCCTCAGATGAAGAAAATCAGACGTGCACATGAATCAATGAAGGTTATTTCGGAAACGTGTATGTCCATGTACAGCTAGACAATGGACATGGCAGCAATGCATCCATCCCGACTTTGTTATCTATCACCGAGAAAATTTTGGAAAATTTATTCAAATCTGTGGCTTCTGGGGTGTTTATCGGGCATTTTCTGACTAATTTCATAGAAGTACTATTAATTTGATGCTTCCAAAAGCATGTCATAAGTGTCCCTTCTTTGGGCACTGCCGGGGGGGGGGGCGTGCCCCTGTGCCGACTTTGTTGTCTATCCCAGAGAAAATTTTGGAAAATTTATTCAAATCTGTGGTTTCTGGGGTATATTTATCGGGCATTTTCTGACTAATTTCATAGAAGTACTATTAATTTGATGCTTCCGAAAGCATGTCATAAGTGTCCCTTCTTTGGGCACTGCCGGGGGGGGGGGGCCTGTGCCCCCCCCCCCGACTGAATCCACCACTGGGGTAGTCTGGTCTACTCGAGGTTCTTATATAAATACCAACTTGGTCAATTAAAATCGACAAACTTCGACAAACGCTGGATCGGCCACTTAAAGAAGAATTCAAAGAGAAAAGGCGAAAAAAAAAACAAAAAAAAAAAAACAATGAAAACGGCCGGGTTGATTAGGGCGTGTGTCACCTAGACAAATTAATGTGGTATCAATAATCATATCTATATCTAATTAATGGACTCCGGACACTTCTAAATTAAATAGTACTGCTTCGCTGTTAAACTTTTATATCATAAATATGGCTTCCTTCACTACTGTACGGAATATAGCTTTATCAAATGTTTGTGAAAAGGATAGACATTTACATTTTTTTTAAATAATACAATGTACACATGGTAAAATCTTCCTGTTGGCGGTGATTTTTTCGGTGCTCGACATCCCCTCCCCCTTCCCAGAAGAACACCCCCATAACAACATCCATAATGGTCAGAAAATTGTTTCAAAAAATATATAAATAGAGAAAGTATTTATGTTAAATTCTTCTTGAATGACTCAACACATTGGGGGGGGGGGGGTTCCAGGTAATTACATCCTCTTGGTATTTGCCATCCTTTCTAATTTTTATGTTTTACTGTATTAAATTTTTCTTTCAAAGTCATATACTGGACCACCCCCCCCCCCCCCCTCTTTTTTTTTAAATGGCTGGAACCCCCTCTCTCGGAAAAAATCTCTAGATCCAACCATGATATTGACATACATGTACATATATTTTCCCATGGTTTCCAACGACCTTAATAAACCAATCATTCTTGAAATATAATTGTTTTGAGTAAGTGGTAGTTTCAGGGAGCTCGAAGGAAAACTCCCACAACCTCACAAGAAAAATCGATAAATTTCACCTTTCGTTGTTTCTAGAATTTCTGAAGATAAGGGCATGTACATGTATACGACATTTCCAGAGAGAATCAGATAATATTGTTAAGTTGAAGAGGCAGATCCAAAAGCCCGAACCACGACTTCAAGCGAGGTGCCTTTTCTGTTGGATAAGCAAGACACGGAGAACTGAATGACAGCAGATAGAACTAGAATTTTGGAATGCAAACACATCATGATCACTTTTAGTAAAAGATAAAAAATGATATACCGATATTAATTAAAAAGGAGATTTTATCAACAATGAAAACATGATTCAAGACAAAAATCTATCGACGGCGAGAGAAAGAGAGTAGAATATGTGTACTGTATATTGTCATCAAGGGGTTGACACTTGGTGGTTACGTAATATACACGTTCCTTGAATTTACCCGGAGGCGTACTTCATTGCGCAATATATACCTACCCCTGTGTATACATGTACTTAATGCCGCAGGGCGCAGGGGTTTCACCCATCGCTTTGGTCAGACCCGCCGATAACACGAGTGGGAGGAATGTTGTAGGACAGTGAAAGACATCAAGGGGATGGGAGGGGGTGATGTTTGATAATTAAACACATAGTCAGACGGGATTTTGGATAAAATGCTAGAATAATGAATAAAAAAAATCATAGAGTCTATATACGGGAAAGATCTTTATGTAAAAAAAATCATGAAGTCTACACGGGAAAGATCTATATATATATATATATATATATAACAAAATACATGCTCTCTCTCTCTCTCTCTCCTTTTTGGGGTATTCATTTTGCGGATGTACAAAAAAAATCGAACGGTCCATGTCGCCTTGAGGATAACAATTCACTGAAAGCTTTTGTAAAGAATACATGTCATTGACGTTCTACTATCCCCCTCTTTTACCTTGAACAAATCGTGGTACTGTCATATATTTCAATATGTCCGTATGCTATGTATAAAGTTGCATAAAAATATGCTCATTCGTTTTGAAAAAATTCAGCCAAAATGAAGCCCGATTGGCGCTATTTATAATTACATTTTCATGTCCGTTATTTTCAAGACTGTCCTGTTCTCCTCAAAATAAAGATATTTACACAAAATAAAGCATGTGTCTTCTTTCAACTTTGATATAATGATATTTTAAATGTAAAAACTTCAAACTGCATTTTTAGAAGGAGCTGTTAAGATAAGGCGTAAAATCAGCCCTGAAAAGTGGAATTTTGAAAACTGAAATTTCAAGAACCTTTTTTGGTAAAATGTATACCTATACGGCATCCCATCAGAATATGAAGTTATTTTTTATCTGTTTTGCATAATATTGCTAATTTTTGAGTCAAAACTTATCCTTTTCTCATAGAAATCAATAGAAAACGGAAAAGTTTTATTGAACATTGTTCCCCCCGGATATACAGAAAGCCACTTTTACTGGAGATGTGTATCCATGATACAAACTTTTTGGCAAAGTGGGGTTCTGTATCTCCGGGGGGAACACTACCCCAGAGACGAAAAACCAAAAATGGAAAGGGGGGTGCATTTTATAAGAATCGATCTTTTTGACCATTAAATATAACACATTTGACTATTTTTCCTCATTAATCCATCAAATATTGTGTACTCAATATGAATGAATGAAAGATACAAGAATTAGAAACGAAATAAGCAAGAGTGATGTTCATTTCTCCGTCAATGTGTATTTCGCGCTAAAAGGCGTACATTGTAGCCATTGAATGAAGAATAAGACCGTATTTTAAGTTCCGGATTTCATTATTTACCGATTAAAGGAGGTAGATCGTTCGAAATCTATTGCTGATACACAACGTAGACATATTTGATGTCTTTTAGCTTATATTTATCCATTTTAGATAAAATATTCAGAAATTTATACGTTTTTTTGTCGATATTATCGGATTTTCTATCCGAGCACCCCTACCTCTTTCGACCTTAATTTTACAACCTTAAGAGTTCCTTAACATGATGTAAAACATGTAAAAGGTCTGCAAATACATTATATTTCAATAATTATTCATGTTTTTCTGTATACGATTCGCCATGCGGAAGAAATAAGTCACGAGATTCAGGGCTAAATACGGCCCTTATCTTAACAGCTCCTTTGTATGGCTTTTTTCAGGAGGCCAGAGAGGGGTTATTCAGACTCCAAATAATCGTGTAAAATCAACCAGAAAAAAAAGATAATTCTAGGCTAGTGTTGTAAATTTTTCCTTGTACGGTGTCAGTGACCATTAAACAACTCTATAAAGTGAAAAAGTACGCATATATCGATACAACGACTAAATTTTTCCTCTATAAAGTGAAAAAAGTACGCATATATCGATACAACGACTCGTGGTAAGACAAAAACGCAACCCCCCCCCCCCTTATTTTACAATTCCTGCGCTTTTCCTGTATGTTCGGTATAAGCTAAGAATGAAGCCTAAAACTGTATATTAGACTCCGAATTTATAGTTTTTCACGTTAAAATAAGATAAACATCAAATGCAAATTATGTTCTACATAAAAGTTTCGTTTTCATAACAATGAATACAAAAAAAAAAAAAGAAAAAAAAATTTAATATCAATAATCTTGGGGGGGGGGGGCATTTCGATATATGCTTAACTTCATCATCAATTTATACTTTTCTTGTCATATATGGTTATAAACACAAAAATTTGTATAAATCTGATTTAAATTAAATGGAAATTAATGGGGCGAGGAGCGAGGAGGTGGGGGAGGGGGTTTCGGCGCCATTATAGAAAGTGGGGGGGGGGGTGCTCGGCGCCTTAGATTGAATGAGCGTGTAATATGTACACGTCAAATAGATATGTCAAACCCATGGCCATCAAATCTTATTCTGTGCCAGTATCTGCATTCTTTCATGAAATAATAACAACACTACATCGTTTCCTTATACAATTTTATGATACAAAGTATATTTATTCGTGAACGCTAACTCTTGAATACTGAATTCGGCGTCAGGCTGAAATATCAATGAAATGTGCACGCAGAGCGTCTGTGTACGATTATTTCAAGTAAATATTTCAGAGTGTATACTAAAATACCGTAACTTCGCAATTTTTCACGATTCCTTATAGATAAAATCTGTCATCCTTGGAACCCCTTGACCTACATATTTTTAGGATCCAGATCCCAGTTATTTTTTCAAACACTTTCTTACCAAAAATAGGAGAAAAATTCTCAAATCGCACCAGCTCAAATACATTGACACTACTTTCAAATTATTAGAAATTTTATTTGAATCACAGAGAAAAAATGCCGAAAGATTAAAAATACGCAACTTTTAAAATAATTTTACAAAGTCGTGCACCTGGTTCCGGACCGGAGACATTCGAATTTCCTGTTCTGAGGACCCATTTTCACACGTATTCTTCCACACATATACTATACATGTCTTACACACTTTAAGATATATTCAGAATTTTATTTCAACTATCAAGTAAACATTGATGGGGAGACAATTCAAGATAAACCTTATGTGTATTTCCCACCAATTATTAAAAAAAATCAAGCTAAGAAATAATAGGAACTATCCTACAAGGGTGTGATCGTCTGGTCAATACCGCCCATCCACAGGGATTTATCGCGCTTCCCAGTTGCTTGATGTACTATGGGCTATACAACATACACGTAACCAATAGTACGTACATCAAGCAATCGAGAAGCGCGATGAATCCCTGTGTGCCCATCTAATGTACGTTCACATGATGTGCACACCAAAATACACACATGTATATTATAACGGATAGAAAGAAAATCAATTTCATAGATGAGATCGTACAAAAAGAGTCCATTACATGTATTCTACGAGGAGTCTGAATTTTCGTAAAAAAATTTATAAAAAAAAAGTATATGTAATTACTCGTCCCTGTACAGGAGAGAATCCAGAACCTCAACTGCCGAGGGCTCAAACTCTTTTCGAGGGATGCTTTGCGAGGCTTCGGTGGTTGGGGTGCCTCCCCCGTGAAAATTAATAAAATGAAAAAAAAAAAAAAAAAAAAAGAACATGAAGTAAATAATATTAGTGGCTTCTGGGGGCATATTTGAAATGAATCTAGAAGTTATCATTTTCTCTTCTACATGTCAATGTCAATGCAAGTTCTCTTAGGAAATGGACGGATTGATCAAGAATTAAATTTGACCAAGGGTTCAGCCAAATTGGCTGAACCCTTGAATATTTGGGGAGATCCAGCTTATGATTTAAAAAAAAAAAAAAACAAATAAAAACCCCGGAAACTCCGCAATTTCCAAGAGCTGGATGATATGCTATTCAAAATTTTGTTTTGTCGCCGGGGTTCCCCCGCCGCTAAACTCCCTACCAGAGGACACCACGCTGGGGACCAACACTAGTCGAATCAGGTCTATAGAGTCACGCGTCTAAAAAGTGATATATATATATATATATATATATACCCTTTCTATAAGATTAAGTGGCGGATTCGGGGGGGGGGTGGGTTGCGGAGGAGGCGCCCACCCCCGGCACTGACTCAAAAGTTTCCAAAACAGGTATATTTTGGCCCATTTTCAGTCAAAATCGGCAAAATGTGCCCGTTGATCCGCCACTGAGATTTTCTTAAGATATTTTTTACGGGTTTGCCCAGCTTGGACTTCATGAATTTTATACGGCATGTATCTATATACATTTGTGTACTTTGTGGCGGATTCTGCCCAAGGGGGGGGGGGGGGGGGGGGGGGGCAGAGGCAGAATTAAGCTCAACTGAGGTGCCAGCAATTTGCTTTTTTTTCACGGGGATTCCCCTCCCTCATCTACCGGTCTCTCGCATCCCCCTCGGACCTTCGTGTTTAGCATGTCATCCCAAACCCCCCAACAGAGTTACGGATTTAGGGGGTGCGGAGAGGATACTCTTTAAGGCGAACATTTTTATTATGAACAAGAAACAACTCAAAACAAGTGAATCTATATTTAGTCCAGGGAACCCCCGAGCATTCCCCAACATGTCCAAACTGACCAAAGACAGAAAAATCGAAGAAACGATGAAAACAGGGTAAATTGAGTACTCACAATCATATTTACAGGAGTTTTATAGAACTAATGATATGATTGGTGGGTGATGCCTTCGTTTCAGTATCAAGTGGGTAATGTTTGAGATGAAACTCGAATTGCCTCTGACTACCAAGTCATACATGCCTTGCGTTAAAAGCTTAACAAACATGTTTTATTTTATTCCATTTTCTTAATTCACTTTCAATCTAATTGTAAGCAACCAACTTCAGTACTTTGCATGTTTACCTAAGATAAAGCGATTATTGTATCTTGAAGGTGGGGGAGGGGCTATACTGTACTGTAAACTATTTTTCAAATTGGGAGAGGGGCTACATGTAAGTGCAAATACAATTATTTTTCAATTTTGAGTGATTGTTGAAGTCTTTCGTATATGTTACATCACTTGTACATGTACATCAGGCAAAATTTGACAATAAATAGACCATTTTCATATTACCGCTAGACTTACATTTTAGACACCCCAAAACCCAATATCACACTATTTGACGTTATTGCTAACTGTGATGTTGAAACGTATCTATAATATTTTTGACATTATTTTACTTTATGACATCATAGATATGTTTCGACATCATAGTAAGAAATAACGTCAAACATTGTGATGTCGGGTCATGAAATGTAGAATTCAAGTCTACCACATTAATGTGAATATCGTCTATTTATTGTCAAATTTTGACCCCATGTACAAGTGATTTTACATGCATGGAAGACTTCAAAAATCACTAAAAATTGAAAAATTCTAAGATTTTCCTATTTTACTCAAAAATTTTCTATATATGTTCTATATTTTCACATACAATATACCTATATTCCTATATTTTGAGTAGGGGAAGTAACAATGCTATGACCCATGATATAAATACCTGATAGATCTCAAAACATTCAAGAAATGATGATATGATCTTAATAAATTGTTGTCGCTGAACTTTTAATAAAATATTGGGCAAAGTACAGAAATTATGCTTTAATATCTGTATTTAAATTCAGGATCGTGATATGAATCGTATCATGTGTAAATATCATAATACATATCATATCGTGGGCTAGGAATATTATTGCAGCCTAATCATGGTTGGAAATCAAATGGACTTACTTAAAGGTTCATTCATTCATTCATTCATTCATTCATTCATTCATTCATTCATTCATTCATTCATTCATTCATTCATTATTTGTAGTACTATTTTTTTTGTAAGTGTACTACAAGATTTTACTTCTTTATAAAAAAAACCTGCAGGAGTTTTTTTTTTCTCAAAAAAATTCCTGCAGGAATTTTTCTAAATAAATTTCCTGCAGGAATTTTTAACAAAGCATATTTTCCTGCGGGGAAAAATGTTCATATAATATTTCCCGCAGGAATATTTTAAGTTCAAATTTTTCCTGCAGGATTTTTTTTCTCCCGCAGGATTTTACTTCAAAAAAATTTTCCTGCAGGAATTTTATTTTTCCTGCAGGAATTTTATTTTTCCCGCAGGATTATTTCGAGCAAAATTCCTGCGGGATTTTGAAAATTCCCGCAGGAATTCATCAATTTCCCGCAGGATTTTGATAATTCCCGCAGGATTTTGATAATTCCCGCAGGATTTTTTTATTTCCCGCAGGATTTTTTTGTAATTAAGGTGAATATCTCAGGTACCAGGTGCGCTACAGGTAAATGAGATGTGGATTCTGACTAACTCAGGTATCCTCTACGCGATGACACTATTAGTTTTGCTGTACCTCCAGCCCCGGGCGGGCGCAAAAATGAACTAGCGCGCAAGTTCATAATTATTTTGCCCACTGTTTTAAAATGTTTGAGAAACTTCTGATTCTAATGATTTATTCACAGAAGAAGAGATAATCAAACTGTTCTACTTTCTGATCGATTAAAAGTTTGTGGTGTTTGGAGAAATGGTCTTTCAGCAAAGTTTAGAAATACCAATTGGAACCAATGGCGCTCCACTTCTTGCTGACATTTTTCTATATTCATATGAATTTTAAACGTCTTTAAATTCAATAGCATCATTTAAAAGCTGAGAGATTTACAGCATGAACCAGACATGCACGTTTCGGGTACTAAACCCTCGTCAGTGATCCTCAGTCTAAACAATGTAATATGGCCAAAAAGTATGAAAATTATTATGTCTAAAAGTATACCAAAAGACGTAGCAGAATGGGTGGGATATGATGCTACAGGACCCACGTTTTAGAAATTTCAAGAAATTTTGTAACTGAAAAGTTCAAATGCGTTGAAGAGACAGACGATCAACCGAAGTTGATCGAACTTAGTCGAGTTTCTTCAGCCTTTGCTCTCTCGCGGAAAGAAGCACCTAGCATATCAATTTAATTCTACATAAAGATATTACGTGCTCTCAGCTAATAATCCAGATTTTACAGATACCCTTCGCACAATCCATCCGTGTGAACTAGAGGTGAAGGAAACCACTGTTAGCATTAACTCTGCCTCTTATTTAGATCTCATGTTATCTTGTGACGAAAATGGTTACCTAAATACTTCAATATATGACAAACATGACGACTTCATTTTTTTTTTTCAAAATTACGAATTTTCCTTCCTTTATTGTCCCCTCCCTATGGTGTATTATGTGTACAGTACAGCGAAAATATTAACCATAATGATAATAACACCTCATTGTCCTTCTTGTTGGAAGATATTTTAGGTTAGAACCATCGGAAACATAGCATTTAACAAATTTCTTTTCTGCACGGCCTAAGTGACTTGCAATGATTTTTGGTAACGTTTCTTATTCTAAATTTTCAGACCGGGACCAATGAGTGAAACCTCCCCCCTCCCCCACTTGTTTTTTTAATAATAATTCCTTTTGCTGAACTAAGATGAGTAGTTGTGGTAAAACAGCTGTGTCACAAACCTGGATTTTCTCCTATATTAATCGAGTTACTACGTCAAAAAGTGTTGTACGTTAATCATGTGAGAATTTTTTCTTCATTTTCCCCATATTTTTTTGTTATTGAAAACTGAGACAGAATCATATCCGTAGATTGAATCCTTGACAACGGACATGCCAACACTAAAATATGACTAGCTTCGTGGATGTTGAATTTCGTATCACACAAAAAGTTGAATCATGTTTTAAAGATATCGATTTTTACAATACAAGGCTTTGATTTCATTTTATTTTGCATTTTTGTGAGATTTAAAAAAATAATAATTAAAACCAAACCTGCGAGAATATTCTGTTCATTAATTCATTGTATTAAAAGCTTTGACCATCTCAATACAGCTAGAATAACAAATGGAACTCAACAATTCTATACTTGATTGTCTAATTATTATTCATTGAATATTTCTTGAAATGTAGATTTATTCTAATTGTATAGTAACGGTAGAGATAGATAGAGATATTAAACAATTACGATTTTCCTTTTTTCTGAACTAGGATGAGCTAAAGAGGATGATTGCATCAATGAGTTTTACAGTCAGAAACAACAAGAATGTCTGACGTAATATGTAGTAAAAGAGTGATTTTACAAACCTGGAGTTTCTTCAACTTCAAAATCAACAGACTCCCCTTTCCTGGGTATATTAAATATCCCTTCGCCCTCTGCCTCTGCCTCGGTGTATTCATTTCGAAAATAATTCGATGTTCAAGAGCAATCACAAACTACAACGACATCATTCTGAGGGCAAGGCAACAAACGAAAAACTAATCAACTAAGAGAATGTTTATGAGCGACTTTGTTAGTGCAAAAAAAGATTTGGACGAGCCAATGTTAATATATAGAATCATAAAAAACACAGAATTTAAGGCATTCGCCGTTTTGACCTATTTATAGGGCAAAGTGACGGGTTTTTCTAACAAGCAGGAGATATTTACTCTTGCCGGGCACCTGATGTCATCTCCATTTGATATTCGCATTTGCTTCATTACATAATTTTTTAGCCATTATTTTTTTGTATTTGGTATTTATCAAGATTTTTTTAATTGTCCATTGATTATGATTTCTGTATTCTAGCTGATTTTGTATGCCTTCGGTTTATGATTTTCTGAATTATCGATTTTATGCTGTATACAGGAATATGGTCATTATCCATATTTGTCATTTGCTCTGTGTTTGATTTTCATTCACTGATGTTTCAAGTTGCAACTGCGTGTTAAAGAAAAATAAATAAATGAGAGTTACTCATTTGTTAATAATACGGAAGTGCTCCAACTCTATACCTTCTTGAAGAAAATTTCGAACCAATTTTCATGCACCAGACACGTGTTTTGGATATTAAATTCTCATCAGTGATGCTTCCGGCCAGAGTTCTTTTCATACGCCACCCAAATTCATTTCACTAGCGCCCTCTGATTTTTTTTTTTTTTTTTTTTTTTTTTTAGAATTTAAATGTGCACATTTACTTTACAGAGAGTGCGCGGCTCCAAATTTCCTGTAGGGTCGATTCAGTAGCATATCGAAATAAAATCTATGTTCAAAATAGCATTGGATGGAAGGGTGCTAAGATATTAATCTCCTTCAAATCTCAGTTTTAATCTTTGTTTTTGTATTAATTTATTTCATTTTATCATTTTCTTTTTGTTATCAATAAGTGATTTAGAAATAAGTACAGTATATATACAGACAATGGAGTACACGTCGCAACATTGAAATGTATATTATAGTCAGCCTCATGAAAACATAATACCATGACAAATGTGGATAATGACCATATCCCTGTATACAGCACAAAATCGATAATTCAGAAAATCAGAAACCGAAGACATAAAAAGTCAGGATAAAACAGGAACCAAAGCAAACAAACAAAAACCTCTACCTTATGAAGAGAAGCGGACTCCCGATATGGGAGTGAGACCAGGTGCCGAGGAAGAGTAAGCATCCCCTGCTTCCATGCAACACATATTACACACCAAAATCTTAAAGAAATTATCATCAGATTTCCGATTCGTACGTTCAAAATGGCTTTGATTGGTTTTTCTATCGCTATTGTTTGTTGTAGAACTAAGATAATTCATACAAACATGTAGAAAATAAATCATTATGTTCTTTATTAAATGAAGTTAAAGCTATAGAAGAAGAATATATGGAATTCAATTTATGCATGTATTCATTGGATATTTTAATGCGTTCATTATTTATTTATTATTTCATTTAAAACTAGTTTTTCAATGCATATTTATCTTAACGGTATAAAAACAGATGTGACCCGCGTATAGAGAAGAATAAATGGACTCAATTTATGCATGTATTCATTGGATATTTTAATGCGTTCACCATCTATTTATGATTTCATTTAAAACTAGTTGTACAATGCATATTTATCTTAACGGTATAAAAACAGATGTACCATGTTTTTAGAAAGTTCTACAATAAGATTCCAATACTGACTTGGAGCAGTTTTGAGATCACATTGAAACATATAAGACTTTACGAAACGTAAATGACAAATTTCCGAAATAGTCAAATATTATTTATAAAGTGAAATTGATAAAGTGCCAAATGAATCATATTTCATATATGATGCAAATTACAGTATTTAAATTTATAGGACCAAAAAGAAATCTTAAAGATTTTAAGTATTTTTCCCTTCGTATTATTTATGCAAGCTTCGCTGGACGGTACAAGTTTCCGTCTGGTGACAGAAGGATCATTTCCACGATATAAAAGGCGTTTCATGCGTCTAACACAATTTCGATGGTTATTCTGTCTACCTTTGATCCCTCTTATTTTGTTAATTATGACACCATCAAATGAAGGTTGTGAACTATCCAGTGTAATAAATATACTCTGTTGATATTATAGGTCCAAATTTCAAAAGAAGTTGACAATATTTTTTGTAAAATTTCCAGAAAGTCTTTACTAGTTTGTGAAAGCGAAAACCTTGACCTAATAGTTTCTTTGTAATTTATAAATGTCTACTATGAAAATCTAAAACATCAGTACATGCTCTAGCGTACCGGATGAGCTGTGAAATCTAAATACCCTATGACGGTAATCTCGGAACATCAGCGTCAAGCCAGGGAACCATGTTGAATCCAAAATCATCTCGTTTGTGATATACGTCTTCAAATTCATGAGCATCGTTTTAGAGCAGATAAATTTACAGCATGGACCAGACATGCACGTTTCGGGTATTAAACCCTTGTCAGTGATCCTCAATCTAAACAATGTAATATGACCAAAATCTGTGAAAATTATGTCCTAAATATACCGAAAGACGTAGCAAAATGGCTGGGATATGATTCTACAGGACCCAGGCTTTAGAAATTTGAGAAAATTTTCAAAACATAATTTTTCAAATGCGTTTGAAGAAACGACCAACCGAAATTAATCGAACTTGGCTACATGTGCCCTCGGGGACTCTTGGTCCATCAGCAGTGACACTCACCAAGTGGTACAAATGTTAAACATCAGCATCATTTAAGAGCAGATAAATTTACAGCATGGACCAGGCATGTACGATTCGGGTATTAAATCCTCGTCAGTGATCCTCAATCTAAACAATGTAATATAACCAAAATCTGTGAAAATTATGTCCTTAATATACCGAAATATATCTCCATTAACAGCTTTGATTTTTATGGCCAAAAATGGTGTTTCTGTGTTTGTAACGTTTGCTTTGTTTAGAGTCAATTCGTGTGGCTAAATACCATTTTTGTACTTTTCAAAAACAGGATTGTCGTTAGTAAGAAACTAAGAATATCATCCAAGTACCTAATAAAACATTTCAAATCATGATGTTTTCTTGCTTTTGAAGAATTCGGATAAATTCTTTAAAATAAGTCTGCAACAAGAGGCGCACAATTAGTATCCATAGGGATTCCTACAACGTGCTTGTAGAGTTTCTCGCAAAATCGTCAATAAATGTTGTCCAAGAGGAAGGACGAGACAATATAAGACTCTTTCATGGTCTTCTATGAAAGATACATCGGTTCCACCCGAGGGGTCTCAAAATCATGTAAAACCCGAGGCTTGCCGAGAGTTTTGCAAAATTTTGAGACCCCGAGGGTGGAAACGATGTATCTTTCATAGAAGAACATCAAAGAGTATTTTTCTCTCATATCTAAGGGTCAAAACAAAACTGAAAGAAAGGGGACGAAATTTGAAAAAATGTCAAGTTGATCTAATCGCAAAAATTTTGCGATATTCGAATTCAGCGCCCCCGAAAATGGTTATTCTATAAGAATAAACTAAAAATATTAGGCTTTTCAAAATAAAACGCAAGAGTAAATTGAAAAACGATCTTAAAATCGAAGTTTTATGGCGACGTTGCCGCTAGCTTGTTTGTTTTGCGGGCTGAAATCATGACGTCACAATAGCGTAAACAATCGAAACAATAGCGTCACGTGATATGTGATACAGCTGTCATGTGATATGTGATACAGAAGTAGCTTACATAGCTGTATTTCATGGGCCTACTCTGTAATACATAAGCGGGTATGAGAGAATACACAGGTCACTTCATGTCCATGATTTGTATTATTTGTCTTCTGAAGCGGAAAAGAAACCCTTTGATTCAGATGAGCAAATATAAGTTTACCCCTCCCGATCAAAACGCCATTTAATGAGTTTGGACAATCGATCATTAATATTGTCGTGAGAAAGTTCTGTTTTATATTTTTTTTCCAAGAATTTGTAAACCTATTGATTGTGATTTTTGGAATTTAATTTCAATTTTGTGTGTGACTATCATTCACTGCTCATTTGAGAAATCGGTAAATCAAATCTCCCTTCTTTGCACTTATTTTAACGAAATATTGATTTCGTTTGCCTATCGATCATCATTCGAATGCAATGATTGTACGAGATTGGCGACGTTATTCAGAAGAAAATTGAAGTGTTTAAACTCGCTATCTTCTTAAACAACATTTAATACCAAGTTTAATACACCAGACACGAAATCCTCATCAGTGGTACTTCAAGCCAAAATGATTTTCAGAAACAGCCAAAATTTCAGGAGCGCCCTATAGTTTGATTTTTTAAAATTTGTGTGTCTAGTTTGTAAAGAGTGCGCGGTGAGCGGCTCAAAATATCCTAGGGATCGATTTGGTAGCATAATCTTATAAAGTCTATGACTAAAATTGGAAGGATTGTGCTAGGATATTAACCTCCTCTAATTGTGATGGTATTTTAGGACGAAGTGACAAGTTTAAAACCCAATCTAAACGATTGAACAAGAAATTTCGTTCCATTTGTTTATTTACATCAAATTCATACGAGTAAAAATAAACCATCGTTCAAATTGCACAGTAGTATCAATATTGTTGATTTTTGATTTTATTTGAATATACATACTCCTGATTAATCAATATAGAAATTGCACTCAAATACCAAAATATCAAAACCAGAATCAGAATCAGAATCACTATCTAAATAACATCTAGGGAAATTTATAGATAACATATTTCATTAAGGTTAATATACATTCCATTCTTCAAGATTCTTACAATGTAAAATTTTAAATAGGAAATGTTAGAAAGAATCACGGTGGATAATCTCGAAGCGCAGAACAATCGGTTTTTATTTACTTTCGTGTAATATAGATTATTCATCACAAAAAGGGGAATGTTATGGAGTGCAAGGATCCCTTCACAATGTGTTTAATCCGAAATAAGAGAAATAATATCTTGTATAAAGCTGAAAATTCATGTAGCCGATCGCATTTAATGTTAAGGAAAGTCAAAGTAGAACGCCGATGGTGTTTGCGTCTTATTAAAAAAAGCTAATATTCAGCTTTTTTTGTATACAACTCGTACCTAAGGCATTCTTACACTGCATCACATCACCCTTTTTGTTATAAATGATCTAGATTGCACAAAAATATAGTAAATCATATTGTTCTACGTTGCGAGTTTACCCACCGTGAGGATATAATCACAATTTGAACTTTCATCTCTCTCATTCTCTCTTTCTCCCTCTCGCTTCGCAACCATTTTTTTACTCTCTCTCTCTCTTTCTCTTATTCTCAAAACGCTGACATAGGAATTTAATGCAAACGAAATAATACTAGTTCTTTTGCAAATAGCTCAAACAATGCATTGTGGTCTTACCATAAATACTAATACACAAAAATATATACACAAAACATTTCAATTGGTTCCATCGGTGAAAATGTATTTGTAGAATTAGTATTAAGAAAAATGCAAAAATGATCCATATAAATAT
Organism: Pinctada fucata; assembly: GCA_028142955.1. Taxonomy (NCBI): domain Eukaryota; kingdom Metazoa; phylum Mollusca; class Bivalvia; order Pterioida; family Pteriidae; genus Pinctada; species Pinctada fucata. The sequence goes on from AP027103.1 coordinate 40,251,937, forward strand.
TAAATTAATTGATGACTTATCAAACAGTATCATTTTATCGTAATCAGAAGATAAATAAAATTGCCCATTCTGTTCTATGAACTAACTCCGCAACAAATAGCAAACAAAAAATATAAGACTAAATTTTTTCGGATGTTGAATCCTCTTTTAGTTGACAATCAGTTTATTGAATTTAAAGAAATTTAACATTTGAACTACTTGGTGAGTGTCACTGCTGGTGGACCAAGAGTCCCCGAGGGCACATGTAGCCAAGTTCGATATACTTTGGTTGATCGTCTGTCTCTTCAACGCATTTGAAATTTTCTGTTACAAAATTTCTTGAAGTTTCTAAAACGTGGGTCCTGCAGCATTATATCCCACCCATTCTGCTACGTCTTTTGGTACATTTTTGGACATAACAATTTTCATACTTTTTGGCCATATTACATTGTTTAGACTAAGGATCACTGACGAGGGTTTAGTACCCGAAACGTGCATGTCTGGTCCATGCTGTAAATTTATCAGGTTTTAAATGATGCTATTGAATTTAAAGACGTTTAACATTTTAGATCCTCTAAAACGTCAACGGTCTCATTAGTTCTTACGGTCAAAACAATTTTGTCATTATTAGAATTGATTTACCAAAAATTAACTATCGGATAGAAAAAAAAATCTGATTAAAAGATGTCCTTTTTTGTGACATTGCTGCATTATTTATTTTCATCTTTACATGAATAATAACAACTCTTTTACATTTTCGAACACGACATACCTTATAACTACCATGGCTATATTCTCAAATACCACTCACTCTTTGACATTATTTTAATTAATTTCACAATCTTTATATCTCTTTCGTTCTGTCTATTCTACTTTTGTCGTAAAAAAGTAATACGTGTACAAATAAATGCAGTATATCACACACAAATTCTGTAATCTCCCTCATCAAAAGCTGAGGAATGTACAAAGATACAATTGATGCAATTTTTTCTATCTCTATTTTCATTTACACAAAATGACACCTCATTCCTAAATATCAAGACGTGTGTTAAAAGCCTGACTAAAATAATTGTAACAAAAAGTTAAGCACTTTATTTAGAATACTCATAGTTGATTTTCTATAACTTCCTCTATCCTAGTTCAGGGACATCGAGTTTCTAAGGATTGTTTTGTAGAATAGAGTAAACATTACCCGCACCAAAAACAATTGGACTATGTCTACTCTTTGTTTATTTGACAAAAAAAATTTTTTCCCAAATGTTTGCAAAAACTAAATTTCTATTGCTTTCTCTCCGGTAGGGACTCAATCAAATACGATTGTCACCACTTCTGCTTTTTTACTTAATATCATCAAGTAAGCGGCTACCTTTGGTGGGTAGGTTACACACAAATCGAGTAAGCAGCTACTTTTTGTGGATAGGTTACAAACAAATCTAGGGGCTATCTTTTGTGGTAGGTTACACACAAATCAAGTAAGCGGCTATCTTCTGTGGGTAGATTATATATTTAGAGCATTATTAAGCCTTAAAAGAATGGTCTTGTCAAAAGATATAAAAATATGATAAATGACTGTTATACTTTTACGTACCTTTAAAAACTTAATGGGTGAAGTTACGATTTGATAAACAAATGACCTAATTCCCCATATTTCTATCTTCAATTCCAGAAGGCAAAAAATTACGACGGGGCACTAAAAAGTAATTCAATGTGATAATCACACGGAATTAGGAAAGAAAATCATGTCTGGAATGAGAAAATGAATTGGCAGGGGAGGCTATTTTAACACTTTTTCATAAAATGCAATCCATCGCATGAATTTATGACTCTGTTGATAAACACGCCTTTATTGACAGACAAAGGAAAGCTTCATTAAAGATTGTTCTGTCACAAATTGGAACCAAAGACAACATATTTCTTATGTTGAAGCAAAGCATTCCGCATAAAATAGCATCAAAATGCAGACAAATAAAACAACAAGTCTTGTTCATATATCACAGTCTTTGTCATGGTTTGGTTTTATTTACCAAAATTCATCAAGATATCGAGACATTATAGATATTGTTTTTTCTATATATCGAGGCAACGCCTTATTAACGCATAATGTTGATACATGATTGGTCCGATTGTGACGTTGGATTTCTAAACAACTTCGTTCTGACATTATGCTGACTTTTTGTAGACAGTGATATGTCCTCTTATATGCACCATTGAGTGAAAAATATGGATCGAAATGACTGATTTTTACAGCAGAAATCCAAATACAGATGACATAATATAAATGTTAAGATTAATTTCTCTTTCATCCTTATTAACATCTGTCTTTTCTTCTTTATGAAAACTATCTTACTCATTTATGTATTTGGAGAACATGGTCTTGGACCCATAAGATAACCTAAAGAAGGTTTAAGGACGAGGGTAGCGAATCGTGATATTTCAGAATTCCCTTAGGGTTGCAATGTGTCCCCTGCTGGTTTTTGGGTAAAACATCGACGATTTCAGGTTGGACATCAGAAGAAATCATCGACAATAACCTCTGTCACATCCAATCCTTTCTCTAGACACTGGGACACCTCCCGTAAAATTTTCATCACCCTTCTGTCCAAGGCAATAAGATGGACATCTAGAACCACAGGACTTACACGGTCCCGCAGTAGGGATTTCTTCATGAGAATGCTCATCTTTTCTGGTCCTATGTATAATTTGGCAAGCTTCATGAATGTTGAATATCGTATCACACAACACTGATATAATGGTGCTAAAATAGTGTGTTCATCCGCCTTCGATTTCCCAAATCTGAAAAAGAGGTAGACAAGTCTTTGATAACATTTTCCATTATAATTGTTCTGTTCCACTTTTAAGTTGGTAGTTTAAACAAATACATATAAGCTGACATGTTTATTTATTTAAAAGATGGTGTGAAAAGTTTGAACATAGTAACAAGTGAACCTTAATATATGCATTTATTCATTAGATATTTAAAATTCACTGACTATGTAATTGTACGATCACTGATTATCAATTTAAATGCAGATTTATTTGAATGGACATTTAAAAAGCTGATTTTGCCACCACGTCGACAGAAGAATGTTGGTATGATTCAAACTTTGCTTCTGAGTAAAGTAAACTTTGGCACATCAGTTCAATCCAACATACAGATACATTGATGATTTTGATTTTTGGACTCTTACATTGGGTTTTGTGTTTGAATTGCACTCCTTGATGTGACACCGATCCAAAATTGTCCAATCTATTTACAAAAATACGGAGTTTAAGAACTCTAAAACCGATTGTATACATTTTCATACAGTTTCCTCTCGGATGCGCATCCATTTTGCCCTACAATTTCTATTGTTTTGACGCTCTTATTTTTCAAGAAGAATTGCTCTACTCATGAATCAATTTAGAAATGACATTGCATTGGTTAATTTAAGTTGCATTGCATTGGTTAATTTAAGTTGCGGGTAAAATATTCATTATATATTACAGAAATAAAACGGAAGTGTTCCAACTATATAACTTCATGAAGAAAATTTTTAATCAATTTATTATGCACCAGCAGCCATTTTCACAAAAATACTTGCGATAAATTTGAGAATTTGTCGTAACTTTCAAGTACATATATTTTTAAAAATCCATATTCAATATTTGAATCTGATGCCACATTTTGGATATTTCAGTAGTTAGAGAAAGAAAATCAAAACCGTTTGAATATTGTGATTTATTTGACTGAGATATGATGAATTGAAAGTTACGACAAATCCTCAAGTTTATCGTAAGTATTTCCGTGAAAATAGACGCAGACTCGTGGATATTTTAAAATCCTCATCAGTGATGCTTCAAGCCAAAGTGATATTCATAAGCCGCCAACATTCATTTCAGTAGCGCTCTCTAGTTTCATCTTATTCAATTTTTTAAATTTAAATTTGTGCATTTACTTAACAGAGAGTGAGCGGCTCCAAATTTCCTTTAGGGTCGATTCAGTAGCATATCCATACAAGATCTGTGTTCAAAATAGCACTGGAGAGATGGTGCTTAGATGTTAACCTCCTTTAATTTCGATGATTTTTATGGATGAATTGACAAGTTTCGGAAATAGCAAAATAAAATATATGATGTCAAATTGATAACGGGCCAAAACAAAGCTTCTTTCATGCGACAGAATTGGGAAGAAGTAATTAATATACTTAAAAACATCCAGGTCATGGGGAACGAGTTTAACTGCTCCACACTGCAACAAAATAAGTGTTTATATTGATAATGCGGAAGTGTTCCAACTCTACACTTTCTTGTTGCTTACTGAATCTCAAATCAATTTATCATGCACCAGACGCGTGTTTCGGATATTAAATCATCATCAGTGACATGACAATATCTCTGCGGAGTTCTTTTTTGTACCATTTCATAGCCATTTGAGCTTATCATTCAATGGACTTGGTGTATGTTAAAAGAATGGTTTTATGGACAGCATTTTCAGTTGTTCATCGATCTGTATTAAAGTTTCAAATATAAGCAAGTTAAGAGGAGATAGATAATATCCCCATATACTCAAATCTAGTGTTACTGAAAATCGATTCGTCTACCTATACATGTAGTAAATTGAAACTTTAACGAGATCAGCCTTCACAAAATTAAAACTTAAATTAGTTCTCTGTCGAGCACCTTGATACTTTAGCACTATTGAGTAATCTAATCTATAGATTAAGGGGTTCGATTTCTACCAACTACAGACAGAATCCAAGGTTGTAGCAACTTCAAAATCAATGTCAAGCCTTGTGACCTTGCAACTCTTGAGGATTTGAATAATTAAAATGTCGGGCTGATTTAAATGACGTAACATTAACGACTGAAATCATCATTGAGGAAGTTCTTCGGTCGCTACGGGGATATAATAAAAGCATATCAGATCCCCCTTTCCAGAATGATCAGTGACATTCTGGATTGTGATTGAACGGTTGTCATCATCACTAAACAAGAAATACTTACTAGTACCTGATGTGTACATCAATATGTACATCGAGACAATCACCGAATGGACAAGTTTCCATGGAGCTGTTGCGATGAGTGTTGCATGCAATCAGGAGACACTGACTCTCCTCGGGCACCTGGTCTCACTTCGGAATGTTATTCATTTCGAGGTTCACAAACGTTCATATGGGAATTCTAATGATTTTGCCTTGCATTCTCGACTTCGAGACTGGGTAGCTGATAGGTACTATCTATAAAGGACCAGTGAAAAGTTTCGATTCAAAATCGGATCAAAACCATGGGATTCTATACCAAACGATATTGATCTGGAATGAATTAAGAGTACGGTAAAAGTCCGACTTCTGGATAGAAACAACGCTTTACGGCTTTTGTGAAGTCACAATTCTTGACATTACAGGGGTGACTTTGCAACAAAGTTGGAACAGTTCGTTTCTCTTCTAAAAGTTTGTTTCTGACAGAGCATATCTCGTGTTTCAAATGCTTTTATCATCTCATTTAACAACTTTTAAAATATGTTTATGTCCAAAACTTTTATCTATACGCATGAAACACGCTCAATAAATAAGCTGAAATTTAAGATATTAACACTATCCTTTGACTTAAATAATATGAAAAAATATTCTTCTTAGTGATACAAAACTTCAAATATATTATCTTGATCTACTCTATTTAAGTTTGACTTCTGAATAATCGTCTAAACAGAAAACATGGGATACCTATCCAAATCTGGTCCAATGAATGAACTTCCTCAATAACGCTTTACAAAAATACGTTGCCAACAATTTATGTGGTCATTAATTGCTGTCTACAAGTTTTCATTTAGTCATTCTGTGGGAGTTACAGATGAGATTTCCAGTAACAGACCAGCTAAAGACGGCATGACCGGATAGTAGGTTTTAGTCAATCATATACGTTGTCCAACAATTTATGTGATTTTATGTTCTTCATTGGGCAAATGTGTAATGTAGACATATATGAAGCTTAATCATCCAACATTTACATCACCCTTCATCAAGTCATTATCTTGGTCATTGATTGCTATTTCCAAAGGAGGGGACACCAGGTTGCAGCACCCACATCAAAACACCCAATGCAAAAACACATAGCAGACACACACATAAAGAGACACAAAAGGGACAATTAACATCAACGCACAACACAGAAACATCAAACACAAAGCACCACACATAAACCAACTAGACCAATGGGCAACCGGTGCCGACTTAGGATGGCCATCTGCCACGAAAATAGCAGACGGTGTTGTTATCCTGGGTTGCGTGCACACAACTCTCCCACTTTTCGGATTACCGAGAGGTATCGAAGAACGTACAATTGTGGTGTAAAACAACCTCCTCACTGTTAGATGACCACACACAAACAAGAACACAAAACGGAGGGGTCCAAGCAACACAGATGAATATGTAAATGAATATAAAAAGAGGGCATAAGTAATACAATCTGTGCTCTGCGAAAATAACATTCTGTTACTCTGTACAAGCTTTGAGTTATAAGTCAAATTTTAAAAAAACGGACAATAAAAACAGTTCGATATGGAGGAACTTTTCAATATATTTATGTGTAATTTTACATGGTCTCTGAATAAAAAGTATTTTATAGTCCCCCAGTAAGCAACAAATCGTAAAGAGAGTACACCAAGATATTTTCGTGTCTCTATCAGTAGAAGCAGATACTTCTATCTTATAATCTTTTCCTTGAAATGGAATCCAGCAACTTTATTATGGCAACTAAGCACTATCAATGTACCTCATCTCAACAATAGCCTACAATTTATGAAGTATGCATTCGGTCAAATTAAGAATATGACTGAAAATGCGGGAATGCGCGTTAGCGTTTCAAAGATCCCTTGGAAGCTAGAGCTTATCTTGTTTCATTGACCAAATCCAACTGACATATCCAATGACGGAATAAGCGATGGATGCCTCTAACTACATGAAGATTTAAAGTAGGAAAACTCACAGTAACATTGACGCTGGATTTGAATTACACGTAGGTGGTACTTCAATGACTTCCAGAGCAAACAGTACAGATGATACGAATGGTGGTATTATTTCATGTTACAATATGCTAATAAATGACTGCAAAAACCATTCAGACTAGAATATTTGTTTTAAAACATTTATGGTTGTAGAGGTTCGACTCTGACATGTACAACATCAATGATAAAGACAAAATAGTGACCTTTACCTCTGATCTATTAACCTTAAATAAGTAGTTGTCTTCCCCTCCTGGAAGACATCGAAATTTTGTATAGGGAAAAGAAAGAAAAGATAATTTAAGCATATATCCCAATTTAGTTTTGAACACTGGAAGGGCTCTCGAATCAGCATTAAAGTGAAAGCTTACGGAATTAGTTACTAAATTTCTGTGCAATAACTTCACTGGATCTTCGAACTCATTCAAAGAAATGGCACAAAAAGAACAAGAACAAAGACAAAAAGTTATTTTCTTCCTGAAATATCATACAAATATTGTGACATTATAAACGTGACCTTTATGTTGCTACATAACAGAATGTTCATATAAATTTCCTGTAGGGATCTAGATTGAAGTCATATTATCCCAGAAATAGCAAAATGCTGATTTTCCAAATTTCAAATAGACAGGATCTAGAGTGAAGTCATATTATCCCGGAATTAGCAAAATGCTGATTTTCCAAATTTCAAATAGACTGGATCTAGAGTGAAGTCATATTATCCCGGAATTAGCAAAATACTGATTTTCCAAATTTCAAATAGACTGGATCTAGAGTGAAGTCATATTATCCCGGAATTAGCAAAATGCTGATTTTCCTAATTTCAAATAGACTGGATCTAGAGTGAAGTCATATTATCCCGGAATTAGCAAAATGCTGATTTTCCTAATTTAAAATAGACTGGATGTAGATCAAAGTCAGATTAGCCCAGAAATAGCAAAATGCTGATTTTCTAAATTTTAAATACACTGGATCTCGACTTCTTCTATAAAAATTATCCTAGATTCGCCAATTACCTTGACATATGGATAAATTATATTTCCTCCTAAATTCAGGCATGTATACTAACTAAGTAATTAACCTTTTATGGCGTATGTTCTATATTAATAATTTTAGCTCTCTTTAATAACGCTAATTGCTGTGCCGTGTATACAAGTTATACGTGACCTGAATACGCTCACTTCCGCGAGGGGGGGGCAAGCTTACAACGCTAAGTAATGAACTACACAGAACGCCAAGTGTAACAGACAAGGATATATGTCACAAATACACGTGTTGGACATGTTTTATTTACAAAGAGTATGTCACTCTCTGAATATAGTATACATTGTACATTTTGTATACTAGTATCTACGGGAAAAATGTCGAAATATCGCAGAATGATTCCCTTCGATATGTCAAATGTCTTTTGATTGTCTTGCAAACTTGACTGAATTCAAGTCTTAAAATATCCGCTATAAAGTAAAATTTCCTCGTAATACATTATGAATATTCAAATTAGATGCTCATTTATTTTCAATTCAAATCCTCATCATTCTAGGTAAGGAATAAACCAACTGGTTTTTGTATATATAATGGACATAATTTACATATCATTGGGAATTCATGGAATGTTGTTGAGGGATTTATATAAACAGGAAAAATATCAAGAAAGCGCCTAGAAAAATACAGAGTTTGTTAGGTTATGTTGTTGATTTCCATTAAAGCTCACAAATATATATGTCTAAATCTTCGGAACTCTTTACGGTTACGATAACTTGATCGCTAAATATCCGACATTGCATCTGCTGGAGGTTTTTTGATAATGAAGTCATGGTCAATGCCCCGTCAAACAATATTTTGAACGTCATCATGTATGTCTGCTAGAAGGTGGTGATTTCCCCAATTGCTGGATCGTCATATGTCCGAAATGACACGCACGGCGGACCTTTACAATAAACATCAAAGAAGTACCGAACAGTTATTCAGTCTCAAAGTCGAGAAGGCAAGGCAAAGTAGTGAGAATTCCCATCGAAACGGTTGCGAACCCCGGAATGAACAACATTCCGAAGTGAGACCAGGTATATGGGGAGAGTCAGCGTCTCCTGATCATATGAGATCATAATCAAATCGCCCATCAAAGCATTAATAATGACGCTATATGATATAAAGGTTCGTCAGCAGGTGCTACGTCGGGATATGTGAAGAACAAAAAATAACTATGTTAACGCAGTGATTGTCTATTTTCTCTTTTTATGAACAGAATTCATCAAAGTGAGCCTTTCTCGAGGTCAGAACGTCGATGGTTATGTAGATGATTCATATTTGACTTCCATCTTAATGTCACAGAGAAGTACACGTTTCCTCCTACTTTTTTAAAAGATGGAGAACTCAGTAAATAAAGTGCTTTTGAGTTTGGATTTTATACATAACTGTTAGGAACTTTGATGTTTTGTTTATACATATTGATGCCAAAACAAGGAATTCAAGCATTCAAGCATCCGATTTTACTCTTGATGGAATCTCGCCTACGTAACAACTAACTTAGAATAGATTTTCAAATGCAAGCATAAGTGTAAAATTGAAATGGACGCTACAACAAGTCTTTAGTTGCCTGTACAATGTGTCCTCTGCAATTATGTGAAACTTACTAACGCTGACGAAATATGACAACTTTAAGAATTAATGCATAGTTCTCACTTATTTTGAATGTCCGTCCTTGAAAAAGGCCAGTCATGTCTCAAGTACAGAGTAGAAAGATGCATACCAAACGACGTTAGCACCTCAGGCACGAAAATTCTTGGCCATGACACAAATACATAATATCGTTTGTACATGAGGACATTCTTATACAAAAAAGACGAAGAATTTGAAATTGGGGCTTCTTCAAAATTTTCAATGCAAAATATTTTTTAGCTTTACTATTTTCCTTAGTAGAATCTGTTTTCATTCCTTTGAACATTACTTCTACGTGGACAACTTGATCCAAAAATAATTATCCAAGAATCAAAAAATAAAAGAAGACGGAAAAGAATTTCTCATCGTCTAGATAATTAATGTCACTGCCAACGTTTTACATTTACTTTTATATCTTGTTCTTTTTATAATAATGCATGCATTATATGTCCATTATTCTCTTTTCATGCACAGTAACCCTTATAAGAGCCTTTCTTGGGACATAGACGTAGTTAGTACAAAAAAAAGATTAATTAATACGCGACTTCCATGCAAATTTTAAGGAAATTCACTCTTGAAAACTAAAGGATGTATTTCTGACTACATGTACTTCTAAATTACACGGAGAACTACCGGTAAGTCAACAAAGTACAACTGACTCCGGATTTTATACGTTCATATCTAAGACAAATGAAAGCATCACGTCCACCTCTTAGAGAATAAAGACTCACTTATATTACCACAAATTATATTTTTTGCAGACTTTGAAGCTGGTCCATGCTGCAAATTATTCTGTTCTTAAATGATGCTATTGACCTTGAAAACTTTTAACATTTATACATCATTTTGAAATTGATATTCCAAAAAGTATTTTGAAGTCAAAGAGACGATGTGATCATGTGAGTCCTTATTGTGTGAAGCTTATTCACTTTTATGTAATATGATAAATTGCCTTGACCTTAAAAAAAATATGGGATTTTTTTTAACTTTTATTTTATTTTATTTTATTTTTTACTTTTTTTATTTTTTTACTTTTCAATTTTTTTTACTTTTGTTTTCCTTTTTTTACTTTTACTTTTTGTTTTTTCCTTTTTTTTTTTTTTTTTTTTACTTTTCAAAATTTCTATCCTTCTGAACAAAAAGCCAGGTAAATTAAGCCTTTCCATCTCCAATACATAGTAGCATGCATATAGTTAATTTAAACGAAGACAATACCTCCTTAACTGCTTGACACGAAGGCCCATGACCAAAACACAAATACAAAGTTTCACGGATCTGTCACCCAACACCCAGGCGACAACTTACCCTCGACCGTTATCGAAAGCAATGTGAAATGTAAAATTTCCAAAATCTCTGAAAGTCTCATAATGATGTCTATCCATATTTCCTAGAAAAAGAGAGAAGTAGGACAAACTTATAAAAGATTATGATGGTAAAACTTACCCACGACCGTTATCTAAGTGCATGTGAAATGTGTTATTTCCAAAGTCCCTGAATGTTTCATAATGGTGGCGATCTAGATTTCCTACAAAAATAGCATCATAATTTCATATACAGATAAAAAGAAAATGCGCTCTAGATTGTTAACAAGTACTAGTTAAGTATCATAAAATCAGTTACAATAATTTACAAAGGTATGGATCATAGCTTTTGTCTGGAGGTTTCAAAACCAATTGTATGTAAGTATGCAACGTATGCAAGTATGTGAACTGCTGATTGTGTCATTGCAGATGTTTTGGACGATACAACGGATATATCACACAGAACATATCTTTGTCCCCAATGGTGAAAGATAATTACCATTCAAAAACACCAAATTTGATACATTCATCAGTTTGGTGTTGCTAGCTTACTCTCCCTAAAACCTGATCTCTTTTCCACATGCAGGGATTCACGTTTTGCTATTTTGAGGTTTGATTCGGTTTTGAATTTGTCCTTTTTTCGCTTATCAATTATAATTCTGATTTAAAAATCTTTTGCAATGAACGCAAGAGAAGCAAACGATGGGTTTCACGTAGATTTTGCAATTAACGCTAGAGACTTGTGTATTTGAGTGTTTGTGTTGTTATTTAAATCATCCCTTCTACCTGGAAGAAATATTTCAATCTGCTGAAATTTAAAGTTGTAAAAATAAATTTACATCATAAAATAAAAAGATAAAAAAAACTTTTGAAGGGATGTACCTTGTAGAAAATCAAAAACATGTGTATCAATGAGATCCTGTAGTCGCCGTCCATTATTATACGGCGGTTTGTCACGGACTTTATCACAGAGGTCATCGTAAACTTCCCAGTATGCTTTGCGATGTTTACTGTAAGAACGTTTCCATGGATTCCTCCACGTTTTACGCTTGCCCATTTTCTCTGGAGGTAGGAAAGCTGCCAGGGAGGCCTCTACGGTGTCTGGGTGGCCGCATATAGCATGGCCGCTATCACAGTAATACGAACAGGAACCATGGAAACATACGTTGTTTGCTACAGAAATGAAAAATGTACTTTAATAAAAATTGTATCACTGAATGGAGCTAATTTTTTTTTTAGATTTTATCAATATAGCACCTTCTCCTAGATTTTTTTTTCAATTTAGCATGTTTTCTTAGTTTTACTCAATATAGCACCTTTTCTTGGATTTTCTTAATTTATCACCTTTTCATAGGTTTTCAAAATTTAGCACCTTTTCTTGGATTTTCTCAATTTAGAACCTTTTCTTAGATTTTCTCAATTTAGCGCCTTTTCATAGATTTTCTCAGTTTAGCATCTTTTTCATAGTTTTTCTCAATTTAGCACCTTTTTAGAACTTGGAATTTTGGAGGTATTATAATAAGCCATCTTCTCAACCCAACTTATACCTTACTTCAAGTATTAGGTAAACTTGTCTGGAGCAGGTGTTATGACCAAGGTTGACGCATTCTAGGAGTTCAAAGAGTCAACAATAGTACAAAGGATCCTCGTCTTCTTCTGTTTCTATTGGAACAAATTTATCGTACTCGACCTCTGAGAATAGCTCGTACAAAATATGTTTTAACAGTCTATGTTGCCATAACATATGAAACTTGGTACCAGTCATTAATGATGTATTTAATAAGCTCCATTGTGGTCAACCAGTATAAGCTACCAGACCTTTTATAAATTATGTATTTTTTTCCTCTACGTTTTAGACATTAATCTGTCCTTTACCTGGCGAAATAAAGAAAGTTTTGGCTAACTTTCTATCAGCAAAACGCTTAATCTCAAATGTCATGTTGAAAACTCTGCCAGCAACGGGAGGGACACGATAAAATCCAAGAACTCTGAAATATAATATAATTACTTAGTTTCATCTTCTTTAACGTGACAGGTACATGTACGTGATGACCTTAGCACCATTTTTCATAAATATGTACAAGAAATAGATCATTGCTTCTGACAGAGAAGCAATGTAACGGTACGTTTCCGAACAAGTTTTTTCGTACTTCTAACGATTTTTATAAAGGCCCTACAACATCTTCCCTTTTTATGCCAACGCATGAGGCACGATCAAGTAAATTTGGCAAAAGAACTGCGTCGAGTAAGTTATGAGGTCATAATTATGTATGGCCGTTGTGTGGTCGCTGGATGAACGTTGGAGGACGCTGGCGTGCGTTGTTTTTGATCGTAGGAAAAGTGTGAGTTGAGAACGTTACTGCTTAGTGAATTTTCGGAGAAAATCCCAACGTTCACCAGCGTGTTGAAAGTCGTTTCTCATGCGTTGTCCCTAATAAAATTCCAAATTTGACATGGCCACTAATAACGCTATCCACATAAAATGTCCATGCTGTGTTCATGATTTTTGTGCTAACGATTCTGCGTAGGTGATTTGTACTGAATATGGTGAATTGTACATCATTTTTTGTGGTTGTTTGATGAAACTTGTTTATAAGTTGCAGGGGAAATGTAAGTGAAAAGGTGAGATAGAAAGTGTAAAACTCAACACTTATTTCAAATGAAACAACTGAACGTCATGTGAAATTGACAGGTACATTTTGAATGTCAATTTCCAGATAAATGTACATAAAACCACTTGTGTACAGGTGTCCAAGTAAGATTCTTCTTGAAGATGTTTTATTCGTATGTCACTGACAAATTAAGATAAAGAATTCTATATTCGTATTTAGCATAAAGCTATACTACTACGCATTATAAGTAGGTAAAAAAATCAACTTATATGAATATGTCAGAAGTAGAAACCGACATTACCTGTCCAGATGGAAAGCTGCTATCTCAGCGTTATGTCTCTCATAATCACTGAAGTAGAAATGGTTGGGCAGTGTCTCCTGTTCCCGAGGGAATCTACAATAGAAAAATTAATCAGAATTTTCTTTGAAAACAAGTATACACAATTCTTTAGGAACGATGGAAGGATTTTTTTATGATTTCAGATGGACTGCGGATCATGACAAGCCTAGGGATTGAAGAATAATGTCCATCTTTCGGTCCGTCCGTAAGGCCATCTGCAACATCAGCAAATTTGCTTGATTACAGCATTGTCCATCGACCTTAACATCGAAAGAACAGAGGGACTTGACTTGTTGTTGTTGCATTGAGACTGCTTTGCATATTTGTTTCAACTACACCATTTGAATCAATCAAGCTTTTCCACATATTATGTGGATGGTTGCTTGTTTTGATCAAGGAGGGATACATTATATTTCATTTATACTGGAATCAACTATGACTTCGATTTTATGTAGTAATATCCTACCCCAACCACTAATTTTAATGAGACCGATATCCCTACCCATACTCGACAATGAATTAAAAGTAAAAAAAAGAAAATATCGGAATTTTTCTTTTTTTAATACGGTGAATGAGCAAAACTCTATGGAAAGGTGTATAATAATGAAGGAATTTAATACATCAATTGTTAATCAATTATAATCCATACTTTATAATCAAGTCAGTCGTAATTTTCATAAAACTTGTAATCAGCAGGCCTTCGTTAACAAGTCGACCACTAGGAAAAAGTTGGAAATAGGAAAAGTTGATTAGCAAACCGAGTTTGCTTTGCTGAAAGGATTTGTCATCATTTTTTAAATAGACTCTCAGGTTCGATCTATAGGGAAGAGGTGTTGGAACCCCCGCCGCCTCTCCTAGACGGTTTGATTACGAAGAAGTTTATAAGTTGAACCACAAAATGTTGCTTTTAACCCCCTGAAATTTATTGGGAGTATGTTGTACAACCTCTTTCCAAAATTGCTGGATATGCCCTGATTTTTATAACATGATATCGATCAGGCAATTGACATTAATGATGGATACGCCCAATTTTTCTTAATGTGAATGAACATGTACGAGTGACAAAGAACAAACACAACAAAACATAACATGCATCTGATCTTTTGACTTGGGGTCATAAAAATGAAAGAGAATTTTCATTGTGCAGCATGGAAGTGCAGTTCATATGCTTCCTCACAGGCCATATATCTAGCTCTTCAAAGTGCAATAAAACTCTACAGAGCACCTGTTATCATAAAAAGCAGCGCCTCTAAGATTAAAATGTTTTCTGAAGAGTTCATAATATGTAAATTCTTCACTAAAAGCTTGTATAATATGTTGTAATACCGTTTCATCTTAAAAGATCTGAAACTTTATACAGTGTGGCTAGGAACCTTATAGCGTGTAATATCAAGTACATAATATAATTGGGGGCAATTTTCAGGATTTCTTATGAATTTCTCTCGTGGTTTTTCCGCCCAATGACGTCAGTTGACAATTAAAAGCAACGTTTCATTTTCAGTGTACAATGATGAGAATTTCATCAAACACATTCCAGGAAAATAAGAATTACATAATCCGATATGGTAAAGTGGAAGATGTGAGGGAAATACACATTCCATGATTGTCATAGGAACCGTCTTAGAATACCAACTCAGAACTTTTGGAAATCAAATGAAGCCCCAAAAAATTCTTCCAAAATTTGTGCTTGATTGCGTCTTAACAACACCACACTGCCCTTAAGCTATGTAACTGTTACCATGCAGGGGTATGTCGTACCCGCTAACCTCAGTAACCTTTGGGTTACAAACGATATCACAAGGCTCTTTGAGAGAAGCTTCAATATCTAAAAAGCATGTTCAGTATTTCTTTGCGATCCTATGTAAAGGCCTCCGTCTTATGCTAACAGTGCTAAGGGTCACCAAAACACAAAAAGCAAAAAGCAATTCTTCTCGAAACAAAGATACATTTTGTTTGAGAGTTCTTCAGTGTTGTGTTATAGCTCTTTATGTTTTCTTAACGTTGTAAAGTCAAAGGGAAATACATAAGGACTTGAAGCACATACCTCATTGGTTTGAACAAGGCTTGGCCCTCGTCATTGAACGTAATAATCAGTTTCACATACCTCATTGGTTTGAACAAGGCTTGGCCCTCGTCATTGAACGTAATAATCAGTTTCACATACCTCATTGGTTTGAACAAGGCTTGGCCCTCGTCATTGAACGTAATAATCAGTTTCACATACCTCATTGGTTTGAACAAGGCTTGGCCCTCGTCATTGAACGTAATAATCAGTTTCACATACCTCATTGGTTTGAACAAGGCTTGGCCCTCGTCATTGAACGTAATAATCAGTTTCACATACCTCATTGGTTTGAACAAGGCTTGGCCCTCGTCATTGAACGTAATAATCAGTTTCACATACCTCATTGGTTTGAACAAGGCTTGGCCCTCGTCATTGAACGTAATAATCAGTTTCACATACCTCATTGGTTTGAACAAGGCTTGGCCCTCGTCATTGAACGTAATAATCAGTTTCACATACCTCATTGGTTTGAACAAGGCTTGGCCCTCGTCATTGAACGTAATAATCAGTTTCACATACCTCATTGGTTTGAACAAGGCTTGGCCCTCGTCATTGAACGTAATAATCAGTTTCACATACCTCATTGGTTTGAACAAGGCTTGGCCCTCGTCATTGAACGTAATAATCAGTTTCACATACCTCATTGGTTTGAACAAGGCTTGGCCCTCGTCATTGAACGTAATAATCAGTTTCACATACCTCATTGGTTTGAACAAGGCTTGGCCCTCGTCATTGAACGTAATAATCAGTTTCACATACCTCATTGGTTTGAACAAGGCTTGGCCCTCGTCATTGAACGTAATAATCAGTTTCACATACCTCATTGGTTTGAACAAGGCTTGGCCCTCGTCATTGAACGTAATAATCAGTTTCACATACCTCATTGGTTTGAACAAGGCTTGGCCCTCGTCATTGAACGTAATAATCAGTTTCACATACCTCATTGGTTTGAACAAGGCTTGGCCCTCGTCATTGAACGTAATAATCAGTTTCACATACCTCATTGGTTTGAACAAGGCTTGGCCCTCGTCATTGAACGTAATAATCAGTTTCAGCTGCGTGCCTCCTTCTTTTTGCTCTGTTGAGTAAAAAAGTTTTCACACTTAGTAATCATTGACAATGAATCTTTCTTACTACGATAATATTTTCTATGCAAAAAATAGAACTTTATGAAATAATTGCTGCCAAATATGAAATCAAATCGTGTCCTCGAAATACTTTTAAAATTCTGTGGAAGGAACTTGGTAACACTATTGCATTTTTGATCGTAAGTGACCTTAAAGCCTCATTGGATAACTCATACTTGATCATTCCTGCCAGTTTTATGGAATTGTAATGTAAATCAAGCAAATCATAGTCATTTATTTGAAAGTATAACTACCAGACAGACAGACGGACGTCGGATTGAGTGATCCATATGTCGCCTCTGCGTTGCAGACGACCTAGATATAGTTTTGACATCTACATGTATGCATAAATGCAAAAGAATACATGTATATTAGCATAAAATACCAAGTTGCATAAGAGCAAATTAACGTATATTTCATACGAAACAGAACAATCCGAGGACATGATACCTATCAAAATTTGCTTTGCTTCCTTGAATAAAAATTCAATTCATTTTATTTTATTTTTTTTTTATGCAAGGCGAAGCCATCGCACAGGGTGTGCAGACTTTATTTTATTTATTTATTCATTTATTTATTCATTTATTGATTGATTGATTGATTGATTGATTTATTTATTTATTTATTTATTTATTTATTTATTTTCATTATCATCATTTTTATTGCATTTGGAGTTTTGGATTTTAATCGTTTCATTGGCCTACATGTAAATTAGCAAAACTTCATATATATATTTTTTTTTTTCTAATTCTGATTATGTTTAATGGCCAGTATTCAAAGTGTTATTCAAATGAATTTCCCCTTAACTTCACCTGAGTGAAATAAGTCCATTTAAATCAAGCTGACACATCGTTGTCAATTACAATGTACATGTGACATACATCAAACATCAACACTTGTATATTGTCTTGTATTTTGTATTGATCAGTGTAGTTTCTGATCTACATTTTTGTACCTGCGCTGTCGTGTAAATTTTAGTCCCAGGGAAATATTGCAATCCTGTATCCAATTGGAAGGATGCTTCATTCAAATCTTTTGGAGGTTGTTTTTTTTTCCTGTGGGGGGGGGGGGGGGGGGGGGTGTTCTTTGCATTTAACTTTAAAGGTTAATTTCAGCTGATGCCCTTTGTAAACAATTTGACCAATGTAACAACAATCTCTTTCCCGTTATTTTTAATTAAACCTCTGCTATATTTTCCTTCAACATTTGTCCGATATTCAAATTGATCTTAGTAACCCTTGTATGGCGTTAAAGTCGTATAACCAGGAGCTCGAAACGGACATCCCAATATGAGGGAGCAACGACAATAAATTATCATTCGATTTTCTTCCTTATGTATTATTCAAAAAATATGGACCAAAAAAAAAAAGGAATCCGTGGTGTGTTGCCTTAATACACAGCCACAAAGCAACAGATAATTACTACCATCATACATTTTTATTTATTTTTCTCCATATCTAGTTATATTCTGTTGATTGTTCGCTTCAGGTCTGAGTCTTTCCCATATTTGTAATAATGAAACAAAAATTACTCCAAGGAATGCATGTGTCGCCTGCGAAACATAGCGACACTTAGGAATCACTTTTATATAGGGTACGACATCCGTGTGACAGACAGACGGACAAAGTGATCCCTAAGTGTCGCTATGCTTCGCAGGTGACACAAACAGTACTATTGACACATGAAGTAAAGACATTAGAAACTGAATCACTGTAGTCGGATGTACATTATTTTCACACATATTGGGTGTTTGGGTGTAATGTGAAAATTGATGCTGACAGTCATAATCCGTGCATATTAGTAACATAAGCTTTGACGGATTTTTCATGACAGATTAGGACTGTCACGGGCTTAATATATTTATCCATAAATGACGTTCTAAGATGACGTAGTTTGGGATTTTTGGATTAATATAACGAAGAGAAAATGTAGAAAGCGATGTGTTGTCGTCTGCTTGACAACAGAAAGTTCGCCCGACGTCGTCTGTCGGCGACAGGAGCCTGGAATCTTGGCGCGTCGCTGGCCGTATTCCCGAAGCGCTCCAAATAAAGTAAGAATAAAGGCGTAAAGGATAAGTCAGTGATATGAATCCGAGTTTCGATGATTTATTGCACACTTCAACGATGGATATAGAAAAGTCCAAGATGCGATATGAAATAAACAATAACAAAATCCAACTTTATCAAAGACGAGACGGATGTTGTCAGTTCAACGCCTGACCTCCGAACTAAAGAATTCTATTCAAAAATCAAGTTATAAGATTAATTACATGAAATGGCATGTTGAGTCAATATAATTGAGAGTTAAGAAACAAGTAAATTAATTTAGTAACCAAAACAAACAAATCAGTTGGTAACGTAAGTGGACATGACACT
This sequence comes from Pinctada fucata, assembly GCA_028142955.1. Lineage (NCBI taxonomy): Eukaryota > Metazoa > Mollusca > Bivalvia > Pterioida > Pteriidae > Pinctada > Pinctada fucata. Next base: position 40,271,370 of record AP027103.1, read on the forward strand.
CTGTCCCTTTTGATGTAAAGAATATATACAAATTCTAAAGAAGGATTAATTACGCAATGTGAAGGTTTGAGCGATAGACGTTGATTTAACTATAATGACCGTAGGGCAGTTTTACAATTAAACGAAAATTGAATTAATCCTAAAGAATAAATGATCTAAAGAAATAAAAGATTAACAAGAAAGTTCTCTGTAAACAAACACATTAAAATCGAATGTCATAAATTTGATTAAATGAATGTCCGAATATAAAAATGAATGTCCGAATATAAAAATGAATGTCCGAATATAGAAAAATACAAATTATGATAAAAGTCCAAAATTCCTCTATGATAATATCCCCCTTCCGTCGGGAAAACTCGTCCCGAGTTTTAGAGAAAAGTTCCACGGCGTGATCGGCGACGTCCTCTTTTGGGTTGAGCATTTACGTAAGGCAACGGAACATGTTGTGACGGGGCGTTCGGCTGTTGGAACGGAAATGTCCTCTGTTGCTGTACATGTTGCATCGGGTGATATGGCATATTACATTGCATTAGCTCATCGATTTCATTGTTAAGGTCACAAATAAGTTGTTGGTCCTTCTCATGTAACAGTTTGAACTTTTCTCTCTGTGCCATCTCCGTTGCAAGCATTTGCTTGAGTTCTTGATTCCTTTTCTCGAATTCGAGAAATTCCTTGTTTGAGTTTTTAATAAATGCCTCACAGCATTGTTTGTGCATGTCACGTTCCTTTTCCAGTGCTTGAATTTTGTCCTTGAGAGCTGACACTGCATCCTTCTGGACACTGGACACATTCATCTTATTTTTTATGTCACGCACAGTTTCCTTTAATTTTGAATTTTCTGCAATTAATTCTGAATTTGTCGCTTTTAAATTCTCCACTTCCGTTATAAAATTATGTTCCTTCACTTTGTACGATTCTTCTTGGAGATGTAACTGATGCTGGAGATCGCGCACTTTTTGTTCCAAATGAGAATTCTTTGTATTTACATCTTTGACGATTTCGGTTAGCGTTTGCTCTTCTCTGACGTATGATTCCTTGATTTTCTTTAATTTATATGTGACGGATTTGAGTTCTGTACGTAAGGTACTACGTAAATCCATGCACTGAGCAAGGGCAGCATTACTGATATTGGCGAAAGGAAACTCCTTCCGCAAAAGTACATTTTGATAAAAAGTTTGAATTCTCTGTTTGTCACGTTGAACTTTCTTGGATGATTTAGCTTTTTGCGTACATGTCTTTGCAAAATGTCCAATTTTGTGACAAATGAAGCATACCTTATTGTTAGCTGGACAGAGGCTGTTAAAATGTCCGTATCCGCATCTATCGCATGGTCGTTGCACGTAATATGAACGTAATCTGTTTGCGTCCATCGTTGTAAGTCGTCATGGGGAACGGTATACTCGCTTGACGTTGAGGCACTAGGATCTGACTACTGCAAAATATATGCAGCAGCCCCGGGTACTGTACCCTTAGGATTCTCACACCAATTATAACGAAGAGAAAATGTAGAAAGCGATGTGTTGTCGTCTGCTTGACAACAGAAAGTTCGCCCGACGTCGTCTGTCGGCGACAGGAGCCTGGAATCTTGGCGCGTCGCTGGCCGTATTCCCGAAGCGCTCCAAATAAAGTAAGAATAAAGGCGTAAAGGATAAGTCAGTGATATGAATCCGAGTTTCGATGATTTATTGCACACTTCAACGATGGATATAGAAAAGTCCAAGATGCGATATGAAATAAACAATAACAAAATCCAACTTTATCAAAGACGAGACGGATGTTGTCAGTTCAACGCCTGACCTCCGAACTAAAGAATTCTATTCAAAAATCAAGTTATAAGATTAATTACATGAAATGGCATGTTGAGTCAATATAATTGAGAGTTAAGAAACAAGTAAATTAATTTAGTAACCAAAACAAACAAATCAGTTGGTAACGTAAGTGGACATGACACTCTGTCCCTTTTGATGTAAAGAATATATACAAATTCTAAAGAAGGATTAATTACGCAATGTGAAGGTTTGAGCGATAGACGTTGATTTAACTATAATGACCGTAGGGCAGTTTTACAATTAAACGAAAATTGAATTAATCCTAAAGAATAAATGATCTAAAGAAATAAAAGATTAACAAGAAAGTTCTCTGTAAACAAACACATTAAAATCGAATGTCATAAATTTGATTAAATGAATGTCCGAATATAAAAATGAATGTCCGAATATAAAAATGAATGTCCGAATATAGAAAAATACAAATTATGATAAAAGTCCAAAATTCCTCTATGATATTAATCTGAGACCAGGCATGACTAACAGATTACTCGTATTTTGAGTGAACATATTGCACGGATATTGGCCTAAATTTAAAATGACACTCAAAACATGTTGAATAAAAAATTATCATAAAATAATAAGATGTTTTTATCATTCCTCCATCATAATTATCCTTTCGTTGTCCCATAATGACAGTATATCAGATTCTGATCAAACATATGTTCACAACCATGCGTCCCATAGGTTATAAATAGAGTATTCCTCTAGTCATTTTAGTGTTAGCGACTGACAAATCCTACCCAAAATGAGAGCCTGAACGCTTGAAAAAAAATAATAACTTGGGTCAATATCAATACTAAACACATCAATTTATCACTATTAATTTCTATATGTCAATTCAAGAAAACAGTTTTGATCTTTATTATACTATTTCATTTTACTTTTTTTTTTTTTTGCGAAATCAAGTGGTGATACATAAAATTTTATCGTTGAAAAATAAATTTCAAGGAAGATACAAGTTAAAATGACGTAAAATGAAATATAACTAACTTCAAATTTCACTTGAAAATTCTATTTTCTATACAGACTTCAGAAGCAAAGTACGCCATACGTCCTTGATATAAGAAATTAGGTCAAGGTTTTTTTTTCTAGAAAACCAACATGCTCGTTAAGATAAGGTTATTTAATGCACTTATCCGTGAACAATTATCGATTTTGTTCAGTCAATTGTATTATTTTGTGCAAAGACTAAGCTTTTAAACGTTTTATTTTTCTTTCGCAGGAAACGTAACAATTTTCAGATTTAGCTAAACGCTGAACACATTTCCTTTGCATCGTGGAGAGGAAGTAGTTACGCGTGAGACTTGGAGATTGAAACTGTTTACTATTTATAAACTTTCCCATCTTTTATGAAATATCGTTAATGTAATTTACATGTAAGAATAATTCCAATAACTGTCCTGCATTGCTATTTCGCAACTTCAGTTCGTTTATTTTAGAACATAAATTTTAATTGATTCTTTGAGCTTCAGATTCGATCTTTATCTTCCACTGAACAGAAATTTCACCCCCCTCCTTCCATTTTATGTGTAAGGGTTTATTTATTTATCAAATTAAGAAAAAATCTGTTTCTATACATATGGCCATTTCTTTGTTATTTTCTGTTTTGCGTCCTCGTGCTGGTAGGTTTTGAGCCCAAAGTCATAAAACAAAACAAAATTAAAATTATAACGTATTTTGCAAATTGAATGCGTTTTCTACAAAAATTAAAGCAAAATTGTATAATTTTTATATTTCATGTAAAATATAAAAGTACTGCCATGATTCATTGTCTATCATTCTTTTTTTGACAGAAATATGCCAAGATGACCAAATGAAACAAGTTTTTGTCAAATTCCACACAGTCATATTATATGAAAATGCAACTTTGTTTAATATGCTTATTTGTTTTTCTCCCTGGCTGGCTGGTAGGTTTCTCAATTTCAAAAGGACACAAAACAGAATAAAAACAAGAAATGACCTATTTATAAATCTAATTATTTACTTTCTTAGTATTAACTTTGAACATGTGTATCATTTCCCCTTTTACCTATAGACACTTTCAATGACATACATGATATGTACTACTATTCAAAATGAAAAAAAGTAGAAATACTCTACATCTTTCCTGTTAACTTTCAAGTACTACATTCGTATAACGGAGTTTTTGTAAACCCTCCAAACTTTGCGTCCCCATGTACTAACCTACGGATGGCCATCTCTCCACCATTCCGTGGACTGACTAGATGAGATGGTGTAGTTATACGGATTGCATGCTCAGGTAGCCCGATACAATGTACTTACCTATGTCGATGACAGGGATCCTCCAGCAGTCCGTAAATGGCCGGATCATCAGGGTCATACATAAAGTACTGACCTGCAGATGAGATGGTGTGATTATACGGATTACATGCGTCCCGATACAATGTACTTACCTACGTCGATAACAGGGAGGGTGGCCATCTCCTCCACCATTCCGTCAATGGCCGGATCGTCAGGGTCATACATAAAATACTGATTTATACCCTTCTGAAATTTCTCCCAGTTCGCTAGACCAGATCTGTTAAAAATAAAGCAAAGAAATTATTTTTGATATGAGTTCTTTTTTTAAGCCCCGGAATCAAAGATTCGGGGGCATATAGTTTTTGGTCTGTCTATCTGTCTGTCTGTCTGTCTGTCCCAAAAACTTTAACATGGGGCATTAAGCCGCGGAATCAAAGATTCGGGGGCATATAGTTTTTGGTCTGTCTATCTGTCTGTCTGTCTGTCTGTCTGTCCCAAAAACTTTAACATGGGGCATGACTTTTGAATGGAAGGTGATAGAGCTTTCATTTTCACATGTGCATTCCTTGTGACAAGACTTTTTCATTGATACCGATTTTTATTTTACCTTGTGACCATGGCCATGAATTTTGACATACTTTTCAAAACTTTAATATTGGGCATAACTTTTGACTGGAAGGTGATTGGGCTTTCATATTGCACATTTGTATTCCTTTTGATTAGACCTTTCCATCAAAAGACCCCATAATCTTGACCTTTGACCTTCTTTTGAAAAAAAAAACTTTGAATTCATTGACAACAATGATGTTAATACTGACAAAGATGCCGATGGGGGCATTCGTGTTTCACAAGCACAGGTTTTATTTTTTCGAGGGAGGAGGTTCAGGGTGAAGGTTGGTTTATGTTTTAAGAAATCAATTTAAGAAATAATGATTCACTCTTGTTAAGCCACACTGTATTTCTCTTGGTACATTTGCCTCCAGAGACATTATATGATTTTTTTTTCAATATTGATAATTTTAATTATGAATGCAGAACTGGATTTAAGCGATATTCCTATTTAACTATTCTGAAATTAAATATCATACTCATTCAACAGAATAGAATGTGGATGCTATATTGCATGTTTCTCATTCGTGATCAAATTCATTTTCACTTTTCTTCCAACAGATCGTCGCGAGATCAATATTTTTACAATAACCCAAAGTATTATTAACATACGTATCATCTCTCAATTATAGAAAAAGTATCCAAATTCATATCTTTGAATAATAGTAACCATATTGAATTGTCATATTACTTTCCCGTCGTTTTTATTTTCTCTTCTTCTCCTATTTTATTTTCTCTTTTCTTCACCTTGGGTCGAAGTGCAATATATGCGCTTGTAAACACGTTCATAAGTCCTTGCTCCATGCCAATTTCAAAGACAGAAATTACAAATCTACATCTTAATCTAACATAGAGAACAATGTCATGATACAGTCAATAAATGTGTATTGGAGATGACAAAGCAACTCTCTGCTTGTAACCTTAGGGAATTTATACATGTAGATAGATTTACATAATACAATTATATCTAATGAGAGTGCCCATCAATGTTTCCGCAATCAATAGACTCAGTCTTAATTGTCTGTAGAAATCGAGGTGAACAATGCGAGGGAGGGATGTTCATTGCTTCCTATCTACATTTAATATACACATCGGGGGAGTGAAGTAATGATTATTACTAAGAGCCTCCCAGACCCCAGGGATTATGTCATGTACGACCTTTGTAAAAGCTTAATGTCACGAAATATGGGACAATTCTTTAATAATTGGGAGAAAAAGAGGGAAAGTGTTGATATGAAGTAAATAATGCTTGCAAATTTGATTTAATTAATTAAGGCCATTTCTTTGTTATTTTCTGTTTTGTGTCATCGTGCTGGTAGGTTTTGAAACCAAAGTCATAAAACAAAATTAAAGTAAGAAGTATTTTTGTGTTTTCTACAGGAATCGAAGCGGGGTTTTTTTATTATGTATATTTCATGTAAAAATATAAAAGTTCAGCAATGATTCAAGACCTTGCATTATCTATCATTCTTTTGCTGACTAAAATCTTTTAATAATCAAATAAAACAAGTCTCTGTCAGATTTCACATAGTCACATAATATGAAATCATATTCTTGTTTGTTTTTCTCCATGGCTGGCTGGTTGCTTTCTCAATTTTAAAAGGACGCAAAACAAAATAAAACCTAGAAATGGCATAATTAATAAAATCAATGTAAAATTCAATCAAATAAAATTAAAGAGTAGATCACAAAAAGCGAATAAAGGCAGGAATAATTTGAGAGCAATAGACTGAAGAGGAACTGATATTGAACGAAGTTAGATATTCCCATTGTTTTTCAAAGAACTTAATAAAAATTAGAATACACGAATTCATTAATAGAAAAATAGAGATAAAAGCCCAATACATCTATTTCATCAAATATACTATATTCATACAAATGTATATTGCTAACCTCCCTCTTTTCAACCAATCAATATAAACCCCATTCACTATTTTATAATTTGCTTGCCATCTTTTGTTTGTCGCATGGAAACTAAAATATTCTGAACTAGCCTCATGAAAATGGAAAAAAATATTTCCAGGTCTTTGTATAAAATCAAGAAATTAACAATCTGGTCATGAATACAAAAATTAATTAAAGTCCTCCCCTTTAACTTATTAGTTTAATGCACGTCCCAAATTAGCCACGTTGGCTTTTTGGAAAGAATATATATATGCCCGGACAACGCCCACCCCGGGGCGAGGGAAATTATGCAGTAAACTTGTGTAAATAATTTCATTTTAATGTTTCTGAAGAACAAACAAAAAAGGGGGAGCCTTGCCATGCCTGGTGGTCAGATTTACAGGTGATAGCCTTCTGAATTAATTACTTAACGGTGACCCTTCTTGACATCGGCCATAAAATGATCTCCGTCTACCTTAACGAGGGTCTTCATAAACCAACACACTTACATATACTGTTGATTACAGCTGAGAACCGTGAATTAACCTTGTAAGTATGTGTACAAATTTCGAAAAAAAAAAAAGAATGTATCATTTCCTATTTAATTTCCTTTCATAGAATGTTGGGATAAGAATGGTGACAGCGGCGGTTTACTTTTGTTGTATTCTCATCATAAAACATCATTCAAGTTTGTCCATCTTACATTAATTCCTTGATCTCATGAACTCGGTGATTAACCAAATTTTGGTAAACCTTTTGTTGAATCCAAAAGTTTAATCATGGTACTTATCAATGTACCAATATCCTACTCTAAATCAAGATATCAGATACATGTTTTTGTTTTGTTTTGTTTTTGTTTTTTGTTTGTTTGTTTGTTTGTTTGTTTGTTTGTTTGTTGTTTGTTTGTTTGTTTGTTTTTTTTTTTTTGTCAAAGAATGAAGTAATGTCCTCCGTAGGGAAGTTTATATATAATAAATAACAATGAACACTCTATATCCACAAATTTTCGGCCACTCGGTGTTTATCAAGTGGAAAAGCTCGAATATAAATTAGGTTTTTGATTTCCTATTTTTCCAATTTCGGAAAAGAAAATTCCCAAGTCGTAATTAGTACAAATAATCTTGTAAAATCTTGTATTTTTGCAGAGTTTTGGTGGTAAAAGGTAGATTTTTAATTAATGAAGTTGAATTTGATAGACGTAAAACATAAAGGGAAATAATTTATTTTACACAAAGATTGCTACATGTAATATTGTTTTTAAAATATCGTAAAGAATTGTCACGATGAAAATTGTGATGTGCTCACTTTCATTTTATAAAAAGGAAAGTTAGAAAAAGACAGAATTTCCAAATTATGTCGTCCCCCCCCCCCCCCTGCTGTGGACCCAGACCAATTCCCAATACGCTGAAAATGAACACTGTTTGGATTTTTTTAATGAAATGTTATATGTATTGAATAAACTTTGAAAATTTTATCCCATCCTTGAAAGTTAACAAAAATAAGGAGGAAAAGATCCAAAAACAACTTTTGAAATAATGAATAAAGGGAAATATACGTGATTTCCATTGGTCCTCGAGAATCTTCAAAGTCGACAAAATGACGATATCAGTGAGACTTGAGACAAGTCTCAGTGTGAGATTATTTCTCATCAGACGTCTCTCTCACAGGAACCTAAGTAGACAGGCCTATATCGCTGTATGGATTATAAGTATTTACATGGTTTTAATTAAAAGCCGGGGGGATTCTCCTAGGAATCAAAAATGTAATTCATCTAGGAAGAACTATACATTAATTCTGAATCTTGATGGGAACCTACGTCTGATTGAGACCACTTGTGTCAGTTTAGATGAGAAATAAGGTATAGATATATACAAATTTTCGATGGGATAGAAAGAACCAACATGACAACTTAACATGTCAAGAGACAACGAGAACCGAAGAAATCATAGAGCACAAAGAGGCACGCACATAAGCCCAAAAGAAAGAAACACACATACATCCTTTGTGCGGAATGTTGCGGTTGGTTTGGCTGTTCCTTGTAATGGAACGCGCCGTTCCGGCGGATCGGGTCAGATCCTATGGCACGTCTAGGACTGACGTTCCAGGATATTTCAATATGGCGGACATGGTTACGATCCCCTTATATTGCAGGGAATTTTTATTGAATTAATGTCAAATATATAGACGAACGAACACGCGTACGCACTGTAGTGAGACGTTTATTCTGTCACGTCTTGAAACACTGATTGCACGAGGAGATGGACAAACGGAAAGTAACAAACACAAAAACACCACGTCATTAAAAAACACAAAAGTCGAAACATAAAACAAGGAGAACAACAAACAAATGTCAGAGTAGACTATTTAAACGTGAGTAAAAAGGACTGTGCTCAGCTTATCTTGTTTGAAAATATTCATTTTGTTAAGAATCTAAAATAAGGCAATAAATCATATGTCATATTTTCTAAGGCAGGTAAAATTTCACATTATCATATAATTTCAATATAATAGGTATTTATAAATCTTGAATATAATTTCATTTTTTCATACACAAGATATCATAAATCTACAATCTACAGTATTGTAAAATGAAACTATAACCTTTTATATACTTTTTTCAAGCTAGCTCGTTTGTGTCTCATGGATGCTCGAAATAAAGACTTGAAGAAAGCCATTGCCTTATTTTGAAGATTTTTCAGAACAAAATCTATCATTTTCCATTGTTTTATAGCCTTTAATTTCTGACGTAATTGATTTTCCTAATGATCAAGTTTTTGACGTAGACATGCCGACGTAATAGATGGGATGTGAAACGCATCACGACACACAACTAACCCTCAAGACAATAAATGCACAGTAATCAATCACAAAAACCTGAATGAAAGGGAAATAGTCACTAATAAATAGGTAGATTAAGCATGTAGCCACAGATGATTAAATCAAAAGAATTTTTTTCTGAGATCTCTTCTCTTCCTCTACTTCTCCTTCTTCATGTCACTTTTTGTTTGTTTGTTGTTGTTTTTTCGCAATTTTTCTAGGTCAATTACATGCGACATCAAAAGATTCTTCTCATAATAGATCTTTATAGATTTTAATGGACTCCTTTGTGTAAAAAAAAGTTTAAAAAACCTGTTTGCTTTTGCCGTTAAACGCCAGGGACCTTAAATTACACATGTTTACAATGAGAAAAGGGGGAAGGAGGAAAGGGGGAGGAGGGCTGACAAGACTACATTTACAAATGTATCTGATTCACCTCTCCTATATAGGTAAGATGTCTTTATTTCTTGTCATCCCTCCAAGGCATATACTAACATTACAATGAAAGTCTGATATAAACAAGAATGTATATTCGTTAAGTAACATGTATGAATATGATATCTTAATTAGGCATGTCAATAACAATACTGTTATTGTCTATTTGTTTTACGATGGTGACATGGAAAATGACAAAATATACATATTTACTCGTAGTAAAATAATTGTTTCCTTTTGGGAATAACTTTGTTATTGGCATAAAAGAGACCAATATAGTAAAGATAAGTACATGTAATACCTTTGAATAAAGATTTAATTCAGCAAAAACTCAAGAGAACGGACTCATATAAAGAAGGTAAAGACGACCTTGGATTGAACTAAATTGAAAAAAAAAATCGGAGATGCATGTTAACTTAATTTTGCGAGGTACATGCACTTTAAAGGGTTCATACAAAGGTAACCGTCGATCTAGCTTAGTTATAGAGGAATTGATAATGTCCCTCCCAAACAAATTATAAATAAGGACCCTCCCAAACAAATTATAAATAAGGACCCTCCCAAACAAATTATAGATAACTTACCCATCATAGTTCCTATACGCTGGTAAATAATTCCCCCTCCTCCGATTTCTCTTCTTTAAATTCCATAGTAAGGAATCATACGGTGTCAGTCTTAATTCGTCAAAATCAAACATTCTTCCATTGTAATGCTGAAGTTTTCTGAACATTAAATCCACTTCTTCATCAGTAAAATTCCCATGCAATGTCCTAGTTTCACCACTGTTTCTCCTTGTCAAGGGCTCCTCCTCCGCGGGTTTGAATTTTAACACCTCCTCCCCACCCTCTGGGCTGAAATCGTCGCTGGTGTAGTTACTTTTGTTCAGCCGTTTTCGTATAGCCGATATATGAGCGTCCGATTCCATGAAAAATTTATTACGGTCTCTTGTTTGAACCATAAAAGAAATAGCATTATATCCATTTAGATTTTTTGGTAATTTATCTAGTAAGAAAACACATATACACATAAAACATATAATAATTCCTGAAAAAGCGACTCGTTTCTTGAGCTTCATTCTTGGATGTCATCTCATTTCCCTGGTCCCTTTTTGGTACATTTAGGGACTAAATAGTCTCGCCCACATAATGCTACCAACACCTTAAAGTATAGTATCACTTTGCATTCTCGTGTAGCTCTCACATAATGATATGACAGCGGACTGTCATTCACTACCTTACGCACCGACTGGTAAGCTTGAGTTCCCGCCCCTTACGAGATCTCGATCAAGGGAGCTTCATTTAAGAAAACACTCATCTCTTTAAGCTTTTCCCATCTGTTAATTACATTTTTCCGAGTTTCTCTCTCACTCCAATTTGATCGTAACAACACGTGAGAAAAATATGCAAAAATCCAATGCGTATCGAGGTCATATATACATAGCTAGAGAATTATGAATGTCTTGCAAACAAGTTCGCCTGAATTTTAATTTTTCAATATGAGAGAGTTTAAACGAGCGTCCCTGGACTGTGAAATTATAAAAATCTAAGTCAATAAAGACCGCGCATTTACATGTAGTTAAAAATCTGGAACCGCTAAACAAGTGACGCAGAAAAAATAGAGACTTGCAAAATATCGCTAGAATATCAAAATAACGATAATGCTTGTACAATCGACAGATTTCAATCAAATCAAGTTTCTGAGCGCTGTAAGTCAATACAAGCCGGAGAATGGTGGTTTATCGCTTTGGTTTTGTAAGTAAGAATTGATTTAGCTGTAAAATTAATATTTCTCTCGAGGACAGGGGCTTTAGCACAGGAATTATCAATTTCCAAAGACACGTAAACCACAAACATTGGCGAAAGTTGTGAAACAGTACAGTGCTAGAACCTTTAAAGACACTGAATGTTTCCCAGTGCTGGGCGATTTTTTTTTTCTTTTTCGAATTCGACGTTAAATCACGAAGTCCTAATGTTTCGTTGGAACGATGGGATATTCTACTACAATTAAACTCAATCTTGCTCTGCTACTCTAACTGCTAGTACAGTATCCAAGTCCAATTTGCAAGCTTTGAATCATCAAACACCTACATCAATCGTAGAAAAAAAGAGGAAACTTATTAAAGTATGGCAAACTGAATTATGACAGATGGACAGACGACGGACTGATAGACTGACAGACAGCTTTGTCAGTTGGGGACTAAAAAGTAAGGACTCTTTGTCCAATATTACATGTAATACATAATTAAACCATTCTTGAATTTTGCTGTGCTTCTGTAGAGTTCACGCAGTCATGGATACCTGACGACAAAGACAGCTGTGATGACCGAAAGCAGACGTCAATCTACAACAGAAGTGACCATCACAGAAGACCATCATACAAAATGTATACAAGATTTAATTATACGACTGGTAATCAACATCGCAGACTTAGTATTGATTTATACTCAATGTAATCACCTAGGTGATTTGTACCTAGCTTAGCAAATATCAGCATGTTCATTTTGTGATAATCAAAGGAACAATATGAAGGTGCACAGGGGGAAGAAGTCAACATATAACTGTAAAGTCTACACTAATAAATGTAATTAATTCATCCAATGATGAAACAGTTGAAAACTCGAAGAGAGATCATAATTTCTATCATGCTTGACCATGCATGCACGTTTAATTATTATTATGCATATCAAGCGAGTTGTAACCAAATATGAGAAAGAGCGACTGCCAGACGAAGAGACACAATGAAAAACGGCATCAGACAAATTGATCTCCCAATGTCGCTTTCTATACAGACGACATAAAAATGCCACAAAAAACTGATTCAGTGAAACGTCAGAAGTTGACAAACTTAACATTTTCAGATTTGACTTTTATTAATACTAAATAGTCTATCTGATTCTGAATCATTTCAGTAGACATCAACATGGCTCAAAGATCATTCGATGTACAGACGACCAAAATCAAATACAACAAGACCATGTAACACAAACCAAGCCAAAATTCAAAAAAAAACAAAGGAAGCTCAGGCAAAATTGCTTCCGAATACGAACTTTACTTGGGGTATAGAAATACAAAACTCTGAACGGACACCGATTGTAAACATTTTTTGCCCGTGTAAAAGTACATTTGTACACTAATGTTAAAGTGATTAGGCTTTGTGTGTGTGTGCAAGTCTTGCTCTTTTTTTGTGGAACTTTTCAGTCAAGCTATCAAGTTAAACAAGCGTTATTTCACAGGTTCTCGTATTCCAGAGGCAGAGAATATTTATGGATATGGCAAAGATCTATGAACCTGTTAATTCCTTTTTCTGTTGGAGTTGGGTTTATGCGACAATGAAGTTGGAAATGTCAACAACCCCTATGTAGACTGAAGATCTTGACCACGTTCCTTTCAGTGTTTTATCTGGTAGTTACAATGTGATGAATAAATTGGATGACGGGGCACTTGAGTGAGCAATACATTTGTTGGCATACTTTGAATATCAGCTTCATATAACTAATGACGAAGTAGAACATATCTGACTGTGATTGACCACTATAAAATCAATAAAGTCATAACATAAGACATAACATGAGATTCAATATAACATGAGATTCAATATCACATTTTTTTTTTCAATATTACATTTTGGCATAAAGTACAACTATTGATGTAGCATGTTTTGGTTGATAAGAAAGTAAGGGATCTCCAACAAGACTCGGCTGCATCACCCACAGCAAAACACAGACACCCCCCCCCCCCCCCACTGTGAAAACAACCCACACAGAAGAAGGGGCAGGAAATATCAAAATTAACACTTAAAAAATACACATAAACTAAAGAGACCAATGACCAACTAATGCCGACTTGAGACGTCCAGCTCCTTCAACAAATATGAGGTGGATTGCTGTCAGATTACATCTTCCAAAGATGGTGAAACGCATATGAGAAGAAAACATCTTCTCAAAATCGATATTTTTTAATTCCTATGAACTGAAAACACTCGTATTTCCTCATCTTCAACAAGGTACATCAAATGAAATATTCAATTTTCTTTTCCTCATTGTTTCATATATATATATCATATCATAACTCACTCAATCAATGAATATTTTAAATTCAAATCCAAATCCAAATCACGATGTACATATCTAATGATTGGCGCTAATTAAGATTCAACACACTTCAAATATGTCATATTTTATTGTCGAATTTGACTATGGGTCCATTTATACATGACATGACGAACTCATTATTTGATTCATTTAAAATTGAAGTTTTGCTCATACATCTTAATCGATAACACAAATCAATCTATAACATCATTAAATACATTATTATGTTAATAGATAATAATCACTGGAGTAAAATCGTTCTCGTAAATATGTCCTATTTCTGGCAGTTTCCTATGATAACGATGTCTGAACCTCAAATGCCCGTCCTGTCATCATGGATGGACTGAAATAGATTAGAACATTCTATTTCTAAAATTATCAATAGCCCCAATTGAATGATATTTCATCATATCATATCTTATTTAATTTAAATCTACATAAAACATGCGCCCTTTGTACTAGCCAGTCTTTCATTCCATAGAATTATTTCCTACCAAAATGGATAATTAAAGCTATCGAAGTTTATAGCCCGGAAGATTCGTCAACGAGTTACGTTACATAATACTATTGCTCCTACAGAAAATGCATTTCAGAATGCTTGAAACTTTTTCTAATGCTTTTAAGGTATTAGGTATTAGGTATAATAACAATATTGCGAGTTACGTTACATAATAATATTGCTCCTACAGAAAATGCATTTCAGAATGCTTGAAACTTTTTCTAATGCTTTTAAGGTATTAGGTATTAGGTATAATAACAATATTGCGAAAAAGCTAGAATTTGTATATTTCCATTTCTTACATATTTTTAGATATTTGATATTTTTTTAATGTTTCATTCAATTTATGGTCCCGAACATTGCCGAAGTCGTGCAAGACGGCCAACTTCGTGGTATTTATTTTTTCTATTACCAAAACAACCGAAAGTAAAGTATTATACCCCTAATGCCTATAAGAAGTTAACTACGAACGTCGGGAGATCTTGGATTCAAATCGTAGATCATATATCAGGGGTGTAAGTAATATCGTAAAAATTACAACGGAAGAGTGGGCAGCTCTTCCAATGAGTTTTTAGCTCACCTGAGCGTAGCTCAAGTGAGCTGTAGTCATAGCGCGCCGTCCGGCGTAAACTTTTTACATTTTTCGACTTCCCCTCTGCAACCGCTGCACAGAATTTCACGAAACCTTACAGGAAGCAAGTACTCAAGGTCCTCTACCAAGTTTGTCTTCTTCGTGCCGATCGGTCAACAAATATGGTCGCCGAGGGCTCTGATTGGCTGATACATTTTCGAAATCTCCAAAACTGATGCATTTCGTGAAAACTTAAAGGAAGCAAGTACTTAAGGGCCTCCACCAAATTGTCCACTATCATTATTTTGTCTGCAACTCAAGTGAGCGATGTGACCCCCTTGGGCCTCTTTTTTTTGGGGGGGGGGATGTCTTACAGTGGTCACCCCAATCGATGGAAACATATAATCTCTATTATACGTGATCATGACCATTCATCAGTTCTAAGTACATCGCGTACTTCATCGATGATCTGGTTTCTACATCATGATCACTATGTATTAAATTAATAGCAGAACGTCCTTCGTGGCACTTACGTATATAATTGACAACACTTTCAATTTATCTAATAACGTAGAGCCGACGAAATATCTCATAACAAGCGAATCTGACGAAAAATAAAAAAAATTGTAGGGAACTTTGATTGACAACTGACAGCTGGTGTGGAAGTATCAGCTCAGATACAAATAAGGAGGTAAAGTTCTCAAAATCTCCAAGTGCTGCTGATTTGGCAATGTGTAATCAAAGCTTGGTATAACGATGATTGAGCGATAGGATGACTTCCTTAAAACAGATAAAAATCTGAACGTCATAACGCACATAAAAGAATTAAGTAAAGCGCGGATCTAGGGGGGGGGGGGGGTGTTCAATATTTAGGGTGCCAGGACCTTCCTCTGGTATTTGCCAAAGTCCTGATTTTCCCTTTTTTTTCAAAATCATAGGATGGATAATACACCATACTAACTCCCCCTTCCCCTTGATGCACGCTGGATCCCTTTCTACGGACTGGACCCTCCATAAAGAAAATAAATTCTGGATCCGCACGAGTACGTTACTAATCATTTCGTGATGAAGAAAAAAGTGGGAGAGGAGGGCGTAGTCATTCATAAACACACTTGTACATAAACTAATAAGATGAGATCATAGGACGTGATTCTTTTATGATAAAATTAACGTAGTTGTAAATTAAAGGATACTGCGAAGAAACTTTAGGGTTATTTGTACCGATACGTCAGTCGTCATTCGAGACTCAAGGAAAATTTCCATTTCGTTAAAGAAATGACATCTTCTAAAAGTTCATCGTTCAGATTAAGAACGGTTAAGATATATTATGCCTTTTAATAGCCAAACTTTTAGAGAAAGAACGGTTAACAAACATATAAGGCTATCCATAAATAACTATACAGACAAGGAAATCTCTCTAAATTCTTTATTAGTTTATCCACATTTTTCCATTCTGAACTTGAAAGATCCATAATAATTGGCTTCACATTATTCATAATTATGAATTGTGATAACAAAATGTAAATAGAAAAATTTTTCATCAGCAAATTTTTTTCCCCGACGATTGTAATTTTTATACAAAAAAAGAATAAAACTTTTAAAAATGCAAATACTTTGGTGAAGTGTTTTACATTTTCTGTTTAAGTATTTGAATGGTCAAGGTCAGGGTCACTGGGCTTAAAAATGTTGGTATCAATGGAAAAATCTTGTGACAAGGAATACACATGTGAAATATCAAAGGTCAAAGTCAATGTAATTTTTTTTTTTTTGGTATCAATAGAAAGGTCCTGTCATAACGAATACACATGTACACAATGTCATGTGAAATATGATAGTCCTATCAGTTACCATAAAAAAGTGATGCCCAATGTTCAAGTTTTTGAAAAATAGATCAAGGTCAAAGTCATGAGATAAATATTTTGGTATCAATGGAAAGGTCTTGTCACAAGGAATACACACGTGAAATATGAAAGCCCTATCACTTGCCATTCAAAAGTTATGTCCAATGTTAAAGTTTTTGAAAAGTAGGTCAAAGGTCAAGGTCGCGAGGTCATAATTTTGATATCAATGGAAAGGTCTTTTCACAAGGAATACACACGTGAAATATGAAAGCCCTATCACTTACCATTCAAAAGTGATGACCAATGTTAAAGTTTTTAAAAAGTAGGTCAAAGGTCAAGGTCAAGGTCATGAGGTCAAAAATGTTGGTATCAATGTAAAGGTCTTGTCACAAGAAATACACATGTAAAATATGAAAGCTCTATAACCTTTCACTCAAAAGTTATGCCCAATGTTAATTGACACACAGACAAACAGATGGAAAGGTAAACACTTTATGCCCCCGAATCTTTGATTCTGGGGGAATAAAAAGCGAGTTTGGTACATGTAGCACTTATACTTTTCTCAATGTTGGCTTTTAAAAGCAAAATTTCACGAGCGGATAAAGTAGGTCAGATGCTGCATCCAATACATGAGTCAATCTCAGCATCCCAAGATGAATCTCTTGTTTGGTTTCTGTACTTTGAAAGATACTTAGCTACCCCAAACTTCTTAACCAAGCCACCAAAGCGGAAAATATAGGTCAGATGCAACATCTGATGCATGGATTCACATCCATCATAAGATGAATCACTTGTGCAAGTTTGGTTAATGTACCATCAGTACATAGTCAGATACCGAGCTACCCCAAACTCATTAACCATGTCACTCAAGAAGAACATGTAAGTCAGATGCAGCATCTGATGCATTGGTTCACTTCAGCGTCCTAAGATTAATCATTTGTGCAAATTTGGTTACTGTAGCATCAGTACTTTGTCCAATATTGAGCTACCCAAATTCAGATGAAGAACTACGCCTTTTAGAGTTTAGCTTACAGAGCAAGAATTGGAAACAGCTATATGACACCTTTTTTAAATACACTACAGTACAGCTTACAGAATAAGAATGGCTGCAAAATATGACTTCTTTTTACAATTAAGCTTTCAGAGTATAAGGAGCAAATTTTACAGAATAATTACGGCTAACAAATATTACCGTAACGCCTTTTGGGGGTAAAAATAGCTGCCGAAAGACTTGAAGCTTACGGAGTAAGAACGGTTGTGACATCCTTTTTGGGGGGGTTATGTTTTCAGAGCAAGAAACGTACGTCTTCTAGATCTGGCGTCTTATTGGTGATGGTTACCGAAATACAATCAGCCATATCCCTGTTGGACTATAAGGGGTTTTTTTTTTTTCAAATATATGGTTGATTTGAGTAAGCAGAAAACGCTTAACTATACCAATCACCTGTTTTAATTCCTATTACGGATATTTCCTTTTTTTCTGAAAATGCCTTTTTTCCTTTGCCCTGCTATATTATTTCATTCTTTCATGAGAAATAATAATCCTCAATTCATTTTGGATGAGTTTTTCCTAAATTAACTTTTTTGATGTCCCAAAGGTTTGATGAGATTGCAGGAGAAAATCAAAAATAGCACAGGTGAACGACAAAATATTATGCAACGCCACAGTCTGTGCTATAATTAAGACGATTTGGATAGGAGGTAGCAGGAAATTAAAGGGCAACTGCCACACAGGTCTTCTTTCTATGCTAATAATGTTCACCTAATGATAACTCCATGTACAACACCTTGGTAATTGTGCATATTGCACGCTTGAACGCTCTATTGCCCGCCATTTCAATAAAACCAGCTGTCAGCGAAAGTGTGCACAGTGCAATTCGCTTGCGCCATGACTAATTGGAGAGCGTTTTACACAAAAAGCTCCAATTTCTCATGTTTATCAACATTTTATGAAAAATAAATTCATACCACGATCTAATTATTCCTGCCAGCGCAATAGGACGGTAACAAAAAGTCTCAATCACGAGGGGATTTCACCATGCAGGGCTCTCCAAGAGCTTCCGCGGGAATTAAGCGGATTGAAAACTCATCTAAAGCAATAGGCATCGGGGATAAAATGAACAACTGTAGTCTTGTTATTAAGTCATGAATTTTTCCAAACTTTGGTTGATAGGATAGATGATGCAAAGATACCAATATTTGAAAACCTGTTGAAATTTACTTGTGTACTTTGCAGAAAATCTCTCAGTTTATGTTCATGTACTTCTCGTAATAAAATCTCCAGGGAATCCAATATCCTAGTTAATATGTATTTCCCACTATAAGTCGCAATTTTTCCATCAGAATGTTTTGTTTATACTTTAACACAAAATGTGTACTTTTTTCAATGCAGATTACTTTTCGCTATAGACATAGTGCAAATTTACGCCCAGATCAGGGAGGTGGGGGTTGCCTACCTTCCTGGAATTCGTAAAATGCATATTCTTGCGATTTTTCATGTAATAAGCTGATTTTTTTTTCCAAGTTGCATAGGAAATCTATCTACATTGTAATACTAGTAGCATTCCAGAGGAATGGCATTGCAAGGATATTTGGTCGATCCTCTGCATGGGCAGGGATAGACCTTGCAGTGGTAGATTTTTTCTTCACAGGGGGGTGGGGGGGGGGGGGGGTCGAAAACAAATTGTACGTAAAAATGGAGGGATTTTTGTTAAGTTCTAGGTGGGGAGTTGTTCCAGAACCCCCACTTCACTCTAGATCCGCACTTGTTCCGTTTAATTCATTTGTGATGCAGTCGTCCCCTGCGACTCTGAATGTTGTGATAATTACATTTACCTTCATCTGCTGAATTCTTTCAGGTTGATATTTCTACCAAGTTTCTAGAGGATATAAAACAATATATTCTAAATGGACGGAAACGATTTTTAAAATATGATTCTTATATCAATGTGCCACTACACTTTTGAGTATAGATTTGAAGCAAGGGGGCTTGAGTCCCTCTTTAAATATAGTCACTCAATAATTATAATTATATATCCCTTTGTAAAAAAAGACAATTTTGCAAAATATGATTTTAGCCAGAAATTTTGATACATGTAACTTTTGGACCCAGTATGCATGAGGGATTCAACTCTTTATACTTTCAGTTTCAACCGCGTGTTTGGGCGTGGATAAAGTCATACCGGTCGTGACATATAAACCAGTCAGGATATCATGTGAACAATCATGAAATATAATAAATCTAAGATAATTCTATAAGCAAGACAAACAATCATGAAAAATAATAAATCTATGAAATTCTATCAGCCAGACAAACAGTTTTTTTTTACTGATAAAGTCCATTGTCTGAGGTTTATCATGAAATAAACATAACAACAAATCATGAACATCCCTTTATACTGAGACTTGATCTATTCAATCAGTTTTTATGTAATCACTTTTCGTAAATTTAATAAAATTTAATATCATATTCCCTGGTGAACGAGTTGTAAAATAGAGTATATTTCAACCGTGTCTAAACAAAACAGGATATATGATAAGATGATGCCTAAATAGATATTTCTAAATAAATTAATAACGATTTTTATTGGGGGGGGGGGGGGGTGTTGTATAAGGATGTAAAACAGGAGCATATTGATCCTTTACTTCAGCTTTCGTTGGTTCTCAAGAACAATTTTCATCACACAGAGGCTTGACGTTATAAGGATGTATCCCTAACGGCCCCATATAATTCAATAATAGAACTGTTCAATGACAGGTCTGTTGCATGTTGCATGCTTGACCATAAATATCTGACCTTGACCTTGAAAGTGACCTTGACCTATATTGGATGCTGAGTCTCATCATGCTTTACCATCCCTGTAAGTTTGAAAGTTGTCTGATGTATATCAAGTAAGTTATAGCCAAATATGTGAAAGTGTGACCACAGGGATTTATCACGCTAATTCCGGTTGCTTTATTTAACACATGGTAAATAAAGCAACCGGAATTGGCGTGATAAATCCCTGTGAGTATGACTACCAGACAGACGGACGCCGGACGATGTGATCCCTACGTGTCGTTCTTGCGTTGCAGGCGACATTAAAATGACATTACCCTCTAGAATGCCTCGACCCATTCGGACGTAAAGCAGGCAAGGATAGACTGGGTATTTCTAGAGGGCAAGGTCATTTTGGAGTTATATGGGGCCTTTAGGAATACATCTCATAACTTGAAGTCTCTGTACTTTAACAAGTTTAAGTGTCAATACCGACACTTTTATACCTTGACCTTGAAGCTTGTCAGGAGTAAACATCACATTTTTGACATCTCCATAACTTCACAAAAGGGGAATTCAGCAATACTCAAGGTCCTCAACCAAGTTCATGTTTTTTTTTATTCCGGACAGGTCTTATGAGAGGATAATGAAAAAGGGGGATCTGGACTATCTAAAATTCTTAAAATATGGGTTTTTATCCCTTTCTTAAACATAGTTTCTTGAAATAAGATTATCAAAACCCTCTCTCCTGAATTCTATTCATCCTCTCTTGATTTGTAAGACATTTAAAATGAGCAGACTAGCCGAGAGGAATGCCCTCTTTTCTTGTATTTCAGTTTGGTCCACTATTTCCGGATTTATCGTAAAGTGTCAGTCCGAAGGAGATGTCCGACAAAAATTCTTTCATATTGACAAAAGTTCACAATATTTTTCGTTGTTCGAACAAAATGTTTGACAAGAGTGAAACAGATTTCGGTATCTCTGTATTTCCAACCAACAGTCCCTAACCATATACCGGTAAGCTGTTTTAATCCATGTTAATTAATCATTAATTGAAAGTCTGTATCTACGTTATTGCAACTTGAGTTGTCATAATTTTCACCGATGTCGCGTAGTCGATTATAAATATTGTCACAGAGTGGCGTGGGTATTGCTATCTTTAATGAGACAAATCAGTGCTTTGTTTCTTCTCAAATGATTTATTGGCATATATAAGATATGAAGCTATGATTTTCGCATCTAGGTAGTAGTTTTCGTTAATTAAGGAAATATCATGAAAGTCCATAAATAGGGATAAATCACAGAAAGTAATAAAGTCTGTGTTTGTGAAACACGAATGCCCCCGGTGGCATCTTTGAACACTATTTTCTGTTAAGTACATGTATGTGAGGTCACTGGGTTAAAAGGTCAAAGGTCAAGGTCACGAGGTCAAAAATTTTGGTATCAATGGAAAGGTCTTGTCACAAGGAATACACATATGAAATATGAAAGCCCTATCACTTCCAATTCAAAAGTTATGCCCAATGTTAAAGTTTTCGATAAGTAGGTCAAAGGTCAAGGTCACGAGGTCAAAGATTTTGGTATCTATGGAAAGGTCTTGTCACAAGGGATACACATGTGAAATATGAAAGCCCTATCACTTACCATTCAAAAGTTATGCCCAATGTTAAAGTTTTTGAAAAGTAGGTCAAAGGTCAAAGGTCAAGGTCACGAGGTCAAAGATTTTGGTATCAATGGAAAGGTCTTGTCACAAGGGATACACATGTGAAATATGAAAGCCCTATCACTTACCATTCAAAAGTTATGCCCAATGTTAAAGTTTTTGAAAAGTAGGTCAAAGGTCAAGGTCAAGGTCACGAGGTCAAAAATTTTGGTATCAATGGAAAGGTCTTGTCACAAGGAATACACATGTGAAATATGAAAGCCCTATCACTTCCCATTCAGAAGTTATGCCCAATGTTAAAGTTTTTGAAAAGTAGGTCAAAGGTCAAGGTCAAGAACACGAGGTCAAAAATTTTGGTATCAATGGAAAGGTCTTGTCACAAGGAATACACATGTGAAATATGAAAGCCCTATCACTTCCCATTCAAAAGTTATGCCCAATGTTAAAGTTTTTTAAAAGTAGGTCAAAGGTCAAGGTCACGAGGTCAAAAATTTTGGTATCAATGGAAAGGTCTTGTCACAATGAATACACATGTGAAATATGAAAGCCCTATCACTTCCCATTCAAAAGTTATGCCCAATGTTAAAGTTTTTGAAAAGTAGGTCAAAGGTCAAGGTCAAGGTCACGAGGTCAAAAATTTTGGTATCAATGGAAAGGTCTTGTCACAAGGAATACACATGTGAAATATGAAAGCCCTATCACTTCCCATCAAAAGTTATGCCCAATGTTAAAGTTTTTGAAAATTAGGTCAAAGGTCAAGGTCAAGGTCACGAGGTCAAAAATTTTGGTATCAATGGAAAGGTCTTGTCACAAGGAATACACATGTGAAATATGAAAGCCCTATCACTTCCCATTCAAAAGTTATGTCCAATGTTAAAGTTTTTCGGACAAACAGAAAACAGACAGACAAACAGACAAACAGATAAACAGACAAACAGATAAACAGACAAACAGACAAACAGACGGACAGGCCAAAAACTATATGCCCCCGAATCTTTGATTCCGGGGGCATAAAAATAGTCCAGTGGGACTGGAATGATCCAAAACAGACAGGCTGATATAGTAAATTGACTGTTTATGAGTTGAAAAGCACATGCAATGTTTTGATGCTGAAGCTGATGGTACGAAAGCGTAGTGAAAGTTCTACATTTGTTATGAGCAAAGCAGATACGACTACACGAGATGAGAATACCAATTTTATTGATGAGCAAATGAACTGTAAGACATTGAAATAAACTCTTTTTCCGTCCATAAAATTCAAGGTCGACAGTCCATAATAATGAAATCTAAACACAATAACTAAATAACAATTATCATTATATAATTATATTACCATGGGGGTCACATGCACGGTATTTCTTCTTCCTGACTTAAGCTGACGTTTTATTCGTTTCGCCTGTTTTCTGAAATAGACAAGATTAATTTTTGAAATGGACAAGATTTATATTCCATAGAAGGTTTGATGGTATGCATCCCAATCAATTCACTTCCGAAATCGCAAATAATACGAATACACAATACCTTTAAAAAGCTAGACATTACCTTTAGCATGACTGGTTTAGGTACTTCCATCAAGTCACAGAGGTCGTTCCTAATAGGTCTAACTGTAACTACGTCATCATCCCTACAATCAGTAAGTTTAAATATTGCATCTCCTAGTGACCTTGACATTTGATTTACTGTATATTTGAGCATACCGAGTGTTAAGTTATTCAATTGTTTCAATACATCTCATTTTGTTCATTGCAAAAAGTTGACTTCTACTGCTACAATATACACTTATTGCTCAGTTGGGAGGGAGACATGACGATTTGTTAAACCCAGAAAAGTCATGTCGCCCAAGATATGACGTCGTCCACCCACGTGACGTCTCTAGCCCAATGAGATTTCTTTATTCGTCATATTAATTATATAAAGTATAACAATGTTTCTTGAAACATGAGAAAAAGTGCTGGTCAAAGTGAAAGACAATAATGTTATTGGACACAATTTAAAACTACATTAATAATGAGAACCATGTCAGGCATTCATTCATAGCAAATTATTTTTACAACTTTAAGTACATGTATTGTTTTTTTTTTTTTTCGAAAACCGTCAAGATACGATATACATTCTTTATTCACTTTCTTAATATTTTGTAAACTTCACTATGACTGTCTAACACTATGATACTTTTTGGTTTTCACAAACGTACTTTTATAGTTTTTGTGCTCTCATTTTTCAGCTCTATTGAATGTATGAATCAAGATTGATACACGCGATAAATACTGAGTACTTACCAGTTAGTCTCACTAAGGACGGTAAACACGTCATCAACTTTCTCCTCGGGTATGACGTCATCATAGGTAACCAATGCCTCGTACAGCTTGTTTGCTGTGGCCTTTCTAATCTGATGTAAGGAGAGAAAGTAATAATATACACGTATATGGAATTTTCAGACTTTTCCAGTTTCAAGAACAAGGTCAAATTGCTAGAAGAAACAAACAATATGCTAAACTTAGCATCCGCCCGTTCTATGATTAATAAAGTTTCTGAGGGACATTTTATTTTCAAAAGTTTTATTTTCATACATTGTCATTTATGACCTTGACCTTTGAACTTGAAAATTAGTAGTAGACTGCTTGAGCCTTTTATGGAAAGTACAAATGTATCATAGATTATATCGTTTGTTTTGGCTCTCACAAGATTGCCGTATGAAAAAATGAATAGGATTCAAACCCTCCGTATGACAACCACTTGTTCAAGGTCAGACAATTCTACAAATTCGAAGTTGATCTGCTTTCACAAAATCCCAGACAAAATCAAGGTTGCGAAGAATTATTTATAACGCGTGAGAGAAAAATCAATCATGTATGGTAAAATAACCCTACTATCAAGGTCAATCTGAATCAAAAAATATATATTTGTACCTTAAATGGTAAATCAAGTGGAAATGTAGGATCAAAATTCATGATGGCAAAAAAACTTTGCAACTTTAAGAAAACAAAGTTATAAGTTTTGTTCAGTCGTGCCACCATGCCCTCCACTTCTATTTTTGTAAACATACCCGTGGGTATCTGTGACATAACATAATGGAAAGCTGTTGCAGACATTTCCTCCTTGTGGGTCCAGAAAACTGCAGCAGTCCACAGAACCTGTAGGATTAACAACATTTCATGGAATTTCAAACTAAATTTTGAATACCAAATGATGAAACGGACAACTAATACATTGTTATAGATTTCAACTCCCTCTGATATTGCATTTTCTGTGGGAGCATGAATTTTTTTTTTTTTAATTTCAAGTACTTGCCTTTTTCTAAATTTCAGTTTTACAACCGAAGAGAGTAAATGACCAGTCCTAAACTGAAAAGTTAGAAAAAGGACATTTTGTATTCATACTCGGGGAAAAGGTGAAAATTGTGTTGCATGCACTTTCTGTGCAATCCAAATATTATGTTCGGATAATATCTGGCTGGGTACATACTGAAACAATCAATTGTCCCCTTATTCACCTTTTGGAGGAAGTTCAGAACAAAATGACGGAACAGAAGTTTAAACAGACCAATTCATTAAAAATCCCGACATTCTTCAGAAGAGCGTGTGAAAACAAGTAAACTGCACTCTCTTAACCTATTCTTTCAGCTTCAAAAACCTATGTAGGATCATTTTCACATCAGAATTGCCGACGTATAATGTAATTCTCCCCTTTATTATCATGTATTTGCTCTCCGACTACATGTAAGAGATCGAACAAAGGGTGAAAATTAAAGACATAAAATCTCAAGCCCATGTGTTTTTGATTGAAGCCTTCGCGTAGCATCGATTAAGATACAAATCATTTCAGATCAATTGATTTTTAGCTGCACAATCAAGGCTTATTTTGTTAAATAAAAACTTAAGGTACATACAAAGACCGACGTTACAAAAGATATCGACGGCGCCATATTTTTACTGAAATAGACAGACATCGGTCTATGGATTTTTTGTTTCATACCGCACGAGAGAGCGTCATAACAGCTGTAATACTGATCAAGGATTACAAAATCCTGTTGACAAAACGGTCAAAAGATCAGCCTTGGTGAATGAAAAGATTAAAAATATGGCAACAACTGGCAATCTGCACTAATCAATCTATAGATCGTCATTTCACACTGGGCCAATAAGTAAAGATATTTGACTAAATGTCGCAAGTTTCTGCAATATACTGTTCATGTAGACAATACTTGAAAATTAATAACGCATCAAAGAGACAGACTTTAATATTCCAAAGAAAAACGAACAGAAAAAAAAACCTGCGTCTGGACATAATAATGGAATTTTTATACACAATACCACATGTGATATTAGGGAAGAGAGTGCGCTAAAGTTTCCAGAACTGTTTACTTTCATAAAAGTGAATCAATCGCTTCATACAAATTACATAGTCCTCTCATTGAACAATGAGTATCAATTCTTGAAAATTTATATCTAAATAATATATAAATAATATCAAGCTACTATATTACTATACTAAATCATTGCTCTAGTATATTCTATACTAACCAAGATGTCATCTTTGTCAGATTATTTATTAACCCAACGTTTCAAACCAATCTCTCTCTGATATCCAGACGGACGGACGGAGATGCAAATTGGTTGATTGGAAACCAAACAAACAAAAATTGGGTACATTTTACTTTAAAACACTTCGTACTGCAGTTTCTCTATCTAAACACCGTAAAAAGCAACGAACTGAATTGAAATACAAATACACAAATTTTCGGCCACTTGGCCTTTATCAAGTATAAAAACTACTATCTATAACAATTCTAAGTAAAATCCATCCTTGCTTCTCTGGCGTTCATTGTTAATGTTTTTATTTGTTATCATCCATTCCCTCTGGAAGAAATATTTCAATCTACTCAATTGAAATAGATTGAAATTATATTTCTTCCAGGGGGAATGGGTGATATACATGTAAATAAAAAACAAACACTCGTTTACCCAAATCTTCTGCCCCTTGGCATTTATCAAGTGTACTTTTGTCGTTTTTACACTTGATAAAGGCCAAGGGGAAGAAAATTTGTGTAGACGAGTGTTTGCGTTTTAATTTGAACTGAAATAGTTTGATATTTACTTCTTTTATTCGTCTATTTATTCATTCATAAGCTTATTTTATATATCTAGGTTCGTTTGACTATTTTCTCGTTATTTTACTTCTTTATTCATTTTGCTAAGTTCAAGTGGCACGTCATATAGATATAATTGATCAAAACTCTACAAACTCTATCAATTCCCTACGTTTCCCAATAATTAATATCGAATGAAATATAATCATTTTCATACCATGTTACAAGAACTTTTTTTATTTCCTCTGCATCATCAATCACAAAAATATACGCATTTATCAAATTCCTTTACGAATAAGAAATATGCAATAAAATTTGCATTGTTCAAAGTTATAAGCTTACATAAAAATATGATTTTTTTTTAAACAATGAAAATCAACACTAGATCAATACCTTTTTTTCCCTTCCTTTAGAAATTTTATATTAATCTGTTAATGCTAGTAAGAGACAACTTGTCCTTTTTGGTGTCTCTAGGTTCCAACAAACAAAAATTTAATAAGATCTATTAAAAAAATAATAAAACCCAAAGATCTTCTGTCAACTTTGAACGTCCTTTCTGAGAAAATGATTGATGCAATAGGTTGTATAAACATTACATGACATTTCCTTTAAAAGTATTACACTATAAATAATTGATGCAGTTATTCATTTTCATCAGATCTGTATTGAAAGTAAACATAGGATAGGCAAAGATTACAAGGCTCCTCTGCAGCATGATGTTATGATTTTAATAAAATTCAAGCATTTATATATATATATATTTGACTTTGTACAAAATGTACTTTACTAGGAGCAAAATCATTCAAGTGAAAGGTCATGATGAACAAATGAAAATTTGGCCGAAGATGCAGTCAAACTTTAAGTTTTGTAAAATTGTAACTTATGGTTTCCTAAATACAGACAATTAAAAGAAAATTCAATCTAAGCAAAAATATGTCAATGGTAATTTATGAAGATGCTCCACATTGCAAATCAATGTACGATATTCTATGCAAAATTACCTAACCAATAAGACTTGTCAGAGACAACATTGCTTGCCGTGTAGGTTTTTAAAAGTAAAATGGCAATAGTTATATAAGAACAAGAAATGGCCAACCTACTGTCCTGTTCACTTATTTCAGGGCACCCTGTTTTCCTAATTTTCTCTGAAATATGATGATGTCATCTTCCAAAAAGATATCAATTTTATAGAAGCCCTTTAGTCATAACAGAAAATACCATTGTTTTGTCTGTGCGTCAGCTAAGTTAGAAATAGGACGGAAAATAAAAAGTCTACGGGGATTTTCTATAGCAAAATCGCTGAAAATGTGTGACGTCGGAGGCTTTGACGTCACTGTTTACTATTGTTGACACGGAGAACAATATGGCAGCGACTTGAAATTAACATGGGAATTTCCCGTAGACATTTTATTTTTTTCATATTGTGGTTTGAAGGCAGCTGATATGGTAAGTTGAAATTAATTTTCAGTTATGACTAAAGGAGGTCAATTCTCGGAAACAATAATTTATAGCAAACTTTTTCAGACGAAAGAATAAATCGCCCAAACATGGTGGTCTGGATTTAGTGAACAGGACAGTAATGTCAAATTCCAAGGTCATGTTCACTAGGTCAAAGGTAAAGGTCCAAAATGAAAGGTTTGGTCATGAGAAATCTACATATGAAATATCAAAACCCCAACCCTTATATTTCATGATATAAGCCTAAGTTTAAGTTTTTTAAAGTAGGTCAAACTCCAAAGTCAAGGTCACTAGGTCAAAACCCTACCCCTTAAAGTTCAAGAAATAAAGTCGACGTTAAAGTTTTTGTCCTCGCAACCAATTTCACCACTGCCAACATTCAGGCTAAGACATTAGCTCCCAAACATTCGTCACGGCTTGCTAAAAGGAATTCAGATTCAGCTTCTGTAACATGGGTCAATCTACCCATGACATGATGATCCAATAATTCAAATATGACAACTGTGGTTTACTTAGCAACCCAAAACTTCTTTAACAAGTCATTCACGGTGATAATGTAGGTCAGATGCAGCATCTGATGCATTAGTCTATCTCAGTATCCAAACATGAATCAATGGTTAAAAGATCACTTGGGCATGGTTACCCTGTCAAACAATGAAACTACAGAACTCCTTTACCAAGTTGATCAAGTTAAAATGTATGTCAAATGCAGCATCCAATACATTGGTCCATTTAAGAATTCTCATATGAACCACTTGGACCATTTTGGTCACTGAGCATTGTAAAATACTGACCTACCCCAAACTTCTTGACAGAATGAGTATGTCCAAAGGTAAATCATATATGTATGCTCTTTCAACTCAGTAAAAAGTCATGATATACTTTTGAAAATAATGGTCTTGCCCGAGTAACCTATAGAAAGAGTATTATATTTCAAACCCTCTTGTTGTGATTTTGCAAGTGAGAGACTGACAGACATAGTCAATTTAATGGACTTTCATATGTGGCTACTTCTATGGATATTCAGATAGGAATGAACAAACGCTTTAAAGTTTTACTCTATAGCTTATTCTGTCTTTTCATTGGTGTATGTTTGTGCTAAATTTGGGACGGTATCTGACGTAAAGCATTATGACGTAATAAAATTTTTATAGGAACATAGGTTTTGTAGCGTACTTTCCCTGAATTTAGCGTTGGTTTCCATAGAATTTGATGAGGTTTACATCATATACTGTCCCCAAAAGGGAGGTAACTCTGTATAACAAAAATCCTGAATACAGGAAAGCAACAAGTTGAGAAATGTAAGCCAGAAAGTAACTTACACATCAGCAGCCGATATCAGTTTGTTTGGATCTCCACTTTTGGAAATTTCTTTCTTGACTAATTCTATTGCCTCTAATGGAAATTGCACACTGAAATACAGAACAACAAGTAAAGAGATGAGTTTACCAAAAACAACAAGTAAAGAGAAGAGTTTACCAAGAACAACAAGTAAAGAGAAGAGTTGACCAAAAACAGGTTTTCCTATAACGTTAAAGGCAGTTATAATAACAGTGCTTAATATCTCTTTGAGATACATTTGAGGCATTTTATGTATAATCAACTACTACCTGTTTGTTTTGACTTTGAGAAATGTATATTTTCAATGTCAGCCAAGTTATAAATGAAGTAAGGAGTTGGGGCAACAAAACTTTTATGCAAAGTTGAAAAGTGAGCATAGATAATAAAGCCTGTGTTTGTGAAACACGAATGCCCCCGGTGGCATCTTTGTTAGTATAAACACCATTTTCTGTTGAGTACGTGAAAGATCAAAGTCAAGGTGACGAAGTCAAAACTTTTTGCTATCAATGAAATGGTCTTCTCACAAGGAATACACATGTGAAATATGAAAGCCCTATCACTTACTATTAAAAAGTTATGCCCAATGTTAAAGTTTTTGAAAAGTAGGTCAAAGGTCAAGGTCACGAGGACAAAACTTTTGGTATCAATGGAAAGGTCTTGTCACAAGGAATACACATGTGAAATATGAAAGCCCTATCACTTACCATTCAAACGTTATGCCCAATGTTAAAGTTTTTGAAAAGTAGGTCAATGGTCAAGGTCAAGGTCATGAGGTCAAAAATGTTGGTATCAATGGAAAGGTCTTGTCACAAGGAATACACAAGTGAAATATGAAAGCCCTATCACTTACCATTCAAAAGTTATGCCCAATGTTAAAGTTTTTGAAAAGTAGGTCAAAGGTCAAATTCAAGGTCACGAGGTCAAAAATTTTGGTATCAATGGAAAGGTCTTGTCCCAAGGAATACACATGTGAAATATGAAAGCCCTATCACTTACCATTCAAAAGTTTTGCCCAATGTTAAAGTTTTTGAAAAGTAGGTCAAAGGTCAAGGTCAGGGTCAGGAGGTCAAAAATTTTGGTATCAATGGAAAGGTCTTGTCCCAAGGAATACACATGTGAAATATGAAAGCCCTATCACTTACCATTCAAAAGTTATGTCCAATGTTAAAGTTTTTTAAAAGTAGGTCAAAGGTCAAGATCAAGGTCACAAGGTCAAATATTTTGGTATCAATGGAAAGGTCTTGTCATAAGGAATACACATGTGAAATATGAAAGCCCTATCACTTACCATAAAAAGTTATGCCCAATGTTAAAGTTTTTGAAAATTAGGTCAAAGGTCAAGGTCAAGGTCACGAGGTCAAAAATTTTGGTATCAATGGAAAGGTCTTGTCACAAAGAATACACATGTGAAATATGAAAGCCCTATCACTTACCATTCAAAAGTTATGCCCAATGTTAAAGTTTTTAGTTCGGACAAACAGACAGACAGACAGACAAACAGACGGACAGGCCAAAAACTATATGCCCCCGAATCTGTGATTCCGGGGGCATAAAAATGTCAAATTATATTTATGTGATTACTTGATCAACAAAAGTACTGGTTTTGGACGCTAATTCTTATTATTCAGTGGCCTTGACCTTGAAAATCAATAGGATTCACCCTCCCCAAATAGGAAACATTTGTGAAAGGTTTGGTGACCCTCAGATGATTGCTTTGTCCTCTATGCTGTTCACAAGGTTTTTGTGCCTATATTCACTTTCTCCTTGAGCTTTAACCCTTGACCTTGAAAATCAATGGGATTCATTTTCTCCCCATGGGGAACATTTGTGGAAGGATTGATGTTTCTATGACAATTGCTTTGTCTCCTATGCTGTTCACAAATCAGGACAAACACCCTCACACACTCATAGGTACCAATGCTTTATGACCTCTACAAGTTGTGAGGGGATACATAATCTACACGTAATTGTTTATATCCCTGTAACTCACCTATCATCTGACCAGAACACATGGAAACAACCTTTAGACAATAACTGATCTAGTGTTTTCAGCATTGGCTGGGACACTCTGAAAGAAAGCAAAGGATAGTATAACACATTAACAGAACACTGTACATACTGAATACTTCCGTGAGAAACTGGTTAGAACACAGACCTGCCTAACTGTTTCTCACCATAAACGTAGTATTTTGCTCAAGAAAGTGTAATTTTGAGGACTACAGTGTAATATGAACCACTGATTGTAATTTTGAGAAAAACATCGTCTTTTCCCTGCTTCGACAATTTTAGTAAATCTTTACCATTTATGTACTTGCCTATACGATAAGGAAGGTATTTGGTAACAAAAGTTTTAGGTGTGAAATGGAGTAGCAAAAGCGTAGGGTGTAAGTAAAGGTTGAAAATCATAAAATATACGCCAAAATTGTAAAAGAAGGCAGGTATGAGAATAGTAGCTTTTCATAATACAGACTTTTTTTCTCTTCTATAAGCCTAACAATATTACAGCGAAACAGGCAAAAATTGAGGCAAAGTGACATTATAACATAATCATAAATTACCCCACATGTCATTTTCCTATTATTATAGATATTAGTATAGTTTAAATGAGTGCAATTGTATTCAAGTACCTTCACATTGTGACAGCACTATCTCTGCTAAAATATGTAATCCACTTTAACAAGTAAACATGCATTATTCAAGTAATTGAACATTAAAAGTTATACCATAAGCAAACAAACAATATAGAAGCTTACCTGTCATCTTTTTGATAATCTTTGAATATTTTGAGCAAAACATCAGCAAAATGTGCCATTTTCTTTGAATCTTTACTTATATCTCTGAGATAATACTCTAATGATGTACTTGAATGTATCACCTAGAAAATAAAAGAAATTAATATCTGAATTCTCAGATCATGAATATTTCTCTGCATAGAAAAGAAAGGTTAGTCAGAATATGCAATGAAAACATGTACATGTATTTCAACTGCAGAATTTTTCTCACCAAATGCTCTCAAGAAAAAGAATTTTTTTGTATGCGTGTGTATTTTTTTTTTCTTTTCGCTCAGAGTATTTTCATTCCTTTGTTATGGTATTACTATGTTTTGCTAATATTGTGATATGGTTCTGTTATAGTTTTGATATTACAATGTTGTTATGCTAATACTGTTTTTCCAAATTTCAGCCTTGACAATCCATGACTGAAGACTTACTACCAGTAATAATGCTGTGAGAGGAATACTTCTACTCTCCTGTTCACTAAATCCAGAGCACCTTTTGGTGATTTATTCTGTTGTCTGAAGAATTTTCCTATTAATCATTGTTTCCACGAATTGACCTCCTATAGTCGTAACTGGAAATTAACTTCAACTTACCCTATCAGCTGCCTTCAAAGCGCAGTATGAAAAATAAAATGTCTACGGGAAATTTTCATGTTAATTTCAAGCAGCCACCATATTGTTCTCCATGTCAACAATAGTTAACAGTTATGTCAAAGCGTCCGACGTCATGCATTTTCAGTTATTTTACTTTAGAAAATCCCTGTATACTCTTTATTTTCCGTCCTGTTTCTAACTTAATTGAAGTAGAGCCAAAAAAATATTATTTTCTGTTACAACTAAAGGAGTACTATAAAACTTATATCTTTGGAAGATGACAAGATTTCTAGACGATCCGTCTACAAGCCATTCCGTTCACAGTCATCCGTCCATAAACGATCCGTCCACAAACCAATCCGGTGAGACTCACTAATGATTCTATAAGACTCACTAATGATTCTGTGACACTTCCTAATGATTCTATGAGACTTACTAATGATTCTGTAAGACTTACTAATGATTCTGTGAGACTTACTGATGATTCTGTAAGACTTACTAATGATTCTGTGAGACTTACTGATGATTCTGTAAGACTTACTAATGATTCTGTGAGACTTACTAATGATTCTGTGAGTCCTCCTACACTAACTGTTAGTCCTATTAATACGCTGTACATATAGGTGTCTAACTTTAGTAACTTTGTAAATCTACGGAAAGTATCCGAGGGCGCCGCCCAGTTTATCTCCTCTATCTCAGATCTGTCACAATCAAATATCAAATCATTATCATTTACACAAAAAAGATGCTTACTGATTAAAATAACACTGTCAGATGTTGAGGATAGACAGACTGACAAAGAAGGACAAAAACTCTTTAAGTCCCCATCTGGCTAGCATGTAAAGTTTACTAAGAGAGGTCCTGCTCAGATTATCATTAGGGACTTGTAATATGGTTTTCTTTAATTGTTCTTTTTAAGGTTTAACAATGTGATATAAAGAGAAAAAGTAAAGTAAATAGACTTACAGAGGAAACACTTTAATCAATTCTTCTTTTTGTGGAATATAAGGAATTTCTGGTCTGAAGGAAAAACATCAAGATTGTAGTAAATCATGACCGATATGGAAGATTTTTGAGACATTCTAATAACCTTTCATTTCATGTTGGAAGTTGAAAACAAGAATGCTTGAATCTTATGATTGTGTGAAACATTTACCCAATTAGCAACATTTACAAATTTGTGAAACTCTGAAGAGAATGTCCCTCCAATATAGAAATGATACAAGACCAAAGTTTTGCAAACAATCCCAAGTAAAAGTAAGTTTCATCATAATAAATATCTTTTTCCAACTTAACTGATTATTCTGTGGCATCAGTTGACAATCAAAATGGTCTCTTTACTCAGTTTATTTCAGGGACACAATAAGAATTTTTACTTACTTGTGGTATAAAAGATCGGAGAATATTTTTCCTGCACACGATCTTGTTCTATCGATTTTCTCACAGCTCTGTTGAACAATGCTACAGAATAAGTTTTTACATCTGAAAAAAAAATTAATATTTAAGCAAAATAAAAATCCTATGACATGATTTTATAAAAGAGTTCATATTATGACAACACACATGCATACAGGAGCACTTCTGGTCTATAGATTGACGATGTCCGTATGTCATTCCATCTGTCCGTCTGTCTGTCCGTACGTCTGCTGTCAACATTTTGGTTAAGTATCTGGTTGAGGCAAAATCTAAGGAACTATATGCAGTAGAAAGTTTATATCATACATGAAGCTTGCCCATCACAAGACCTTTCAATTTATGCCGTAACATTTGACCTAGAGACCTTGACCTTGGACCTAGATTCTGGTTAAAGTTCCTGGTTTAAGCAAAATCTATGGAACTGTATGCAGTAGAAACTTTATAATATACATGTAGGTTGGCCATGACAAGACCTTTCAATAATTGCCGTAACATTTGACCTAGTGACCTTGACCTTGGACCTTGACCTAGTTAAAGATTTTGGTTAAAATTTCTGGTTGAAGCAAAATCTACGGAATTGTATGCAGTAGAAACTTTATATCATACATGTAGGTTGCCTCTGACAAAACCTTTCAATTTATGCCGTATTATTTGACTTATTGACCTTGACCCAGTTAGTGACAAAAACTTACTTTGCTATCCGGCCATACCGTCTTTAGCAGTGTTTTATTTTCTTTTCAATTTTTAATATACATGTACATGTACTGTTAATGTTGTTATTTTTGCTGGGGAAAAATTTCGCGATTATAGCATCAATACGTTACGCGTGGGGGAAATTTTCGCAATAAAACTGTCTTTCCCATTGTAAGAATGTAGCGGGAATTTTTTTTCGTGTGGGGGAAATTTTCACGAACTCTAAAGATTAGCGAAAAACACAAAAATTACCCCCACGCGAAAATTTTAAAGTTTACAGTACTTGATCATTTCAACTTGCTTACAAAGTGATCCACAGTCACTACTATACATGTACTTACATGTCTTTTGTGATTAAACCAGGTGCTTCTTTTGCTATCAATGAAGTAAGTTCTTGTAAACCCATCATACTAGCTTCTCTAACCCTGAAATTATAAAATACTGTGTGTGCAGAAACATTCAACATAATGTACAATTACTGTAAACATTTACAGAGTGGAAATTAAAATGAAAGTTTAGTGAACTTTCATAGTGACGAGCTACAAATTCCCTAAAATAGACAGTTTAAGCAGACTGATATGTCAACATTTGTCTGCTTAGGGTGCCTATTTGAGATTTTGACATAATAATGATGAATGTAAATAATTTCAAGTCATTATTAAAATTTCTATGCTGTCCCTTATTTTGAAATCTATCTCTCATCTTGCAGTAATAATACAGTGAAAGACAATATGGCAAACATGTAAACATTTTGCACTATTTTGAAATTATAAGATGTAAATTCAGGAATCGAGAGATCGTCAAATGTCCAGACACCCCACCGGAGCATTGTCTGAAGGGCCATTTAATTGTGACACAGAAGTCTGCAAGCAGGTGAATGTTAGACATTTAGCGATCAAGTACAGTTTACTCTTGTTTACTCAAACTCTGTAAACTCGAATTTCCGCTTAACTCGAACAGTTTTAAAAGTCCCAATTTGCTGCTATTGATTTCTATGCAATTTTACTCCTGATAACTCAAATTCCAATAACTCGAACTTTTCGTTAAGTCAAACTAATTTTAGGTCCCATAATTCATTTTACACTGAAAATTTATCTCAATAAGTCGAACAACAAATTAATTTCAATTTTTAAACAAAAACAAATTTATTATAAGGAGATCGGTGGACCTATAATTGATACTCTCTTGCTATGGAGTTGTAAATATAAACATAAAATCTAGCTTGATCATTAAAAGTGGACAACATGAACATTTGTGAACAGTAATAGAGAGAAGGGAAATAAGTCTTTTGAAAAATTGATTGCTGATCATGTACTCAATAATCCAATGATCCAACTCCTGATAAGTCAAACTATTTCTGATGGTCCCCTGAAGTTCAACTTATCAAGAGTAGACTGTAGTATATAAAAGTATCACTATCCATAAACCTCTACGAGACTTCAACAAAGAGGAATTTGTCTATCATGAAGTACATTTCTGTAATAGCTTTATTAATGAACAAATTTTAATATACATGTAAATTAGTTTTATGGATACCCACCATGCCCCAGCATCCCCCCTACTGTCTAGTGTATAGTCCCTCATGGCAGTGAAATAAGCATCGTAGATTTGTTGTACGTTATCATTACAGACGATCACAGACTTGGATCCACTTGATTGTACACCAACTGCCATACATACTCTGAAAGACAAGAAATATAAAGCCTGTGTTTGTGAAACATGAATGCCCCCGGTGGCATCTTTGTTAGTAGAATCACTATTTTCTGTTAAGTACATGTATGTGAAAGGTCAAAGTCAGGGTCATTGGATTAAAAGGTCAAAGGTCAAGGTCAGGAGGTAAAAAACATTGGTATCCATGGAAAGGTCTTGTCACAAGGAATACACATGTGAAATATGAAAGCCCTATCACTGACCATTAAAAAGTTATGCCCAATGTTAAAGTTTTTTAAAAGTAGGTCAAAGGTCACGGTCAAGGTAACAAGGTAAAAACTTTTGGTATCAATGGAAAGGTCTTGTCACAAGGAATACACATGTGAAATATGAAAGCCCTATCACTTACCATTAAAAAGTTATGCCCAATGTTAAAGTTTTTTAAAAGTAGGTCAAAGGTCAAGGTCACGAGGTCAAAAATTTTGGTATCAATGGAAAGGTCTTGTCACAAGGAATACACATGTGAAATATGAAAGCCCTATCACTTCCCATCAAAAGTTATGTCCAATGTTAAAGTTTTTTGGACAAACAGACAGACAAACAGATGGACAGGCCAAAAACTATATGCCCCCAAATCTTTGATTCTGGGGGCATAAAAATTATGAGATTTACCTCAATTATTATTTTACCTAAAGCTTTACAGTATTCACAATTTACAGTATATGAGCACTTGATTGGATGTTGTGTATGTTGCATTCCAATAAAAATATAATTATGTAGTTCCTTTTTGTTATTTCCGTAAGAGCTTTTCCTCAAATAATTTCATGTGGGCATCAAATTATTCCTCACAGCCACTTTCCTGTCTCTTAACTACATTTTACATAATGGTGTTCTAGTCATGGCATAATGAGCCGGTCTTTTTGCCATTTGTTCATTTGTTTTGAGTTACATAAACTATCATTATTATGGATTAACAACTTTCTTTCTAGCGTCTATTCTCACTTCTCATACATGCACTTTGGTGTAACATATACATGTACATGTATTTCGTAAGCCCTCTGTTCAATGCTCATAGTGTTACATACCTACTGTCCTGTTCACTAAATCCAGAGCACCCTGTTTTGGCGATTTATTCTGTTGTCTGAAGAACTTTGCTATAAATTGTTGTTTCCTAGAATTGACCTATGGGGATCTGTATAGCCTTATTTCCACTGTTCTATGTGTTGCATACCTTGTCTTGGCTGTGAGAGCCTTTTTTAAGCCCTAAGTCCAATGCTATTTGGTGTTACATACCTTGTCATGGCTTTGAGGGCCTTTTATAGCCCTATGTCCACTGTTCATAGTGTTGCATACCTTGTCTTGGCTTTGAGGGCCTTTATCTGTATAGCCCTATGTCAACTGTTAACAGTGTTGCATTCTTTGCCATGGCTTTGAGGGCCTTTTTATGCCTAATGTCCAATGTTCATGATGTTGCATACCTTGTCATGGCTTTGAGGGCCTTTTTTTTAGATCTCTACCCACTGCTTATGAGGTTACATACCTTTTGATAGCTGTAAGTGCTTTTTAAAACTCTCTTTCCACTGTCATTTGTGTTGTGTTACTTACCTTGTCAAGGCTTTGAGGGCCTTATTAAGCCCCCCCCCCCCCCCCACTGTCTTCTGCTAAAATGCATTGGTGTTACATACCATGTCAAGGCTTTGAGGGTCTTTATTAGACATGTGTTCACTGCTATTGGTGTTACATACATTCTCCAGATTTTGAGGGCCTTTTTAAAGCCCTCTGTCCACTGCTATACATGTATGTGTTACATACCTTGTCAAGGCCTTGAGGGCCTCTTTTCTGCCCTCTGCCCATTTCTCATGATTAGGTGTTACAGAGGAGGCTATGATCAGATCCTTTAGTATTTGTTCCAGCTTCCCACAGATCATAAACTTTGGTAGTGCTCCAATAGCTAAGGAAAATCCCATACTGAAAACAAAATATGAAGTTCTAAGTACAGTAATATGAAACATTGCAAATCTATATGTGTACATAATATGTCTTTGTAATAAACAAAGAAGTGCATAAACTTTAAATTGTTAATGTATGTAAATGCTGAAACAACACCTGTACATCAATAGTACTTCCGTAATTTGACACAATTTCGATAGAATAGATTTCAAATCAATTGCACATTCTGTAATTCAAACTGCAAACATACATGTAAATGAAAACTTTTGTACCAAGAAACACTACAAAATGCATTCAGTCAGGAAAAGTGACATTTTACATACTTTTGGGATAAAAATCATTCCAAGGAATGCATGTGTCGCCTGCAAAACATAGCGACACTCAGGAATCACTTTTATTGGGTGTGACATCCAAGTGTGACAGACAGACAGACGGACAAAGTGATCCCCAAGTGTCGCTATACTTCGCAGGCGACACATAAAACTTTGGACGCAAACAATTTGGTGCATCCTACATCATGAATATCAAACTCTAAAGTTTGCACAGGTTTATTATCAGCCTAAAATCAAACTGATGCCTAGATAAAAATTCTCACCTTGTGGTTTCCATAGTTCCTTGGAGCTCTTTTAAATATCTATCCACAATGTTTTCTGAAAACGAATTACATGTAAATTACATCAATTTGTCTTCATTACAGGAAACATAAATTCATATTTTGTATTTGTTAAAGCCTAACATCTACATGCACAGTCATGTCAATACAACTGATTCAAAATTTTATCCAATCATTTTAAAATTTGTTGAAAATATTTTACCTTGCATGTTATCTTTGGGTTTTCCAAATGAATCCATGTAATACTCCCTAAAGAATGCTGGAATAGCAGCTGCTGCTGCCACCTAGTGGTAAAATAAGTTCAGATGAAGAAAATTCTAAAAAAAAAACTTAAGGTAGTGGACCCATAATTTAAAAATGGATAGTGCCCAAGTACATTTTCCATTACATTACAATTTGTTACATCAATGTAACAAAAGCTGACTACCTAGAGATTGGTTGATTCCCAAAAATCGTGGCATCGAAATTTTATGAATTGAATTTTTCGAGATAACCTTATTAATGTATATATTTTTGAAAAGGTCTTTCCGAGATGGTCATTTTGAAATTTATTTCAATAAAATCGCACTTGAAACAAAAAATTTATTAGAAAAAAGAACTTTGAAGACCAAAAAAAAATTAATTGTGTGTGAATTTAATTCTAAGCATTTAATTGGAGTATTGTAGTCGTGTTTGGTATCAAATGAATTAGAATTGAAGTCATGCAGATGAAAATGGAAAGAAAATGCAAAAAAATGTATGAATTAGCAATTTGTATTTTACAGATAGATGAGTTTGTCGGTTTTTCAAAGGTTTGCCGACAGTTCCCGAATATCAGCAATAGTCATCGGCAAAAAGCACAATTGTGAGCGGAAGTAGGCAGTTATAAGTTTACTACCTTAATTAAGTAAACTAAACACCTGACATATTACTTATACATGTATTTCATCTATTCCATCTTATCTTAGTAATATTAATATTTCGTCTACGAAGTATCAAAAGAGTTCTTCTCTAATTATAGAACAGATACCAATTCCCTGTTTTGAAAAAAATCTTAAAAGTTCTGATGACTTCTTTAGATTCTTGAGTCATCATTTGGAAACTCAAAGTTATTTTTGGCATTGTTCCATGCTTGTCTTTTCCTTTCATTATTTTTTTTTCATTATTTTTTTCCCCAGTTTTGTATGATATAAATGTACATACCTGAATTTCAGGTTCTATGTGATGTAAACAATCATCTATAATTTCTTGCCATAATTCTGAAATAAAAATGTACGCATAAGACTTTTGTCAGTTAACTTAATTTGCTATACATGTATATACGTACAATTACATGTATACATCACATCTACTACAAAACAGGGTTTTCACGAAAACTTCATTGAGATAAGAACTTTTTACAGCCTAAAAATAGTTTTCTTTCATGCAAAACTATTCAAGTAAATATGAAAGTTGTGAAAGAAATGTCTCAAACACTACATTGTACATGCTGGTATCAACCAAGCACTATTATTGTTCTTGGCTGCTACATGTATATTTTACTCAAGAAAATTTGAGTATTGTTCAATTGATTTTTCATTTTCTTGAACAAATTAACATTTTTTAGTATTGAAAATGACACAGAAATATGAAATTAGTGATAAGCAATGGATCATAAGCTATTATTACTTCATTACTTATAATGAAGTCAGTGTACATATATGCACGTTTATACCTATGATAGGATCACCATGGTACGGCATCTTAGATAGAGATAGTTTCTCTATGAATACAGATACTGCTTTTCTCATCATTTCTCCTCCCAGGCCTCGGAATGATTTACTTTTATGTAACTGAAAAAGTAAAATGCATGTTACTTACTCAAAGAAAACTTTTCAATAATTTCTCATTCTTCATTTTTAAAACATACATTGAGCCATTTCAGCATGGCAAGTATTGAAATACATGTATATTCTAAATTTCCTGTCATAAAATTAGACCTAAATTTCTGATACTAAGAGGTATCTCCCTCATTGCATAGTTCTGTCCCTAGCTGGGGTTTCAGCATACTTTTTCGGTCATGTTTAGAATTAAACTCCTTGCGCCTACCCTCCAACGATTTTTGGCCATATTTTCCACTTACATACGCTTCTGAATAAACCCTACACAAAATTTGGAGCCGCTCATTTTGACAAGATGATATTAAAAAGTTTATATTGTAGATGGCGCCAGGAAAAATTCACTTTGGTTTTATTTAAACTGTTTGACATGAAGTCCTACTGACGAGGATTCAATATCAGAAACACGTGTCTAGTACAATAAAATTAGTACTATAGAACATATATTTCAATATTGACAATGACATACACGTATGCATGTAATACAATGTAATTTTTACATGTTCTCAGATAACAACAGTAATTCTTTTTAGCAACCTACATGTATCAACTTGGAGATATCAAGTCATTCTTTACCATAAACATATTGCTAATTTGATCAAAGATCCTCCAAAAAACTTTACCTCTTTCACAATATTCTTCATTTCCTCACAATAACATTCTTTTATCAGATCTGTCACTTTTCTGAAATAAGAATTTCAGGACTCAGTCACAAGGAGAGATTATTCAGTTACGATAGATCATAACACATGTATGTACATTTCTATTTTTCAAGCTGCTTAACAAAAGTGGATTTGCTCAAATGCAAGTTTTGAATTGATGAAAGAAAGTGATTGAATAGGTGAGTGATGTTGATCTTATGACGTCATACATGTACCTTTCCAAAAATATAAAATACATGTAGCTTACTTATTTTGTTCATGTGCTACTTTAGCTAGAGCATATGTAATCTCTGCTACAGCTAGAATTGCTCCGTGCCTCCATGATAAATCTATATTGGTGGCTAACTTTATCAGCTTCGGTAAAACTAGAGTGAAGAAGGAAAACAATACAATTTAAAAAAAATAAAATTAGACATTATAATATTATGTAAATAAAGGCAACGCACGCATAGCATCCACTCGTTACTACATGTTCTTTCCTATCAGCAAAATAATTTTAAAACCAAGTCTATAGTGACCTTAACCTTTGACGTTGAAATCAATCAACTTCATCCTCTCTCCATAGGGAAGACTTATGGAAAGTTTGGTGATACTATGATGATTGCTTTGTCTTCTATGATGTTTACAAGGATTTTAATCCGAAGTTCACAGTGACCTTGACCTTCAACCCTTGACCTTGAAAATCAATCAGGTTCATCCTCTCTCCACAGGGAAGACATATGGACAGTTTGGTGATCCTATGATGATTGCTTTGTCTTCTATGATGTTTACAAGGATTTTAATCCGAAGTTCACAGTGACCTTGACCTTCAACCCTTGACCTTGAAAATCAATCAGGTTCATCCTCTATCCATAGGGAAGACTTATGGAAAGTTTGGTGATACTATGATGATTGCTTTGTCTTCTATGATGTTTACAAGGATTTTAATCCGAAGTTCACAGTGACCTTGACCTTCAACTCTTGACCTTGAAAATCATTTAGGTTCATCCTCTATCCATAGGGAACATTTATGATTGGTTTTGTATGATGATTACTTTGTCTCCTATGCTATTCACAAGGATTTTAAGCCCATGTGTCCCACCCAAAGCCTGTGTTTCAAAAAGAATTTACTACAACATGTCCAATGAGGATGAAAATTTGTTATGTCATGGTATCAACTGAATCAGTCATGTCTATAAGTAAAGACCTAAATTTTGTGTTTATTTTCTACAAATGTGAGTAGATGCTGACCACAACCAATCTACTGTGGTTGCCTATTCTGGCTTTTAATGTTTACATGAATATATCTTCCTTTTCAGAGTTAGTTTTCACTCTATAAAATGTTATCTCAAGCCTAAATCATACCTGTAGAGGCCACATATTCTGGAGCTTTAGGTGTAAGATTGTGAAGGCCTTTTGCTGTAAGTTCTCTCATATCACTACAAAATAAGAGACATGTTTGTAGTATTCCTATTCATTTATCAACAAATCACATTGAGAAAAAAAAATTATAATCTATATGTACGCGTGTATATCAGACTTCATAGAAGAAACCAAAGAGCATATCACAAATTCAGTATTTAGCTTTAGCATTTTACACCCTGTAACAGGCTTACTTCATTTTGACAAAAGTTGCCTTTTTGAATTAAGCAAAGCATAAAAAATAATAAAAATATAGGAAATCTGTAAATATATTGAAAATATTCTTAAAATATTTCAGAGGAGACAATTGGAGAAAACATTCACAAAGCTCAAAACAATTATCTACTAGCATTTTTTAATCTTAATATGTGTAATCAAAAAGACATCATACAGCCAGACTCGTCCAAAAAATTACCAGGACCCTACACTCTTGACCATCTTCATTTCAATTCATAACTGTTTCATAAAGTTTATATGTAAGCAAGATTGAAGAGTGTCGGCGGTTTTAATGTCAGAAATAAAAATTCAAAGACTAAGGCCCCCCTCGTCAGGGATCCACCTTAGTTATTATTATCTGGCCATGGTAGATGTTGTTATGCTTGCTGTATGAATGAAACCTAGAAAAAGGACAAGAAAGAATTTCCTTTTTATTATTAGCCATATGATAAGTCAAGGTCACAGTTATGAGACTCGGACACATACCTGTCCCAATGTTTGACCTTGACATCAGCTAAATGGTCAATCATGGCTTGAGTGTACTCTGGGAAATTGGCCACAAATACACTGAAAATAAAATTGTGATAATTATATAAATGTTCCATAAACATTTTTGGAAATTCTTATAGAACCATACAAATGTATTCATTCCAGTGTCTTGACTGTCCTATTTTGACTCTAGAGCTACCAAAGGTAAACGTACACGTATACACAAAGCATGCCATCCCTTCCTATACATTCATGAAGATGTAGCTACATAGGTTTCAAATATTTTTCAGTGTCCTCTCACCCTGTAAATATTGCTTCTAAATGGGAGTTATATAATGCTATTTACTGACATTACAGAAAAATAATTTGGTTATACCATGAAGCTTTAAATCATCTT
Source organism: Pinctada fucata (assembly GCA_028142955.1). NCBI lineage: Eukaryota > Metazoa > Mollusca > Bivalvia > Pterioida > Pteriidae > Pinctada > Pinctada fucata. The sequence goes on from AP027103.1 coordinate 40,316,231, forward strand.
AAAAAGTGACTATTTTCAGACAACAGAATGCCTCTCTATCTATTCAATTTTTAGCATAAGAATGTTATATCTGCCAAGAACTCTAGCATAAACCTATCATGAAGAATATTTTCTTTTTTAAGTAATAGTCATCAATATTTACTCATGACAAAAAAGCATAGAGAAGGTAGTAGTATACCTGAGGTCAAGATAGCAGCTTGATCTGTTCCCCACAGCAAAGTAATCAGCTGTAGTCAGTATGTCTATACCATGTGGAAATGTTCCCTGAATATGTACATAAACATACATGTTTATTATATGTTTAAACATTCAAAATCTTTAAAGATATACATGTAGTTAGTATCAAACAATTTTACTGACAAGTCAATTACTATGAAGATGAAATTTACATGCACATGTACAATAAAAATTTAGAAAATTCTAATACAAGTAATTTTTCAAACTGAAGAATACATTTCATCACATTAAAGATTTTTCCTTGGTAATAAACCAAATATATAAATTTTCCATTATTTTATGACACTCACTTGTCGTCCGACATTTTCTTGAAAAGCAGCTGCTGCAGCTCGTCGTACATTGACCTCTCTATCAAAGATGGACACTTTAACCAAGGCACTACAAAAGTTAAATTAACATCTTCATGTATCAAGGAATTTTGTGTAACTTGTAATGAAAGCTGTTTATCAATTTCTTTTACACGACAAATGATGCATCCATACTGAAACCTCAACATTTGATTACTTCCATTATTGAAAATTTTGTAGCTCAAATCCTAGGTATCTCCCCAAAAGATACGGTGATGTATCGAAATCAATATGACATTATATACATACATAATGCCTTTAGTTGCATTGTAACATTTTTTTAATTTATATATCTTTTCTCTGGATGTACTGTAAGTTCTAATTGTCTTCCAAAGAAGAAGCCGTTGAGCTTTGAAAATTTGAGTTCTAAATTTATTTTAGTGTCGTGAGTCTCTCGCACCATTTTTGTCTTTAAATTTTTTCCTGCGAGAGACATGCATTAGCCCAATTGGGCCGATCCGACATTTTCTGAATACTGAACTTTGTTGTTTATTTCTTCCCTTTGCTTTTCATACATAATGTCAATGATAGAATTATTCTAAATCCCACTATGTTACAAAATATATTACATGTACATGCAATCAAAATACTAATAGCACACTAACAGTAAAATTATCTACACTTTTCATGAGATAAACCAAACGACGACTCACTTTGCTATGTCAGTAACATAAGGTGTAACATCCTCAGGTTCGTAGGCCCGGGCAAAGGCCCAGCATACATAGCAGGCAGCGTCTCTCACATGGGCTCCGACTGAGAAATTACCTCGGATCTGATCATAACCAAGAGCCTTCAGAACCACTGGGACAACTGTGAGTACAAAATGTTATAATAGATTCAACTCTTGGCATGAATTTACTTGCTGATATTTTTTTCATAATGAAGAGTTGAACATCCAATTCTCCTATTGGTACAGATACCTGGACCAGGCACCATAAACTAAGAATTGGCTTAAGTCTGAGTTTCAATTTTCTTTTGTCTCATTATAATATAAGTGATTACTTGAAATGATTCACAGAATTTGTCTATTTTCAGAGTAGAATAGAATGGATGAACTCAATATTTCAAATTTTCACTTATTTATTATATAATTTGACTTAAGTCAATTCTTAGTTTATGATGCCGGGCCTTGTTCAAGTACAAATACATGTGTCAACAAGTTACATACATGTACATGTACATGTTACTTGATAGATTTAAAGTACTAAACATTATGTTACATTGCACCTTTACAATGCAGGTGAAATACATGTACAACTTTACAGAAGACATGTACAGTTCAAAAGGTATAAATATAAAACTTAACATACAGTACAGAACACAAACACTCAAATACACAAAATTTCGGCCCCTTGGCCTTCATCAAGTGTAAAAACGACGATAATTGCAATGAACACCAGAGAAGCAAGGATGGATTTTACTTAGAATTATTATACATTGTAGATTGTCGTTTTTACACTTGATAAAGGCCAAGGGGCTAAAAATTTGTGTCTCTGAGTGTTTGTGTTTTTATTTGTATCATCCCTTCCCTCTGGAAGAAATATTTCAATCTAGTAAAACTTTACCGTCAGGTAAACGCTGTGGCAGTAAGAGTCCACGTCTACCCAGCTCAGCTAATGTCAAGCAACCTGTAATGTTAATATCTTCGTTAAGTTTTTGTATCATTCAAATAAGACAATACTGATCTAAAGGTATGATCAAGCCTATATGAACCATCTTGAAGTCAATAATTCAAATACATGTAGGTACACTTGTATTTGAATCATTGACATCATTACATGTAAGAAAACAATTTGTGCAAAACATACATTATCATTTTAATACTGCACAAGTGCACAATTGTACTTATTTTTGTCTGTCTGTCAATACGTCCATAAGTCCAATGGCTTTGGCTCAATAATCACTGACACACAAGCACTTATTCATGACGGAGCTATTGCATTTATTTGCCCCTTTGTAACTGTTTTCCCAAATTAGTACATGTATGTATGTTAAATACATCCTTTGTATCTTAAAAATTGTATTCTAATACTTTTTGTTCCATGTGCTTTGATACATGTATCAGAATCAAACACATATAAATTCAAACACAAAAACATACATGTAAATCGAAAAATAAGCCTAACAGGAATGTCTCAAATATTGCAATAAAATTTATTCTGAAACTTCTGATGAATTAAAATATTCACTGGAAGTATTTGATTTGGAACAAAAAACTTGCAAATCAATCATAATGTATTATCTACTCTGCCTTAAATAAAGCTTTACCTCCATGCCAAGCCCCATCAGTTTCTTGTAATGTAAACAGCTCCAGTACCGATCCCACTACATCATCAGCTAGCTCCTTGGGCAGACGTCCTGTTATCCTTCCTAATCTATAATGTAAACCAAAAACATACATATATGCTTAAATGTAGTAATATTTGCACATGTACATGTATAACCCTAACCCTAAATAACGCGGGAAAAATTTAAGAAATTCCATGACGTCACAATGCAATTTCGATGTTTGACCGAGGTTCGAAGCTTGTTTGTTCAAGGTAAAAGCATTGTGACGTCACAGAATTTTGCATTTTTTTCCCGCAATCCGACGGATCAATTTCTACATAAATATAAAAGCGATGAATGATAAAACATTAAACAAAATTAATGTCGTTGTACATTATTTATTCTTAAAACAATTTAGGCACCAACCCTTTTGCAGCTGACCATCTGACTATAGTATCCTTGTCCTTCAAACCACAAAGTAGTTGTTCTGAAATACAATACATGTATACTTTATAACTTTTCAGGCATTTCTAGAATATAAGATGGATTGAAAGTATACATGTATATTTGCTATTTTCGAAATCCAGAGTAACTTCCCATTTGAGACAGTATTTGACGTAGACTGATTATGACGTCATCAAATTCTATGGAAACAGTCCTAAAAATCTGGGAAATAACGGTATAAAATCGACGTTACCACACCATTTTCATGACGTCACAATGGTTTTAGGTCAGATACCGTCTGTAAGGGGAAAAAACTCTGTATTCCACAAAGACTCAATAAAGCCATGTACTTTCAAGAAGTACATGTATGTCTTCCTTTGTACATGTATGTAAGACAATAAAAGACATAATTCCAATGAAAAATGGCAAAGTCTAAAAGGGTTGTAAGTGATGATTTTTCATACACAAAGACTCCACAAACTTTATTCTGGAGGCCAATTTTTTTTCCCGGTAATCTCTCTGGGGGAAAATTTCTCGGTTTTAACATCAAGACTTAACGCATGGGGGAAATTTTCACGATAAAAATGTATTTCCCATTGTTAGAATGCAGTGGGGATATTTTTGTGCAAATTTCATGAAAATTTCAACGTTTACAGTACATGTACATGTATTTAATTTCAGGATAATGTACCCTCTAAACCTCTGTTTTAGAAGACACTGACACATAAATATTTGTATATACATGTATATTAGACATTTATGTAATAGAAACTAATTCTGATTTTTCACCTATGACATCTTCGACATCATCAGGGACATCATACTCTTCATCTTCTTCCATTGTAGCATTGTTATTCTTCATTGTAATCTTATTTTTCTCCACAAATCCATCTCTGATGTTGTCTGACAATGATCTACTCCCTCTTTGGTACCTGGAGATACAATGTACATTACCAATTAATTCTTTATCCAAATTGTAAAGTTTAACTTTAAGTAAAATTTCAAACCGCCACCAAATCTTAAAATGAAGTAAAACTAAGGGCAATTAGAAGCAAATTCTAATGCAGTCTCTTTGCATTGCACAATTTGATTGGTTGAGCAATAAAATAACTGCAAGGGAATTCATGTTTCACTATTTAAAGTTTCTGCTATGAGGCCATGTGCTCTTATGGCGACCTCGATAAAAACAGGCATTTTCTAGCTGTTTACTGACCAAAGCATTAGAAAAGAGTTACTGTGCAAATATATTACAAAACCTGACAGACATTTGGGGAATCTCCTGTCAGAAATTTAAATTTTACTGCAAGGCGTTATCAAAGAAAATATGCATCATTATTTATAACATTCACTTATATCAATGCCAATTACATATGTACATGTACTTATCTATAGCTTTTCTATTTAGACTTTTTGAAATACATGTATACTGTATAACCAGAAATTTTTGCGAGATATTAATTTTTGCTATATTCACGAGTGATTTGGAATTGTGAAAAATTATTCTCGCCAAAAATTGTGTTTGATGAGGTATAACATAAATTTGTACAGCTGACACTCGTTATCTCAAACTCGGTTATCTCGAAATTCCATTTATCTCGAAGTCGAGCGGCGGTCCCATCTTTTTTCCTTCATATTCTAACCAATTTGACTTCGGATATCTCGAAATCGGTTATCTCGAAATTTCGCTTATCTCGAAGTAATTTCGAAGTCCCAAGTCATTTTCTTCGTGTATTTTATACTCGTTAAGTCGAAGTCCTAATCTTTGTATAAACAAACGAATTAACGTACCAAACAATAGTGAAATCGCATGGTAAACAAACAATTATAGGTACCGGTAACGCAGGTTGACTGATTCGCCGTTGTTTGATCGACCGTGACAACAAAATTAATTAAGGGGGATAACAGTTAATTAGATAATATCATTGCGGAAACAATGATATGTGTATGTTTCATTCATTAAAATTGCATTGTTTGTAATGTTGAAATTCTTATGAGAAGCGACGGCTAAAAAAATAAACAAACCAATTCAACCCCCCCCCCCCCCCCCCCCCAAAAAAAATTGCAAGATTTATAGTAACTGAAATAAAGCAATTTGAGCAACAATGATTATACTGATGATCTACAAAATAATCCATACATAAAATTTCATACACTAAGAGGAAGATGATTAAACTTGATTGCATGCGAGTAAATTTAAGTGAAGAATGAAGACATGTATACGACTTTGAAATCTAGCAGACGAAAAAATTAAATAGCGTACGAACAAATGTCTTCATTGTACTTTGATGACACAATGATCTAAAACTCTTGAAGGTAAACGGCTTATGACAGATTGAGAAGACAACCAAACTTGTATTATATCAGGGCCGATTCGATCGGCGCGGAAAGGGGGGGGGGTCATACAACGAATGAAAATACCTGACGTTCTCAATGCGCCTCTTCGTAAAATTTCAGTATTAAGAATACGTTTATGGCACTTCTTGAATCTATTCTACATTGTGAAGTAAACATTACATTGTCAACACAAGTAGCCTTTTAAGCTGCGATATCTATTGTATAAAATACAATAGCAAAACGATTCTTTTAGCCTTATAGGTGGTACAATACATTCGAAAATATACCATAAATTCGACTGACGTTTATCTCGAACTCCGCTTATGTCGAAATATTTACATATGCCCATTCATTTGTATAGAATTTACACTGTGATTATAGAAGTATAACCGCAGTGGCGTGATTTGAATTATGACGTCATAGTAAGTTGGCTTGATTTGAACCTTGGCGGTACGTAGTAACAGAGCCTTAGCAACGTAGTTGTAAACGTATTTTAACGTCATTAAAGCGTGAAAAACTGGAATGTAAATATATATAATAACTGTCTTTTGGAATGTGATTATACTGTGATAACCTACAATGGATCCAGGAATTATGTTTCTCATAATGCGCTAACGCGCATTATGGAACATAATTCCAGGATCCATTGTAGGTTATCACAGTATAATCACATTCCAAAAGACAGTTATTCTATAAGTATTTTCAGTGGGCCCATCAACTTCGAGATAACGAGTGTCAGCTGTATATTAGTGCCATTTTGGTTTTACTGCACTGTGATGTGTCATTCTTCACTTATCCCGCTTAAACATAAAGCGAAGTAAATTGAGTGTATTCTTAAGATAGAAATAACTGAAACTTCAATAATGGAAAGTGCAAAACAGTGATGTCATACGTACATATTTGTTTGTAATTTCGGAATCGCGAAAAATTGTACTCATGAAAATAAAGACACCCAATTTTACCATGAAATCGCTAAATTAGATACTCGCGAAAATTTCTGGTTATATGTTATTCATTTATGAGAACACAATGAAATCTGACCTCCATGAGGCTACCCTGTCCTTGAGGAAGGTCAGTCCCAGTCTCTGTGTCACCTTCATTCCAGCTTTCCTCAGTACTGTGTTGTTTATCTCACTAATATTAAGTTTCTCTACTACTTTCTTCACCATAGAAGCTGTCAAATAACACAAAGTATGTTTAAACAAGTACAGCATGTATAAATACATGTAAATTTTGTATATCATATACATGTATCTTCATGTGCCTATTTCAAAACAGTCCATGGAAACTTTTAGTTCTGACTTATCAGTACAAATTCTTCTTTGGCAATTTTCATGTACATGGAATGCAAGATTGACTGAAATTAAATCAAATGTTTTTCAGAAAAAAACAGATGTCTCCCCCCTCCCTCTAAGTTACTTTGACCTTGGGCCAAGACGATGTGAAACCTTTGAGTCATGGGCAACATCATACTAAAACATGAAAGTGATTCATTGTATTGTTTGAGGTAAAGCCCAAACATGATTAGCATATACAATTTCATTATAAGCATATTTAGTGAAATTGACTTTGGTCACATGACCTGGGATATAGGTGATCTGAAAAGTACATTGTATGGATCATGAGCAACAAAAAACTGAACAAGTTAAAAGTCATGTTTGTAAAACATTAATGCCCCCCTACCCCTTCTGTGATTAAAGTCTGTCACAACTTTATACTTGATTTTCATTTGATGTGTCTGTACACAAAATTTCATTTCAATATGTGAATCCACTCCAGAGGTATTGAACGGAAACTGATGTCGAGGACCGACCGACCGACCGACGGACCGATAGACAGAAAGTCAGACAGCGGCAAAGCAATATGTCCCCTCTTCTTCAAAGGGGGGCATAAAAAATTTTGATTGAACCCAAATATGAACTTGACCTAGATTTTTATTTGATGTGTCTGAAAACAAAATTTCATTTCAATATGTAACTCAATATAAAAGAGATATTGAACGGAAACCCTGAAATTTTGGTATTTTTCGAAGTGCAAGGGGCATAACTCTGTCAAAATCTTGTTCATCGGACCTAAATATGAACTTGACCTAGTAGATTTTCATTTGATGTGTCTGTATACAAAATTTCATTTCAATATATATGCACAACCACTGTAATTGCCCGAGATAAAGCTTTCAGGACGATTGTTATTGATTTCTGTATCAATAACAGTGTGACGTCAAAACGCCGCCAAGCATCGCGGATGAATTTGAAGTGAATATCAACGAGTATATAAGCTTAAAATGCATCAAAGATGCAAAGTGCCGAGTTGCAAAACTTGAATATAAGTAAAATATACATGATTTGAATATGGTCTCGACAGATGGGAAACATTATTAGCATGTTTCAGGTTGATCCACATTCATATATAATTCAGAAACCATTTTCAATTAACGAGTCCTATGAATTTGACCTTTGATCTCTTGACCCCAAAATTAATAGGAAACATTTCTGGCAAGTTACATGATTATAGGTGCAATACAGGCTCAAATTCAGTTGGGAAACCATTTTTAATCATCTTAGTCCTGTGACCTTGACCTTTTAACCCCAAAATTGATAGTGGTCATCCTTGATCCATGGGAAACATTTCTGGCAAGCTTCATGATTATAATTGCAATACAGGCTGAAATATGGTCCGGAAACCACTTTCAATCATCGGAGTCCTGTGACCTTGACTTTTGACCTTTTGACCCCAAAATCAATAGGGGTCATTCTTGATTCATGGGAATCATTATTGGCAAGTTTCATGACTTTAGGTGCAATACAGGCTAAAATATGGCCAGGAAACCATTTTCAATCATCAGAGTCCTGTGACCTTGACCTTTGACCTTTTGACCCCAAAATCAAAAGTGGTCATTTTCTTCACAGGAAACATTTCTGGCAAGTTACATGATTATAGGTGCAATACAGGCTGAAATATGGTCCGGAAACCAATTTCAATCAACAGAGTCCTGTGACCTTGACCTTTGACATTTTGACCCCAAAATCAATAGGCCTCATCCTTGATTCAAGGGAAACATTTCTGGCAAGTTTCATGATTATAGGTGCAATACAGGCTGAAATATGGTCCGGAAACCATTTTCAATCATCTGAGTCCTGTGACCTTGACCTTTGACCTTTTGACCCCAAAATCAATAGGCCTCATCCCGTCTCACATCAAATTAAGAGCCGAGTTTTGCAACTCGGCTAAAAATCTTTTCCTATACAGAAATTAGGAACATCATCATATAGAAAGTCGAATTCATATCTAAAATCTTCCCCATTAATCCCTTACCTCTTTCAGCGACTGTGTCTTGACGATTACAGAATACGACATCAACAAGCAACAGAGGCAGGCGCAGCTACAATAGCTCTCTGTCGATTGATGTCACATCCTTCACTCAACAGAATATTTTGAATGAAGATTTCTTGTCACATTCGGCGTTGTTTGTGATAATTCCAAAATAAACCACCCATAAGCAGTACACAGTATAAGAAAAATCCATGAACTAACGCTGTCAACATTTCATGATTTCACCGCGCTGCAACTGACTTAAACGGATACTAAATGGGAATTCATTCCGCAAACAAAACTAGTTCCAAACAGTCAACATCTAGAGAGTAATAAACAACTTATTTGGTCATTTTTTGTCATGATTCCATTGTTAAATTGTTTAATTTGTAAAACTTGATATATCATAATGCATTAATTTATGACAGTTCAGTCATAGTGAATAAGCGTGACGTTGTCATGGGAAACTCCAGCTGTTCCTTTCTAAAATTAACTCCCCTCTGCATTGATGAACGGATTCGCTTTATAAATAGAATCGGGTGCTTCCTTTGTTCTATTTTTGGCTTTGAAAGCGCATATATATAGAATAAGTGTCTTATTTTGTGTGTTTATGCAGAAATAAATTACAATGGCTGATGCATTTATTTGATAAAATGCGCTAACGCTAACGCGCATTTTATCAAATAAATGCATCAGCCATTGTAATTTATTTCTGCATAAACACACAAAATAAGACACTTATTATATACATGTAACTCCACTCAAGAGATATTGAACAGAAACCCTGAAGTTTTGGTATTTTCAAAGTGCAAGGGGCATTTCTCTGTCAAAATTTTTTTGATCGGACCTAAATATGAACTTGACCTAGATTTTCATTTGATGTGTCTGTATACAAAATTTCATTTCTATATGTAACTCCACTCAAGAGATATTGAACGGAAACCCTGAAATTTTGGTATTTTTCGAAGTGCAAGGGGCATTACTCTGTCAAAATTTTGTTGATTGGACCCAAATAAGACCTTGACCTAGATTGTCATTTCATGTATCCGTATACAAAATTTCATTTCAATATGTAACTCCACTCAAGAGATATTGAACAGAAACCCTGAAATTTTGGTATTTTTCGAAGTGCAAGGGGCATTACTCTGTCAAAATTTTGTTGATTGGACTCAAATAAGAACTTGACCTAGATTTTCACTTGATGTGTCTGTATACAAAATTTCATTTCAATATGTAACTCCACTCAAGAGATATTGAACGGAAACTCTGAAATTTTGGTATTTTTCAAAGTGCAGGGGGCATAACTCTGTCAAAATTTCTTCGATCGGACCTTAATACGAACTTGACCTGGATTTTCATTTGATGTGTCTGTATACAACATTTCATTTCAATATGTAACTCCATTTAAAAGATATTGAACGGAAACCCTGAAATTTTGGTATTTTTCAAAGTGCAAGGGTCATAACTCTGTCAAAATTTTTTTGATCGGACCCAAATAAGAACTTGACCTAGATTTTCATTTGATGTGTCTGTATACAAAATTTCATTTCAATATGTAACTCCATTCAAGAGATATTGAACGGAAACCCTGAAATTTTGGTATTTTTCGAAGTGCAAGGGGCATTATTCTGTCAAAATTTTGTTGATTGGACCCAAATATGAACTTGACCTAGATTGTCATTTGATGTATCCATATACAAAATTTCATTTCAATATGTAACTCCACTCAAGAGATATTGAACGGAAACCCTGAAATTTTGGTATTTTTTTAAGTGCAAGGGGCATTACTCTGTCAAAATTTTGTTGATTGGACCCAAATCAGAACTTGACCTAGATTTTCATTTGATGTGTCTGTATACAAAATTTCATTTCAATATGTAACTCCATTCAAGAGATATTGAACGGAAACCCTGAAATTTTGGTATTTTTCAAAGTGCAGGGGGCATAACTCTGTCAAAATTTTTTTGATCAAACCTTAATACAAACTTGACCTGGATTTTCATTTGATGTGTCTGTATACAAAATTTCATTTCAACATGTAACTCCATTCAAGAGATATTGAACGGAAACCCTGAAATTTTGGTATTTTTCAAAGTGCAGGGGGCATAACTCTGTCAAAATTTTTTCGATCGAACCTTAATACGAACTTGACCTGGATTTTCATTTGATGTGTCTGTATACAAAATTTCATTTCAATATGTAACTCCATTCAAGAGATATTGAATGGAAACCCTGAAATTTTGGTATTTTTCGAAGTGCAAGGGGCATTATTCTGTCAAAATTTTGTTGATTGGACCCAAATATGAACTTGACCTAGATTGTCATTTGATGTATCCATATACAAAATTTCATTTCAATATGTAACTCCATTCAAGAGATATTGAATGGAAACCCTGAAATTTTGGTATTTTTCGAAATGCAAGGGGCATTACTCTGTCAAAATTTTTTTGATCGGACCCAAATATGAACTTGACCTAGATTTTTGTTTGATGTGTCTGTATACAAAATTTCATTTCAATATGTAACCCCATTCAAGAGATATTGAACGGAAACCCTGAAATTTTGGTATTTTTTGAAATGCAAGGGGCATAACTCTGTCAAAATTTTTTTGATCGGACCCAAATATGAACTTGACCTAGATTTTTTTTTATGTGTCTGTATACAAAATTTCATTTCAATATGTAACTCCATTCAAGAGATATTGAACGGAAACCCTGAAATTTTGGTATTTTTCGAAATGCAAGGGGCATAACTCTGTCAAAATTTTTTTGATCGGACCCAAATATGAACTTGACCTAGATTTTTTTTTATGTGTCTGTATACAAAATTTCATTTCAATATGTGAATCCATTCCAGAGATATTGAACGGAAACTGATGTCACGGACCGACAGACCGACCGACCGACAGCAGCAAACCTATATGTCCCCTCTCCTTTGAAGGGGGCATAATTAGTGATTGGATACACGATTCAAAATATAAAGCCTAAACATGATAAGCATAACAATTTCAGCCTGGACATGATTAGCATATACAATTTCATTACCAAAGTAAGAAGTGACCTTAATCATGTGACCTTGGGACAATGTGATAAGAAACATTTAGTCCTGAGAAACAACATATTAAAATATGAAAACAATTGTAAGAAGGGATCAGGAGATATAACCCAGACAAGATTAGTACGTACAATTTCATTAAAAGGAACTACATGATCTTGACCTTGGGCACATGACCTTGGGTCAAGATGATAAGAAACCTTCCAATCCTGAGCAACAGCATTCTAAAGTATCAGAGTGATCCAGTATACGATTCCACAGATATAGCCCAGACTCAATAGTATTTACAATTTCATTAAAAAATGTAATATTTGACCTTGACCTTAGTAATATGACTTTGGATCAAGGTGGTGTGAAACCTTTGGGTCATTAGCACCATCATACTAAAATATGAAATGATCCGATCACAGTGTAAAAGATTAAGCCTGGACAAAATACACATAACAAATACAATTTCATATAAACAGTCAGGGGTCCAACTTATATGAGTAATAACTTCTTGAAGTTAATTAACTTGCATCAGTAATAACTTATACAAGTTATGTTCATGAGTTTATAACTTGAATAAGTTACAAATAAGAAAGCAGATTTTTCTCAGAATTTCTCCAATAACTTAAACAAGTTATAACAGTGTTTTTGATTTGAACATTATTCAAAGCATTGTGATTCATTGTTAATATTCACATTCAGAAGATGCATCTAGGTCTTAACTATGTTTCTGACCTAATTTTCTTGGGAATTAGATTGTCTGTTGCTGGTAAATAGGATTTAATTACAGAAATATTCCCCAGAGAACCCTATTTTTGAGAGCCTTGTGCCAGACTTCCAGAGCATGCGCTGGATAGTGAGATATACCAGGATGTTGTCCAATTTAATATCTATTAAGTTACAAATGCTCCGTTCATAAGAAAAATGCTCAGAGGAGATATTGAGGTTCAAAGTTTGCTGTTATAACTTGTTTAAGTTATAAATACTAAAATCCAGTTACTTGGGCAAGTTATAACTTTTTTAAGTTGGACCCCTGACTGATAAAATACATGTATACTAATTGACCTTGACCTTGGTCGCATGATCTTGAGTCAACGTGATGTGAAACCTTCGGGTCATAAGCAACTACATACTAAAATATAAAGCGATCGTGCAAACGGTTCAAGAGATATAGCCTGAACAGGAATGCATGTACAACTTCATTAAAATTGTCCTACATGACCTTGACCTTGGTCTCATGACCTTGGGTCAAGGTGATGTGAAATCTTTGGGTCATAAGCAACAACATACCAAAATATGAAAGTGATCCGGCAATCGGTTCAAGAGATATAGCCCGGACAGGAATGTATTCATAATTTCTTTAAAAATGCTTTAAGTGACCTTGACCTTGGTCACATGATCTTGGGTCAAGGTGATGTGAAATCTTTGGGTCATAAGCAACAACATACTAAAATATGAAAGTGATCCGGCAAACGGTTCAAGAGATATAGCCCGGACAGGAATGTATGCATAATTTCATTAAAAATGCACTAAGTGACCTTGACCTTGGTCACATGACCTTGGGTCAAGGTGATGTGAAACCTTCAGGTCATAAGCAACAACATACTAAAATATGAAAGTGATCGGGCGAACGGTTCAGGAGATATAGCCCGGACATGATGTGTGACAGACGGACAGACAGACAGACGGACGACGAAGGCAAAACCAATATGTCTCCTCCCTGTTGGGGGGGGGGAGACATAATTATATGAGTTCCAGAATCTAAAATCTAACTTGAGATAAAAACACTCATATTTCCTTCTTGTACAGTAAATAAATAATGCATTGTTTCTAAGATACCTGTATATATCCCCTTCTAATGATAAACTAATTATAAAGCCAGAATGTACATTATAAGAAATCCATCCTCTTTGTATACTGTAAACGTGGTTATTTTAGCTTTGGGAAAATTTCACGATGATAACATCAAGATTTTACAGTTGGGGCATATATCAGCAATATAAACATCTCTGCCATTGTAGGAATGAAGCAGGGTTAATTTCGTATGGGCAAATTTTCGCAAAATTCTTTGATGCAAAAATTTACCCCACACAAAAATTTCCATGTTTACAGTAATCTTACCATATTGCAGTAAATCTTCACGTTTTCCATGCTTGAAGAGGAGGGCTAACATAGTCAGGATACCTGTAACCTTGCTACATCCTATCATGGTTTCAACTGTAATGAAACGTTTATATGATTACCATTCACGGTATATTTACTTCAAACCCCTTATTATACATTTCATATATACATGTACGTATACTCAGTAATGATGTTTACTGTTTAGAGAGACATATCTGTCCAATAGAGATTTTTTTTTAATAGGGCTGGGTATTGCGGCCCAAAAAACGTATTGCGATATATTGCGATACAAGATTTCATATTGCGATTTATTGCAATATTTAATCCTTTTATAAAAAGCATTATTTTTGTAGAAAAACACAACTTTAAAACAAGACACAGTCTATCTTTTTATCATCAGTATTATTGCTGATTCTGTCTTCAGTCAAAGTTTGGGATCACAGAAAATAGAGAAATAAAGTCATAAACAATTAAAAATAAAAGTCGTGTTCCTTTCACAAATACAAACAGTTGAAACTTGAAAAAAGAAAAAAAGAAAAGCCAGGCTTCATCAATGTGAAACATTATAATGATGTGAAACATAACCAGGGGTTTTTTTTATTATTCGGGGAAGGTGCCTGTGTCTCAGACTCATTTGGGAAAATTTCTAAAATTGTTATTTTTCTTAATACAAATTCTCACCAAAGTCATACCCTATAATTATAAAGTATCCTTGATCAACACTGCTAATTCATTTATTTGCTTGAGCTGAACAAGGGATGAAATGCACGTAGACATTTTGAGCTGACCTCCAGGTTTTCATGTGATTCTTTAAAATAATTTCTCTTTGGGAATTTACGAGTGATTTTAGAGGAAAAACATAGGAAATTTGGCATTTGGAAGGGGCCAAAAAAAAAACACTGGGCGGTCGGAACTAACAAAAAGATGTCAAAAGATGGGAAACTAGCTGAGTTCAATCAATTAAGAAGAATCATGTTGTTTTGAAGTTAATTATGAAAACCGTTGTGAAACAATTTAGAATATAAATGAGAGATCGTCATATCGTCAGCTCATATTCCCTCTGACTGAGAACGTCAATCTCTGGTTGCTCAATGAAACGCCATAAGAACATATATTTTATTAAAATAAGGATGAATTCGATTGTTGAAACGTATTTTTGTTTGCCGTTTTTGACCAGGAAACTTCAGGATACGGTATTTCGAAAAATGTACCACGGTACATATTGGAAACGAAAATATCGTGGTGCACCGATATGACAATAAAATTGCACAGCCCTATTTTTGAAGTTACAAATTTTTCAGAAATATTAATTTAGCATATGATATATTGTATTACATGTATTGGGAAAAAATTTCCTTCATTAAAAACAAGTATGGACACAGTGATTTTTTTCAGTAATTTGGGAATGGGGTCGGGGCCCGTGCAATTGGGAAAATTAACGACGTTTGTGGGAATATTTTGGGAAGTACTGATGTGAAAGTAAAATGACAGTTTATACAATCAAAATTTCAGAATTGAATGTTTAATCAAATAATTTTCGTTAAAGTATAATTTAATTTCTCATGCTTACAACAATATGGCAAATAATTAGTAAATTTGCTACTTTTGAGCCAGTAAATTTCACTAATTTCGGTGATAATTCCATCTATATGAAATTAGGAAATTTTAGAGCCACAATTGGGAAAAAAGATACTATTTTTCATTGGGAATGGGGCCGAATAACGGCCCCAAAAAGGGGTAAAAAAATCCCTGAGACAAATTAAAGACTATCGATAGTGCAGTTAGTATTTACCATCAGAGGAATGTAGGATCTGCAGAGCCCAGTCAAGAAATTCTGGTAATTTTCTTTGCTTTACATCTGGACGTGTACAAAACTTGGAAGACAAATATGCCGCTGCCTGCTGAGACTTATCATACACTGTTAGGTATGTCTGAGAAAATAAACGTCCATGAAATATTTGTATAAAACGATATCATTTACAATTCAAATCAAAGTCAGTAATATAAGGTAAAAGCTTTATTTGATTGTTCAATTATTTTTTCAGTCTCCGGATGAGTGGCCATTTCATTCAAACTTAGACTATTCAGGTATACTATAAAATACTAAATAATACAAAATGAAATACATACTGCTACATTTTGCAAGTTTTAAATTCTTTATCAACTATTCTAAAGTTATTTGATTAAAATTTACATGGATATAGCATAAGTTATGCATGAAGAATCTTTTAAAAAAAATTCTTAATTCGTGTACATGAACATGTACCTGGGCAAATTCTAGGATTCTATCCATGGCTGGTTTCTTCCTCTCCCCCGAAGCCGAGGCTATGTTACTATCCAATCTGGACATATCAAAGGGGATCATACATGCCATAGAGAGCCATAGTAACAACATATAGCGGGTCTCCCACATCTGAAAATACATGTACAAAATGCAGTACATAAACAATTCATTTCGCATCTACGTTAGTGAACCAAGACCAGGAAGAATAACACATTTGTAATTAGGGGTGAAACGAATGTGAATCGCGATATATTACGGTATTTTATTAGCTGTATTGCGATATATTGTTGTTTTTCATTTTTATCAATTTTCATGTAAAATCTGTTTCCTCTTTGTGTGTTTTACTGTTTATATTTTCTGATTGAATTTCACATTATCAATGTCATTTGCTTGAAAGAAACACACACAAGTCATTGAATCATGTTGATTGCTTTTGTCATAATTCATTACTGGTCGCTTGTTTTCAATTAAACTGAATAAAATCAAAGTGATTCAATGATAAATTCATATAATCTATAAGGATGCGATATATTGTGATATTCATTTCGTAACATGATAAGATACGAATTTATTAAATATCGCAATACATGTATATCGATATATTGTTACACCCCTATTTGTAATACAAATACAAATCGAACTAGAATGTTCAAGTATATGTACAGTATGTTGCCTGTCATATGTCTGACCCTAAATATGATACCATGACCTAAAAGATAACCTAGACCCTTGTTAGATGTTGCATCATGCTTGACAATCCATTTTCAAAATTCCCTGTACCCCAGACATACAGGGTTCAAATTTCCTTTTTTCCCCTTGTCCCTCAATTGATCTCTCATTAAATGAAAGGCAAAGCCTTGGCTATGTGCTAGTCTACAAATAAGTTTCCTTGAATATACACTGCTATAAATCACAGATAAAAGTTTACAGATGGAATATTCTGTGGTCAATATTGAGCATACTAAGCTATAGCAAAAGATATAAAAGTGAGACCATAACAGACAGAAGCAGTGTACTCCCCAGAAATTTCAGATAGCATGGTGCCAAGTCTTTGCGGTGCACCTTGTGTTGGGATGCGTCATTGCACGTTGCATCATTGCATACTGTTTCATGTGTTGTTGCTTTATTATCAAATTGTTCAAATTAATTTTATTAAGGAAATAAAAGTGTAAATAATACTTCATTCTTATCTACATGCCAATTATCATTAAATTTTAGACAGTGAGATCATGGGTGTTCTATTTGTAAAGAGAGATTCATGACAGTTTAAGACTCAATTAGTTTTGAGCCTTTTGAGAAAATTATCTGTCTCATGACCATAACTCCAGGTAGCTTAGAGTAAGAATTTGGCATATTACACTGATTTGGAAGGAAATTCTGTAAATGGGTCATTTTCCATGATCTTCTAAAATATCAATGGGCCATTTCTTCAAAAAAGTACTAAGTTTGTCAATGGACCATTTTGCAAAATCGGACTATGGTGCATGTCCTCTGCCCTTCCTACTGACTGATATCAGTGAATGTGTTATGTAAAGGGTGTCTAACCTTGAGTTCTGAATTTTTGGTTCAGGGAAAGGGCAAGTTTCACCTTTTAAAAAAAGTTGATAATTATCTTTATACAGATTCCTACTTGAAAAATTGGATCCAAATATGGAAACATTTACTCCCCCCTCCTTATTAGCCACTGCAATATTGTTTGTGGTAATCTCTGGCAAAGAAAGCTTGCAGTTGTTCTACTCCCCCCTCCTTATTAGCCACTGCAATATTGTTTGTTGTAATCTCTGGCAAAGAAAGCTTGCAGTTGTTCTACTTTGCCCACAGTATGGAGCAAACAAGCCACCCCCCCCCCCTCCCCAACGAAATCAAGATCTATTTTATAATTTTCAATTGTATACAAAGCCTTCTATATCGCGCTCAGACTCATCAATAAAACGATGGTCCGTGCACCATGTTATGTTTTGATGATTAATTTCATCAATCCGTCTAAACTTCTTATTAACTAGATTCAAGCGTATTTAAAAAAAAAAAAATAAAAATAAAAATACGGACGTACCGACTCGTTATTTATTCAAAGTAAAATAATTTTGCGAGAGCGAGGTAACCTCTTTCTTATCTTGTAAAAGCGGCAATTTTTTTGTATGACAAAACGGCGAGGTCGGGTAATCATGGTAATATGTCGAACAGTAAGACGGATTAAAAACGTATTTTAATGACATCTGATATAGCGTACACCTGTATTTCTATTTCCAATTTACCGTAACTATATGACACTTGCTGGTCAACACGATCTAGCGATTATACATGTAAACGAAAACGGGTCGTCTTTTGTTGGTCACTCGATAGACATTGACAACGCAGTTATTTTAAATGTCCGATAGATTGACGTGCGCCACGCCGTAGAAGCCAGACACGTTCTCAGCTCAGGTAAATAAAGCTTGCGGGGGGCTACAAGACGTTTAACACCTCGGGTTGTATACAGCCGGGGCTAATTAACCGGGAATGCGGCGGTTAAATCAATCAATTAACGCAAAGGTGTACACAAAATAGTTAATACACGAATTTTTAGGGGGGGAAATATAGCATGGCGGCCGTAAAATATAGCGTGGTGCTAATCCCGATAGCGTGGCGGTAAATCTCGATAGCGTGGCGGGGCCGCCACGCTAAAACGGCCTGGGGAGAACACTGGACAGAAGGACAGACGAATGGACGAACAGATGTTCACCAGACAAAGCTATCTCATTATGTTACTCTTGCCTTGTAGACAAAATATAAAAAATATCTTCATTCATATGATCTATCACAATTTTTTTAGTTTTCTCCTTATCACCAATTTCATATAGAGATTTATTAAATGATCAGGAATTATTGCCGATTTTGCTTGTTTCTGATTGGTGGAGATGCCGTTTGATAGAGTGTACCTCAAAGTGAGTTGACCGCTAATGCTCGAAAGCAATCTAATCTGGATTCAGTAACGTAATAATAACTAGCACGTGCGTTGATTTTTGTAGTGTTACATGTAGATCATGACTTCATGTATCATTACAATGCAAATCCAGATAATTTAATAAAGCATTATTGACTTTTGATTTCGGTCTACTCGTGACTATACAGACCTGGTCAGGCATTGGTTAACCTCGGCCGTTGGCCTTAGTCAACCAATACCTGACCAGGTCTGTATAGTGACGAATAGACCTCATCAAAAGTCAATAATTGTATATTATCATTATATACCGTATGATCAGTCGGGTCCTGCTTGGCGAGTAAAGCTAATACTGGCTCCACATCTGCCACCTCATGAGGGAAATGTCGAACTACTATTTTGGAACCTCTCATCTTAAAACAAAATCAAAGACATTTTTTAAAATTCGAACAAAACTGATTTCGTGTGTATGACATAAGCTACATTGTATCTACATATACTGTCTAAGCAATACTGAAGATTAATCTGAGAGTCTTTGAAGAAACATTCTATACATTTTTTGTACTATCAATTTTCTCTTTTACCTAAAGTACGTACATGTATGTCCAAGTTAACTCATAATCTTTTACATGGATAAGCTCTATTGCAGAATAAATGCCAGATACATATTCACATAAAAGTAGGAAATAATCTTCTATCATGTATGTTTTCCCTCGTTTTGTTTTTTAATCAAGAATAAATGAAATTTGTTATACACATGTTTTTGACTGTATGCATGTATTCCACACTGAAGACGTTAGGCAAAACAACAGCTAGGAGGCATTATAAAACAGTGGAAAACAGGTGCCAAACTCACAATATGTTTTGTTTTCTGAGCAAAAATAGATCTTGCCAAAGAAAAGATACTTTAAAATCGTATGAGACTATAAAATAAACCAACCTTTGTAATAAGATAGAGGTATTTGAAAGCTTCTTGCATCAGCAGTGGTTCCTCTGAGGACTGCCTCACTAGAGTGATGATCTGATCCATCAACGATTCTGAAAATAGAAATTGATTCATGCACATATAGGCTGTAGACACAACAGTTAAAATAACTATTTACATGTATAAGCATAAGTATGTACACAAAGTGACAACAAGTTTATCTTTTAGAACTGTTTCCAATGGACAATTTTTGCAAGCAGAGTCCTTACTGAACAATACTCTGGAGGACAAATTCAAGGATTCTAAGAAACAGAATTGGGGATCACCAATAGACCTTCTTTATACATGTATTACCGTAAGACTTGCATTTTCAAACTCCAAGACCCGACATCACTACTTTTGACAAGTATCTCTAATTGTGACGTCATAATTCAGATACGATGTTTCATTTAAAAGTTACGTCAAATGTTGTCATGTCGGGTCTTAGGATGTGTAAAATACAAGTCAACTGCGGTAATGTGAAAATCGTCTTTTGTCTGACATATATGTACAATGTATTGCCAAACTTATACATATTCATTATGATGTCATAATCAAATGGTCATTCAAAGCATAATGCTGCATTATTTGACTTTAAAGAGGAAAATATAATGTCTGACCATACATATTCAAAAGTTAATGCATATATATCAAATTATTTTAGTGAATAAGCAGACGTCATATACATGATACATGATATATAACTTTAGTGAAAACTAAAAGGTATATCATGATATATATTAATTTTGGTTTTTCATGAACAAGTTTAAATTAAGCTTAAATCTGAAGTGATTGCTGACAACAAATAGAGCAAACTGACCTAGATATGGATCTATAAGGTGAGGCTGTTCTTGGTACTGGTCCACAATCACTGTGAATTAAAATACATTCAAAGAAATAAATTAATTAGATCACAATCCTAGATATCTACATTACTGTTGTAAAGATAGCTGCAGACATCGGCACTTTCTTCGCTAAGATACTGTATTTTCGAGAATCAATTATCTCTTCGCACAAAACGAAGCTATCAAGCTATATATAGCTATCAAGGACAGACAAATTCTGCTATTCGATGATTTAGGAGATACTACAGGTAAAAAATAAAGCCTGTCTTTGTGAAACACGAATGCCCCCGGTGGCATCTTTGTTAGTATAAACGCCATTTTCTGTTGAGTACGTGAAAGGTCAAAGTCAAGGTGACGAAGTCAAAACTTTTTGCTATCAATGAAATGGTCTTCTCACAAGGAATACACATGTGAAATATGAAAGCCCTATCACTTACTATTCAAACGTTATGCCCAATGTTAAAGTTTTTGAAAAGTAGGTCAAAGGTCAAGGTCTAGGTCACGAGGTCAAAAATCTTGGTATCAATGGAAAGGTCTTGTCACAAGGAATACACATGTGAAATATGAAAGCCATATCACTTACCATTCAAAAGTTATGCCCAATGTTAAAGTTTTTGAAAAGTACATGTAGGTCAAAGGTCAAGGTCTAGGTCACGAGGTCAAAAATCTTAGTATCAATGGAAAGGTCTTGTCACAAGGAATACACATGTGAAATATGAAAGCCCTATCACTTACCATTCAAAAGTTATGCCCAATGTTAAAGTTTTTAGTTCGGACAAACAGACAAACAGACAGACAAACAGACGGACAGGCCAAAAACTATATGCCCCCTAATCTGTGATTCCGGGGGGCATAAAAAACCTGAATCTTTTTATGATTTAATATACTAGTATTGAATTGGCTCAATTTGACTAATCTGACAGCCACAGTTCAGTACCAGCTGGGAATGGGAACCTGTGATTACTATACAGATTACAGTTGACCCTTTAGCTCACTCAGTAACGCTCTAAAAATCCAATCCAACGACCATGGTTTGATACCCGGTGAGGGTGTTAGCGATTAGTTTACTTCACTGGCAACGAGGTGAACAATAGTAGTGCGTTCAATCACACAATTGTGGGGAAGCAACAACGCCTCCTTCAATGAGAAAGAGTTGGTGTGACATTTCGGGGTTACACCACCGGCCACCTCAAAGAAAGGAGGGAAGAGTTGTGGATTACGATCCTTCGATAGTTCAGAGTAATAAATGACTGAGCTATCGGGTTGATCCTTTAGCTCATTCAGTAATGCTCTGGAATTCCAATCCAATGACCATGATCTGATACACGGGCAGTGCTTCAGTTTACTTCACAGTCATCCTTTTCAGTGAAGAAAAGAAATGAATTATTTATCATGTTATTTACATTACCTATGATCAGTATAACTAAAAACTGAGCTACGTAAGACAGTCTTCGTCTTCCCTAGTATGACCCTCTGTTTATCGGAGCACTCCCCAGAGAGAATAACATGTTTAACATGACATTATATATCAAGACAACATTTCAAATTCCTCTCTTACTCCTCACTATATACTTGTGATAGTGTGGTTTTCTACATAGTTTTTATATTTAACGTTCATTAATTAAATAAGTTTCTTTATTTAATACTTCCTGAATTATTTACTAACCGTTTTCATTCTCTTATTAACAAATTAGTATTTGCGGTCGCTTTGCGTTCATATTTGCACCGTCCCCGCGCCAGTCATACAGTGGCTCTTTAAATGTAATACAGCAGGTTCTCTAGATACTTTACTGAACACTGTATTTTACCTGGTTCCTCCACTTAGTTAAATTTCATTGGTTCAACTACAATTTTAATGGTCAGTGATTGGTGACATTTCGCTCAGGCGATACACATTCCCGCCACACGAGCTAGTATTTAAGTTGACCACCCCTTCTATCGACTATACCCTACTCATACGTACCTTATACAGGTGTATCGCCGTATGACCATTTCTGCATAAAATGCAAGTTTTTATATTTTATAATTTATTTTGAACTGAATCGATAAACTTTGAATTCTGAATTACATTTTATGTTTTCGGAACATTTTCTGTATTTTTGGAGATTTTAAAAGTATTTTTGAGAACTTAACAAATTAACTCTGGACGTAAACTTTATCGTTTAATTTCGATACTTGTGAATAAATAATGTATTATTAGAGTATTTGGCATTAGATACATTGCCGATTATAATATTTCTTTTAGTAAAATATATCCCCTGGTCAGACGTGCTGTTAAACGAGCACCATGCCCGATATTGGGAAAAGGCCCTGTTCCATAAACAGGTACATATATATAATACACATTTATTTTATCTAAATTGTAATCATTTTGTGGTATTTTTCAATTACATTACCAATCAATTACACGAATATTGAGAATATTATATATTCTATTTATTGAACTGTGTGTATGAACGAACATTTGTATTTGTATTTATGTTTCGTTATATGTTATTGTAGGGTCTATTTGCATATCGTCAATAAATTCAGAACCCAATCAGGATCGTCTTTGTTTAATATTAACGAGCCCTGGTACATACTCACCACTTGTTTACCATGCTTTGTACAAGGTACCTTCTACTATGTATGCAAGTGTATGAAAGTGTATGCAGTGTATGCAGGGAAGGTGTGATTTGTGTACTAC
This sequence comes from Pinctada fucata, assembly GCA_028142955.1. NCBI lineage: Eukaryota > Metazoa > Mollusca > Bivalvia > Pterioida > Pteriidae > Pinctada > Pinctada fucata. The sequence goes on from AP027103.1 coordinate 40,340,038, forward strand.
AGTGGATAGTCCGTATTTCCAACGGCCTTTAACAATGCCATATCACATGAGGCAATCTCCTCGGCCATAGTTACAGTGGCTACAGAGAGTTGTTTGCTATTCGTTCTTATTCCTTCCCTCTTTGATGTAGACCGGCTATTCATACGAGACGTCTGAGATTTGCTGAGTCTAGTCTTGGTCAATTTTGAGAGGTTGAAACTACAAAAATATTCATGGCATGAACAAAAATTGACTATAATCCTACATTTGTACCTAGTATACTTCAATCATAACATATCTGCCCTTTTCAGTTGTGAAACTGCTTTAAATCCATGTAATTCACTGTATTCTGAAATTTTTCAGCCATTTCACTTTGATTTTAATCTATGTTGTTTACTTTTCACCGTTAGGCGGCTATCTGATTGGCTCTCTCGATCTGAGTATGGGTAAGGCATGTGCCAGACTATCTGTACTAGGTTACTCAGATCAGACCGCTGCTAAGATCTATAGGTGAAAAGTAAAATCAAAGTGAAATCACCGAAAAATTTCAGGATACTGATTAATACATGGATTTAAAGCAGTTTCACAGCTGAAAAAGGGCAAAGATATTATGATTGAAGTATACTAGGTAGGATTATAGTCGATTTAAGTTCATGCTATGAATATTTTTGTAGTTTCAACCGCTCGATATTGACCAAAACTAAGACTCAGTAAATCTCAGACGTCTCGTATGAATAGTCGGTCTACAACAGAGAGGGAAGGAAAGATTAAATAGCAAATGATTTTGTGTTGCCACTGTAACTACCACGACCGCAGCTGCCGAGGGCCACTCAGACCGTATATGTTCCCTCAGAGTCAGAGAACAGGTGGGGCAGAGATGATAAATCACCTCTGAGAAAGTCCATCCTCAACGGGATTCGAACCAAGAATCATCAGGTTGGAAATCCAGCGCTCTAGTGACTGAGCTATGCGCCCCCACTGCACTGAACAGTGAACTACAGAAGTGACAGAAAACGGTCAGAGAAACTTCGGTCGGAATGACTCATTTGAAATATATTTTATTACCAGTAAATCGCTCGCATGATGCTTCTCTGGCTATAAGGTCTTTGTATATGTCTTTAAGATTGTCTATGAGGCCTCTGACTTCTTTTATTTCTTTGAATTCTTCTAATACATGACCATGACAGAGTTCGGACTCGTCCGCGTCCATAGCTGGAGGTATAATATATATAGACTTTCCGATACAGTAACCAGCATATATAACCAGGCACTACGCATGCGCAATATAGGCTATTTTTGTTCGGGCTCAGATCTACTTTCGATTTTAATTCCATACGGTACACATGCATGACATAGCAGTTAAAAGTTTGGGCATGCAAAGCTCAAGGTTTGTGTTTGTGCCACTTTAGTGTTTGAGTTCATGTTTTTGTTTGAGAAAGGAAGAGACAAGATTTATTTAAAATCGGTATATTGTATGCATAGTTTAACAGTACATTAACACAAGCTCTACTGTCCTGTTCACTAATTCCAGAGCACCCTGTTTTGGCAATTTATTCTGTCGTCTGAATAATTTTCCTATTAATTATTGTTTCCGAGAATTGACCTCCTTTAGTCGTAACTGGAAATTAACTTCAACTTACCCTATCTGCTGTCTTCAAACCGCAATATGAAAAATAAAATGTCTACGGGAAATTCCCATGTTAATTTCAAGCCGCCACCATATTGTTCTCCTTGTCAACAATAGTAAACAGTGACGTCAAAGCCTACGACGTCACACATTTTCAGCGATTTTACTATAGAAAATCCCCGTAGACTTTTTATTTTCCGTCCTATTTTTAACTTAACTGACGTACAGCCAAAACAATGGTATTTTCTGTTACGACTAAAGGAGTACTATAAAACCGATATATTTTTGGAAGATGACATTATCATATTTTAGAGAAAATCGGGAAAACAAGGTGCTCTGGAATTAGTGAACAGGACAGTACGGAGCTTTTGACCGACGATCAAAGGATCAAGAAATGAAGAAGGTAACGCGCCGCCGACACAGCTGGCACCAGATTCCTAGAAAAAATAAAACCCCATCTGTTAAACTCCTTAGATAATCTCTCCTAAACAACATACATAAGCAGCTCTCATATATAAACACCATCCCAGTCTCTACCCTCTACTGTCCTTGCAGCTCACTTCAGAAATCAGAAAATTGAAGTTTTCTCTACTTTGTAGTCAATTTATGCAATGAAAATTTATATAGGGGATTAGGTATCGAACTCTCATATCTAAGGGTGTTTGATATATGTCTGTCAACCAATACTAGATCATCGGGGTCTATACATATATCACCATGGTCTATGCATACATCACCAGCGTCTATACACAAATCACCAGGGTCTATACATACATCACCAGGGTCTATACAAACATCACCAGGGTCTAAACATAGATCGCAAGGGTCTAAACATATATCACCAGGGTCTATACACACATCAAGAGGGTCTATACATACATCACAAGGGTTAATATACACATCACTAGGGTCTATACACACATCACCAGGGTCTATACACACATCACCAGGGTCTATACATACATCACCAGGGTCTATACACACATCACCAGGGTCTATACATACATCACCAGGGTCTATACACACATCACCAGGGTCTATACACACATCACCAGGGTCTATACACACATCACCAGGGTCTATACATATATCACCAAGGTCTGTACACACATCACCAGGGTCTATACATATATCACCAGGATAAGTACATACATCACCAGGGTCTAAAACATATATATCATGGTCTAAACATACATCACCAGAGTTTATATACACATCACCAGGGTCTATACATACATCATCAGGGTCTTTATATATATCACCAGGGTCTAGACATACATCACCAGGGTCTATACATAGATCACCAGGGTCTACACACACATCACCAGGGTCTATATATACATCACCAGGGTGTATATACACATCGATATGTATATACACACATTGTTATGGTATATACACGCATCATTCAGGGTATTTACATACATCATCAGGGTCTAAACGTACATCACCAGTCTATACACACATCAACAGGGTCTATATACACATCACATGGGTCTGAACATAGATCACCAGGTTCTATACATACATCATCAGGGTCTGTACATAGATCACCAGGGTCTATACATATATCACCAGGGTCTAAACACACATCATCAGGATCTATACATACATCACCAGGGTGTATATACACATCACTAGGGTCTATACTATCATCACAAAGGTCTCTACACACATCACCAGTGTCTATACATAAATCACCAGGGTCTATACATACCTTACCAGGGTCTATACATACATCACCAGGGCCTATACATATATCACCAGGGTCTATACACACATCACCAGGGTCTATACACACATCACCAGGGTCTATACATACATCACCAGGGTCTATATACACATCACCAGGGTCTATACATACATCACCAGGGTCTATACATATATCACCAAGGTCTGTACACACATCACCAGAGTCTATACATATATCACCAGGATAAGTACATACTTCACCAGGGTCTAAAACATATATATCATGGTCTAAACATACATCACCAGAGTTTATATACACATCACCAGGGTCTATACATACATCATCAGGGTCTATATATATCACCAGGGTCTAGACATGCATCACCAAGGTCTATACATAGATCACCAGGCCTACACACACATCACCAGGGTCTATATGTACATCACCAGGATGTATATACACATCGATATGTATATACACACATTGTTATGGTATATACACGCATCATTCAGGGTATTTACATACATCATCAGGGTCTAAACATACATCACCAGGGTCTATACATACATCACCAGGGTCTATACATACATCACCAGGGTCTATACATATATCACCAAGGTCTGTACACACATAACCAGAGTCTATACATATATCACCAGGATAAGTACATACTTCACCAGGGTCTAAAACATATATATCATGGTCTAAACATACATCACCAGAGTTTATATACACATCACCAGGGTCTATACATACATCATCAGGGTATATATATATATATCACCAGGGTCTAGACATGCATCACCAAGGTCTATACATAGATCACCAGGCCTACACACACATCACCAGGGTCTATATATACATCACCAGGATGTATATACACATCGATATGTATATACACACATTGTTATGGTATATACATGCATCATTCAGGGTTTTTACATGCATCATCAGGGTCTAAACATACATCACCAGGGTCTATACATACATCACCAGGGTCTATACACACATCACCAGGGTCTATACATACATCACCAGGGCCTATACATATATCACCAGGGTCTATACACACATCACCAGGGTCTATACACACATCACCAGGGTCTATACATACATCACCAGGGTCTATATGCACATCACCAGGGTCTATACACACATCACCAGGGTCTATACATATATCACCAAGGTCTGTACACACATCACCAGGGTCTATACATATATCACCAGGATAAGTACATACATCACCAGGGTCTAAAACATATATATCATCGTCTAAACATACATCACCAGAGTTTATATACACATCACCAGGGTCTATACATACATCATCAGGGTCTATGTACACATCACATGGGTCTGAACATACATCACCAGGTTCTATACATACATCATCAGGGTCTGTACATAGATCACCAGGGTCTATACATATATCACCAGGGTCTATACACACATCATCAGGATCTATACATACATCACCAGGGTGTATATACACATCACTAGGGTCTATACTAACATCACAAAGGTCTCTACACACATCACCAGCGTCTATACATAAATCACCAGGGTCTATACACACATCACCAGGGTCTATACATACATCACCAGGGCCTATACATGTATCACCAGGGTCTATACACACATCACCAGGGTCTATACACACATCACCAGGGTCTATACATACATCACCAGGGTCTATACACACATCACCAGGGTCTATACATACATCACCAGGGTCTATACATATATCACCAAGGTCTGTACACACATCACCAGGGTCTATACATATATCACCAGGATAAGTACATACATCACCAGGGTCTAAAACATATACAGCTGACACTCTTTATCTCGAAGTCGATGGGCTTACTGAAAATACTTCGACATAAGCGGAGTTCGAGATAAACATCAGTCGAATTTACTCTTTATTTTAGAATGTTTTGTGGTACAGTACCACCTATAAGGCTTATGATATCATGGTCTAAACATGCATCACCAGAGTTTATATACACATCACCAGGGTCTATACATACATCATCAGGGTCTATATATATATCACCAGGGTCTAGACATGCATCACCATAGTCTATACATAGATCACCAGGGTCTACACACACATCACCAGGGTCTATATATACATCACCAGGGTGTATATACACATCGATTTGTATATACACACATTGTTATGGTATATAAATGCATCATTCAGGGTTTTTACATACATCATCAGGGTCTAAACATACATCACCAGTCTATACACACATCAACAGGGTCTATATGCACATCACATGGGTCTGAACATACATCACCAGGGTCTATACATGCATCATCAGGGTCTGTACATAGATCACCAGGGTCTATAATATATCACCAGGGTCTATACACACATCATCAGGGTCTATAAATACATCACCAGGGTGTATATACACATCACTAGGGTCTATACTAACATCACAAAGGTCTCTACACATCACCAGCATCTATACATAAATCACCAGGGTCTATACATACATCACCAGGGTCTAAACTTGCATCACCAGGGTCTATATACACATCACATTCTGCACATATATCACCAGGGTCTAGACATACATCACCAGGGTCTATACATACATTACCAGGGCCTATACATATATAACCAGGGTCTATTCAAAGATCACCAGGTCTATAGGTATATCACCAGGGTCTATACACACATCACCAGGTTCTCTACATAGATCACCAGGGTGTATACATATATAACCAGGGTCTATACACACATCACCCGGGTCTATACATAGATCACCAGGGTCTAAACATATATCACGAGGGTCTATACATACACCACCAGGGTCTATACATATATCACCAGGGTCTATATATATCACCAGGGTCTATACACATCACCAGGAGGTATACATATATCAGCATGGTCTCTACATATATCACTAGCATCTATACATACATCACAAAGGTTCATACATAAATCACCATGGATTATACATACATCACCAGGGTCTATACACACATCACCAGGGTCTATACAAAGATCACCAAGGTCTATACACACATACATCACCAGGGTCTATACACACATCACCAGGTTCTCTACATAGATCACCAGGGTCTATACACACATCACGAGGGTCTATACATACATCACCAGGGTTTATATACACATCACTAGGGTCTATTCACACATCACCCGGGTCTATACACACATCACCAGGGTCTATACATACATCACCAGGGTCTATACACACATCATCAGGGTCTATACATAGATCACTATGGTCTATACATATATCACCAGGGTCTGTACATATATTACCAGGGTCTATATACACATCACATTCTGCACATACATCACCAGGGTCTATAGATACATCATCAGGGTCTATACATATTTCATCAGGGTCGTGACATACATCAACAGGGTCTATACATATATTACCAGGGCCTAAACATATATCACCAGGGTCTAAACACACATCACCAGGGTCTATAGATACATCACCAGGGTTTATATACACATCACCAGGGTCTATACATAAATCACCAGGGTCTAAACACACATCACCAGGGTCTATACATACATCACCAGGGTTTATATACACATCACCAGGGTCTATAGACACATCACCAGGGTCTATACACATATGATTAGGGTCTATACATACATCACCATGGTCTATACACACATCACCAGGGTCTATACATACATCACCAGGGTCTATACACACATCACCAGGGTCTATACACACATCACCAGGGTCTATTCAAAGATCACCAGGGTCTATACATATATCACCAGGTTCTCTACATAGATCACCAGGGTCTATACATATATAACCAGGGTCTATACACACATCACCAGGGTCTATACATACATCACCAGGGTCTAAACATATATCACCAGGGTTTATACATACACTACCAGGGTCTATACATATATCACCAGGGTCTATATATATATCACCAGGGTCTCTACATATATTACCAGCATCTATACATACATACATCACAAAGGTTCTCTGCATATATCACCAGGGTCTATACATACATCACCAGGGTCTATACACACATCACCAGGGTCTATACAAAGATCACCAGGGTCTATACACACATACATCACCAGGGTCTATACACACATCACCAGGTTCTCTACATAGATCACCAGGGTCTATACACACATCACGAGGGTCTATACATATATCGACAGGGTCTGTACATATATTACCAGGGTCTATACATACATCACCAGGGTCTTTACATATATCACCAGGGTCAGAACATATATCACAATGGTCTATACATACACTACCAGGGTCTATACATACATCACCAGGGTCTATACATATATCACCAGGGTCTATATATATCACCAGGGTCTATACACGTCATCAGGAGGTATACATATATCAGCAGGGTCTCTACATATATTACCAGGGTCTGTACATATATTACCAGGGTCTATACATATATCACCAGGGTCTGTACATATATCACCAGGGTCTATACATATATCACCAGGGTCTGTACATATATCAGCAGGGTCTGTACATATATCACCAGGGTCTGTACATATATTACCAGGGTCTATACATACATCACCAGGGTCTGTACATATATCACCAGGGTCTGTACATATATCACCAGGGTCTGTACATATATTACCAGGGTCTATACATATATCACCAGGGTCTGTACATATATCACCAGGGTCTGTACATATATCACCAGGGTCTGTACATATATCAGCAGGGTCTATACATATATCACCAGGGTCTGTACATATATTACCAGGGTCTATACATACATCACCAGGGTCTATACATATATCACCAGGGTCTATATATATCACCAGGGTCTATACACGTCATCAGGAGGTATACATATATCAGCAGGGTCTCTACATATATTACCAGCATCTATACATACATCACATCATACATAAATCACCATGGATTATACATACATCACCAGGGTTTATATACACATCACTAGGGTCTATACACACATCACCAGGGTCTATACACACATCACCAGGGTCTATACATACATTACCAGGGTCTATACACACATCACCAGGGTCTATACATAGATCACTAGGGTCTATACATATATCACCAGGGTCTGTACATATATTACCAGGGTCTATACATACATCACCAGGGTCTTTACATATATCACCAGGGTCAGAACCTACATCACCAAGGTCTAAAACATATATCACTAGGGTCTATACATACATCACCAGGATCTAAATACACATCTCATGGGTCTGCACATACATCACCAGGGTCTATACATTCATCATCAGGGTCTGTATTAGCAGCAGAAACGGCCAACGACACTTGGATATTTGGTTGGTAGGGGTGTGTTGGCCGCAGGAATCTACATTGAACAAACCCAGGACCCAAAATTAGGATAAGGCCGGCACGAATCGGCACATTTTCTAGGGTATTATTGACTGTGTCTCACTGGAATTAAATAAAACTAAACGATCGGCAATCATATTTTACCTTGTTAAGCTTTAATATCAACAATACGGCCGAGATTCTACTTGCCTCCGCTTAGTCTCTTCGAATTCAAGCGTCATGTTGTAAGTTTACACACATGCGTCAGATCAAACACGTGACACCGCAAGGTTGTTTCCATAACAACGTCCATTCATATGGATCAAATTCACCAGGGTCTACACATACATCACCAGGGTCTATACATAGATCACCAGGGTCAATACATGTATCACCAGGGTCAGTACATACATCACCAGGGTCTATACATATATCACCAGGGTCTATACATATATCACCAGGGTCTATCCATAAATCACCAGGGTCTAAACATAGATCACGAGGGTCTATACATATATCAGCAGGGTCTATACACACATCACCAGGGTCTCTACATACATCACCAGGATCTATACACAGGGGGTATACATATATCAGCAGGGTCTATACATACATCGCCAAGGTTCGTACATAAATCATCATGGATTATACATATATACCAGGGTCTATACACACATTGTCATGGTATATACACACATTGTCAGGGTTTTTACATACACCATCAGGGTCTATACATACATCACCAGAATCTATATACACATCAAATGGGTCTGCACATACATCAACAGGGTCTATACATAGATCACCAGGGTCTATACATACATCACCAAGGTTCATACATAAATTATCATGGATTATACATATATACCAGGGTCTATACACACATTGTCATGGTATATACACACATCGTTCAGGGTTTTTACATACATCATCAGGGTCTATACATACATCACCAGAGTCTATACATATATCATCAGGGTCTATACATATATCACCAGGGTCTTTCCATAAATCACCAGGTTCTAAACATAGATCACCAGGGTCTATACATATGTCAGCAGGGTCTATACACACATCACCAGGGTCTCTACATACATCACCAGGATCTATACACAGGTGGTATACATATATCAGCAGGGTCTTTACATACATCACCAAGGTTCATACATAAATCATCATGGATTATACATATATACCAGGGTCTATACACACATTGTCATGGTATATACACACATCATTCAGGGTTTTTACATACATCATCAGGGCCTAAACATACATCACCAGGGTCTAAATACACATCATATGGGTCTGCATCCCCAGGGTCTATAATTACATTATCAGGGTCTATACATAGATCACCAGGGTTAATACATATTTTACCAGTGTCTAAACATACATCACCAGGGTGTATATACACATCACTAGGGTCTATACATACATCACCAGGGTCTATACACACATCACCAGGGTCTATACATACATCACCAGGGTCTATACACACATCACCAGGGTCTATACATAGATCCCCAGGGTCTATACATATATCACCATGGTCTATACACACATCACAAGGGTCTATACATACATCACAAGGGTCTATAAATACATCGCAAGGGTCTATACATAGATCACCAGGATCTACACATATTTCACCAAGGTCTATAATTACATCACCAGGGTCTATACATATATCACCTGGTTCTATGTATATAACCAGGGTCTATCCATCAATCGCCAAGGTTTATACATAAATCATCCTGGATAATACACACATTACCAGCAGGGTCTCTACATACATCACCAGGATCTATACACAGGGGGTATACATATATCAGCAGGGTCTATACATACATCACCAAGGTTCATACATAAATCAACATGGATTATACATATATACTAGGGTCTATACACACATTGTCATGGTGTATACACACATCGTTCAGGGTTTTTACATACCTCATCAGGGTCTATACATACATCTCCAGAATCTATATACACATCACATGGGTCTGCACATACATCACCAGGGTCTATACATAGATCAACAGGGTCTATACATACATCACCAAGGTTCATACATAAATCATCATGGATTATACATACATACCAGAGTCTATACACACATTATCATGGTATATACACACATCGTTCAGGGATTTACATACATCATCAGGGTCTATACATACATCACCAGAATCTATATACACATCACATGGATCTGCACATACATCACCAGGGTCTATACATACATCACCAGGGTCTATACATATATTACCAGGGTCTATCCATAAATCATCAGGATCTATACATACATCACCAGGGTCTTCATATATCACTAGGGTTTATATATACATTTTCAGGATCTATACACACATCACCAAGGTCTATACATACACCACCAGGATCTATACATACAAAACCAGGATCTAGACATACATCAGCAGGGTCTATAAATATATCACTAGGGTCTATACACACATCATCAGGTTCTATACATATATCCAGTGTCCAGGGTCTCTACATACTTCACCATGGTCTCTACATACATTACCAGGGTCTATACACACATTACTGTAGTATATACACACATCACTCAGTGTTTTTACATTCATCATCAGGTTCTATACATACATTACCGGAGTCTATACACTAATCACCAGGGTTTATATACACATCACATCAGCCTATACATATATGACCAAGGTCTATACATACATCACCAGGGTCTAAACATGAATCACCAAGGTATAAACATTCATCACCAGGGTCTTTACATATATCACCAGTGTTAATACATATATCAACAGAGTCTGTACATATATCACCAGGGTCTATACATACATCACCAGGGTCTATACATACATCACCAGGGTCTCTTCATTTTATAAGGTTCTATATATACCTCACCAGGATTTATACATACATGAGATGGGTTTATACATACATTACTAGAGTCTATACATAGATCACCAGCGTCTATACATACATCACCAGGGTCTATAAATATGTCACCACGGTCAATACATACATCACCAGGGTCTAAACATACATCACCAGGCTCTATACATATATCACCAGGTTCTTTACATACATCACCACGGTCAATACATACATCACCAGGGTCTAAACATACATCACCAGGCTCTATACATATATCACCAGGTTCTTTACATACATCACCAGGGTCTATCCATAAATTACCAGGATCTAAACATAAACAACCAGGGACTATACATAGATTACCAGGGTCTATACACACATCACCAGGGTCTATACATATATCACCAGGATCTATACACAGGGGGTATACATATATCACCAGGGTCTATACATACATCACCAGGGTCTATACATATATCACCAGGGTCTATACACACATCAACAGGGTCTGTACATACATCACTGGGGTGTATTTACACATCACTAGGGTCTAAACACACATCACCAGGGTCTATACACACATCACCAGGGTCTATACACACATCATCAGGGTCTATACATACATCAACATTGTCTATACACACATCACCAAGGTCTATACACACATCACCAGGGTCTATACATAGATCACCAAGGTCTATACTTATATCACCAGGGTCTATACATACATCACCAGGGTCTATACATACATCAACATTGTCTATACACACATCACCAAGGTCTATACACACATCACCAGGGTCTATACATAGATCACCAGGGTCTATACTTATATCACCAGGGTCTATACACACATCATCAGGGTCTATACATACATCAACATTGTCTATACACACATCACCAAGGTCTATACACACATCACCAGGGTCTATACATAGATCACCATGGTCTATACTTATATCACCAGGGTCTATGTATACACATCACTATGGTTTATACACATATCACCGGGGGGTAAACATATATCAGCAGGGTCTCTACATACATCACCAGGATCTATACAATACATCTACAAGGTCCATACATAAATCATCATGGATTATACATGTTATACATACTTTACCAGGGTCAATACACACATTGTCACGGTATATACACACATCATGCAGGGTTTTTACATACATCATCAGGGTCTATACATATATCATTAGGGTCTATACATATATCACCAGGGCCTATACCTACATCACCAGAGTCTATGCACACATCACTAGGGTCTATACATGCACCACCATGATCTATACATAGATCACTAGCATTTATTCATACATCACCAGGGTCAATACATACATCAACAGAGTCTGTACATATATCACCAGGGTCTATACATACATCACCAGGGTCTCTTCATTTCATAAGGTTCTATATATACCGCACCAGGATTTATACATACATGAGTTGGGTTTATACATACATCACCAGAGTCTATACATAGATCACCAGCGTCTATACATACATCACCAGGGTCTATACATATGTCACCAGGGTCAATACATACATCACCAGGGTCTATACATACATCACCAGGCTCTATACATATATCACCAGGTTCTTTACAAACATCACCAGGGTCTATCCATAACTTACCAGGATCTAAACATAAACACCCAGGGACTATACATAGATTACCAGGGCCTATACATACATCTCCAGGGTCTATACATATATCACCAGGGTCTATACACACATCAACAGGGTCTGTACATACATCACTGGGGTGTATTTACACATCACTATGGTTTATACACACATCACCAGGGTCTTTACATAGATCACCAGGGTCTATACATACATCACCAGGGTCTATACATACATCACCAGGGTCTATACATAGATCACCAAGGTCTATACTTATATCACCAGGGTCTATGTATACACATCACTATGGTTTATACACATATCACCGGGGGGTAAACATATATCAGAAGGGTCTCTACATACCTCACCAGGGTCTATACAATACATCTACAAGGTTCATACATGAATCATCATGAATTATACATACTTTACCAGGGTCAATACACACATTGTCATGGTATATACACACATCATGCAGGGTTTTTACATACATCATCAGGATCTATACATATATCACCAGGGTCTATACATATATCACCAGGGCCTATACGTACATCACCAGAGTCTATACACACATCACTAGGGTCTATACATGCACCACCATGATCTATACATACATCATCAGGGGCTATTCACACATCACCAGGATCTATCATGCAGGGTTTTTACATACATCATCAGGGTCTATACATATATCACCAGGGTCTATACATATATCACCAGGGCCTATACGTACATCACCAGAGTCTATACACACATCACTAGGGTCTATACATGCACCACCATGATCTATACATACATCACCAGGGGCTATTCGCACATCACCAGGATCTATCATGCAGGGTTTTTACATACATCATCAGGGTCTATACATAAATCACCAGGGTCTATACATATATCACCAGGGCCTATACATACATTACCAGTCTATATACACATCACATAGGTCTGCACATACATCACCAGGATCTATTTATACATCATCAGGATCTATACATATATCACCAGGGTCTAAACATACATCACCAAGGTCTATACATATATCACCAGGGTCTATACACACATCACCAAGGTCTATACATACATCACCAGGGTCTATACATATATCACCAGGGTCTAAACATACATCACCAGGGTCTATACATATATCACCAGGGTCTATACACATATCACCAAGGTCTATACATACATCACCAGGGTCTATACATATATCACCAGGGTCTATACGCACAACTCCAGGGTCTATACTTGTACCAGCAATTTGATCTATGCATACACAACCAGAGTCTATACATACATCACCAGGGTCTATACACACATTACTAGGGTCTATACATACATCAACATGGGCTATTCACACATCACCATTGTCTATACACACATCTCCAGGGTCTATACATACACCACCTTGATCTATACATACACAACCAGGGTCTATACATACATCACCATGGTTTATATACACATCACCAGGGTCTATACATAGATCACCAGGGTCTATACATATATTACCAGGGTCCATACACACATTGCTGTGGTATATACACACATCACTCAGGGTTTTTACATTCCTCATCAGGGTCTATACATACATCACGAGTGTCTATACACACATCACCAGGGTCTATATACACATCACCAGGGTCTATACATACATCACGAGTGTCTATACACACATCACCAGAGTCTATATACACATCACCAGGGTCTATACATTTATCACCAGGGTCTATACATACATCACCAGGGTTTATACATATATCACCAGGGTTTATACATTTATCACCAGAGTCTATATATATATCACCAGGAGCTATACATACATCACTAGGGTCTATATATACATTACAAGGGTGTATACATATGTCACCCGTTTGTATTCATATATTGCCAGGGTCTGTACATACATCACCAGGGTCTCTTCATTTCATGATGTCAGGTTCTATATATACATCACCAGGATATATACAGGATAATTTGTGTTAGCTAAAATAAGAATCATATTCACAACGCATAGAAATATTAACATTCAGTGTGTTAAGAAAAATAAATTGTTCAAATACTGACATCAGAGAGTGATAACCTTCCACATTTTTAAGTCTACAAGTACTTATTTTACTTACTCTGAGAAATGCTCATTTTTACAGCACTTTTTTTTTTTGCCTTCAAAGCATAGGGACATATGGGGATCTCTCTCTCTCTCTCAATAGTAAGAAGTGTTATGCTTTGCAGGCAACACATGCATTCAATGGAAATGCTTCAATCTAGCTACTTACTACATTTGCAGCTGTGAATGCGAAAGTTTTGGATAAGGAGGATATGGATAAAGTGCTCCAATCTCATGTTCACTGGAGGACAGGTGTTTCTTATCAGGTAAGGATATTTAAGAAATTACTCTATTACTTTGGCTGTTCATGGTAGTATAATTCTGGTTGGTCACGTGCAAATTCTGTACGAAGCGATTCTCGGAAAATTTGCAGGTGTCCAACCAGAATAATACTACCGTGAACACCCAAAGTAAGACAGTCATTATTTATATTTCCATTTGTTCTAAATATTAGAGACCCAATTTGGCATTATAATGAGCGCATCAAATGTAATGACGTCAAAAGTATTGGAACGCTGGTGAATTTTCCCTACATTCACAACTGAAACATGACGTCATAATACCTGGCAACCAGAATTATAGGATACAAATCCCTTTGCCTAAATTATAGCGCTTAACATGGGAATTTTTCTGCAATGGAAATATTAAAGTTTTATTGATTTTAGATAGTACACATATCTTTTAATAAGAAACCTTTTGATTTTAGGATCAATAAGGTTATATTATAAAAATGAATATGTGTACAGCACATAGTATAATATAGGACTGAACAAGATGAGTCTGTGAATCACAAATGCCTCGAGTTGCATCTTCGACCAAAATTAAGGTCCTCAAGGTCAAGGTCACAAGGTTAATAAATTTGGTATCAATTGAAAGGTCTTTTCATGAGGATTACATATACCAGTATATTGTGTCAAATATAAAATCAGAAGTTATGGTTAAAGGTTTTTGGAAATGTTTTTTGAAAATAGGTCATACTCCAAAGGCAAGGTCATTAGGTAAAAAAATTTATGGAAGAATAGTGATGTGATGCTAGTCGCCGACTTCATCAGTCGACTGCTGAAACCTCCTCAGTTTTTTATATTCCTTTTGAAAAATTGATAATGGATCCGCATTGTCGACGAGTGATAAAAGTAAATACAACTGAAATTGTTTTGTAAAAAGTTATCAAAATGGCATGGAGCTAAGGGTACAAAAATAACAATGACTATCTTAGAATGGGTTTCATGAGGAATACATGTTTTAAATATGAAAGCCCTCTTCTAATGCACTCCGTTTGTAATGCGCATTCTGATAAAGCCCTCTTCTAATGCACTCCGTTTGTAATGCGCATTCTGATTGGCTGAGAGATTAAATAACTGTAAGGGGATTCATGTTTCACTGCAGTTTTTGCTATGACGTCAGGCATTGCTATGGCGATGTTGTTGCAAGCAGATGTTTTCTAGCTTCTTACTGACCAAAGCATTAGAATAGGGTTACCATACTGATGTTTTACAAAAACTGACAGGGTATCAGCGAATTCCCTGTCAGATTTTGTAGAACACACGCATGGTAACCTAGATACTTAACATTCAAAAGTTCTGTCCAAATTAGTGTTCTACACTTTACTTCTTCAAATTTTGCATGTGAGGAGAAAATGACACCTATTGATTTTCGAGGTCAAAGGTCTCGGTCACAATAGTAATAATTGAAAATTTATACCTAGTAGATACTTCAACATAGTCAATAAGATCCCATTTATCTTTCATATAAAGTGTGAAATTTTTTTCAATTTTTGCTGAAATCTTGAAAAAAACACTTAAGAAAATTTATGCAACTAGCAGGTTTTGAGGATGATTTCTTAAAAGTAGATTCATTGTTACATACAAGTTTATGCATAATCATTTCATATGCTCAAAATGTTCTTCACTGTTATAACAATCTCTCTTTCAGTCATCGTTGTTTAAACCACAAGGAAGTTCCTACCTCACAAAACCCTTTGGACAGCGGATTAATGAGGTAGTCCAGTAATGTAAAGATTTGAAATTGAACTGATTGCAAAAGAAATGTCTCACTCAGTAAATTGTGATACTGAATTGCGCAAAATATCATATTATAGTGAGGCCATAAAATCATATTTCCATCAAAAGGATTAAGAGGACTTTTGATTCGTTGTTCCAAGTGACCCAATGCACAGCATTACACTTTAAACATTTCTTTTGCATAGAGAGATTGATTCAAAGTACACATAATAGAATGAACCATAGATATTCAAATTATTGAGAAGAATTGAAGAATTTTGAAATAGCAATAGGGTTTAAGCAAATCATATAAGTTGTTAATCAATGTTTAAAAAAAGCGTTCAAAGTGAGTTTTATAGATTCATCTAATTTTGTAAACCTCTATTTATTATATCTACTAAATGTATGATTTCTATTTTGAAAATATCTATAAGGAAACTACAATAAACCTAGCAGAAGAGGACAGAAATACTGATCATATGAGGCTGCTAAAAAGATGTATGATAAGTTATGTCCCCTGAAGGAAGAGGTGGATCACATGAAAGAGAAAGTGGGCTTAGATAAACTACAAGATCAACTGGAAGATGATCCTACAATCACTTCAGAGTAAGATCAGTACATTTCAGTATATTATATTTTATCACATGATACACCCGTTATGCAGTTTCATAAAGCCATTTCATAAATTTATGATATGATAACACGTAACATATGGCTCTGCTTGAATTCGATTGGTCAAGTTTGGAACCGAATCACATAAACCTTGACAAATGTGACCTTTCAAATATCGGTCAACTGTTAAATTCAGACCAAGAGTCAATATCAGTGATTAAAATTGTTGTTGTTGAATTAATTCTTGCATAAAAATACTATTCAAAATTGAAATACTTTTCTCTTACGCACAGAATATCTATACGATTGGGACACTACTTCTTATGGCGTAGCAGACAACCTCAAGATCACGGTGTGGTTCGCCTCTGTAGTTCTCGTAAACGTTGATTTCACGTTGGAAATATACATTTTTAGGCAATATCATGTGATAAAAAGAATCTCAAATGAATTTTCATTTCATACGATGTATTATGAAACTCGTTGTGCGTTTTATATCCCCTCGCCAAGGCTCGGGGATATAAAACACACAACTCGTTTCATAATACATCGTATGAAATGAAAATTCATTTGAGATCCTATATATATGTTCATATCTAGTTTAAAAGAATAATTAATTTCAATCAAAGTAGTCATACATTTAATGCATTAATTTTATTGGCCAGAATGCAAAGCAAAATCCGGTCTATTAGTAGGGTGACCAAGTCGCCAAAAGTGGCTTATTTTAGGAGTTTATTCAACACGCATAGTACATGGCAAATATTGGTATCAAATGAAAGCTCTTTATCTGTGGTTAATGAATCAAGATGTCGTCAAATGATTTTCATTGTAGAACGTTTCAAAAATGACGTTGAAATGACGTCATCAACATTTTTAAACAATTACCAAAAATCACTGAAAAAAGGAATAAATGAATATTTCTTATGTGGAAAGTAACATCAAAAATCGAAAGGTGAAAATTACTAACATATTTAATACTTTTTCATATATGATGAGTTTTAATTTAAATTTCTGATAAAATTTGCGTTTTTGGGTTAAAAAGCTTATTTTGCTAAAAAAAAAGGCATTACTTTATGAAAATTCTATTTTATTTTTTTCCCCTCTCTGAGATGCACTGAATGAATTCTGATCGTTCTTCAAAAAGTTGAATCTTAACATTTTCCTCTTCCAATTGAACATGTTGAAATCTGAAATATCTTTCATTATTTTAATGCAAAAAAACTTCAAAACTGCGGTTTTTCTACAGAAATTTGCATACTAATTTCTATTAAGATTATTTCTATACATCAATCATAACATCTTTATCACTTATGACTTCGATAATTGAAGGATGTATTCCATTCTGATCTATTATGCTCTTTCACATAATAACTTACGTTTTTTAAAAACACATTGTTTGTGTTTTCAGTTTTTTTGGGGAAAACTGTTTTTTTCATTCAAAAATCAAGGATTTCTGGATATTATCTATATAATTCACAGAATCATATTATTGCAGTAAATTTAACTAACGAACATAAGAGATGAAAGGTCAAGGTCATTTTGAGGCTAAAGTTTATTAAAACTATAGGAATTGCAAGCAAGATTGATACAATGTCATTTGAGCTAGGACTTTTTTACCATGAACATTAACTTTAAACAGACAGAAAGCCCTATTGATTTTGAAGGTCAGGGCCAAGGTAATTTTGTAGCTTAATATAGATTTTTGGTTAGATTTAAAAAAAAAAATCAATTAAATCTATTTTGGGTCAAATATTTAAAATTTTCCTCATGATAAATAAAATATAAATGATCTTTTATGTATATAATGGGGTTTTACCTCCTCCTTTAGCACATTTGAGAAATAATGCGGAAGAGAAGGTGATCGCATGCACACATGCTGTAAAAAGATATGGTGACCAAAACGTCTTCCAATTTGTATGTTAAATATCTTTCGTTGTATAATTGAGATATCAGTAATGCATGTTGATATCAAAGATTAGGAACTTCAGGCTTACCATGAAGATTGAGTAGACCTAGACAAAGGACCTACTTAATTATCAGAGTACGGGTCAAAGAAGGTCAAGGTCATTTGACATCACTAATCACATGACAGGCGTATGTTGCAGCGTAACCGTTGCCCTATTTTAGTATAATTTCCAGGGGGGGGGGGGGGGGCTGCTTATTTTGAATTTTAAATGAAGGACCTATTTATTTCTTTAAGGATGTATCAGCATAAAATATTTGTGAATTGTAAATCAAAAATATTTATTTTGACTATTAAAATAATTTGAATTTTTTTAGCAAAAAAAAATATAATAATAAAGTTTTTGCCTTTTTGAACATATTTCACTTGAGCGTACATTGAAAATTGTATAAATCTATGTTATTACTGCTTATGTCTAGAAGAGATACATGGTAAACTGTTTACTTATTCCTTTAATTTTTCAATCAAAAAGAATTTTTTCATGAGATCGATGATGGTTTATCAGGGAGAGAGGGCTTTCTACCCATCGACATGATTTTATGGATAACGCTGTATATGTACATACACCCTAGCTGAATTATGGAGTCATTAGGAGGTCACAGGGCATGCGTTCCTGTGCGCTGTGCAGTTGTTGCTAAAAACATTGAGAGGGCGCCGATAATTGCAACGAATGTGTAACGACAGAGGAGCTTAAGTCTAAAGCGTACACAGCCACACTCTTCTAGCAATGGTCTAACATCCTCAGCGTGTGCCCAAGGACAGCCTTACGTCCTTGGCGTGTGCTTTGCGTCTTGACAAAATATTTTCTGAAAATTAAGTTTTGCTGTAAACGTTGTAGATCGCTAGAATGTCGCTGCCAGGTCATTGAAAGTTGTTAGGCGAACGTTGCAAGGTCTTTGAGCACGCGTTATAGAACGTGAAAATGTAAATTGTCAACTAGTTTTATGCATTTGGAAGACGCTGAGGTCGTTGGGCGAACACTTCCCATGCGCTACAAGGTCGCTATGTGGACGTTGAGAACGTTGCTTCATAAATTATTTTCAGACCAAACCCCGACGTTTGCCAGCGTGTTGAAGGTCGTTACTCGTGCGTTGGCCAAAAAAAGTGAAGGCGTGACAAGGATATAAACCACTTCGTAGGTAATATTATAATAGAACTTGAAATTCTTCACAACATATGCAAATATGCATCAACATTGATGAAGTTCCATTTTAAAGTTGACTCCTCTATATCTGTGATCTTGACTTTTGACCTTGATAATCAAAGAAGTGTTCTTTGTGTCATTTGTATACTTTAAAGAGCTTGACCAAGATCTGTAGGTGCATGACACAGAGGATCTTCAATGATTTTGACGAATTCAATCCTGCGACCTTGACCTATAATATTAATTGGTTTCTTCCTATTGTTATTAGCAACAAGTGAATGGGCATTGGAAAGATCCAATCAAAATTGTGCCCTCTTAGTTTTTATATAAAGATTTTAAGGAGGGTTTGAGCACCAAGATGGCGGCAGCATTATTTGTTATCTCAACGCCTAGGAAAAGTACAGTCTTAACTTCCTAAAAACATTTGATACGCTAATTGATATACACATTTGAGTATTCTGATGAAGTTTGAATAATTTCCGACGTCATTTGAAGAAATTATGGCTATTTTCGAAATTGTGGACTTTGGGAGTCTTATCCATGAGCAAACAACGACGTCATTTCGACGATATCGGGAAAAATGGCGTCACAAACCTTCGCTTTTAAAATGCAATAAAAACATTAATACCAAACGTACCGCATTGAAACTTTGTATGTATAAAATTAAAAGTTCAATCTTCATTACAGTGAATTCCTTGACAGATTTAAAGGAAAGCGGATAACACTACATTGAAAATGGACGATTTTTGAAAGAAAAATTGGAAAATATAAAGCTTTGTAATATTTGAATCGAAAATTTAATTTTTCTCATTTAATCATGAAATCATTTCTGGACATTGTTGATAATTTTGTAAATTTCTGACAAAGATTCATCCACATTAACTATCAACTACAGTCAATTGGCTTAAAATTGCAATTTTTTGATTGACAGTGTCATCTTTTATTCCAGTATCCTGCCTTTGTTTAAAATACAATTAACCTCATCTTTTCCAAATGTAATTGCAATACATTTATGAAGATTTTGGAGGTTAAATCAAAATTAATTTCCAATAGCTTTACAAAAACTGGAATGACACTTTCAATATGTCATCGAGAAATTAACAAAAACGTTGATTAATGCATATTTCAAAGTCTTGTAGAAAATGTTCCTGTGGATAGAATCAAATGTAAGTTTGTATAATCAAGGACAGACAAGAAATGTATCATTTCAGAAATTTTGAGAAAAATTGAATTTGGCGTCCAAGTGTTCAATACCTCCTTAAACATTTCCTTGATCTTTGACCTTAGAAAATCAAAAGGGTTCTTCCTCTTGTTATAAACAATAAGTGTATGGAGTTTGGTAAACTCCAATGTATCATCGGGGCTGTATTACAAGATTTAAAAAATTCTAATCTGTGAGCTTAACCTTTGATTCATGACCTTGAAAATCAATAGTCAAGAGTTCTTTCTCCTATCATAAGCAACAAGTGTATTGAGTTTGGTGAAGATCAAATTTAAACTGCACCCTCTAGGCTGTATAAAATGGTTTTAAACATTTCCAGTCTATCACCTTGACCTTATATTTGAAAAACATTATAGTTCTTTCACTTGTCATAAGAAATAAATGTATGGAGTTGAGTAAAGATCCAATCAAAACTGTGCCCTCTGGGCTAATCAAAATTATTTTTAACATTTCCAACTTGTGACCTTGACCCTTGACCAATGACCTTGAAAATCTATAAGCAATAAGTGTATGAAGTTTGGTCAATGCCCAATAAAAACTGTGCCTCCTAGGCTGTATAAAAGGATTTATAATATTTTCAATCGGTGACCTTGACCTTTGACCCATGACCTGAAAATCAATAGGGTTTTTCATTTTGCCATAAGCAATAAGTGTATGAAGTATGGTCAAGATCCAATCAAAATTGTGCCTCCTAGGCTGTATAAAAGAACGTGACTTGCACAAACACACCCTCCCTCTCCCACACAGTCTCCTTTACACACTTTCGTACACACCCTCACACACCGACGGTTGCGTTATACCCCCCTGCAATTATGCTGCGGGGGATAATTGGCAAACCTTTGTTTTTCATGAGGGAAGAGAAAATTGACATTTGTCCTCCATGTTTGTACACGGAGAGGAATATTTCATTTTTAAGGAGTTATAATGTTCTCATTTTTAATTTTTTCTAAAAATAGCTACCAATGACGTCATCAATACAGATTTTATGTCATCGCGATTTACTTATGTTAAGGATAAGATTAGAATATTATTCTGTTGATGCAATTTGTACAGAAAATTCAATTTTGTTTTCATCAATATTTCTTTTCTTTCAACAAGACCAGAAATACATAATCTTTGTTGAATGACCCCTTTGACCTTTGACCCCTGAAAATAGAATGTTTGTACATTCAAACCTGTTGACGACATTGATATTTTGAAAGTACATTACCTCTAGTTTCATTTGACATATAATTTACCCATGTACTAATCTGTCGACTAAACTGTAAAATTAAGTTCTTTGGTCACCGTACTTTATGAAATGACGAAGTCCGTCTGTCTGTCCTCCCAACCGTCAGTGCGTCAACATTTTGGTTAAAGTGTTGCGATTCAGTCCGTTGAGAGAAAACTGCTTGGAGGAGCAACTTGAAACTTGACATGGTGATAGACCTTTATGAGACAAATCAAACACAGCAATAAAATTTGACCCAGTGACTTTGACCTTGGAGTTTGATCTACTTTGGAAAAACTTTAACCTTGGCCATAACTTTTGAATGGTAAGTGATTGGGCTTTCATATTTCACATGTGTGTTTCTTGTGACAAGACATTTCCATTGATGCCAAAATTTTTGACCTAGTGACCTTGACCTTTTAGTTTGACCTACCGTACTTTTGAATAAAAACTTTAACCTTGGCAATAGCTTTTGAATGGTAAGTGATAGGGCTTTCATATTTCACCTGTGTATTCCTTGTCACAAGACCTTGTCATGGATACCAATTTTTTGTGTCGCCTGCAAAGCACAGCGACACTTAGGGATCACTTTGACCGTTGTCTGTCTGTCACACTTGGATGTCACACTCCATAACTTTTGATTGGTAAGTGATATGGCTATGATATTTCACATGTGTATTCCTTGTGACAAGCCCTTTCTACAAATACTACAATTTTCGACATTGTGATCTTGACCTAGATATTTGACCTTCCTTTTCAAAAAATCTAAGATTGGCTATATCTTTTGATTGGTAAGTGATAGGGCTTTGATATTTCATATGTGTATTCCATGTGACAAGGCCTTTCTACACATATCATAACTTTTGACCTCATGACCTTGACCTAGATATTTGACCTACTTTTCAAAAATCTTAGATTGGCTATATCTTTTGATTGGTGAGTGATAGGCTTTGATATTTCACATGTGTATTCCATGTGACAAAACCTTTCTTCACATACCATCATTTTTTGCCTTGTGACCTTGCCTTAGATATTTGACCTACTTTTCATAAAATCTAAGATTGGCTATATCTTTTGATAGGTAAGTGATAGGGCTTTGATATTTCACATTTGTATTCCTTATGAAAAGACATTTCTAAACATTCCATAATTTTTTACCTAGTGACCTTGCCCTTGATATTTGACCTACTTTCATTAAAAAAAATCTGCTTTGCAGGCAACACAAGCATTCCTTGGATTGCTATTTTTTTACCATGTAACCTTGACCTTGGAGATTGACCTTCTTTTAAAAATAATAAATCTGGGCTATATCTCATAAACTATAGAGGCTTTGGCTTTGAAATTTTACGTGCAGAATCCTTATGACCAGAACTTTCATTTGATATCTTGACTTTTGATCTAGTGACCTTGACATTGACCTTTGACCTACTTTTGAACTATAAGAGGTAGAGGTTTGATGGATCACATATAGACTCCTCATGACCAAAACTATATCATTTGATATCATGACTTTTGACCTAGTGACCTTGACCTTTGACCTACTTTTAAACTATAAGAGTTAGGGTTTTGATAATTCAAATATTGATTCCTCATGACAAGAACTTTCATTTAATATCATTACTTTTGATAAAATGACTTTGACATTGACCTTTGACCTACTTTTAAACTTAAAGAGTTAAGCCCCCTTCACACTTTCACGGATCAGGCCACAGATAGCTACGGATCGAGAAAAATTTTACACCCGTAGCTCGATCCGGCACTAGTTGTGACAAGTTGTAGCTATCCTTGGCAATCCGTAGCTAGCCGGGATGAGACAGAAAAATTTTGCACATGTTCAAAATTCCCCACGACTCCGCTACGGATAGATTTGTTGTAGCGGAGTCATAGGGGAGTCTAAGCAACCCGTAGTATAGTCGTAGTTATCCGTAGGGGAGTCAAAGTAACCCGTAGGGCATCCATAGCAATCCGGGACAATTTTTGTGATAAAAATAGCAATACGACTCTGCTACGGATTGCTATGACTCTGCTACGGATTGCTACGACTCACCTATGGGTTGCTACGGATAGCCAAGGATTGTGTCTTATATAAACTTCAAATTTATTAGGTTTTTGTTCGTTTTCCGGTCATTATATGAGTTAATAATTCAACTATTCAATTTCAGGTCATGATATGAAGGCATGTATAAAACCTCAATACTGTTATAAAACAAGTTAGACCATCTCAATTTGAAAATATTCGGTGTTTTAGTAAATAATTATGTATAATAAATGCATAGGAAATTCAAGCCAGTCCTACCTATCCGTACTGAAGTCATAGCTATTCTTGTGCAAATCGTGGCTATCCGTACTAGAATGGTTGTAATCCTTAGCAATCCGTACCTATCCGATGTTTCCGTACACGTGTTGTAGCTATCCGTATCTATCCATACGCGTGTCGTAGCAATGTTGGGACGATATCCGTAGCAATCCTTAGCTATCCGTAGCTATCCGTACTCGATTCGTATCAACTCGTAGCAATCCGTACTGGAGTCGTAGGTTCATGGTTCATCAAACAATTTGCGTCCCGACTCGCCACGGATAGACCTTTTTTGGAGTCGTAGCGGAGTCGTGGCTCTATCCGTGAAAGTGTGAAGGGGGCATTTGGGTTTTGATATTTCACATGTAGACTCCTTATGAGGAGATTTTTATTTGATATCATGACTTTTGACATAGTGACCTTGACTTTGACCTTTTACCTTCTTGTAAACTGTAAGAAATAAGGCTTTGATATTTCAAATGTAGAATCCTCATGACCAGATCTTTCATTTGATATCATGACTTTTGATAAAATGACCTTGACATTGACCTAAGACCTACTTATAAACTATAAGAGTTAGGGTTTTGATTATTCACATATAGAAGCCTTATGACAAGATCTTTCATTTGATATCATGACTTTTGACCTAGTGACTTTGGCATTGGCCTTTGACCTACTTTTAAACTATATGAGGTAGGGCTTCTATACTTCACATGTAGAATCCTCATGACCATTGCCTTTCATTTGATATCATGACTTTTGACCTACTTTTAACTATAAGGGGTAGGGCTTTGATATTTCACATTTAGAATCCTCACTACCATAGCATTTTTTTTCATTTCGCAGTAGCCTTAACGACCTATGACCTTTCTGTCTGCGCATAAAAGTATACGTCATCTAATACAATCACTTCCCAATCCGGCCTTCCTGCCTTTAGCGGTTTATTTTGATATTTTCTAATGTGGAGGAAGTAGATACAGAATTTAAATTTAAATCAAATGCATGTGAGCATTGTAATTTATTATTGATATTAAGATGTGTATGTTATTCAATTCTGTATTTATTTTCATTGTAGATGTTTCGAGAAACAGTGTACAGAGTGGACTCCAGAGGCCCCTCCTAAACCCCCCATGCCGCAGCCCTCAGAAATGTTTTCCATGAATCAAGGATGACCCCTTTTGATTTTGGGGTCAAAGGGTTAAAGGTCAAGGTCATGGAGCTCTGATGAGTTAAATAGTTTCTGGAGCATATGTTTATTTCACCTATGATCATGAAACTTGCCAGAAATGTTTCCTATGAATCAAGGTTTTGGGGTCAAGAGATCAAAGGTCAAATTCATAGGACTCGGGTAATTGAAAATTGTTCCTGAATTATATATGAATGTGTATCAACCTAAAACATGCTAGGAATGTATCCCATCTTTGGAGACCTTAAACAATTCATGTACATGTATATTTTAAGTCTGCATATTCATACTTACATTCAAGTTTTGCAACTTGGCACTTTACATCTTTGATGCATTTTAAGCTTATCTTCTTTGTTTTATTAATCCTCAAACTTTGACAATGATTCATAAAATATTCAATTTCTTCAAAGTAAGACATTACTTAATAAAGTCTCAATTATGTGTTTTATATATATTGTAATAATATGTCACACATCTGATTGGTTATTCTTTGTACTATGCTAGTTCATTGTATGTCATTGTCCTTATGAATGCACTTTGTATCTTATTTTGACAGACCTGCCTACTTTTATGATTTTGGCATACTTATGATTTTCAACCTTTGATTACCCCCTAGGCATGTTTTCCATTTAACATAGAAAATTACTTTTGAGCAAATTGACGCTTTCTTTTTTGCGAATAAAAAAATGGACATTCAAGTTGACAAGATACAATGTTTTCTTTACTCAAAATTGCCTAGGTTGTCATAGCAACAAAGATAAGTTACCTGTTGATGTCTTTTACACTACTTGCTCTTAATATTAATTTTCAAAAAATGTTTTTACTCTTTGATACATTTTCAAAATAATGAAAAAATGTTGTTATTTTCAGAGTACAGTAAAGCAATTGCCAGGGTAACACTATTTGGTTGATATTCTTATTTATTTTTATGATAAGAAAAAAATATTATTTTGCATCCTTCTCTTTGATGCAAAGTGTTTTACACCTTATGTACCAGAAATGATCAAAAGATTTCTCTGTAACATTATCTAGTTTTGCACCTTTCTTTATAAAAAAGGTAATGTAAGCGTCCTTTTTTGGGTATAAGTGTTGAAAGATTAATGCCTGTTTGCGTTTGTACTATGATCTCATAGTGTTGGTTTGGGAAAGAAATGAGACCATAGTACTCACACAAACAGGCATTTATTGGTTTAGTGCATCACATGACATTTGATAGCAATTTCATTGAATCTAAGGGGTTGAATTTCTCCATTTGCACTTGAAGCCATTATTGCCTAAATACAAGAAAGTAGTGTGGCACCCATGGTATAAAAGTGCTATTTTTTAAGGGATTTAACTGCATTGTGCAAAATTTGATAATGCCTGCAAAGCATTCCACTTATAGGCACCATTCTTACATTAAGTACCTGCATCTTTGACCAATCAAATTCATTAGATCTATGAGTTGATGCACTAATACGGTTTGCTACCGAGTATTCATAAGTATCTCAGACATGAATGGTGTTGATAAGTGTCTAGTGTTCACAAACTCATCTTGTTTATTTTTTATTGTGCCCCTGGAATCAAAGATTCAGGGGCATACAGTTTTTGGTCTGTCCGTCTGTTTGTCCAAAAAACTTTAACATTGGACATAACGTTTGAATGGGAGGTGATTTGGCTTTCATATTTCACAAGTGTATTCCTTGTGACAAGACCTTTCCATTGATACCAAAATTGTTGACCTCGTGACCTTGACCTTTGACCTACTTTTCGGAAACTTTAACATTGGCATAATTTTTTAATGGTAAGCGATAGGGTTTTTATATTTCACAAGTGTATTCTTTGTGACAAGACCTTTCCATTGATACCAATATTTTTGACCTCGTGACCTTGACCTTTGACCTAATTTTCAAAAATTTTAACATTGGGCATAACTTTTGAATGGTAAGTGATAGGGTTTTCATATTTCACATGTATATTCCATGTGACAAGACCTTTCCATTGATACTAACATTTTTTACCTTGTTACCTTGACCTTTGAGACCCACTTCTCAAAAACTTTAACATTGGGCATAACTTTTAAATGGTAAGTGATAGGGCTTTCATATTTTACATGTGTATTCGTTAGTTTAAGAACCTTTCTATTGATACCAAAGATTTTGACCTTGACTTTGACCTTTGACCTACTGTACAAAAACTTTAACATTGGGAATAACTTTTGAATGGTCAGTAATAGGGATTTGATATTTCACATGTATATTCCTTGTCACAAGATTTTTCCATCGATACCAACATTTTTTAACCCAGTGACTTAACAGAAAATGGTGTTAATACTAACAAAGATGCCATCGGGGTCATTCGTGTTTCATAAACCTTAATTTTCATCGAAGGAATATTGATTCTCATTATAGCATTGAAAGTGGAAAGTTAGTTTGAATATAAGTGCTCTGACAACATTTAGCGGAATCATTTATAATGCAATGCAATTTCTTAGATTCTGCAAAAGTATCATTGCCACTAGCTGGTATGGGACATCTGCAGTTCACTCATGATGCTTGTTATTTCTAGAATGAAATGTAGCTTATTATGCGAACTTATTTTATTGCATAGTCATCATAATAAAAATAACTAAAAGTAAAATTAAGATATTGTCTATTTCTAACATGCCTATCTTTTGACAGGACCTATGAGAAAAGCTATGTCCATCCTTTTGTCCTGTTTATATATTCTTAATGTGACTATCATAAGGATTTTCCAATAAACATTATGCTCTATACATGTGTTGTATATATATATATATTTCTATTTGATTGAGATTACCATCATCAAAAAACTTGTAACAAGTCAATGAAAATTTGTATTAGACAAATCCTTGCTCATAAGCAACATTTTGGTTAAGTTGTTGCGTTAAGTCCGTTGAGAGAAAACTGCTTGGAGCAGCAACTTGAAACTTGACATGGTGATAGACCATTATGAGACAAATCAAACTCAGGCATAAAGTTTGACCTAGTGACCTTGACCTTGGAGTTTGACCTGCTTTAAAATAATCAAACATGGGCTATATCTCATGAACTATAAAAGATTTTTTAAATTTTAAATCATCGACAAAATAATCAAATTATTGAAATCAGACTATTAAAACATCACCGAATTATTTTTATCAAATCGAGGACTGTTAGAGTGTAATATCTACTTCGGATGACGTCATTGTAGTAGATATTTCATGTAATAAAACTATTTGTTGCTGAACTTGATATCGATGGTGTTGCTTTTGTCATAAGGGTGAGTCGTGACTTTCAACAGACATAAATTTAAAGATCATGGTTACAATCGATGACAAATATGGACAAAAGAGGTTGAAAATCGATCATCGGGTAAGTCATACAACCAAGGGCATACAAGACCGAGATGAAAGAAGAATATGGGGAATGAAAGATAAAAAAATCTACCATATGAAAAGAAGCGGGGTGATATCGGTGATCTTGAATATTGAATGATCTATGATATCACAGCGTTATTGCTTAGAACCACAGTGTGTTTTGACCTTGGCTCATGATATAGTCATAAAAGACTAGAAAAAAAAGAGAGTGAGACCGGTGAACACCCGGTACCGACTTTGGACGCTCATTTACATGACATCGTGTAGTTATCCAGATTACCAGTTACATTTAGATTGCAAATCCACAAGAACAAAACCATCCTCAGGGCACAAAGCGAATAATTGACACAAACAGCAAGACATAAAGGCAGTGAGACATGTGAATACCCGTCACGGACTAAGGACGTTCTTTCATATAGTGAATGATGTGGTTATCCGGATTACCAGTACGCTGACCTCTACCCACCCCATTTTATCGGGAGTTTAGTCGTCTCCATAAGTACATTATTTGTTCTGACAAGCCTCCTCATTGTTACTGTCCACGCGGCTCTCTGGATAATGCGATTTTCACTACTTTAGCATGAAAAAAATTCAAATGAAATTGATACCATTCAATAGATCTCCTTTAGTCTTAAATTTGAATATGATTGTCAATATTGAAATATATGTTCTATAGTACCAATGTTATTGCACTAGACACGTGTCCATGTGACATATACCAAAATTTACGACTAAGCGAGATTTATTCAATGATATAGATTTTATTTTAATTTTTGCATGACAAAATTATCAAAATTGCGTTTATCCAGTTTCCAAAGTGAGCCGCGCGGACAGTAGGTGAAGACGACACTAACAGGATATCCAAACGAACAAAAGCTTACGCACATCTATAAATTTTGGAAACCCTGAACCGACATGCGTTTTACTCTTTGCGTTTTGCTTTTCGTGCTTTGCTCTTTGCTTTTGTGACACCTCCTTACAAGGAGGAGGAGGACCACTTTTGTGAAATTCAGAAAAATTTAATCCAAGTGGGAGGGTATATTGTATTAATAATCCAAATAACCAAGCCTTTTGCGCGCAGTGATCCCCCTTTCTTTTTAAGTCATAATTATTCAGAATAAAAATAAACATAACAAAAGAGTGAAAGAAGTAATTAATGGACATACATTTCCTCTTTTAAATCAATTGCCAGTTTATTTATTCCTTGTACACGCCGGGCCGGATGCCTGCTGACATTGTCTTTTGTTGTACATAGCGCAAAACGTAAAGAGCAAAACGTAACCAGCAACGGATAAAAAGCAAAGAGCGAAAAAAAAAAACGTCACTTGACGAATGTGATTGGTTAATAATTGATGAAGTACACTGGCTATCCTCGATACGAGTATTCATAAAGAGCAATGAGAAAAAAAAAAAGCAAAACACAAAGAAACAACGAGAAAAACGCATATCGGTTCATGGTTTCCATAATAAATGTACATTTTAGGTATATCGGCGTGTGAACGATGTGCGAAAAATAGTTTGCGCGATGGCAAGCAGCATCCTTATTAAAGCAGGCAACCACAAACTCTTTTGAGTCACATTCGCATGTATATACGGCGCTCTTGAATCGGCGTACTGCGTCTTGCTTGCGTTCCAATTATGTAAGCGCGATTAAATCATTGTCAAGACAAGTTGTATTCGGTGAGGTTGTAGCGTATCCCAAACTCATAGTGCTCAATACCCCTGCATTACTAGTATGGAACGTTCAATTGATTTCGAAAAAAATTGTAAGGTACAGTATGCTACGAAAGCTTATTGTGTTCAGGTGGAAGTACATTATTTTCTCGCGTTATAACGCGAAACTTTCGCGTTGTATTGCGAAACTTATGAGTTATTATTAGTTATACAGTGTTTTAGGGGGGAAGGGGTTACAAAAATATATTGGGTCGATGAAAAGGCCTTCCGCTGGATCTTAACACGTTTTAGTGTCGTAGCCGGTATCTTTTTTTGTTATATCTATCTATATGTATTTTGGAATGTGATTATAACGCGATTCATCTGCGTATTGATGATATAAAGAAGGTCCTGACAACAACCTTAACAGCACCCACAATAAAGCACAACATTGAGCGTCGACAGACCCCTAGCAAGCAAGAGGTGGGACCAGACACCCGGGAGGAGTAAGCATCCCCTGTTTGGCTAGCCGAACCCGCCGTCGATGTTCATGTACGAAAAAAAAAATAAATAAATAAAATATGTAAATAAATCTACAATGTACACTGTCCGAGGTCATTTATACAGAAAGTGCCATGGCTACCATGTCAGGGAAAATCCATAACACCCTACTGCCAAACCCCTCGCTAAGAACTTTTTACGAGCTCCACAGGGGCATAAGCGTGACACAAATGAGATAAAGATCTTGACAACAATCTCAAGAGCACCACAGGAAGCATGGAGTTCCTCATGGCAAAGGGCATAAGTGTGACACAAATGAGATAAAAAAAGATCCTGACAACAATTTCAACAACACTCACAATAGAGCACCACATTAAGTTTCGTCAACATAACGCGAAATTGCAGTAGATTTGAATATTTCTTCAAAAACGAAAGCTTTAGGGATGATATTTAAAAGATTTTTTGCACTGAATACCATAGAAGCAAAGACTGGATTCTACTTAGTTTTAATATACCGGTACATTTTTACATTGGATAAGACCAAAGGGCCGAAAATTTTTGTATTTGAGTGTTTCTGTTTTTATTTGTAACGCGAAAGTTTCGTGTAATTTAAGAGCAATTCTCTGTAAGAACCATAAAAATTCAATGACACGTTGGCACGGCATATGTCATAGATTCTAGCGATTTTTGGTTTGGAAGTTTAATATGGAGTGCTAAGATGAAAATTATCTTTCATGTGTAGAAAAGGGGTGTCGTTGCCATGGCAACCATCTCTAAAGTTTGAAGTATTATGAAATTTCATTAGACTTTGCGTGTTTGTGACCTTTGTTGCCATGGAAACGGGTACATTTATGAATTGCAATAACCACACATTTTTTCTTTCAGTCCTCTTTGTTATGAATATCTGAAATGTTTTTCACACTTGATCGCTATGCATCTTGTATAAGGAGTCAAAAGAGTGCCTAAATAAGGTTTTAAACTCTTCATATTATGGCTCAAAGGAGCCCCTGTTTTGCTTGTTTTTGTGTATTTTTACGGTGTAAAATTTCATAAAAGCATAAGTTTTTGGATTTGTTCTTTTATATATTTAATATGAATTGTACCTTAACTACAAGAAAATGTAAAAAGTTGGCTGGGATCTTGTATCTTTTTTGCTAGAAACTGCATTTAATATGGTAACCATGGCAACATTTAGGACAAGGTTTTACTATGATAGGTATGTTATGAGTCTATTTTGAACTGTCCATTTATGATATGAAAACAAAATCTCGTTCATATATCTACTTGAGACAAATCAATGTAGAGATAACCTAGATACTTGTTCAAGATCATGAGTTGTATTTTCAAGGTCACTGAATTGTAATTGAGCAGATTTTTCCAACATTGTATCAATCAACTCTTTGATCTTCTGAAATTGAGGTGTGGATATCAAAAATAGAGAGCATGAAATTTAAAATTCTTGGTTTTTTCGCCTTAACAAAAATATTATGCTTGAATACAAAAAGTCAACAAAATAAGGGAATTTCCTTTTAATTCCATAATTTTTCAAAGTATATATGAGTTATTGGAAAATTCAAAAAGAAAATACTACAAATGACAAAAATTTGAAAAATCATATAAATATCGAATTTTTTTGTCTAAGTTCAGAAATGACCTTGAATTTCATTTTCAATGATATAAAATCAAATGAAAGAGTCTTATATTTTCACGGTCATAAGCAGTATTTATTAGGAGTTAAATTAATTTTAAAAGGTACTATATTCAAGCCGTATAATGCTTAAAGTTGCCATAGCAACGATTTTTGACGTCAAAATTGAGATGAAGAGCTGAAAGTTCCCAAATTCGATTTTCTCTCATTATATTTTCGAGGGACATTACTTTTCATAATAACCCACCATAGGTCTCGAAGAGGTCTGCTTTAAGTGATAATTGACACTGACAACGGAAAAAAATCACATTAAAATGACCCCTAAGTTTACCTTCATTTTGACTTGTATTTTGCTTATTTTGGCTGGGCACAGTAAGCTTCCTGTAATATCTATCATAAAACTGAATACATTTGCAAGAAAGGAGGTATCGATGCCCAAAAGGTACGAAAATGAAATATCTGCTACAATGGTATCCATGACACCGAAGTATCTAAAAGAAGGTTACTTCACAGTATTTAAAGTAGCACAAAAAGACTGACCTCGTTGCCATGGCAACCGGAACTCACATTGACCAGAAACCTTAATTTTTGCGATTAGGACATGATATATACCCAATATGCAGAAAATCATGAAAATCCATGACATGCCGTGGCGCCAGAATTTTGGTGGTAACAGATAATTGGTCTTAACGCGTTAGTAACGCGATATAACACGACGGTTGTGCGTTATCGAAAAAATAATTTCTCAGCTACCACTTGAGCTCAATAGGCTTTCGTACCATATACATCAATGACCAAGTCTCGAATTTTTATTTTCAGCCCACATGCGTCAAGGGCTCATAGAAGTGGTTTCGTAATTTAACTCAACAACCGTATTTCATGAAAAACTCAATAAGATAAGAGAAGTCTTGATGATTCCGCTTCGTATCCGATCATCATGTAACACAACATCCTTTCTTGTATAGCAAATGACATCTTATAACATTACCGTTAAACCAGGGGAAATTTACTATGAATCCAAAATCACATCTTTTGTCACACAAACACCAGAATGTATCTCTCCGTTTACAGCTTTGACATTTAAGTCCAAAAATGATGTTTCTGTGTTTGAAATGTTTGCCCTGCCGAGTGTCAACTCTTGCGGACAAAGTCCATTCCTATATGGTTCAAAAACAGGATTGTCAATTGTCAGAGTATCATCTAGGCACCAAGAAATACCAACGAGACATTTAAAATCAAAAATCAAAATCAAAAACTTTTGGAGAGTTTTGGATAATGTTTTATTCCAAAGTGTATAATAGGTGCACAGTTAGTACTCATGGTAATCCCTACAACCTGATTGCAGAGGTCATCATCAAATTAAACACAAATAGGAAAGACAAAGGACCATGGACAAAGAGCACCACATGCCCACAACCGTTGAGGAAAAGGAAGCCCGTTGACTCAGATGTACAATAGTTAACAGCCCAACTCTGCAACAAAACACCACCCATAGAGCACAGACAATGGTGAATGTATAGATCCTCGTAATGTGTGTAAAAACCATGGTAATTACATGTATAGACACTGGTGATGTATGTATAGACCCAGGAGATACATGTAGAAGCCCTTGTGATGTATGTATAAACCATAGACCATGGTGATGCATGTATAGACCATGGTGATGTATGTTTAGAAAATGGTGATGTATGTATGGACCTTGATGATATTGGTATAGACAATGGTGATTTATGTTTAGACCCTGGTGATGTACAGACCCTGGTGATTTATCTTAAGACCCTGGTGATGTATGTATAGACCCTGGTGATGTATGTATAGACCCTGGTGATCTATGTTTAGACCCTGGTGATGTGTGTATAGACCCTGGTGATGTATGTATAGACCCTGGTGATGTATGTATAGACCCTGGTGATGTATGTATAGACCCTGGTGATGTATGTTTAGACCCCGGTGATGTATGTATAGACCCTGGTGATGTATGTATAGACCCTGGTGATGTGTGTATAGACCCTGGTGATGTATGTATAGACCCTGGTGATGTGAGTATAGACCCTGGTGATATATGTATAGACCCTTGTGATCTATGTTTAGACCCTGGTGATGTGTGTATAGACCCTGGTGATGTACGTATAGACCCTGCTGATGTGTATATAGACCCTGGTGATGTGAGTATAGACCCTGGTGATGTACGTATAGACCCCGCTGATGTGTGTATAGACCCTACTTATGTGTATAAACACCCCGGTCGTGTATTTATAGACCCTGGTGATGTATGTATAGACCCTGGTGATGTGAGTATAGACCCTGGTGATATATGTATAGACCCTTGTGATCTATGTTTAGACCCTGCTGATGTGTGTATAGACCCTGGTGATGTATGTATAGACCCTGGTGATGTATGTTTAGACCCTTGTGATCTATGTTTAGACCCTACTGATGTGTGTATAGACCCTGGTGATGTATGTATAGACCCTGGTGATGTATGTATAGACCCTTGTGATCTATGTTTAGACCCTGCTGATGTGTGTATAGACCCTGGTGATGTGTGTATAGACCCTAGTGATGTGTATAAACACCCTTGTCATGTATTTATAGACCCCGGTGATGTATGTATAGACCCTGGTGATGTATTTTTAGACCCTGGTGATGTATGTTTAGACCGAGGTGATAGATGTATAGACCCTGGTGATGTATGTACATACTGGTGATGTATGTATAGACCCTGGTGATATATGTACAGACCCTGGTGATGTATGTATAGACCCTGGTGATGTATGTATAGACCCTGGTGATGTGTGTATAGACCCTGGTGATATATGTATAGACCCTTGTGATCTATGTTTAGACCCTGGTGATGTGAGTATAGACCCTGGTGATGTACGTATAGACCCTTGTGATCTATGTTTAGACCCTGGTGATGTGTGTATAGACCCTGGTGATGTACGTATAGACCCTGGTGATGTATGTTTAGACCGAGGTGATAGATGTATAGACCCTGGTGATGTATGTACATACTGGTGATGTATGTATAGACCCTGGTGATATATGTACAGACCCTGGTGATGTATGTATAGACCATGGTGATGTATGTATAGACCCTGGTGATGTGTGTATATACCCTGGTGATATATGTATAGACCCTTGTGATCTATGTTTAGACCCTGGTGATGTGTGTATAGACCCTGGTGATGTATGTATAGACCCTGGTGATATGTGTATAGCCCCTTGTGATCTATGTTTAGACCCTGGTGATGTGTGTATAGACCCTGGTGATGTACGTATAGACCCCGCTGATGTGTGTATAGACCCTAGTGATGTGTATAAACACCCCGGTCGTGTATTTATAGACCCCGGTGATGTATGTATAGACCCTGGTGATGTATGTATAGACCCTGGTGATCTATGTTTAGACCCTGGTGATGTGTGTATAGACCCTGGTGATGTATGTATAGACCCTGGTGATAGATGTATAGACCCTGGTGATGTATGTATAGACCCTGGTGATGTGTGTATAGACCCTGGTGATATATGTATAGACCCTTGTGATCTATGTTTAGACCCTGGTGATGTGTGTATAGACCCTGATGATGTATGTATAGACCCTGGTGATGTATGTATAGACCCTGGTGATGTATGTATAGACCCTTGTGATCTATGTTTAGACCCTGGTGATGTGTGTATAGACCCTGATGATGTATGTATAGACCCTTGTGATCTATGTATAGACCCTGGTTATGTATGTATAGACCCTGGTGATATATGTATAGACCCTTGTGATCTATGTTTAGACCCTGGTGATGTATGTATAGACCCTGGTGATGTATGTATAGACCCTTGTGATCTATGTTTAGACCCTGGTGATGTGTGTATAGACCCTGGTGATGTACGTATAGACCCCGCTGATGTGTGTATAGACCCTAGTGATCTATGTTTAGACCCTGGTGATGTGTGTATAGACCCTGGTGATGTACGTATAGACCCTGCTGATGTGTGTATAGACCCTAGTGATGTGTATAAACACCCTTGTCATGTATTTATAGACCCCGGTGATGTATGTATAGACCCTGGTGATGTATTTTTAGACCCTGGTGATGTATGTTTAGACCGAGGTGATAGATGTATAGACCCTGGTGATGTATGTACATACTGGTGATGTATGTATAGACCCTGGTGATATATGTACAGACCCTGGTGATGTATGTATAGACCCTGGTGATGTATGTATAGACCCTGGTGATGTGTGTATAGACCCTGGTGATATATGTATAGACCCTTGTGATCTATGTTTAGACCCTGGTGATGTGTGTATAGACCCTGGTGATGTACGTATAGACCCTGCTGATGTGTGTATAGACCCTAGTGATGTGTATAAACACCCTGGTCATTTATTTATAGACCCCGGTGATGTATGTATAGACCCTGGTGATGTATTTATAGA
Organism: Pinctada fucata; assembly: GCA_028142955.1. Lineage (NCBI taxonomy): Eukaryota > Metazoa > Mollusca > Bivalvia > Pterioida > Pteriidae > Pinctada > Pinctada fucata. The sequence goes on from AP027103.1 coordinate 40,378,526, forward strand.
CCCTGGTGATGTATGTTTAGACCGAGGTGATAGATGTATAGACCCTGGTGATGTATGTACATACTGGTGATGTATGTATAGACCCTGGTGATATATGTACAGACCCTGGTGATGTATGTATAGACCCTGGTGATGTATGTATAGACCCTGGTGATGTGTGTATAGACCCTGGTGATATATGTATAGACCCTTGTGATCTATGTTTAGACCCTGGTGATGTGTGTATAGACCCTGGTGATGTACGTATAGACCCTGCTGATGTGTGTATAGACCCTGGTGATGTATGTATAGACCCTGGTGATGTATTTATAGACCCTGGTGATGTATGTTTAGACCGAGGTGATAGATGTATAGACCCTGGTGATGTATGTACATACTGGTGATGTATGTATAGACCCTGGTGATGTACGTATAGACCCTTGTGATCTATGTTTAGACCCTGGTGATGTGTGTATAGACCCTGGTGATGTACGTATAGACCCAATTGATGTGTGTATAGACCCTAGTGATGTGTATAAACACCCTGGTCATTTATTTATAGACCCCGGTGATGTATGTATAGACCCTGGTGATGTATTTATAGACCCTGGTGATGTATGTTTAGACCGTGGTGATGTATGCTTAGACCCTGGTGATGTATTTATAGACCCTGGTGATGTATGTTTAGACCGTGGTGATGTATGCTTAGACTCTGGTAATGTATGTTTAGATCGGTGATGTATGTATAGACCCTGGTGATTAAGTATAGACGTGGCGATGCATGTATAAAACCTGGTGTGGTATGTTTAGACCATCGTGATGTATGTATAAACCCTAGTTGTGTATGTATAAATCGTAGTGATGTATGTATAGACCCTGGTGATGTATGATTTGAGATTGGTCATGTATGTTTTGACCCTGATGATGTATGTATAGAACCTGGTGAAGTGTGTATAGACCCTGTTGATATATGTTAAGACCACAGTGATGCATGTATAGACAATGATGATATTTGTTAAAACCCTGGTGATATATGTATACACCCTGGTGATGTATTCATAGACCCTGGTGATGTATGTAAAGACCCTGGTTATGTATGTTTAGACCCTGGTGATGTATCTTTAGACCATGGTGATGGATGTATAGACCCTGGTGATGTATGTTTAGACCGAGGTGATAGATGTATAGACCCTGGTGATTTATGTATAAACACTGGTGATTTATGTTTAGACCCTGGTGATGTATAGACCCTGGTGATTAATCTTAAGACCCTGGTGATGTATGTGTAGACCCTGGTTATGTGTGTATAGACCCTGGTGATATATGTATAGACCCTTGTGATCTATGTTTAGACCCTGGTGATGTGTGTATAGACCCTGGTGATGTATGTATAGACCCTGGTGATGTATGTTTAGACCGAGGTGATAGATGTATAGACCCTGGTGATGTATGTACATACTGGTGATGTATGTATAGACCCTGGTGATATATGTACAGACCCTGGTGATGTATGTATAGACCCTGGTGATGTATGTATAGACCCTGGTTATGTGTGTATAGACCCTGGTGATATATGTATAGACCCTTGTGATCTATGTTTAGACCCTGGTGATGTGTGTATAGACCCTGGTGATGTACGTATAGACCCTGGTGATGTATGTATAGACCCTGGTGATATATGTATAGACCCTGGTGATGTGTATATAGACCCCGGTGATGTATGTATAGACCCTGGTGATGTACGTATAGACCCTGCTGATGTATGTATAGACCATGGTGATGTATGTATAGACCCTAGTGATGTGTATAAACACCCTGGTCATGTATTTATAGACCCCGGTGATGTATGTTTAGACCCTGGTGATGTATGTATAGACCCTGGTGATGTATGTATAGACCCTGGTGATGTGTATATAGACCCTAGTGATGTGTATAAACACCCCGGTCGTGTATTTATAGACCCCGGTGATGTATGTTTAGACCCTGGTGATGTGTGTATAGACCCTGGTGATGTATGTATAGACCCTGGTGATGTATTTATAGACCCTGGTGATGTATGTTTAGACCGAGGTGATAGATGTATAGACCCTGGTGATGTATGTACATACTGGTGATGTATGTATAGACCCTGGTGATATATGTACAGACCCTGGTGATGCATGTATAGACCCTGGTGATGTATGTATAGACCTTGGTTATGTGTGTATAGACCCTGGTGATATATGTACAGACACTGGTGATGAATGTGTAGACCCTGTTTGTGTATTTATAGACTCTGGTAATGTATGTTTAGATCGGTGATGTATGTATAGAACCTGGTGATTAAGTATATACGTGGCGATGCATGTATAAAACCTGGTGTGGTATGTTTAGACCATCGTGATGTATGTATAAACCCTAGTTGTGTATGTATAAATCGTAGTGATGTATGTATAGACCCTGGTGATGTATGATTTGAGATTGGTCATGTATGTTTTGACCCTGATGATGTATGTATAGAACCTGGTGAAGTGTGTATAGACCCTGTTGATATATGTTAAGACCACAGTGATGCATGTATAGACAATGATGATATATGTTTAGACCCTGGTGATATATGTATACACCCTGGTGATGTACTGATAGACCCTGGTGATGTATGTAAAGACCCTGGTAATGTATGTTTAGACGCTGGTGATGTATCTTTAGACAATGGTGATGGATGTATAGACCCTGGTGATTTATGTATAAACACTGGTGATTTATGTTTAGACCCTGGTGATGTATAGACCCTGGTGATTTATCTTAAGACCCTGGTGATGTATGTATAGACCCTGGTGATGTACAGACCCTGGTGATGTATGTATAGACGCTGATGATCTATGTATAGACCCTGGTGATGTGTGTATAGACCCTGGTGATATATGTATAGACCCTTGTGATCTATGTTTAGACCCTGGTGATGTGTGTATAGACCCTGGTGATGTATGTACAGACCCTGGTGATGTATGTATAGACCCTGGTGATGTATGTATAGACCCTGGTGATGTATAGACCCTGGTGATGTACAGACCCTGGTGATTTATCTTAAGACCCTGGTGATGTGTGTATAGACCCTTGTGATCTATGTTTAGACCCTGGTGATGTGTGTATAGACCCTGGTGATGTACGTATAGACCCTTGTGATCTATGTTTAGACCCTGGTGATGTGTGTATAGCCCCTTGTGATCTATGTTTAGACCCTGGTGATATGTGTATAGCCCCTTGTGATCTATGTTTAGACCGTGGTGATGTGTGTATAGACCCTGCTGATGTGTGTATAGACCCCGCTGATGTGTATATAGACCCTAGTGATGTGTATAAACACCCTGATCATGTATTTATAGACCCCGGTGATGTATGTAAAGACCCTGGTGATGTATTTATAGACCCTGGTGATGTATGTTTAGACCGTGGTGATGTATGCTTAGACCCTGGTGATGTATGTACATACTGGTGATGTATGTATAGACCCTGGTGATATATGTACAGACCCTGGTGATGTATGTATAGACCCTGGTGAAGTATGTATAGACCCTGGTGATGTATCTATAGACTCTGATTATGTATGTATGGACCCTGGTGATGTGTGTACATACTGGTGATGTATGTACAGACCCTGGTGATGTATGTATAGACCCTGGTGAAGTATGTACAGACCTGGTGATGTATGTATAGACCCTGGTGATGTATGTATGGACCCTGGTGATGTGTGTATAGACCCTGGTGATATATGTATAGACCGTTGTGATCTATGTTTAGACCCTGGTGATGTGTGTATAGACCCTGGTGATGTACGTTTAGACCCTGGTGATGTATGTTTAGACCCTGGTGATGTGTGTATAGACCCTGGTGATGTACGTATAGACCCTGCTGATATATGTATAGACCCTAGTGATGTGTATAAACACCCTTGTCATGTATTTATAGACCCCGGTGATGTATGTATAGACCCTGGTGATGTATTTATAGACCCTGGTGATGTGTTTATAGACCCTGGTGATGTATGTATAGACCCTGGTGATGTGTTTATAGACCCTGGTGATGTATGTTTAGACCGTTGTGATGTATGCTTAGACCCTGGTGATGTATGTACATACTGGTGATGTATGTATAGACCCTGGTGATATATGTACAGATCCTGGTGATGTATGTATAGACCCTGGTGAAGTATGTATAGACCCTGGTGATGTATCTATAGACTCTGATTATGTATGTATAGACCCTGGTGATGTATGAACAGACCCTGGTGATGTATGTATACACCGAGGTGATGTATTTATTTCAACTGGTGATAGAACCTGTGATGTATGTATACACCATGGTGATGTATGTATAGACCATGGTGATGTATGTATAGACCATGGTGATGTATGTATGGACCCTGGTGATGTATGTATAGACTATGGTGATGTATGTTTAGACCAATGTGATGTATGTATAAACCCTTCTGATGTATGTAAAGACCCTAGTGATTTATATTTAGCCCCTGGTGATGTATGTAGAGATCATGGTGATGTATGTACAGACCCTTGTGCTGTATGTATACACCAAGGTGATGTATGTATGGGCCCTGGTGATGTATGTTTAGACCCTGGTGATGTATGTAAAGAAAACAGTGATGAGTGTATAAACCCTGGTGATGTGTATATTGACCTTGGTGATTTATGTTGAGACCCTGATGATGTTTGTAAAGACCCTGGAGATCTTTGTTTAGACAAAGGTGATTTTTTTTACAGACTCTGCTGATGTATGTATAAACCCTGGTGATTTATGTTTAGACCCTGGTGATGTATGTATAAACCCTGGTAATGTATGTAAAGACCCTGGTGATTTATGTTTAGACTCTGCTGATGTATGTATAGACCCTGGTGATTTATGTTTAGACCCTGGTGATGTATGTAGAGACCCTGATGATGTATGTACAGACACTGGTGATGTATGTTTACACAAAGGTGATGTATCTATAGGTATTTATGGGCCCTGTTGATGTATGTTTAGACCCTGGTGATGTATGTAAAGACCCTGGTAATTTATGTATATACCCTGGAAATGTATGGTTAGACCGTGGTGATGTATGTTAAGACCCTGGTGATGTATGTACATACCCTGGTGATGCATGTATAGACCTTGGTGATGCATGTTTAGACCCTAGTGATGTATGTACACATCCTGGTGATGTATTTATTTCCACTGGTGATGTATGTTTAGACCCTGGTGATGGATGTATAGACCATGGTAATGTATCTTTAGACCAATGTGATGTGTATAAACCCTGCTGATGTATGTATAGACCCTAGTAATTTATGTTTAGCCCCTGGTGATGTATGTAGAGACCAAGGTGATGTATGTACAGACCCTGGTGATGTATGTATACACCGAGGTCATGTATTTATAGGCCCTGGTGATGTATGTATAGACCCTGGTGATGTATGTTGGACCATGGTGATTGATGTACAGACCCTGGTGATGTATGTTTAGACCAAGGTGATGGATGCACAGATCCTTGTGATGCATGTATAGACCCTGATGATATGGGTATAGACCATGGTGATGCATGTATAGACCCTGGTGATATATGTTAATTATATGTTAAGACCCTGGTGATATATGCATAGACCCTGGTGATGTATGTTAAGATCGGTGATGCATGTATAGACTCTGGTGATTAAGTATAGACGTGGGGATGTATGTATAAAACTTGATGTGGTGTGTTTAGACTCTCGTGATGTATATATGATCGATAGTTATGTATGTATTGACCCTAATGATGTATGTTTAGACCCTGGTGGTGTATGTTTAAACCACGATGATTGATGTATAGACCCTGGTGAAGTATGTTTAGGCCAAGATTATGGATGTATAGACCCTGGCGATGTAAGTAAAGACCCTGGTGAATTATGTTTAGACCCCGGTGATGTATGTATAGACACTGGTGATGTATGTATAGGCCATGGTGATATATGTATAGGCCATGGTGATCTATGTACAGACCCTGCTGATGCATGTATAGACCCTGGTGATTTATGTTTGGACCCTGGTGATGTATGTACAGACACTGGTGATGTATTTATACAACGAGGTGGTGGCATTTATATAGACCCTGGCGATGTATGTTTAAAGACCCTAGTGATTTATGTTCAGACCATGGTGATGTATGTATAAACCCTAGTTGTGTATGTATAAATCGTAGTGATGTATGTATAGACCCTGGTGATGTATGATTTGAGATTGGTCATGTATGTTTTGACCCTGATGATGTATGTATAGAACCTGGTGAAGTGTGTATAGACCCTGTTGATATATGTTAAGACAACAGTGATGCATGTATAGACCCTGGTCATGTATGTATAGACCCTGGTGATGTATGTATAGGCCCTGGTGATGTATGTATAGACCCTGGTGATGTATGTATAGGCCCTGGTGATGAATGTATAGACCCTGGTGATATATGTTGAGACCCTGGTGATATATGTTTAGATCCTGGTGATGTATGTATAAATCCTGGTAATTTATTCTTAGATCCTGGTAAGTTATGTTTAGACCTTGGTGATGTATGTATAGACCCTGGAGAAGTATGTATAGACCCTGGTGATATATGTTAAGACAACAGTGATGCATGTATAGACCCTGGTCATGTATGTATAGACCCTGGTGATGTATGTATAGGCCCTGGTGATGTATGTATAGACCCTGGTGATGAATGTATAGACCCTGGTGATGTATGTATAGGCCCTGGTGATGAATGTATAGACCCTAGTGATTATGTTGAGACCCTGGTGATATATGTTTAGATCCTGGTGATGTATGTATAAATCCTGGTAATTTATTCTTAGATCCTGGTAAGTTATGTTTAGACCCTGGTGATGTATGTATAGACCCTGGATAAGTATGTATAGACCCTGGTGATATATGTATAGGCCATGGTGATGCATGATAGACCCTTATAGTACATGGGTATATAGTGTAACTACCTGTAACCTTGATCTCTAAACCATGTCCTTGAACATATTTGCGCTCACATCTCTTAATACATACATGTATGTACTGAGTGAAATATGATTTTAATTATTAGAGTTTTTCATCGTGACGGACATCGCAATTCGAATTTTGAACATTGAAGAATCAGTGGCGTTGCTGCCATACACGTATACACTCATAAAAGGAGTCATCTACATTTTGATTAGTATACTCAATGGAAAAACTTTAAGTCCGCTATTAGCTCCATCCATTCTGTTCTTGAAATGATAATTAATGGTAACTGAATTTGTTGTCTTCATGGCTTGGGTTATAAATTGATTGGTTCATGCCACCTGGGGAATTACTGTACAATAAATCACTGCTAGCTAGTTATCATTTCTTAATCAAAATTCATATATGCAGGATCACTGACGAGGGTTGAGTTATCATTTCTTAATCGAAATTCATATATGCAGGATCACTGACGAGGGTTGAGTACCCGAAACGTGCATGTCTGGTCCATGTTGCCAATTTATCTGTTCTTAAATGATGCTATTCAATTTGAAGGCGTTAACATTTATACCACTTGGTGAGTGTCACTGCTGGTGGACCAGGAGTCCCCGAGGGCACATGTAGCCAAGTTCGATCAATTTCAGTTGATCATTTCTTCAACGCATTCTAAAATTTCTGTTATCAAAATTTCTTAAAATTTCTAAAACGTGGGTCCTGTAGATTCATATCCCACCCATCCTGCTACGTCTTTCGGTACGCTTTTTCGACATAGTAACTTTCATACTTTTTTGGCATATTACAGTGTTTAGATTTGAGGATCACTGACAAGGGTTAAGTACCCGAAACGTGCATGTCTGGTCCATGTTGCCAATTTATCTGTTCTTAAATGATGCTATTCAATTTGAAGACGTTTACACCTTTACACCTACATGCCCCAGAAGTTAATGTTTGTCACCAATTTAGAATGCGGTGTTGTGTTGCATTATTAGAAGACATATTTTCAACCTTCTGACTTTTGTAGCAAATATACCAAAGGGTCTCAGTAACAAGGTAAATCCACTTATACATAGCAATTTCAAATATGCAAACTTGCCATGGACACTTCAGTGTTGAAATATACAAGGAAAACTAAAGAGCACTATAAAAAAAAACAATTAGAATTTCAGTTACAAAATTACTAAAATTTATTGACTCCTTCAAACAAAAAGGAAAACATTGTTTAGATTTGTAATATTTGACAAAAGTAAGGAAAGAAATTTGTAATTAGCCATCAATATAACATCAGAAAGTAAAACACCTGAGTCAGTTTAACACAATGCCCACTGAAAGGCAGTGTTCATAGGATTTACATTAGAAATAAAAAGGTAATATACATCTATACATGAGAAAGAAAAACACCTAAGTCAGTTTAACACAATGCCCACTGAAAGGTGGTGTTCACAGGATTTACATTAGAAATAAAAAGGTATTATACATCTATATACGAGAAAGAAAAACACCTAAGTCAGTTTAACACAATGCCCACTGAAAGGTGGTGTTCACAGGATTTACATCAGAAATAACTAGAACTGCCCTAAAGTGGATGAATTATAAACCCCCGGGACGTTTTTTATAATTGAGACCATTTATGATGCAACATGTAAAGCCTACCATTTACAGTATGAAACAAATCTGCTATAAAATCTTCTTAACATAAACTGCAACATAAGTCCAAAGTCAAGCTCACAAGGTCAAAAGTCATGATACCAAACTGTAGTACTCTTTGTGGTGAATCTTTGTATAAAATATGAAAGGCCAACCCTCTATAGTATAAAAGAAATCTGCTTTCAAAACATCTTACATAAAATGTTGTATAGGGTGAAGGTCAAGGTCACACAGTCAAAAGCTGTGGTACCAAAATACTCTTTATGGTGAATGTGTGTATGAAATATGAAAGACTTACCATTAATAGTATAAAAGAAATCTGCTTTCAAAACATCATAACAAAATTTTGTATAGGGTGAAGGTCAAGGCCACAAGGTCACAGGATCAAAAGTTGTGGTACCAAAATGTAGTACTCCTTATGGTGAACGTGTGTATGAAATGTGAAATGCCTACCATTAATAGTATAAAAGAAATCTTCTTTTCAAAACATCTTTACATAAAATGTTGTATAGGGTGAAGGTCAAGGTCACAGGGTCAAAAGTCATGGTACAAAAATGAAGTACTCTTTATGGTGAATGAATGTATTAAATATGACAAGCCTTCCATTAATGGTATAAAAGAAATCTGCTTTCAAAACTTCTTAACCGTACGGACGGACAGACAGACAGATGGACAGAAAGGGGGGGGGGGGGGGGGGTGGTTATAAAAGGTCATATACACCTACTTATGAGAAAGATAAACACCTGAGTCAGTTTAACACAATGCCCACTGAAAGGCAGTGTTCAAAGGATATACATTAGAAATAAAAAGGTAATATACATCTATATATGAGAAGGAAAAAAAGCCTGAGTCAGTTTAACACAATGCCCATTGAAAGGCGATGTTCACAGGATTAATATTATAACTTAAAAAGGTAATATATATCTATATATGAGAAAGAAAAACACCTGAGTCAGTTTAACACAATGAAAAATTATTCCCACTGAAAGGCAGTGTTCACTGGATTTATATTATATATTAAAAGGTAATATACATTTTTATCACATGATACACCTGCAGTTTCATAAAGTCATATCATAAATATATGATATGATAACACGTTACATATCGATCTGCTTGAATGGGATTGGTCAAGTTTGGAGCCTAATCACATTAACCCTGACAAATGTGACCTTTCAAATATCGGTCAACTATTAAATTCAGACCCGGAGTCAATATCAATGATTAAAATTGTTTTTGTTGAATTATTTCTTGCATTAAAATACTATTCAAAATTGAAATACTTTTCTCTTACGCACAGAATATCTGCACCATGGGGACACTACTTCTCACGGCGTAGCAGACGACTTCTATATCACAGCGTGTTTCGCTTCTTTAGTTCTTGGAAACGTTGATATCACGTTAGAAATACACATTTTTAGGCAATATCATGTGATAAAAAGAATCTTAAATGAATTTTCATTTCATATGATGTATTATGAAACTCGTTGTCCGTTTTATATTCCCTCGCCAAGGCTCGGGGATATAAAACACACAACTCGTTTCATAATACATCGTATGAAATAAAAATTCATTTGAGATCCTATATATATATGAGAAAGAAAAACACTGGAGTCAGTTTAACACAATGAAAGGCAGTGTTCACAGGATTTTTATTAGAAATAAATATAGGTAATCTCAGATTACGAAGCTCACCTCGTGGCAGCAAATTTCAATTCAAACATATTTCTAAGTACATATATATTGGTAAAATCATTCAAGAGGTCAAAGTCATTTTATGAAAGTTTGATCAAAGACACACATTCAATATGCAAGTTTGGTACATGTAGCACTTATACTTTGCTCAATATTGGCTTTTAAAGGCAAAATCACTCAAGCAGAAAAAGTAGGTCAAGGTCATTTTATGAAAGTTTGATCAAAGACACATCCAATATGCAAGTTTGGTACATGTAGCACTTAAACTTTGCTAAATATTGGCTTTTAAAGGCAAAATCACTAAAGTAGAAAAAGTAGGTCAAGGTCATTTTATAAAAGTTTGATCAAAGATACACCCAATATGCAAGTTTGGTACATGCAGCACTTATACTTTGCTCAATATTGGCTTTTAAAGGCAAAATCACTCAAGTGGAAAAGGAAGGTCAATGTCATTTTATGAATGTTTGATCAAAGATACATCCAATATGCAAGTTTGGTACATGTAGCACTTGTTCTTTGCTCAATATTGGCTTTTAAAAGCAAAATCACCCAAGCTGAAAAAGTAGGTCAGATGATGCATCAGATGCATGGGTCCATCTCGGCATCCCAAGATGAATCACTTATGCAAGTTTGGTTACTGTAGCATCAGCACTTTGTCAGATACTGAGCTACCCCAAACTTCTTAACCAAGTCACTCATGGGGAAAATGTGGGTCAGATGCAGCATCCAATGCATGGGTTCACTTCAGCATCCAAAGATGAATCACTTGTGCAAGTTTGGTAACTGTAGCATCAGTACTTTGCCAAATAATGAGCTACCCCAAACTTCTTAACTGGATGGGGAGGAGGACGGGGTATAGCATAAGCTCACACAACTTTGTCGAGGTAAGCTAAAAACGTTAAATACATATAGGATCTCAAATGAATTTTCATTTCATACAATGTATTATGAAACCAGTTGTGTGTTTCATAATACATCGTATGAAATGAAAATTCATTTGAGATTCTTTTATCACATGATATTGCCTAAATATGTGTATTTCTAATGTGAAATCAATGTTTCTGAGAACTAAAGGCGAACAACACCATGACATAGAAGCTGTCTGCTACGCTATGAGAAGTTGTGTCCCCATTGTGTAGATTTTCTGTGCGCAAGAGAAAATATTTCAAATTTGTTAAGTATTTTAATGCAATAATTAATTTAACAACAACGATTTTTATCATTGATATTGAATCCGCGTCTGAATTTAACAACTGACCGATATTTGAAAGGTCCCACTTGTCAAAATTTACCAAACCTGACCAATCGCATTCAAGCAGAGCGATACGTAACGTGTTATCATATCATTATACTTATGAAATGGCTTTATGAAACTGCATAAAGGGTGTATCATGTGATAAATCTATATATGAGAAAGGAAAAAACCTGAGTCAGTTTAACACAATGCCCACTGAAAGGCGATGTTCACAGGATTTATATTATAACTTAAAAGGTAATATACATCTATATATAAGAAAGAAAAACACCTGAGTCAGTTAAACACCATGTCCACTTGGTCAAACATCGAAATTGTATTGTGACGTCATGGAATTTCTCAAATTTTTCCAGCGTTCGGAAGGGTAAATTTTGTCAATCTCACTCACCTGCAAAGTAACAATAAAAATAATAATACAGTAAACGTCGCCTATTACGAACAGATTTATAGCAAAATTCTGCTTGTAATGAAGTAAAAAGAAAGTCCCTGTAGAAGTCCTATTACCCTCCATTGATTTTTGTACGCCTGTAATGAATTAGTATATTATACAATTTAAGTATACCATTAAGGGAGTAAGCATGATTCTGGTTTCCCGAGACCAGACCTATTTCCTGAGGCGAAGCCGAGAGAAATAGGTCTGGTCGAGGGAAACCAGAATCATGCTAACTCCTTCAATGGTATACTTTAACAGTTCTATTATACCATCACGCACTGTAGCTCTGCCCCATTTCGAAGTCACACGCTGTAGCTCTGCCCCATTCGAAGTCACGCGCTGTAGCTCTGCCCCATTTGAAGTCACGCGCTGTAGCTCTGCCCCATTCAAAGTCACGCGCTGTAGCTCTGCCCCATTCGAAGGTATATCCCTAGGGAAATCAACTATAACGCACCCTTTGCAGGGATATAGTCTCATCAGGTGGGTTAAAGCTAGTTTTAATGAGTATCTTTTTATATAGGAAAAAACAAGTAAAGGTATAATAAAACGAATTAAAAAAATGTTTTTCAGAAAAAAATAGATGTCTCCCCCCCCCCTCCCTCTAAGTTACTTTGACCGTAAGCCAAGATGATGTGAAACCTTTGAGTCATGGCAACATCATACTAAAACATGAAAGTGATTCATGATATTGTTTGAGGTAAAGCCAAAACATGATAAGCATATACAATTTCATTATAAGCATATTTAGTGAAATTGACTTTGGTCACATGACCTTGGATATAGGTGATCTGAAACCTACATTGTATGGATCATGAGCAACAAAAAACTGAATTAGTGATTGGATACACTGTTCAAAATATAAAGCCTAAACATGATAAGCATAGACAATTTCAGTCTGGACATGATTAGGATATACAATTTCATTACCAAAGTGAGAAGAGACCTTAGTCATGTGACCTTGGGACAATGTGATAAGAAACATTTAGTCCTGAGAAACAACATACTAAAATATGAAAACAATTATAAGAAGGATTCAAGAGATACAGCCCAGACAAGATTAGTACGTACAATTCATTAAAAAGAACTAAATGAACTTGACCTTGGGTCAAGATGATAAGAAGACCTTTGTCATATGACCTTGGATCAAGGTGGTGTGAAACCTTGGGGTCATCAGCACCATCATACTAAAATATGAAGTGATCCGATCACGGTTCAAAAGATTAAGCCTGGACCCGTTAAACCTAATAAATACAATTTCATTTAGAATATACTAATTGACCTTGACCTTGGTCACATGACCTTGAGTCAACGTGATGTGAAACCTTTAGGCCATACCAAATTAATTCAATGTTCTTTGGATTTCCCGCACCATATTTTTCAAAATTCAAAAAATAATACGTTGTTGTTTAAATTTGATTGCACTTGGGCTGATCCGAGGCAGTGGACCCTGTCCTTTATCAACCAGCGGACTCCCAAATAGGTGCAGATGTTATATATAAAGTCGGCGTGGCGTAGCGGTATGAGCAGTCTGCTTGGTATGCTAGGCGAAGCCGCCGTACGGAGTTTACCGACTTTATACAAAAAATAATATTATAAAAATAAAATGCTCGCCCGCACCATAAAGTTTCTAGCTCAAGAATTTTTTAGGGTCGGTTCTGATTTCTGCAAATCTTAAAGCTTCTATAAGTCTCAACTTGTGCAAAATTCGAAGAACATGATACTTCTGATGTTTAAAAAATTTTGTTGGGAGCAAATTTATTGTCCCATATACATAGCACTGAAAGTCAAGGAGGGGGGAATGTTCGAAGATCTTTTCTGTACTGCTATGTGCCAGGCTTTCTTGCCAACAAATTCCTATGGGGATTCCTTTTTGAGTACGGAAAACATCAGAAATGTATTACTGGGGTAACCTATATCAAAAATAAAATTATTTCATTCGCTCGCACCTAAAACTGCAAAACCTAAAAAAAAAAAAAAAATTATATTTTCGCCCGCTCGCACCCTTTTTTTCACAAAAAAATCCAAAGAACATTTAATTAATTTGGTATGGCCTTAGGTGATAAGCAACAACATACTAAAATATGACAGTGATCTGATGAATAGTTAAAAGAGATACAGCCCCAATTTCATTCAAATGTACTTGGTAACTTTGATCTTGATCAAATGACCATTGGTCAAGGTGAAACCTTACATACTTAAACTTAAAAGCAATTCAGTATGAGGTCCAAGGGATAAAGCCTAGACAGGAATGTATGTACAATTTCATTAAAAATGTAGTACCAGTAAGTGACCTTGGACTTTGTCACATGACCTTGGGTTAGGGTGATATGAAGCCTTCGGGTCATATGGGACAACATACTAAAATATAAAAGTGATCAGGTTAACGGTTCAAGAGTTATAGCCCAGACAGGAATGCATGTACAATTTCATTAAAAATGTACTAAATGACCTTGACATTTGTCACATGACCTTGGGTCAAGGTGATGTGAAACCTTTGGGTCATAAGCAGCAACATGCTAAAGTATAAAAGTGATCTGGCAAACAGTTCAGGAGATATAGCCTGAAAAGGAATGTATGTACAATTTCATTAAAAATATACTAAGTGACCTTGACCTTGGTCACATGACCTTGGATCAAGGTGATGTGAAACCTTAAGGTCATAAGGAACAACATACTAAAATAAGAAAGTTATCCAGCAAACGGTTCAAGAGATCTAGCCCGGACAGGAATGTATGCATAATTTCATTAAAAATGCACTAAGTGACCTTGACCTTGGTCACATGATCTTGGGTCAAGGTGATGTGAAACCTTTGGGTCATAAGGAACAACATACTAAAATAAGAAAGTTATCCGGCAAAGGGTTCAAGAGATCTAGCCCAGACAGGGGAATGTATGTATAATTTCATTAAAAATGCACTAATTGACCTTGACCTTGGGTCAATGTGATGTGAAACCTTCAGGTCATAAGGAACAACATACTAAAATATGAAAGTGATCGGGCAAACGGTTCAAGAGATATAGCCTGGACAGGAATGCGTGTATAATTTCATTAAAAATTTACTATGTGACATTGAACCTGGTCACATGACCTTGGGTCCACGTAATGTGAAACCTTCGGGTAATAAGCAACAATAAACTAAAATATGAAAGTGATCTGGCAAATGGTTCAAGAGGTATTGCCCGGACAGGAATGTACTCATAATTTCATTAAAAATGCACTAAGTGACCTTGACCTTGGTCACATGACCTTGGGTCAAGGTGATGTGAAACCTTCGGGTCATAAGCAACTACATACGAAAATATGAAAGTTATCCGGCAAACGGTTCAAGAGATCTACATGATCTAGCCCAGACAGGGATGTATGCATAATTTCGTTAAAAATGCACTAAGTGACCTTGGCCTTGGTCACATGACCTTGGGTCAAGGAAATGTGAAACCTTCGGGTCATAAGCAACAACATACTAAAATATGAAGGTGATCAGGCAAACGGTTCAGGAGATATAGCCCGGACACAATATGTGACAGACGACCAAGGCAAAACCAATATGTCTCCTCCCCGTTGGGGGGAGACATAATTATCAGCTTTTACAAAGCCATCTTGTGGTCCCGTGTAGTTTCTTCCATATTTTCACCTGATGTAATGTAATGCCCTCCAGTATTCCCAATTAGCACACCTAGTGGACAGATAATTACTAATGATCAAATAATTGCTCTTCCTGTCTGTTGTCCCGTGCTAATTGCCTATTAGGAGGCGTGCCGTATACACATGAGGTAATGATTGCCAATCAATTAATACTCTGTCGGCATGTCAATTGTAAAGAATGCTTATTTAATAAATCACAACATAGCTACTGTATACTGGTCTTAACTTTTCATTCATTCAAAAGTCCACACCAAGGAAACATTTAGCATTAAAATGCATGTACTGAAATATGGCTATAATGAATTTGGACCAGTTGTCCCTTGGGTTTCGTTATTTACGAAGTTTACTGTAACAAATGCCTTATCTTCAAGAAAATTGTACAATTAGCTAATGGCTATTCTCCCTTGTGGCCCTTTAATACAAACGAGTATAATATAATTACAACAAATACAATGTATGGGAATCAAAGAACAGATATTATAATGTGCCATACATAATCATATCTATCATAGCATGTGTATCATATATTATTAGAAAACAAAACAAATGAAAATTTGCCCCTAACAGGACGAAAATACCCCCTGCAGCAATATTCTTTAAAAAGTTTATCATGTTTATCTTGGATAAAGGTGAAACGTCTATTGTAACCTTTCCTTAGACCTTGGTTCAAGGTCATGATACACCCTTAGGTCCTAAGGAACATTTCTGTGAAAATAATTGAAATCCATCCAAAGTGGGAAGAGCTATGCTCTGGACAAGGTTGTACTAATGTCTATTGTGACCTTGACCTTTGACATTGATTCAGGTCATGACACACCCATATGTCTTTCGGCACATTTCTGTGAAATATTATTGAAATCCATCCACAGGGGGAGGAGTTATGCTCTGGACAAAGTTTTACTAATGATGTCTTTTGTGAACTTGAAGTTTAACCTATGACCTTGGTTTAAGGTCATGACATACACTTCTATCCTAAGGAACATTTCTGTGAAATATTATTGAATCCATCCACGGGGTGGAGTTATGCCCCTGTCAAGGTTTTACTAATGATGTCTATTGTTACCTTGACCTATGACCTTGGTTAAAGGCCATTACACAACCTTAGGTCCCAAGGAACATTTCAGTGAAACATTATTGAAAACAATCCACAGGGGACGGAATTATGTTCTAGACAAGGTTTTACTAATGATGCCTATTGTGACCTTGACTTATGACCTTCGTGTAAGGTCATGTCACACCCTTAGGTCCCAGACATTTCTGTGAAATATTATTGAAATCAATCCACAGGGGGAAGAGTAATGCCAAGGACAAGGTTTTACTAATGATGTCTATTGTGACCTTGACCTTTGACCTATGACCTTTGTTCAAGATTATGACACACCCTTAGGTCACAAGGAACATTTCTGTGAAATATTGATGAGATTAATTATATTTATTATTTACCACCTAAAAACGCTGACCACCTTGCATGGGACACAGATTATGTACAATTTTACTTGGGCAATGTCCCTATGTGTCCCCTGCACTGTGGTCAGTCTCTGAAATGAATCTTTATCTAAATATTATTGATTTTGCATAATATACAATAAATACACTAATGTTGAACACTTTGCATGGGACACATGCAGAGTATTACGTTCCTTATTGGCATCATCACATGGTGTCCCTTGCATTGTGTCCAACAATTGCTAAAATGTTTAACAGTCTCACATAGATAGCAAACCGCAAATGTTCCACAAATTACTTAAGCTTGCATCATAAAATGATAAATATATAATCAACATTTCTCTTGATGTGTATGGTATAACTGACTATATATATATATGTACATTTGTCTTCATCATTGTAATTGTGAATGTATCCAATCAAGATTATTTGTTATGCTCAGATGGGCCCTAATTTGGAATAAATAAATTTGTATTGTATTTTTATTTATTGAAATCCATCAACAGGGGGTTATGCCCTGGACAAGGTTTTTCTAATGATGTCTATTGTGACCTTGACCTTTGACCTTGGTTCAAGATCATGACACACATTAAGGTCCCAAGGAACATTTCTATGAAATATTGTTGAAATCCATCCACAGGGGGAGGAGACAAGGTTTTACTAATGATGTCTTTTGTGTCCTTGACCTTTGTTCAATGTCATGACACACCCTTAGGTCCCAAGGAACATTTCTGTGAAATATTATTGAAAACCATCCACAGGGAGAGGAGTTATGCCCCGGACAAGGTGTAATGGACAGACAGACAGGGTGATTCCTATATACTCCCCAAACTTTGTTTGTGGGGGGTATAATTATTCATAATTCATAATTGTCTCTTAGACTTTAAATCTGGACAAAATAGATTTTTAAAAGACATAATGCTTGGTAATTGCTGGGGTTTTCATCAAAAAAGAAATTAAACTTCCTAACATTAATATCTATATGTTACATGTATTTAAATGTTCTCCGATATGCTGGGATGGACATTGGATTACTGTAAAGAGGAGTTAACTTGAATCAACATGATCAATAGTAAAGCAAATTAATATACAGTCCAACCGACTAAGTTTGAAAAAAAACGTTATTGAATATGAACTATATGTAAGAGTAAACTAGTATGAAACCTACTTCTTATGAGGAAATTTGTTAATACCCTGTTGATCAATTACATACATTTGGACCCATTGAAAATGAGGTGCTTTGATTTATAATTGTCTCACCTTTGGCCGAATATATTTCATTGAATTGTTTTCAAATAAAAATTATTGTTTGAACAACACATTAATTCAAGAAATGATTATGACCGTAAATGAGCATAGTTTGAAATAGATAGCGAATTTTATTTCATATATCTTATCATTTTTAGTCTATTTTCTTCAACCTAGATAGAATGAAAGTTATGAAACCTATTTGAACTTATTTGCCCAGTATCCTCACTCATTATTTTATTAAATTGGTAAGACTGTAATAATTTTTCTCTTAAAAATAGTACTAGTATGATTAAAACCTGTTCTTGAAAATCCACTCCACTTGTCTGCTAGTCTTAAAAGCTGGTCTATATCCTTATGAATACTGATTCTTGTTTGAATTTATCTTTTTCTTTGGCATTTTTGATTGTGGATACTGCTCTCTTCTGAACAAAGAATATTGATCTGCATATTCAGACAATCCTTTTCTCTTCGTCTGAAATTAAAATGAATTTTATGTCATTCAAAATGTCACCATGCAGGGATTAATCTACCTCTGCATCCTGTGTCTCTGACATATAAAAATCGCCCTGGACCCACTGACTCCCGATTGATGCGTCCCACAGTATGCATTATTCACTTTCGTGTAATGTATCCCCATAACTTGGCAAAAGATGATAAGTTATGGTTTACATAAATTTTTCAAAGTTGAAAAACTGAAAGTGTATTAGCTGTATATGGTGTAAATGTCTCGTATCTATATTTTGATCGCTTTTTTAAACCTAACAGATGGTCGATCATGTGCAGTATTAGCATGAGAAATTGTTGCACATTTAATTTTTCGATATAAAAGTTATATGCGGTCTGATGCAAGTCTAACTGCTTATCATTCGGATT
Source organism: Pinctada fucata (assembly GCA_028142955.1). Classification (NCBI taxonomy): domain Eukaryota; kingdom Metazoa; phylum Mollusca; class Bivalvia; order Pterioida; family Pteriidae; genus Pinctada; species Pinctada fucata. The sequence continues at coordinate 40,397,735 of AP027103.1, forward strand.
CATATGTACATGCAATACTTAGTATGTATAGACCCTGGTGATGTATGAACAGACCATGGTGATGTATAAATAGACCCTGGTGATATGTGTATAGACCCTGGTGATGTATGTATAGACCCTGGTGATGTATGTATAGAACCTGGTGATATATGTATAGGCCCTTGTAATGTATGTTTAATGTATAGACCCTGGTGATGTATGTACATGTATAGACTCTGGTGTTGTATTTATAGACATAAGACCCTGGTGATATATGCATAGACCCTGCTGATGTATGTTTTGACACTTTTGATGTATGTATCAACCCTGTTGGATTATGCATAGACCCTGTTGATGTATTTATAGACCCTGGTGATATATGTATAGACCATCAAGATGTATGTAGACCTGAGTGATGTGTATAGACCCTGGTGATGTATGAATAGACCATGGCGATATATGCATAAACCCTGGTGATGTATGTATAGACCCTGATAATGTATGTATAGACCCTGGTGATGTATGTATAGACCCTGGTGGTGTATGTATAGACTCTGATGATGTATGTATAGACCCTGGTAATGTATGTATAGACTCTGATTATGTGATTATAGACCCTTATATATAGACCATGGTGATGTATGTATAGACTCTGATGATGTATGTATAGACCCTGGTGATGTATGTATAGACTCTGATTATGTGATTATAGACCCTGATATATAGACCATGGTGATGTATGTATAGACCATAGAAATATGCATAGACCCTGGTGATGTATGTATAGACCATGCATGGTGATGTATTTATAGATCCTGGTGATGTATGTTGTAATGTATAGACCCTGGTGGTGTATGTTGCAATGTATAGACCCTGGTGGTGTATGTTTAGACCCAGGTGATGTATGTATAGACCCTGGTGATGTGTGTATCGGCTCTTGTAATATATGCATAGACCCTGGTGATGTAAGTATAGACCATGGTGATGTATGTATAGACCCTGGTGATATTAGTACATGAAGTACGGACCCTGGATATGTGTGTATAGATCCTTGATATGTGTATATAGGCTCTGGTTGTATATGCGTAGACCCTGTTGATGTATTTAAGACTCTTGAGATGTATGTATAGACTCTGCTGATGTATGTTAATGTTATAATGTATTGATCCTGGCATTGTATGTATAGGCTATGGTGATATATGCATAGTCCCCTGGTAACGTATGTATAGACCATGGTGATGTATGTATATACAACGGTGATATATGTATAGACCATGTTGATACAAGTATAGACCCTAGAGATGTATGTAGCATGATGTATAGTCCATGGTGATGTATGTTATAATGCATACTGTAGACCCTGGTGATGTATGTATAGACCCTGTTGTTATATGTATCGACCCTGGTGATGTATGTATCGACCCTGAAGATGTATGTATAGACCCTGGTGATGTATGTATAGACCCTGTTGATATATGTATAGACCCTTGTGATGTATGTATAAATCCCGATGGATTACTGTAAGCAGGTTTATTTTCGCAAAATCCATCAATTTGCAAAATACGCGAAAATAACCCTGTGAAAATTTCCATGTTTACAGTATGCATAGATCCTGGTGATGTATGTTAAGACCCTGGTGATATATATGTGTAGACCCTGGTGATAAATGTATAGACCCTGGTGATATAATATGAATAGACCCAGGTGATGTATGTTAAGTCCCTGGTGATATATGTATAGACCCTGGTGATAAATGTATAGACCCTGGTGATATAATATGAATAGACCAAGGTGATGTATGGTAAGTCCCTGGTGATATATGTATAGACCCTGGTGATAAATGTATAGACCCTGGTGATATAATATGAATAGACCCAGGTGATGTATGTTAAGTCCCTGGTGATATATGTATAGACCCTGGTGATAAATGTATAGACCCTGGTGATATAATATGAATAGACCCAGGTGATGTATGTTAAGTCCCTTGTGATATATGTATAGACCCTGGTGATAAATGTATAGGTTCTGGCAATATAATATGAATAGATGGTGATGTATGTATAGACCATGGTAATTTATGTATAGAACCTGGTGATGTATGTATAGACCATGGTGATATATGTATAGACCATGGTAATTTATGTATAGACCCTGGTGATGTATGTATAGACCATGGTGATATAGATGTTACCGGATTCCAGATGTTAAACAAGGATTGAAATCCTTCTAAGTTCCGAGAACAGATAGTTCTCTTGATTTTGAAAGGAAATGTGTTTTCCTTCTTGGCCAAGTATTGAAATAATGATAATAAAAGATAAACAAAGCAGTCTTGAAGTTAAAAATAGCAATCCAAGGAATGCTTGTGTTGCCTGCGAAGTGCCTTATTTTTAAACAGTAGATCAAATATGTAGGTCAAGTACACTTGGTTTAAAATTATTGGTATCAGTAGTAAAGTCTCGTCAAATAAAATTCATATGTAAAATACGGTATCATACCACTTACCCAATGATTAAAAGATACTGTAAATGTGGTTACTTTGGCAGGGGGCAATTTCGCGATTATAACATCAAGACTTTTCGCATCGGGGGAATATGCAAGATAAACCTAGGGTAACCAAAGATTACAGGTTTTTGTCAGAAACCAGGTTAAAGTTTTTGAAAAGTAGGTCAAATTCCATGGTCAAGGTCAATAGGTCAAAGGTCATGGTCTCAAATGAAAGGTCTCGTCACAAGGTATCTACATGTGAAATATCAAAGCCCTACCCCTTTCAAGAGATATAGCCCAGGTTAAAGTTTTGTCTACGGACGATGACAACGACAACGCCGAGGGTATAGCATTAGCTCTCCAGACTTTTTCGTCCTGGCGAGCTAAAAATGTCTTTCTCAATGTAAGAATGCAAGGGGAATATTTTTGCATGGGGGAAATTTTATGTACAGTATGGTCAATCTCAACTTCTAAGAAAAGAGGGTCAACCATCAATCATCCAGGTCAAGGTCACTACGTATTAGTACGTAAACATTTTGGTAACAACAGAAGTCTCTCAACATAAGAAATACACATGTAAAAAAAAAGATATAGCCAATCTTAAATTTGTTGAAAAAGAAGGTCAAATATCTAGGTCAAGGTCAAATATTATGGTATGTTTAGAAAGGTCTTGTTACAAGGAATACACATGTGAAATATCAAAACCCTATCACTTACCAATCAAAAGATAACGCCAATCTTAGATTTTTTGAAAAGTAGGTCAAATATCTAGGTCAAGGTTGCGATGTCAATAATCATGGTATGTGTAGAAAGGTCTTGTCACAAGGAATACACATGTGAAATATCAAAGCCCTATCACTTACCAATCAAAAGATAAAGCAAATCTTAATTTTTTGAAAAAGTAGGTCAAATATCAACAAATGATCAATGTCACTAGGTCAAAAATAATGGTATGTGTAGAAAAATCTTGTCACAAGGAATACACAAGTGAAATATCAAAGCCCTATCACTTACCAATCGAAAGTTATGGGCTGTGACACCCTAAGTGTGACAGACAGACAGACGGACTGACGGACAGAAGGACAACAGACAAAGTGATCCCTAAGTGTCACTATGCTTCGCAGGCGACACAATAAAACAAAGATCAGGTCAACAGGAGTGTACGGAATAAATAGTCCCTCGAGTAATTTTTTTTTTTTCATAAGTGGTGATATGGCTAACCTATTATTGTCAATGCACTACATGTTGACATTAACAGACTCAATACGCTGACATTGACAAACTTATTTATTGATGCATTGATTCTGGAGACGCATTTGTCAATGCATTGACAAGTTGACATTGACAGACTCATTTGTCAATGCATTACTCATTTGTCAATATATTGACACGTTGACATTGACAGAAAGATTTGTCAATGTATTGACATGTTGACATTGACATAAAGATTTGTCAATGCAATGACAGATTCGTTTGTCAATGCATTGACATGTTGACTTTGACAGACTCATTGACAATGACACTTATTTGTCAATGCATTGACATGTTGGCACTGACAGACTCATTCAGACATCGCAAAAGTTTTTACAACTAACCAGACGTTGACATTGACAGACATATTTGACATATCTTGATACTCATTTGTCAATGAATTGAAATGTTGCCATTGACAGAAAGATTTGTCAAGACAGATTCGTTTGTCAATGCATTGACATGTTTACATTGACAGACTCATTGACAATGACAGACTAATTGTCAATGCATTGACACGTTGACATTGACAGACTCATTCAGACATCGCAAAAGTTTTTACAACTTACCAGACGTTGACATTGACAGACATATTTGACATATCTTGATACTCATTTGTCAACGAATTGAAATGTTGACATTGACAGAAAGATTTGTGAAAGCATTGACAGATTCGTTTGTCAATGCATTGACATGTTGACATTGACAGACTCATTGACAATGACACTTATTTGTCAATGCATTGACACATTGGCATTGACAGACTCATTCAGACATCGCAAAAGTTTTTACAACTTACCAGACGTTGACATTGACAAACATATTTAACATATCTTGATACTCATTTGTCAACGAATTGAAATGTTGACATTGTCATATGTTAATGCATTGGCATGCTGACATTGTTATACAGATTTGCTATTTGACTGAAACGTTGATATTGACAAACTTAGTTTATTGACGAGTTGAAATTGAAAGACAGATTTTTTAAAAGAATTTAATGCAATCACATAATTATAAACTACGCAAGTAAATGTTCAATAGTTTTACCTGTTGACAATGACAGTCTGAACTATAATTCCCCCAAGCAACAGAATTACTCTACTGTGTATAGAATATTTTTTTTCAACTAAAAACTGAAAAGGTATATAAAACTTACACAAACAATTTAACCTAAACCAGTCAGTAATTTCATCATGATTTGGATGACTTGGTAAAGCTAAATATTTATCATTAGCATGTGCTTTTCTGTATCAGATATTGTCTTGAAGCTCTGTGTATGACTCTCTATAGTAAAATTTGCTCTTCTTAGAATTTCATCTTTCTGTCAATGTCAACATGTCAATGTATTGATAAATCTTTCTGTCAATGTCAACGTGTCAATGCATTGCCAAACAAATCTGTCAATGTCTATGAGCCAATGCAAAGAAAAATCTTTCTGTCAATGTCAATGTCAACATGTCAATGCATTGACAAATCTATCTGTCAATGTCTACGTGTCAATGCATTGACAAATTTTTCTGTCAATGTCAATGTGTCGAATCAAATACAACTCTATCTGCCAATGCCAATGCAATGTAAAGTCTGTCTTTCAATGTCAATGTGTCAATGCATTGACGACTCTGTCAATGTGAACATGTCAATGAAATATCAATGCCAATTCAATGCATCCATTCATAATATTGCGTAGTGATTTATATCAGTCGTATTGATTTCATTTTTTAAGCGCATTAATTTCATTCTGATCAAAACTATTTTGTACGTATATTCCAGTTGAGCCCAAGCGCTTACGACACTAAAATGTGTTACCCAGGTAAGATCCAGTACATCCCTTAAAATCCAAGTGAATACACCAATAAATAATTGTGTCGAGACAGAACAAGGGACAGTACATCACTCATTCCGTACAGAAACAAATACATAACATACACACTCTCATGCTATCTACCGATTCGAATATAGTAATAAACCATAATCCGCTAAAGGCGGTAAGGCCGGATTGCGAAGTGTTTGTATTAGATGACGTATACATTTTGGCGCAGACAGAAAGGTCAAAGGTCATTAAAATACTATTGCACAATGAAAAAAAGCTATGGTCATAAGGAATCTAAATGTGAAATATCAAAGCCCTACCCCTTATAGTTCAAAAGTAGGTCAAAGGTCAATGTCAAGGTCATTTGATCAAAAGTCATGATAATAAATTCAAGGTCTTGTAATGAGGATTTTACAACTGAAATATCAAAATTCTACCTCTTATAATTTAAAAGTAGGTAAAAGTTCAATCATGTCAATGTCAAGGTCACTAGGTCAAAAGTCATGATATCAAATGAAAGTTCTGGTCATAAGGATTCTGCACGTAAAATTTCAAAGCCAAAGCCTCTATAGTTTATGAGATATAGCCCAGATTTATTATTTTTAAAAGAAGGTCAATCTCCAAGGTCAAGGTTACATGGTAAAAAAATAGCAATCCAAGGAATGCTTGTGTTGCCTGCAAAGCAGATTTTTTTTAATGAAAGTAGGTCAAATATCAAGGGCAAGGTCACTAGGTAAAAAATTATGGAATGTTTAGAAATGTCTTTTCATAAGGAATACAAATGTGAAATATCAAAGCCCTATCACTTACCTATCAAAAGATATAGCCAATCTTAGATTTTATGAAAAGTAGGTCGAATATCTAAGGCAAGGTCACAAGGTAAAAAATGATGGTATGTGAAGAAAGGTTTTGTCACATGGAATACACATGTGAAATATCAAAGCCTATCACTCACCAATCAAAAGATATAGCCAATCTAAGATTTTTGAAAAGTAGGTCAAATATCTAGGTCAAGGTCATGAGGTCAAAAGTTATGATATGTGTAGAAAGGCCTTGTCACATGGAATACACATATGAAATATCAAAGCCCTATCACTTACCAATCAAAAGATATAGCCAATCTTAGATTTTTTGAAAAGGAAGGTCAAATATCTAGGTCAAGATCACAATGTCGAAAATTGTAGTATTTGTAGAAAGGGCTTGTCACAAGGAATACACATGTGAAATATCATAGCCATATCACTTACCAATCAAAAGTTATGGAGTGTGACATCCAAGTGTGACAGACAGACAACGGTCAAAGTGATCCCTAAGTGTCGCTGTGCTTCGCAGGCGACACAAAAAATTGGTATCCATGACAAGGTCTTGTGACAAGGAATACACAGGTGAAATATGAAAGCCCTATCACTTACCATTCAAAAGCTATTGCCAAGGTTAAAGTTTTTATTCAAAAGTACGGTAGGTCAAACTAAAAGGTCAAGGTCACTAGGTCAAAAATTTTGGCATCAATGGAAATGTCTTGTCACAAGAAACACACATGTGAAATATGAAAGCCCAATCACTTACCATTCAAAAGTTATGGCCAAGGTTAAAGTTTTTCCAAAGTAGATCAAACTCCAAGGTCAAAGTCACTGGGTCAAATTTTATTGCTGTGTTTGATTTGTCTCATAAAGGTCTATCACCATGTCAAGTTTCAAGTTGCTCCTCCAAGCAGTTTTCTCTCAACGGACTGAATCGCAACACTTTAACCAAAATGATGACGCACTGACGGTTGGGAGGACAGACAGACGGACTTCGTCATTTCATAAAGTACGGTGACCAAAGAACTTAATTTTACAGTTTAGTCGACAGATTAGTACATGGGTAAATTATATGTCAAATGAAACTAGAGGTAATGTACTTTCAAAATATCAATGTCGTCAACAGGTTTGAATGTACAAACATTCTATTTTCAGGGGTCAAAGGTCAAAGGGGTCATTCAACAAAGATTATGTATTTCTGGTCTTGTTGAAAGAAAAGAAATATTGATGAAAACAAAATTGAATTTTCTGTACAAATTGCATCAACAGAATAATATTCTAATCTTATCCTTAACATAAGTAAATCGCGATGACATAAAATCTGTATTGATGACGTCATTGGTAGCTATTTTTAGAAAAAATTAAAAATGAGAACATTATAACTCCTTAAAAATGAAATATTCCTCTCCGTGTACAAACATGGAGGACAAATGTCAATTTTCTCTTCCCTCATGAAAAACAAAGGTTTGCCAATTATCCCCCGCAGCATAATTGCAGGGGGGTTTAACGCAACCGTCGGTGTGTGAGGGTGTGTACGAAAGTGTGTAAAGGAGACTGTGTGGGAGAGGGAGGGTGTGTTTGTGCAAGTCACGTTCTTTTATACAGCCTAGGAGGCACAATTTTGATTGGATCTTGACCATACTTCATACACTTATTGCTTATGGCAAAATGAAAAACCCTATTGATTTTCAGGTCATGGGTCAAAGGTCAAGGTCACCGATTGAAAATATTATAAATCCTTTTATACAGCCTAGGAGGCACAGTTTTTATTGGGCATTGACCAAACTTCATACACTTATTGCTTAAACTCATGATATCAAATAAAATATCTGGTCATTAAGATTCTGCAAGTGAAATTTCAAAGCCATAGCCTCTATAGTTCATGAGATATAGCCTAGATTTATTATTTTCAAAAGTAGGTCAATCTCCAAGGTCAAGGTCACAAGGTCAAAACTTTTGGTATCCATGGTAAGGTCTTGTGACAAGATATACATATGTGAAATATAAAAGCCCTATCATTTACCATTCAAAAGTTATGGCCAAGGTTAAAGTTTTTCAAAAGTAGGTCAAACTCCAAGGTCAAGGTCACAAGGTAAAAATTTTTGGTATCCATGGAAAGGTCTTGTCACAAGAAATGCACAAGTGAAATATGAAAGCCCTATCACTTACCATTCAAAAGCTATGGCCAAGGTTAAAGTTTTTCAAAAGTAGGTCAAACTCCAAGGTCAAGGTCACTAGGTCACTAGGTCAAATTTTGTTGCAGTGTTTGATTCGTCTCATCATGGTCTATCACCATGTCAAGTTTCAAGTTGCTCCTCCAAACAGTTTTCTCTCAATAGACTTAAATGCAACACTTTAACCAAAATGTTGACGCACTGACATACAAACAGACGGACAGACAGACGGACTTCGCCATTTCATAGACCGGATTTTGCTTCGAAATCCGGCCAAAAACAATCGGATGAAGAGAATCAATCCAGGTGAACTATAGGCCTGTGTGGTGGCGAGGGAAAAAACCCAACCTACTGTTTGCACAGCTCACAGACACTTCAGAAGTCTGAAAATTGAACTTTTCTCTACTTTGTCGGCAATTTTTTAGATAAAAATTAACATCGCAGGATAGATCTCAAACTCTCATAACTTTAGGCGTATGAGAAATGTCTGTACGACCAATATTACGCTCACAGCGAAAGAAAATAGTTTTAGATAGGGAGTTTTCAATGTTAATTTTAGAGCGATGTCGCCGATGTTTAACATTGAGTCTATGGTGAACGTCAATGACATCACGCTAAAATTATCATAGAAAACTCCCTATCTAAAATAATTTTCTTTCACAGTAAAGTAGGTCAAAGTCCAAGGTCAAGGTCAATTGGTCAAAGGTCATGGTCTCAAATGAAAGGTCTCGTCACAAGGTATCTACATGTGAAATATCAAAGCCCTACCCCTTACAGTTCAAGAGATATAGCCCAGGTTAAAGTTTTGTCTACGGACGATGACAACGACGACGCCATGAGTATGGCATTAGCTCTCTGGACTTTTTCTACCCGGCGAGCTAAAAATGTCTTTCTCAATGTAAGAATGCAACGGGAATATTTTTGCATGGGGGAAATTTTTGCAAAATCCTTCTATTCCCGCAAAAACGCGAAAGTTTACCCAAATTTCCGCGCTTACAGTATGGTCAATCTCAACTTTTAAGAAAAGAGGGTCAACCATCCATCATCCAGGTCAAGGTCACTACGTATTAGTACGTAAACATTTTGGTAACAACAGAAGTCTCTCATCATAAGATATACACATGTAAAAAAAAAGATATAGCCAATCTTAAATTTTTTGAAAAAGTAGGTCAAATATCTAGGTCAAGGTCACGAGGTAAAATATTATGGTATGTTTAGAAAGGTCTTGTTACAAGGAATATACATGTGAAATATCAAAGCCCTATCACTTACCAATCAAAAGATAACGCCAATCTTAGATTTTATGAAAAGTAGGTCAAATATCTAGGTCAAGGTTGCGATGTCAATAATTATGGTATGTGTAGAAAGGTCTTGTCACAAGGAATACACATGTGAAATATCAAAGCCCTATCACTTACCAATCAAAAGGTAAAGCAAATCTGAATTTTTTGAAAAAGTAGGTCAAATATCTTGGTCAATGTCACTAGGTCAAAAATAACGGTATGTGTAGAAAGGTCTTGTCACAAGGAATACACAAGTGAAATATCAAAGCCCTATCACTTACCAATCGAAAGTTATGGGCTGTGACACCCTAAGTGTGACAGACAGACAGACGGACTGACGGACAGACGGACAATAGACAAAGTGATCCCTAAGTGTCACTATGCTTCGCAAGCGACACAATAAAACAAAGATCGGGTCAACTGGAGTGTACGGAATAAATAGTCCCTCGAGTAATCTTTTTTTTTTTTTACATAAGTGGTGATTTTGGCTAACCCATTTTTGTCAATGCACTACATGTTGACATTAACAGACTCAATACGCTGACATTGACAAACTTATTTATTGATGCATTGATTCTGGAGACACATTTGTCAATGCATTGACACACTGACATTGACAGACTCATTTGTCAATGCATTGACACATAGACATCGACAGACTCATTTGTCAATACATTGACACATTGACAGAGCTGTCTCTGCATTGACACATTGACATTGACAGAAAGATTTGTCAATGCATTGACATGTTGATATTGACAGAAAGATTTGTCAATGCAATGACAGATTCGTTTGTCAATGCATTGACATGTTGACTTTGACATACTTGTTGACAATGACACTTATTTGTCAATGCATTGACATGTTGGCACTGACAGACTCATTCAGACATCGCAAAAGTTTTTACAACTAGCCAGACATTGACATTGACAGACATACTCGACATATCTTGATACTCATTTGTCAACGAATTGAAATGTTGACATTGATAGAAAAATTTGGAAAATCATTTTCTTTCGCAGTGAGCATAGTATTGGCCGTACAGATATATTTCATACACCTTGTTACACGACGCGATTAGTTGCATGCAACTAATTGCACAGATTTTACGGTCCGGGCGAGTTGCAGCGACACGAACTGTTACCCGTTGCAACAAATTGCATATATTTTATGCAAAATTCATACCTTTCCCGCCTAAATTTTGCGAATACATTTTGTTTTCAACAGACAATACGATGAGTATTAACAATTTTTTATAAGTATATTCGCTTAACTCCCTCGACGACGATAGAGATGAAAATCACCATTTTGACCGAAGAAAACCTTGGAGTAAAGCCAATTGTGATCCTCTGTGAGAAAGGTTGCCATTTTCTGATTTTATTGTCAATGTAATGATATGACAAAAATTTGCCAAATAAGGGTTGAAATTATAAGGAATACCTGGCAATTTGATTGGCTGACGCTTAAAGTTGCATGCGATTAATCGCAAGGAATAGAACATGTTCTAATCTGAAAAAAGTTGCATGCGCTTAGTTTTAAGCTATGTTACACGACGCAATTTGTCGCTTGCAACTAATTGCAAACGATTAGTTGCGTCGTGTAACAAGGCCTTTAGTTATGAGAGTTCGAGATCTATCCCCCTATATAAATTTTAATCCGAAAATATGTCAACAAAGTAGAGAAATCTTCAATTTTCCGATTTCTGAAGTGAGCTGCGCGGACAGTAAATTATATACGACACCAGTTTACTCACTTGTTTTCCTTTTTCGGTCATGTTGTATATAGGAAACATGAGAAATATCAGAACCAATCAACCATATAATACTTATGTACCGGTGACAAAATACCGATTGCCCATAGGCAGGTATTGAGGTAAGTATGATTAAATCACTGATTTATAAAACTGATTTTGAATTTAGTTTCACTTTTAATACGACTAGATTCTGGATCCATATCCCGATATATATAGATTTTGCGCATGCGTACTTCCTGGTTACAAAAGCTGGTTACTGTATCGAAAAGTGTACATATACTATACCTCATAGCTGCGAAAGCACCTGTCGTTGATTTTGAACCCGAATTTTTGTGCACTCTTTTTACCATTTCAAGTAAAAATGATTATTTTGGAACAATGACGACTACAAAATTAGTTTATCCTCCTCAAGTGTATCCTCCTGTTTGAAAATAATGTGCCCAAACTAAATTTATTTTTTTGACATCATGTTCTTTCTAAGACTTTTAAAATTAAAATGTTGAACATTTTAAAGAAGTTGGAAGTCATTCATTTCATCAAGCCTCCAGGGAACTTTTCGGACCTTCCTCACCACTGATGCATTCACATTAAAAGTCTGTAGCTCTTCTACTTGACTCATCACTATAAAAAGAGAGGGAAAAAATTGTACATAAGTTATTCTTTTTTGTTGCCCAATGCAAAAATATCTTTATCTGTTACATTGCCTTATATTTGTACTTAAAATACTGCTTAAATTAACACTCAAATTAATTTCTACAACTGCTCATGACGAAAAGTAGGTCATGGTCATTTTTCTTGGACTTGACCTTGGAAACATTAAAGCTGTAACTCCCTTTAATAAGCCCAATATTTTCTATGAAAATGATTGAAGCAGAAAATGTCATCAAAAGTCACATGCTACAAATGTATGCAAAACTTACATTCAGGGACACCAATTGAAAAACCTGTACCAAATTTCATTTAGGTAGCAACTAAATTTCTCTTAGACTTATACAAACTTTAAAACATAAATTGTAGGTCAGATATGCTTCTTTTAAAGTATGGTACAGTTGTCTCGATACCTATACATCAAGTTATATTCATGTGGCCTCTAGTATACTTCTTTTAAACCTGAATTCACACAAACTTCTCAACATAGAGAGTCTCTAGATGGAAAATGTGTGTTAAAGTACCAAAATGATTACCGTATGTAAACAAGCCTCCTAGCTTCAGCATAAAGAATTTTGCCCAAATCTTTGATTCCTGGGGAATACATGTACATGTACCTGTACTAGAAAATTGGTACATCTGATGGATGCTCCCACACCTCAGCAATTTTGATGTAGGAAGATCTATTTTCTTTATGGACTTCACCATGAATGACCAATGTCTGTAAGTCTTTTGTTCAGATTAATGACCTTGACCTTTAGCCCCAAAGCCTTTATCTGAAAGCTCACATCCAGCAGGCCAATTTGTGAAGTTTGATCAAGTTCTGTTGAAAAGGGATAAGCATTATGATTATATAATAACATTTTTGCATTTCTAATAAAGTTCTCATAAATATACATGCATCTCTCTACATGTCTTTCGGAAATCTACCATACGCATCATTGTTATTACATGTACTAAGGATCTGGGCATTCAGACAAAGGTAATGTCTTATACCTTGATAACACTCCTCTACATTCTTACGAACAAAATTGACTATGACAAATTTAAATTTCACACTTTCCTTTTTATTCATTCTTCACAGCTTCTACTCAAACGTACATTGCACAATGTAATTTACAACTATGTATTAAAAATTTCATTTCAATAACAATTATTCACTCATTAATTGCACCTTGAATAATAACACTGCACATGCATAAAATTACCTACACTTTATGCCATACAATGAATGTATGTATGTATGTGTTATTTTTCAAAATCAAAAATTTCCACCCTTTTTCTACCTCTTTGGTTTCCATGGCAACTATTTTCTCCCTTTTTCTACCTCTTTGGTTTCCATGGCAACTTTCTTGCATTCATAAATGAGAAAATTGATTTTTACACAAGACAAACACCTTTACTCTTGACACATTCAACATAAATGAATTTGTTAAATATGATTCTCAACATGGCGGCCCTTTACCATTACTGATCATGTCACATGGTGAAATTTTGTATTTTATATAAACTCAAAGGACATAATAAGAAATAGTATGTTGCCTATACATGTACCGTACATATAATGATTAATTTTTACCTTTGAGACAATCAAATACAAAATTATGTAAATGCAAAGTCCTACATGCTTCATAAAAATTTGAATTTAAAATTCAGAATCTACTGATACACACAGAAGTTTTCTAATGTGCTCACTCAGGAATTACAAAAAAACCTGAAATAATCCTTGATTTCAAGGACATGTGTTCTAGCATGATAATACAACGAAACAAACCAAAATATATCTTACAAAGTATACATGTGAAAATTAATTTTCAGAAACCATTTCATAGATTTTCTCAAGAAAAATATTTCTTTACTGGATTTTACTGAAACAGATGAATATCATATTTACAATTCTTTTACATGTATTAATCCTAGAGGCTCTCTGTTCCTGAATATGCTAAAACATGTGTAACTGCATAAAAGTTGATCCATTGACACTTCATGTAAAAAATCCTGAGTGTAAATCTCAATTCGAAAAAAGTTAACTTTTTGTGCAGTATTTGTATGACTAGGTGTTACACCTACAAGCACCTGTAGGTGAAAATACGAAAAAAAAAACCCACCTAAATACGAAAAATTTGTAGTAGTCTACAATGTGATGGAAACTCAACATACCTAGCCAATCACACATCTCACAATAACAGTTTACACATGTACACATACTGTATGTTTGATAAGTTTGACTATCTTTAGCTTTTCTCAGAATAAACAACACATGTACATATACTGGTATTGTTTGAGTATTATATACACTTATATATTCTTCCTTAAAATGAGGCTAAAATTTCTAGAGCATTTAAATCAAATGACACAACCTGTCCTTGTCAAATCATTGCTGAAAGTGTTATAACTTGAAATCATTCTGTGAGCTATTACATGTATTTTCAAGTTTTGAAATAAAATTGTATGCAAAGTATGGAATAATTTAATTTTCCAAAACATATCAATCTGACTATAGTGGTGGCAATGAAAATCAAAACTTTCAGTTTCTCTGGCATTAAATTTCCTTTTTTAAGTAAAGTTTGCTGTTCTCTGGCATTATATGGATCCTTTTTTTACGATGTTGACATTTAAATTAATCAAAATCAGGCATTTTATTTTTGTTACTTGATTAAAAAGACTACATAATCCAAAATTAAAATACATGTATATAAGTCTAGCTCTAATAACAGTATTGACATTGTCTTCCATTGAGGGTCTGAGACTCTCTGAAAGCCATTTATTCCATTAAAATCTGTGTCAAATGAAATGACAATTAAAATAAAATTTCTTGCTCTAATGTCTTAGTTGCACTGAAGATTTCTTCCTCTTGTCGCTGCAATACAGGTATCATTGAAAAATAAGTCCATTAATCAACAGTTCTGTTATCTTAACGCTCGGTACAACTTGAATACAAGGAAACTAAGACTGGCAAGCATGGCCACCCCTACGCCAACTTTGATGTAAATCTTCTCATCCTGCATCATCAACTCCCTTGCATGACTGAAATGTAAAGAATACAATGCATGAATAAGCATTAGTGTCTAATACTTTTCTCAGCTGATGTCTTAATACATATTCATTTAAGGAAAAGATAATGAAATACTGTATATTTGCTGTAGACTTTTTGTATGCTTGCAACAAAGGGGAATAAAAGAACAAAACGAAGTGAGTTGTCCCTTTTTATTCATTTGCCCATGATACAGTTTGCATGTAATCACAGCCTCATTAATTTTTTTTTCCATTCTTTGTAATTCCAGGAAATGTAGTAGAAATGTAAAAGGAAATTATTGCTACATTTTAAAAGGCTTAGAACTTATTCTTGCTATCTTGATACAAGCGATATGCTACACATGTACAAATATATTTGAAAAATTGCTATGAAATAAGGAAACTGAAAAGAGCGACAGAATAAAAAAAAATAATGGAAAACATAGGCATTTGAATATAAATATATTTATCAGCTTTTAGCACCTTGTTAATATGGGTTGTGTGTATGTGGGTCTTTCTAAGATGAGCACATCAATGACATGTATGAACACCTCTATATTGTGATGGAGCAATTTCGTTATATGCGAAACTTGTAAATCATGTGTGCATAAAGAAAGAAAGATGTTATTTCCCTTTTTACAAGGCAAGATTAGTAGAATAAGAGTATTGCACACTACAACAGCTATTCCTTAACAGGAAAGTTAAGGATGACACGTGCTATTAATATTATTACTCGTACAACACTCTCAAGTTATTTTAAATTTTCCTAGCATCTAATCCACTCAAACTAAACTTACAAAGGATTGTTGCCATACCTAAATTATTCAAAAATCTTAATTAGTAATTTCAAGGTATTAGAATGAATATTTTAATATCGAAGAGGCAAATGCAATAATTAACACACTCTTGTTATTTCATGCCAAGTTTAGCTGTACCACAGGTAAGTCAACATCAAGTTATGTTTCTCTTCCTGTTTTACACAAAATGTACGTAATTTTAATCGTTTGTGAAATACTGAAACAGTACCATCTTCATATATTTTCCAATAGAATTGTTCCGGTGTTTTAACTTGCTCCAACCCTGAGATAATTAACAAAATTCCAAAAATATTTGCAAGTATATGCTTAAAGCTAGATGTACAATGTAAGTAAATCTAATGCAATTACAAAGCAAAAACTTTTAGTGAAAGTACATTTATAACTTGTAGACTTTAGATGGACAATCCAGTATCATTATATAACCTTATTGATTTAAAAAATTTGATTTTGTCTTTTGTAAGTATTCATGATTAACGAAAGGATGAAATTTTACAAAATTTTGTATTTAAAATGCTGAAAAGCACATGGTAGATTCTCAGCAAAAAAAACATTCTAATTCATGATTACATGTATTTTAAACAAACATTTTTGCAGTGTTTTCTGCTATCCACCTTTCTACATGTATATTAGAATGAATCATGTAGGAAATAGATGTTTGTTTAGGTTAAAATAGTATCATTCATAATTACAAATAAACAACCTTTCAAGAAAACTCAGGAAAAAAAAAAGTTGAAGTATGAAGTATTCTGTATACATAAACACATGCATGTATTCTTCTTGATTAACATGCAACAGATAAGGTGAATAAATAACATACTTTGGCTACCATTAATATCAAGCAACGTAAAATGAATGACTGTAAGAAAATGTTACTTTGCAGGTAGAGTATTTGTGAGGTAAATATACCAAGAACCGACCAGTTAATACCCCATAGTAACAAACACCAATTATTTATCAAAACGAAAGTAGATAGAGTACGTAGAAAACATCTCAGATGCATGCTGGGAGAAGCTACAGGTTTACAACATTGACTACACCGTTATAAAGATACAAGATGCCGAGACCTTAATTTCTCTTGGAGCCATAGAGGATTTTGCTGAACCAACAGCATGTGCACCAAACGTTTGAGGTTTCTGTAAAGGAGTGTAAAGCCATGACCTAAGATATGCAAACAGTGTATTCCATCCCTTCTGAGGAAATGGGTGTAAAAACTTACAAAATGTATCAATCAAAATAAGTGTTTATCGAAGTCGATATACAGAGTTACCTCCTATTTGGGACATTTATCAGACATTAATACATTATAATGTAATCAAATACTTAGAGAAACATTGTATTTGAAGCATGTTTTCTCTCAATTTTATGCTGGTTTCCATAGAAATGTCATGACGTCAGTACATGTTTACGTCAGATAAAGGGACCCAATATTAAAGGTTCAAGAAGTCTTTGTAATTCACTATGAAGATTTTTGTTTTGGACAGACATGAAGTTAAGAACATTTAGTTTAAGCTAAAGAGAAAGGAAAGTTTACATGTAAGGTTTTACTTTACTTGTCTCTACTAAACAGTAAACGTACATGTATACTTAAGCTAAAATCAAATAATTCGAATTAAAGAAAAACATATGTACAACAGACTCCTGTACATAGTCGCTAACATTTTTCGACTACCAATAAATTAACTTACGGGTAGGCTGCCATCGTTGCCAGTTTGATGTACACCTCTTTGTTGACTTTGTCCATGCAGGTAAAACTCTGAGGAGGCGGTAATTTGAATTTATTACAGAACTGTAAAGGAGTGAGTTCGTAATCTTGCCGTACAGAGGGGTACTCTGTCTTGCACGCTACAATAAGAGTCGGTATTCTGGTGTCCATGAAATGTTTCTGAAAAATAGTGTAAGAGTTATAAGAAAATAATTTTTCATTATACTAGATAGTAGTTCTTGAATCAGGTGATCTTTCTATACATGAACCATAATATTTGGGTATCAATAGAATTACACTTGTGAAATATAAAAGCCATTTTATATGATATTTCACTTAAAATTCAAAATACAATGTATATAAGACCAATGAAACTTTTTTCTTTTTTTTTAAAAACGTAGGTCAAACTCAAATACCAAGGTCATCAAGTCAAAAATTTTGGTATCAATAGAAAAATTTTGTCATACATGTACATGTATGTATATGTAATTATAGTACAAGAGAAATGTGACAACCCTTTCACCTAAACTTAAAAGTACTGTAACACCTCTTTGATTGGATATGGTAAAGTATCACTGACAGACTGACAGATCAAAAGCTTCCCCCTAGGTCAGTAGAACGGGGGTATAAAAAGACAACATTTTCTCAGAACTTTCATTGTACAAAGGAAAACTAAATGGTAAATATAGTAGAATATGTAAGTCTTGTTTTTAAATCTAAACACATTCTTGACTTACATGGTACATTCTAGCACAGAAATCAAACGATCGAGGATTTGTAACATCATATACTAGACAAGCTACATCACAGTTCATCTCTGTAGGATTCAACATGTCACATACTGCAACATCCACCTCGTGTAGCTAAATTCATAATAAAAAAAGAAATCACATCAAACTATGTTTTTTATTGTTACTCAACAAAGGAAAATTTTCTTTACACATTGGTTTGTAAAAGTCATTACATGTAATAAAACATCATCCTTTATTTTACAAATACATGCACTGATGGAAGAGTTCGGTCTTTTCGAAATAGAGAGTCACTTCCCATTTGTACAGGTATCTGACGTCAATGCATTGTGACATCATGAAATTCTATGAAAACCAGCATGAAAGGCAAGGAACCAGCAAG
Source organism: Pinctada fucata (assembly GCA_028142955.1). Lineage (NCBI taxonomy): Eukaryota > Metazoa > Mollusca > Bivalvia > Pterioida > Pteriidae > Pinctada > Pinctada fucata. The sequence goes on from AP027103.1 coordinate 40,416,586, forward strand.
GAAACAGGGATACATTTATGACGTTTTCAAAGGAATTTAATGACGTCACTATGCTTTTACATCAGATACCTGCATAAATCTAACGTGGGACTGTAAAATCGAAAAGACGGAATTCTTCATAAAAACTCTGATCCTGAGGAGAAAATTAATCAAAATTTTCCAATATACATGTATGTGTATGTGAAGGATTTCACTCACCAGTAAGTACTTTTCTTGTCCATAAACTTGTACTGTATTGATGGTAAAACTTGATAAATGTTCCTTTATGAGTGTTGCTATGTAGCGTAAATTTCTATTTAAGTGACCTTGAAGTAATGTGGTCTGTAATGGAAGAATGAACGAACATGTACATGTATTCAAAATCAAATATAGTCAAGAACTTTTAAAAGATTATTATTCTACTGATGTCCAGTCAGAATTATTTGTACAAGTACATAAAAACTCGATTCTCAGTCACAGACTTGTTCTACACTTAACATTTTTACAGCTAAGACAATGGTGAATTATGAGTTACATATTTCACATTATCACATGATACACCAGTTATGCAGTTTCATAAAGCCATTTCATAAATATATTATATGATAACACGTTACATATCGCTCTGCTTGAATGCAATTGGTCAAGTTTGGAACCTAATCACATAAACTTTGACAAAAGTGACCTTTCAGATATCGGTCAACTGTTAAATTCAGATCCGGAGTCAATATCAATGATTAATATTGTCTTGCATTAAAATACTATTCAAAATTGAAATACATGTACTTTTATCTTACGCACAGAATATCTATACGATGGGGAAACTACTTTTCATGGCGTAGCAGACAACTTCAACTTCACAGCGTGGTTCGCCTCTTTAGTTCTCGGAAACGTTAATTTCACGTTAGAAATACACATTTTTAGGCAATATCATGTGATAAAAAGAATCTCAAATGAATTTTCATTTCATACAATGTATTATGAAACTCGTTTTGCGTTTTATATCCCCTCACCAAGGCTCAGGGAAAAAAAACCACCACTCGTTTCATAATACATTGTATGAAATGAAAATTCATTTGAGATCCTATATATAAGGTAAATCTACATACCCTAAATTTGAAAATACATGTATAAACTGAAATGCTAAGAATCAATGCTCATTGAACTATCATTTGAAGGTACCTACAAGTAATTTTATCACATTTATACCTGAAAGAGAGCTGAATTGGATGAATTAAATACACATAAAAAAACAAAAATCATTCCAAGGAATGCATGTGTCGCCTGCGAAACATAGCGACACTCAGGAATCACTTTTATAAAGTGTGACATCCAAGTGTGGCAGAGACAGATGGACAACAGACAAATTGATCCCTAAGTGTCGCTATGCTTCACAGGCGACACAAAAATAAGAAAGGAGTGTACGTTATTTACCTTTCCCACACCTTTGGCACCAAGGACGTGACATCTGAACACATTTCGGCTTGTTTGTTTCTTGTCTAAATCTATCTTCTTATCTCTTGTCACTGTATAAGGAAAGTAACATTGTAAAAGGAACATATTATGCAGTTTTCATTTATTCATTAATTGCAATAACTTGTACTGAAAAGTTGAAATAAAATTTGAAAGGTACATGTGAAATTTTTGAACATGTTATAAATAGCATGCACCTAAAAAGTTGATGTCTCACCTGTAATGGCGGACAATTGATTATCATGAAGATATCTGTATCCAAGAAAACCGAGGTACTCTACCGTCCTAGGAACATCCAACAACGTTGTCAACCTACATGTTAGTTAGAAATATCTCTTTAATCCATATATACATGTCATGACATTTATATGATCAACTCATTCTTTCAAGTACCAGTTTACTTTCCATTACAGTAATTGAATGAAGATTCCATATTTGTTTAATCAAAGCTCTGAAGGAACTGATGGCGAGTTTCGTTTATTCATTTTAGAATGATATCAAACTATTTTATGGGATTTTTAAATATTGTATTAGCAGATAGAACAAATCCATTTTCCAATGTTCGGAAATAAAACATGAACCGTCAGGGACGGAAATTGGCGGTCGCCCAGTCGCCCATGGCGACCAAATTTTTAGCTGGGCCAACAAAACATCATGTCCTACTCTCCCATTTGGCGAATGAAAATAAAAATACATAGTCCAGCCCCATACTTCGTCAATGAAGCTCTTTTAAAATCAGGGGCTTATATTAATGCATGTACGTACCTGTTTACATACGCGAAATTTACGTTTTCTCACGTGTCACTGTGCGAAGCCCTCGTTCAAAGTTGCTATTAAGATAATTGGAATTTGGATTACTGCATGTTGTTCGCACGACACAGCCTTACTGCATGTACACGTTTTCGAAAGCATTCGTGTACACGTTTACTGATTCATTGAAAGGTAGTGGTACTTTGCACGGCCGAAATCAAAACTAATTTTCTTAATTCATTTATCGAAAATCTTTTAAATTCGTTCGCCAAATTTACGCCCAAAATCTCATTTCAGCTGATTCAATCCATGCCATAGGGGATGGTATAACGGCGCGAATATATGTAATGAATGTGCCGACCAGAAACTCACTTTTTACATCTCTCTCTCTGTTGACGTTTTAAAAATATCTATACGAACCGTGTATTGTTCTAGCCCCCCCCCCCCCCCCTCTCTCTCTCTCTCATTTTGTCGTTGATAACGTACATCAATAAGCGTGAAACGTGAGACTGTACAATACTAAAGTGACGTTTTATTCAGTAGAAACCTATTGGATTAAAAAGACCCCCCCAAAAAACAAAATAAAACAAAAACAATAGGCAAGCGTTTGGAAGGGGTGTCACGACCCGCAGAAAGAAAAAAAAAAACGATCGTGAAAGTGATTTCAAAAGAACTACAGCAGAGGTTTTTATTGTTCTATTAGAGACTATTAAAACGTGTAGAACTCGACATTGTACAAGAGTATCTGTACCTGGAAGAAATAAACTTATCTTCTTTACAAGTTTAAGATTAGATGTGTATTTTTTCTGGGCCCCCAAATTTTAGCCTGGGCTCCTAAATTTTAGAGTTTAGGGGCCCAGTTGGCTCCTAGGATATTTTGTCCCTGTGAACCTATGTCAGCATGACTGCTAGTCAGTGACAGATTAAAGGGGGCGTAGGGCCTCACCCCTGTGGTGTATAGATCTGCATATCTGTTCCCCAGGCCGTAAAAGTGCCTGGTATGTGTACCATCTCGCAGATACACAGTCATGTCAAATTTCTAACTTCAACCATTGCAAAATTCCCTATAGAGGTTCGAATAAGATCATACTTTCTACAATTGTACCTATATATTTTATCTACTATGTCACCAAATTTCATTAAACAATTCCCCGTACTTCCAGAGATATCGTAGGTACCATTTCTTCAGTGACCTAGTTTTTGTTTACTCGAATTTAGCTGTTCAGCATGTCCGTTCCAGCCCTGGCTCAGTGTTCAGTGGGTCAGTGCATCCTATTTGCGAGATGCGACAGACCAATGCGCTATGAACGCTTGATTGTCTGTGAATTCTAAATTGATTTCTATACCTAGAAGTGTAATGTGTGACCGTAACTCCTCGTTAATCGCTTAAACACTCGAACTGCTACGACTTGAATATCAGCGCCTTCCATTTTATTTACATAGTGTCACGTAGTATACTAGAGGGTAGTAGGAATTACCGAAAAGACAGCATTTACCGAAAAGAAAGTGGTATCTACCGAAAAGACCCCAAATTGTACCGAAAAGACACTTAAATTTCAAAACTAAACACATTTTATGATTTGAAATGTGTTTATACAATTAAATGTATCACCAAAACAAAAAATGAATACATCCATCTATTCGGTAAATATCATTGTCGTTTCGGTAAATGCTTTCTTTTCGGTAATTCCAAGTACCGCAGTATAGCCGATAAACTTATAAGCAATCTCAACACACGTGCACACGAGACAGTTGATGTTTACTGCATCCTAAGTATCCTTTTTAAATAATCTCTAACTTTTTTTTAAACATTATGAAACAACTGTTAAAACGCGGAATGCAATGTACGCTGTCTTAAATAAATATGGTGAATAATGAGGTCCAGGGTCATCGGGCCACACGATCGGAGTTGAGAAAAACTGTGAATATATATTTATCTTCACTCATTTATACATTTTGGGGCGTGGGGATGTCACGGAAGTGGTGTGACGTCAAAATCCTGCGATCACTATAGCCGAGATCGCTACGCGAAACTCGCCTAAAAATACGGGACACAATATTTACTCACTTTTAAAATCAAAAAATACAATATAAAGTAGATGTAGAAAACCTGACAACAATCAATGGCAATAAATACATGTATGTACTAACACAAACTGAGCCAGGAATCCCTGCATTGTGATCCATCCATTAGGATTGGTACTGATCGTATTGTTAACATCAGGTCCCCACGGCATCACAGGACACGTACTAAACAGACTCTGTAACTCCGGAGGCGATAAACAACCGTCATTGTCCTGAAACAGGTACAACAAGATAATATTTATAGCAGAAAACGTAGCATGTGGGTACATGAATTAATTCAATGCCTCTCTATAATCAAAAATTTTCAAGAAAATCTACATTTTGATTATATCTATTTTTATGATAACCGACCTTTCCTCAATGACGTAATTTCCTTCATAAATTGAAAAAGGAAGAAAAATTCCTACTGTGACGTCAAAATGCAAATACTCAAATGGCATAAAATGTCGGGTTTTGTCAGAGTTTGTAAAAAAGGTGAACAACGGAAATTATGCACAATGTTTTTTAACATAATTGAAAAGATCTTACCTCATCGTACTTCTGGAAGATCATTCTAAGGAATTGCAGTCCCTGATTTGATAATTCTGTGGTACTACCAGGCCCTGCCTGTATCCTGAAAGACATAAATTTATGTACAAATACAACTTATGAAGTCATACTCTGTACTTTCAAAAATTATATGTAGCTTATTTGTGAAGGGTTCATTTAGTAGTATTCATCAGAATGCATGTACTGTATATATGAATATGCACCATGTACGTCGTAAAAACACTCAATACTTGTATGACTACCCTTTTAATAACTGCAACATCTGTGCAAAATCAAATGCCACTGCCAAAGCTATTTGACATGTGAAATAACACTAAAAATGCACACTGCCTAAGAAAATTCTGCTGCAGTTATTTATTTTTTATCTTAATTCTTTATACAAAGAGCATGCCTAAAATTAAACAGCTGCACAGTAGATAACCAAATAAAGGCAACGCAAGTGTAGCATCCCCTCACAATTGCATGTTGTTTGCAATCAGCAAAATATTTTTAAGCTTAAGTCCACTGTGACCTTGATCTTTGACCCTTGACCTTGAAAATCGATAGTGTTCGATCTCTCTCCATGGAGAACATTTGTGGAAGGTTTGATGTTTCTATGATGGGGTTTGACGTTTCTATGATGATTCCTATGTCTCCTATGCTATTCCTATATTAAGCCTAAGTGCACTGTGACCTTGACCTTTGACCCTTGACCTTGAAAATCAATAGGGTTCATCCTCTACCCAGAGGGAACATTTGTGGAAGGTTTGATGTTTCTATGAACTGCTTTGTCTTCTATGCTATTCATAAGAATCTGGACACACACTTACACACCCTCACACACACGAACGCAAGGCAGTGATGCTACATGTATATCCCCTCCGCAACAGAATTGCGAGGGGATAAGGTAAAGAAATTCAACAAAGCAGTGCAATTTACAGTTCTATATACATACATGTAAGTACCAGGCATTACTTCACTTAGTACATGTATTGTAGATTGGTTTGCATAATCCACAGATTTGTAAGTACATACATGTACATGTATAGCAATAATACAATAATTCTTTCCTGTAACATACTTGCAAGATGTCCCGGCGGGACAAAAATGTTCCGGAAAATCAAGCCTAAAAAATATGTCCCACCGGGGCACAAAAATTCCCGTAAAATTAAAATTCGTCCCGATATGTCCCCTGATTAAAGGCAAAGTCATTTTGTTTGTTTGCTTGTTTTTTTTGTTTTGTTTTTTTCATCGTTCAAAGGAAGTCACATAATTGTCGACTAATCAGCAGATCAATGGATCTAACTTACAATATACCTGTGATAGGTGTGAAAACATGTTTTTATAATGATTGCTGTTAATTGGCTTACACGATAATATTAGGCTGATTGGTTGTTTCTCAGATACCGCCGTATGCTTTAACTTTCTGCCGACGATACTTTTTTTTCTGATAAAAATATCCGCCGTGCCTCATGTCCGATTGCTGAATATAATGTATCTATTTATCTAAATGAAAAACATATTGAATATTTCAGGCATCACACCTGGGTCCAGTATTGAAAGCGGGACATTACGAGTGATTTTATGATAACTACTAATCAGCGGGTATACATGTAGGTTGTACAATATAAATAAACGTCCAACTACATGTATATTCACAAATTGTTAATATGTTTTTAATGAAACTGTAAAACAATTGTACCCGTTGACGTCTAAGCCACGTGCTGCCACGTGCAGCGGAGAAATTAAAAGGCCAGTCTGTTCGCATGGGTTTATACTTTTGATGAAATAAGTTTGTATACTTTTCTTTTTCTGTCTCTTTTTCTATATGTGAAATTATAATCATGCAAACACTATTAAGAATTTATTGTAATATTTCCAAGTCTATTGATACAAGTATCACAATGACGCTCAGGATGACCGCCAACAACTGTTAGAGAAACGTAAGCTAAAATTACCTGTCAGTGAATACGACTGGTCAGTGATTTAATGCTAAACTACATGTACATTTGTACATCTTTCGACTTTTAATGCAATAAAATTCCGCTCCTCCAGAGATGTATCGAAATTAAGACCAACTCAACGGACCGATGAGTCTTTATCACGTGCAAATGCTTATACATCACGAGACGCGGGGATAACGAGACTAGATTGGGTACATGATAACAATTTATTTATAAGTCAGAAAAAATGTCCTGGAATGTGTCCCAGACTTTTTCAATTTTTGTCCCAGAATTTTTCATTTGTCTCAAGATTTTTTTCATCAATGTCCCAGAGTGACTGAAAAAAATCTGGCAAGTATGCTGTAATACATGTACCTACTTTGGAGATAAGTAATCTCTGGTTAATTGTAGATTGTCATCATAACCAAAGGCCCTTAACACCGTCCATGTTGTCTCATGACGTCCCCTCTGAATAAATAATGTATGAAGAAAAAGGAAGCCTGAAACAAGATAAAATGATGCTTGTTATCAAAACGATCATTAAGCGTCGCTATGCTTGGCAAGTGACACAAAAACACCCATAAGCTTGGTTGATTAGCACAATTTAACAGACAGTCTAAAACTGGGAAAAAATTGCAGTTTAGTATTAGTGTTGCTATGGAATAATTCTGAAAAAATATTTAATAAGACATAAGTGACAAAATATTAGAGAAAAACCTTTGAGAGCTATTCCATTGTCTATGACTCCTTCCGTTATATTCCTTTTGACTATAGACTTGACATCGTCCAGGGCTTGTTGATGAAGGGGAGCATTAAAACATTTCCGCTGAAAAGAAATTTTATACATTATTACATGAATGGTAATTTTCTCCTTTTCTGATTGGCTAAAACAGCTGCTCAGTGAAACGCTCAAATGTTAAGTCTATCTAGGAAGATTACTTCATCCTGGGTACGATATACATGTATGATTCCAACAGCTCTCCATGTGCTAATTATAGATCAGAGAGGCTTTTTGAAATCTGAAAGTAATGTCTGAATGATTTACATAGATCATTTTGAAACTTCATGTTATATATAAAATAAAACACCGCTAAAGACGGTATGGCCGGATTGCAAAGTAAGTTTTTGTCACCAACTGGGTCTAGGTCACTAAGTCAAATATTACAGCATACATTGAGAGGTCTTGTCAGAGGCAACCTACATGTATAATATAAAGTTTCTACTGTATACAGTTCCTTAGATTTTGCTTAAACCAGGAACTTTAACAAAAGTCTTTAACTAGGTCAAAGTCCAAGGTCAAGGTCACTAGGTCCAATGTTACAGCAATATTGAAAGGTCTCGTCATGGGCAACCTCAATGTATAATATAAGGTTTCTACTGCATACAATTCCTTAGATTTTGCTTAAACCAAGAACTTTAACCAAAATTTTTCACTAGGTCAAAGTTCAAGGTCAAGGTCACTGGGTCAAATGTTACGGCATAAATTGAAAGGTCTCATCATGGGCAACATACATGTAAAATATAAAGTTTCTACTGCATACAGTTCCATAGATTTTGCTTAAACCAGGAACTTTAACCAAAATCTTTAACTAGGTCAAAGTCCAAGGTCAAGGTTACTAGGTCAAATGTTACGGCATAAATTGAAAGGTCTTGTCATGGGCAACCTTCATGTATAATATAAAGTTTCTACTGCATATAGTTCCTTAGATTTTGCCTCAACCAGAAACTTTAACCAAAATGTTGACGGCAGACGGACGGACGGACGGACAGACGGACGGACGGACGGACGGACGGACGGACATCGTCAATCTATAGACCGGAATTGCTTTGCAATCTGGCCAACAATTATTTCACTTTTACTTCAGTAAATACAATGGTTTAGCACCCCTTGAAAACTATATTCACCTTGCCATTGGGCTTGGTGAATATTGTCTTCTCGGGGAGCTAGACCATTGAGTATCAATAAAAGTAAATAATTGTATAATATTAGGATGACAAAATAATATTTAAAATCTGATCCCGAGTTCCTGAGTTAAAACATTGATGTGTCTATAGCCAACTATATGACCATGCATCTTACCTGAAATAAGTGTACTTCATCATCATTTAAAATGGAGTCATTGTCTAAATCACAAATCTGTAAAAACAAAATAATACACTACATAAAAAAAACATAATAACATGCATAAATTAAGCCTTATATAAGATGAACCATTTTCAAAAAGCATTATAACCTTTTCAGAAAACTGAACATCAGGCTTGAAATAAAAAGAAACTGGCAAAAGAGGCACATACTGATTGTTGCGAAAGAAAGTCAGAAACAGGATAGTTTACCTTAAATATTCTTGTAAGAGCCTTTTTACACTGGTGTGTTAACTGAAAACAATGATCAATAATTTAAAGAAATTCACAGAATTGAAACATAAAGGAAAAATTCAAATTTAAATTCTGTAGAATATAATTTAAATACATACATGTATGTATTTTAATCAGTAGTACATGTAGTTTCATGTTTTACTAAAAGTTTATCTGCACATACAGAAAAAGTATTAAAAGAGATCAAGAAGTTCAATCCAAATTATCTACATTTGTAATAATACATCATGTATGAGTTGTTTTCTATTTCATTTACATATTTATACATGTATGAGGGGATTGACAGGGTGAAAGGGAGGGGGAGGAAGGGGGAGGGTGGAGGAAGTGAGGGGGATGGAAGAGGGAAGAGGGAGGGAAGGGGAGGAAAGGGGAGGGAGGGGGAGAAAGGGGTGGGAGGGGCAGGAGGAGGGCGGAAGGGGGATGGGAGGGGGGAGGTAAGGGAAGGGTGGAAAGGAGGGGGAGGGAGGAGGGGTGTGATGGGGAATGTAAGGGGGGGAGGGGGGAAAGAGGTACCCCCCTGTCTGCCCCCCCCCCCCCCCCCCCCCCCAGTATGTATATGTAGGTATTCAGACTAAGATTTTTTACACTTACTTCTTTTTCTTCAGGGTTATATACAGGAGCTGTTGGGTGTAATACTGCTTTTTGTGCATAGTAAAACATCTCACTGATATTCTTCAAGGTTCTTGCTGAACACTGAAACATACATAGATCAAAATTTGAACTTTCTATTTGTTCAGAAAGAATTTTATTTTTCAGATTTTGAGAAGTTAGAAGGTGGATTTACTGAATTCTATTACAAAATATCTTTATTTTTGTCCATTCAAAGAAGTAAGTGGTTGCTTTATGTATTTTGAAAATAAAATGATTATAACATGTATAACGACTGTGATGAAAAGTAAAGAAAATTTTATTTTTACCTCAACACATGTTTCCACCTCTGAGAAATCATTCATAATAGGCCTCATTGTCTGTAAATACATGTATTGCAAATTGACAATTAAAAGATCACAAAAGAATCACAATATACATGTACATACAGAATGAAAGACTAGCACATCTGTCCATTGTCAGAAGCATGTAATTTATATTGTAATTCAGAAGTGGCAAGAAATCAGAGACAATCCATCATGGACAGATCTAGAAAACTGAAAATATTCAAAATGGGGAGTCCTGCCTTAGAGGGGCATCCAGTCTAAGATTTAAAAAAAAACTACATGTTCACATAAAACTTGAAAAATCAGGTTTTTTTTAAGCAAATTCCAAGACGAATCCTAACCCTGTAACCCTTTCTATATCTACACTTGTCCATGACAGGGACACAAATGTCTTTACATAATTAAACAATAGTTCAGAAATAAGAAAAATGCAAAAATTACAGAAAATTTCTATATCGAGTGGAGAAATCAAAATAAGCTGTGCAATGATTAGACTTAATAATACTTTATACCTCTTCTATGCTGAAATCTAAGAGATCAGACTTATTCCCGACAAGTATAACGGGGGTTTTATGATCCTCTCCCAGCTGAGCTCTGATGTAAGGCAACCAGTATGTTGTAATCTACAAAATAAAGAAATCTTATTATCTTTTTAAGCTTCATATGAACAAAAATTCTTTTCTTAATGTAGTTTCATAACAAAGGTGAAGGATATGATACGAAATTCAAAATAGTGTAGAAATCAATAATCTTAGATTTCAAAAGGGTAGCCCAACAATTCCAGAAATATCGGCTTCTGTAATGTAAACTTGATGCATATTTGATGTCAAAATACTTGTACTTTGAAAAATAATAGCAGATTCATTACAACTCCTTGAAATGTGACGTTGCCCTCTACACACAAGAAGTCCTTTAAACAGAGACAGGTTTATTGTCATTACAGAAATGACGTAGTAGCCTTTCCTGGGCTTTCTATCTTACTCACTTTTTCAATGGAGTCCTCGTCCTCCACAGAATAAACAATACACACAACATTGGCCTGTTAGAACAACGATATACAATATGAATGTAATATAGACAACTAAACATCAGTTTTCACATTCTCTGGATACAATGAATATTAGTACAATATACATGTACATGTACATGTAGTATTGTTACAAATTTTAAAACAAATTCTACATACATGCAGAGAGATGTTGAGAACTTCTTAGGCATGCCAGTCATTTTAAAAAAGATGCCACTCCAAATAAAGAATTGTGTAACAATACTTTAAACTTTTTTTTAATCTGAATGAAATTTTGTCCGTCAAATCCTTCGGACTGGCACTTTTCAGCATCACTGCATGTATCTGAGATTAATAGATACAATGTAGAGAAAGGAAAATAAATGGAAATTTTCTTATTCATTTCTTACCCATATCATTCATGTCTTAAATGAAGTAGATTTAATGTCAAAAACTTACTCTCCTTTTAAATTCATATCATTTTACAATACCTTGTTAATTTCTTCTTGTAGACTCTCCTCATCTTGCTCCTGGGCTATTGAAAAAGATAACGATACATCCATGTATATTAAATGTAAAATACCCAAATATGACAAAATTAGCAACACAAATTTTCAAGACAAACCTGTCCCTTGTATCAAATCAGTACTGGAGTACAATACAGGAACATTGTGGTTTTTGTGCTTTTAAATGATTATATGTATGTACCTCATAATGACATCATGATTATTTCTACCCAGTATGAGTTTTGTACTTAACGAAATATTTTGTTCCCAATGCAAGGCCTAATGCAGCATAGAGTCAAGATTGGAATCGAATGCATCATTGTGATGTCATCAGAAAACGTGCAAGGTGTGAGAAAGAGTGATACATACATGTATATGCTGCCTTTGCATAACAGATGATATTACGTAAAACGATGTATGGTGCAAATATGTTGCGTCATTGTGTCATGTTCCAGACTACATCTACATATGTAAATATAAAGTATGATTGGGAACACATATTCTTTCTATAAACTTACAGCTATAATCTACAATGTGGGTGGGGACATGTTCTGGAGTAACATCGGCTGGAATGGTGATCTCCTCAGCTTTAGCCGGCACCTTAAACACAAGTACATCAATCATATAATTATGACATTAACATTTATAAACCATTTTTGTAAACAATTCAAAATCTCACAATGTTTCGTCTATTCTGATTTTACTAGATGTGCAACATGACATCTATAAAGTAACTTTCTTACATTTAGTAAACAACATCTGTGACCATTCAATAGCAGCATGATGATTTTTATACTTATATCATGGTGAAATACTGACATTCCCATGCAACAGTGTAGTATTTCTGTATATTTTAATTGAAAACGTTATACATTTATAATTCTGTAAACTTTACACATGTAAAGTTATACTATATATAAAGAGGTATAATTTTTGAATGATTGCATACAAAAGACAAGATTCATATGATACTTGAAACACCTGAGCAAGCTGAATTTTTTTTTTTCTTTGGGAGGGTGAGCAGTCCTTCCCAAAAGTTTGAAAACTCACTAGCCCGATGCCCGAGGCTACCAAAATTTTTGCTTGGCTAGTAGAAACTATACAAAAAACTAGTAAAATTTATCTTTGGGCTAGTGGCTGAAAAAAGTTTTCGGAAGGACTGGGTGGGGAGAGAAGCATGAGAAGAGCATGTAATTTGTTGATTTCTTTAAAAGCCCTTAGTAATCAGTGATCATTGGCTTTGTTTGATTATATGGATATACTAAGTTATCACTGCTCAGTAAAAATCTTACCTCATCAGGAAATTCTTCACTAACAAGCGTTAGTATCAAGGAAGTTTTTCCAACTCCAGCTACAAAAAAAGAAACAAAATTTTGAGTAAGCCTTAAAGGATATATTGTTTAAACATGTTAAAATCATTTAAATGTGTAATCTGAGTATGTCTTTCCCGCACTCTAATAAGTTTAAGAGTTTATACGGTATACCACTTACTTTCTTATTTTTAACTAAAAAGTAAATTGTATTTTTCTGAAATGTAAATGTAACTGTATTTAGTCCTGATTGATTTTCACTAGTACAGTAGTATACATATTCAAAACATTACACGTTCTAAGCTTCATGTACATGTACCATCTAGCAATTTGTTTATGGGTTAATTAGCACTAATACATGTACGGTCTGAGTGTTCAGCGGGGTGCCAAGTGTCCCATGGCCCGACTCCGCCTGACCAATGTTTCACCAGTATGTATTAACGGTTATAATGGTACAATGTATAATAATGTTGTCATTGACAGCACAACAGCATAATAAAACAACCCAATGTCAGAATCCTAATTCAGAACATGTTTGCAGATCTATCATGTCTATACATGTGTATACACAGGGACTATACAACTGCAATGCGACTTTTACTTTCAGACTACGAAAGATCCCCCTTCTATCGCCCGTGTAGCAATTGAAAATTTACAGGAAGTGTTATACAAGGTAATGGTATTTTTTAATGCAGAACATCACAATGCAGAGCTTTCTCGATTAGCCTGATCTGGGACCGATATTCCTCCCCATTCCCAATGCAAAAAAGTATCTTTTTTCCCAATTTGTTGACCAATTTTTCCCAATTTGAAACCTCATAGAAAATTCATTAAAAAAAAAGTTAAAATACTCATTTTTTGTGAAAATGCATTCAAATCTATTCATAGTTACCCCCGTATTCCAAATTTTTGTGAAAATGCCATTATTTTTCCCCCAATTTCAAAGGCCCCGGCATGTCCCAAAGTTGGGTGTGAGAGCCATGCAATGTTTGTTTTATGCCTAGAACATTAGTTTAAAGTAGTGGTGTGACAATACATCATTTGTACTTGTATCGCAATACAGTAGCTTGATGATACATATCACGATACATCTTCCAAAGATACACAATGATACAGTATTTTTTAACAAAATCAAGCACAGTGTAACAAATTGAGACAAAATTTTTATGTATCATTTACTTATAATACACATTGTATGAAGCCAATAGTATACCCTAATCACCATGTAACTTGTGAGAATCCTCTCTATTCTGTTAAGACTAAATTGATGCAAGTATGTTATTACAGTTTTTCTTTGGATTCAATATGTTCAAGGAATATGTGAGGGTTGGATTGGAAAGAAAAGTGTATCGTGATCAGGGATTAATCTACCTCTGCGTCCTGCATCTCTGACGCATAAAAATTGCCCAGGACCCATTGGTTTCCGATCACTGCGTCCCTCAGTGCACATTGTTCACTTTCGTATAATGCGTCCGTTTCAGTTCATGTTTACGTATGTTAAACATTCAAAGTCAAGAAAGTGTATTTACAGTATTCATTTAGTTGTATAACATGTAAATGTCTCTTGTTAAAGAGTGTTTATATTTTGACAGCTCTTTTAAACCTGACAGATCTATGGTATCGTATGAGAAATCATTGCAGAGCATCATTTTTTTTCAAATCAAAAGTAATATGCAGTCCGATGCGAGTCTAACTTATTCATATCATTAGGATACAGATATATATATTTATGAAAAATTCCTCCACTGTAAACTTTACATGACATGATGAATCAATCATTTAATTCACACCATCATTGTACCGTCTTTGTAAATCGTATAGAATTGGTTTGTTTGGATAACAGGGATGCAAATAAGCACTCGCCCACTCGCCAATGTGACTAAAAATTCAGTGTGGACTACTAAAAATGTTTTTCTGATCGCCCACTTGGCGACTGTAAAATTTCGATCATAATTGTTTTCTTGTTTCGTAGTCGCCGTAACTCCCGATGTGAAACAAAAACTCATGGGTACTTGACACATTTTCGGTTCGCTTTCTCATGGAAAATGAATCGAATGCCTTTATTCCCTTGTAAAGACGCATTCTCATTTTAAATCAGTATACAAAAACTTCATCTCAACATTTCCAAAAGCGCGCAATGTCACTGTCTGGAGAAGTAATATGTTTATATTAATTTTATAACCAGATTTATCTGCATTCATTGATTCATTTAAAGGTGCTTGAGATGACCGAAATCAAAACCCTACTTTGATATTTAAAATATAGAAACATCTAAAATCATAAGTGAAATTTACGCGGAAAAATTACTCAAACTGATTTGACGAAAGAATCGTGTTGGAAGATAGAGGGCGCTGACCTCAAACGACTGACCACCTGTAATTATTGTTCAAAGTCGTCAAATAAACGGTCCATGTAGATCAACATGTACACCAGTCTCTCTCTAATTTTTTGGCGTTAATTTCATACTCGGTACACGTGTTCCTGTACGATGGCCATGACTTTGATACAGGGAAGGAGAGAAGGGGGGGGGGGGGCTTAAATTTATGAATATATATTTAGATACAACGTTTTGATGTGGGCTAATTGTTTTTGATGTGGGCGCCTAAATTTTTTGACTTGGGAGCCCACTTGGCCCCTGAAAATTTCAACGAATTTTCATCCCTGGATAACGTTTTACTATACACATGTACGAAGTATGGATGACTAAATAAACAATCAATATACTTAATCGGCAAAGTTAGATTGAAGTTTAAGAGTTAAACTTTTTCTGGTGGAACAATTATAACGATCTCTGCAAGGACATAAAACGCCGCGAGCAGGTCAGCTCACTTGTATTTGCGAACTTAAAACACCACGAAAAAAGATGGTTTGTAGAAATTGGGACACATTAATTTCTGCTGGGACCCATTGTTTTGGCTGGGGACCCATTGGCCAATAATCATTGCGTCCAGAGGACCCATTAAGATCAACTGGACATTAATTGTAGATTAATCTCTGCGTGATATGTATCGTATCATGAGCCTTGTATTGTGATACCATCGTATTGTGATCTAGTGTTAGGTTACATCCCTAGTTTAAAGTCCCTGTATACACCTGCACGCGTCTATAGCACTCCGTATAGACTAAAGTAGCCAACACATATGCATATTGCACTTACCATCTCCTACTAGCAGTATGCGAACTTCTTTTTTTCCACTCATATCTTCATGTTTAAACAGGTTAAATGTAAATCTTTAAAGTATGAATTTTATTAGATCATTTATAGTTTTCACGTCATGGTACACGAAGGTCACATTTTTTCGGCAGAGGAATTTCGGTCGTAAAAGTTTGACTGCAACGAATACTTCAATGCTACATTTTAGATATTTTTTTTATGGTTTGCGGTATGCCAAATGTATTTATCACAACAAAATTGATGAAACTTCTGAATAAACTGGAAATTTTCGTTACATATCCATCGATCTCACTGTTCTTGAAAGGCCGGAAGTGGATACTGAGTTGTCTTTCTTTTTCTCCGAGCGTCTGCAGCAACATTGCCAACAAACTAGGCAAAAGTAAAAAATAATGAAAAATAGAGTATTTTACGTATAAAGTGTGGCATGAAATTTCATATCTTAGCTAAGTGTGCATCCTTTTTTAATTCTGACACACGCTATTCAAACAATACTGAGCATGCAATTATACTTTTCAGTCATGCCATGATCTTCAGCACATGTAATGAAATTCAATTTTTCGCATCCTCTTGATACATGATCATGATGCTGCCATGTGAACTAAATTTACATCTACTGTCCACGCGGCTCACTTCGGAAAACTGTATAAACACAATTTTGACTGCTTCATCATGCAAAAACGTATATGAAATTGATACCATTCAATAGATCGATCGAATCAGCTCGCTTAAATAATAGTTGTAAATTTTGGTACAAGTTATAAGTTGGTGCACGCAATCAAAATTTATAGACAAAACAAGTTTTAGATGAACCCATGCTAATTTTCCGTGACGTCATGATGCTTTCCATTAAGGCTCGATGTTAATTATTAATTACTACCGGGTATCAATTACAAGTTACAAATGGTATGGTGATCAATTTATGCCAACATGTAAAAATCGCAATACTGGTCCCTTTGCTAGTTTATTGTTTATTAATCATGTTGACTTCTGAGTTTTAATTTTGTTTTGCTTTGTTCACTTTTGTTACTTGTTATATTATTTTGATGTATGCCAATTAACATGTTTGGTGATATCAATAAATAATTGAATTGAATTAAAAATGCCCCATCTAAAATTTATTTTATCATGTATAATTTATAATGATCGCATAAACTCTCGACCATGGGTAAATTTGTTACCTAGTCATCTAGTGACAGGTGGTATGGGATGATTATGACCTGGTGTCACTAGGATTTATAATACTTATAATGCAGACTTGCCTCACCCGTTATAAAACCTAGTGACCAGTGAGTGCAGGTATCATTCCGTACGACAGTCACTAGATGACTAGGTAACGTATACAAATGTCAAGGAGGGAGATTTAAGGTAAAGAAAGGGGATCAAGTCTCCCTCCAATTTTAAGAGGGAGAGTTGACGGGTTTGTTAATTCAGCAATTTTCAGATCTTGTCATGTTGCGATTAAAATATTATAGTGCAATGGCAATAGTGTGATAATAATCATTAATGAACTTATTAGATTCCAGGGGGCTGCCATTGCCACCAATTGTGTCTATAAATTAGATAAATAATTAATGTGTCATCACCATAAATTTTATGTAACCTTTCATCGCATTGTCACACTTATTGTCATTACATTGTACAATCACCATTGTACAATTAGTCAGCCTGAGGTGTCATTATAAGTGAGCAAACTTTGCCCATCAGGATCCCATAGTTTCTTATCAGTCAGAATGTAATTTCAAGATCACAAGAGCTCATATGTACAGTCACAGTGAATAATAAAACACCTGACTGCACACTGTGTTCAAAGATTTAGAAAATTGATTATCATGTAACATTATTATGTTTTGAAATGAAAAATACACCAAATTCAATTTAATGGAGACGACCTGAGTATAGCTCACCGGTAGACGTCTTTTTTAAATTCCAATAGAATATAAAGCTTAATTTATACTGATTTTCCTTTTTTATGAATTCAGTATACCGTAATACGATGACAGAATTGCCTTTGATATGAGTGTCGTTATTATCAGTTTGTTTATTAATATGCAAACGAGTGTTTGATCATGATTAATGATGAACAGTTGTGAAAAATATACATGGATCAGGTATTCAAAGAGCACATATTGTGTCATCTTCCATAATTTCAACGTAAGAAGCCTAAATGACCTTGCATGAAGAAGTGGAAATGTAAAATTTCAACAATTTTTTATCACTTATACTTATAATCAATATTACAATTTTAGTTCAAAACATTTAGGTCAAGGTCACAAGGATGGTGCTGGTATGTTTGCACAGAAAGATCCTAAATATAACAAAAGAAATTAGGATATGAAATATCAGTGCATTATATTACTGAACAATCAGGGTTTTGTTCAACCTTAGAAAAGTATTGTAGGTCAAATATATAGGTCAAAGTCACAAGGTACTGGTAGTAAATACTTCTGTGAAATACCAAACCCCTATCACTCCCCAATGAAGAGTCATGTTGGATCTTAAATTTTAAGGAGAGGAGGTCAAGTATATAGCTCATGGTCATCATGCAGTGATCGGGAGGAAATTTTGTGATTGGGTCATTTTCCATGATTTTCTACAATATAAATGTGCCATTTCAATTAAGACAGTACTCAAACATCAATGAACCATCTTAAAAATTAATGGGACTATCATTGGCACTTGGCCCCAGTCCTTCCCTTATAACTTGGTCATGAGTTTGAAAAAAAATGGTATCAGTAGAGATCTTGACATAAAGAATACAAACGGTCTATGTGAAAAGTAAAGGGTTCTGATATTATGAATACATATGTATTGTGAAATATTGATGCCCTTTGGATATACATGACAGTCTAGCATACCAATCAAGAGTTATATTCAATCTCAAATGTTCAGATACATGCAAGAAGGGATTTAGGTCAAGGTCACGAGGTCAATCAAGAATCAAACAATCAAGACTAATGGTCAATAAATTACTTATTAGGAACAAACGGTCTAACATCTAGGTCAAGGACACTAGGTAAAAAAAATATTCTCTCATAAAATGTAGAAAGGTCTGGACACAAGAAATACACAAGTGAAATATCAAAGCCCTATCACTTACTAACATGACTAATGGAGAGTTTTGTTAATCTTCAGTGTTCAGAAAAGTAGGTCGAACATCTAGGTCAAGGTCATGAGGTAAAAATAAGTATCTGTAGAAAGGTTTTGTCATAGGGAATAAACATGTAGAAAATCCAAACTCTAGCTATAAACATCTAAAGTGTGACAGACAGATGAATCAACATGTTAAGTTGATAATTGCAGCAAGATGTGAAGAATGTAAATTCCTACAAAGAAAGTGAGATAAATTGAGTGTGAGGGATATCTATCACCTGCTTGATAGCAACACCTGTAACTTTTATGATGCATAGATAATCAATTCAAAATGATGTAACAGAAATTCTGAATTTTGGAGAAGTATCAACTTGACTTTAAACAGTCGGAAGGGTTCTTATAATGTAAGCAAAAATATCTAGCACCTTGATAGGGAAATGTCAGCATACTGTACATTCCTTGTAATTATCGTGCAACCAAGTTATGATTATGCGATAAATATTGCTATTTATGAACGGGAAGTTACTGATGCTGAAGTTAAAATTGTCACGTTTGTTGTTCAGAGGGGTGCTCAGGCGACCAAAAATGCCGTATGATATACTAGTGATTTTCATATGTGAAGAGAATTTTAGAATGAAGTTTCATTACTCTCAGTTCACTAGAATAGATAATTGTACGATAAATTGACAATTTTTCCGTTGAGAGTTACGAAGCATCTATATCAAATTGAATTTTCCTTTGACAGAATAAGTTTTATCGTTTAATCATAACAAAATAAAATGAGATTTGCAGCTGATGTCATTCGTCTTGAAAATTTGTGCTCCTATTGGTTTTCGAGTTGTAAAAAAAGAATTTATATTTAACTCGACTAAACTTTTGGGACTGACAGTTTCTAAGTTAAACAATGTTTTTGAGGTCTTCAATGCGCACAATAAGTGACAGAACTCAATAATTGTAGAAAAATATTTAAAAACAATTTCTTATTGATTTATGAAGTTGGAAAGCTCGTTAGCTTACGAAACATGATACACGTACATTGTAGAGTACTTCAGTAGGATCAGATGTACTGCAAGGAAGCTCTTTAAAGTTATTAAGAGAGAGCAAATAACGATCTTTCTGACAAGTTTGAGCTTATTTATGTCTATAAAGTTCCGGATTCAGAATTAACAAGTGGGTCCTAGGTACAAACGTTCTTTATTGTCGTTTATCCTTCACGAATTACTCGCCAATATAAAATAGACTGAATTTTAAATGTCGAACAAGACTACACATGCATGCTCCTTAAAATAAAGTTAAAGTTCCGATTCCAGTTCACCGTTAAGATTGTTTTGAGTATGAACTTAAATTTAATCCAATTCATTATTGTTTAAAGGGCACTTTTATACATCTTACGTGTACCACAAGCATTTTATCTAAAGCTTGTTTTGCCAGTCTATTAGACGGCTGTATTTTTTCGACATTACTGGAATTACTTTAATAGTTTATCAATACTTTAATCATAGGTAAGTTTTACTTTTTAAGGGTTTCGGCTGATAATGCACTCAATTATCTTGAAAAAAGGAGATTTTGTATCCAAGAGCTCTTTAGCCATGATTTATTTGTACATCTCTTTTCAGAAATTTGTAAAGCCACGACAAGGCCATAACATGTCATTTGTCCGTTAATGTTCTCTGTTTGGACCAAATGACGAGATTCTATTTTTAAGACTTTCTCCCGACTATTTTCATTTCTTTATTGATAGAAAATTTTTGAACAATGATATTGTGACAAGGACCGCTACATATTATTTTGTGACCTTGAACATATCTAGATGTCTAATTCGCCAATTAAACTTCTGACTTGACCATATAGGTACACTGAAATTGATACCCAATATACCGATTTGAAATTAAAGAATTTTCGTTATGTATATACATGTTTAATTTTTTTTTTAATTTGAGTGTGCTCTTATTTTTGTTTACTTGGAAAGATAACAAAATTCCTTCCAGTACAGCTTGGTCTCTGTTTACCATGTTTACACCTGTTGTTGAAATGGGCTAAAATCCAATTATCAGTGTTTATGTATATTAGCATTATTAGCTTATTACGCACTATAGCCTTCTATTATCTCGTTTTATCAAACAAATAATCCAATCATATATATACTAGAACGTATATTTATACATATGTAGCAATATTTATTGGATATTTTCATTGTCAGGTACAGATCTTTCGTTATTGGTTCGTATAAATTTGCCGGATTGATATCTGTTATTAGACTGTGTCACACTAGGGAACACCTTTCTAATTATTGAAATGATTGTTCGATCGAAATCAAAGTGTTTTTTAGAGACATAATTCATTTTCGTTCTGCATATGGTTCTTTTAACACTGCAAGTGAAAGAACGACCTTGGAATATCAAAAGGTGTTGTGTTTTGATATTACATCAAATAATACCGTCTACAGAATATTACTCTGTGCCTAGCACCTGAGGCATTTGAATCTTCAAATCGTAATCTATCTATGCTCATAACAAGAAGCATCGATGGTCAATTTAAATTGATGTGTATTGAGGTTGCAGTTTGACTATACCTCGCGCTGCAGTTTAACCTACTTGCTGCATTGATCTTTCAATTTGTGTATTAAATTCAGTTAACAAATGTTCTCATATTTCTCTTTCCTTGTACAGGTATATTGAACAGGGGCTTGGTTAAACCATGTAACTAGTTAATGTACATCAACTCCTCCTAGTCATTGATCGAGAAGACGTGAAATCAAACAGGGCTCGGAAGAAGACGCTTTTTGTCTGTATAGAGATTGACGCCAAGTGACGCTATGGCACGCAGACATCTTGAAAGAGCGATTGAGGCCGGACAGTGTATTCAGGAAGGTTAGTTTTTGAGCATACAGAAAACATACGAACAATTTTCATAGGTTTTAATGCAACTCATATTTTTTTTTCTTTTTGTACATGTAAGTGTTTTGACAGTAAGTGTTTTGAATATATTTCCCTGACATGGTCGCCATAGCAATTTCTATATAGACATAACCTCAGTCAGTGCATGTATTTTTAGATGTTTTGGTTTTCGTGCGTGAACATCGACGGCTTGTGCGTCTAACCAAACAGGGCATGTTTACTCCTCCCGGGCACCTGGTCCCACCTCCAGCTTGCTAGTGGTCCGTCGATGCTCAGTTTTGTATTCTATTGTAAGTGTTGTTGAGATTATCGTCAGGATCTTCTTTAACTCATATGTATCTATATTTTGTCATATTTTGCCATGTCTCACGTTTTGTGTCATTCCCCTTATGTACTCGTATAAAAAGAAGAATAGAGTAAGAATCGGCGTTTCAGATTTGTTTGTTTTTTGTTTCTGGGAATCTGGTGCTTGCTATACGTGTAAACTGTATTGCAAGATATATTTAGCACTAGAGTTTGATAATGCTTTTGTCTTTCGCCAAATATGGAAATGAAATGAGCAACTATTATTGTAATAAAATAAGACCCAATGGGTAAAGGGATCTTTATTTTCTTAGGAAAAAAGAAGGGGGTATCCACGTGTACTTTGCTAAATACCACAGATTTTAACCGAGTAAAATGATTGATATGTTGTCCACGTTTGGCCTTTATACAACAAAAGAGGCTTATTTGTAGTACAAATTAAATATTAAAGCCGTTATCAGAATCTCTGGGGTTCATGACAGGTCAGGGTCCCCTCTTACATTGAATTAAAATTACTCTACCGGTTAATGCTGTCTAAGTGAACGTGAGAATTAATTTGTTTGAACAAGACATTCCATATCATATACCGTGAATTATTGATGAGGTATATTGTAGTCATTATAAAGAGAAGAAATCATCCTTACTCCATACGTAGGACGAATATGTCACATGATTTGACTTGTATTAGATTCTGGAACAGGATGTAGCGAACATATCACTAATTTAGATCTGATAGAAAAATTTGCTTTTTTACAATTCAGTGAATTATACATCGGCATCTACCATGAAAAAAAAGAGATTTCATGAATAGTTCGTCTACCAGTAGCTTGTTTTCTACCTTCATCTGATAATATCGAAAAAAGTAGAATAGCTCTGCTCTTTTTGGAGTAATAAGTATAGAAGTATATGCACACCTGAAACCTTGTCTGATATTAAAAAACTCGATAATCATATTTTCCTATGAAAAGGATGTAAGTGACCAAAATGAGAAGAGAGTGATAAAATCTTTCTGACAAGTTAGTTTGTAAAACTCTACTAAAGATGTATTATGTATTTCATTTGAAGTTTGCATTTATTCGCATGTCAAGTCTTGATCTTTAGAAAAAAATAGGAGAATAAGAGAAACGGCGATTTAGACCGTCTTGTGTTTCCGAAAAGAACACGGGTTGTGTTCACGTAATCCGGTTAGCTACACCATTTACTACTGGCGTTGTGATTGGCCTTGGTGATTAGACCCTGCTTGTTGTTTGACTTCTTCTATTTATTTTTTAGATGTTTTTAACAGTATATTGTATGTGGCATACTCACTAGTACTGGATCGTGTATTCGTACAAACGTAAAAATAGGGGATGGGGGAGGAAGTAACCTTTTTGAAAAAAAAAGTTTCCGAAGAATGTTGTCTTAAATTTCTCTATTTCAAAATATTAAACTTGCAAAGTATTGTTGCAAAAAGAAAACAACAACAGAAACCAAAAAAAAAAACCCTAAAAGCAGCACTTTAGAAATTCGTATAATCTCACCAAAGGCAAAGGAATAAAGTGTGTGCATTCCAAAAAAAAATCGTATTAGAGTATTTATCAATGGTCGATTTCCGTTGACTTGGCTGCTCACAGTTGATTTGTCATCGTCTAATCACCGTGTATCTTTATACGATCAGAGCTCAATACCACGTGGAATGTTCATTTCACCTAGGAAATCAACACAGAAAACTCTTAACCTTTTGGTGGTTGACAATAAAGTGTTTATCCTCCCATCTAAAAGAAGAATAGATTGCTGAAGTCCCGACTTTGATGAGAGCAAATCGATCTGTACAAGACATTTCTCTTTTCAGATCGATTTCATCACTGCTATGAAATGTTACATATAATGGTGCATTTCAATGAAACAGTGAAGTTTATGAATTGATCTAGTTGCCTAGCCGATGTATTGGAAACCAGCTAATTGCAGTATTTAATTACACGAAACTCTACGTGTGCTCTGTTGATCAGGACTAAAAAAATGAATATCTGAAGATTGATTTTCTGTTAATCAAGAAGAAACTAGCGTATACGATCTCAGCAATCAGCACTCATGGTCTATAATTGTTATATGGTTTAAAATACCCCAGAAATATAAAGTTGTTAATGAAAAATAGAGTACATAAAACTTTGTTTCATGCAGCATACAGAAATATATACCTCATCATTGGCCAAATGTTTATTATCATCTTGCTCGGATGGACAATTTTGTGCTGTTCAAGTACTTTATATATACATGGAAAATTAAACTTGAAATATAAACAATTTTCGTTGATATTTTGACAGGAAAAGAATGGCCATCCAAGTTTTCAGGACTAGAAATATTCAAAGAAATACACTACGATTCTTCTCTGGATTCCATATATGCTTTACAGTATTCGTTTGACAGCGAGGTCCTGGCAGTAGGATTTGCTAGTGGAGCCATACATGTGAGAATCATCCTTCAGACATTTTTGTTGTTCATTTGAATATGTCTGTTTATATTAAAATGAATAAAAACACAAACACTCAAATACACAATTTTTCGGCCCCTCGGCCTTTTTCCCGCGTAAAAAACGACAATGTATATGAAAGCTTAGTAAAATCCATCCTTTGCTTCTTTGGTGTTCATTGCAAATCGTGTATTGCAAATTCATTTGCATTGAACGCCAGAGAAGCAAATGATGGATTTTACTTAGCTTTCATATACATTGTCGTTTTTTTACACTGGATAAAGGCAAAGGGGCCGAAAAGTTGTGTATTTGAGTGTTTGTGGGTTTTTTTATGCCGCCGTTATCAGAGATTCGGGGGCATATAGTTTTTGGTCTGTCCGTCTGTGTGTCTATTTGTCTGTGTCTCTGTTTGTCCACTTTAACCTTGGACATAACTTTTAATGGTAAGTGATAGGGCTTTCATATTTCACATGTGTATTCCTTGTGACAAGACCTTTCCATGGATACCCAAATTTTTGACCTTGTCCTTGGAGTTTGGCCTACTTTTGACAAACTTTAACCTTGACCATAACTTTTTAATTGGTAAGTGATATGGCTTTCATATTTTACATGTGCATTCCTTGTGACAAGACCTTTCCATGAATACCAAAATTTCTGACCTTGTGACCTTGACCTTGGAGTTTGGCCTACTTTTGACAAACTTAAACCTTGACCATAACTTTTCAATTGGTAAGTGATAGGGCTTTCCTATTTCACATTTGTATTCCTTGTGGCAAGACCTTTCCATAGATACCAAAATTTTTGACCTTGTGACCTTGACCTTGGAGTTTGACCTACTTTTGACAAACTTAAACCTTGACCATATTAAACTTTTGAATTGGTAAGTGATATGGCTTTCATATTATACATGTGTATTCCTTGTGACAAGACCTTTCCATGGATACCCAAATTTTTGACCTTGTGACCTTGACATTTGAGTTTGGCCCACTTTTGACAAACTTTAACCTTGACCATAACTTTTGAATTGGTAAGTGATATGGCTTTCATATTTCACACGTGTATTCCTTGTGACAAGACCTTTCCATGGGTACTAAATTTTTTTACCTTGTGACCTTGACTTCAAGTTTGGCCTACTTTTGACAAACTTTAACCTTGACCATGACTTTTGAATTGGTAAGTGATATGGATTTCATATGTGTATTCCTTGTGACAATATCTTTCCATGGATATCAAAATTTTTGACCTTGTGACCTTGACCTTGGAGTTTGACCTACTTTTGAAAAAGTTTAACCTTTGGCCATAACTTTTGAATGTTAAGTGGCAGGGCTTTCATATTTTAAATATGAATTCCACGTGGATAGACTTTTCCATGGATACCAAATTTAACCTTGACCTCAAAATGTGAAACTACTTTTCAGCTGTTTTACTGTCAAAGATGCCAACGGGGGCATTTGTGTTTCACAAACACAGATTTTATTTGTACATGTACTATCATCTCTTCCCTTTAGAAGAAATATTTCAGAATGTTTTCTGAGGTGATGCCCAGAGTAATGATTATTGTTATGATAATTATATAATGTTTATATTTATAGTTGTACAACTCAAGAACTGGAGAAATGGTATCTGAACTTAGGAAACCACGATACGGTGGAATGCAGATCATGTGCCTGCGTTTCCATCCCAAGGAACATCATATATTACTGGCCACCACATCAGATGGCAAAATTTTAGCATGCAATACAAAGGATGGGACCTTAGATGAAGTTGCTTCAGGTAAAGTGACACACTTAGAGTGAGAGAAATTTGATTTTTACTTGGAATCAATGGTGCATCTGTTCAGAGGAAAATTCTGTATACATTTGCATGTCTCTTTTTTTTTTTTTTTTTTGTTACTTTAATATTTTTAAAGTATATTCGGTCATGGAATGTAATATTTTTCACAGTTACGATGTATGCATGGGTCCATTTATTCTTCTTGTTAATTGATCATCTGTTTTAAATCAGACATTACAATTTCCTATAGGAAGATATATTTGAACAATCAAATAGTATTACAATTTCCTATAGGAAGATTTATTTGAACAATCAAATAGTAGACTTACTTTTGCAAAACTTGTTTTTTGGCCATGACTTTTTAAGGGCAATTAGTGTTCAAAAGTTTCATTATTTTTGTATGTGATTCCTTTTGACAAGACCTATGATCTTTTGGTACCAAAAATGTCTGAACTTGTGACATTGACCTTGAAATTTTTTCAAAAAATGAAAGGGTTTTAATATTTCATCAACATGTGTGGTACCTAATGGCCTCTACTTAGAGCTTTTTATAAATCATTTAAACAGCTTTGATACTGACGAGGGTACCAAAATGTGGAATTAAGTCCCATCCGGTAAAGTTTTTGGGGTAGTGCAGTATCTGACAAAGTACTGATGCTAGAGTAACCAAACTTCCACAAGTGATTCATCTTTGGATGCTGAGGTGAATCCTTGCATCGGATGCAGCATCTGACCTACTTTTTCCACCTTTGTGATTCTGCTTTTAAAAGCTGATGTTGACCAAAGTATAAGTGCTACATACACTAAACCTGCATATTGGATGTATTTTTGATCAAACTTTCATAAAATGACCTTGACCATGTTGAACTACTTTTTCTGCTTGTGTGATTTTGCCTTTTAAAGCCAATATTGAGCAAAGTATAAGTGCTACATGTACCAAACTTGTGTAGTGGATGTATCTTTGATCAAAGTTAAATATAATGACCTTGACCCACTTTTTCCACCTTAGTGATTTTGCCTTTAAAAGCCAACATTGAACAAAGTATAAGTGCTACATGTACCAAACTTGCATAGTTGATGCATCTTTGATCAAACTTTCATAAAATGATCTTGACCTACTTTTTTCGCTTGAATTTTTTTTCGCTTGAGTGATTTTGCCTTTAAAAAATATTGACCGAAGTATAAGTGCTACATGTACAAAACTTGCATAGTGGATGCATCTTTGATCAAACTTTTATAAAATTACCTTGACCTACTTTTTTCTGCTTGAGTGATTTTTGCTTTTTAAAGCCAATATACATGTACTTAGAAAACAGAAATATGTTTAATTGAATTTTGCTGCTGCGAAGTGAGTTTCGTAATCTGTGATTACCTATGTTTGTTTTGTAAATGCAGTATTTTTCTTTCAAGAAATTTATGAATTTAAAAAATTGTTTTCTTCTACAGAAAAAGGAAATGAGGTAAACTGTCTTGATTTTTCCTGTGAGGGATTTGAGTTTGCCACTGGAGGAAAAGACCTTGCTGTCAGGATATACAATGCAAAAACATATCAGGTTTTACTCTTTATTCTTTACTAGTCCCCTTATTTATACTACTAGTATATCTTCCTTGTTGCTAGTCAAACTTCATAGTTTTTTGTGTTGCCTACAGAACACATATACATGTAGCGACGCTCTATGGGTTCTTTTTGTCCAAATTCTCTGTCTTTCCATATAGTGGTATGTCCTTATGTCTGTCAAAGACCATAACTTTTGACCTGTGATGATTATTATAATTTTACAAGTGTATCTTTTTGACTAGACCTTTCCAATAGATTTTTTTTGCTCTATATCAATAATGGCAGAGGTTGTTTTTTTTTGTTTTGTCTGTGCAACCTTTAACCTTGACAATAAACAACTTCAGTGTTTCACAGGTGCATTGCTTCTGACAAGACCTTTCGTTGATACCTTGACATTTGACCTTGTGACCTTGTCCTTGGAGTTTGATCTACTTTTAGGAAAATTAATACACTTTCAGAAATATTTCGATCATGTTCAGAGATAGGATGATCAGATTTCACATGTATCTTTGAAGATTGTAGAGATATTGCTGAAAATAAACTTAATTTCCTAAAAGAAGGTCATTATAACTCCAAGGACAAGGTCAAATGTCTAGACATATTTAAAGGTGACACATATTCCTTCAATATTCTAGGGTTTTTTTTGCATATTACATGTATAAAGAATTTAAAAAGTAGTTGTATCATCAGATTTTAACATCTAACTGATAATCAATTTGAACTTTGAAAGTTTTGTAGTTTTGTACATGTAGTCCTTAAATGAACCATTTTCAAAATATACTTTATTCATACTTTGGTGATTTTCACAAATGAATCATTAGAAACATAAAGAAAAGTTTTATCATTAATGAATTAGGCACGACAATTGAACAATTTGCAAAGTCACCAATGATGTCTGTAGTCTTGTGTTTTAAAATCCAGGTTTTGAACCGTCACATTCTAGAACTATGAAATGGACTATTGAGACTCGTGTAGCTTAATATTCAGATCAAGTACCGATAGTCTTTAGTTTAGTTTAGTTTTTATTTGGGAGGGGGGGGGGAATATGTTTTTCAAATCATTCTCATATATGAAAGCAAAAAAAAAAATTCAGATTGTACTTGCAAATACACTGAGGTTACATACTCCTCAATTAAATAAAACTACTAACTTGGAGTTGAATATTTTACAAAATGTAATTATTTGTATGTATCATAATTTGCATTTCAGCTATTACATACCTTTGAAGGCTATAGTAAGAAAAGTGTATCCTCTGACGACAGAGAACATTGTCCTGTATCACAAAGAATATGGTGTCTTAAGTTCCATCCAGACAACCCAGATATATTTATGACCGGAGGTTGGGATAATCAAATTAAGGTTTGTAAGGAGATTTAATGTTACAATACAGTTTTAAGGCATGAGGGGTATAATACTTCCAGTCGTTTTCATTACAGAAAAATTAAATACCACGAAGTTTGCCGAAGACGCACGACTTTGGCAATGTTCGGGTCCATACATTTTCATGGAGAGTTGAATAAAACATTAAAATAATATCAAATACCTAAAAATATATAAGATACAGAAGTAAAGGATTTCTAATTTTTCAAGGATACTGTAATTATACCCCTAATACCTTAATGTTACAATACAGTTTTAAATTCTAATTTAAATCTTATCCATTTTCAATATAAAATCTGAAGTTTACAGGTTTTAGTGTTTTATTTTATGGAATATTGCCATGATAGGGAGAGAGCTAAAACTGATCATAGTTAAGATATAATACTTAATTCGATTTCTGCTGCCTGTAATATAACTGTATTATTTCAAGGAACATGCATAAAAAAATATGAAATGATTAACAGTCCATTTTCCAGAAAATATCTATGACCGTTTTTAAATTTTGATTTTATATGCACAGACACCAGACATCACATCATTTGGCAAATTTTTCCATTGTGACGTCACATCTGATCGCACTGTCTTGAAGCACCTTGATGTGTTGTCATGCTTTCTATTTTGACGTCACAATGAAAATATCGCCAAATTTTGTGATGTCTGGTGTCTGTCCGCCTTATGAATCTATTGGAAAATCATCTATTGCACAATATTGAAATGTTTTCATTCATTACCCATCAGATGCCTTAAAGATAGATAATAGATGAATTACAGCAGTACAAATGTACTTTTAAAATAAAAATGAATGAAAGCAAAACCAAATCTTCCACAAATGCTCTCCTTAAGGAGAGAATGAATTCTTTTAATTTTCAAGATCAAGGGGCAAAGGTCAAGGTTACTGTGGACTTGTGAGCAACATAGATGACAAAGCAATTATTATAGGATCACCAAACCCTCCTCAAATGTTCCACATAGTGAGAGGAAGTATTCAAGGTCAAGGTTCAAGGTCAATGTTGTCTCAGGCTTAAAGCTAAAGCAATTATGATAGGATATCACCAAATCTTCCACAATTTTTTCCAAACTCTGTTGATTTACAAGGTCAAGAGTCAAAGGTCAATGTAACATCAGACATAGGCAAATTAATTGTAGATAGAATCACTAAACCTTCTGCAAATTTTCCAGATTGTGAGAGGATGAACCGTGTTGATTTTCAAAACTAAAGGTCAAGGTCATAGCTAATATTGGGTTTAAAGCTTTAAAACTTTGTAGAGATAATTTTGTCTAGTTATTGTTATTAATACATGTATTACTTGGACAAGAAGTAAAACAAAACAGGTCTTAGATTACTTTGGTATACCTTTGCTATAAATTTGATGTTTTCTTCTTTCAGATTTGGGATATAAGGAGTGAAGCTGATCCCGTTAGGAGATCTATAAGTGGGCCACATATCTGTGGAGATGCCATAGATGTTCAGGTAATTTTTACGCTCATCCAAAACATTCCGGTGAAGCAATGTAAATCTACGTGTAGTCACTGTCGTGTCCATCTGTTCTTGCTCACATCACCTTACCCATTTATCAGAATTTGATCATGTTTCACACAATTTCATTTATAGGATAGGCCCTTTGGGACAAAGGCCACTTGATATAATTTGTCAAAGTTCAAGATCTTTCTGGCTAAAAATAGCCTTGTCTGATTAAAATACAAATGTATTTAGAAATTCATTGAAAACCTCTTTCTGATCCAAGTGAATTGAAACTGTCGTATAAAAGAAAAATGCAAAGCTTATGTAAGGTATTGTCAATATAGCAGTGACACTGTAAATCGTCAATCTGGCATTTTGACATTTTCTACATCCTCCCTGCAACCACTGCACATAATGGAACAAAACTTCACAGGAAGAAAGTACTTTTTTAAAAGGTACTCAACCAATTTTGTGTTTTTCAAGCCAATTGGTCAACAAGTATGGCCACCAAGGCCTCTGATTGGCTGACCCATGTTCTTTATCTTCTCTGCATACAACTGCTGCACAGAATTTTACAGGAAGCAAGTACTGTACCCAAGGTTCTCTACCAAGAACCTTGGGCAGATTGGTCAACAAATATGGTTGCCAAGGGCTCTGATTGGCTGATGCATTTTTGTTGAAACTGCTGCATGTAATTATATGAAACCTTACAAGAAGTTTGTTTCTTGCGAGCTGATCAGTCAACAAATATGAACTGATACTTATTTGCTGACACAATTGTTTACTTCTCTGTATTTGCTGCACAACATGTCATGAAACCTTACATGCACAACTCAGGTGATTAATGTGCCCCCCCCCCCCCCTCCCTCCTCCCCCCCCCCCCCCCCCCCCCCTCTTGTTAGTATTTAAATTGGGTTTTTAGATTTTTTTTTTTTAAAGAAAAGTTGTACCCAAAGGGTTGCATATTTACACATTACTTCTGGGGGTTGTATAAGCTGTTTTTAAGAGTTTTGATATGATCATATGCTCTATACCAGCTAAGGGACAAGATTTTCAAGTTCACAGAAGAAAGGTCAAGGTTACTGTGGTTTGAGATTATTTTCATGCATTCATGGAAAATATTTCGGAGGAAAGAAAGGTGATATACAATATAGGTCACATATTGTTTAACATCTGCATATCTTTTTGTACTTGAACAAAATTTTTTAAAGGATGTTGACAAAGGTCACTCATGGTCATTTCTGTAAGGTCAAGGTCATTTTTCACTAACATTAAGGATGAAAAATTACTTATAATGCTAGGCCCTATATACATGTATGTGCAATATAAGTTATGATGTTTAATATGAGAGCAACCTGATCAAAAGAATTTAGCATCAATTATCTACATACATTTGTATAACATAATACTTACTTAATAATATTGGCCTGTGATATTAATTGGTTTTATATTTATTTAGTGGTCAGAGAAAAAGGGATTTGTGGAGATCCTGACTGGATCATGGTGTGCCAAAGATGGCCTTCAAATATGGAAGTACTCTGAGCCAGAGAAAGGGGCCAAATCTGTTCCTTTCCAATCTTCCAAGGGAGCATACTTATACACTGCCAAATTCTGTGACAATGATGTTGTAATGGCTGGTGGAAGCGGGACTAATAGTGTAGAGGCCATCAATTCTGAAACAGGAGAGGTATGGGAATTCATGAGGAAAATTTAATTGCTTAATTTTAATTTATGATAATTGTTCTTCATGCAACATTTGACAGCATATATGAATAGTTCAAACTTAGGTTATATTGTGCTCATTCTGTCTAGCTGTTATAGTTTAAAATTGATCCATAATCTCTGGATTATGTCACTTCTATCTTATTCAACGTCTTTTAGCAATAACTTAACATAATGTGTAATATAATTAAGTTTTTCTTTTTGACAAAGCTTTTATTACCATATATATTCAAATGTAACAAATTATCATTTCAATATTTCAGTTGATTGGTGAAGTGAAGATGCAAAAACCAATTCAAGCCCTGGACACATGCCGAGGAGGTAGACTGTTTGCCGTGGGAGGTGGAGAATTTAACTTGATTCTAGGTGGCCTTATCAGTTAGAGCAACTTTAATTAGTATGAATTACGGAACTTGACGACTTGAACTCAGACTTTGCCAAATGTAAACTAGTGCTATTAAAAGGTGTTTTAACGGGTAAATAATGAAACCATCCCTTATGCAACATGTTGAGAGTTTTTCTTAAATGGACGCTGACGTAGAGTTTCTTTTGATGATCAGAGTAATTGATGTATGCACCTGACAGACCTACCGAAGAATGACTATCCCAGTGCTAGTGGAATTTTAAGCTAATTATAAAAGATCATAATTACATGATGGTTATTCTTTCATCAATGCCTAATAAAGGTATTAGGGGTATAATAACAATATATAAAGTTAGAAATAATATTAATGTACTTCTGTATCTTGCATATTTTTAGATATTTGATATTTTTTAATGTTTCATTCAACTCACTATGAAAATGTATGGTCAAGAACATTGCCGAAATATTGCATCTTCTTTCAACTTTAAGATATTAATTTTTTCTGTTATCACAACAACTGGACGCAGAGTATTATACCCCTAATGCCTTAAGATAAAGTTGGTATAATATTACTGCTAAATAATATATTCAATATCATTTCTGTAGATTATAATTAAAAAGGCTCTAGGTTCATCAAATTGTCACATGAATTGAGCTTTTCCATATCCAAATTATCAATTAATTCTTTTTTTAAACAATTTTTCTTGTAAGACCAGGGTTGTTAAAAACCATTGTTCACCGGTTATTCAGTCATGTTTATTTGCATATCAATTTTAATGATTATATAAATAATTTCACTGTTACTTATACTCTTTATCAATGAATGAGAATTGTCTGTTTGATTAGATCATTTGAACCATTTTCTGATCTAATGTTATCGAGCTCAAAATGTCGGAGTCAATATCTTTTGGCATGGTTTTTCACAATATGACACTACATATTCTATTGTTGGTATAGTATAGTTAATTAGCAAAAGACCAAAAGGTCTTGTATTGTTACATTACAAAGAAAAAAAGTACCAAAAGGTTTCACTTTAGACCATTATTAGATTCAGTTTTTATGATCCATCACATATTTTGCAAGTTGAAATTTATTCCCTCTTGTTCTTGTAATGTTAATTGGTAATCAAAAGAACTTCCTATGTAAAAATGTTATCTTTTACAGAAAACTTAAATGTTAGAAAAACTACTTTTAAAAATTAACAAACAGTGAACTTATTGAGCAATCTCTCATATTCATAGTCCAATATTTATTGCTACGCTGTATTATTGAAATTTCATTATCTATAATAGTTGTATCTATACGCCTATATGATATCCGTCCAAAAATGCATAATACTGACAGTGTATTATTTTATATGCATCTATGTGATATTTCAAAGTGCAAGACTGCTCAACCGAATTTGTAAGCACTTGCAAATAGAATACATATCTACATGCCAATGTGAATATTAGTATAGTATAAATCTTTAAATTCCTCGCCAAAATACATTCCGTCCCTTTTTATTATATTTTTGGATTGTAGATTGAATTATTATTGATATTGAATTATTCATATATTTTTGTTTCTGTTTCAAAATTCCATGTATTACAAAGACATGTAAATGGTATAACTTTAACTAAATAAATTTTAAGCCATTTAATCTTCATTTTGGTATTATATTCCATTTGTCATTATACTGTCAACCACTGATCTGCAGTTCTGTAATTGGTTATGTCATTCCTTTAGTTCCTTCCCACTATATTGTTAAGGTTATAGATTAATACCACTCCTATGAGTTCAATTGATATGGAGTACAGGTTCATGATGTGTTCAGGTCATGAAAAGTCAGAGAATTGGACTCGCATCTTGACAAATTATGGAAAATTGGGTTAAAAGTCATGGAATTTGACTACATATATCACCTGGTTCTTATCCAAATCAGACAATGTTTATGTCCATGCAAATTTTGTTTACGATCATTTCAAAACATGCAAAATGTGGAATTTCTGTGTAGGCCTGCACTACATATGGTGCACATTATGGTCATAGCAACTTGTCAGTGTCTGACAATGAAGTCATGGAAAAGTCATGAAAATGTCATGGAATTTCAGTATTCACCATATTACGTATTAGATTTTAAGTTTGACAAAGAACCCACATTGAAATGAACTTAACTCAAATGTACCAACATTGCCAAATGAGGTTATAAACTGCAGGAATCAATTTTCACCACCTATTCCTCTTCACACTTGTTGTCTTTTGACAGTATAGTATAGAAGCAGAGGAGTTTTGGAAGCGTTACGATGCAGGATTTTTTTTTGTATAAAACTATATTAACATGCTGAACTTTGCAACTCTACAGTAGCATCATGTCCCTGTTACACTTTAATATTAAGAGCAGTATATAAATATTGCCTAGAAAACAATGTTTCACCCTGCATTTGCACTAGTGTAATCTTGACCTTGCAGATGTGACCTTTGTTCAAAATCACAGCGTGGATCTAAAGCAATTTTCTTAAAGTTCTGGGTGGAGAGGAATTGAACAAACTCTGACCTTGCCAGTATGGCATAGTTCTAGGTTAGATAATATCTTTTGGTTAAAACAACAATTTTGTGAAAAGATACTGAAATCTAATGAGGCAGTGAAAAGCAATGGCCCAATTAAACGGTATTACTCATAACTTGTACTGTGACCTTGACCTTTGAGACATCCTTGGCTTCTTTGCAACAAAAAAAAAAACATGAAACAGTGAAAAGATGCAGTATCAAGTGGACTTTTGATTTAGTTTATATTCATGAAACTCCTTACTAGGTTTCTGGGTAAACGTCCTGTGAAATACATGTATTAAAAGCCATGCTGGCAGTAAAAAGCAAAGGCCAAGACCGTGTTTTACTCGTCAAGTGCACTTTGAGACCTTGACATTTGGCCTAAAACCGTGATTCTAGGTCATAACGCACCTTTTGCTTATGCGCAACAATA